>CM024547.1:7810405-9116251 GCA_014182365.1 Eucalyptus tenuipes | reverse complement strand
GGGATTTTGAATATCCCAAATTTGGATGATGGAACAAGAATATGAAGTTGGATGGTTCACTTATTCTAATGATACAAAGATTCAAAGTTGTTAGCTACTAGGGACTGATAAAGGATCAAATTCCAAGTATCGGGAACACCAGGAAGACACCAGTGGCTGCAATCCATGTTCCTGTGCCCTCCGAAGCCATACACCGATGGGTGTCCATCTACTCTGAGCTGCGAGAGATAAGTGACGTTGAGCAGACGGACCGGGTACGTCATCGACCTTATCACCTTCTTTGCTACTAATTCCGCCGGGCTGGGGCCGCCTGGGTATCTCGACACGGCAAGCGGACGTGTCTGGTCGAGACAGGCATTGGCCTTTGGCTCCGCCCAGTCGCTTGCACTGCTTGGTTTTGAATAGGATCGATGAATCACGAGCTAGATTAGCAAAATGGCGTACAATATATTCAACAAAATCAAAACACCACCAACCGAACAAAGGGTAAATTATAAACTGAAAACAAGGATTAATACTTTGTATAGAATGAATTTGCATCAACAAATATTCGTACTTTGCATGGTCGGGGAAACTCCTTGGTATAAGACTGTAGTTTTCGATGGGTCGACACTGGAGTCCACCCATTTGGCCCCAAGTGTTCAATGCTTTCTCGTAGGCCACTAGGCGATTCATGTCTTTATACGTCTTATTCCTTTCTTGGATATAATCCCATCTGAATCACCTCAAAATAAAAAAAAATCTCAGAACCTTCAAACACCAAAACAAGAAAAAAAAAAGCAAATATAAATAATGGTCATGTTAATGCGTATCAATGCATAACTCGTAGACGAGTATGCTTAATAGAGCCACACTGTCCGTAACATAAATTAGTGACGAGAGGACCTAACTTCGGACTCTTTTCAAAGTGAAAATAGTCCAATGTGGCTAACCTATGCCGATCCGTCAAAGTTTCTCCTTGCTGACATAGTAATAGCGACTGGAAAGTCTTGCATATGTTAGGCTTGCTTGGAGGTACATTGGCCTGCATGGGCTCTTCTGGATAGGCATGAGTAAGGTAATTTAGTCGTGAAGTCCTCCCGAAAGTTCATAAATTTATATAATTGTTCTTATGAATGGGCATGGGCGCCAATTTAGGACCAAATTGACTTGGGCCCGTGCATTGACCACCTCTAGACTGAAAATAAGTATGGTGCATAAACTATAAGAGAACTTGTGCTAACTAATGAAATTTAGTGTGGGTCTTATAGATTCTTTGAAATGCGATTGATCTGGAATCTAAGTTGATGCAAGCTTGCTAAGACGGACACTTACGGTTGTTTCCTCCCAACATGAAGCCACCAGTGCCACGAGTTGAATATCAATACATCGACGCCCTCCCAAATCTTGGCATTTTGGAGAGAGTCGAGCCTGAGAGCTCGCCCGGTGCTCGTGCTCACTATGTCCACTAGGAACGCGTCTCGGAAGAACATCAACTGCACTCCGTATTCCTGCGCATGTATCAAGTTGATGAACCATCAGTCTCATCACTTTAATTTTGACTTTTCGAGTCAAGAGTGAAGACAAAAGAGCAAGTCAAGACAAAAGATCTCACTGGGAATGAGAAGTTGGAAAGCCCAGCAACTGTTGTCGAAGTGTATTTGGCCTCGGGCACCGCGGTGAGAACCATGCAAGTAAGGGATTGCCATTGATTCAAGCTCAACGAGTCCCCCACGAACATCAGCCTCTTCCTCTCTCAATCCAAACAAGAAGGCTCGGCCGTCGAACCTAGACCAAGCAACCGTCATTAGTCGGAAACAACAATATATTTTAAGCACATAAATTGGAAACCTACTGCGCTTTTGGATCGATTCATTGAAAATTGTTTAGTATTCCTCTTATCCATCGAGACCCAATACAAGATTCCTTATCCAACCCCTTTACTTTTCCTCCTTTTTCGTTCCACATTGATCCAAGATTAAAATTTTTAAGAATCAATGCTTACCTTTATATATTGAAATTCGTCGGACAGAGACAATAAGAGAAGAGGTGCACTCACAAACTAACATTGATAAAGGACAATAAGAAAGCAACTTCACACCTACATTAGCTATATGTAAAGAAGTGCACCCAATGATTTGAATTTGTTTCTTTATTGGCAAGAGGAAGAATATAGGCAAAAAGATTGGCCGATTCGATATGGGCCAATTTGGCTTCTTTTCGCCGTATCTGTCTCTTGCAAGCATAAAATACATTCCATGATAAAAGTGCCTTCTGAAAATGTCCAAGACTTAGGGAAAGTGCATGACACTTGCAGGACCATGCTTGTTTGGAAGCAACAACGTTCGGTGACTTGGAGACTTCGTGTCATGCAAGATGTGCATCACAATCATAGGGGCACAAATCCTTCGCTAACTCAATCTATTTTCAAGGACTATAGCTTAACAACACCGAATTAAGCGCGTATGCAGAGTCTCATGGAGATGTTCCCTTTCGATTTCTATTGCATTTGACATCACTTTGGTACTCTTTAAGGTTGACTAAGGTTTAAGTATCAATAACGCTTGATGTAGGAACATGGATGCGAATCCTATGCCATTTATACTGGAATATAAGTAGTGTACTTTTACGTTATGAAGAACGCCCGATGTCTGCAACAGCATCTCCATATATGCAATCTCAAAAACCATGATCATCATTAACACCGGGCAAGAACGACGAAACCAAAGATGTCACCAACATTGACATGGTCGTAGCCAACTCGGGTCTGAAGTGGAGTGGTGTTGAGCACCCGCGCGGAGAGAGATAGTGGGGGAACGTACCTGGGCAAGTCGCAGTCGCCGGCTGGTTTCCATCTGTACTTGAGGTAATCTGTGTCGAGCCTGCCATTCTCAAGGCCCTTGAACTGCTTCTGTAGGAAGGGACACTGGGATGAGTTATAGAGAGGGTATGAGCTGTCATAGACCCACGTTCCTGCGGAGGCATCGCAGGAACCGGTCTCGACAGTTTCTTCTCTCTTTCCGTAGCATGTCCCAACGTTGTAACCGCTTAGGTCACTCACAAGTAGAGAAATGACCACGAATATTGCACCTCCGAAGACACCCATGAGAGAGAGAGAGAGAGAGAGACTAGAGAGATGGGTTGGCTGGGACTTGAAATGTGTGTGAATCTGAGGGATTATCAACAGAGACTAGTGATAATGGGGAGATTATATAGAGAGAGGGTGAATGTTTTTACAGGGTTGAACCGAATCGAATTGATTGAATTTGGCAAGGTGATTAATGGAGGGATGAGAGGTTTACATACTCCACAATTAAAAGGGGTTCCAAGATGGATCTCATTGGATCTCCCTTCTATCTAGGACGACGTATCGCTCCAAGTAGAAGCCAACAGAGAGAAAACTGCGGCTTTATGGGGAAGAAGAGATTGGATCTTCAAGCACCTTAAGCACCTCTCAATAACAACTCATTCAATGCGTGGCCAACACTTCAATGTTGGATCTTACTGCCAAATTAGAGTTCCTTAGTCATCCATCTGCCAAAAGTTTAGTCGTTCTATTCATTGATGAAATTGGATTGAAGACTATAGAGTTTGAAATTAAAATTTTATTTTCGTTGACAATGAGCTTGCAAGCCTCGTAACCTTAAGGTCATGGGTTCAAATCCGTCTCCACAACATTTTTGTGATAAAAAAAATGGGAGCCTATCTTGGGTGTTATGAGATGGTTCCTTCGTCTTGTGGGGCTTCACAATATCAAAGTCTTCTGGAGCTCAAAGGTGTCAGGTACTTCTTTCGCTACGGATCTCCAAAACATAGATGCTTCGAGTTGTAAAGAGGCCTGAGCAAAGAATTGTTCATGCAAAGCGGCTATATTCCCTTATGGATCGAATCCCAATGGTGATAGTTGTTACTTACCAATTTAGGACTTTTCATTGATGAAAATTGACAACAATAGGATTTGCTATGATTACACTACTTACCTTAAAGTACAAAATGTGGCCAATGAAGCTCCTAGTATTTCAGTCGACAATCAAAGGAGCAACCATCTTCCAGTAATATTTGGGTCCAGCCTTGGAGCTCTCTTTGTCACGGTGACTCTCGTTGTATTCATAATTTTGTTTGCTCGGAAGAGAGATGATAATGAAACAGAGGAGGATTATCTTGATCAAGTACCTGGAATGCCCTCAGAATACACGTATGATGATTTGAAAGCCATTACAAATGACTTTAGTAAAAAGCTTGGTGAATGTGGTTTTGGTTCTATTTTCGAAGGTGTTGCAATAAAGCACCTTGATGATTTTGGGCAGGTCAAGAAATGCTTTCTAGCTAAAGTTGAGACTATCGGCAACATTCATCACATCCACTTGGTAAGACTCATGAGATTTTGTACAGAGAAATCCCATAGGCTTTTATCTATGAGTACATGTCAAATGGATCTCTAGATCGATGGATCTTTACAAATCCAGCGAATGTGTTCTTGACCGACAACAAAGGAAGAAGATCATCCTCGATGGGGCAAAAGCGATTGCATTATCTTCATGAAGATTGTAGACAAAAGATAGTTCACTTGGACATTAAACCCCAAAATATCCTCCTAGATGGGAATTTCAATGCCAAGGTTGCTGATTTTGGGTTGTCCAAGCTAATTGATAGGAACCAAGCAAAGTTGTCACAACCATGAGAGGAACTCTTGGTTATTTTGGCTCCTGTGTGGTTGAGCGCAACAATTTTTGAAAAGGTTGATGTGTTCAGCTTTGGCGTGGTAATCTTGGAGATAGTCTGTGGGAGAAAGATCTTCGATCACTTTTTAGATGAAGAAGACATGCATTTGCTAAGCCTTTAAGAGAAAGGTAGAAGAGGAACGATCGTTGGACATTGTGGATAATAATAGCAAGGATATGCAACTAAGTGGGCCACAGGTGGTGAATGTGACGAGGATTGCTGCATGGTGCTTGCAAAGAGACTATACTAAGAGGCCTTCCATGTCAATGGTCATCAAGGTGTTAGAGGATGCTATGGAAGTTCAAGCCGACGTGGATTTCAACTTCTTTGCTCAACCTTCCACTAATAGAGCAGCAATACTCGTTCAAATGGACATTGAATTCAGTGCAACCACTGCATTACTACCCTCAGTTCTAACTAGTCCACGATGACATTGCCAACTAGTAAGAAGTTTTTGTTCTCTATATATCAAGTGGTAAAATTGTGCAGGCATTTGAATTTTTTTAGAGTTTGAATGTTCCAGTATGTCGTATTTTTTTTTTCTAGCGCAAAGAAAATCTTTGGCATGATATCAATTTTTTCTTTTTCTTTTATTACTAGGAAAGCATTAAGGTTTCATTGTTCATGCATTGTCCAGTCGTTCTCAAGTTTATTGTGTTAGTACTAGCAATAGTAGGAATATTCTGCGGGTCACCCAGATGGAAGTTTGGAAATGAGTAACTATAACTTAATTTTTTAATACTCTGCTTGCAAGTTGTAGCTGGAGAGTGATGGAGAGATGTTGCTGATATTTTAACCCAGGTTCATGGCGAACATAGTATCTGCATATATCTAGGAAAGGGGGAACCGGTTGAGCCATTTTTGTTAAAAAACTGCTTTGACCAGACAGTTAGACTAGACAGTTTTTGATACAATAGCTTTACTATTTCTTATATACAAACCAGATTTGATCTTTTTTTTCTTTTTTTTTCTATACTTGATTTCCTTCCGGTTCAATGATTCTGTTTTTCCATGTCCTCTGGCATTTATTTGTTTATGAGCTATACAATCTGTTATGCGAAGTTACTGTTAGAATTGATAAAGATAACTGGAGAAGTTTATCATTGGTAAAGTTTTGATATTTTCCTATGACTACTCCTTAAATATTCGGTTTGTCATCTTCACTTCGAACTTCTTAATGAATTATTGTGATCTTTTTCGGGCATATCCCTGCGAAAAGAAGAGAACTAAGATGATTGGGCACTCCGAATTTAACTATGTGATCTATTGTGGGAAAATTGTCCAAAAAGTCCTAAATATATTGCTTTTTTTAAATTCAAATTTAAACATTTTCACATTTTACTAATTAAGTTCATTTAGCCAATTTTGGCTGGAAATTGTTGACGTGAATACCGATGGTCCTTTGCACGACCGGTGTCGACATGGACAATTTTTAGTAATATTTTAATTTTATTCGAATTTTATTTTTCTTTTCTTTTTTCCTTCCCTTCTTCCTCCAGTCGATTGTTGGGCCTTGGTAATGGCTTGACTATCGGCCAAAGGCAAGGTCCGTTGAGGTCAAACTCATCAGCTTTGGGCTCCCCTCACCCATCCCCTTGCCTTTGCTAGGTGAGGTTGGCCTCACTGCCCTTGGCGAGACTCAACCTTGTTGTCGCCCAGTGGCTGGGTGAGCTGTGAGGGGCCAACAATCTTTTTTACCTTTACTTTGTCCGTTTTGTGACCCAACTAGAAGAAAATAGCACATCGCCTTTGAAACTTGATTGAAGAAAGAGCAAGCCCAGGATTTGCCAATAGTTTGCACAGCTCCTCCTTGCTGCAGTGGCAGGGCAAGGCTAATCTCGCCCAATTATGGTAAGGCCTTGCCCAAGATTGATCTTTGCCTCTTGCCTCTAGTAGGTCATCAACCATCGCCGAGACTTGGCAATGGAGGAAGAATATTTGACTATGCTAATTGTATAAATGATTCAGCATCTTCCTTAGATTTGTATGCGGTCATTTGGATGGTTGAGCCATTTCTTCTTTTCTTTTCTTTTTTTCGAAAAGTTTCTTAGAATTTGATATGTGTGTTGGTATGAGATCTAACTATTGAGTCAGCTGAAAATCGAGTCATTAATCGGCAGTTGGCTATGTGATGTGCGTCCGCTAAAGCCTAAAGGAGATCAAATCTCTTTTGACAAAGATAAGAGGCTAGTTGTGTGACATCCTGAAATTCGAGCCCCTCAAGGACGAGTGAAAGTGAATTTCGTCAATGCGTTGTTGGTTGATCTCACTCGGAATTGATCACTCCCGGATGTGACCTTGAGGGGAAAGGCTAATGAGGACGGAACCCGTCACGACTAAAGAACTCGACTTGGGAAACAACTTGACCGTGAGACTTGCGTGAGGATGATCCTCAGAATAGGCAAAGTCGATTCTAAGGACGACTAGAAGTCGATTTGCGGAATGTAACATAATGGAACGATGGGTGATTCCGTTTACCGTTATTGAACCCGCGAACGACCCTATGTCGATCCTTAGTGATCGTGTATTTTGAAATAAGAATCTATCCTCCGTAATTTCATGCAAATTTCAAAAAGGACGTCCATGCGTCGAGATGTCTTGAACGTGGTTTGGCACGAGTCGGTTACGCGTGAATCTTCTGAGCGCCCGTCGCTCCGAGTTGTAACAAAATGGCATTAGGCGAAATTGACATGGCAAGAGAACTTAGGATTGGACTTCGAATTGTCGGGAATGTCCAAGACGGATTTGGATGAAGCTAAATCAAACGGTGATCGGCAGTCGAGGCGAGCAATTGGAAAAGGGGCTTTCGGACTGAGGAAGCAAGCTCGTGAGGACGTGGGCCAAGCCAAGCTAGTGTGGGCCTTAGGCCCAAGTTGGGACAGCCACCAAGTGGGCCTAAGTCAAGGAAATGAGCCCATTGGGCCAAACCAACTATTCATCTTCTAAGCCCATGGGCCAATTCTTAGCCTTTTCAAGCCCAACCAATTCCCAAGCCCATTCCTATTCATGGCCAAGCCCAATTCCTAGGCCCATCCACCAATTTCAGCCCAAGGACAGAATGGTAATTGTGCAAGGTGAAATGACCAAATACCCCTAGTTGTAGGGGAAAAGGCTAGAGAAGAGAGAGAATGTGATGTCATCTTGCATGGGGAATTGAAGTGGCCATTTAATGGCTTTAATGAGGAGTGCAACAGCTCTCCCATCACTCTCTCTCTCCCCCATTCGGCGTCAAAACGGACGAGCTCCTCTCTCCCTCGTTTTCTTCTTCCTCCAGTTTCTGCTCCAGCTGACCCTTCGGTGAAGAATCGAGTCAAAAGTGGTCCTCCTGGTTGAATCAGAGAATGAACCACCTATCACCGTGACCGTGAGAGACAGAGCGTTCCAACAAGCCCAATTTCGTCCCGAACAGAGCCGCCGTCCGTCCTGTACGGCCGTCGCAAGCCGCCGGTCGCCGGTCCGTCGGTCCCCCTGCAGCCTGCACTGTTTCGCGTTTTCGGCCATTTTTCTCCCATTCCAGCCCTTACTTTGCCCATCCCAGCCACCCACAAGATTCCCAAGACCCCCGGGAGCCTCCGGTTGTCGACCAACCCTCGCCGGAGCTCCGGCCAAGCCGTTCAACTCCGTTTCTCCTCCGACAGTCAGTTTTTGAGAGTTTAAGAGAAAAGCAGAGGCTGTGGTTGCTGTGTTGAGCTTGGGACCGCCTTGGATTGTCGTTGTAGAGGTCCCCGGTGCGTAGCCACCGTCGCCGCTGCCGCGTCGGTGTCTCCGGCCCGCTTAACGGGTGAGTTTAGCTCCTAATCCTTCGTTTAGTGCCTAAACTTGCTTAGGTTAGTTTAGTTATTGTTAATTATAATTTAGGTGATTTAATTAAGTTATATTAGTACTAAGATAGGTGGTTAGATTAATGGCTAAGATTAGTTTAGCTTAATCTTACTTTATTTGCTTAATGTGGTTTATGTGTGGTTAATTAAGTATGCTTTGCTTTAATTAATTGATGGTTGCTTTAATTAATGCTTTTAATACTTTCTGAGTTTAATTTATCATTGATTAAATTCTGAAATTTACTGTTCACTCGACACGATTCACGATTTACTGTTCACGATGACATTCACGAGTTATCTTTGTTCACGGCAGTTGACCGCCATTCACAAAGCACCTGTTCATCCAGGAATGCGAAAAGTTGTCTAAATTCATGTGTGTTGATTTTTGAAGTGAATGAATGTGTAAATGCATGGGCATCCGCATGAATTGAGTGTGATTTGTAATTTTGGGTATTTATCCCAAAATTTATTAATTTCAGAATTAATTGGAAAATAACCGGGCGTCGGTTGACGGCGCCAAAAATATTTTGGTGAACCATTAAATAGTGGGATTTTCTAAAAGAAAAATATTGTATTTTGCTAAGGCCGACCGTGTACTCACACACGAGTATCTTTATCGGGAATGATAAGAATGTTGATTTGATTAAATGAGTATTTTTAGCATACTATGAAAGTATGGCTATGACTTTTGGCATTTAGCTATTATATTATCTATCGATTCTACAGCTTCGCGAGCTATTATATTATCTATCGCCTACGACTTATGGCGAGCTATTATATTATCTAACATTACAACTTCTAGCGAGCTATTATATATGCTACGACTCGGCGAGCTATTATATATTACGAAATTTTCGGTGACTATTTATAGTATACTATATTGATATTTGCGGCGCTTACGGTGAGCTATAGTATACTATATTGATATTGCGCGGCTTTTTCGGTGAGCTATACTATCTATATATCGGCTCGAGTGAGCGGTCTGGACTATGGTCAGACTCATAGATAGTATTGATTGAGATGACCGGGGAATGGTCATAATGACATGTAATCGACTGAGTCGATTGATCGATGACTCGATCTGAATTGATGCATTGTTGTGTGAAATTGTTATATGCATTAATTATATGCGTGAGTGAATCACATCGTTTATGGCACACACGCATGAATCGATAACGTGCAGAGTGTGGCAATGGTAGGGTGAGATCGCTTGTGACGCGACTCGTATGTGATTGATGAATCGCATCATCTAATCGCCATGTGCATTGCGTGTATTGTGTTGAGTTATAACGTGCATGTTATGGCATATCGGGTAGGTTGTATGCGAATCGATTGTTGGTTGTTGCTTGTGGTGGGGTAGTTCTCGGATAGATACCCGGTTGAGTTGGTGTACTAACTTAGGGCTGGGGGTGGAACTAGCTGAGATTTATATCTCACATTTGGTTATTGAATAACCGTTTCAGGTCCCTAGTGTGAAGAGCAAGAGCTTGGAGCGGAAGGGTCAGAGCATAGGTGGCTCGGTAGTTCTTTATGACATAGACCTGTGTATAAAGGCAGTGTTTATAAAGTGTATTTGATTATTTGGTTGTCATAACGTTTACATCATGTATGTTGTTGTCGTGGGATTAGTTAATTCGCTTCGCATGTGCAATAAAATAAAAAGGGTCGGCGACGAGTCCCGGGGAACGTCGCGAGAAATTCCATCGACCACCGAAGGTTGTGCGCGTGCTCGAGGTTCGGGGCGTGACAAGTTGTACTTTGTACTTTTAATTTGAAAAAAAAAGGAGGCAAGGAAACAAACAACGAATACAGTACAAACTATATAAGTGGTATTCAATTTTTAGGACTGCTGAAGGAGACTCTACTTTCGTCGTGTGTTTCACGCTTAAACTTGTGTTGCGGTCTTTCCGATGGCGCGAAGCGCCTGCAATCTTTCAATTGCCGTGTCAAACTTTGCATAGCAAGAAAAAAAACAGGTATGGCTGTAATCAATTTTAGGACTACTGAAGGAGACTCTAGTTTCGTTGTGTGTTTCACGATTAAGCTTGTGTTGCGGTCTTCCGATGGCGCGAAGCGCCTGCAATCTTTCAATGGCCGTGTCAAACTTCACATAGCAAGAAAAAGGAAAAAAAAAACAGGTATGGCTGTCATCCATTATACTGTGCAAGTCCTGATCTGTTTTTTCGAGTAGCTTCTCACAAGTAGTGTTTTCAAACTGGACGACTTATTAGCGTTTTGTTGACTTCTATCCCGTAATGGCAGTTTGATTCGAAGAATCTAATTCAATTCAAGCAGATTGGACGCCGGGGAAACAAACAGAAAAAAGATTGCTCATTTCTCAAGCAAATCACTGGTTTGACACTGTCGTCTGATATCGTCTTTCCCCGGACAAGACTGCCCCAGCCCCAGGTTCCACGAACCTCCCACCGACTCCGTATCCCTCTCACCTTTTGTCGTGTTCTCGTCTTGCGCGTGGGAGTCTCCTCTTTTAATTGACGAAGAAATTTATAGAGATGCCACAGAATCAAGGGGTATCTTTTTTAAAATTTTTCTCTCCCCTTGGATCTTCTTTCTTTGTTTCTTTCTGCCTCCACGCTCTCACGAGAATCTGACTTCAAGCTAGACCCGATATCCCTCGTTGCCATGCTAGTATGTTCAGAGAATATATGCCCCCATTGCACCTATGGTCAAATATATGGGCAAGTATATCGCTTTTTGTTCAACTCTTATATTGCCAATTGCGATATTTACCCAATCAGTCTTAAACCTATTGTATAATAGTTAATTTAATTATAAACCTTTCAATTATGTCATTTTAGTCATAAACCTTTCAATTGTGTATGGGGATGAGCTATTTTAAACAAGTAAATTATCGGAAGCTAAACAAATAGCAGGCTGCCAACATGATAAGGATGACAATATGGTGTTTTCAAGGTGATTTCACAAAGAAACCGGCCGGGTCGACAATCATTAGTGTAGTGGATGGTGCTATGGATATCCAATTTGATCTGGATTATAATTTCTCTGCTCTGCCCTCAGTCAAAGAAACTCAGAGAGTGTATCAAGGGAATATTTATTTCGGCGCTACCCCTGCCCTTTTACCGTCAGTTCTTTCTGGCCGAAGGTGACAAATAAAACTACTGAGTTTCAGTTCTCCATATGGTACAATGGTAATGCCGAGCAGGCGGATGGACTTATCAAGAGAGTGAGAGTTTTACTTTTCGATTTTTTCCTTAATTGCTTGGTACATTTGCCATGAACTCTGTGGCATGACACTACCTTTTTTGTCACCAAAGTGTATACGTGACTGATTTATAGAAGAAGTTTTACTAAAAGTTCTTGAAAAGTTTTAACGAATTTGAGTCTCTGTCAGATTTATATTTACCGAGTTCCGTAAAATCTCACACGCAGCACACCAATGACGTTATTGCGTAGATAATTAACTTGATTCATTAAGTTAAATTGCTTCTGCACAGTTTGATGCCCCAGCATTGCAAGAATCGACCAGCTTGATGCTTATGCTTGGCCAGCAAAGCACATTTGGCCGCTGCTCTCAAGGAAGTTGGTTGGGTAGAACAATAGCAAGAGTGCCATAACTTTTGTATAGTACTCACCTGAGTATCAAAATCTTTTTTCGCTTATTTGAGTACCACATCGAGTAAAATTAATCACTTGAGTGTCAATTTGGACAAATTATCCTACTTGGATTTTTTTTTAATAATTTCCTATCCGACGTGGATTTTTTAAAATTTTTTATTAATTTCTTTGAATTTTTTGATTTTTTGATTTTTTTAGGGTCAGCAAGGGTCATCAGCGATCCTCACAAGTAGTGAAACCCTCATTCTTGGCTATGAAGGTCTTGGGTGAGGCCGTTGTAACCTCATCGGTTGGGGGCAAGGTTGCGAATCCCTAGATTTGGGCAAGGTGGCCTCGCCTGTGATCACCTAAAGCCGATGAGGTCCTTTGTGGCCTCACTGCAGCCGGAGAGGCCACGGATACGATGCCCTCACCCAAGACCTTTGCAGCCTCACTAGGCAAGGGGCGCCTTGCCTTCGATCTTAAGGGCCCTTGGTGTCCCTTGCCAAATCTAGCTAAATCTAGATAGTCGCAGGGCGATGTTGCCTCACCTAGATTTGGCGACTCATGACCTCGCCCCTAGCTAGTGAGGCGGCAACGACCTCACCCAAGGCTTTCACGGCAAAGGCAAGGTGGCCCTTGCCCAATCTAGGCAAGGGTTTTGTAGCTAGCGGGTTGTTGGTGACCTCGCCGGCCTTAAAAAAACATAGAAGAGAAAAGGAAAAGGAAAAGGAAAAAAATTCAAAAAATAATAATTAAAAATAAAAATATTTAAAAATATTAAACGATTGTCAACATTAGTGACGGAAGCCACATCGGACTATCAGCTGCCACATCGGATAATCCACCTAGTCAAATCGCCAATAGCACTCAAGTGATTGTTTTTTCAAATTTGCGACACTCAAGTAAGTGAAAAAAAAAAATTGTATTTAAGTGAGCGTTATACAAAAGTTTCGGCATTTATACTGTTCTTACGCCAAGTGGTCTGTCAACCTCTTCAATAAGTGTGCTGGGTTGACTCACCTGTTCTATGTTCTACTAGGCAAAAGGAGGAAAAGAAGAGTAGAATAATTAGTTGCTCTGCAAGTAGACAAGATTTTGCAATCTAATTAACGCCAAGATGAATGTTTAGATATCGTTCCCATATAAAGAATGCATCCTCTTCTTTAATATCGCAAAATAATCTCTGCATGTAAGCGCTTTTGATCAGAGAAAGACTTCTATTAATCGACCATCGATCTATTCCGTTGAATTAGTGCTGGGTTCGGAGAAGGGCCTTGCAGTGTAGATAGCCAATGGGCAGTGACCCACTTTATCGAGCGTTATCCTGTTTGTTGTACTTTAGCTAAGTACGTCCATGATGGGGTGCGATTGGATTACACCGTATCGTCTTGATACGTTACGATGGAAGACACCCTTTGAAAGGGTATGAATGGAGTCGTATTTAAGTCTTTTTGTAGACAACCGTTGGAAAGGTTGGAAAGGAGCATACGATATAGAAAATTCCTCTCCTCGGTTTGTCTCATTTCCATCAAAGAAGAAGGAAGACATTCCATTTCACTTTTATAAGAACAGTTTGCATTTACGCCATGGAAATCGGGTGTTTTCCTTGTGATTATATTCAGACCAACGTGAAGTGTTTTTGTTCGTGATTCATTCGCAATTCAATGATCGTTCCGGGGTTAATTATCGTTTGTGCATCGGATAAAGGTAAGTCGTCTTCCGCCGACTTGAATACCAACATTGGTATCGAGCCGGCCGTGATTTTGTCTTGTTCTTCATCGAATTTTTCGTTTATTATTTGAAATCGAGATCAAGAGAATGAAGTCTACATTGTTTGGATGTCTATTGGTCGAAATTGCTATATGAATTGTTGAAACGAACCGAAGAAAAAAAGAACGGGTTCGGGGTCGCGAACACCAGTATGGTTTTGGCCATTTTTCGAAATATTTTTCGGCCAAAATAAATTTTTAAATATACGGGGTGAAAGTACTCGTTGAGACGAGTCCGACGATGGGAAGAGTACCGCCGGAGGACGCCAGACGCGCCCACACGTGCGGCCAGAAGCCACTGCGCGTGGGCGTCACGCGCCTGACGCACTGGGAACGCCAGCGCGTGCGCTACACGCGCCGGTCGGCAAAACCGACGCGTGATGTCACGCGTGCGGCGACCGGCGCGTGCCGACGTCACGGATGACGTCATCTATAGGTCGGTAACCGCCGGATGACGTCATCGATGATGTCACCGACGGTGGTGATTGGCCGATTGATCACCGGTTGATGACCGACCCAACCGTTGACCCGACCCGACCGTTGACCGGTCAACTAGTCGGACCGATCAGCCGGATCGGCGGTCAAACCGGTCGGGATCGCCAGGAGCCCTTCGGGCTCGCTTAGCGCGTGTGCCACACGTACCTCGCACTCCAGGTGGCGCATGGGGTGCGTGCGAGCTCCGATTGGAGCGTGGTCGGTGGCATTTGGTTCGTATGGATGTCCCTACACTGTGGTATAGTTATTTTGCATTTTTGAATTTTATAAATGTATAAAAATGTGTAGGAAACCCTATGTACGTGTATTTTTAGGGGTTTAATGCATAGTTTATTCATTTGTAGCTAGTATTTTCTTATGTTTTAAGAAATACAGTAGCTAACCTATATGAAAATGATGTCATATATGATGTGTAGAGCTTGGTTCGATGGTAGCATGTATATAGTTTAATATACTTGCAATTTTCTAGTTCAAAGAAAATTCGAACAATGGTAGGAAATCCTTGTTTTTCCATTATATGTTGAATTGTGGATTTTGATTGTAGTTATAGCATGATTGTTTTTAGTACGTTGGTTTACATTATGCTATACTTTTGTGTTAATGGAAAAATGTAGTAATTACATGAGGTCATGTAGGTATTTTTTTCTAGTGGGAGTTCGTAGGTTGGTAGAATTCGAAGGAGTTCTCACCTAGAACTTAAAATTTGTGCAAATTAAATTAATTAATGATAATAGAACAATCGTACATAGGAGCTGATTGGGAACATAGTGAACTTTCGTTTCGTGTCTTTTGTTGAATTATCATTAATTTAGTTTGTCTTTGCTGCAAATTAAATATATGTGTTACTCTGAAAAATGTGCCAGTATTGATTTTGCGTTTATTATGTCAATGTGTTTTAGCAATTGATTATGACTTCGGCATCCAAGACCATTGTGGCTGACCTCAATAAGGGTGAGAAGCTGAACTGTGACAATTATGATATTTGGCACCAAAAAGTTCAGTACATCCTTGAGGAGCAAAAGGTTTTGGAAACCCTCAACCACACCATGGATGAACCTGAGCATGGAAATTCAGCTCAACACAGGAGAGATCTAGAAGCTTATTAAGCTTGGAAAAAGAAAAATAGCATTGCTTGCATCACGTTGTTGAGCTGTATGTAAGATGATCTCATGTGTGAGTTTGAAAGTTATGAGAAAGCTCAAGTTATGTGGGTTGCCCCGAAAGATAAGTTTGGGGGTACATCCGCTACTAAGTTGAGGAGACTCACCATCAAGTTTGACACATACCGAAAGCGCCCAAATGTAACGATGAGGCAACATCTTCGGGAGATGTCAAACATGATTCGTGAGCTGAAATCGGCAGGTCACTCCCTTACTGATGAACATCAAGTTCAGGCTGTTATAAGGTCTCTTCTTGACAATTGGGAGCATATGAAGATCAATATGACGCATAATGAGAATATTGTCACTTTTGATGATATTGCGCGTAATTTGGAATTAGAGGATGAGTGCCTAGAGGCTGCAAGATCCTCTACCCATGCTTATGTTGCTGAATCGAGTTCACGCAAAGCTTCGGGCTTTAAGCGCAAAAGGAATTCTCAATTCAACAACAAAGGGAAGAAGACTGATCAGGCACCTAAGAGGATTAAGACCTTTCAACACAAGAAGCGTGGTGGGAAGCAGGATAATGCCAAGATGAAGTGCTACAATTGTGGCAAGATGGGTCACTTTGCTCGTGAATGCACTGAGCCGAAAAAGGTACCCTATTACTCCATTACTTTAAGTAATGCTTTTGTTTCTAGTACCGTAATGCTTGCCGAATCACATCCAATGTGGATCAGACTCTGGGAGCAATGACCATGTAGCTAGAGACCGAGAAGCATTTGTGGAGTATCGTCGGATACAACCTCGGGAAGAAGATGGATATATGTTGAAAATAACTCAAGAGTTGAAGTGAAGGGTATCGGCACATGTAAATTAATTTTTGCATGGTGGCCGAAGCCTATTCCTACATGATGTCCTCTATGCTCCTGGATATTCGACGAAACTTGATCTTAGTAGTTGTTCTTCTTAGCTTAGATTATGTATTGAATTTTCATGGTGATTGTGTTGACATTTTATATGGAACAATTCATTATGGTTCAGGTCATGTATCGAATGGTTTTATAATGTTAGACATTGACTATGATCGTACAATATTAATGTCGATGGTTGTTTTTCTTTAATTGCATCTTCTAGTAATGTTGAGATTGATGCAAGTACCGGCATGCTAGATTAGGTTACATTGGGTTGCAAAGAATGCAAAGATTAGCTAGAGAAGGCCTTTTAAGGTCACTCACTCATGTTGATCTACCCGTATGTGAACATTGTCTAGCGGGAAAAACAACTAGAAAACCATTCGGTAAAGGGACTAGAGCCGAATTTCCATTGCAACTTATACATTCTGACATTTGTGGTCCTTTGAATGTGAGGGCGAGGCATGAGCCTCATATTTCATCACTTTTATAGATGGCTTTACGCGTTTTGGTTATGTCTTTTTCATCTCCCATAAGTCAGAAGCATTAGATTGCTTTAGATGATATATAACGATGGTAGAGAATCAGTTGAATAAAATAATAAAGGCATTGAGAACCGATTGCGGACGTGAGTATCTATCGGAGCAATTTAAGGCTCTTTGTGATGAAAAGGGAATTGTACGACAATTGACTATTCCTGGTACTCCACAACAAAATGAGGTAGCTAAGAGAAGGAATAGAACCCTAATGGAAATGGTTAGGTCTATGATGGCGCAAGCAAATTTACCTATCTCCTATTGGGGAGATGCATTATTGACGTCGCTATGTACTTAATCGAGTGCCCTTAAAATCGGTCACTTCCACCCTTTATGAATTATGGACTAGTAGGAAACCAGACTTAAGTAGTCTACGTCCATGGGGATGTGCAGCTTATGTTCATGATTCTTCCCATAAATATGGCAAATTAGGTTCAAGAGGGAAGAAATGTATCTTTATAAGATATTCTAAACACTCCAAAGGGTACGTGTTCATAGGTGAACAAGCTGATGGAGTGTGACCGAAATGGAATCACGAGATGTGCCGTTCTTGGAGAACGATTTTCCTAGTAGAGGTGAGATTGATAAGGACTTCCAATTATATGAGATGGAAGATCTTGATAACACACCCACTAATGTTGTGGAGGGAAATGAAAATTTACCTCAACACACAAGACCTAGTGGGAGTGTTGCATCGCCTGACGAATTGAATTCAAGAGAAATTTAATTGCGTAAAAGTAATCGTAAAAGTATTCTCCGTCGTCGTTTTGAGATTAAAGGGGAATCATTTATGATTGCTCGAAAGACGATGCTTTTTGAGCCTAAAACTGTTCAAGAGGCTCTCTCATCCTCGATAAAGAAAATGGAGAAAAGCTTTGGAAGATGAAATGGAGTCAATGAGGGCAAATCATGTATGGGACTTGGTTGATCTACCATCCAATCGTAAGGCCATTGGAAACAAATGGGTCTTTAAGATTAAATGAAGGGCGGATGGATCCATTGAAAAGTATAAGGCTCGTCTTGTGACGAAAGGTTATACTCAACAAGAGGGTATAGACTAAGAGGAAACATTTTCACCAGTTGTAAGGTTTGCCTCAATACGCCTTATTCTAGCCATCGTTGCACATTTGGACCTTGAATTACATCAAATGGATGTAAAGACAACATTTCCCAATGGAGAATTAGATGAGGAAATCTATATGAAACAACCAATAGGTTTTATAACTAAAGGTCAAGAGCATAAAGTTTGCAAACTTCATCGCTCAATATATGGCCTTAAGCAATCATCTAAACAAGTGGTATCTTCGTTTTTAGCCATAACAACTTTTGGTTTCACGATGATTGAAGAAGATCACTGTGTATATGTCAAGCGGTCCGAAGATAAATTTGTGATTTTATCACTTTATGTGGACGATATTCTGTTGGCTATAAATAACAAGGTTTTGGTTATCACCATAAAAGAATGGTTGTCCTCCAATTTTGAAATGAAGGACATGGGAGAAGCCTGCTCATATATTAGGAGTTAAGATCGAAAGAGATCGATCAAGGAAACTCCTTACTTTATCACAAGAGTCTTATATTATGAAGATTCTTGAACGTTTCAATATGCAACACTGTAATCCCATCGATACCCCCTGTCATGCAAGGTGAAGGCCTAAGTACTGAGATGTGTCCTAAGACTCCATAAGCAATTAAAGTAATGGAAACTGTTTCTTACGCTAGTGCGGTCGGAAGTTTGATGTATGCTATGATGTGTACTCGACCCGACATATGTTATGCCGTGGGATTGGTGAGCCGATATCAATCAAATCCCGATTAAGCATACTGGAAAGCAGTGAAGAGGATCCTAAGATACTTGAAAGGCACCATGGACTATCGACTTCTGGATATGCGTTCTTGCTCAATGGAGGTGCAATTTCTTGAAATAGGAAGAAATAGACATGCATGGCCTTATCTATGATGAAGGCATAATTTGTTGCATGCTCTGCCGCAGTGCAAGAAGCAGTATGGCTAAAACGTTTCTTGGAAATTTTAGCCATTGTCACTGAGGTTCCAAGACCGGTGATAGTTTATTGCGATAGTCAAGCAACCATTGCCTATGTGAAAGATCTCAAGTATCATGGAAGGACGAAGCATATTGACATAAAGAACAACTTCATAAGAGATATTATAGTGCAGAAAGAAGTGATCCTACAATACATTTCAACCAATAGAATGGTTGCTAATCCATTTACGAAGGCTATTCCTAGAGACATATTCTTGACCCACAAAATGTCACTCGGATTGCGTAGAATGCGATATGTGTTATTGTAGAGGATCATTGGTTTATGTATATGTGGACATATGTATTGTACTTATTTGTTTATTAGTGATTTGATGTTTTATCAATAAGTACAAAT
Organism: Eucalyptus tenuipes; assembly: GCA_014182365.1. Classification (NCBI taxonomy): domain Eukaryota; kingdom Viridiplantae; phylum Streptophyta; class Magnoliopsida; order Myrtales; family Myrtaceae; genus Eucalyptus; species Eucalyptus tenuipes. Next base: position 9,096,937 of record CM024547.1, on the reverse strand, counting down.
CCACTATGAGACTAGCACATACACACATATATTATTGAAAAGTATGTCGCAGGCAATGATTGGCTCACTCACACGAGCGGTCACCTCAAGTGCTATAGTTAGCATGTTGAGATGAGACGTTATGTACAAATGAATGCTGAAGAGCAAGTTTAGTACATAAAATGAGATGTTGCCTTGATTGGAGTCAAGATGAGGTCTGTAATTTGTTTATAATAAGACCGAACATGATAGTCCCACTATCATGTATGCCCGAAAGATGCCGGATGTGAGTACTTAATTGGGCGCCGTAGAAAGCGAGCTGATATAGCACTCGAGCTAAACATGGGTATGTAAGAAGCACGTGACTATGTTTAGGCTAAGATCCGTATAGTGGATATATTTAATAAATGACATACGCTCTTGTAAAAAGAGAAATCCACTATAGCATGTAATTCATACTACATGTGCATTGTACGACCGACAAGGGAAGGTGAGTAAAATTATCCCTATTTACTCATCGTGTGAGCCCTTGAGGTAATTTATAATTTACCTCATTTTGTGCCCTATGTTACTTCTGACTATGTTCTTAAAGTGAAAGATCACTGTTGCTACTTTAGGATGTTATCGGCGGTCATGAATGGATATGGCTTTATGGGACGTGTCTAGGAAAGCAGTTGTTCTGAAATGGAGAGAGACATGAGTGCGAAGGAAGACTATTGTTGTTTTACATCTATCACATGTATTTTGGTCGACCAATTATATCGCCCTCTCGTGGTTGCGGATATAATTGTAAATGCATGGTGTTTTTTAGGATAGTCAAGTATAACCTTTAAGGTATAGGTATACTTAGATTGATGTAACAAAATATGTTTGGGGCACAGTGAGACATCGATTGTTTATTTCGTTTCGAGGTTGTAGCCATTATGTCATCCCTAATGTGTGCATAATTTGAGCTCCCAAGTGCGGGTGTACTCACCGGTCGCACGGCTTACTTACCAAGTATGAATTGTTTTGTAAAATTGATGAATGTTGAATGCCTTATATTCTTGATAGAGCGCTATCAAGCCCATCATGTCCGAGTGGGAGATGTTGTACTTTAGCTAGTACGTCCATGATGGGATGCGATTGGATCGCACCGTATCGTCTTGATACGTTACGATGGAAAGACACCATTTGAAAGGGTATGAATGGAGTCGTATTTAAGTCTTTTTGTAGACAACCGTTGGAAAGGTTGGCAGAGCATACGATATAGAAAATTCCTCTCCTCGGTTTGTCTCATTTCCATCAAAGAAGAAGGAAGGCATTCCATTTCACTTTTACAAGAACAGTTTGCATTTACGCCGTGGAAATCGGGTGTTTTCCTTGTGATTACATTCAGACCAACATGAAGTGTTTTTGTTCGTGATTCATCCGCAATTCAACAATCGTTCCCGGGTTAATTATTGTTTGCGCATCGGATAAAGGTAAGTTGTCTTCTGCCGACTTGAGTACCAACACTGTTATTCCTTCCAACTTGCTATGCTCACGTCATTTAATAGCTCATATTTAATATTGTAGGGAAGCCAAAACGTGGGTTGGGTTCCAAAGCTCTATTGCTTTTTTGACTTTGAAAAACAAGTGCTCAAACCCCGAAACACGGTAACATGTGCTCAAACCCCGAAACACGAACCCTGAAACACGGTAACAAGTGCTCAAACCCTGAAACACGAACCCTGAAACACGGTAACAAGTACTCAAACCCTGAAGCACGGTATCTTTCATTTTCTTAGTCCAACCAAATCAAATCCCCCAAACTTGACTCGCTCTTTTTTTCATTTCTTCCTATGAATCGCAAGATACTAACACTCCACTCCAATCTCTCATTTGATCTCCCTCCTCTCTTCCTTTCTCAATCTTCTCTCTGCTCAATTTTTAACTGCAGGCCATGGTCTCACTCTGCAGTCTCTGTTCCTTTGTTCTTTCTTTTTCCTTTGCTTTCGTACCGCAATTCTCCATCTTTATTGATGCTCAAGCTCCAAGTTATTTTCAACCAAAAATGAAAAAGCTCAAGATTATGATTATCCATCTGCCCCGATTTCAACACAGTGGACGAACGATGGAACAACTAATCGTTCCATATTGCATGGAGATGGATATATCGTGCGACCAATTCTACTCCAACGCAAGGGGCCATATTATGGCCCTGCCTATGCTTGCGGCTTCTTCTGTAATGGTAACTGCGAAAATTACCTCTTTGCTGTGGTCATCGTCACATATACCATTGATGATTTGTTGGATCCACAAGTAGTGTGGTCTGCCAATCGAAACAATCCCGTAAACATTGGCGCGACATTAGAGCTCACGTCCGAAGGAGATTTGGTGTTGAAAGATGTTGATGGCACTGTTGCTTGGTCCACAAACACTTCTGGTAAGTCCATCGTAGGCTTGAACCTGACAGTTTTGGGGAACCTTGTGTTGTTTGATAAGAATAATGTGACTGTTTGGCAGTCATTTGATCAACCAACCGACTCCCTTGTTCTGGGACAAAAGTTGACACCTGGGCAAAGATTGATACCGAGTGTTTCTTGGACAAATTGGACCATAGACGAAATGATCACGCTTTCCATGAATAGCGATAATTTAACTGCTCAATGGGGGACTAGTCCACCTCTCATCTATTATCTAGAGGGCAATTTTCCTCTGGAAGCGATTATCGCATTGGCATATGTTCAGTATGTAAATGGAAGCTTGACTTTTTCTCAAATTCTTCCCAAAAGGTGACTTCGATTTCATTCCCTCAATCATCTAATGCGCAATACATGAAGTTTGGCTCGGATGGGCATTTGAGAGTATATCAGTGGGCATTTGGGTGGAAAGAAGTGGCCGATCTTTTGACAGATTCTATTGGGAAGTGCGGTTATCCAATGGCATGTGGACAATATGGAATTTGCTTAAATGGGATATGTAGCTGTCCGGCTTCGAATGGGCAAGTGAACTATTTCAAGCAAGTAAATGATTTGCAACCTGATCTTGGGTGCTCTGAGACAATTCCATTGTCTTGTGAGGCTTCACAATATCAAAGTTTTCTGGAGCTCAAACGTGTCAGGTTCTTCGCTTTCCATGCAGATCTGCAGACCATGGATTCTTTGAGTTGTAGAAAGGCCTGTGCAAATAACTGTTCATGCAAAGCGGCTATATTCATACATGGATTGAATCCCAATAGTGGCTATTGTTACTTAACAACTCAGATGTTTTCACTAACAAAAATTAACGACAGTATGATTTCTTCTGATTATATTACTTCCAGTAAGATTTCTTCTGGTTATACTACTTTCCTTAAAGTACAAAATGTGGCCAATGACGTTCCTAAAACTTCAGTTGACAATCAAAGGAGCAAACATCTCCGAATAATACTTGGGTCCAGCCTTGAGCTCTATTTGCCACAATGATTCTCATTGTAGTCATAGTTTTGTTTGTTTGGAAAGAGATGATAATGAAACAGAGGAGAATTATCTTGATCAAGTACCTGGAATGCCCACAAGATACACATACGATGATTTGAAAGCCATTACAGAGAACTTCAGCAAAAAGCTTGGCGAAGGTGGTTTTGGTTCTGTTTTCGAAGGTACTCTAATTGACGGCACAAAAGTTGCAGTGAAGCGCCTTGATGGTTTTGGGCAAGTCAAGAAATCCTTTCTAGCTGAAGTTGAGACTGTTGGCAACATCCATCATGTCAACTTGGTAAGACTCATGGGATTTTGTGCAGAGAAATCCCACAGGCTTCTTATCTATGAATACATGCCAAATGGATCTCTAGATAGATGGATTTTTCACAAATCCATTGAATGTGTTCTCAACTGGCAACAAAGGAAGAAAATCATTCTCGATATGGCAAAAGCACTGCATTATCTTCATGAAGATTGTAGACAAAAGATAGTTCACTTGGACATTAAACCCCAAAATATTCTGTTGGATGGGAATTTCACTGCCAAGGTTGCCGATTTTGGGCTGTCCAAGCTAATCAATAGGGACCAAAGCAAAGTTGTCACAACCATGAGAGGAACTCCTGGTTATTTGGCCCCCGAGTGGCTGAGTGCAGCAATTACTGAAAAGGTCGATGTGTATAGCTTTGGTGTGGTAATCTTGGAGATAGTTTGTGGGAGAAAAATCTTCGATCGCTCTTTAGATGAAGACGACATGAATTTGCTAAACCTTTTTAAGAGAAAGGCAGAAGAGGATCGATTGTTGGACATTGTGGATAATTATAGCGAGGATATGCAACTAAGTAGGCCACAGGTGGTGAATGTGATGAGGATTGCTGCATGGTGCTTGCAAGGAGACTATACAAAGAGGCCTTCCATGTCAATGGTCATCAAGGTGTTAGAGGGTGCTATGGAAGTTCAAGATGACCTAGATTTCAACTTCTTTGCTCAGCCTTCCACTAATAGAGCAGCAAAACTCGGTCAAATGGACATCGAATTCAATTCAAACACTGCATTACTACCCTCTGTTCTAACTGGTCCACGGTGATGTTGCAAACTAGTAAATTTTTTTGTTCTCTATATATCAAGTGGTAAAATTGTGCAGGCAATTGAATTTTTCAGAGTTTGAATGTTCGAGTATGTCAATTTTTTTTTTCTAGCCCAAAGAAAGTCTGTGGCATGATATCAATTTTCATTTTTACTGGGAAAGCATTTAGGTCTTATTGATTATGCATTGTCCCGTCGTACTCAAGTTTCTTGTGTTAGTACTAGCGCTAGTGGGAATATTCTGCTGGTCACCCAAATGGAAGTTTGGAAATGAGTAACTATAACTTAATTTTCTTATACTCTGCTTGGAAGTTCTAGCTGGTGAGTGATGGAGATATGTTGCTGATATTTTAACCAGGTTCATGGCGAACATGGTATCTGAATATATCTAGGAGAAGGGGGAACCGGTTGAGCCATATGTGTTAAAAGCTGCTTAGACTACACAGTTAGACTAGACAGCTTCTGATAATGTCTTCCAGTAGCTTTGCTATTTCTTGTATACAAACCAGGTTTGCTCTTTCGTTTCTATACTTGATTTCCTTGCGACTCAATGATTCTTCTTTCCATGTCCTCTCGCATTTGGTGGTTAGTGAGCTATATAGTCTGTTCTGCAAATTTACTGTCAAAACCGATAAAAGATAACTGGAGAAGTTTATCAATGGTAAAGTTCTGATATTTTCCGTGACTACTTATTCATTCGGTTGGTGATCTTGACTTCCAACTTCTTAACATACCATTGTGACCTTTCTGAGGCAAATCTCTGCTAAAAGCAAAGAACAGAGATGATTGGGCACTTCAGATTTAAATATGTATCTATTGAGGGAAATTTTTTCAAAAAGTTCTAAACTTATTGCACTTTTATCAATTTAGTGTTAAACATTTTCATGTTTTGTCAATTGAGTTTATTCAGCCAATTTTGACTGGAAATCACCGATGTGGACATAAGTGATCCTATGTGGTATGATTGGTGTTAAAGTTGACAAATTTTTAATAATATCTTAATATATATATATATATATAATATATATATTTTGATTTTTTGATTTTTTCCTTCCCTTCTTCCTCTGGTGGATTGCTAGGCCTCGGCGATGGCCGACGACCGGCCAAAGGTGAGGGTCATTGAGGTCAACCTCACTAGCTTTGGCGAGCCCCACCCTCGTTGTTGCTCGGTGAGGTCGGTCTCACCCGCCCTTGGCGAGGCTTGACCTTGCCATCGCTAGTGGCTAGGCAAGCTGTAAAGGCCAACGATCTCTTCAACCATTACTTTGTCTGTGTGTGACCAACTAGAAGAAAATAGCACATCGTCTTTGAAACTTGATTGAAGAAGAAGCAAACCCAAGATTTGCCAATAGCTTGCACAGCTCCTCCTTGTTGCTAGTGGCTAGGCTAGGTCGACCTCGCCTAGCGACCTCGCCCAACTACAACGAGGCCTAACCTCACCAAGGGCGAGCGAGGCTCGCTCGAGGCTGGCGATATGACCTTGTCGACCCACCTTTGGCCGGTCGTGGACCATTGCCGGTCGTGGACTATTGCCGTGTTTATAAAAAGGTATTTCGAGAAAATTGGTCCTACTTTCCTATCCCATTATTTTATTGTTTGGGGATTAATTATATGCTTCCGCATGCGTATTAAAATGAATGGGTCGGCTATGCGTCCTGGGATGTCGCTATTTTATCGACCTGTAAGGGATGGGTGCGTGCTTGAGGATCGGGCGTGACAGGTATCATGGCACAATTAGCTAGCAATTCAATAGTCCAAGTTTGGACAAGGAAAGGACGTTGAAATCATCAATGGAAGCGGAAGTAGTTGCGCTCCTTCTCGCACAATTATGCTTAGTCCCTCCGCATCCAAAAAGTGATCGCAGAGTCTTAATTGATGCCATCTAACAAAAAGGTCTTTGCCCTTGGAGTATTTGGCCTTTTATGGTATATTCTTGCTTCCTACTTCAACATAGTCCTGGTCAGAACTTGGCTTGGACTAGTAGACCCAAGAATGGAGATGTTCATATGCTTGTAAATTGGGCTTTTAATCAAATTGGCATTGAGGCTCGTTCGTTTCGCAAAAAATATCACGTGTTTGAAAAATATTTTCTAGAAAGCAATTTTCTAAGAAAATAATAGTTTTCGGTACTCGCTGAAACTTAGAAATAAACTAGAAAATATTTTCCATTGTTTGATATATGATTTGATTTTATGGGAAAAATTACCCAAAGATCACAGTTTTATAGTATTTTTTAAAAATAATTTTTTATTTTATAAAAATCGATTTTTTTTTTTTTTTCCTTTCCTTTTCCTCCTTCCTTCTTCTTCCTCCTCCTTCCTTCGCTAGCTGCTTGCCTTAACGATGGCCGATAGCCCAATGACCAGTGTAGACGTGGGTTGGCGAGCTCACAGCTCACTTGAGGCAAGTCAAGCGAGTTTGGGCCTCACTAGATTTGGCCTCAGGCGAGCTTGAGCCATTGGTGAGCTCAAGCCTTGTTGGCTTGTGCCCAGCATTGGTCCTCCAATGGATAGATACCATGCTTTGTAGGTACTAACAAGTGTATCAAATCCTAACCAATTAGAAAGAATCTTCTTGATTATATCTACTATATAATCTCTAATGGGTATTTAGTAGTTTAATTCAATAAAAGGTTTCGAGAAGAAAGAAACTACTCACCATAGATAACAAAGCTAGACTTGGCTTGTGGCCAGTTGCTGGCTGCCTTTGTGCTTGATGACCAGCTGAGGAAGAGGGGAAAAAAGGGAAAACATAAAAATAAAAGGAAAATGTGTTTGGTGTAAGTTGGTAAGGTGAAAGAAAATATGGAGAACATGTTCCACTTTCTAAAAAGTGGAAAATGTTTTTCTCACTTTTGAATGTGTTTTTTTAATTAGCAGAAAATGTTTTGTATGATTAATTTATTTTTTGTGAAATGAATGTTGGAAAATTTGGAAAATGCTTTTCAAGGAGTGTTTTTGGCGACACCAGCAAAGCTTGAATCTTCTATTCTTTTCCACAATCTCTCATCTAGAGTTAGAAGTACTGTATTAGTAGTCTTCTTCTATTTATCATTCTACTCTAAGTATTGCATTCATTCTATAATGTTTTGTTTCGAAATGAAAACTTATTTCTAACAAAAATTAAAAAAAACACACACACACACAACATCGGAGAAGGACTAACAAAAAAGTTGATTAGTACTGTGGTGGATTGGGCCTATAGAATTTGTGAGCTCGACAAGGTTTTCAAGAGTTGACTCAAATACCATCTAACCTTTAAACTCATAAAAAAAAGAAAATTAAATGATCAAGAGGAGCGATGCCCCGATTCTCAAGAGGAGGTCCTCTCTACCGTTTTGGTAGTTTTCTAAACCCTAAATCCCTGTTTCATTCCCCATCTCTTCCACCGTTACTTCTTTGTCCGCTTGCATTTTGATGGCTTTCCTTTCATCGACCTCCGACATCAGGCGGAAACCTTCGACTCTTCACTGATATCCCTGTTTCATCCACCGATTTCGGAAACCTTCGACTCTTCACTGATATCCCTGTTTCATCCACCGATTTCGGAAACCTTCAACTCTTCACTGATATCCCTGTTTCATCCACCAATTCTTACACCTTCGGCTCGCAATTGGGTGGCTTTCACTCCATCGGCCTCCGATGTCAGGCGGGAACACTCAATTCTCCACTGATTCTCCCTGGTTAGTTCTGCATGTCTCCGATTGCCTTCTATATTCAACAAAGAGGTGGAATTGTTGTTAGTCGAGGGTTCACGATTATAGTATTTCATCGTCTCTACCTCCCGTTGCTTGTTAGTTTTCTGAAGTTGGGTAATTCGGCTTTCGTCTTGACTTTATCTTGGATGGCTTTGGACGAACAAGCCGATGCCTCGCGTCTGGCCGCTCTTTGTACTAGATTGGGTCGCCTCACCACTGAACAGATAATCGAAGACTGGGATGATAATCCTTCGCCTGAAACATTAGAAGAATGCAGCGTGAGGCGGTATATATGTTGCAAAATTCCAATCCCTTGCCGACAAACAGAGAATTCTTGAAGGGGGCCCTTGGCTATTTTCGGGCCATTTAGTTATATTCAAATCCCCGGACTCCGAACACACCATTACATTGTTACGACTTTTCTACCTGCGCCTTTTGGGTATAGGTGTTTGGGCTACCTCTAGAATGGTGTTCTGAACGTATGCTTATGAAGGCTGTACATCATATTGGTAAGATAATAGAAGTGTAGGTTGACTCAAAGGAAGGAGCATCGTCAAGAGCAGGTCGAGTACGAGTTGAAGTAAACTTGCATGAAGGAGCATCGTCAAGAGCATGTGGAGTACGAGTTGAAGTAAACTTGCATGAACCTCTTATAACAGGGAAGTTGATTCGAATAAATGACAAACCTCTTTGGCTTGATTTCCGCTATGAACGACTTTCGCACTTTTGCTGCTCCTATGGCAAACTTGGGCATTATGCGATGTACTGCAAAGACATTCCATATGATGAGGCCAAGCATGATGGTAGAGAGAAGATGGCATATGGTCAGTGGCTCCGAGCGGAAGTCAAGGAAAATAGTCCATACTGGCACATCTTTTATAACCCACAAGACAAGTCAGAGCAAGTCGAAGAAGTCGTACCTGAAACTCTGCCTGCACAGATACCGACTGTTCCTTTATTGCCCCCACCATCTACGCTTCCAGCAGCAAATACATCATGTGCTGTTAATAGTTCTAGAGAACCCCCAGTAGCACCTACTCAGCTGCTCCAGAAAATGTCAGCTGCGCACCATACAACACTTATCTTTGCAGACACAAAGCTGAAAGGAGTTCAGTCTGAACATATGGAGATCAATGTACCAAAGAAGATGAAGAATACCAGGTCGAAACCTACTATGGATTCGGCGAAGAAACAGCGCAGATATAACCCGTATGACACAAGGAGTCTAATCATAACGGAACATACGGATTCAAATCTTATGGAAACTCCTATTTTTCTAGCGAGACGAAGCTGGTGTTCGGGCTTTGGTGGCTGGCCCAAAAACAGCCACCAGCAGACAAATGAAGATCTTTGTGTTGGAACTATCAGGGTTTGGGCAATCCCCCGACAGTTCAAGCTCTCAAGGCCATGACGGCCAAAGAAAAGCCCGAGTTTGTGTTCTTAATGGAAACAAAGCAACCTGAAGTTAGGCTTCATCTTATTCAACTCGGTTTAAAGTTCCAAAATTCACATATTATAAATCCCATTGGTTTTGCTGGTGGTTTAGCTCTGTTCTGGAATGATATGATTTATCTACAGGTCCTTAGATCAACACCACACCTTTTTCACATCAATGGTCATGAGGGGTAGGGAGGTCGACTTATATGTATTACTTTTGTTTATGCGCCAACTGATTATCAGAAGCGGCAACTTGTGTGGGATGAGCTCCAACAGATACATTCGCACAACACCTTCCCTTGGATATGTTCTGGCGATTTTAATGAGATTCTTCATCCTTGGGAAAAGATGGGCAAATGCCCCGCTAATCAGCCTAGAATGCTGTCTTTTAGAGTCTGTTCTTAATGATTGTGAGTTTTTCGAGTTAGAAAGTAATGGATGTAAGTTTACATGGATGAACAATAGACAGGGGGAGGAGCTTGTTAAGGAAAAATTGGATCGGGTGGTGTGTACTATGGAATGGCGTCTCTTATTTCCTGGGGCAGAAGTTTATGCACTTCCAACTGTGGATCGACCACGCCCAATTCTAATCAACACTTCGAAGAAAGCTTATCAAAAACAAGGAAACCATTTCTTTTTGAGAGTTACTGGAATGAGGATGAGGAATGCCATGAAGTTATCTTTCGGGCTTGGAGTTCAACTGATGGTTTTCTTACTAAAGTGAGGTGCGTAACAATAGCTCTAACTGCATGGAGTAGGAAGAAGTTTTCCAATGGACATAAAAAGGTGCTGAGTTTACAAAATCAGTTGCAGAATATGATGAATCAGCCAAATCTCAATTATGACAGGTTGGAGGCATCTAAACTCAAAGAGGAACTCCGTCGAACTTGGACACAAGAAGAACAATACGGGCGTTACGATCCAGAATTCAATGGCTGAAATGGGGCGACAAAAACACACGTTTTTTCCATGCATCTACAATTCAGCAAAGGCAGCGCAACCGAATCACGATGTTGCAAACAGATGAGCAACAATGGATTCGTGATCAACCTACTCTTCAAGACATGACGACTACTTATTTTTCGCGGTTATATACAACTGCTAGTTATCGGCACTATGCACCTTTACTTGATCAATGTGACCAAATGGTAACCCGTGAAATGAATGACCAGCTGATTGCTTCTCTTACGATGGAAGAGGTTCGGCAAGCTACCTTTCAGATGGGTACTACCAAAGCACCCGGGCCTGATGGTTTGAACAGCCTTATTTTATCAAGCACATTGGGACATTGTTAAAGAAGATCTTTTCCTTCTCGTTCAGAATTTCTTGATGTCGGGGTACCGCCTATTGGGATTAATCGACTATCATCACGCTTATTCCTAAGACCCCTCAACCTGAAAAGCTTGAGCAATATCGCCCAATCAGCCTATGCAATTTTGCATGCAAAATCATCTCTGAGGTACTTGCTAACCGACTCAAACCTTGGTTGAATGTTCTGATCTCTAAAGAGCAGTCAGCTTTTGTGAAGGGACGACAGATACATGATAATATTCTTATCGTCCAAGAGGTTCTTCATCACTTTAAATCGAGAAAGAGGCAATGCAAATTCAATGCAATTCTCAAAACGGACATGACAAAGGTGTATGACAGAGTAGAATGGGATTTCCTCCAAGATTACCTCCCGAAATTGGGTTTCCATCAACGATGGGTTCGCTTGATTATGCAAAGTGTATCACCCACGGTAGATTACAGCGTAAAGTTTAATGGTGAGATTTGCCTTATTTTTATCCCTCTCGTGGCCTTCGTCAGGGTGACCCTTTATCGCTATATATTTTTATCCTGCTAGCTAATATTTTATCGACTCTTATTACACAAGCAGTCAGTATAGGACATCTTAAAGGCATCCGGTTAAATAGATGGTCTCCTACCCTGTCCCATCTCTTTTTTGCTGATGATGCGATATTTTTCCTAAATGGTAGTGTTCAAGAATGCTAGAACCTAGCCAACATTTTAAACTTGTATTATTTGGCTACAGGACAGCTAGTCAATCGCAACAAATCAAGTATGTTGTTAAGCAAAAACTGCCCTATTACTCTTCAAGAAAATATGTCTATGGAGCTTAGGACTCCTATTTTGCAAAGTTGTTGCAAATATTTAGGCATACCATCAGAATGGGGCCGTTCGAAGAAAGAAATGTTTTCATGGATATTGGCAAGAATCAATGCAAAATTGGAGGGGTGGAAAGAGAAATGTATTTCAAAGGGGGGTAAGGAAATTCTCATCAAGTCTATCATTTAGGCTATCCCAACTTCTGCAATGTCTATATTTAAGTTACCTCTTTCTGTTTGTAAAGCTATTGAACAACGAATTGCTCGGTTTTGGTGGAGAAATGATCGAATAGAGTGGGTATCCATTGGCAAAAATGGGAAATTTTGAAAGACAGAAAGGATGGAGGAGGAATGGGATTCCGAGATCTTATTGCGTTTAATAGAGCGATGCTTGGAAAACAGGCTTGGCGCTTGCTACAACAGCCCCAATCATTATGGAGTAACTTATTTAAGGGCTTATATTTCCACTCGACGGATTTCCTATCTGCTGTCAAAGGCTCTCGGCCATCCCGGGATGGCGAGCTTACTTATGGGTAGAGATGCAATCTTACCACTTACGCGCTGGTCGGGGTTGGTAATGGTAAAACTATCGAATAAGGGGAGATCGGTGGTTACCTATGGGTATTCTCCATGGACCTAACTCTAGAGAAGAACCGCTCATGGTGGCCGATCTTATTGATCCGATCCACCACAATTGGAACCAAGCTCTGCTCCAACGATTCTTTGGAGAACAGATTACTACTGAAGTTCTATCCCAGTAAGACCTCTTCACTCAGATGACAAACTGATTTGGTCAGCCACAACCGATGGAAAACATACTGTCAAAAGCAACTATCATACTATCCTGCAGTCACTCAGCAATCAACACAGAGACAGCGCATCAACATCTCACCAAAACCCGAAGGTAATATGGAAAAGTATCTGGGCCATGAAGACAGAACTGAAACTAAAAACCTTCCTATGGTCTGCTTGTCACAATGCCCTAGCGTCCAAAGCAAATTTATTTCAACGTCATATTATCACGATCCTCTATGCCACCTATGTCAATAGCAGGCTCCTGAAACCATCGAGCACATATTTTTCCATTGTACATGGACTTATGCTATTTGGTCTGATCCCCAGATCAATATACAAACTCCGACACTCACAATCAATCGCTTCGATTCATGGATTACAGCAAGGGCGAAATTACCTCGGACTCACTGGTCTACCTCTTATTGCTAACATCCTTGGCAGATATGGTGGATGCGGAACAACTTCACCTTTCGAAATCAGCTCCCGGATGCCTCCATTGCAGTACATACAGCGGTGGCTCGAACGAATTCCTATAAGCTCCACTTTGCTGCGTCGCGACCGAGCTCTGCTCTTCATTCTCTAAATCCGACGCACCTCTGGCGTCCTCCGGAAGTGGGTACCCTCAAATGCAATATTGACGCAAGTCATAAGCCTGGTAGTACCGAAGGTTCCATAGCCAGTGTTTGTAGAGATTCTAATGGGAGACTTACGGATTTGTACTCCGCCGAGTCTCGGCGCGATCCGCTTTAGAAGCGAGAGGTTTTTGCTCTTACCTATTCTCTTCAGCATCTGCTCAGGCAACGGCTCCACGACGCTCATCTGGAGGTGGAATCCGACTGTCTTACTCTTGTCGAAGCACTGCAAGGCAAGCGACCGCCGCCATGGGACCTGTCACGTCCCGATCCTCGGAGACGCACCCATCCTTCTACTTGGTCGATTTTAGAATGCGATATCCCAGGACTGTGTATCGCCGACCCTTTCAATTATATATTTGCACATGCGGAAGTAGTTATAAATCCCCAGACAATAAAAACAATGGGATAGAAAAGTAGGACTAGAAAATTTAACCTTAAAACCAACACCCTTATTTACAAATACAAGTCATGCTAAAAAGGTTGGTTTCTACTCAAATAGATTCTGACCAAAATTATCGATAGGATTGACGACTCAATTCTCATCGGGGTCCTACTCCGGATCATCCTCGTAGTTCTCCTCCGATACTCCTCTTCGAGTTCTTTCTCCTCAATTTCTTCATCGTGGTCCCGAAATGTTGTCCCCAAACCGGGATGAGACTATGTCTCAAAAGTTCTACCCCCTAAGACCCGATTAGTAAACTAATACACCTTAGGATTGCCTATGCACAACATGAGTCAGAGGACCTACCTTGGCCTCAGATTCCACCTGCATATTAGCACAGATCAAATAGGCACCCAAGTAATCACATCACGATCATCGACCTAGTCGATTACACACCAACAATACCACTCACGGTCATTTCCATTCAATCAATCAATTCACATCATCAGATCAAAGTAATGATCAATCGATCTAGTCGATTACCTATCGACAAACCAATCCTAGGTTGTTCCCAAACATCAATCACATGTACTCTCTCGGGCGTCTTTTCGCCAACCGCCATACCATCACCGATCACGTGCATTCTTTAAGGCGCCGTTTTCGCGGTGATGTCCTAATCACCGAATCACGTATCATTTCTAGGGCGCCGTTTTCGCCAAGGTGATGTATGCAATGGACAGCACTCGTGCGTTCTTTAAGGCGCCGTTTTCGCCAAAGTGATACCCTCCATCACCGAACCACGTATGTCCATAATGAAGCAAGGGATAGACAAAGACTCGTGCGTTCTTTAAGGCGCCGTTTTCGCCAAAGGATATACTTAATCACCGAACCACGTATGTCTATAAGTCACGTATATTCTTTCTCTCGGCGCCGTTTTCGCCAACGTGACATATGTAATGGGCAGCAACGTGCGTTCTTTAAGGCGCCGTTTTCACCGGTGATATCCTTAATCACCGAACCACGTTTGTCCACTTACATCGTACTCCGATTGGTCTCGCCAATAGAGTTCTTAGTTCACTCTCGCGACTCTCTCCACTTTACAGCTCATCAAGGTATTATAAATGCTAAATAGCCATACTCGGCCACCTACCAATCAGTCATTCAATTTCACTCAATTTCAATCAATTAAGGAATAATTCCTTAAATTGCACAATCAATTTAATTAAGCACAACATGGAGCTCAAATAAATAAACGGACTGCACCACAACAATCAGCATGAAATTCCGGTCACCGACCATCCCGGTTGAATTTCCGGAAAATAAATAATTAAATAATTAATTTCGAAAATTAAATAAATAAATACAATAATTTCAATTTAGCACAATATAAAACTCAATTAAATAAACGGACTGCGCCACGATCATCAGCATAAAATCCCAGTCATTGGCCATCCCAGTTGAATTTCCGGAAAATAAATAATTAAATAATTAATTTCGAAAATTAATATTTAATTCCTAAAGAATTTCACTTAGGCCCGAATTGCCTAATTAACACCCGATAAGGGTCGGGAAAATCCCAAGAAGCATCCAATAAATACTACGGGAAATTCTCTATCTAAGTACACTAACTATTTCACTAATATGCAATGCAATTAACTAATAATCGCTAATCAATTCTAATCTAACCACCTAATTATACTTAACTAACACTAATCAACCTTTAAGTGTAATTAGCAAACTAAGAAGGCATTAGTGAGCAAAACTCACACAAAACGACGGGCTCGACGCGAGGATCGACTTTCCTCAAAGCAGGCCGAGCATCCGAGCTCGGGAAGACGGCCAAAACGGGCCAAACCCTTGCCTGCGATACCCATTTCTGCACTCTCTCGTGCGCTGCTGGTTGGGGGCGAAGGAGGGCGGATCTGGAGCCGGTTTGGGTCGGGAATGGACGGAGGGGCTGAACCGGACCCGGGCGGGGCTTCACGGTGGCGGAGGTGGTCGGAGGGAGCTCCGGCGACTCCCCGCACGAGCCGGGACAGGCTCGGGACGACGAGCTGGGCAAGAAGACCGCCAAGACGCGCGGCCAGAGTGGCGAGCGAGGACGGCAGCTCGGCGGCAAGGCGACGCGGGGTGAGGGCGGCGTGCGGCGTGAGGCGGCGACGGTGCTCGGCGCGACGTTGGTCGCTATTCGGTTGCCGCTTCGCTCGTTCGACTTGCTCGAACCGAAGGAAGAGGGAAGAGGCGGAGGGCGCGCGGTGAGGCGTGGGCGGCCGCGGAGCAGCGGCGGCGTCGTGCGCCGCGACAAGCGAGGGCAGCTCCAATCCGAGCGACAAAGACCACCGATTCTTCCGGTTTGCTGCTGGTTTTTGAAGAAGAAGAAGAAGATGGGGAAGAAGAAGCACCGACGGGAGAGAGAAGGGGAAGAAGAGAAAACCGGTTTCTCTTTTTCTTTCTCACTCTCTCTCTCTCTCTTAGGTCATCCACATGTGGGGCACACCAGCTGTCATCCACCCACTTTTTTTAGACAAAAATACCCCTTCTAGAAGCCCTTAGGTAGTTCAAAATGTGGGGCACATGTGGCATACGAATTTTGCTAGGTTTTCTTCCCAATTGGACCTTAATCCCTCTTGATTCAATTTAAATTGACTCCCATAATTTCATTCAACACCTCATCATTCCAATTGGCATTTTTCCTTACCAATGTAGCCCACTTGCATCCCAATTTCATAATCCCTGGCTTCAACTGAACGAAAACGGCCCTATTTATCCAGTCGAAATTAGATACCGAAAATCTGGATGTCACAGGACCTCCGACCACTGTTCGATGAAGCTACCGCTTTGCTATCTAGGTTTTCTAACCTAACAATGCATTACTGCCGGCGCGAAGCTAACCTAGTAGCCGATTGCTCTGCGAAGGCCCATAACTCCGTTTCGGCCCATCACTTAATGTCGGCCCATAACGCACTTCCTTTTTCCCCGTATGTTTTGCTTGATCTAGTTTATGCTGATGCCTTATCTTCAGGTTGTAAACTTTCGTTATATTGAATGCAACAAGTGTGTTCGACCAAAAAAAAAAAAAATCTTTCATCGATCTCTAGATAGATATAGATCGGAGTGGTCGCTATTCATCGATAGTGATAATAAAGCACAGGAAACCTTGTTGGCAGCTGTGTTTTTCAATCTTTGATTTAAATCTATTTTAGCTCGTTGACTTCAATCGTAGTTCCTCCTGTCTGATGCATATGTACCGTTGATTAGAAGTCTTAGCTTTTGACTCTTCCGACCCGTTGGCTTTATCAATCAAGGTTAGTAAGATCGCTTGGTCATTAGAAAGATCTGACAACATATAAAAAAGAAACATGATACAAGAAAAAGCAGGAAAACTTGCGATGTTTTATAATCTGAAAAATTACGAATAAATTACATATGGCTTTATATGTCCATAATTTTGAGAAGATATACTTTGATTAAAACTCATACTTTCAACGAGTTTAAGTGTATTTAGAAAGCTTTAAGTCTTTTCTATGTCCCTTAAATTTAGATTGTGAAAGCTTAAATTTTGTTTTACAAAATTAAAAGTAGAAGTATGGAAAATTGTATATCTGTATATCTCTATCATTTAATTATGTGAGTTTTTTTCAATCAAAATTATCCACTAGAAATGAAAATCGGTGTAACGTGGGCTCCAAAAAATATAAGTAATTGTCTACTTTTTTTTTTGGGTCAAAATTTTCTCTTTGTTTTGAAGGTGTCCTGTTTTTGCGACAAGCCATCATCGAGAGACGAAACGATTATTGAACTTTCCGAACTTGATTGCCTTGTCCATGGATTCCGTCGTATTCATTGCACTCCAATGCTTCAATCTCTCCCGCTCCTCCTCTTCTTCCCCAATTTCTCCTTGTCCGCCATGTTTGTACTCTACACTCTCTTCTCTTTCCCTTTTTTATGTGAGATTTTGTGAGATTAATGTCAACTGTTCTAAAAATTTAAACTTTTCGTCTTCTTTTTCTTTCCTAATTTCTCTTTGCCTACCATGTTTGCACTCTACTCTCCTTTTTCTATTAGCTATTTTAAAAGTTTAAGCTATCAAATGAAAATGTTTGCACTCTATGATCTCTTAAGAGTCTTCTCTTTCCCTCCTTTATGCGAGATTTTGTGGGCATATTACCAATTATTCTAAAAATTTAAGTTATTAAATGAAAGAGTAATTTATTATTTAAATTCCCCAATTTCTCCTTTTTTGCTATCCTTGCACTCTATACTCTCTTCTCTATCAGCTATTTTAAAAGTTTAAATAGTTAGATAAAAATGTTTGCACTCTACAGTCTCTTCTCTTTCCCTCATTTATGTGATATTTTGTGGGTATACTGTCGACTGTAAGAGTTTAGGCTGTTGTGATACTTTGTGGGTATATTATCGACTGTAAGAGTTTAAGCTGTTAAATGAATGCATGATTTATTATTTAAATATTCTAACATTCCTCCTTATGTTTCGTCTAGTTTTTTTTACTAGAGCATGCATGGAAATTTAATTGGGATAGTAAATGGGATCTAAAAAGATTTGAACTCAGGACTCTTAGTTCCGATACCATATGAAGTTTTGTGGGACTACTACAAACTATTCTTAAAACTTAAGCTATTAAATGAAGGTGTAGTTTATTATTTAGATATTTTGACATTAGGCAGTCTTTCGATCACTTTGTGGACTCACTAGTAGGGTGAGCACGGTTTCCGGTAGAACCGGAACCGGAGAACCGCACCGGAGGGTCCGATTCGGTTCCGATTCTAAAGAGACCGATTCGGTTCCCGGTTCCCTTTTCTAGGAACCGGCGTTCCCAGTTCGGTTTCGGTTCCAATAGGAACCGGAACCGCGGAACCAGAACCAGTTAAAATTTTAAAAAAAAAAAAACAACCTAGAACACCCCCACGTTGATTTCCCCCTTACCTTTTCTTTTTCCCTCTCTCTCTTTCTTTTCCCCCTTTTTCCTCTCACGTCACTTCCGCCCCCAACTTTTTCTTTTCTTCTCTCTCTCTTCTCTTTCCCCTCTCTCGACTGAAACCCCACCCCTTCTCTTCTTTTTCTTCTTCCTCTTCCTTCCTCTTGCTAGCCGCCGCTTCATCCACCACCACACCGCCGCCCCATGCCCTACTCACCACCACCTCTTAGCCACCGAACCACCACCACCCACCGCTCGTTCGACAAGCCGTCTCGCCGTTGAGCCCGACAAGCTGTCGCGCCATCCGCGCCGCCCTCGCCACCATGAGCCACCGCCGCCTTCCCAAGCCACCATCACCACCTCTTTCCGCCGTCGCCTGAGATTAGCTTCCGGTCCGTACGGAAATGTCGCTCTCCGCGGCGTTCCGCAAGCGGCTGGAACAGCTGGACCGGTCCAGGAACAAGCGCCTCTCTCTCCTCCAGGTCTACTCCACCGCAACGCGATCTCTCGAACTTTTCTTCGCGAGGCGATCGGTAGCGGATGAGAGGTGCTGGAAATTTTTGCAGGCGGAGAGAGAGCTGCAAGCCGCCAAATCGATGGTCCTAGAGTCGAAGCGCGCGGCCATCAGGTCGATGGAAGAGAGGTGCTTGAGGCTCGAGCAGAGCCTGGCTTCGCAGAGCTTGAAGATCTAGGCTCTCGAATCTAAGATTGCCACTCTCGATGTCGAGTACGACAACAATGTGCGTGGATCGAGGTGAAGCATAGACTTGTCATCGTAAGATTTTGGTCGCATGTTATGGCTTATTTATGCTTGATTTTAGGGAGTTGAAGTGCGAGGTGGGGGAGCTTGAGGAGGCGGAGAAGGAGAAGTTCGCGAGGCGATCGGTTTGGATCGGTAGCGGATGAGAGATGCTGGAAATTTTTGCAGGCGGAGAGAGAGCCGCAAGCCGCCAAATCGCTGGTCCTAGAGTCGAAGCGCGCGGCCATCAGGTCGATGGAAGAGAGGTGCTTGAGGCTCGAACAGAGCCTGGCTTCGCAGAGCTTGAAGATCTCAGCTCTCTAATCTAAGATTGCCGCTCTCGATGCTGAGTACGACAACAATGTGCAGCGACTGAGGTGAATCATAGACTTGTCATCATAAGATTTTGGTCGCATGTTATGGCTTATTTATGCTTGATTTTAGGGAGTTGAAGTGCGAGGTGGAGGAGCTTGAGGAGGCGGAGAAGGAGAAGTTCGTGAGGCAATCGGTTTGGATCGGTAGCAGATGAGAGGTGCTGGAAATTTTTGCAGGCAGAGAGTGTAAACGCTAGTACGAGCACCTAGAGGGGGTGAATAGGTGCGAAAACAATTTTTTCTAAGTAAACCAGAAATTATAATTTCAAGTCTGTTTAGTAATAGACTTAAAATGGAAATTAGACTCTAACAATTAAATAGAATTACGATCAAGGTAAAAGGGTTCAAGGAAGAGAATAAGAACACAAGGTTTATAGTGGTTCGGCTTAATCCAAGCCTACGTCCACTCTCCCGCACCGACCGACAGCCCACCGGCCGGATTCCACTATGAATCAAAAGAGTCGTTACGGTATCACTTCCTTGATTCCACAAAGGTACGAGACTCTACTACACTTTCTCAAGGCTTCACAAAAGTATAAACTCTCTTTTGAGTACAAGTTTACGCTCAACAATTGAATTGACAAAGAACAAGAAGCTTCAGACTTTGGAATTTATCTATCTCGCACACACTCAAATAACCAGAGCGTCTTCCTTATATACTCCTCCACGCCTTCATAACTGTTGGCACCTTCCAAAGGAGTTCTTCCAATCTACCCGTTGGACATAATCAATTAGGGAGATCTCGAGTTACTTAAGGAATGTGAAGATAGCCCACCAATCCTGCTTGCCCATACAATCAGGATCTAGGTTTCCATAAGTAGAACCTTCCAAGTATACTTCGCCAATCAACGAATCCAATTTATTCAAATTTGAATCAAACTAAATAACCGATCTTGAGGTGCTATCTCCAGCCGTGAGATCTTCTATAACCGCTCGAATCAAATCCCTAAAGAAATACTTGAATCTGGATAAATCTTCTTCGTCGGTCTAGAAACTGTCAATGAGGGCGGACTTTACATCTTGAGTCTCGTGGTCTGGCGATCTTCAGACTTTGACAATTTTCAGACTTTGACGGAAGAGTCTTCGCGAGTCTTCGAGACTTTGTTGAGTAACCGCAAGTCTTCAGACTTTGTCGAGTGAGTCTCGCAAGTCTTCGACTAGACTGAAAATGTTTTGTCGACATCAAAACAAGTAAGGAAGTTTTCTCCAACAATCTCCCCCTTTTTGATGGTGACAAAACTTTTCGCAGATTTGGATATTTTAACCCGCAAAACAATACTTAAGCAAACATGGATATCTCATAAATGGATAAAGATAGTATTGAATCGCATCCACGTAAAATGTGTTAGTCCAAAGATAAACAACTATCTTTGCCAACACTTAAAGTATCGCAAGCAAGCATTAAAAGTTTTAAATAGTCAATCCAAATCCAAACATTAATCTAAATTCAAATCACTCACAACCAGACAAAAGTAAAGTTTAAAAAAGAAGTCGAAATAAGTCAAATCTAATCAAATCTGCCGCACTCAGCTTCTCCCCTTTTGTCATCATTAAAAAGGAAGAAATGAAAAGAGAATGAAATTAGGATTGTCTTGGAATGTGAACAAGTTGGAAATCTCCCATCGATCGGGGTGCCTTCCAACTTTCTCAAATCCTCCTTCAGCTTTTCTATTTCATGACTCTTGGCAGTGGCTTGAACTTGAAGAGTAAGAGTCTGGATTTGATCATTCAACGAAACTGAAGAGGCTTGACTGGCATTTCGCAGATTTTGAACTTCATATCCCGCAGCGTAGATCCGACCTCGCATCTCCATAAGAATATCAAGCACTCGTCGAAGGTCCGCGAGTTATCGGCCGAGTGCTTGCCCCAAAGATGGTCGATTGAGGAGTATTTGCGAAGATGGCATCTCGACCATGAGTATCCAGATTTGGAGAAGAAGCCTTATGACCTTCCTCAGAAATTGAGAGGCATAGACATCTTCTCGGATTTGCGGGTGAGCGGCTCACATCTTCACTAGCAAAAGCAATTGAAGAAGTACCTCTTTTGTCAAGCAACTCCCCCTGTTTCAAAGTGCCTTCGGGTGGAGAGAAGTATTCTTC
Organism: Eucalyptus tenuipes; assembly: GCA_014182365.1. Taxonomy (NCBI): domain Eukaryota; kingdom Viridiplantae; phylum Streptophyta; class Magnoliopsida; order Myrtales; family Myrtaceae; genus Eucalyptus; species Eucalyptus tenuipes. The sequence goes on along the minus strand of CM024547.1, from coordinate 9,075,248 downwards.
ATGCTCGTCTCCTCGTCGTGTCATGATGCTGCGGTTCTTCTTGCTCTCTCGTCTTCGAAGTTCTTTCTTCCTCTCGCCTCTTTCCTTATTGATGCCCTCTCTTCTTCCCTCTCGTTCTTCCTCTTCTCTGTCTTGATCCTCTTTCTCCTCTCGTCTCTCGGAATGTAATGCTGAAGATTGCTTAATGCAAGAGCTGATAAGGTTACATCTTCCTCATCCTCTTCATCCTCCAAGATGAGTACTCTTCTTTTCTTGGATGGAGCTGTCATGGGCTCCTTTCCCTTTCTTTTTGCAGCAGAAGAGACTTGATGAGTTTTGGTAGGAGTCTTCTCCTTGAATCGCTCCAAAGCTTTGTTTAGCTCTTTCAGACGCATCTTGGAAACCATCTTCGGTCCCACCACCATCTGATCACACGATCGAACACAAAGAGTATTGGGGGGCTGAATGTGAAGGTGTCTGAACAGATTGGAAACAAGTGCTGAGTAAGGAAGTTGGCCCTTGTCCTTCACCACCGATCCGTACATGTGAAACATTATAGTGTGTGGTAGAGAGAACTTCTTGCCGCCGTTGATGGCATACATCGCATTGCTTCCGAATTTGAAACATCGTCTTTGAAGTCGATTTTGGTCTCGCATGCTTGATCACTATCTTGTGAAGAAGAACATTTGAGGCATTCAACCTCACGTACGAGATTCGTCCTTCGGCCATCCCATCTCGAACGAGTTCCACCGTTGCCCGGCCAATAGACACGCCGATTGATTGAAACTCCCCTCTTTCAACCCCAATCACATCGGCCAGGGTGTCCATGTCAACCACATAATCCCGATCTCTAACGCTGAATGAAAATCTATTCGCATCCAAAAGCTTAGATTTGAATAGAAATAAGCAAAGATAAGTTCGGATGTGCTACCGTTGTCTCGAGCAAAATTTATCAAGTTGAAGTAAGGCGAATTTCTCCCGCAAGTTCACCTTCGAGAGTCTAGAAAATCAAAGTCTACACTCCTTGGGTTCATCACCCCTCTCTTCAAAGAACTTAGTATAATGTCGTTTGTGTTCGTCGAATGAAACAAATCTGTTCGTTGCTTCTAACATTCGCAGCAATACCCATTATAGACTTAAAATTTGTGAACATTTTCTCATCATCATTTCCTTCGGGTTGATTATGTCCACTTACACGTGGATCACTTGGAATATTCGCAAAAGCTCTATCTGTTGAGCCCGCAGGAGCAATTCCCAAGCATTCCATTGTGCGCAAAAAATGGGTTTCATTCCTATACCCCTTTTCTACCAAAAACTCGTCAATGAAACTCAAAGCGGAGCCTCCTTCTTTTAAAGCAAGCAGTACGGTTTGTAGGTAAAAGCGGGCTTTTGAGACCTTACATGGTGCGGCATCCTCGACGGTTTCTTCCCCGCGCTTGCTGTTGTGGTCTAGCCCGAGAAGAGCGGCGCGGTTGAGAATGTTGTGGGCTCGCTGTTGTCTCGGAGAATCTTCTTCCTCGGTGAGGTCAAAATGCGTAGGACCCTCACGCAAAGGCGGTGGTCCCCTGCTTGTGATTCTTGAGGACTTTCTTTGAGAAGCCATTATCACAGTCTTTAGAAGATTCCAAACTCGATTCGCGAGAAAGGTGAAGACTTTAAGATTAAACTAGAGAGAAAAAGTGAGAAAGTGAAGTTCTGTGCTTCTAGGGTTTGTGAGGAAGACGATCGGTATATAAAGCAATCAAAACAGATTATACGAATCGTCGCAAAAAGGAAAATAGAAAATACTTTTTCAAAAAATAACTGCCTTTTTGAAAAATGTATAACTGTAAAAAAGATAACTTCTTTTTCGAAAAGGAATGATTGCTATAATTCTGAAAATTTAGAAAGATAACATCAATCAATTACAGATTAATAGATGAACGTACCTTTTCGAGATTTTATCCAAAAGATAAATTTCCAAAATAGGAATAACTTACGTAGTAGATCTTGATCTCTTGAGTCTCGAGCCTTCTTAGACTTTAGTCCCTAAGTCTCGAACTTCTTCGACTTTAAGATATTAAGTCCTGGAGCGAATAGACTCAAATTGGCTTTTCTCCAAAGTGGCTTAGTAAAGATGTCCGGTGATTCTTTGAGTCGATGAAATGAATCAATACTTCTCCGTTTTGAACATGGTCTCTAATAAAATGATGTCGAATCTCTATATGCTTTACTCTTGAATGAAGAATTGGATTCTTGGTGAGATTAATTGCGCCGGTATTGTCACATTTGATATCGGTGCATGAGTCTTCGATTCCAAAGTCTCTTAGCTGTTGTTTTATCCATAAGATTTGAGAACAACAACTTCTAAGAGCCACGTATTCTGCTTCTGCTGTTGAAAGAGCTACAGTACTTTGCTTCCTAGAAAATCAAGATACTGTCCTGTTCCCAAGCAATTGACAGGTGCCTAAGGTGCTCTTCCTATCAACTTTGCATCCTGCTAGGTCTGCGTCTAAGTAACCAAGGAGAGTAAGATCTCCTTCTTTAGGATACCAGAGACCAAACTTTGAGGTTGTTGCAACGTATTTGATGATGCGTTTTGCAGCACTTAGATGAGATTCTTTTGGATCGATTGGAATCGGCACAAATACATACACTAAACAAAATGTCGTCTAGATGCAAAGTAAGATAAAGAAGTGAACCAATGATACTCCCGTATAGCTTCTCGGTCAATCTTCTTTCCTCCTTCATCTTTGTCCAGCTTCGAAGAACTAGACATTGGTATATCACTCTTTTGCAATTCTCCAAACCGAACTTTTTAACAAGATCTTTAGCATATTTTTCTTGGTGAATGAAAGTCCCTTTCTTCAATTGTTTTACTTGTAGTCCAAGGAAGAAGGAAAGTTCACCCATCATGCTCATCTCAAATTCATCCCGCATAGACTTAGAAAATTTCTTGCACATATTTTCGTTAGGTGATCCAAAGATAATATCATCAACATAGATTTGTACAAGTAAAAAGTTTTTATTTTCTCTTTTTAATAAACAAGGTAGTGTCTACCTTACCTTTAACAAAACCATTTTGGATTAAAAACTTACTTAATATGTTGTACCAAGCTCGAGGTGCTTGCTTTAATCCATATAGCGCCTTTTCGGTCGAATACGAGTCCGGCTTCCTTGGGTCTTCAAATCCGGGAGGTTGTTCCACATAGACTTCCTCTTGGATAAATCCATTTAAGAATGTGCTTTTGACGTCTATTTGGAATAACCTGAAATTTTTATAACAAGCAAAGGCAAGTAATAGTCTAATTGCCTCTAACCTTGCTACTGGTGCATAAGTCTCATCATAGTCTATCCCTTCTTCTTGCATATATCCTTTGGCCATGAGTCTTGCTTTGTTCCTTATAACTTTTCCTTTTTCATCCATCTTGTTCCCGAAAACCCATTTAGCTCCAACAACAGATTTACCTTTTGGTTTAGGAGTCAATTCCCGACATCGTTAATGCTGAATTGCTCGAGTTCCTCTTGCATAGCTTCAATCCAACTTTCATCGTTAAGGCTTCTTCTATGCTCTTGGGTTCTATTTCAGTAAATAAGTGCCACAAAGACTAGACTCTTCATGCCTTTTGGATCTCGTACGGATTCCTTCATGAATGTTGCCAATTATGAGTTCTTTGGGGTGACTAGACTTGTGCTTCCAGTTGCTGGTTGGTTTGACAGACCGATCTTTCTCTTCATCCGGTTCTTCAATGTTTGTTCTTTGTTGATCTTCCAAGTCCGAGCCGCTTTCGGGGGTTTAGACTTTGTAGAGTCCGGAGCAGCTTCAGATTCTTCAAAGGTTGAGTTTGGATCGATTGAATTTGTATGAAGTCTTGAAATTTAACATTCATTGATTCCTCCACTGTTTGAGTCTTTTTGTTGAAAACTCTGTAAGCTTTGCTGGTGGTTGAATATCCAAGGAAAATGCCTTCATCTGATTTTTCTTCAAACTTACTAGTTCAATCATTTGCATTTTTTAATATAAAACATTTGCAACCAAACACATGAAAATAGGAAACAATTGGTTTCTTACCTTTGAACAATTCATAGGGAGTTTTCTCCAAAATAGGTCTTAAGAAAACTCTATTAATAATATAACAAGCTGTAGAAACTGCCAGCCCAAGAACGAGAAGAAATGTTGCTTTCAATTAAAAGAGTTCTAGCCATTTCTTGCAGTGATCTATTCTTCCTTTCCACAACTCCATTCTCGTTCGGAGTGTACGGAGAGGAGAACACATGCTGAAAACCAGATTCATCACGAATTTAGCAAAATCTTGATTTTCAAACTCACCTCCATGATCCGTTCGTATACAAGAAATAACATATCCCTTCTCATTCTGTACTTTCTTTGCAAATTTTATAAAATAAAAAAAAGTTTCAGACTTACTTGCCAAGAAATATACCCAAGTAAATCGTGAGTAATCATCTACTATTACTAGGCAATATTTCTTACCACCAATGCTCTGGGTTCTGGTTGGACCAAAGAGATCCATATGCAAGAGTTGCAGCACACGATTAGTTGAGACTTGATTTATTGGTTTGAAAGAACTTCTGACTTGTTTTCCCAGTACGCATGGGGTGCATAGATCGGATCTTTCATATGTCAGATTTGGTAGTCCACGAACAAGCTTCTTTGCAGAGATCTTGGTTATTTGCCTCATGTTGATGTGGCCAAGTTTCCTATGCCATAGATTAGCTTCCTCTTGTATTGAGATTAGACATTGGGATTTTTTTCTGGTTTGATGTCCGAAGATAGATGTTCCCATGTCTTCGTCCCGTGAAAGTCCGAGAGGAATCTTTGCTGGTTCCCGAACATATTCCTTCTTGAAAGTTAATTTTGAAACCCGTATCGCACGGTTGGCTGATACTTAACAAGTTGTAGTTAAGTCCTTCTACTAAAGAAACGTTGCGATTGTGAGACTTCCAATCTTTCTTGTTTCGCGTCCGACAATTCTGCCTTTACTATTTCCTCCAAATGAAACTTTTCCACCATTAACTTGCATAAGCTTTATGAAACAAATTGAATCTCCTGTCATATGTCTTGAGCATCCACTATCCAAGTACCATTTGACCTTTTTCTTGATAGTGACTCGCATTTAAAAAGAAAACTCAAGCCCTTTTTGGTACCCATATTTTCTTGGGTCCAATGGTGTTAGTACAATATACGATCTTTGCCCAAACCTTCTTAATGGTTTCCAAATCATAGGACATTCTTTCTCAAAATGTTCTGAACTATTACACTTAGAACATTTAAGAGCATTGCGGCCTACAGGTTTTACAAAGGCTTTTTGAAAATGAGTTTTATAAAAGTCATTTGTAGGTCTTTGTTTGATTCTTTCCTTCACTTTTGGAAAATCAATTAGAGGAATGGTTTCAGCAGTCATTCTTAAGCCCGATTTGTTAAAGTAAGGTCTTTGTGCTAAAAGAATCTTTTCCAATTTCTCGATCCTACGAAAACCTTTTGAGATGCTTGAAATATCATTTTTCAAAACTTCATTTTCTTTAGAAAGAGAGTCTGCATTTTCTTTCAAGGTAATGACACTTTTATCTAAATTTTCGACCTTTTCTTTCCAAACAGTCTCCCGTTGCTTCAATGTAGAATTTTCCCTTTTAGTTCGGAAATCCTCTTGAGAGAGGTTTTGAGACTAAGACACAGTTCATCAATATATTTAGAAACTTTAGTAGGAATCTTAAAATTACTTACCTTGATTTCACCGTCTCCGAGTCCGAGTCCGAGTCCGAGTCCTGCTTTTAGAGTCCGAGTCGATTCGATTGTGCCATTAGACAAATATTGGCATAGTCATCATCACTTTCTTCGCATTCGGTATCACTCCAAGTTTCGCTTTGAGAGCCTTTTCGTATTTCTCAGCTTTTCCTTTCTTTTTCTTTAGTAAGGGACAGTTGGGTCCGATGTGTCCCTTTTTCTTGCATTCAAAACAAATCACATCTTTATTGGATTCATCATCCCTCTCTGATTTGTTTTGAAACTTTTGAGAGCTTTGTTTCTTCCAATTGAATCTTCTTCCCTTTTTGTTTAGTTTTCTGAACTTTCTTATCATGAGAGCAAGCTCTTCATCGTCCATATCATCTTCGTAATCAGAACATCGAGTCATCGTTAGATTTTTAAAGCAATACATTTTTTACCTTTGGGATCTTCATCTTCGTTGTTTTGCTCCACTTCATAAGACTGAAGAGTGCCAACCAATTCGTCAACAGAAAGTGGCATGATTCTTTGTGTCTCCCTTATTGAGGTCTTTACGTGATTCCAATCTTTGGAAAGTCCACGTAGCAGTTTGTTGAACTTCATAGGTCCAGAGATTGGTTGACCTTGATACTCAAGACCATTCACGATTTCTGTAAAACGACTAAACATGTCAGTGATAGATTCTCCTGGTTTCATCTTGAAGGCCTCGTATTGACTGAGCAGAATATTGATTCTGGTTTCTTTCACTCAATCAGTTCCTTCATAGGTGATGTTCAACCTATCCCTGACTTCTTTTAGCTGTTTCACAAGAAGATATTCTGTTATATTCAAGTAGGAGATAATGCACAATATAAGGAATAAATTGCTTTTGCATCGAGAGCTTGTCTCTTGGTTATCTCTTCTTGAGTCATCCCGCTGGACTCAATAGCTTCCTTTCCCCTTTCTGAGTCTGTTGTAGCTTTAGGAGTGATTCCTTTGTCTACCACGTCCCATTCCATAGGATCTTTACATCTTAGGAATGCCTTCATTTTGTTTTTCCATATGCTGTAATCCTTTCCATCAAAATAAGGCGGTCTTGTGTTACTTTGCCCTTCAACTGACACTGAGCTAACATACTAGCCATGGATCGTTAACTCAAGTAAAAACACTTCAATTTAAATGAGTACACGGGCTCGATACCAATTGTAAACGCTAGTATGAGCACCTAGAGGGGGTGAATAGGTGCGAAAACAATTTTTGCTAAGTAAACCAGAAATTATAATTTCAAGTCTGTTTAGCAATAGACTTAAAATGGAAATTAGACTCTAACAATTAAATAGAGTTACGATCAAGGTAAAGGGTTCGAGGAAGAGAATAAGAACACAAGGTTTATAGTGGTTCGGCTTAATCCAAGCCTACGTCCACTCTCCCGCACCGACACCCCACCGGCCGGATTCCACTATGAGTCAAAAGAGTCGTTACAAAAGCATCACTTCCTTGATTCCCAAAGTGTACGAGACTCTACTACACTTCCTCAAGGCTTCACAAAAGTATAAACTCTCTTTTGAGTACAAGTTTACGCTCAACAATTGAATTGACAAAGAACAAGAAGCTTCGACTTTGGAATTTATCTATCTCGCACACACTCAAATAACCGAGCGTCTTCCTTATATACTCCTCCACGCCTTCATAACCGTTGGCACCTTCCAAATGAGTTCTTCCAATCTACCCGTTGGACATAATCAATTAGGGAGATCTCGAGTTACTTAAGGAATGTGAAGATAGCCCACCAATCCTGCTTGCCCATACAATCAGGATCTAGGTTTCCATAAGTAGAACCTTCCAAGTATACTTCGCTAATCAACGAATCCAATTTATTCAAATTTGAATCAAACCGAATAACCGATCTTAAGGTGCTATCTCCAGCCGTGAGATCTTCTATAACCGCTCGAATCAAATCCCTAAAGAAATACTTAAATCTGGATAAATCTTCTTCGTCGGTCTAGAAACTGTCAATGAGGGCAGACTTTACATCTTGAGTCTGGTGGTCTGGCGATCTTCAGACTTTGACGATCTTCAAACTTTGACGATCTTCGACTTTGACGGAAGAGTCCGCGAGTCTTCGACTTTGTTGAGTAACTCCCGCAAGTCTTCGACTTTGTCGAGTGAGTCTCGCAAGTCTTCGACTAGACTGAAAATGTTTTGTCGACATCAAAACAAGTAAGGAAGTTTTCTCCAACAGAGAGAGCTGCAAGCCGCCAAATCGCGGTCCCGGAGTCGAGCGCGCGGCCATCGTGTCGATGGAAGAGAGGTGCTTGAGGCTCGAGCGAGCCCGGCTTCGCAGAGCTTGAAGATCTCGGCTCGAATATAAGATTACCGCTCTCGATGCCGAGTACGACAACAATGTGCAGCGACTGAGTTGAATCCTAGACTTGTCATCATAAGATTTTGGTCGCATGTTATGGCTTATTTATGCTTGATTTTGGGGAGTTGAAGTGCGAGGTGGAGGAGCTTGAGGAGGCGGAGAAGGAGAAGTTCGCGAGGCGATCGGTTTGGATTGGTAGCGGATGAGAGGTGCTGGAAATTTTTGCAGGCAGAGAGAGAGCTGCAAGCCGCCAAATCGCTGGTCCTGGAGTTGAAGCGCGCGGCCATCAGGTCGATGGAAGAGAGGTGTTTGAGGCTCGAGTAGAGCCTGGCTTCGCAGAGCTTGAAGATCTCGGCTCTCGAATATAAGATTACCGCTCTCGATGCCGAGTACGACAACAATGTGCAGCGACTGAGTTGAATCATAGACTTGTCATCATAAGATTTTGGTCGCATGTTATGGCTTATTTATGCTTGATTTTAGGGAGTTGAAGTGCGAGGTGGAGGAGTTTGAGGAGGCGAAGAAGGAGAAGGACGTATTCTACCGAGCGCAACCGGCGAAATGAAGGATTTTAAGGAAGTTACTAATGGATTCGTCGTGGTTTGCCAGATTCGCATAGAGGAATTAATAGACGAGCTAAATGAGGTAAAAGAGAAGCTCTCTATTTTTGGATCTGTGAGCTGACGTGATATTGTGCTGGATCATTCTGTTAGCTGGATCAAAGGCTACAAGGTGATAGCGATAACAATGAACTTTTATCGCTTGTTTGGCTATTATACCAGAGAATGAAGAAAGATTATTTTCCCCTGTGTCAGATCCAAAAAAGAAAGGAGCCGTTGAGGGCATGTTCTCTTCCTCGAGTAATATGTAAATTGCAAAGACAGCTCACTGGTCAAGAGCGAAATGCCAAGAGCCTATACTCATACAACATGCCCGTAGTTATTATTATGAAACACATTAACCATAGGGAATCACCAAATTATACATTAGACAATGTTTTCTCTAGAAAATTATGAATTTAGTTGTCTATTTGGATGTAAAAGATTCACATTGCTGTATATTGGCAGGTACTGAAAATGGAGGGCCAACTATTGAATTATTTCGGCTTCCGGATATTCGCCCCCACTACGAAAATGAAACCAAAAAAAAAAAAAAAGAACTTGTTGGAACTTGGAACCGACCCGGAACCCGTGGACAGTAGGTTCCGTGTTCTCTGCTTCGACGGGAAGGTTCCGTGTTCCAAACGGAACCGAACCGGAACCGAGAACCGCTCACCCCTACTCACTAGTCCTTCACAAAAGTTGAGCGCAAACAGAACTTGGTGCTCAGTGTTTCTGAAACGAATTGGGCTGCACACAGTTTACCATCACTTTCCATGATCAGTACGGACTTATCTGCTTGAATGAACACAGATCCTCTGCAGGTCTATTACCCAGTTCGCTTTAATTTTCCAAACACAAGTAACAACTCAAATTATGTTGAATTTACGTCGGAACCTTAGCATTGTTCACAAATTCCACATTAAATCAGTCCATCTTTCCGGGGCAAAAGTACAGCCTAAGTACCAAAACTTGACACGATGGGACACTTAAGTGTCAAAACTTTAAAAATGTACACTTAAGTGCCACTTTATTTAAAAAGTAGGATATTTAAGTGCCACCTCCAACAAACCTTGTCGAAAATCCTACGTGGCAATATTTTATTATTTTTCTTGCATATGTGGCTCGCCGATAGCCGACTCGGCTGAAACTCATCCGAAACGACGTCGTTTGCATAATAAAAAATTAAACTACCAGCTAAAATATTCTAAAAATAAAAATATGTAAATAATTAATATAATAATTAATTAAATAAAATTAAAACTTAATTTTATTTAAAATACTCTAAATAATAAAAACTTAAAATTGAAAAACCTAAAAATAAAAAAAATTATAATTAAAAAACCTAAAAATAAAAACTTATAATTAAAAAACCTAAAAAATATAAAACTTATAATTAAAAAACCTAAAAATAAAAAAATCATAATTAAAAACCAAAAAAATTAAACAATTAAAATTAAAAACCAAAAAATTAAAAAATTAAAATTAAAAAACCTAAAAAATAAAAAAATTATAATTAAAAACCTAAAAATAAAAAATCATAATTAAAAAACAAAAAAATTAAAAAAAAATTAAAATTAAAAATCTAAAAATAAAAACTCATAATTAAAAACCAAAAAAATTAAAAACTTAAAATTAAAAAAACCTAAAAAAATAAAAAAATCATAATTAAAAATCCAAAAAAATTAAAAACTTAAAATTAAACAACCTAAAAATAAAAACTCATAATTAAAAAACAAAAAAAATTAAAAACTTAAAATTAAAAACATAAAAAATAAAACTCATAATTAAAAACCAAAAAAATTAAAAATTAAAATTAAAAAACCTAAAAAAAAAAGCTTATAATTAAAAAACCTAAAAAATAAAAACTTATAATTAAAAAACCTAAAAAATAAAAAAAAATTATAATTTAAAAATCTAAAATTAAAAAACCTAAAATTAAAAAAATTAAAAATAAAAAGTTGGGAGCCGTAGTTGGCGGCCTTTGCCGCGATCCAACGAGGGCTCGCGCCCCGCCGCCGGTGGGCCGAGGGCCGGCGACCCCGCCGACCCTCCGCCCTCCGTCGCCGGCCCTTCGGTGGCGGCGGCGAGGGCTCGCCCTCGCCCGCCCCCTTCAGCCTCCCCACCTTTTTTTTTTTTAATGTTTTTTAATTATAAGCTTTTATTTTTTAGGTTTTTTAATTTTAAGTTTTTTAATTTTTCGATTTTTTCATTATAAGTTTTTTAATTTTTAGGTTTTTTAATTTTACGTTTTTCAGTTTTTTAGGCTTTTTAATTATAATTTTTTTATTTTTTTTGGTTTTTTAATTATAATTTTTTTATTTTTCTGTTTTTTAATTATAATTTTTTTTTTTTTTTTTTGGTTTTTTAATTATAATTTTTTTATTTTTTAGGTTTTTTAATAGTAATTTTTTAGGTTTTTTAATTTTAAGTTTTTTAATTTTCTAGGTTTTTTAATTATAATTTTTTTTTGGTTTTTTAATTATGAGTTTTTTATTTTTTAGGTTTTTTAATTTTAAGTTTTTTATTTTTAGAATATTTTAAATAAAATTAAGTTTAAATTTAATTTAATTAATTTTTATATTAATTATTTACACAAAACGACGTCGTTTTTGCATTTTCTCGCCGCATTAGCAAGCAAAATGACGCCATTTTGCACTCCAACTTGCCGGAAAATTGCCACATCAAAGCAATTTGGCCGGATTTTGTCTCGGAGTGGCACTTAAGTGTTCCACTTTACATCGAAACTGGCACTTAGGTGTACCTTTCCGAAGTTTTGGTACTTAAGTGTTCTTTCGTGTCAAGTTTTGGCACTCCAGTTTCCCAACCTCATCTTTCTCGGATGTTCTCTTGCTTCACCGTTTATGAGGTTGAAGTATGATGGGCACTTGAGAGTGCATGAGTTTGATTGGGAGCAATATCGAGGACAGAGGCAGCTGACCTTCCGGCTTGGGATTATGGCGACCGCAGCTATCCGATGGTCTCGTGGGCGACATGGAATTTGCTCTTCAAACAAGCAGCGCACTTGTCCAAAGTCAAATGGGGGTCGACTTAATTACTTGCTTATACAAAAGAGCAAGCGCGATACATTGAAATACTTCAAAAATTATTTTGAAGCAATGCTTCAAATTTCTATTAGAGATATACACATTGATCACAGGTTTAATTTCTCAAAAAAGTGTTGCAACATAGCCAACTTATTTGATACGCTTATAAATTCTTTCCTTGTTTTAATATAAATTTTATGCCACGCTCCCCCCAAAAAAAAAAAAAAAAATTTAAACCTTCCACAAAAAAAGGGATTTTTAATATCCTAAATTAGGATGATGGAACAAGAATATGAATTTGGATGGTTCACTTATTCTAATGATACAAAGATTCAAAAGTTGTTAGCTACTAGGGACAGATAAAGGATCAAATTCCAAGTATCGGGAATACCAGGAAGACACCAGTGGCTGCAATCCATGTTCCTGTGTCCTCCGAAGCCATACACTGATGGGTGTCCATCTACTCTGAGTTGCGAGAGATAAGTGACGTTGAGCAGACGGACCGGGTACGTCATCGACCTTATCACCTTCTCTGCTACTAATTCCGCCGGGCTCGGGCCGGCTGGGTATCTCGACACGGCAAGCGGACGTGTCTGGTCGAGACAGGCATTGGCCTTTGGCTCCCCCCAGTCGCTTGCACTGCTTGGTTTGAATAGGATCGATGAATCACGAGCTAGATTAGCAAAACAGCGTACAATATATTCGACAAAATCAAAACACCACCAACCGAACAAAGAGTAAATTATAAACTGAAAACAAGGATTAATACTTGTATAGAATGAATTTGCATCAACAAATATTCGTACTTTGCATGGTCGGGGGAAACTCCTTGATAGAAGACTGTAGTTTTCGATGGGTCGACACTGGAGTCCACCCATTTGGCCCAAGTGTTCAATGCTTTCTCGTAGGCCACTAGGCGATTCATGTCTTTATACGTCTTATTCCCTTCTTGGATATAATCCCATCTGAATCACCTCAAAATAAAAATAAAAATAAAAAAATCTCAGAACCTTCAAACACCAAAGCAAAAAAAGAAAAAGCAATATAAATAATGGTCATGATAATGCGTATCATTGCATAACTCGTAGACAAGTATGCTTAATAGGAGCCACACTGTCCGCAACATAAATTAGTGACGAGAAGACCTAACTTCGGACTCTTTTCAAAGTGAAAATAGTCAAATGTCTTAACATATGCCAATCCGTCAGAAAGTTTCTCCTTGCTGACATAGTAATAGCGACTGGAAAGTCTTGCATATGTTAGGCTTGCTTGGAGGCCCATTGGCCTGCATGGGCTCTTCTGGATAGGCATGAGTAAGGTAATTTAGTCGTGAAGTCCTACCCCAAAAGTTACATAAATTTATATAATTGCTCTTATGAATGGGCATGAGCACCAATTTAGGACCAAATTGACTTGGGCCCGTGCATTGACCACCGCTAGACTGAAAATAATTATGGTGCATAAACTATAAGAGAACTTGTGCTAACTAATGAAATTTATGTGGGTCTTATAGATTCTTTGAAATGCGATTGATCTGAATCTAAGTTGATGCAAAGCTTGCAAAGACGGACGCTTACGGTTGTTTCCTCCCAACATGAAGCCACCAGTGCCACGAGTTGAATATCAATACATCGACGCCCTCCCAAATCTTGGCATTTTGAGAGAGTCGAGCCTGAGAGCTCGCCCGGTGCTCGTGCTCACTATGTCCACTAGGAACGCGTCTCGGAAGAACATCAACTGCACTCCGTATTCCTGCGCATGTGTCAAAGTTGATGAATCATCAGTCTCGTCACTATAATTTAACTTTTCAAGTCAGAGAGTGAAGAGCAAAGAGCAAGTCAAGACAAAAGGTCTCACTGGGAATGAGAAGTTGGAAAGCCCAGCAACTGTTGTCGAAGTGTATTTGGCGTCGGGCACCGCGGTGAGAACCATGCAAGTAAGGGATTGCCATTGATTCAAGCTCAACGAGTCCCCCACGAACATCAGCCTCTTCCCTCTCAATCCAAACAAGAAGGCTCGGCCGTCGAACCTAGACCAAGCAACCGTCATTAATCGGGAACAACAATATATTATAAGCACATAAATTGAAAACCTACTGCGCTTTTGAATCGATTCATTGAGAATTGATTAGTATTTCTCTTATCCATCGAGACCCAATACAAGATTCCTTATCCAACCCCTTTACTTTTCCTCCTTCTTCGTTCCACATTGATCCAAGATTAAACTATTTAAGAATCCAATGCTTACCTTTATATATTGGAAATTCGTTAGACAGAGACAATAAGAGAAGAGGTGCACTCACAAACTAACATTGATAAAGGACAATATGGAAGCAACTTCACACCTACATTTCCTATTTGTAAAGAAGTGCACCCAATGATTTGAATTTGTTTCTTTACGAGCAAGAGGGGAAAGAATATAGGCAAAAAGATTGGCCGATTCGATATGGGCCATTTTGGCTTCTTTTCGTCGTATCTGTCTCTTGCAAGCATAGAGTACTTTCCATGATAAAAGTGCCTTCTGAAAATGTCCAAGAACAATTTAGGGAAAGTGCATGACACTTGTAGGACCATGCTTGTTTGGAAGCAACAACGTTCGGTGACTTGGAGACTTCGTGTTATGCAAGATGTGCATCACAATCATAGGGGTTCAAATCCTTCGCTAACTCAATCTATTTTCAAAGACTAATAGCTTAGCAACACCGAATTAAGCGCGTATGCAGAGTCTCATGGAGATGTTCCTCTCGATTTCTATTGCATTTGGCATCACTTTGGTACTCTTTAAAAATTGACTAAAGTTTAAGATCAATAACGCTTGATGTAGGAACATAGATGCGAATCCTATGCCATCTATTCCTCTTGAAATACTTGAATATAAGTAGTGTAATTTTACTTTATGAAGAACTCCCGATGTCTGCAACAGCATATCCATTATGCAACCTCCAAAACCATGATCATCATTAACACCGGGCGAGAACGTCGAAACCAAAGATGTCACCAACATTCACATGGTCGTAGCCAACTCGGGTCTGAAGTGGAGTGTTGTTGAGCACCCACGCGGAGAGAGAGAGTGAGGGAACGTACCTTGGCAAGTCGCAGTCGCCGGCTGGCTTCCATCTGTACTTGAGGTAATCTGAGTCGAGCCTGCCATTCTCAAGGCACTTGAACTGCTTCTGTAGGAAGGGACACTGGGATGAATAATAGAGAGGGTATGAACTGTCATAGACCCACGTTCCTGCGGAGGCATCGCAGGAACCGGTCTCGACAGTTTCTTCTCTCTTTCTCGTAGCATGTCCCAACGTTGTAACCGCTAGGACCACAAGTAGAGAAATGACCACGAATATTGCACCTCCGAAGACACCCATTTGAGAGAGAGAGAGAGAGAGAGAGAGAGAGAGGGAGAGAGAGAGAGGGATGGGTTGGTTGGGACTTGAAATGTGTGTGAAACCGAGGGATTATCAACAGAGATTAGTGATGATGGGGGAAGATTATAGAGAGAGGGTGAATGTTTTTAGGGGGTTGAACAGAATCGAATTGAATTGAACTTGGGAAGGTGATTAATGGAGGGATGAGAGGTTTACATAACCCACAACTAAAAGGGGTTCCAAGATGGATCTCATTGGATCTCCCTTCTATCTAGGGCGACATATTGCGGAAAGTAGAAGTCAACTGAGACGGAAACAGCGGCTTCATGAGGAAGAAGAGATTAAATCCTCAACCCCTTTCAATAGCAACTCATTCAATGCGTGGCCAACACTTAAATGTTGGATTTTACTGCCAAATTAGAGTTCCTTATTCATCCATCCGCCAAAAGTTTAGTTGTTCTGTTCATTGATGAAATTGGATCGAAGACTACAGAGTTTGAAAATAAAATATTATTTTCGTTGACAATGAGGTATGAACGGAGCATTCATTATTATTCAACATTTTGGCCTTTTCAGCCGGAGAACCTTGCCTCATTAAAGGCCAGGGTAGGGAATCTCCTAAAATAGGCCTATTTGAGGACATTTAATTTAATCATAACACGCAAGCAAATAAATCAATCAATTGAAAACGTGAAAATTGGTTGGGATGCATACAACATGAGAAGTACAAGTCCAGTTGATTGTGTCGCCATTGCATAAAATGTTTTTTTACTGTCAACGAAGATCATTGTGACAAAAGGATGATGAAGTGTCTACAATCATATTTCTTTATCTTATTCAAATAGCGCGCGCCGATGATAACTATTCTATTCCAAAAATCAATTTCTTGTTAAAAATAGATTTATTATTATTATTATTATTATTATTATTATTCCCGACGAATTTCTAAGTAAAAATACACGTTAAATAATGACACAATTTTTTTTTTCTCCCAAGCAACCGGTTATTAGCGAGGGTGAGTGATGAATTTTTTTTTTATTTTTTATTTTTATTCAAGAAATAGAAAAGTGGAAAATTTTTACTTTTCAATTTTGTTCCAAACCCTTTTCTAGACTAAAAATTTATTTTCGAAATAGAAAAATGAATTTGTATCACTAAATAGATTTTATTTCTAATCTATTCTCAATAATAAAAAATAAAAAAAATAGAGAAATAAAATAATTATTACACGCTCTCTATGTTTTTTGTTTCGTTGAAATATCATATAAAGGTTCCATCGGACAACTATAAAAAGTTAAAATGATTGATTTGATTGAAATAAAGAAAAGAAAAGTTGGGACTTGGGGAAACAGCACAACATCGAAGAAGGGAAAGAGAGAGACTCGATGAGAAATGGCAACTTGAAATTTAGGGGCGAGAGATGAAAATTGCATGAAAATGACCCTCTATGTTTCATATACACCTTTTTTTTTTTTACTGATGTTTTATTTTTCCTATTAGTGATGTAAATACGATCATAAAGCACATGAAAACCTTATGGCTTAATTTCGATTTCACTTCACTAATCACCCCTCGACTTTACATTAATCGAAGTTGGTCCTGTACAATTCAACACGCTGCCTTCATTATGAAATCTCAGCTTTTAGGTATTCTGGCGTGATAGCTCTCTATCAATATCACATCTTCACTCCTCGACTTCCGTCGATTGTAGGTCGCGGATTCTCACGCTGTTTGCTAACGTCACTCTCAACTCGCGCTTCTGCAAAGTTCTTACTTTCCTGATGACTCTCAGATCAATTTTGGTTTAGTTAGATAGGTCGGTCAAAATTCTGGCAATGGCTTTGCTTTTCTCATCCAATAGCCATCGCGATTTCAATTGCGAAATCACCACGTTCTTCTGTAGTCCCTCTGCCGATAGATTCTCCTGACTACTGAAAGTCCTGGAATCGGAGATAGTCTCTAAAAATGTAGATGACCAATGGGCAAGTGATTTACGTGGGCCGAGGTTCTAAAGCTGTCTTGCTGTTTGACTTTCAAAAACGATCCCTTGAACCAAGAAATACTTCTGACCTATCTCCAGTTTTCATAGTCCTGCCAACCCCAATTCCTCCAAACTTGACTCCCACGTTCTTTATTTGTTCCCATGAATCGCAAGATACTTCCGTAACGCTTCCGTTCTTGGAAAACTTCTACCCTCCAATAGGCAGTGATTGTCCAAAGCTGGATTTGGAGATAGTCCTTAAATTGTAGATGACCAATGGATGGGGCGGGGCTCCAAAGCTGTCTTGCTTTATGACATTCGAAAACGACCCCATGAACCAGAAAACACTTCTGACCCAGAGGGGAAAAAAACCAGCAAACACGATATCTCCAGTTTTCATAGTCCAACCAACCCCAAACTCCTCCAAGCTTGACTCCCATGTTCTTTATTTGTTCCCATGAATCACGAGATGCTCCCGTAACACTTCCGCTCTTGGGAACCTTCTACTAATCTCTCATTTTCATCTTCTTCCCTCCTCTCTTCTTGTCACACCCCAAGACCATCAAAAATGAAAAATGACATGGTTGTCCTTCCACCTTCAGAATTTAACCTTAAACCACTACAATCCAACTCCCAAAGGTCCTCTTATCAATATTGCTCTTGTACTACTCATCAATAGTTGAAAAAATATGAAAAATATAGGAAGGAAATGTGAGTAACAATAACTTAGTGAGTAATGTGTTTCTTCTAAGCGGATTGAACATTCATTGTGCATTTTACGAAACATGATATCACAATTCATCAATTTCACAACTAGAATACTATATACGTAATCTATCAATAGTAGATAATATCTTTCCAATAATACTTTTTCATATAAGATTAATAACAATATCAATTCATGATAACAAATTAACCATCAATGATCTATTCCATTGATTAATCTTATTTAACCATATGTCGATGGTCCATTCTATCAATAAAGATTGTTGAACATTGTTGACCAGAGGGCTGCGGATGTGCGAGTAGACGGGCAACAGGCTTTCAACATGGTAAGAATTGCCGCATGGTGCTTGCAAGGTGATTTCACAAGGAGACCTTCCACGTCATCAGTACCTTCTTTTCTCTTTTATAAAGCAATTTGTATGCGAATCTTTCTCTATCATTCCTAACATGCATCCAAATGGCCATCCATCAGTGCTCAGGCAAATTAAGACTAAACAGATCCACAATAAGGCAAGTGAATAGGGGTGCATGATAACCAAAATTTCTGTTCCGCAAATAGTTTTTCATTCTGCACTGCTTTCGGAAGAGAAACCGCTTGATAAACCTATTCAGCGGTTTTCTATTTCGGAATAGATTTCTATTCCATTAAAGAAATAGGTTTGGAAGAGAAATCGAAGCCTAAAATTTTATACTTCTCTATTTCGGAATAGAAATCGAAATAAAACTTCTTCTCATCGTTCGTCAATCAGTCCTTCATTCGTCACCGCCGACCACCGTCCGTCGGTGGCCGCCGCCGCCGCCGCCGGTCGCCGCCATCGCCGGACGCCAAATAAATTATTTTTAAATATCATTTTAAAATGAAAATATTCGAATAAATAAAATGATTTTTATTTTTATTTTTACGAATAAATATTTATTTTACGAATAAATTAAAAAATCCTTAAAAATAAAATGAATATCATTTTATTTTTAAAAATAAATAAATATCATTTTAAAAATAAAAATTATTATAAAAATTTCATTTTTTCATTTTTATTTTTATTTTTATTTTTATCATAAAAATTATTTTTATTTTTAATAACTAAATAAATTAAATAAATTTAATCGAAATAAATTTATTTATTAAAAATAAATTTAATTAAATATCATTTTATTAAAAATAAATAAAAATAAAAATAAAAATATTCATTTTATTCATTTAAAAATAAAAATAAATTTATTAAAAATAAATTAAAAGTAAATTTATTAAAAATAAATAAATTATTTTTATTTATCATTTTATTTTTATTTTATTAAAATAAATTTATTAAATTTATTAAAAATAATTTATTTATGATAAATTTAATAAATTTATTTTTATTTGTCTTGAGTGTTTTGCCAAATAAATTTATTTTTATTTTTAATTTTTATTCATTTTGAAATAAATTTATTCGTAAAATAAAATAAAATAGAATAAATAAAATAAATTTTTTTAAAATAAAATGATATTTTTATTTTATTTTTCTTTATTTTTTTGTTAATAAATCATTTTTATTTTTATTTTTTATATTGAAGGTCGTTGTTCTTCGCCGCCACCACCGTCCAAAAGGAAGAAATTTTGTGTCGTTATCAAACGAATTTCTATTTTTAGAGTAGAAATTTTGTGTCGTTATCAAACGGTTATTTTGCTTAGAAACTCTTCAGAAATAGAAATAGAAAAATCTATTTCGTTCCGAAAAACTATTTCTGAATAGAATGGTTGGTCGTGCGCGCCCTAAATAGCCCGCGCCATAAACCTAGATGCAAAACTTAATCCAAATGCATTCATTGCTTCTTTTTTTTTTTTTTTTTTTAACTTTTTTGTATTTTTATACCATGCAACACTACTTAATTAAACATACCCAAAAAATAATTTTTTTTTTTTTTATGACAGTTACTCATGATAACTAGTTTAAAAAAGGCCACGAATTAGAGGTATGTTGATTTGGCGAAGAGTGTACGCTCTCTTTGGCCGCACGATGTGTTTGAGCATAGAAATTCTGTGCCGTGAGTTTTGCATCTAATTAAATAATATATATGTAAACAATTTGGATTTGGATTTGATATAGATGTGGGAAACACTCGAGTGTGTGAGTAATTATAACTCTAATTCTCTAATTCTAAGACATTATTTGTCGCCGCTCTCTCCTCACGGAATAGATACCACACTTGGATCAAATCATGTAGATCTTTGATATCTTCTATCCTTTTGTCACTTATTTCTCTAATAGCCTAGTGTTGATTTAAATTGCAAAATCATCAGTTTCCGCGTAAATTTCACAATACGTACGGTTTGCTCTCGTCTTTTCTCTCTTTTGGTCAGAACCTCCCACCCACTTCTTCCTCTCTCGCATTCTGTCGTGTCCTCCGGGGCTTCCCCGTTTTCTGTCTTGTATGTGCTGAGTTTATGGCCGAATCTCCTCTTTTTAATTGCCACAGATATACATAGAGATGCCGCAGAATCTATGGGATTCTTTATTAAAATTTTTCCTTATTTCCATCTTATTTGTTTTGTTTCTTTCTGTCTCCACACTCACAAGAATATGACTTCAAGCTAGTGCCCGTATCCTCGTGGCCGTGCATGTATGTTCAGAGAACATATACCCCATTTCGGATATGTTTAAACATACGGGCGACTATATTTCTTTTTGTTCAACCCTTACGGCGCCGATTTTGGGATTGCAAGAGACAAAATAATTTTCACCTTCCTTGCTAGCAGAAACTCCGTTCTTTGTGTTATTTACTTTGCTAATATAAAACATCACTTGCATTGCACATATAATTTCTGGCTAAGCAAAGTAGCCAAAATTCGTGTAAAGGCCGGGCTTGCACGTACTTGATTTTGAAAAGTCAAATGAGTTCAGAGCCATTTTCTTCTAAATTCAAGCTCATTTCGCAGTTCAGATCAATTAGAATGAAATTCGCAAAATGGGCCCATGTCACATTCGATCCGCACATGCTATTCCTAATTGAAAATTTCTCTAGCATCTACATGCAAAGAAAGGCAGTAAATGATGCCAATTCAAGACTATGCCACAATCGATAATTTTGTTTAGGGGTCAAATTCTTTCGCTATCGACGAATTTGATCCCTTATATTTTGTGAAATGCGCAAGATCTTTTAGGGGAACTTTAGGTGTTAATAGTACTAGCCTTTATGAAATGCACAAATGATCTTTTAGGCGAACTTTAGGCGTCAGTTCTTTCTGGTTCAAGGTGACAAATGAAAGTGAGTTTCATTTCTCGATATGGTACAGGTACATTTTTGTCACCAAAGTGAATACGTGATTGATTTATAGAAAGAAATTCTTGAAATTGTTAACGAGTTTGGGCTCTGTAGTCAGATTTTCGTTTGCCGAGTTCTGTAAAAGCTCACATGCAGCATACCAATGACTTCATTGTGTAGAGAATTGACTTAATTGATTTTCTATATTGAAGTTAAATTGCTTATGCACAGTTTGATGCCCAGCTAATACCAATTAGCATTGCAAGAATCAAGCAGCTTGATGCTCACGCTTGGCCAACAGAGCACATGTGACTATTGCTCTCAAGGAAGTTGTCCCGTCAACCTCTTCAGAGTGCACTGGGTTTACTTAACTTACCTAAGTGCTCTGCAACTAGGCAAGATTTTGCAATCTAATTAACGTTACGAACACGAATATTTAGCCACGGTTCCTGTGTAAAGAATGAATCCTCTTCTTTTCTATCGCAAAATAATCTCTGCAGGTAAGTGCCTTTCAATCAAAGAGAGAGCAGACTTCTATTCATCGACCGTTGATCTATTCCCTTGAATAAGTGCTAAATCCAAAGAAGGTCCTCAAAAGTGTAGATAGCCAATGAGCGAAAATAATATGGGTGTTAAATGAATTTACAACTTACTTAAACCCAACTCACCTCTATTACTCCCTTTTCTTTCTTGCTCTTGCTCGCTTGCTCCGCCCTGTCATCTTAGTTTGGGTATGATATTTTACTAAATTTGATTAAATATTGAAGTATTTTAGCAATATAGGTTGGGTGGAGTATAGATCACTAGATTTGTATTGTATGGAAATATATCAAAACGAGTTAAATGGGTCAATTTTCGCTAGATCATTTTTGACTTGACCCACCCATTTGACGGGTCTACTACTGGCAGTGATCCACTTCCTTGTCCTGTAATTCCTTCCAGCTAGATCTGCTCACCTCATATCCGATATTGCGGGGAAGCACCAAAACATGGTCCAAAGCTCTTCTGCTTTTTTGACTTTGAAATCAACTACTAAAACCCTGAAACACTATATCTTTCATTTTTTTTAGTCCTACCAACCCAATTCCTCCAAACTTGACTCACTTTTTTGTTTTTTTTATCTGTTCTCATTAATCGCAAGATACTAACGCTCCTCGTACTTTTCATCTTCTTCCCTCCTTTGTTTCCTCAATTTTTTTTTTTTTTTTAAGTTGGAGTTTATAAATTAAAAAGTTTATTCCTTTTTTGTACATAATTGTGTTGCAAATACAATATATATATATATATATATATATATATATATATATGGAGGACTTTGAGAGCTAAGATATAAAAGGTAACCATATAACAAATATTCCCTAAATATTTGCTGACGCTAAAAGATAAGATACAAAAGGTAATAGGATAAAAAATACACTCTAAATATTTGTTGAATATTTTCTTTTCTTAACATCCCCGCACCATTAGCTTGGACCGCTATTGAAGGAAGTAGGTAGGCAAGCCTTTCGGATATCTGCAATTTGTTCTTCGGTAAAAATGTAGCGGACTACCAATTGTTTCTGAGTAGTGCGTTCCCAAATGAAATCATAATCAATTTCCACATGTTTGGTTCGAGCATGAAACATGAGATTTGCGGATAAGTAGATGGCGGATAAGTTATCGCACCAAAGAGTGGGCGGCTTGGGTGGTTGCACATGAAGATCCTAAAGAAGATATTCAAGCCACATTAACTCCGCTGTTGTATCCACAAGACTTTTGTATATTGCTTCGGTGCTGGAACAAGCCACGATTCATTGCTTGCGAGATGACCAAGAGATGAGATTTGGTCCGTGATAGACACAAAACACACCAATGGAGCGACGCCAATCGCCCACCCAACTAGCGTAAAAAAATGCATGGAGCTAAGTGGCTACTGCTTGAGTAAAAAGAAGACCACGTGAGACCGTATCGGCTAAGTAACGCAGAAGGCATTTCATGGCCTGCCAATCAGCCATAATGGGGGCATGAAGATGTTGACAATATGAATTCACCGTGTATGCAATATCAAGCCACGTAAGAATGAGATATTGAAGTGCTCCCACAATACTTCGAAACTGAAATGGGTCTATAAGTGGCTCATGAGAAGCAACCGTTTTTGGTTCCATGGAATTGGTAGGAGTAGCAGTGGGTTTGGTAGATTGCATATTAGCATTTTTCAGTATTTTCCTCACAAATTGACTCTAGTGAAGAAGTAATCCATCGTTGGTATGAAGCACTTCAATCCCCAAAAGGTAATGAATGTCCCTTAAATCCTTGATAGCAAATTCCGACTGAAGGGATTGCATGAGATCATGTAATGGAGCATTCGGGGAACCAGTTAAAATAATGTCGTCAATGCACACTAATAAGTAAATGGTGAAATCAGCCGTGTGTTTGACAAATAAGGTGGTGTTGGCCTTGGATATGACAAATCCCAAGTCGCACAACTAGGAACTCAAGCAAGTGTACCAATCTCAAGGCACTTGTTTAAGACTATATAATGAGCATCAAAGGTCACAAACATAGTTGGGCTTACTTGCATCAACGAAACCTTTCAGTGGAGTCATATAAACTTCCTCCTCAAGTAATCCGTGTAGGAATGCATTAGAGACGTCCAACTGTCGAATGGACCAATGTTGAGAATATGTTAAAGACGAGACCATGCGTATGGCAATGGGCTTGACCACCGGACTAAACGTCTCGATGTAATCAATACCCTCTTGTTGATGAAAACCGTTGGCGACCAATCTTGCTTTATACCATTCAATAGTTTCGTTGGACTAGAGTTTGATCTTATACACCCATTTACATCCAATGGGTCAAGCATGAGCGAGAAGCGGAACAAGATCCCATGTGCCATTCTACATTAGTGTTTTGTATTCGGACTGCATTACGAGCTACCATTTCTCATCCTTTGTAGCCTTGGAAAAAGAAGTGGGTTCTTCAAGAATACTGGACTAAACCACAAGAGCTGAGGTGTGATTTTTTTTTTTGAAAGTTCCATGAGTTATGATCCTATCTCGAAAACGAGTCATCATAGGATGTGAAGATGATGATGGTATCGTGATAGGAGTTTCTTGTGGTATCTCAACAGGTTCAGTTGCAGTTTCAGTGGTGTTAACAAGCGGACATCCGGGTTTGGTAGAGAAACCTGTGGAGACTCAAGTGGTCTAGCGGGTGTCGAGGATGATAGGGACAAATCACTAGGCAAAAATAGTTCTACACATGTCGGTGTTGAGGCATTTTAAGAGGAGTTTGGCGTGGTAGTAAAAGGATAGTAGCCTCATCAAAAGTGGCATCCGCAACAACATAAAAATGCTTATCCTTGGGGCAATAGCAGTGATATCCTTTATATCCCGAAGGATAGCCCATAAGGATGCAAACCTTGGGTCTTGGTGCGAGCTTATGGGGCGAGTAAGGGCGAAAAAATGGATACACTGCACAACCAAAAACACGTGAATGTGTAATACTGGGTTTAGTGTGAAATAAAGCCTCCCAAGGTGAAATATTATCAATGACTGGTGTTGGCATGCAACTAATCAAGCAAACCGCAGTTTTAAAAGCAAACTCCCAAAACACTGGTGGAACAGAACCTTGATGAAGAAGAGTCAATCCAGTTTCGACTATATGTCGATGTTTTCATTCCGCAACCTCGTTTTGAAAGGGTGCATAAGGACAAGAAACCCATTGGTGAATGCCATGCTTTCTAATGTATTGGACAAATTTGGTGGATGTAACAAATTCAAGTGCTTCGTCGCACTGTATAGACTTAATTTTGCAGTTAAGTTGATTTTCAACAAGTTTGTGAAAAGCTTTAAAAATGGAATAAAATTGACAGCGAGATGAGAATGGATAGAACCAAGTAAAATGCGAGAAATCATCAATAAAACAAATATAATATTTATTGCCGTTGAATGAAATAACAGGAGAGGGACCTCAAATGTCAAAATGAATTAATTCCAAAGGATGTTTTGACCTAGACAAAGGAGGATAATGACTATGGTGGTGATTTTTAATCATAGCACACGCCATACAGACTGAAGGTGATGAACAACTAAAATTAATGTTGGATGAATTGAGAAGACACACAAGCTGATCGGTGATGGCATGTCCCAAGCGGTTATGCCATAGAGTGAGAGAAGTAACTGACGCAGAAGATGTGAAAGAGTGGCTGGACGGAAGGGTGACGCAATAAAGCCCATTGTCAAGCTCTCTGTAGAGGATTTCCTGACCAATTTTAATAGACGTGGCAATAATGAGTTTGAATCAAATTAGAAAACACGATGGTTATCAAGAGCAAATCGAGACACGAAAGTAAGTTTTTAGTGATTCTAGGTACGACTAAAATTTGACAAAGTTTAAAGGATGGAGAAGAAGACACGAGTGTACCTATGTGGGTGATCGATAAGAAGACGTTGTCACCCATGAGAAGCTAATTTTGACTTGAATATAGAGTGACACTTGTAAATCCTGCAGACTTGTCCATAATGTGATGCGTGGCACCTTAATCAACAAACCGCATCGAAGATGTGAGAGTAGAGGGCAGACTTGATGGTGGCAAATACTATGGCAATGAGTCCAGACCCGTCAAGTGGGCTTATGCAAGCTAGACTGATCCAACAAAGTGGTAACATGTGTTGTCCCTATGGCCTTACTTGCCACAAAGTTGACAAAATGGGCCTCTTCCGATGTGGTGTCTTATGCGATTTACACTTCCATAATGTGAGCCACGATCATGGGATATTCCAGAAAAATTCCCAGATTGATTAAAATCTGCATGGAAGTTGTTGGACTTGTGACGGGTCTATTGAGAAGGAGGAAGTCCTTGGCTGGTGTGAAAAGCCACCGGTAGGGGCTAATTATTCATTACCGATGCTAGCTTCAGCCTTCCCTCCTAATTAAGAATTAAGGCATGAAGTTGGTCCATCGTCAAAGACCGGTTTGAGTTATAATGGAAATTGCGGTGTTGAGACCCTGAAATTCAGCACCCAAACCATGAAAGACTTGAGTATGATATTCATTAATAGTTAAAGGCTCACCAATAGTAGCTAACCGGTTCGTGAGGTTTGTGGCTTCTTGTAGGAATTCCGTGACGGATCAGTGACCTTTTGAGAGTGATTGAAGCTGGAGCCGTAAAGCAGACGTGCAAGCAGTTGATTGAGCATCATACAAGTCCGTAAGATACTTCCAAACACTTGTCATGAATGTGTGACCCGTTAATTGGGCAACTATCAAAGCGGTCGACAAATTGAGGATCAAAGCCAAGGCAATGGACTCTCGAAATTTCCAGTTTTCAAACGTTGTATTGGTTATCTACGTAACAGCCTTCCTTGGTGCAATCTCCTCAATAGTCTCCTCTAGCTGAGGTTCAGTGCCATCCAGAATGGACAGAAGCAGGCAGCTCATAAATACGGCGAGATCTATGCTTTCTAGATCAGAAAGTTTATCCCAGTTAACTTCTCCCCCATACTAGGTGGTGACATGAGAGTGGGGTTACTCGAGACGGTTGATGATGACATTAATGGTAGCGTTGGTGCAAATGAAGAAAATGATGTTTCTTCAGACATGGATTAGTGGGGCTTTCGCCAAAGACTCTATGATACCAAATTAAAAATTTTTATTCCTTTTTTCTGTATATAATTATGTTGTAAATACAATGTATATAAAGGACTCTAAGAGATGATCCTAAAGGTAATTGAATAACAAATATTCCCTAAATATTTGTTGAATATTATCTTCCCTTAACATTATGAATTTGGGCTCTATAGTTAGATTTCTGTTTACTTAGTTCAGTAAAAGCTCACATGCAGCATACAAATGACGTGATCGAGCAAAGAATCAACTTAATTCATTTTCTATATCAAAGTTAAATTGCTTAAGCACAGTTCTATGCCAAGCATTATCCATTTAGCATTGCAAGAATTATGCAGCTTGATGCTTGTGCTCATCCTGCAGAGCACGAGTGAGTACTGCTCTCAAAGAAGTTGTCTATCAACCTCTTCAATGAGTGTGTGGGTCGACTCCCCTATTTTATGTTCTATCAAGCGAAGGGAGGAAGAAAGAGTGAAAATAATTAGTTGCTGCGCAAGTAGATAGGATTTATAATCTGATTAAAGTTTCCATGATGAAAAAGTAGACATGGTTCCTGTATAAAAAATGCATCTTCTTCTTCAATCTCTGTAAGTATTCTCTGTAGTTCGTGTAAATGCCACTTCTATTAACTGACCATTGATCTACTACGTTAAATAAATGCTGGATACCGAGATGGTCCTCTAGTGCAGATAACCAATGGGCACTGTTCCACTCGCTTGAGCGTTGTCCTGTTTTTCCTTCCAATGTGCTCTGCTCACTTTCATTTAGTAGCTCAAGTCCGATATTTCAGAGAAGCAACAAAACATTGGTGGGGTCCAAAGCTGTTTTGCCTTTTGATTTTGAAAAGCAACACAAACCCAGACACACGACATCTCCCATTTTCTTAGCAACCCAATTCCTCAAAACTTGACCTGCCCTTTTTCGCTGTCCGCATGAACGTGACGCTTCCGTTTAAACCTTCAACTCTCGACTTCAATCTCTAATTTTCATCATCTGCCCTCCTCACTTCCTTCCTCAACATTCTGTCTGGTCACATTTTCACCCCAGGCCATGGTCTCATTCTGCACTCTCTATTCTTTTCTTCTTTCATTTTCTTTTGTTTTTTTATTGAAATTCTCAAATATGACGGATGTTCAAGCCCAAGATTCTGGATATCCAACCGCGACGCTTTCGACACAGTGGACGAATAACGCAATAGCTAATCACTCCATTGAATATGTAGAAGCCACTGTGCGATTAGTTCTACTCAGAGGCAAAGAAGTTTCAGGGCTTGCCTACGCTTGCGGCTTCTACTGTAATGGTAACTGCGATACTTACCTCTTTGCAATTTTCATTATCCCCCATAACCGCTTAAATCATGAATTCACTACTGGAAGTCCCCAAGTAGTATGGTCTGCCAATCGACACCATCCCGTAAAGATTGGCGCGACGTTAGAACTCACATCTGAAGGCGATCTGGTATTGACAGATGTTGATGGTACTGTTGCTTGGTCCACTGACACTTCTTATAAGTCCGTTGTAGGCTTGAACCTAACGGATTTAGGGAACCTCATGTTGTTTGATAAGAATAATGTGACCGTTTGGCAGTCTTTTGATCATCCAACCGACTCGCTTGTCCTCGGACAAAAGTTGAAGGCAGGTCAAAGATTGGTGCCAAGTGTTTCTGAGGAAAACTGGACCGTAGACAGTATGATTACGCTATTCATGAATGGCCGCGGTTTATCAGCTCAATTGGAGACTAGTCCTCCTCAGATCTATTACCAGTATTTTATTGATAATCATAATGCCGGTATTGAATCTCCATATGTTCAGTTTGTAAATGGAAACTTGGCTTTCTTTTCAAATTATATCCAAATTGTGAGTTTGTTTTTTATCCCTCAAGGGTCTTCTCTACAATACATAAAGCTGGGCTCAGATGGGCATTTGAGAGTGTATCATTATGAAGACGTACAGACTTCGCCACCTATTGGCCTTGCACGCGTGATATATGATTGGGTAGAAGTGGCTGATCTTTTGACGGAGTATCTCGGGGACTGTGGTCCGAGAGAGTGTGGACGATATGGAATTTGCTCCGATGGGCAATGTAGTTGTCCTACTTCGATTGGGGGAACAAGCTACTTCAAGCCAGTAAATTATGAGGAGCCTAGTATTGGGTGTATTGAGAATATTCCATTGTCTTGTGGGAATTCACAAAATCAAAGTCTTCTGGAGCTCATAGATGTCATGTCCTTCGCTCTCAATTCAGATCTCGAGAACATAGATGCTACAAGCTGTAAAGAGGCTTGCAGAAAGAATTGTTCATGCAAAGCGCCTATATTTAAATATGGATCAAATCCTACTAATGGCAGTTGTTACTTGCCAACTCAAGTGTTTTCACTTATGAATATTAGTGAGACAAAGATTTCTCATAATTCTACTACTTACCTAAAGGTACAAAATTTGCACTCTGCAAGATCTCCGACTCATTCTCCCGAAGCTCCTCCTGCCAAGGAAGTTCCTAAAACTTCGGTCAACAACCAAAGGAGCAACCGTTTCCCTATAATACTTGGGTGCAGCTTCGGAGCTCTCTTTGGCATGATGATTCTTATTGTAGTCATAGGCTCAATTGTTTGGAAGAGAGATGACAATGAAGCAGAGGAAATAAACCTTGATCAAGTGCTTGGATTGCCCACAAGATTCACGTCCGATGCTTTGAAAGCCATTACAGACAACTTCAGTAAAAAGCTTGGCGAAGGTGGTTTTGGTTCTGTTTTCGAAGGTACTCTAATTGACGGCACAAAAGTTGCAATAAAGCGCCTTGATGGTTTTGGGCAGGTCAAGAAATCATTTCTAACTGAAGTTGAGACTATTGGCAGCATCCATCATATCAACTTGGTAAGACTCATGGGATTTTGTGCCGAGAAATCCCATAGGCTCCTGATCTATGAGTACATGCCGAATGGGTCTCTAGATAGATGGATCTTTCGTAAACCCAATGAATATGTTCTCGACTGGCCACAAAGGAGGAAGATCATTCTCGATATAGCGACTAGATTGAAATATCTTCATGAAGATTGCAGACAGAAGATATTGCATTTAGACATTAAACCCCACAATATCCTCTTGGATGGGAATTTCAATGCTAAGGTTGCTGATTTTGGATTGTCTAAGTTGGTCAATAGGAACCAAAGCCGAGTCATCACAACCATGAGAGGAACCCCTGGTTATTTAGCGCCCGAGTGGTTGAGTGCAGTAATTACCGAAAAGGTTGATGTTTACAGCTTCGGCATGGTAATCTTGGAGATAGTTTGTGGGAGAAAAGTCTTTGATTGCTCTCTAGATGAAGAAGATATGCATTTATTGGGCATTTTTAAAAGAAAGGGAGAAGAGGAACGATTACTGGACATCGTGGATAAGTATCTCCAGGATATGCAACTAATTGGGTCGCAAGTGTTGAATATGATGAGGATTGCTGCATGGTGCTTACAAGGAAATTATGCAAAGAGGCCTTCGACGTCAATGGTCATCAAGGTGTTAGAGGGTGTTATGGAAGTTCCAGACAACTTGGATTACAACTTCTCTACTCAACCTTCCACTAACGGAGCAGCAAAATTCGGTCAAGAATTTAGTACTACAACTGCATTATCACCCTCAATTCTAAGTGGTCCGCGATGACGTGGTAATTAATATAAATATTTTTATTTCTACATGCAAGGGGTAAAATTGTGTAGGCAGTTGAGCTTTTTCAGATCTTGAATGCTCCGACATGTCCTTTTCTTTTCAGGCCCAATAAATTCATTAGCATGATACTAATTTTCTCTTTTACTTGCAAATGAATGGACTTTCTTATATTGCACTTAGATTTGGGAAAAATGATTTCATACGAAGCTCACTTTAATGACATAATCTTTCAATAAATTACTTAAGGGTTACAAACTTTAATATAACATTCACTTGAGTGTTTTTAATGATTTCCTTCATAAAAAATCCGATGTGGCATTAATCTAATGAAAAATCATTCCAGGTGGCTGGCCTTGAAGTTGATGTCATTAAAAGTAGCGTTGTAAGTAGTTCGGTTCGATTCGGTTTTTGGAAAATCAAATCGAACCGAACCGAACCGATAAGGAAATTTATTGAACCAAACTAAAATCCGATCTAAACCAAAATCCCGATTCGATTCGGTTCGGCTTGATTTGGTTTTTGATTTTTACTTTTGCTTTTGTTTTTATTTTTTTTCCTACAAGCATCCATTTCAATAATTTTTTACTTTTTTAAATTGATTTTTAATTATTTTTATTATTTTTCTTTTCTTTTATTCTTTTTCTTTCTTTTTCTTCTTCTTCTTCATTGGCCAATCGTTGGCCACATCGACGGCCGATGATTGGCTAGAGGAAAGTTTGGAGCCTCGCTAGCCTATGGCGAGGCTCCGTCTCGCTTGATCGTGCAAGGTTGAGCACGCCCCGACACGAACGAGCTCAAGTTTGCTAGATTTGGCTAGCTCGTCGATGGCTGGCGACCTCCGATGAGGCTCGAGCAAGGTGCCCAATTGGCCGAAATTGGCGAGGCTCGAGCTCGTCAACATCGAGCGAGCTTGGCCTCACCACAGCCGGCAAAGCTTGACCTCATTGGAATCTAGCGAGTTCGAGCCTTACCAGCTTGTGGTGAGGCTCCAGCTCGCCTCTAGCCAGTCACTGGCCGTCACCGTGGCTAATGATTGGCCAATGAAGAAGAAGAAGAAGAAGAAAAAGAAAAAAGGAAAAAAAAAATGAAAATGATTTTTTTAAATAAAAGGATTTTTTTTTAGATTTTACCGGTTTGGTTCGAGTTAACTAAACCGATAAAAACTAAACTGATTAAAAAAAGTTTCGATTTTTAATGAGAATTGAACCGAATGAGAACCAAACAAATAATAATTGAACTTTTTGGTTCAGTTTTTGACACCCCTAATTAAAAGCGCGTACAAACGTCTTGCTCTGAATTGACGAATTGGGACTAACTCCAAATTGACGTCGGTTGATCTTGTTCCTGATGAGCTCACTATGTCTTCTTTGTGTTGTCAAATTTGACAACCCCAACTCCAAATTGATCATTGTTCTTCGTCGTTTGATTCCATTCCTGACTAAGTAGTTGCCGTTGAGAGAACAGTGAAGAAGTAAGCTTGGGGCAGGGAGGTCCCCCCACGTTCTTCATGAAGTAGGAAGGTTGGGATAGACGAGTTTCATGACATGGCAGACTTCCAACTTGAAGTCCCTCCGCGTTCTTTAATAGTAAGCCTCTTCCTATCCTGCACCAAGCGCATCATGGCAAATTTCCTGGTGATGCAGAGGGAGTTTTCATTGGAAGACGAGAGATAGCCAGCGTCGACGTGGACTGCGATGAAGAATCCTATGCCCTTCAGCTGTCGCGTTGCCATAGCCATCGGTCGCCATGGACGTGGACTGCTAGTGCCGCTTGTGCTGCCTCTTCAGCCAAAAACTCGTGAAGAAGTTCTTATCATTAGGCCGGCTTTCCACTTTGATTTGTATATCTCTAAAATGAAAAAAAAAACACGCTGGATATGTTATGCACACACTAAATAGTAAGAGATATGTCACGGAAGTCAGTCAAATGAATAGCTTTTGAAATTATGGCACTTAAATGGTCAATTTGAATGTTACCACATCAAAATAGGCATCTATGCAATGCTTTTTCCCCTTTAGGTTTTATTTTGGGGAAAAGTACCAAAGAAGTCCTAAACCTATTATACTTAAGCTAAATTAATTCTAATGCTTTTAATTTTTCCAACTTAATCATAAATATTTTCATAATTTATCAATTGGAATCATTCCCATCAATTTTGACTGAAAATCATTATAGTAAACGTTGGTCGTAGCCCTCGCCAAATTTGGGTGTAGGCGCGGCCTTGGGCGACTACAATCAAGAGCACGAAGACCCTCACCTAGGGCCATCATGGCCCTCTGCGGCCCTTGCCTAAATCGAGCGAGGGCCGCGACCCTCCCCAACCAAAATGAAAGGGAAAAAGGAAGAAGAAAAAACACAAAATCATTAAAAAGATCAAAAAATTATTAAAATATTATCCACATCAACACTAGTCATGTAAAATGTTTGACATCCACATGAGTGGCTTCTGATCAAAATTGGCTAAATGGATTCCACTGGTAATATGTGAAAAATGTTTGAATTAAATCAATACAATTGAAAATTTAAAATTGAATGGGCACAATAATAATACATCTAGGATTTTTTTGTATTTTTTTCCATTTTTTTTTTTTTTTGCTTATGCATAGTCCACTCGTGCTCAAGTTTGTAATATTAGTACTAAAAGTGTTTTCGTAACTCACATTTAAAGGTACATATCAATAACGAGTAGCCTAAAATTTTAAACACAGATTCAAATGGGTCCAAAATATACATGGCTAATTACATATGGTCTCAATGGATTGGAAAGACACATTTCATACACATTTTCATGGCTACACAATTATGAATTATTCATTTGATGACATAGGCTCACAGCCTTTGCTACATTCCATATGGGACAAAACTGACGGAGCTTGTGACAGGGCTGGGAATTGTTCATTTAGGGTGCGTTTGTTTGTTTCGTTCTTTTTTTGCCGGGGAACAAAAATAGAAAAAATTATTTTTGTTCCGGGGAATAATTTTTTACTAGAAAAACAAGTTTGGTAAACTTGTTCCGAGAATAAAAAAGAACGAAACACGTTTGGTAAACTTGTGTTCTTTTTTTGTTTCTTTTAATTTTTTAATATTTTTGTTTTATTTTTCCTTTTTTTCTTTATTTTTCTTTTTTTTCTTCTTTTGGCCGGTCGCCGCCGCCCTCGCCCATGGCGGCGACCGGTCGACGAGGGTCGGCGGCCTCGCCCAACCATGGCGAGGCTTGGCGGTGGCCCGGCGAGGCCGAGCCTCGCCACCGGGTCGGTGTCGCTTGGCGGTGGCCGGCGAGGCCGAGCCTCGCCACTAGGTCGGCATCGCTTGGCGGTGGCCCGGCGAGGCCGAGCCTCGCCGGTGGCTGGGTGAGCTCGGCCTCGCTGGATCCGGGCGAGCTCGAGCTATTGGGCGAGCTCGAGCTCGCCCGGCCGGCGAGGCTCGGCCGGCGCGGGCGAGGCTCGGCGAGCTCGGCCTCGCCGGATCTAGGCAAGCCCGAGCTCGCCCAACCAAGGCGAGGCCGAGCCTTGCTAGGGGCCGACGACGCTCCGGCGAGGTCGCCGGCCCTCGATGGCCGATTGGGGCCATGGCCGAGGCCGGCAACCGGCCAAAGAAAAAAGAAGAAGAAAAGAAAAAAAAAAGAAAGAAAAGAGCAAAATAGGAGAGAAATGTTTTTTGGAATTGTTCCAGAAACAAACAAGAAACAAGTTTTTCTTGTTTCTTGTTTTGTTTTTCTTGTTAGAACAAAAAAAGATTTGGAACAAAAACGCAAACAAACGTGTTTACATTCTTTTTTGTTCGGGGAACAAAAAACAGAAAATCTGTTCATGAACAAAAAAAAAAAGAATACAAACAAACAGCCCCTTAGTGTATTGTTAACTCACTACGTATTAAAGATGTACTTCATGATGATGCAAATATTTTTTCCAAATAATTTTAATGTTCCATTTACATTTTAGTTCATCCGGAAGCCCAAAAGCCTGATCAGGCCTGTATGTAAGATAAAATAAAGCCTGAAAACCCGGTTTGGACCATCTGGGTCAAGGGATTTCGGGACGTTTCAAATCAAGGCCGGTTTTTGAGTTATCAAATTCTTTAGTAATTTCTTACATGTAAATTTTTTTCATGTTTATTTTTTTTAATTGATTAGCTTCTACTTTGCTATTTTTCATATTTAATGGAATCAGAGCCCAACTCAAATTTGGGTATGAGTTGGGTTTGAATCGAATATGAATCGTTCAAATTAGATTACATAAAAAATGAACTAATTTAGATCGAATTCTTTTTCGATCCATCCAAACTCGACTCAATCCAACCTATCCATTTAATCGGTCTAGTTAGTAGCAATTATAATTGGGAATATCCTGCTGGTCACCGAGATGGAAATCATTTTTATAATAACAAAGAATCTTTGCTTATCGAGCCAGAAGGGGGGAAAAAGGCTTTACTTATCAGGAAGAAAGCTTTGACAACCAAAAAAAGAGAGAATAGAGAAAAGAAACATAATGCAAGAACAAGAAAATAAAGAAAAAAAAGGAAAATCATGAATAAATTACTTATAGTTTTATAAAACGATATTCTCAAAAAATTATACAAATAGTCCGTCTCTATTTTTAGCGAGTTTAGCAAGGAGTGTAAAATACTATTTCTTCATCCATGGTGGAGGCAGCCTCTACAGTAACCGCTTATCACATACTGATCTTCCAATTGGTGTTGCATTTCTCCTGTGAGATAGATAAGCCAATTGCTGATTCAGTTCTCCCTATAATTAATCCTTTTGGCAATCTAAGTATGGAGGAAGAGGTGTAAAATTGTGATAACATTGATAACTCTGGAGATTCTGTTGTTGGGAGTGGAGTTCTCAGGTTGGCACAGAGGTTTTTGCCGCTAGTTTGAGCAAGCAGCTCATGTTTCTGGAAATTTATGGATTGAGAATCCCCCTCCCAGGAAAGCTAGGGCAGCTGCTTTGAAAGCAGGTCAAATGTTCAGAAATATTGGGCTCAGCAAGTGTTGTAAAGTTAACACGGAAGCTAATAGGATTTTGCAACCAAATCATCATGAAATTACCAGAGAAACAAACAAGAATTAATAAAGGATATCAGAGATTAACGTGGTTCGGTTTTAATTTCGATATTTATGAATGGTAAGAGTTAGCAACAAATAATCCACTAATAATAAGAGATACTTACGCGTTTTAATATTTTCCA
Organism: Eucalyptus tenuipes; assembly: GCA_014182365.1. Classification (NCBI taxonomy): domain Eukaryota; kingdom Viridiplantae; phylum Streptophyta; class Magnoliopsida; order Myrtales; family Myrtaceae; genus Eucalyptus; species Eucalyptus tenuipes. The sequence continues at coordinate 9,039,784 of CM024547.1, read as the reverse complement.
CATCTAGATTACTAAAAAAGTTTATCGTCGGGAAACTTTTGATTCATTTTTTTTTTTGCCAGCTTCGTAACGGTCTAGTAGTGATCTTTCCAAGGCATATGTTTGCCAAATTTAAAAAACTTAAATGATCGGACATTCAGAGTCAATCATGTGATCTTTAGATGATATTGATCATTCTCAACAACCTCAGCCCTTCCGCATCTTATATAGTACTTGACTTGGAGGAATCATCTCTTTCTCTCGTACTCTTTTCTTGAATTAAGTTTTGACGTCCCCAACAAAATCTTTTTAATAGGTAGCGAGTATTTCTCAACATATTGCTGAGGTAGAAAAATGATTGCCCCCACTCCGCCCTTTGTTAAACTGAATTGACCTGCTTGGTGTATTCAAATTGAATAAGTAATCGATTGGCAGCCATTTTATTAATTCGAATCATTGTCAGGGAAAATATTATCGCTCCATTATTAAGATAAATGCAGTTGACAACTGGTTCTTGGTAAGGCCTCTGGTCGTTCTGATTTTAAGATTAAGACTATGGTGCATGCATTTTTTTTTATTTGTGCCAAATGGGATATAATTGAGTCCATTGATTAATTGCCACGTGGACCCGGGGTGTCCCACTCTTCAGCAATTTCAAATTTCTTCTTCTCCGTTTTCTTTTTCTTCTCCTGTCTCTCTTTCAATCCCTGTACTCACTTCTCTTTTCCATCCTCCTCCAAACGATCACCCCTGCCGGTGCTCGAGCGATCTGGCCCTCAAACAACCGCGGAGCGTGATGCAGGCTGCTAGTGTCCTCTTTAGACCATCTTTTACTTCTTTCGCCTTCGATGTCATGAACACTGTCCGAGAGGGACTCGGTCCGAGGAACCCCTCATTCATGAACTTTACTAATTACAGGAAACCTGGAATGTCTTCTGTCTCAGTTTCTTCTGCAGCTCCTCCGGACAAAGAAAGTTCTGATTTTGATCGTGATAACGCGACTTCCCCCATCAAACCCTTACTGGGTTTTGGTCAGAGCCTTCAAAAGCATCAACAACCTCGCGACTCCTCCAAACAAAGAATGTTCCTACTGGGTTTTTGGGTCTTCAAAACCTGCTGCTGTTATGGCATCCAGTGAGCCCTTTTTGCTCAGGCGACAACAAGGTCCATAGGTTCTACCAGTTTGAGGAAGGAATATGAAGAAAAGGAAAGCGATAAGAAGAGGGAGAGCAACGGGAGAAGAACAGAAAAAGGTAAAGAAATTTGAAATTTTTGAAGATTGGGGCCATTTTGTACACGGGGCGATTAATCAATGGACTCTGCTTGGCACTAATTCAGAGATTGTCCTCAAGTGTAGATAGTCTGATGCACTTGCTTGAGAATTATTCTGTTATTCCTTCCGACTGCTTCATTCATTTAATAAATCGTACCAGGGCCAAAGTTGTTTTGCAGAACACGGGTGGGGTTCCAAAGCTGTTTTGCTTACACCGTAACTCAAATTTGACTTTGTAAAATCAACTACCTGAAGCCGGCAGCATAATATCTCCCATTTCCTTAATCCAGCCACCCCAGCTCTTCCAAATTTGACTCCCGTTATTTTATTTGTTCCTTTGAATCGCAAGATGCTCAGGTTACGCAACCGTTTCTAGAAACCGTCAGCCCTCCGCTTCAATCTCTCATTTCGTCCCCAATCTCTTCCATTCTCAATCTTCTCTATGCTCAAGCTTTCACTGCAGGCCATGGTCTCGCTCTGCAGTCTCTGTTCTTTTCTTCTTTCCTTTTGCTTTGTTTTTCTATCGCAATTCTCAAACTCTGTTGATGCTCAAGCTCAAGATTATGATTATCCAACCGCTGCACTTTCAACACAGTGGACGAACAACGCGACAGCTAATCACTCCATTCAATATACGGATGGATCCATCATGCAGTCAATTCTACTCCGAGGCAAAGGAGCTGTCGGCCCTGCCTACGCCTGCGGCTTCTACTGTAATGGTAGCTGCAACACTTACCTCTTTGCCATTTTCATCGTCCAAGTCAACAGTGGCGGTTTAATTGTTCAACTTGATATTGGATTTCCACAAGTAGTGTGGTCTGCCAATCGAAACAATCCCGTAAAGATTGGTGCGATGTTAGAGCTCGCATCCGAAGGTGATTTGGTTTTGAAAGATGCTGATGGTACCGTTGCTTGGTCCACCAACACTTCTGGTAAGTCTGTTGTAGGCTTGAATTTGACAGATTTGGGGAACCTCGTGTTGTTTGATAAGAATAACTTGACTGTTTGGCAGTCTTTTGATCAGCCAACTGACTCACTTGTTCCCGGACAAATGTTGAAGGTAGGGCAAAGATTGATCCCGAGTGTTTCCGGGACAAATTGGACTGTAGATGGTATGATTACGCTTTCCATGAGTAGCAGTGGTTTATCTGCTCAATTGGAGACTAGTCCTCCTCAGATCTATTACGAGTATTCTATTGGTAATCCGAATGCAAGTAACAAGTCTCCATATGTTGAATTTGTAAATGGAAGCTTGGCTTTGTTCTCGAATTCTACCACGAATGTGAGTGTGATTTCAGTCCCTCAAGCATCTTCTGTACAATACATGAAACTGGGTTCGGATGGGCATTTGAGAGTGTTTGAGTGGGTATCTGGGTGGAAAGAAGTGGCTGATCTTTTGACAGGGTTTTTTGGGGACTGTGCTTATCCAACAGTGTGCGGGAAATATGGAATTTGCTCCAATGGGCAATGTAGTTGTCCGGCTTCAAGTGGGGGAACGAGCTATTTCAAGCAAGTAGATGATAGGCAGCCTAGTCTTGGGTGTTCTGAGAATGTCCCATTGTCTTGTGGGGCTTCGCAATATCAAAGTCTTCTGGAGCTCGAAAATGTCATGTACTTCAATGTCATGTACTTCACTTTCACTTCAGATCTCGATAACATAGATGCTTTAACTTGTAAAGAGACCTGCGCGAAGAACTGCTCGTGCGAAGCGGCTATATTCCAATATGGGTTGAATCCCACCAGTGGCAGTTGTTACTTACCATCTGAGGTGTTTTCACTCATGAACATTGACAAGAGTTTGGCTATCTACAACTCCACTGCTTACCTAAAAGTACAAAATGTGACCAATGGAGCCCCCAATACTTCTGTTGACAATGGAAGGAGCAATCATCTTCCTGTAATACTTGGGTCCAGCGTCGGAGCTCTCTTTGTTGTGATGTTTCTCATCGTAGTCATTGTTTTGTTTGTTCGGAAGAGAGATGCTAATGAAGCAGAGGAGGACTACCTTGATCAAGTACCTGGAATGCCCACAAGATTCACGTACAGTCATTTGAAAACCATTACAAACAACTTCAATAAAAAGCTTGGCAAAGGTGGTTTCGGTTCTGTTTTTGAGGGTACTCTTTTTGATAGCACAAAAGTTGCTGTAAAGCGCCTTGACGGTTTTGGGCAGGTCAAGAAATCCTTTCTAGCCGAAGTTGAGACTATCGGTAGCATCCATCATGTTAACTTGGTAAGACTTGTGGGATTTTGTGCTGAGAAATCCCATAGGCTCCTTATTTATGAGTACATGTCAAATGGGTCTTTAGATAGATGGATCTTTCACAAATCCAATGAAAGTGTTCTTGACTGGCAACAAAGGAAAAAGATCATTCTCGATATAGCAAAAGGACTGAATTATCTTCATGAAGATTGCAGACAGAAGATACTTCACTTGGACATTAAACCTCAAAATATCCTCTTGGATGGGAATTTTAATGCTAAGGTTGCTGATTTTGGATTGTCCAAGTTGATCGATAGAGACCAAAGCCATGTCGTCACAACCATGAGAGGAACTCCTGGTTATTTGGCCCCCGAGTGGCTGAGTGCAGCAATTACTGAAAAGGTGGATGTGTATAGCTATGGCGTGGTAATCCTGGAGATAGTCTGTGGGAGAAAAATCTTCGATTGCTCTTTAGATGAAGACGACATGAATTTGCTAAGCCTTTTTAAGAGAAAGGCTGAAGAGGAACGATTGCTGGACATTGTGGATAACTATAGTGTGGATATGCAGCTAAATGGGCCGCAAATGGTGAACATGATGAGGATTGCTGCGTGGTGCTTGCAGGCAGATTATACAAAGAGGCCTTCCATGTCAATAGTTGTCAAGGTGTTAGAGGGTGTTTCGGAAGTTCAGGACGGTCTGGATTACAACTTCTCTGCTCAGCCTTCTACTAATAGAGCAACAAAATTCGGTCAAATGGAAGTCGAATTCAGTGCTACCACTGCATTAATACCCTCAGTTTTATCTGGTCCACGATGATGGGGCATACGAAAAAGAATTATTGTTCTCTACAAATCAAGTGGTAAACCTCTGCAGGCAATTGAGATTTCCAGAGTGAGTGCTCCAGTTTGTCATTTTCTTTTCAGGCCAAACAAAAGTCTGCTATGAGATCAATTTCTTTTTTACTTGCAATTGAGTGGACTTTCTTTATATCTTTGCAAAGGATTGACTTGGTTATTTTCTTGCATTTAGGTTTCATTGCCTATGTAGAGTACAGTTGTGCTCAAGTTTATTGTGTTCGCACGGATAGTAGTAAATTATTCTGCTGGTCACCAAAATGGAAGTTTGGAAATTTGAAACTATAAAATAAGTTCCCTTCGATATTTCGCTTGCAAGTACTGGCTGGAGAGTGATGGGGAAATGTTGCTGATATTTTAACCCTGGTTCTTATCAAACATAGTGTCTGAATATATCTTGGAGAGGAGGGAACATGTTAAGCCATTTGAATAGAAAGCTGCTAAGACTGATCGGTTCTTGATACTTTCTGTTGGTAGCTTCTCTATTTCTTGGGTCCATACCTCATTTTTCTCCTTTGTTTCGACATCTGATTTCCTTCGGATTCAATGATGCTTCCTCCTATGTCCATTTTGCTAATACACTATTAGAACTGACAAAGATTTTGGGAGAAGTTCATCATTGGTACAGTTCTGATTTCTACTACTGACTGACTACTTCATATCATCCTTGGTTAGTCAGTTTGTTTTAAGCTTCTTAAATACCCATGGTGATCTTTTGGAGGCATATATATGCCAAAAATAAAGAACTTCGATGATTGGGCATGTGAAATTCATCAATGTAATCTTTTGATGACACTAATCATTCTCAAAAACCTTAGCTTTTCCACATCTTTAATCAACATAGTACTTGATTTTGAGGAATCATCTCTTTCTCTTGGACTCCGCTCTTCAAATCAATTTTGACATCTCAAGCATATCTCTTTTGATAGGTAGTAGAAAGACAATTTCCCACTCCGTTTTATGTTATTAATTCAGAAGAAACAGTCCGGTACAGAAATTTCTCCTATTTACTATTCGACTCTGCTAACGGTAGAAATGATACAATGTCTTTCTTAGATTTGTATGCAATCACTTGGATGGGTAGTTGAGCTGCTTCTGTTTCTTTCTTTCTTTCTTTCTTTTTTTTGTGCATAATGTTTCTTAGAATTAGATATCATGTTGTTGCAAGATCTAACTTCTGAGTGAGATGAAACTGTAGAGCAACTAACCGGGATTTGGCTCGGTGATGTACAATCTTGACAAAAATAAGAGGCTAGTTCTATCTTCCATTTGGAAAAAAGAGCGAGGAGACAAACATGGAATGCAGCCAAAAAACAATAAAAGCGGCAATCCATTATAGGACTGCTGAAGGAGACTTTGATTTGGTCATTGTTCCAAGCTTAACTTGTGTTGTGCTCTTTTCGATGGTGCGAAACTTACGCAATCTTTCAATCGCCTCGCCAAACTTTACATAGTAAGCATACCAGGTTGATTATTATTATAAATATGGTTGTCCTCAATTGAATGAAAACAAAGCCAGCATACGGTAGGTTTCTGGTGTTGTGTAAGTCCTAATCTTTCTTACTTTTCAGTGTAGCTTCTCATAAGTTGTCTTTTCAACCTTGATGTCTTATATGCTGTATAAAAGTTCAATTCGAAGAATCTGTCTTAATGCAAACAGACTCGACGCTGGCAACCCAACTCGACGCGTCAAACCAGGGTTGAACTTTTCAAACCTTATCTGTAGAAGACCAACGCCTAACTCAACGCGTCCTTTTCATAATGTCATCAGCTTCACTTCACAACAATGTAAAATGTTGCAGAGGAAAATCTGGAGTTAAGGCGGCAATAAACTACATGAAAAAATGATTCTTGTATATCATAAACCAACAAATTCCGAGTGGTTGAGCTAACTCTATAGAAATATAGATTGATTACACCTCACTTTCCTCGCTCAATTCAATTTCATCTTTTTCATCCTGTTTTCCTTACTCAGCACTGAATTAGCTGCCTTAAGTATATTCTTTTTCATGTCCTATCATGTTCACCCACCATAGTTCTTCTCCAGCTACTCTTTGTCTTTCGCTCCTTCGATTCTATCTCAGCCATCGGCAAACCTTTCTACTACATGGGCAGCCAGCTCTATCAATCCGGCGTCCTGTGGATTCTGTGAAGCCTATTCTCCTAGGGGAAATGATGTCCCGTCGTTTGCCTGTGGCTTCGTCCGCATGCTGTCAGAAAGCAGCTATCTCTTTGCTATTTCCATTGTCTATACAAACGCGTCTCAAATTGATCATACTTAATACAGCTTTTCCGGAAGTAGCATGGGCTGCTCATAGTAACTATCAGATGGTAAACCCCATGCTTGAGCTCACGTCAGAAGGTGACTTGGTCTTAAAAAGATGGGATGGTATTGTGACATGGTCCACAAATGTCACACCCCAAATCCTATACGGATGAGGAGTGAGACGGCCATCATTTCTTCAAAGGACGTAGCCTCAAGTTATATCCGAAATATTCAGCTCCCAATAGTTCTAGCAAGAATGCTCTCACTTCATTGGCCACTAATTGAGGGATCTGAAAAACATGATGAGAAAAAAGAAATGAGCTACCACGACCTAATAAGTAATATATTTTTTCTGAGTAGATCGAACAATCACTATGAACATTTAAAATACAAACATAAGTCACCTTTACCAAATTCAAAATTTAACAAACCTTCAAGGTTTAAAATGCAATACTTATTACTTTAACTAGAAATGCTCATTTCAATCAATAATAATAAAGCAACTATCAATGGTCCTCAATCTCATCAAAACACATATGGATGAATCACTCCATTTACCAAATTCATCAAAACATTCATTCCATTGGCCTAGCTCATGGTTAAATTTCTAGCCATGGTCGTGCATAACGCCCATAACAAGACGATCTCCACCTATTATTAGCTAGTGGCTTAGCCTACAGGAATATCTTACACTAGTATGCACATACCTACAAACTCCTTAATGAGTTCACAAAGACATTAAGCATAATCCATCAACCTTAAACTTCAATAGTCTACAACCAAAATAAAAAAACCATCTCAAAACTTAGGTTTAATAACTGAATCACAACTTTTCACCATTTGATATTTTATCAAAGCATCTTTCAAAAATCATATTCTTAAATCATGAACTTGTCGTGATTTTTTTCATAAAAGGTTTTACAAACCATTTACAAAATGAGCATTTCCAACTACTTTCAAACAAGGCTCTCAAATGTCTTCTCAACTAACTAAAAGATTTCGATTTAATTTATGCAAGAAATATGCTTATTCATAACTCATATTATATTAAATCTCTACCATTTTCAAGACATAACTTTGTAAATTCATAGAAGAAATAGTATCATTTACTTAGGAAAAGCCAAAAACAAATCTACGGCAATTATTCAAGCCGACAAACTAGCACTCCTATCAATTAATCGAAAAACAATATTAAAAATCGAGTAATACACAACTCTAATGAACGACTCGACTAAACCACGTTAAATTGTTGGTAAAATGACTTCTTTGCACTAATGAGTAATCTCGTTCAAAGCACACATTCCTCCTTTTCCTTATGCGTATTATCCGTTGTACATGACTTGCTCACGAACTTTAGAATTTCATTCCAGTAAAACTGTACTTCTGAATCGAATTTCCTCAAACCCCAAAACTCCACAATGCCTTTATCAACCATTTCCATATAAATCTAAAGCTTAACAACACCTCAATCGGTCATTGCAGTTCAAAATTCACATAACTCTCAATTGATGATCTAACTTTGAAAATTACTTCCATTAAATAAAGGGAAAAGATCACCAAAAACCCCAAACTTTGCCCAAAGTGACAAATTTACCCTAAATTTTTTTTTTGTAACATGAAAAACCCCGAACTTTGCAAACCGTGACATATTTACCGAACCAAGGACATTTTCATCTTATTTTTTCTATTTTTCCTTTTTTTTCTTTTCGTCTATTTCTTCTCTCTTCTCTCCGCCGGCCTCCGGAGTCAAGTGAGGGTTGCCCTCGCCGGCGTCGGGCGAGGGTCGTCCTCGCCCGGGCTGGCTAGGGCTCGACCCGGGTGAGGGCACCCCTTTCCCGACGCCCGTGAGGGCGGCCCTCACTTGACTCCGGCGAGGGGTGCCCTTGCCAGGCCTTCACTGGCGTTGAGTGAGGGGATCTAGTGAGGGTGGCACTAGCCAGCCTAAGCGAGGGCGACCCTCGCTCGACGCCGGCAAGGGCAGCCCTCGCCTAACTCCGGTTTCCCTCCGCCGGCTTCGAGAAGAAGAAGAAAAAAAGAAAAAGAAAAGAATTTTAAAAAATAAAATACCAAAATGCCATATAATTTATAATAAATGTGTCACACGGATAAAAGTTTAGGGTTTTTTGTGTTATGAAAAAAAGCTTGGGGTAAATATGTCACGGTTGGCGAAGTTCGGGATTTTTCATGTCACAAAAAAAATGTAAATTTATCATTTTGGGCAAAGTTTGGGATTTTTTGTGGTTTTTTCCCTTAAATAAATAATAGGCTTGAATACTCACTTAGTTGGGATGTTTGGATTGGCTACAAATGAATAATTTTCTCTCTCCTATTTCCCCACTTTCCTCTTGCGAACGAGCTTCCCTTCCTTTGCTTTTGTCGCCACCGCTCCTCGTCTTCTTTAATACTTGAATTTCGTCGAAGCTGCTGAAGGAGATGAGAGAATGGGTTAGTGGGCTGTGTGGCCAATATATTGGGCTTGGGCTTGTTGGGCCATATTATTACAACAAAAACTTCAGGTAGGTTTGTTATAGGGTTGAACCTGACATATTTGGGAAACCTTGTGCTGTTCGATGCGAATAATGCGCCAGTTGGCAGTTTTCGATCACCCTATGGACTCCCTATTCCTTGGACAGTAGTTAAGCATAGGGCAGAAGTTGGTGCCGAGCGTTTCTGAAACGAATTGGACTGCACAAAGTTTAGTTTCACTTTCCATGACTAGTACAGGCTTATTTGCGCAGATGGACATTGATCCTCCATAGGTCTTCTACCCAGTTCGCATTAATTTTCCAAACACAAGTAATGACTCGAATTACATCGAATTTGTAAGTGAATCCTTAGCATTGTTCGCAAGTTCCATTCGAAATGGTTCTATCTTTATCAATATTCCTGCTGCTTCATTGTTTATGAGTTTGGAATTTGATGGACACTTGAGAGCATATGGGTTTAATCGGGACAAATATCAGTGGACAGTGGCAGCTGACCTTTTGGTTCGGGATTATAGTGACAGCGGCTATCCAACGGTCTGTGGGCAGTATGGAATTTGCGCTTCAAATGGGCAATGCACTTGTCCAGATTCAAATGGGGACACAACCTACTTCAAGAAAATAAATGATCGACATCCGAATCTCTTGCGACATTTCACAATTTCAAAGTTTGCTGGAGCTTGGGGATCTTTCTTACTTTCACCTATAGCACAAATCCACAAAGCATCCAAATCTTGCAAATGTAACTAAGGCAACTTATGAAGTCTTAAACTTATTGTATTTGTATTAATTTATTCATAAACTTTTCAATTTAACCATAAATATTTTGATAATTTACTAACTAATTTATCTAGTCAATTTTAACTAGAAATTGATGATGTGGACACTAGCCGTTAAGTGGCATGGCCCGCCGATGTGGAAATTTTTTAATTTTTAATTTTTATTTTTTAAAGTTTCTGATTTTTATTAATTTTTTTTATCATTATTATGGATTGGCGAGGGGTGTCAACCACCAGAGAAGGCCAAGCAACCTCGGCTAGCCACTAGGTGAGGGCTCGGTTGGTCGATGGTGAAGGTCGACCCCACCCGGTGGAAAAGAAAAATAGAAAAGAAATTATAAATTCTAAAAGAAATTCCACGTCAATGTTATTTGTGCAATGTAGGATGACTAAATATCATCGATTTCTAGCCAAATTGCCCAGATGGATTATATTGGTAAATTGTCTAAATACTTAGGATTAAATTGATCAAATTGAAAAGTTTAAGATTGAATTGGCATATATAAAATAAGTTAAGGTCTTTTTTAGTAATATTTCCTACCACTTGATATGAATGAATCTTCTTCTATAGTCCACATACGTGCTTTCTTGTCAAAATTATCTAGTGTTTTTGTCATCAGCACTCTTTCGGTATCGTTTGAATAGCATTTACGTAGTTTTCTATTTGTCCTACTAAAATTAACCGATTGAAATCCCAATATCTGTTTTTGTTTGTTTGAGAGATGAATAACATTGCCAGTTACCACTGCCCGCGGTGGCCGCGATGGTTAGAGCTTTCTCCCCTCGCTAAGAGGGAAGGGGTTTGAAACCCTGCGTCCTCATTGCGCGACTCACCTGCGGTTGGAGTGCAGCGGCGGCTCGTTCACCCCCAGGGTTTACCCACCGCCATTGCCCGTTCGTTCGGGAGTTCTCGGGTCACCAAAAATAAATAAATAAATAAAAAATAAATAACATTGCCAGTTTTATTGTATGGTCTTTTGGAGTCTTTACTCAGTATCAATGCCAAGACTTAGTGTCAGCTCAAACTGATTATCTTCTGATCTATGCCAATCTTGTTATTTTTGTTGCGGGCTGTTTTTGGGAAATTTGGGCATTTTTTATGATTGTCATCGTAAAAGACTGTCTCTAATATTGTATATTTGATATATAAAGTTTCCGTTGGGAGCATATACTTGGTATCAATTATGGATCGATGTCTTCATCCTTACGGGTGCTTATTGCCTTTAATGGTATCGGTACTTTCAAAACTCAAGTATGTTAACTGGAGTCAGAGAATAACAAAAACTTGCAACTAAAAGGGGACAACGCTCCAGCCAAATGGTAGCGCCCAAAAAATGAAAGTAAAAAATCAAATGGTACCCAAACTGGGATTTTAACTTCTACGTCTGGGCAGCATTTGATATATATAAAAGGCTGCCATGAAAGTTTGATTGCTAATCAATAACGAGACTTAAATTTACGGTTAATACAATTTAAAATCCTAAATCATTACACTGTGGCAAAATTTATTTTTATGTCTTGAAATTTTTTATTCTGATACACATTACACTTTTGCTTTAAAATAATTTTTATCTCATGAAAAATCTCAAATTAATATTCCCGATACATCGGGAATAGGTTTGGATAGGAGTACCTGTTCGAGAATTTTCTTTGGGAAACCAAAATTAATTTTAGGTAAATATAGGTCCGGAGAGCTTATGAGTTTGAAATTTTTAATGGAATTAACCCCAAGCGAAAAGAAGTTGCCTTTGCCTTAAACTGCAAAGAAAATATGACGGGTCCCACGGTGCCATCGGTTCCCGCCTTTGGATAAAGCCCAACCCTTCCCTTTCCCCCACGCCTCTGCCCAGCAAATCTCAACCACAAATTCTGGCCATCCACGGCTGAGAATTAGCTGCCGTGCGGGCCAGGAGACAAGATTTTGTGAGCTAATTAACGTTTCCAAGATGAATATGCAGACATGGCTCCTGCATAAAGGAAAAAAAAGGAAAAAAAGAAAAAAAGTGCAGCTTCTTCTTTCTGTAATCCCTCAAAATGATCTCCGTAGTCAGTGCAAATGCCACTTCTATTGACCGACCATTGATTTATTACGTTTGATATGGGCTGGATTTAGAGATAGTCCTCAAGTGTAGATTAACCTATGGGTAGGCGAGCGTTGTCCTGTTGTTCCTTCCAACTTCCTCTGCTCTCTCCGTTTAAGAACTCATATCCGATATTGCAGAGAAGCACCAAAACATGGGTTGGGTTGCGAAGTCGTTTTGCTTTTCGACTTTATAAAACAACTCTGTAAACCCAGAAACACGATATCTTCCATTTTCTTAGTCCACCAAACCCAGACACTAAGCTCCACTCCACTCTCTCATTTTCATCTTCTTCCCTCCTCTTCCTTTCCCAATCTTCTCTCTGCTCAAATTTTCACTGCATGCCATGGTCTCACTCTGGAGTCTCTGGTCTTTTCTTCTTTCTTTTTCCTTCGTTTTTCTATCGCAATTCTCAACCTTTATTATTGATGCTCAAGTTCTATATGATTACGCCCCACTTTCATCATTATGGTATAATGGAGAAGAAACGTTTGGTCAACCCTCCAACCAGAATCCACAAAAAACAGTTGTGCGGCCAATTCTACTCCAAAACAGAGGAGTAGATTATGATGGCCCTGCCTACGCCTGCGGCTTCTATTGTAATGGTATCTGCGACAATTACCTCTTTGCTGTGTTCATTGTCATACTTAATGGTGGTGTACTTGGAGATGAAAATGATGGGTTTCCACAAGTAGTGTGGTCTGCCAATCGAAACAATCCCGTAAAGAGCGGCGCGACGGTTCAGCTCACATCTGAAGGTGATTTGGTGTTGAAAGATGCTGACCAAACTGTTGCTTGGTCCACAAACACTTCAGGTAAGTCTGTTATAGGGTTGAACCTGACAGATTCAGGAAACCTCGTGCTGTTTGGTGCGAATAATGCGCCAGTTTGGCAGTCTTTCGATCACCCCATGGACTCCCTAGTCCTTGGACAGAAGTTAAGCATAGGGCAGAAGTTGCTGCCCAGTGCTTCTGAAACGAATTGGACTGCACAAGGTTTACTTTCACTTTCCATGACTAGGACAGGCTTGTTTGCGCAGATGGACACTGATCCTCCACAGGTCTACTTCCTAGTTCTCGCTAATCTTCCATACACGAGTGATGACTATAATTACATCAAATTTGTAAATGGAACCTTAGCATTGTTCACGAATTCCACTCGAAATGGTTCTATCTTTATCAATATTCCTCCTGCTTCATTTTTTATGAGGTTGGAATATGATGGGCACTTGAGAGCATATAAGTTTGATGGGCACCAACGTCAGTGGATAGTGGCAGATGACCTTCTTCAGAAGCATGGTGACTGTGCCTATCCGACGGTCTGTGGGCAGTATGGAATTTGCTCTTCAAACGGGCAATGCACTTGTCCAGATTCAGATGGGGACGCAAACTATTTCAAGCAAATAAAGAATAGACATCGCAATCTCTGGTGTTACCAAGAAGTTCCTTTGTCTTGCGACAATTCACAATTTCAAAATTTTTTGGAGCTCAGGGATCTTTCTTACTCCACCTTCAGCGCAGATCCAGAGAGCACCCCAGATCTTGCGAATGTAAATATGGTATATTGTAAAGAGGCTTGTGCCAAGAATTGTTCATGCAAGGCAGCTTTTTTTCTTCAAGACCGCGATAGCCCAAGTGATTCAGGTTCCTGCTATATATTAACGGAAGTATTTTTGCTAATGAACCTAAAACTGCCTGTCAAGTCTGTTTTTTACCTCAAAGTACAGAACATTTCCAATGTAGTTCCTAAATCTCCTGGTTCGTGCGGAACTCCCAGTTTCAACAATGGGGGCAGGACGAACTGTCTTGCGTCAATACTAGTTTCCAGCCTTGGATCTGTAGTTGCTTTGATCATTGTCATTGGGGTCATAAAAGTTTTATGTCGGAAGAGAGAAGCTGTTGATGAAGCTGAGGAGAATCCTCTAGATCAAATACCGGGAGTGCCTATGAAATTTACTTACAACAGTCTGAAAGTCATTACCAAGGATTTCAGCAAGAAGCTTGGTGAGGGTGGCTTCGGCTCTGTGTTTGAAGGCACCCTGCAAGATGGTTCGAAAGTCGCGGTGAAGCACCTGGACGGTTTAGGCCATATCAAGAAATCATTTTCAGCTGAGGTTGGGACTATAGGGAGCATTCATCACGTCAACCTGGTAACGCTAGTAGGATTTTGCACGGAGAACTCCCGCAGGTTGCTCGTGTATGAATACATGCCTAATGGCTCGCTGGACAAATGGATCTTCTGTAGATCCAGCGAATATGTTCTCAATTGGCAGCAGAGGAGGAAGATCATTTACGACATAGCAAAGGGTCTGAATTATCTTCACGAAGGATGTAGAAGGAAGATAGTCCACTTGGATATTAAACCCCAAAACATTCTCTTGGATAAGAATTTTAATGCTAAGGTCGCCGATTTTGGCTTGTCTAAGTTGATCGATAGGGACAAAAGCCAAATCGTGACGACCATGAGGGGCACGCCTGGCTATTTGGCTCCGAAATGACTGAGTGCAGCAATCACTGAAAAAGTTGATGTCTATAGTTTCGGAGTGGTGGTCCTAGAAATAGTGTCTGCGAGGAAAGTTTTCGACAATTCGCAAGACTCAGAAAGCATGTACTTAGTGAGAGATTTTAGGAGAAAGGTGGAAGAAGGACGGTTGTTGGATATGGTCGATATTCACAGCGAGGATATGGAACTAAATGAGGTGCCGGCAGTGAATATGTTGAGAATCGCCGGGTGGTGTCTGCAAGGAGATTATACAAAGAGGCCTTCCATGTCAGTCGTCATGAAGGTTTTGGACGGCCTTATGGATGTCCCGGATGACTTGGAGTATGACTTCTCTTTCCCACCTTTGTTGAATAGTAGAGCAAAAGTTCTTCAAGAGGAGGCTCATTTTGCTCCTTCCACTCTGTTGATGCCCTCGGTTCTCTCCGGACCACGGTGAAGCTGCAGAAGAGTGTAATATACTTTTCTGATCAGTTAACATTGAGGAGGCAATTGAAATTTCGGAACTTTGTAATGTATGGCTCTCCACTTTAGCTAGTTTTGATCTCCCCAGTAGTCTGCTCTACAACAGGTGTTTTGCTTCGTCTGTGAAAGAAAAGAAATATATGTCAAAATTCCTTTCCCGAGAAACTTAGATTGACAGATGCAGTGTATTCCCAGCAGATACTTTCCATAAGTTGTAAGGAGCAGTGAATGAATTCAATGTGGAGAAGTTTTAACCGACATCAGCTTGCGTGATCCGTCAGATGTATACGCATTCCATTCTCAACTGCGCAGTTTATGCATACTAGGACTAGTCGAATCTTCTCCCTCTGAGACTGGATAACTCCAATCTCCCATTTATTATCCCTTCTTCAAGGGAGCTTGTTCTCTGGTAAAAGAGAGAATTTCATGACAGTCATCTTCTCTCCATCATGGGCTGTCATTCCCTAAACTTTTGAACAGTAAACCAAATTAACACGAGTTGACTTAATTCCATTGTTAGCAATATTATGATATATACTTGATTCTGCATATCTATCAAAATTATACATATACCTCCTCCGATAGTGCATATCCTTATTAATTGTATTTAGTATTATGTTTGTCTTATCACCTTAATCAATATGCCTATAAATAGATTCATGTACTATTTATCAGTACATCGAATATATGCAATTCCATATCTTTATTATTTCTTAACTTCATCATCTCTCCATTCTTAACTTACTGTGATATAATAACCTCGTAATTAATGTCTTTAGTGACAGTTGCGAAATAGTTACAGGAGTCGTAAAAGCTTCCTCATTAGCATCAAAATATATGCAGCAACCATTTATACAAACCATCCAACACATGCATTTCCTATTCTCTTTGCGCCAATTGTTTTCGCAAACCATGAACAGAGATTACATATTGATCCAGGTGCACCCAACGAAGTCCAACACAAGTAGGAAGTTCTAGTGCTTCTTTAAATATGTATCAGGTGTAAGACATGCTTGAAAGAGGAAAGGTTTAAGACATTCTGTATCCACTGATTCTACCATCAAAGTCATATTTCTGTATCCCCTTTGATTCATTGAGCCGATAATTCAAGATGCAAGTCGCTCTCTGATCTCTGATAAATCCGATAGACTGATAAAATTCATGACTCAAGCATTCACATCGTGAATATATGTCGGTACAGGATAAACACATACTGTGAGGGCCGCAAAGAATATGAGGACTCTTCAACATGCTAGCAATCCTAGGGAGGTGCCTCTTTGTTAGACTCGACAACATCCTTGAAGGAAGATCTAGATTGTACCGCTTCTTCCTTATCTTCAACACATCCTAGCCGCCAAATTAAACTCGGTATTTGGAACATCAATAAGAAGTAATTCAACTGAGCCAATGTGTAACACAGTTAGACAAGTGAATTATTCAAATTTGAAATATTCTCCCATAAAAAAATCTTGGACATCTGTCTGTCTTTAGATTAATTTTGAGCCCGAAATGGAGATTTTGCTTACTTCAGGAGTACATGAAATATATGCCTTTTTTTTTTCCCATAAGTCATAGCATGATTATCATCTTTTAAAAAGAACTCATCTTTTAAATATAGTCATGATTTATATGCACGTTTGACGTATTATACCGAAACAACTATGAATTAGTCTGTAATTTTTGAGTTGCTCGTCGTCACTCTGAAAATCAAAGAAAGACTAAATATTGTTTAGTTGAGCCGGCGGTCACCGTAACTGCAAGTTTCATATGATACAACATTAAGAAAGTTAAATTAATTATTTTTAAATAATTAAATAAAAAAAAGGATTCGAAGGTCAAAAAGGAAAAGGCCACGTCAACCATGGAGGGCGAAGATGCCAAGCAAAAGCGAGAGAGAGACAAAGCAAAGAGACAAGAAGTTTGAGCAGAGGTGATTAATTGACGATGGACGAAGATTCGCCTCCCCCACGAAACTCCGATCACAAGTCTCCAACCACGAGACCAACTCGTAAGAAAAGGTCAAAGATCTCCAAGCTAATTCATTTTAATTGCTGAGATGAGGACAAATGGCTATTGATGTACAGTCTGCTAAAGCCCAAAGGAGATCGAATCGATCTTGACAAAAGTAAGACGCTAGTTTTATCTTCCATTTGGGAAAAAGAGCAAGGAGTCAAACATCGAATGCAGCAAACAACAATAAAAGCGGTAATCCATTTTAGGATTGCTGAATTAGACTTTTAATTTGGCCATTGTTCCACGCTTACCTTGTGTTGTTCTCTTTTCGATGGTGCAAAATTTACACAATCTTTCAATCGCCTCGTCAAACTTTACATAGCAAGAAAACCAGGTTGATTATTATTACAAATATGGTTGTCCTCCATTGTATGAAAACAAAGGCAGCATGCAGTAGGTTTCTGGTGTCGTGTAAGTCCTAATCTTTCCTACTTTTTCAAAGTAACTTCTCATAAGTTGTCTTTTCAAACCTGATGTCTTATATCCCGTTTAAACGTTCAATTCGAAGAATCTATCTAATGCAAATAGACTGGATGCCGGCCACCAAGTTCGATGCATTAAGCCGGAGTTGAACTTTTCAAACTTTCACTGTAGAAGACCTACGCTCAGTTCAACTAGTCCTTTTTATAATGTCATATGCTTCACGTCACAACAATTTTGACTGTTGCAGAGGAAAATCCAGATAAGCCAGTAATAAACTATATGATAAAAGGATTCTTGCATATGATAATCCAAAAATTCCGAGTGGTTGAGCTAACTCTACAGTAATATAGATTGATTCCGCCTCTCTTTCCTTGTTCAATTCAATTTCATCTATTTCATCCTGTTTTCCTTTCTCAGCTCTGCAATACCTGTCTTAAGTATTTCTTTTACATGTCCTATCATGTTCACCCACTGTGGTTTTTCTCCGGCTACTCTTTGCCTTTCGTTCCTTCGATTATATTTTCTGGGTTTGGTCCTGTCCCAGCCAACGGCAAACCTTTCTACTACATGGGCAGCCAGCTCTATCAATTCAGTGTCCTTTGGTAACGGGTCTCCTGTGGATTCTGTGAATCCTATTCTTCTCAGAGGAAATGATGTACCGTCATTTGCCTGTGGCTTTGTCCGCATGCTATCAGAAACCAATTATCTCTTTGCTATTTCCATTGTCTATACAAACGCGTCTCAAATTGATCATACTTATACAGCTTTTCTGGAAGTAGTATGGGCTGCTAATCGTAACTATCCGGTGGTAAACCCCACGCTTGAGTTCACGTCAGAAGGTGACTTGGTCTTAAAAGATGGGGATGGTTCTGTGGCATGGTCAACAAACACTTCAGGTAAGTCTGTTATAGGGTTGAACCTGACAGATTCGGGAAACCTTGTGTTGTTTGATGCGAATAATGTGCCAGTTTGGCAGTCTTTCGATCACCCTATGGACTCCCTAGTCCTTGGACAGAAGTTAAGCATAGGGCAGAAGTTGGTGCCTAGTGTTTCTGAAACGAATTTGACTGTACAAAGTTTACTTTCACTTTCCATGACTAGTACAGGCTTATTTGCACAGATGGACACTGATCCTCCGCAGGTCTACAGGCCAGTTCGCATAAAATTTCCAAACACGAGTAATGACTCGAATTACATCGAATTTGTAAGTGGAACCTTAGCATTGTTCACGAATTCCACTCGAAATGGTTCTATCTTTATCAATATTCCTCCTGCTTCGTTGTTTATGAGGTTGGAATATGATGGGCACTTGAGAGCATATGAGTTTGATCGGGACAAATATCAGTGGACGGTGGCAGCTGACCTTCTGGTTCAGGATTATGGTGACTGCGGCTATCCATTAGTCTGTGGGCAGTATGGAATTTGCACTTCAAATGGGCAATGCACTTGTCCAGATTCAAATGGGGCCCCAACCTATTTCAAGCAAACAAACGATAGACATCCCAATCTCGGGTGTTATGAGGAAGTTCCTTTGTCTTGCGACAATTCACAATATCAAAGTTTGCTGGAGCTCGGGGATCTTTCTTACTTCACGTACAGCACGGATCCACAAAGCACCCCAGATCTTGCGAATGTAAATAAGGTAAACTGTAAAGAGGCTTGTGCTAAGAATTGTTCATGCAAAGCAGCTTTTTTTCTGCGAGGCCCCAATATCCCAAGTGATTCAGGTTCCTGCTACTTATTATCAGAATTTTTTTCACTAATGAACCTGGAACAGTTTAACAATTCTATTGGTTACATCAAAGTGCAGAACATTTCCAATGTAGTTCCTAACTCTCCCAGTTTGAGGGACAAGACGAACAGTCTCGCATTAATACTAGGTTCCAGCCTTGGATCTGTATTTGCTTTGATCATTGTCATTGGAGTCATAAAAGTTTTATCTCAAATGAAAAAAGCTGTCGATGAAGCTGAGGAGGATCATCTAGATCAAATACCGGGAATGCCTATGAGATTTACTTACGACAGTCTGAAAGTCATTACTGAGGATTTCAGCAAGAAGCTTGGTGAGGGTGGCTTCGGCTCTGTGTTTGAAGGCACTCTAATGGATGGTTCGAAAGTAGCAGTGAAGTGCCTCGACGGTTTAGGCCATATCAAGAAATCCTTTTTGGCCGAGGTTGAGACTATTGGGAGCATTCATCACGTCAATCTGGTAACGCTTGTAGGATTTTGCACGGAGAAGTCTCACAGGCTGCTGGTGTATGAATACATGCCTAATGGCTCGCTAGACAAATGGATCTTCCGCAGATCCAGCGAATATGTTCTGCATTGGGAGCAGAGGAGGAAGATCATTTATGATATTGCAAAGGGTCTGAATTATCTCCATGAAGAATGTAGAAGGAAGATAGTCCACCTAGACATTAAACCCCAAAACATTCTCTTGGATGAGAATTTTAATGCTAAGGTTGCCGATTTTGGGTTGTCTAAGTTGATCGATAGGGACAAAAGCCAAGTCATGATGACCATGAGGGGCACACCTGGCTATTTGGCTCCAGAATGGCTGAGCGCAGCAATCACGGAAAAAGTCGATGTCTATAGCTTTGGAGTGGTGGTCCTGGAAATAGTGTCTGCCAGGAAAATTTTGATAACTCGCAAGACCCAGAAAACACGTACTTAGTAGGAGTTTTCAGGAGAAAGGTAGAAGAAGGACAGCTGTCGGATATCATCAATGGTCACAGCGAGGATATGCAGCTAAATGAGTTGCAGGTGGTGAATATGTTGAGACTTGCTGCGTGGTGTCTGCAAGGAGATTTCACAAAGAGGCCTTCCATGTCAATCGTCGTGAAGATTTTGGACGGCCTTGTGGATGTCCCGGATGACTTGGAGTATGACTTCTCTTATCCACCTTTGTTGAAAACTAGCGGAAAAGTTTTTAAAGAGGAGGTTCACTTTGTTGCTTCTAGTCCGTTGTTGCCCTCTGTTCTCTCCGGACCACGGTGATGCTGCAGAAAAATGTAATATACTTTCTGTGTAGTTAACAATGAATTCTTAAGGAGGCAATTGAAATTCCCAAACTTTGTAATGCGTGGCTCTCCACGTTCTCTTTGTTTTTATCTTGCCAGTAGTCTGCTCTATAACAGATGTTTTGCTTAGTTTGTGAAAGAAATATGCATCAGAATTCCTTTCCTGAGAACCTTAGAGACGGATGCAGTGTATTCTCAGCACACTTTCCATAAGTTGTAACGAGCAGTGAATGAATTCGACATGGAGAAGTTTTAACTGACATCAACTGCGTGATCTGTCAGATGCATACACATTCCAATATTAACTGCGCAGTTTATGCGTACTAGGACTACTCGAATCTTGTACCTCTGAGACTGGACAACTCAAATCTTCCATTTAAGGGAGCTCTTTGAATAGTATCCAGAGCTGGAACTTTCAAAAGGGCATCAAGGTCACGTAGGGGTCGCATATATATTCGCCCTAAGCACACACATTTTCTTTTCCTTTCTTTCAAACGTAGTTAGTCTTTCATCCAATTTGTTTCCTCATACCCATATTTAGGCCGACCACACTGAAATTCTCAATGTTTTATGGTCGGAAAAGTTGAATGCTCTGACCTCTTGGTTCGTGCTCTCTACTCTCCTTTTCCCTGATTTCTCTGCTAACAAGTCCGCAGTTTCTGTTTAGCGCCACGGTCAGCGTTTTCCTCAGCTAGATGTTTTCAAAACTCAAAAAAGGGTCTACTCTTTTGCTGGCAACAACTTCAAAAGGCTTCGACACAAGTTCGATGTGTTCGCGAATTGGAGCCTTGCCAGGACATATCTTGTATTAAGATTCATGGAGACACTTGTGGAGAGCATTCCAAAGCAAAATGGTGCTGATCAGACATCGAGAAAACTTTTAAAGCAGTCCAAACTGATGCCTAAAGAACAATCGGAAACCTGTAACAGAGAGAGAGAGAGAGAGTCATGATTCAATTTAATTCATTCTAGCAGCATTTGCATAAACAGCCATTTGTTGCACTTGTTCGAATTGACAATATCTTTAGACGACAGATAGGGAACAGGAAAAAAAATCCAAGAACAAAAGGACCATAATTCAATTTTATGCAATTATCAAACACATTCTTTTGTTTAAAATTTTTTTCAAAAATAGATTAGAAAAAATCATTTCTGATGAAAAATTATTTCTACGAACAAAATGGTTACTGAACGCGCCTTAAACCTACTTAATAGAGTCTTGACCTTCTTGCTTGGGGCATGATTTCACAAAAATTCTGGCGAGTACCAATGTAGGATCTGTGGAATGGCCTAACAGCTTCCTGCTCGGTCGATACTCAATGTAGCCATAGTCCATGTTCTTACTGCACACATTCAAATACAAACAGAAAAAACATCAGGATTCGAGAGAAATGCTCGCACAGGCGAAGCAACCCCGCGTCTCGGGCAAATTTCTCACCAAAACTCTCGACCTACACACCAATTATTCAAATAAGAAATAATTCAAACGAATCGATGCGTACGGTTAAACAGGTGAATAATCCAAATTTGAGATATTCTTCCACCAGGAAATATGGGACATCCGTCGGCCTCTCGAATAATTGTGATCCCGAAGTGACGATTTTGCTTACTTGGTACAGTTTGGATAGGGAGTAGATGAGATATTTGTCGTTATTTCTTAAGTCATGGCATGATTATCATCTTTGAAAAATAAATTTTCTTTTAAATACAGTCATAATTTATATACACGTTCACCGTGTTCAATCGAAACAACTATGAATTAGTTTGCAATTTACTGAATTGTTCGTTGTCACTCCGAAAATAAAAGAAAGACTTATCTCGTTGAGTTCACCCCGGCGATCACCGTAATTGGAAGTTTCATATGATACACCTTTAAGAAGTTAAATTAGTTAATTACAAAATTAAAGAAAAGCAAAAGGATTCAAAGGTGAAAAAGGAAAACGGTAGAAAGAAAAGGCCACGTCAACCATGGAGGGCGAAGGTCTCCAAGCTAATTCGTTTTGTTTGAACATCAGTTTGTTTCCCCATTTAAAATTCCATCACCACATGACCCTCGAGATTTTGGCAAAATCAAAGCTAGATCTTTAGCTAAACTCGCCACAAGATTTCTTTCGGTCCAATCTATAGTTGATTTCCAGCTGTTGAAGTTCCACCTCTAGGAAGCAATAAACGACGAGAAAAGTGTTAGAAAAGTTCTAAACATTTTACATTTGTACCAATTTAGTTCTATATTTTTTATTAATGTCAATTTAATCCTAACATTTTAACTTGATGTCAATTCAGTCATAAATCTTTTATTGATATCAATTTAGTCCCAAAGTTTTTGACTTGATGCTAATTTAGTCCTAAAACTTTTGACCTAATATTAATTCAATCATTTCGGCTAACTTTGATTAGATATTGTTGAGCTAACGTGGCATGCGTGGTGCTAAATGATACAATTTTTAATGATATTTTAATATTTTTTTGAATTATTTATTCTTTTCTTTTCTTTTTTTATTTTTCCTTTTCCTTTTCTTTTTGTTTCCCCTCATCCTCCTTCCTCCAATGAGGGCCGGCGAGGTTGAGGTCACCTAGCTGACAACTGATTAGAGGAAGGAGGAGGAGAGGGGAAAAAAGGAAAAATAAAAGAAAAGATAGAAAATAAATAAATAATTCGAAAAAATATTAAAAAAAAAATGTTGTCCACGTCAGCACCAACTGTGTCAAGTTCAGCCGATCGACATCCATGTCAATGATATCTGGTTAAAATTAGCTAGAATGACTGAATTGTCACTAGACCAAAAGTTGTAGGATTAAATTGGTATCAAGTCAAAAAATTTAGGACTAAAGTGGCATTAAGTCAAAATTTTATGACCAAATTGGTATCAATAAAAGGTTTATAAGTAAATTAGTACTAATATAAAAAAGTTAGGACTTTTTTTACACTTTTCCTAATAAATGACCACTAGGGTTTCAAGGTAACATCATACATGTGTACATCATGGAATAAAGGTTCTCTGTTATCAAATGACATGCTCGATCAAAGAAAACCATTTAAAATTGCCTAAGGATTTGCAATACAGTAATTGTCTCAAATTATAGAATATTCTCAACATTAAATGCCGATGGTTGGTGTATGGGAAGATTCAATCTCATCCATTAAATCGAATGTCAATCAATAGTTGTAATGGGGGACTTCTTGTATAAATAGGAGAGCTCTCCTCTCCTTTGGATCCATTCAAACATTTCAACAATATAAAACATTCTCTTTCCAGAGCCTTTTTTTTCCCCTAAACTTTTTCTCTTTACGATTTGTGTGAGCGAGCCATAAAATTTTCACTTTAAAGTTTTTCTTTCTACAATCCGTGCAAGCGAGCTAGCAATGGATTCATGGAGAAAGGCTTATAGCTAAAGTGAAGTAGTTTGCTAGACGAGTCTTGTTCTCTTTTTCTTTCATTCCATTTTGAAACAAATTCATGTATCCACAAAAACTTGAAGTTAATTACTGAATTAACTTCAAGTTTTTGTGGATACGTGAATTTGGTTCACTATCTAGAAATTGAATGAAAGAAAGATGAATGCCAGCCGGCGGGGGCGAGCCTTGCCATTCGCCGACGAGGTTGACCTTGCCTACTACCATAGGAAGAAGGGAGAGGGAAAAAAAAAAGAAAGAAAAAGAATAAATATATAAATAAATAAATTCAAAAAAATAAAGAAATTATCCATGTCAGCCAATGCTAACCCAATGTCCATGTCGGTGACACCCAGCTAAATTTGACTAGATGGATTAAACAAGTGCAATTGCAAAAGTTTTAGGATTGGGTTGACAAAAAAAAAATTAGGACTAAATTGGCACAATTGTAATAGGTTTAAGACTTTTTTGATAATTTTGCTCTCTCTCTTTCATTCCATTTCTAGGTTGTGAACCAAACTCACATATCTACAAAATCTTGAAGTTACTTAGTTGATAGGAAAAAAACCATATATTCTACAAAATAACCGCAAAATTTAACTACAACTTTGGAACCAGTTCAACAAAATTAATAAATGGATTCAAAAGTTACTCCATGTAATGAAGAGGTGGCCATTATTCTCTATGAAAGTACAAATAATTTTACTGCCATTGTCATCTATGAAAGTAAAAATAATTTTTTTTTGGTAAAGTTTTTAAATTCTTTAAAAAGAAAAAATTCCCAATTCACGCAAAAATGTATGCTGAAGCAAGTCTCTAACACCATTTATGCAGGCACCTGAATATCACTGGAAGTCGACGGATATACATAGATTATCAGTGTCTTTAGAAAGCTGCAACTCTCCAATAGAAAAGAAATCCCAGCAGGCGTGATTGTGCCAAATTAATTGCCTGATAGACTTCCAGCTGAAAGATGGTTCGGAACGAGGTTGATTAATCAGCTTACATAGATGAAAAATAGAATTTTTAGAGGAACTGAGATCTTTAAAACACAAAATAGGATAGACATCAGCTTTAAATGAATCTGAAAAAGGGAAAAGAACGGCATCTCATGCTCGATATTCTAATGATTGAAAAAATCAAGGCACACAACAACCCAACAACAACTAAGCCTCCTCTAACTGAGTCGGATCAAACAAATAAGCAAAATCGAATAAAGATATCTTCTTTACTTCACGAATTGGAATAATTGCGTTAGGCCAAATTCTGGCATCCCATGCCTTGAGAGCTACAATTTACCGCAAGTTAGATTGTTTATTTCACAAATTTTATTTTCACGGGGCACCTGCGCTATGAAGAGGGTTTTGGCAGAGCTTGATGAATTGTATGATCATTGGATTTATACCAATGACCAAAAAAAAGAACAATTTGAGCAAAAAATTTCGAAATCAAATGGAAACTCTAAATAAAGGATCCATCACTCTAGATGTATTCGAAAAAGGAACTAGATTGTGTAATGATGAAAATAAAAAAGAATACTTGCCTAAAATGTATGATCCTTTTTTGAATGGGCCCTCTCCTGGAAGGGTCAATTTTTTTTTTTTTTCATCCCAAATTCTAAATAAAATGTCCATAAAAAATTACATCGAGACAGGGATAACAGTTTCACTGACGGCGACGGACTGGGTGTCTTTGTTTGTTGGCTCAGCCTCGGTGGGTCTTGCAATGTGGATGGGAGCACAAGAACATGAATTTTGAGTGACAGGAGAGAGATGCCGAAGCCAACGCGTTCTTGGTTGCGATGAGGAGGACGTTCCTCCGGAGTTGAAGAATCATCCACTAGGGCAGAAGAAAGACAGAAGCAGCTGTTTTGGAAACCGGAAGAAGACAGCAATTTGGAGAGTTCGATCTGGGTAGGGTTCGGTCAATTTGAAGCTTGACCGTAGTGTACGTGTGGGTTACCGTCCAAAAGAGAAACCAAATATTGGAATTGGATATTCAAGAGATGGATTTTACATGGGAAACACACCTTAGAGTAGCAAATGAACAATGCAAACCGAATTTTACAACAAATCCGTTCAAGAGGTTTGTACTGAACTGTTCAACAAAATATAGTCCATTCCTCTGGTCTATGTCACTCTTGACATTCCCCCAAAATCCGATTGCTTACCAGGTGATTGCCAAGATGACAAATGGAGGAGTTGATAGGAGTGTCGAGTGCATTGGAAATGTGACGACATGATCTCCGCATTCAAATGAGCACACGACAGTATGCATTTTTCTTATGGCCATGTAATCAATTTGCGCGAGAAATTTACAGACCCTGACCTAACTATATTTTACGGATTCTGATGAAGTGAGAAATGACAGGGTTGGGGAGTTGCTATTCTTGTGCGAGTGCCCCATATAGATGCCGTCTTCGAGACTCGTCCTATCAATCTACTGAACGAGAGGACTCTTGAAGGGCACATTCTTCGAAAACTACAGGCCCCGTTCAGACATTCCCTCCATCGTAGAGAAATACGTGAGCAAAGAAAAATACACTCGGACTATAGCAATCGAAAGTATCAATTAATTTCTCTGTTCTTTATTTTGTCCTGTATGAAATCGATTTCCTAGTCTTAAATGTTCCAGGAGCTTGAAGCGGAGAAGTTCATCACTCATCAGGTCCCTTTCTCGAAGATCAACAAGGCCTTCGGCTACATGCTTAAAGGCAAAAACCTTCGATGCATCATTCGCAAATGGAGGAGCAAAGAAGCGGATAAAGAACTTGACAGCACTGGAGAAATAGAAGTAATGTGTAAGGGGATTCGTCGAAAGAGCGCACTTAACGGTCCAATTCAGTGTTCGATTGGATTGTATTTCTGCTGTCATCCTTGTACCCCTTTTGGGAACAATTTCTCCTAATTTTTTATCCTCCAGCGATCGAAACTTGACTTATGATGCTAAAACTCCGTGAACGGGTGAAATTATCGATTTAGACTTAATTTGGTGTTTATCAACAGTTTACTGAAGTGACAATTGGATTCAAAACATACCCAGAATCGGAACTGAACGGTGATTCATCTTGCAGCTATAAATTAAGAGTTGAAGGCTTCATCAAGTTGATATAAACCTCCTCGAGTGGTTGTCATCACACGTTCCCTCTCAGAGAGAGTTCTCTTAGAATTAAGTATCGAATATGGAATTTCGTGGATTAAGGAATCTTTTACATGGCATCACCGTGCTCAATGAGATTCTCAGGATAGATTTTTCATATTCTACATTTGATTTAAAAATTCGGAAAATGATGATAGATACGTTGAATTAAGTTAGAGAGCAGATGGTAATTTAGAGTGATTTGGGACGCAATAGTTACTAAAATGCTCGATCCTCAAATTCCTTCTCGACTTTCTGGCATCCGCTAATTATCGACTCTGTAATCTTTAATGCCGTGACCACATCTGCCCTTAACTTTTGACGGGAATATAGTCCTCCATTCTTCTCTACTCCAAAACCGAGTCACAGCCCATTCCGTTATATACATGAGGCTTATCAAAACGCAAATCGATATGAAGATAAAACTTTCACATCTACAATTGCGTCTGCAAACTTTTAGAAGATGCGCCCATCGCCCCCCACTACCCTGACTCATCTAGAACTCTACGAAGCATAAACAACAATGTCCTGCAATATTTCTGTAGCATTAAGCAAGAATTATGGACACCACGAGCCCCCAAAGATCTATTCTATTACTGGAATCATAGTTATGCTAGCTTTGCTAGAATTCCCAAATTCAATACCTTGAAATCGAGATTATCCAGATTCATGATACCATCCTCACAATCCACACCCATTAATTTGCTATTGCGACCACATAATTGGCCCCTGACAATCTTGATCTTGTCCGATTTCCCTGGCATCACCATCTCCATTTCCTTAGGAAGAAGAGTCACCGTCTCTCCGTTGCCACTAGGCCCAAGGGCTACCAGACAGGAGCCATCCTTGGTTCAAGAAGAAGATACTGGAAATTAGTGTAACCAACAGTCGATACTCCAAATAACGCAATAGCTTCAACACCATACCCACTTGCCATAGGTTTTCAGGAAGCTGAATTCTACTAATATTGTTTCAAAAAGAGAAGCTTTGCGAACAAAATCCCTCAAATAATCCCAATAACAACGTTGCAATTGCTTTTCATTACTAAAGTTTTTTGATGTACTACTTCGGATGAAAAATTTCAAGATACAATCTGAAATCCTCATTCCACCAACTTCCTGCAAAAATTTGATTGTTTATCTTTATGCACAGCTTCAAATTTTCAATTACAGTTAACAACATGAAACTGGAGAAGTGTTTTGAGAGTTTCAGGACTCAAGACACACTTAATGATCAGATAGAAATGTTGCACCATATAAAGCACACAAACTTTAAAGGACAACCATGCAAACATCCCAAAGATCAAAGGGGAAACAGTTTAAAGATAAGCAAACTCGAGTAGTCTAAAGAAAGCCCATCAAATCACATTCTTTAAACTGGCTTAGTGGTCAAAGCAAAGGAGAGACATGGAAGTATGCAAGATTTTTCTTCCCTTTTCTGCTCGCAATAGAACAGCGTCTTTTAATGAATCTTATTGTTTACACACGCAAGCACATATATTGAGAGGGAACAAAGGAATAAACTTACGGGAAGAACCTCTCTAGTAACTCCAACACTCTCTTCTACTGGTCCGGACACATTAACCATAATTTCTGGCATAAAACATGGTCCTTCATTTTCCTCACTGGTAACGATAAGAGCTGAATAATGAGAATCTAGAAGCAGCAACAAAAGGAGGATCTTGGAAATGATCATGACCATGAAAAATATTTAAACTCTAGAAGCAGCAACAGTAGTAATGACCAGTCGGTCAAGGGGGTTTGGCTTTGTATCTTACGGTTCTGCTGATGAGGTTAACAGTGCTGTCAAGTCCTTACATGGCGTGGTAAGCAAAATATGACTTTCTCCAAATGGACCCTGTAGTTGAAGCGCGACATCCTTGTTATTGCAGCGATGGAATGTTCTTCATGATAAGAATTCTTGTTTCTCTTGTTTTCTTTTGAAATCTTTCCACGATGGGCTCTTTTTTGAAGATGACGTTCATTTAGATTCATAGTGCTCTGTTGATGTGGATTTCGAGTGTTTGCATAATGTAATTTCTGTTCTATATGTTGGAGTGCTGTTACATGTCACGCGATCTAAGATGAAATTTGCTTGGGTATGCCATGGTGAAGCTGACCGCGCGCTGACCTTCTGGCTAAATTGAACGTTGTGTCTTTTCCCTCGAGTGCAAATTTATGTCTGTAACCATCATGCATCTACCATCACCACCTTTGTTGTTGACTGTTACGTTGGATTCAAGTTCACTATAAATCTTCATTGATGCAGGACCTGAATGGAAGGGCAATTCAAGTCACCCTCGCAGAAATTAAGCCAGCGCGCCAATTTTGAGCCTAGCTAATATGTTAAGAACATCAGAGCACACTGTTGATGTGGCTCTTGAACTATGGATATGGGGGCTGAAAATGTTCTTCTTTGTATAGAGGAGCGGGATTGTTGGACCTGTCACATTTCAAATGCTTCGCGTGAAAGTAGAGATCTCTGGATCCTAGTCTTTCCAGGAGCCATGAAGTGCAAGTATTTTTCCTCATGGCCCGATGATCCAAAGTCACATCACCAGAATACAATGCTATGCGGCTGGAAGCTGTAATGAAGGCTATCACAGCGAAATTGCAAGCCTTGCTCTGATCTGAACGGACTGCTTGATTGGCCTTCTTAACCTCATAGTAGAGTTTTGAGAGACATGGGACGCCATAAGTTGGTGCTTTGTGTTCTGGGATTCTATAGTTTCTTTCTATTTTATGATCAGATTTGCAGGGAAATATGCATCGAGGATAGGTCCTATGGTTCTGAAGAATTGGGCCATATCTTTAAAACTTTAAGTAGATTTGTTAATATCTTTAAAACTTTAAGTAGATTTGTTAGAATGTTAGAACAGATCAAAAGAGTAAGCTTCGTGAACTGTGGGAATTTCCATAGGTACGAGAAGACTGTCCTTGGGAGTTTGACGGATTCAATCTCCCGGTCGTTCAAACTAAGAAGAGGAATCGGACTGCCTCATCAAGGTTACTATTTTTTATTGAGAAGATACAAAAAATCCTCCACATGAAGTTGTCAAATTGTCATAAACATATCGATAAAATGAGAATTAGTTTAGAAATAAAGTAGCCTTTAAATTTATGCCCTTTGGGTACTTAGGTCATAAAATTTTCGATTCCCACGTTTAAATCCTGAAATTTGTCACCAAAGGATGTGACATTTTTTTTTATTGATTTTACTTTCAATTTTTTATTATTCCTTTATTTGTCATTTATTTTTAAAAGGCAATAAATGATATCATTTTATCTTAAACCATGTTGTTTTGGATTGATTTTTAAAAGGAAATAAATGATATCATTTTATCTTAAACCATGTTGTTTTGGATTGTAACAAGTTATGTTATCTTGTTAATGAAAAAAGTTATTGAAAAAGTCACTTCAAACTTATCTTTCCATCAGAAGCTAATGGAAGGACTAACATCAACAATGATTACAAGTTTTAAGACTTAAATGTATGGAATGAAAATTTTAGGACTCAAGTATCTGAATGATATAAGTTTCAAAACTCTCGATATACATGACCCTTGTTCAAAATCATCCGTAAACAACTTGATATTGAACATTCACCACCTTGAGTAACAAATTTTGATTTCACATGTCCATAAAATTCTTAATTTCTCCAACTGCCAATAGAAGAACAACACAGTGGCTATTCTTTCTCGCCAGAACAAGATTTAGAGATTAAAATTGAGTTTTATCAATCGTCGATGTGCCAAAGTATAATATTCATTTGGGTGTCTATACATGTAGGTACTATGTCCATGATCAATACTTATTCAGCAATTTTTCATTGGATTTTATCGACATTTTGATAGGACTTATATAGTCATTTTAAGAATGGTCTTACAATCGAAAGGTTTAGGAATAAATCGGCAAAATTCAAAGACGAAGCATGAAGATCAAAGTGAACCTTTAAAAGAGTGTAGGATTTTATAGTGTAATTTTTATTATAGTAAAAACATATTTTGATAGGGTATATGATTATCGCAACCTGGTCAAGGAATTTCGGATTGACCGCCCTTCCAAGATCCGGAAATCAAGAGTGAGAGAATGGTGAACTATCCAATATTCTCCTCTTTGTCGGGTAGACAAAGACGACCTTCATAATAAGTACATACATGTATTCAATTGAACTTAGAACAAAATGAAATAATTAAAATCACCTCGATGATTTCTCTCAGTCACATTCTGTACCATCTAGAGTTGAAACATAAAATTGGGCCCCCAGAAAAAAGTTTGAAAGATAAATTTTACACCCTTTAATTTCAATTTTCCATTTATGCTCTCCAAATTTAAAACATCTTATTAATGAGCACACTCAAAATGCCTATTGAACCTAAATTTTCTCAGCACACGAAGGGTGCGTTTGGAATTGACTTTGCAAAGGGCTTTGGGCTTCCAGGATACTTAGGCTAAAGTTTGGGTGTTTGGGAACAACTTTCAAATTCCCATTAGGCCAAAGTTAGCCTTCTCAAGGCTGAAAGCCCAAGGTTGGTGTGAGGGTGCCTTGGGCTTTTAGCTTTTTCGGCATACAAGAAGTATTGTTCATTTTTTTTTCTTCCAAAACCATCCTCACTTACTCTCGATTTTTCCGATTTTGCCCTCGTTATTGTACTGTTCATCTTCTTCTCTATTGAGGTTGGTCGATGGGTTGCTCGAAGCTGTGAGCAGCCGCCGACGGCTTGGCATGGTCGCGGTGGCCTAGGCGACTTAGAGCCGGAGGCGGCAAGGTCCTCCCGCGACCTCGCCGCCCCGAGATTTGGGTCACGTCGGGGTCGCCCGATGCCCCGCGGCCCTCGCCGCCCTAGATCCGGGGCCGTGGCGGGGTCGTCCAACTTCCGATGACCCTCGTCAGGGGTCGCCCGACGTCCGGCAGCCCTCGCCGCCCTAGATCTGGGTTGCGGCGGGGTCGCCCGCCGTCCGGCAGCCCTCGCCGGAGGTCTCCCGACCCTGCCCTTGCCGGTCAATTTTTTTTATTTTTCTTTTGTGATAAAATTATCACAAAAAGTCCTTTGTAAATATAATTCCCCCAAACATCATTTTGCTCAAAGTACTTCGCAAGGGGCTTTCAAACTACATTTTACGAAACACGGTTTGTATTTTGGAAAACACCTTTAACATAATCGCGACGAGAACGCTATATAATATGAGTTTCATCTTTGTACTTGTAAAATGAAAATCCATAAATCAAAATCCCAACAACGAAAATGTCCTCTTGGGACCCGGTACATACAGCTTCGAGACATCATGAAGATATTCGTCGTTGCAACCCGATCAGATTCGAATAATAGCTATTGCTTTACAGCCCTTATTTTCCTTTTCAATATTAATCAATGTTTTTCAAGTCCTGAAAGTTTTCAATATAGGCATTAATATACACAGCAGTTGAGCACTGCTGAGTCATCTTTTGTTGTCATACTTGCGTTTCTATCACGTAAAATCCAAATGTACATCCCACAAATCAATTTCTTGATTAGCTTATAATACAAAGCTATTTTCTTGACGATTTTTTATTTCTTTGAAAAAAATCATCATTGAAATTTAGTCTTTAATTGTGTGCTTGTTCCCGGTGTTCAACCAAAATAATGGTGAATTAATCTGCAAATTGTTGTGTTGTTCGTCGTTACTCAGAAAATTAGAAAGATTAAATATTGCATGGTTGACCCTGGCAATATCTGGTATTGGAATTATCATAGAATATGCCACTAAACAAGTTAAATTAGTCAATTATAAAGATTAAAATGAAGATAAAAGATCTGGTGCCTTCGATTGCGAGTAGGGGTGACTAACGGACGAATTAATTTTTTCATGCACGGGTCATGAGGCGACCAACGCTGACTCCGACTGCAAGCCCCCAATCCACGGTATCAGAGAAGGTCAAAGATCTCCAAGCAAACTCATTTTGCTTGAACATCAACTTATTTCCCCATTTGGAAATTCCATCATCACATGACCCTCGAGCTTATTTTGCGAAATCAAATCAAGATCTTTAAAGCAAACTTGCCACAAGATGTTTTCAGCCCAGTCTATAGTTGATTTCCAGCCGTCAAAATTTCCAACTCAGAGAAGCCAAATGCGACCACAAGGGTTTCATGGTAACATCATACATGCATAGCTCAAGTAACAAGCAATTTGCTGTACTTTTCTGAAAAACCAGATATTCTATAAGCAAAATTTAATGACAACTGAAGAACTAGCTCCACCACACGCCAAGTCTCCTGAGCCAAGAAATGGAGGAAGCAGTTGGCACACTCTAGAAGTACAACTGCTCGCGGACAGATTCTGCTGACACTCAACAGCTTCTTCGAAAATTCCAGAAGCTGATCGGAGGAATAGTCCTCTTCACCGAAGTAATATAAGTTCCCACCTCGAGTTCTTCCAAACTTCATTTTACTGGAGATCACAATTGTCTCCAAAGCGCTTGCGTTACCGAGTAGATACTCGATAAGCTTGATCATGATTGGGTTGGTCACGCATGCATATACCATAAAATTCTCTAGATAGAATAAAAGGGAATTATCATGTAACAGCTCATCGATGTTCCATTCGGGAACCCCTTCAATTTCCTGACAAATAGCCAAACAAAGTGCACTCATGAAGCATTTGTAAATTCCATATCAAGAATTCAGTCTAACACCACTTATGCAGGTACCTCAATATCTTCAGCACTTGGCACGTACACATATATAGTGAGTGTCTCCAGACAATGGCAACTCTCCAGTAAAAGAGCGATCCCTGGGAGATGCCATTTTGCCAATTTAAGTACCAATGTGACACGCTAAAAGATGGACAGACAGGCTGTTGAGTCATCAGGTTCACTGTACTGAAGAGCTGGAGATGGAAAAGAGAGAACTATTGGACAAACTGAGATCCTTAAAACACATAATCCAAAGAATGCCACGCATTACACAAGCTGGAGCGCTCACTTCACAATTTACAGCCCTCAATCAATATTTGATACTGAGTAAAGACTCCTGACGAAACCAACCTTTAACAAATATGCAAGGTTATATTCAGACTTTCACCATCACAGACATCAAAATACTTAAATTCCCCAAAATAGCCAAAAACCAAACAGAAACATTGGCATAGACCAGAAGAGAATCAGTTTCAGTCCCAGCAATATGCTAAGCTGCCCATCAGAAACTGACTTGATACTAAGTAAAGACTCCAAAAGACCACAGAAAGAAATCCATATCATTCCTTCTCTCAAATCAACCCACCCCCTCCCAATATATATATGTATACATCTCGACCAATTGATGTGAGATGGACATCTCATGCTGAATTGATACTTTTATTCTGCGCATAATGCAACTCAAACAGTTATCAAATGAGTGCTGATGACAAATGAGCAGATTAGCCATGATGAGTAATGATTGTGAATGATGCCGGAACGAGAGATACAACAAACTAAACGAATAAGCTTCACATCAAATCGTGCCGCACAAGTTAGCTTCAATGCACATGACGAAGAGCTGCCTCCTGCCACTACTAACAGCTCTCACAGCAAGAAATTCTATTATTATCGCTTAAGAGAAATTCAAATAATTTATTTAAAGATAGTGGACGCCATACCAGTACAATGGCATTGCACAGAGTAATGTGTTCAACATTTTGGAGCTTTGAAAGAAGCCTTTTGACCTGCCTATATTCCTGAAACGCGACCCTAGAAACCCTGCTGAAATAGAGAACCACTTCCTTGAGGGAAGGCCCGCAAGTAAGATCCATTTCTCCTGGGGTACCAACCAGTTCAAGAGTCTCTACTTGTGGGCAGGTAATATCCAGGGGAGAAGACATGTGGACAACCAATATCTTGACGCCTGAACAAGAAAGATCCAGCCTCTCCAGACCATCACAAGAACAAACCATGAACTCTACGAGTGAGGAGTGGGTATGGAAATTTAGAACTTGTAACCCATAGCATTCCTCAAGTTCCACCTTCTTCAGTGATGGGCTACCCAAAACAAGATCGAGCAACAGCTCATCGTGTAAATTGACATTGGTCATTGACAGGTGTTGGAGGGAGGGCAACCCAATCTGTCCAAGATGTTGTACGTTACAGCAAGACAAATCAAGCCCAACGAGTGTGGTGCTGCGAAGAACCTCGCTTGGCAACTTATAATAAGAACTTAGGACCCTTTCTTCCACAGGCCAATCATACATTGCAGAGAGGCGCTTCAGCCTTCTCTTCAGCGCCAAATGCATCGACCTATCCAATCTACCCACCAAAACTTGATCATATTCCAAATCTCCAGCGTGGAAGGCAACATGGAATTGCAGTGACTCGATTTTGGGGATCTCAAGTAAGGTAAACACTTTAACAGCAAATCTAGAGCACCTACGGGCGTGGGCTTTAGGATCGCCGCCGTCATCAAAATCATCATCACGCAAAGCCAGATAGGAAAAAGATCTCCAGAAATGGTCGAAGGGCCGGTGCAACATGGAAGTGTGGAAGGCGTCCCTAGTGCCGAGAAAAGAGAGAATATGGGTGAGGAGGGCAGGAGGCAGCCTGCTGATCCTGTCGACAGGATTGTCTCCTTCCTTGTCTCTGTCGCTGCGATCAGCTCCAGTTCCAGTCCCATTCATGGAGTGTGAACAAGAAAACGAAGAAATTAACAGGTATTTGATCCTGCAACGACAAGATAATGAACAAGGAAATTAGAGTCAGGGTGAGATCTTCTTCTCGGAATGAGACGAAACAGGGGAAATCAAGGAGAATATCAGAGTACGAGGACAAAACATTCCCCGATGCATGTTTATTCACGGGAAAAATCGCAGTGCAACTTTGGATTAACTCATCATCGATTCTTCCACTCAGAAATAAAGAGTAAAGAATACCGAGATCAACCCAGAGAAAACCTAGATCGCATAAGAAAAATTTCAAAGCAGTAAGATAGACAACCTAACAAGAGAGAGGGAAAGAGAAAGGGTGAAATCTCCAAACCTCGCTCAACGTCCCGTCGGAGAACAAGGGAAAATCGAATCTGAAATCTTCAAACCCCCAAGATTCGAACCCAGGGGCATGGAGGCAATGACGCTGTGAGAGCTCTAGAGCGAACCAGAGGATGAGAGATTGTGAGGCTGTGAGAGCGAGAGCGAGAGAGACAGGGAGGAATGCGAGAGCGCCGTGCTCCGAGAGCGAGAGGGAGCCGGCAACGGACGGGGCAACGTGAGCGATGATCGAAGACTGAGAAAGGAGGAGTGCGAGCGAGGGAGGGAAGCGAGCGGAAGTTTCAAATCTGGAGGGACGTGAGAGAGCACCGTGGCTCGCAAAGTTTTTCATTTTTCATAATTTCCAAATCACTTGGACACGTGTCAATTCTTTCCACGCCCCTGTGGAGCATTTGTTGATTCGCTGAGAGGGAGGAGTGTGTCCGCGGAGTATTTAATAAGAAACGACGTGCGCTCCGTACTTCATCTTCACGTGCAGACAGAATTTTATTCATCTCTTTTGATGGCCAAACGTGTGGCATCGAATGAAAATATTTCCTCTCCTTGGACTTTAGCTCCGTCCATATGCATTGCTTTCTTTTGTTTCTTATTCATAAATGGAAGAAGGAGGGAAAAGCTCATTTTGCTGCGCATGCATGAAAGGATGGTTGGGCGCACTTGCCATCATTTAATAGCTGCGTGACTTCTTCAAATGGGCGTTATTTTGTTTTATTTCTACATCCATTCTCCCATAAAAGGAAAAGGCAAAAGGCGGTGGTGGGCCAGGGCGAGAAGTTCAGCTCCACAGACGAATCCTAGCCGGGAGCTTAGACAAACTTGTGTGT
The DNA here is from genome assembly GCA_014182365.1 of Eucalyptus tenuipes. Lineage (NCBI taxonomy): Eukaryota > Viridiplantae > Streptophyta > Magnoliopsida > Myrtales > Myrtaceae > Eucalyptus > Eucalyptus tenuipes. The sequence goes on along the minus strand of CM024547.1, from coordinate 9,003,094 downwards.
AAAGTCAAGTTCGAGTTTTTAAACACCATCGGCAAGTGCGCCCAACCATGGCAAGTGTGCGTTTTTATGGGAGAACGGATGTAGAAACAAAAACAAAATGACCCCCATCTGGAGAAGTCACACAGCAATTAAACGATGGCAAGTGCGCCCAACCATCCTTTCATGCATACGCAGCAAAATGAGCTTTTCCCTCCTCCTTCCATTTATGAACAAGAGACAAAAGAAAGGAACGCATATGGACAGAGCTAAAGTCCAAGGAAAGGAGATATTTTCGTTCGATGCCGCACGTTTGGCCATGAAAAGAGATGGATAAGATTCTGTCTACATGTGAAGATGAAGTACGGAGCGCATGTCGTTTCTCATTAAATACTCCGCGGACACACTCCTCCCTCTCAGCGAATCAACAAATGCTCCACGGGGGCATGGGTGATCCGTTGGAAAAAATTGACACGTGTCCAAGTGATGCAGAAATTATGAAAATGAAAAACTTTGCAGGCTTGCGAGCCACGGTGCTCTCTCACGTCCCTCCAGATTTGAAACTTCCGCTCGCTTCCCTCCCTTGCTCACGCCCCTCCTTTCTCAGTCTTCGATCATCGCTCACGTCGCCCCGTCCATTGCTGGCTCCCTCTCGCTCTCGGAGCACGGCGTTCTCGTGTTCCTCCCTCTCTCTCGCTCTCGCTCTCACTCTCACAGTCTCACAATCTCTCATCCTCTGGTTCGCTCTGGAGCTCTCACAGCGTCATTGCCTCCATGCCACTGGGTTCGAATCTCGGGGGTTTGAAGATTTCAGTTTCGATTTTCTCTTGTTCTCCGATGGGACGTTGAGCGAGGTTTGGAGATTTCCCCCTGTTTCCCTCTCTCTTGTTAGGTCGTCTATCTCGATGCTCTGAAATTTTTCTTATGTGATCTAGGTTTGCTCTGGGTTGAATCTTGGTACTCTTTACTCTTTATTTCTAGGGTTGCTTCTCATTTTTCCCGTGAATAAACATGCATTGGGGAACTCTAATTTCCTTGTTCATTATCTTCTCACCCAACTCTAATTTCCTTGTTCATTATCAAATCAACCTATTAATTTCTTCGTTTTCTTGTTCACACGCCATGAATGGGACTGGAACTGGAACTGATCGCAGCGACAAAGACAGGGAAGGAGACGATCCTGTGGACAGGATCAGCAGGTTGCCTCCCGCACTCCTCACCCATATTCTCTCTTTTCTCGGCATCAGGCATGCCGTCCGCACTTCCATGTTGCACCGGCCCTTCGACCATCTCTGGAGATGTCTCTCCTATCTGGCTTTCCGTGATGATGATTTTGATGACAGCGGCGATCCTAGAGCCCAGGGTGCTCTAGATTTGCCGTTAAAGTGTTTACCTTACTTGAGACCCCGAAATCGAGTCGTTGCAATTCCATGTTGCCTTCCACGCGGGAGATTTGGAATATGATCATGAATTGGCGGGTAGATTGGATAGGTCGATTCATTTGGTGCTGGAGAGAAGGCTGAAGCGCCTCTCTACAATGGATGATTGGCCTGTGGAAGAAAGGGTCTCAATAAGTTGCCAAGTGAGGTTCTTCGCAGCACCACACTCGTTGGGCTTGATTTGTCTTGCTGTAATGTACAACATCTTGGACAGATTCAGATTGGATCGCTCTTTTACTGGAGAGTTGCCGTTGTCTAGAGACACTCACTATATTTGTGTACCCACCAAGTGCTGAAGATATTGAGTTACCTGCATATAGGGGTGTCAATGGGTCGGGTCGGGTCGGGTTTTGATGTTACCCGACTCGACCCGAATCATAAGGGTCACAAACTATGACCCGACCCGACCCGACCCAAAACACATTAGACCCTCATCTGTGTTTCAGGTCGGGTCGGGTCGGGCCGGGTTTCTGGGTTTTCCTCTTTTTTTTCGTTTTTTTTTTCACCTCCCTTTTCTCTGGTGTTAGTTAAACCCAGCTTCTGCTTTCATGTTCTCTGCTGCTTTGCGTGCGTGCGTTTGGTTAGCTAAGGTGTAGCTCTCTTTAGGCGGGAAAAGAATTCCTTGAAGGTTCTTTTATAATTCAACTTCCAGAAGCAATGCGCACTTCATCAAGGAGATCTTCTCGCAATGTCAACCCTGCTTCTTTCATCTGATATAAAAGTTTAATGGCTTCAATTGAGAGCCCATGCCTTATGTAACCCTTGATCATGGCATTCCAAAATACAATGCCCTTCTTGTTTCCAACCATGTCAAAAACTGTCCTTGCGTCTCTCAATAAAAACCCAATTGTGCATACATGTCAAGCAACCCACTCTGCACAAACGCATCTGACTCTACTCCAACCTTAATAGCTTTAGCATGAACCTACCGACCACATTGCCCATCATCCTTAACTAGCATAAAAATCACTCAAATGTATATTAAATTAAGAGGAATGGACCAACTATGGCGGCCACTAACAGGCTTCACCGGCGTGAGAATAGATTTTCCGACGAGTAGGTGTTCATCCATGGCCGACTAGGTAACACGTATATGCCATAAAAACGAAGGAAAACGCAGCATTACCTTCGATTCAGTCAATCAACGAAGTGAGCATAAACCAAAATCGGATCAAAACAATATCACACAGCGAATCACACAAAATCCATTTCGGAATCTCACTTAGGCATTTTATCGAACATGTGACGTGCGACTTAAAACATGAATTCAACGCTAGGTTTCCAAGCAATTCTCGACTTGGCAATGATATATCACACTCCAAATCATCATTATACACTACAAATCAGCTTCAGCATCACACGATTCACCTAAAATCTCCTTGACTTGGTCCAATACTCTCAAAGTCGGTATGCTAGAAAGAAGCAGGGCGTTCGTCAGGCCTACCTGGTTCGAGAGCTTGCTGCGACGAACGACGACGGGCGAGTTGGCTTCCGCAGATGGTCGAGGGTGATTCAAGCGAACCACCGGCGAATGGATTTATAAGAATGGTTGATAGGCAGTTCGGAATACCACTTCTAGGTTCAGATTTAATGTTGTTCATGGCCTAAACCCGACGTATTAAGCTCCGAATCAACATTATTGGCAAGAAATCAGATTGGTTTTTGTACAATTTGCCCAAAATCTCGTGACCTTCTCAAATTTGATAAGCAGGAGAGGAGTGGGGCATTTCTAAGGTTTCCCGGTTCGGGAACTTGCTGCCATGAACGATGACCAATGAGTTGGCTTCTGACAAAGGTCCAGGGCAATATAGACAAACCACCGGCGAGCGGAGGAAAAAAATCTGAATCTCCTCCCTCAATGATTCGGTTTCTCTTCTTCCCTCAAGCACCCGCCTTCTCGCTGAACCTCTCCCTCGCTTTTGAGGGAGGCGCCCCCACAGCCATCTTGCTAGCTGGCCTAATTCCCAACCCAAAAATCGTCGTGCAGCATCCGTGCTGTGTTGCCCTGCTTTGCTTCTGTATTATTCACATCTAAATTTTATCAACCTAAGTCATTCATTTGTTGCATAAAGATTATGCATTAATCTTTAACTCACAAATTAAAATATTATAATCAAACTGTATAGCATATAATTTTAGGAACATTGATTATTTAATTTGCATCATACGGGTGGATGGGTTTATTTTAACAAGTTGAACTAAGCTTGTGAGAGAGAATTTAGTCAAGCCCGTCATTCTTTAGATGAATAATTAATGAGGTATGCCAACTTGGAATATTGGTTATGGAATCGGCAACGATCTTGAAGGATTTTGTATGTCCATAATTATCGGAGGAAGTAAATATTAGGAAGATGACAAGATCAATCTTAGTGGGTTTTGGTAATATTCGACTAAGCAATGTCAGAGGAAGAAAGAGAAAGAATAATCACGAAAATATGCATAAGCTTTTGCCAAAGGAAAGTCCATCCCTCATGTCCATTAAAAAATTCTGTTCTTTTTTTTTTTTTTTACTTATAAAAGGAAAGTGGGCAAAGGCAGAGATCAACGCGCACAATCAAATAAAATACTTGCATGGAATTGGTCTATAGATGGAAAATAAATTCAAGGAAAGGAGACTGTGTCTTGGTTGTGCAATATTTGATTGGAAAGAGGAAACGAATTTTGTTTCTTTCCTTCGTGGGGTCCATTTTTGGTCTGATAACACACAGAAGAGAAACAAAAAGGCAAGACGAGAGAGAGGAGAGAGAGAGTTTGTTGTCTTCATCGGACGACCGCGACCGAACTCCTCCATCTCCACGACCCGACGCTGTTTTCTTGCCGCGAGTTCACGCCAACGCTGCTGAGTCTTGCTGCCGATCCAATGCAAGCCAGAGTGGATGCTGTTCGTGATCCATCGCCCAAGCTGACGACAACCGAGCGCCAGGCTGATCCGTGGTGCTGCCCCCGATGCCGTCCCTGCCGAGCCGCTGGCCCACAATCGCCAATTCTCACCAATTCGTGCTGATGACGACGCTAGCTGCTGCTGACACAGTTGCCGCACGACCAGCCAAGCTGCACTCGATCCGCCTTTGTCGCCGCGCTGCTCCTCTAGTCCCAGCCAGCCCTCATCGTGAGCAGCAACACGATTCTATTTCTCGCCCAAGATACGATTCGCGATTGCATGGAAAGTCGTCAATCCGATCTCATACACTTTATATGATTCATGATTTCATTAAAAATTATCCAATCCTATCTCACGTCTGAGATGCAATTCATCAATTCATTTCTAAATTTAAGGATAATATCTTGTGTGATTCGATGCCGTGTTAGATGTAAATATGATTTCTTTTTATTTTTGCTTGGTTTGAATTAATTCTATTTCTATAAAGAAAAATCGTTGATAACATTGCATGTTTAGGACAAATTTCCATTACTTTCATAGGATAGTTGTTTAATTGATTTTACTCTAGGAAGATTGGTTAATTTGCTGTTTTGAATTAGGATTTAGAATGACTTATTTCCAGTTCGAATTAGATTTTTTTTTTTAATTTTGATAGTTTACATTGGGAATTTAATTAATTTCGAATTTTATGAAAAAAATACAAAAATACCATGTGCCCGTCATATAGTTTAAATTGCATCATCTTTGCCATGTCATTGCTCAAATATCATCTAGAAATTATATGTTAGGTTTATGAAGTTGTGTGGCATGCTAGAATAGTTATAAATTAATTTCACTCATCAGTAGAAATTGCATGTTAAGTCATTTAATTAAAAATTGCTTGTCATGCTAGAATAGGCATGTTTGTACATCATCATATTAAAATAGTTCCATAATGATTGTTGTCCGTCATTAGAAATAGGTCATGTGGTTAAAATTTGCCTATCATACTAGAATAATGTATTTAATTCTTGTGAGAATTAAGGTATTCATATCTCACCCCTCAGATTAATAGCGTGCATTACATGTAGTTTAGTTGTAATTAAATAAGAGAAAAAAAAAAGAAAAAGATTTGAGTGAAATAGCGTGTTAACCAAAAATCATATTTAGATTGTTGATGTGATTTCCTAACTAACGTTGCAGATGGTTACCTTGCATCAATGTAAATATTTTTTCCCTATGCTCGCAATTTATTTGTTGCCTTACTTTATTAAGTGTTCAATAATGATTACGCACTTCCATGATCACCTTGCATGGTTAAAATCAATACAAGTTGCCTACAAAACTTTTTTTCTTTTGGAAATAATAGAGAAAATGTACCGAAAGGGCATTAAGGAAATATAATGTAATCAAGTCTTTGTTCCCACATTTTCTGTTTTGTAAGAGTAAAATATATTTCTCTATACTTTGTTTGGGTTTCCACTCAACCCACCAAAAATAGATTAGTGATGACTCTATTTGAAAATCATATGCATGTTAAAAATTTAAACCCTAAGTCACAAATTAGTATAGGCATGCTTGGGAGAGTTCAAGCTAAATCTTGGCTTAGTTAGCCATTAGCTGAGCTCCTAGGTGGTGCATCCTCGAGAGGTCGTGACATGTACATCGCTATGCTGCAGAAATGTGAAGGAAGAAGGGCAGGAAGGAGGAAGGGAAGGGGCCGGGTTGGGAAAAGAAGGAAGGTTGGGCAAGAAAAAAGAAAAAAAGAAAAGGAAGAGGTAGGGCTACACCTTGGCAAAAAGAAAGGATATAGGGGGCTGAGTTGGCCCGACCCGCCTTGTTTTTTTAATTATTTAATTTTTAAAATTAAATTATTTTTTATTTTATTGGGGATATTTTTCTAATAAATTTCTATTACTATTTGCTATTTCTATTTTGGCTACTCACCATCATCCATTATCACAAAATTACCATTGGCCTTGGAAGATATCATCAATCCTTAAATTCTCTTAAGAGAAAAGTTTTTGTCAAAATGATCTTAACTCATGAAAATGACTTATTAAGTATTCCAAACTCTGCTCCTTAGTTAGAAATGGCTTCTTACATATCCTCAAGAAAATGCTATTTGATGTCGTCTAGCAATGTGAGAAGTAAATCTAATCACTCAATATACCTTATACCACTAGTGTCATAGTCTTTGAGAATCATTCGCAATAAGTACACATTGATCAATCCAAGAGGTTTTTTTTTTTTAAAGGATCATAATGCGAGTTTGGTCATAATTTCAACAATGGATAAGCATCATCATTTAAGAAATGAAATAATTATCAATGATCATATTTGCTAGGTTTTTTCTTTTTTTGTCAATCTTATTTTACTTATACTTTAATTCTTACTCTCAAACTTTTACCTTGTCTCCTTATAGGGCGTAGGAGTCGAAACTCATATATGAAGTTAAATCCTCTCCACCCCAACGCCACTCGAGAAAATGAGGATTCAAAACCCCTCACCCCTCTCTTCCCATGTGGGAATAGTGGCCATTAGGACAAACCTGGTTATCTTTGCCAGATTTACAAGTCAAGAAACCTTAAGATGAGATAAGATAACCTTGTCCCCACTTCTTCGACTGGTAGCTTCTTTGGGAAGTCATTTGAACCGTCTTAATCAGAATAGACTTCGAAAAGAGTTGTAATGTAGGTTTGGTGAGGGGTTCAAAAGGCTTGAAAATTTTCAAAAGAGATTTAGGAGTTGGTGATTATCATGATATATTTACCATATCATCCAATCTTTTTGAAAATACTTGACTCTTGAAATCCAATTTGTCTCAAAGTCCATTGGCTAATAATTTCAACACAAGAGTTTTGCTCTTTTCTCTAACGACTTTTGCATTTGCAATGATTTTCTTTCTATACAAGTATTTTACCTTCGAGTTTTTTTCTTTCATATAGGAGTTTACTCTTGATGCGACTTTTCTTTTTTTGATAGGCATTGATCTTACTTTTACTAGGCACACCATCCCCTAATTTCCATTCGACTTTTGCTCTTTTCAACTTTTTGAGCTCTTAAGACTTAGGAGATAATTCTAAATTCTACAAATTGTTATCTAAGCGCCAATTTTCTTGATAAATCATGTGCCTTACCCAATGTAGGGAGATAATCACCACTCAGGTTTTGGAAATGAATCTTCAGGCTCAACTTGGCTAAGCAAATGGTATGGGTGTTTGGTAGAGAAATAAATATTCTTCTTCATCTCAGGATTCTTTGAACTTCCATAGATTCAATTGAAGTTACCATAAAAAGATTGATGCAAGTGAAAGTAAAGAAGCCTTTCTCATCTTTTTTTCCCAAATAATGTCAATCAAAACCTCCATATTTGCTCCATTGTATGGTGGTCATTGACATGGGTATTTTATAAAAATTCTCCACATTTAAAGGCTTAAATGGGTTTTCTATGATCACTTGTAGTGTGTAGGATAGAGGAAAGAATTGCCTCTTTTCATTTTGATTCATGTACTCCTTGGGAATGAATCCCTCGTTCTCAAATGACACGATTTTCTTTCTTTTTCACTTAACACACTAGTGTTTATGGGATGCATTTAGGAATACTTGCCTTTCCTCATTCTAAATATTTCTTACTTGGCATGATTAACATCTCCCTTTTCATTTTGTTGAGATCATCTACGTAAATTAATCTACACAGGGAATTATGATTCAAAAATGAATAATCCACCAAGTGGGTAAACAAATTTCAAGTGAAAGAGATATCCAAAATCTTTGTGAAAAGTTTATTTCTTCTCAACATTTCCATTTTTGTGATTATTTTTAGGGAAACACCAAAGGTTTTTAACTTTGCAATGAAATTTTGTCTTTATGATTTTGATTTGTAAGGAAAAGGGTACTTATTTGCAACATGACGACTTGGTAACCTAAAATGAATATGAAAATGATGTGTAATTAAAGACCTTGTGAGGGTTGAAAAATTGACAATACAATGTTACCCCTCATTTGCATTTGTCCTTCAGGTGTCGACATTTCATATCAATAATAACAAAGCACATTAGGAAAAGATTATGAAGAGTAAATTGGGATCGATGCAAGATTTCTCTTCACGTGTTTTCATTCGTCTTGACATTTCAACAGTTTCTTAAAGAAAATACACAAAGGATATATGCATGGTATTCAAGATACAAATCACCTGAAGTGACTAGAATTACTTGAGAAATGACTTTGTGACCTCATTTTATTCATGATAAGTATTTCTTTATTATATACGACAATTCACAAAGTTCAATTCTTTTTCTTTCCAAATGTTCTTCTCAAAGAGACGTCTGATCGACAAGAAGTTTGAAAATTAAAAGTGGATCATTAAATGTATTCCAAGCTTTCTTGGAGATCTTTCTCTCAAATGAGCCATTTAGATGTAAACTAATTCTCTAAGTTTAACTAAATGTTAAATATGAAAGGAGAGGGGTAGTCCCTGTTTCAACATTTGATGGCATTGTTCCTTGGAGATTTTGCCTCATTTATTACCTGCAAAGAAAAAGATTAGGCATGTCTTTCCATACCTGATTGAAAATTAAATAAGAACAGTATACATCTTTTACACCAAAATGAATGATTCAGCTTCAACATGCTTCTTTGGTAGAAAATATTGCTCCCATGGTCAATGCGTGCCTTTGCCTACAAGAGATGGGACAGGTTACTTCCGTTCTAAAATTGAATTGTACTAATTTAGGAACAATACACTCCTTTTGTGTTGGAATGATTGACTCTATTTCATCTTACTTCATGAGTGGGGTTTATTACCCTTTGAGTGACTTACCTCATTTATCGCTTTGCGAGAAAAGGAAATGGAACGTGTTATCTCCATACTTAATTTAGCTAAATTTCAATTTAGGAACAATACATCTTTTGTGCTAAATTGGATATCATATCATAATTTACTGGCGAGAGGCATTGTTCCTACGACACACCCCACTTTGACATATGTTGACCCATCATGCTTGTTTGGCGGCCTTCCACCCGTCGGTCAAGTGCACTCCACATTTAGTTGAATAATTTTGCCATATGTAGTTCCATTGTTGTCTGACTAGCAGATTTATGCTTTGCTCGAATTCTTCATGTCACTGGCGGCACCGTTTCCACTGAAGTCAACTTGTCTTGGAATTAATTCATGAATCAACAAGGTCTTGCCAAGTCACAAAAATTTCAAGTTTGTAATTGTCAACCCTTTATCAAAGAGCCAGCCACTTCAGATAAAAATTTTGCTACGCACTTTAGCAATTCACCCAAGCGAACAACATGAGACTCTAGGAAACCAACGTGTTTTAAGGCTTTAGTTGGTTTGAATCGGGAAGCTGCTTCGTATACTTAGAAATTTTAAGAAATTATGCTTCCATGCTTCAATTGGTGATCACCCCTTATTGTGTTTGCTGAGTTCTCAGGGCCTATACTCTTTTGTCTCTTAGAAGAGGTAAATGTCTCACAAACCCTTCATTTTATCTGTTTGACAAAAATGGATGAATAAGGTAGTTGTTGTTCAAGAAATTCCTATTGGAATGACTACAATCTTACCATCTCCAATTATCATTTTGCAGACCAATTGGAGAAAGTAACCAAACGAATAGATGGAATCTTAAGCAAGGTCTTCTTGAAACTTATTTTCAAAACATTATGAAGCTAAGGTATAAAAGCTTAGTCGGGAGTGTCGGTTTGAAATAATTCTAGTGCTCTCAAAGAAAAATGATTTTTATAAATTTGAACTTCATTACTCAAGCATGTGAGTAGCATGATTTTCAAAAACATCAATTGGGTTTGCAATCAAAACCCAAATTGAAAAATGTGGTTCCTAACATGAATAAAGACAAAAAACAAAATACAAGAAAATCTTGCATTCAGGATTATAATAAACGCAATTCTTGCCCTAGCTCTAAAGTCCACTTTTTTGTGCATGATCAAGCAAGTGAATGTCAAGAAGTGGCCGTCATGCATAACCTGATGACAATGTTAGTATGTGAATGAAAAAGTGATCTCTTAGTGAGGCTGCCTCTTATGATGAAATTGAGGTGACGATACTTCCTCCATAATCCCTATTTATGGGATTTGGTATTTCGCCAAAATTTTATCATAAGAGGAGGCATCATTAAAGACCGATTTGGTTATCAATCAAGCATCCCATCGATTATCAACGTTTTAGACATAAGATGTGGCATCAATTTTGAAAATTTAATTTGTGATTTGTATCGTGACTTACCCCTCGAGGCAAGAAGCCCTCTAATGTATAAATTTAGAGGTCATCGTTTATAAGATGGTTTGAATGGTTCATAAAAATGGTAGTCTTGAGTGAACTTCCATTTGCTAACACCTCAAACAGATTAGCAATTGTAAACATAGGTTCTTCCAAACTCATACCTCGCATGATAGGAGTTCATTTTATAGTTTTTTAGACAACTTAAAATACTTGACTAGGAGTTGCCACTAGTTTTGTTTTGGGGGCCGGCTAGATTGGGAGTGCTCCATTGATTTCCATGGAACCAGAGATCATAGGTTCGGGAAATTGGGTTGCACTAATTGTTTCTATTAGCACCCTCGATATCCTAGTCTGGTTTTGTTTATATTATGTACTAGACCCAATTTAGTTAGGTGAGGCATGGTTGTGGTTGGTTGGTGTATGTTTCTAATTACTTAAATCCTCAGAACATCCAGCATTATTGATCAAATTTTCTTTTTCATTTTTAGATTTCGTCATAAAGCAATTGTCTGTCCTAGTTTGTGTTTTACTGATCTTGGTTCCTCCCACTGATCTCATTTTCCCTCTCCAGGTCTTCAGCATATGGAAGCTGATGCATCAACCATGTCCATCTTTCAACCGACAACCGACAGTTTGTGATAATGTCACTTAATCTGGCAAAGTGGCACCTGCTTAGGATTTCCAACCTACTAAAGTGTCGCGTTTTCTTGACACACTCATCATATGTATTTATCCGTCATCCGATGATATGTGCGGGCACTTGAATATGATTGGGATTTAACGGATAAACATATGGGGTGGGTGTCTTTGGAAATTTGCAACTTTCCAGTAGGAAAGAAATCCCAAGGAGGGCTCTCCTTTGACAGATTGTCATCGTTACGGACTATATGTCAATGGAAAAAATGGTGATCCCACTAAACGGAAGAATGGAAGAACTCGAAATGGGTTCTTAAACACCTTTGAAATCAGCCTACAAGAGGACTTTACCTAGGATATGCTTTCAGATTTTTCAAAGAAGGTTTTCAGTTTTCTGAAGAGGGTGTCCATGCGGCAGTGCACCCGGCACAAGTGTGTCGACGTGGTTCTCGAGTATGGAAGTGTCGTATTTTTTACTTTCTTTAGCTTCTATTTTGCAGCAAGTTGTGTCTCTATCCGCATTTTAACATTTTCGCTGAATTCTATAGTTTGAAGTAGGTGATGTAGGCAACGCTGCTAGAACTAGAAGAAAGCAACGTATAGGTGTGGATAGTAAGCGTTGGTGGCCCTCCAGCAACACTCAATCCATATGCAAAAGCAAAATATGGCTCGGCCATCCTTCTCATCAATCAGCCAGAGAGGAAATGCTTCTATTTAGTCTTAGCATTTTCACGGTGCCCAGTCATTGTCGCAGGGTGATTTACACCTTTGGCTATCCGCTGTCGTAAAGTATGCGACCTCTGTTTTGCATAAGGGCGCTTGGGCGGGATCGAGGGGTGATGGAACGGATTAGCTTCGCTTGCTCAATTGGGTCAAGACCATTTTGTTCCGTTTTTCTTTTTCCTTCTCTTTTGATAGAATAGATGCGAAATGTCACAAATTGAAAAATCGTTAAGGTCATTCCGCGCTCTTAACCTATGTAGATGGTTACATATGACAAATGAGTCCCGACCCTGGAGTATCTAGGTTCGACAAACGATATGGGATGGGAAATGCACGTGCGTCATCCGCTCATGCTCGAAATTGCAACTGTCACTTGAACAAAGGAGCCTACGTTTTACATTAAACACTAGAGATATCAATTTTTCATTGGTAGTCAACCATTACTAAACTAAGTTCAACGTGCGATTCGAGAGTGCTTACCATGGTTGCTTATGAAAAAAATACTTTGAATTTTTGTAATAAGAAACATCTAATGTTTTTCAATGTATAGATTTTAACACTTAATATTTTCAGAATTTGTTCAAATTTAGACAAGTATTAGGTTTTAACTAAATAGTGAAAACAACGGAAACAAACATGATGGGGCCCACGCCGCATCGGCTTTTGATAACTCTTTTTATTTTTATTTTTATCAGTTATATCATATTTTTACTCTAATTCTTATTTTCATTCGTAAATTTTCGCATTCTTCTTTATAAATAAGCGCGACGAGTTAAAACTCATATCTAAAATATAAATTGTCTCAACTCACTCTTATATTTTTATATTAATTTTTTACAGGGAGTAAGAATCGAAACCTATATCTAAAACTAAATTGTCTTCGTCTCACTTTTAAATTTTTGTATTACTTTTTGTAGGGTATAATAGTCGAAATCTATATCTAAAATTAAATTGTCTTCGTTCCAATCATCTGATAAGGTGTCTCCTCATCTCCCCCTTTCTATATGGGAAGCATGAAAAGGAAGGTCATTGAGATAAACCCTAATATTTTTTATTTTTTATTTCGATAAGCCATCTATGGCTGGGGAAAGAAGCAGCCCGCTTTAACCAAAAGAGTCCTCCAAGACGACCGGACCATTTCCACCAAATCGGGTCGGACTCGGACCATTTGGTCTCTCGATGGGTGCTCTGAGCGGCGGCTGCGGCGGCCATGGCGGGCTCTGGGGTGGAACGGTCCCTGGAGGGACGAGGGATCCTCGCGCCATCGCCGGAGGAGCTCGAAGCCCTCGGATTCCGTGGAGTCGACCGCCGGGGGAGCCGCCCGCTGGTTCCCCCTCAAGCAAGCGGCGACGGCGGGCTCCTCGCTCTCGCCGGCGACACGATTGCTCAGGTCAGCGACCGCCTCAGAAGGAAGAGGGAGGGCTCGGCGAGGCCTTCCCCCTCTGGACCGGACGTCGACGGTGCTCGCGAGGTCGGTGTTCGGTTACGAATGTTTCCTGTCAGCCGAACGTTGTATGTTTGTTCGAGTTGCAAGTGCGAATGATTGTGTTGTTGTGCGTATTCCGTCGGATTATATGCCTTATAACTGAGCAGTCTATGCAGTTTTCTGATGGAGGCAGGATTGACCGTCTGCTTGACTGTTAGTTCAGGGAATGTGCTGGATGTTGTGTTTCTAGAACCTAGTTTTCTCTTGTTCACTTTGGCTTCTGAGAAAGCTCTTCTTTTGATTTCATCAGAAAGGAAACGGATGTTGATGTGTCTTCTCACTTGATTGACTAGCTGATATTGCCTGCAGAGGGGAAAAAATTGTGATTCTGAAAGAAATGACTGATCATTATTGCCTTAGATTGTAGGGGAAAAGGTGGGCAAATAATCTCCACTTTTGGTTTTATGGCTTTTCTTCTGTGTCGTTCGCGTGTCATGGGGCAATTCTTGAACCAACTTCAAGTGTTTTGATATAGCACTGAAAAGTGTAGCAAGTGGCTGGTGTCATGTTCACTAGTTTTGAAGCTGTGTAGGCCTTTTAATGCGAGATGTACTAGTGCAGAGTTGATTAGAACTATCTAAGCACTGGTGGCGCTTTTTGTGTGATGCTTGACTATCTAGATATTAGATTAATACACAAAGTGGTCTTTTGGTGTACTACTATCCACCATGCAGATGAGCTTGCCAGATTCACCACAGCTATTGCTTAGTTTTCTTAGAGTCATATGGTGTTGATGGGCAAATCATGTGCCGTTCACTCTAATTCAATGCTGCATATAATTCAAAGAAGACAGCTTCCAACTGTGGTCAAATTGGTTTCTAGTTGAGCTACAGACGGAGCCATTTCGTGCTGTAGTAGTGAATTTTTCATCTTTTCATGCATCAAATAGAAACATGTTCCACTTCCATTGAGGTTTAAGTTCAAAAATGTCACAAATCATACCCTAGAGCCTGGTAATGTCTCACGTGGTTACGTTTTCTTCCCCTTTTGCCAATTTTTTTGTCTTGTGCAGAGCATACTAGTTAATTTCTCTGTGTCTCTCTGTGAGTCTTTTGGGTCAAAAGCTCTTCTATGAGTATGAATTCACCGTTTGACTTTTGTCTACGTTCCAAAATGTCTCGTAAAATCAGAAGGGGAAAATAAGTTTGAGAAGTCTGTGAACTGCTAAATTTGCTTTCCTCAGAGAGAGGAAAGGCTGTGTATATATTCATGTTGGTTGGTTCCTTTTCTGGTAGATTTTTTCTTTTCAAAACATGGTGTGAACTATTTTTTGTCTGCAACTGTTATCCTTTCATAAGGTTCGAATGTTTTTGTTGCTCTTTTAGAGGTTTAATGCTTGGTCTGGTTATTAAAGTATCTGTGTTTAAATTTTGACCCAAAACTATGGCACAGGACATCATTGGCATTCTTCTTTCAGATCATGACTGGTTTAGGGCCCTTCGCATGACTTCTTATGGATTCTTTCTCTATGGCCCTGGTTCTTATGTCTGGTATCAGTATCTCGATAAAACTTTGCCTAAGCCAACAGTTGAGAACTTGATGCTGAAGGTGCAATCACTTTTCTCATAATGTTCTTATATATTTGGTGACAAAACATAAGTGCTCAGTCTTTTAATTTCATTTTTCTTGCAGGTACTGTTAAACCAAATCGTGCTTGGCCCTACGGTTATTGCAATCGTTTTTGCTTGGAACAACTTATGGCAAGGGAAGTTATCCGAGCTTCCTAAAAAGTATCAAAAGGATGCTCTTCCCACACTACTTTATGGTGAAGTGCTCTTCAATCTTCAAAGTTGTCTTTGTTGATCCGATGCTAGGTAAAATCATTTATTAGCCATATACCTCATCTTTGCAGGATTTAGGTTCTGGATCCCTGTCAGTTTATTGAATTTCTGGTATGTTCCTTTTTATGCTTTTCTGGCATTTCCGTGATGTTACCTGCCTAGAGATATGAGAAAACTTGTTTGAGTAGATAGGAGCTCTTTCTCAGTAAATCTGTTTTCATGAATTCACGGTCATCAAATTCCACATGGTTTTAGAGGTGCTGTAGCTTAGTGGCAGGAGAAAGATGATGAGGATGTGTTAATGCTGTTGATTTCAAGTTTATATTTTCATGCCACTCCTATCTGGGTTTATTGTTTCACAAATCTGGAGCACTTGGATATTCGGGTAGATCTGGTATGAAATGCCGCATCATTGCTTAGAATGATTCATGTTGCCGACCTCAGTTAATGGGAAAGGTCTTTGTGGCGGTTGTTTGGAGTTTTTGTTTGGCTTTTAAGAGGTGGCATTGTAATTTTTTTTTTTTTTTGATATACCACCAACGAGGCATTCTTTTGGCATTGTGGGGAAAAATTTTGAAAGAATTTTCAATTCTATTTTCTTCGGCAGTCTTCTGGCTTTTTTCTTGTTATGTAGAAATGCTGACGTGTCATTGACACATTCTACTAACATTTTTGGCATGCTAACAGGGTGGTTCCCCTTCAAGCCCGGGTTGCTTTCATGTCCACGGGCTCCATCTTCTGGAACTTCTGCTTGTCTTCCACCATGAGCAAGTAGCTGTATATGCTGAACATGATTTTGCTGCCCAATGTCTTCTCTTGAAATAGAAGCTGTGGCTTCAGTTTTGCTGTGCTGTTCATTGGTTGAACTGAAAATTCGGAATTGGTGGAATTCATTCCAAAGCTTCATACGGACAAGAGTCCTTGTTCGATCATTATATTGCTTGCCATTGAAAATTGCCTGGCTATTCTAGATTGTACCAGTCAAGGGATTCTGTAAACATTCTTTACTGCCTAATTTCACATCCGGTATTTGGTGTACAGTTTATGACAGCAAGAATTGAACTATCATTAACATTCGGGTAGATTCTGGTGCTTGATCTCTGTATCTTCGAATTAGGGATGAGCCATTCCTGTTGGCTTTACTACGTGGTTTGAGCATGTGCTTAAATGATCATTTGACATGACAGAGCTTCATTCAAGCTTTGATACTTCAATACAATTGGACAGGGGTAAGTGAATCAAAGATGCTTCTGTGGGTCTTTTCCTAGTCCCCTTAAATGACCCCTTCCCTGAGTGTCGTAGAGATCTTTCGCTTGCTCCTGATGTTAGTAAGTTTATAAAAACAGTGTTAAACTGGCAAATTGCTGTTACCATTACTTATATCAAATTATCAACATTTATTTGAATTTACCAAAATTACAAACTCTTTCAATAAACTGGTATTGACTTTAACCGGTTGTATTTTTTGGTAATTTATGTTACATTTATTTTATGTATATTTTAGTGGCACGAAAATTTATAATTTTATCTGTGTTATAATATTTTGTGCATCGCAGGGTTTAATTCTAGTTAGATAAACACTAAAAGAACTGGGTTTTCTACAGGAGAGTGGCTTCATCAAAAGTTTCTTCATATTTCTTTGTCTTTGGAGTTTGGCAGGAGTCATTGTTCAACTTCACAAAATCCCTATTTACTCTGTTTTTATTTCTTGGTTTGTCAATTTCAGGCAAAGTTACATACTTGACCTTACCTTGATTGTTAAAAATGACAAATTCCGTTTTTATCCAATGTGTCTATGATTCAATTATTTAACGAACATTACTATTTGAAACATTGCCCATTTGATAAATTCATCATATATGTTAGTAACATATGACATAACTTTTTCCTAAACAACATATGTTCGTGATATCTGAAAAACACTAGTAAGGAACTTGTTTTTTTTCTAAACACACAAGTTTGATTCTAGTTATTAGCAAGTATGCATGCGCATTGCGGGCACGCGGGAAATCGATATTAACCATTAAGCAAACTCCCTTCGTGAATAAAATTATTGAAATCGTTGAATAATCAAAAGGAATCAATGGTAGAGATACCCAATTTAAATAATTTGTATAAACAAATGCTGAAATAGAAAAATATCTCAAATTTCGAAATCTCCCAGGCTGTAAGATCAAAAATATCTAAAATTTAACATCGTCGTTTATAAATTTAAGAGGAGTAATTAAGGACATTTGATGGAAGCATAAAAGTCGATCGTGGTCCTTGAAAAAGGGTGGAAGATTCTCTATGTTTTTACACAATAGAAACGCAATTGATGTTAAAAAATCTAGGAGATGCTAAGGAAAAAACGCAAGCAAAGGTCCCAACTAGTTAGGCACAGCTCAAACCTAGCCAGCTAAGCATGCCTCCATTGGTAACTTCCGGTAATTGCCAAAATCAGATTCCTAGATTCTAGCCAACTCGACAACCGTCTCCACCCTTTCTATTCCCCTCAAATTTCAAACCAGTCCAAAAACCAGACCGCTGCTGCCGATTGATTCGCCATCTCCTTCCCTCTCTCCCTTTCCAATCTCTCGAAGCTCTGTTGCTCTCATGGCCGGGTATAAAGCCGACGAGGAGTACGACTACCTGTTCAAGCTGGTCCTGATCGGCGACTCCGGCGTCGGCAAGTCCAACCTGCTCTCCCGCTTCACCCGGAACGAGTTCAACCTCGAGTCCAAGTCCACCATCGGCGTCGAGTTCGCCACCAAGAGCTTGAGCATCGACGGCAAGGTCGTCAAGGCCCAGATTTGGGACACCGCCGGCCAAGAAAGGTTTCCCCCTCCCTCCCTCCTCCCGATCGATCTTTGCCGTCGGCTTTTGCTAGGTTTTGGTTTGTGCGGTGGGGCTGTTGCGTATGGGCTCTTAGCACGTGTCGGGATATCGAGCTTGAGAGATTGTGCTTCTCGGCGAAGCGATCGTATCTCTAGTTCTGGAGGCCTTTTTTGAGATGAAGTTTTTGATAGGGATGGTGCTGTTGATGCGTGTGATCTGGTTCTTGTAGATTTAGTGAGCTATCGAATTCGCGATCTGTACATGGCCCACCAGTTGCAGTTCTATTGTGTACCAAACCTAGCATGAGGTTTTGTGAGTTTGATAATTTGGCTGCCGGTTTCATGTTTCTTTGTCTCTTGCTCATTCTACCGGTAGTTTTACTAGCTTCGTTAGAAAGCGAGATCCTTTTGATTCGTGGTGCTAATTCTGATTCATATGTGCTGCTCGAGAACGCTGAAATTTGCTTTGTGGAAGCTAGTTCTGATTTGTTTTTCCCAGAGGACCTTTGTGTGATGGATTTTTATCATCTTTAAGGTGCCTTTCTCCAAGGACGTGTTTGGGATTTTATTCCTGACTCACTTGGAGCTAGCAAAGTGCCCGGACAACAAATTGTGTTAAGTAGAACTAGTTCCTCCATTTCTTCACACAACAGTCTTGGCATGTGGTGGAGCTGGTTCCTAAGTTCTAGTTTAATTTTACGGTTATATTTTTTTTTTACCTTATTTGGAGAATATCTGGTTCCTCTGATGAACTTATTTATCTATGGTTTGGAGGTAGGGCCTAGTCTTTAATAGAGGAAGGTTTGCGGATATACAAATTTCACTCACAACTTGGAAATGGTATGCAAAAAAAAAACGGAGAGGGAGAGAAAGAAAAGTCTAGCAAATTGCTTGTTACTTTAGCTATACATGTATGATGTTACCATGAAATCCTTATTGTCAATTATGGCTTCTTAGAGATAAATATTTGACAGAAATCAGCTATAACTCAAACTGAAAGCATCTTGTAAAGTCTAGTTTCAAGATCTTGGTTTGATATTGCAAAATAACTCAGGGCTCATGCGATAATGCAATTTTCAACTGGGGAAACAAACTCATGTTCAAGCAAAACGAGTTTGCTTGGAGATCTTTGACCTTTTCTGACCTATTAGTAGTCTTACAAGTTACATCAGCGAGCTGTGGATAGCAAGAAGTTCGCTTAAATAAGTAATGATAGACAAGGATTATTTCAGTTGTATTCTTGTCTGAAGTTGCTTGGCATGGTCAACAGAAAAAATGCCATTGGTCTTTTGAGGATAGACATGGCTTGTTGTGGTTTTTCTGATGCATGAAGATGCAGTTGTAGTCAACCTAAATTGTCACTTGACACTAACACTGAATGATCCTATATGCCTGCTTGCTTGGTAGTTGGAGTATAGAATTACTTTGTTTGTTGAGTGGACTCATAAAAGATGGTGCATTCAAGTTTAATGTGAATGCTGGAAGATTCAACTAGTAATATTGATATCTGATGCGTGCTCTAAGTTTCCTCTTTTCATTAGGAGGGAATAACTGCTTCATTTTCTTCACAATAGCACGACTTCCTGATTAGTCTGTGACCTTGAGAATTTAGTTAGTGTTGGAAGTTTGTGAGAGCTTAACAGGCAGATTAAAAGCCAAACTTCATTCAACTGTGTATCAAAGATACCTGGAAGAGAATCATGGTATCTGATTTTAATTCTTGCACATCTTACTGAAACAATGAAGATCTGACTAGAGGTCACAGCCTATGTGATGAGCATTCGCCAGATTTTTATGTTTATTCGCAGTGAGAGAAAAAATGTGGAAGGCAATGAACTGCATAATTAAAATCTTATGATAACAAAATCAATGCATGTACCATTAAGTCCGGTAATGGAGGTGAGATTTATGTGTTCAGGGACATTGCTGTGAGTTTTTTTTTTTTTTTTTTTTTTTTTTTTAATTATCATTGAATGTACTGAGTTCAATTGTCCAACTTCTCAGGTACCGTGCCATCACTAGTGCTTACTATAGAGGAGCTGTTGGCGCTTTACTTGTGTATGACGTCACCAGGCGTGCGACTTTTGAGAACGTTGCAAGGTGGCTGAGGGAGTTGAGGGACCACACCGACCCCAACATCGTGGTCATGCTCATTGGCAACAAGTCTGATCTTCGCCACCTCGTGGCAGTCCCACTGGAGGATGGGAAGTCATTTGCCGAGAATGAGTCACTCTATTTCATGGAGACTTCTGCATTGGACGCGACCAATGTGGAAGCGGCTTTTGCCGAAGTCCTTAGTCAGATTTATCGGATCGTGAGCAAGAAAGCAGTCGAAGCAGGTGACAACCCAAGTGTTTCTTCTGTTCCAGGTCAGGGACAAACGATCAATGTCAAAGAAGACGGGTCTGTTTTTAAGAGGATTGGATGCTGCTCTAGTTAAGGTAGGTTTCTTCGGCTGCTTGTTGCTACAAGGGCGGGTCTGCCAAGTGCTACCTCTGTGTATATTTTTCTCTTACACAAAATGTCGTCAGATATAAATTGGTCTGGGAATTGTCGATGCAGAAATTCTGGAAAGTTGTTCTAAAACTAGTCAGGCCAGTCGAATTTGATAAGTAGGTCGAATTGAAATGATGGTATTCCGATGGTGACATTGTATTAACCAATACATTCCTGATTATTGCTCCAATTAGTCAAAATTGAAGCAATTTCGTTTGGACAATGTTGCAATACATGTGCAAAACTCATAATCTTTTGTTTTCCCTGTCACGGCAAAATCTAGAATTTGAGAGGGACGTAATGAATATAAATGCTACTTGTTGTCCGTACTAGGATAAGATTGAAGGCATTCTCATTTCTTAGCATCTCCTCAAATAACGTAGCACTCTTTGCAGCTTACAATTGTTAGGACGACCCACGACGTCCCGATAAGAGATTGTAGGTGAAATTGTGTCGTTTCCTGTGGCGCATGATCCGTACAGAGTTGATCAATACAGGCCACTTGATTGAATGCCCAAAGCCTGTGCGATGCCAAATTGCCAACAGGGAACCGTGCTCAGACGGTGCCAGGGGCCTCTGCCTTTCCGGTTCGACCAACTTGCTTCGCCTGAAAACCAAGGAGCACTCAAGCAACTCTCCCGAATCAGTGAACAGCAGATCGTCGCCATCCTCCTCCGTCATTCTATATACAGGCGCCACATCGACATCCCCCTCGTAAACTGGGCCTTTGTAAGAACTTTACCGTCGAAGCCACGTCAGCGAACTAGTCGAATGTCGAGCAAAGGGGCATTGCCGAAGAAGTTCGAGAGCTCGACTGGCTCATCCATACTGTCAACATTGGCGGCGGAGCGGAGGAGTCGCTGATGGGGAGGTGAGATGAAGGTTGTGGTGGTTCTTGGAGGAGGAGGAGAAGGGGGAAGGGGTGGATGTGGATATGGTCGGGGGAGTAGGCGACGAGGAGGGTGGTGAGGTCCACGCGGCTTCGCTCCACTGCTTTCTTGCGGGGCAGCCTCGAAGCCACTAGCGTCCGTAATATCCCCTGTCCAAACAAATTCTCGGAAAGCAGAATTGCTAGGCTAACGGCACCGTCCCTCTTAAAAAGAGACGGTGCCTTGTCAGCCTTTTCAATTTTCCAAGGGAACCGGTTAAATTGTTTAGCTAGTTTTCTTCGAAAATTTGGAAGGAAAATATCCCTTAATGGGATGACAGGGAGATTCCTTATGTGATAAAAATAAAATAAAGGAAGTGCTAAAAGCGAAGAAAACCAATAAAACACCTATATTAATATTGATTTTATGATTAATAACTATTCTCACGATCACTGGGTGAGCATGATCAAGAGCTCAAATCGAGCAATCATGACCACGGCCCCTTAATTGAGTGAGCATGATCAAGAACTCAATTGATCACTCAATTGGTGATCAAGGACGCTACGATCCCATTCCCCAAGGGACCGTTCCACCCCTAGAGGCAGCCATGGCCACAGCCACCGCTCAGCACACCCATTGAGAGATGGCCAAAATCTGTGGTTGAAATTTGCTGGGTGGAGGGGTGAGTGAAGATCGGTGGCCTTGCCTTATCAAAAGGCCGGAATGGATAGCAGCGTAGGAATCCCATCATGTTCTAAGGATGCATTTGGTTGAGGGAAACAATCGAAAACAATTTCCAAATATCCATGCATAAAATTAGGAAATGATATCATAAATTCAAGATGGTGAAAATACTTTTTGTAATTGCTCCTCTTGAATTTTTCAATTATTTTATTTTATTTTATTTTCTTTTTCCTTCTTCTTCCTCAATTGGTCACCAAGCCTAGGCGATGGCCAGCAAATAGACATTGGCGTAGGCCAACCTTAGGCAAGGCTCGATCTCGTTAGCCTTGGTTGAGTTCAACCTTGCTGCAATTAGCTTGAGCCTCGCTAGCCTCGCCATGACAAGGTTGAGTTAGCCCAAGGCCAACCAAGTCGGCTCTTGTCAGTGGCTTGAGGCCTGTAGGAGGAGGAAGAAGGAAAAAGAAGAAGAAAGAGAATAAAAAAAACAAAAAAAAAAAAATTATTTTGGATGATATTCATGAAATTGAAATCATTTTCCAAATGAGATTCAAACATTAAGAAACGTTTTCAATCACATATCATCAAATAAAGGAAACTAGCCACCTTCTTGAAAAATAATTTATCATTAAATTTTCTCCTAAATTTTGAATTTGAACAAATTCTAAATATTATCTATGTTAATATGTATATATTGCAAATTGAAGTACTGCCCTTCTAAGATGTAAATTAAGTAACGAGGTAAAAGGTAAAAATTATTCCCAACGTCTTAAAATGATTTAAAACTCATTATATAAGCCTTTTAATGAGTAACAGTGATAAACGCTCATGATATTTCTTTGGATCTTCAAAACATTCTTAGATATATCAGTAATTATACCCACCATGTTTTTTTTTTAATAATCATAGTTGAATATGGTTGCTTGGTAGATGAAAAATTAAAATCTCTAGTGTTTAATGTAAAGGGTGAGCTTGCTCAAGTGACTTGACGGTTGCGATTCCACGTACCGGTCAATGGTTTGCATTTGGTAGTTAAGACAAAATTCAAAATTTATTCTACCCCGTGTTTGATACCTAGTCAAAACGGGATAAAGTATGACATAAAAGAAATATAACAGGGATAAAATAATTCCATGAAGAAGGCGAGATAAAGGTGAAAAGAATTTCTAATATCCATAACATGAAAATTATTTTTCTTGAATAACAAACTTCTTAAATTAATAAAATTAAAATAATATTTGAATATAAATAATATTTAACAATAATATAAATATAACACAGTAATAACAATTTTTTTTTTATCTAATTTTATTTTTATTTAGATATTCTAATTTATTTCTATCTTATAATAAACATTTAATATAGAAATATATATTGACTATGTGTATATATTACAAATAATAGATATTTTAACATTTTAGGTATGTGGTATGGTTTACTATTTAATAAAAGTTCTTGCCATCGGGATCACGGAGTTGTTCTATAATGATTCCAAAGAACGGCAAATCGGTGGAGCCTGAACTTGAAGCTCTTGCGAGACTTGTGTCATGGTTGGTCGAAGTTGAGGATTGGTCTGCAAGCATGTGAGTGCTAATGCTGCGGCAGAGATTATGTGTTGTGCTTCCTGATTCGTCGGACACAACAGGTGTTGGTCCAGCACATCCTTCAATGGTGTTTGCGACTCGAATTGAGTGGATGAAAATACTGACATGACATAATTTCCTAGATGCTTTCCCATGATTATCTCTAGTACTACAACCTCAAAGCTGTACTCATCACATTTTTCGGTCGAAATGTTGGTATTAGCTAGCTCTGCAATTGAAGAATTCAAAGTCCATTGATAATCTTGTTAGCTGTAATTTAAGAACCAGACATTTGCTTTCACATAATTAAGGAATTTCCAATGACAACACGATTTGGGACAGTAATTAATATGCTTCTACAAAGAACATCACCTAGAGTGATGGATCCAATGGTGCCAGCAACAGCAGTCCAGTTGGTGGAACCTGGCCTCAATAATCTTGCCATGCTAAAGTTTGAAACGCCAGCCTCATAATCAACATCCAAAAAGATGTTGCTGGTCAGTTTCGATCGATCAATGGAGGAAAACAGTTGTGATGCATATACAACAATGCATCCACAACTGTTCAAACCATGTTTATCCTTTTATCTAGCCAAGCTTTGATGCTCTTTCATCATCATTAAAAATTGTTCTCAAACTCCCTCTCGTACACCAGAAAATGATGTCATGCATGAGAGCAGAACCTGTAAAGCTTCAAAATGTTGCGTTGGCAAATATTTTGTAAGGCTTCAATTTCCCTTTCAAAAGGAACGATGTCGACGGTCTCGTCTTCTTGGGACGATGGAAATTTCTTGACTGCAACAGTTTGACCGGTTGGTGGATCGGCTCTGTAAGCAACGCCATAGGCCGCTTCTCCCAAATATAACTTGGAGTCAAATCCTTCCGTGGCCTCCACGATTCGCTCGCAAAATTTTTTTCCATCAAAACTCAGAATGTGCAAGAAATCTAAATCATTAGTCTCTGTTTGTGCATTCCTCTCTCTCTTGATAACCTTTCTTCGATGGCAATCAATGATTATAAGGATGATCAAGAAGGAAGAGAGAACGAGGAATCCGAAGAACGAGAGAACGAGGATAATCAAAATTCGAGCTCCGTTGTGTTGATCATGTTTTTTGCTCATGGTAGAATTATTGCATTTATGTAATCCGGCCACATTTCCACAAAGCCCCTTGTTATGCTGAACTACCTAAAACAGAGCCTCCTTAAAAGCTTTGACATTTGGGAGAGGACCTTCCAAGTCATTGTGGGACACATCAACAGAGGTTAATGCCAATAGGTCAGCAAAACTATGTGGGATGGAATTGATAACTCTATAAAAATAGAATTATTTTACCTATTTTAGGCAACAATTAATGCAATATCTATGAGAAAATATTTTAATTTCCTTTTAATTATTTGAATTTTCCTTATTTATGCAGAATAATGATATATGGAGAAGATAATGAAAAAAAATGACAAAACTCAGGAATTTAAATCAAGCAGCAGTGGGAGATAGATATCAAATCAAAATCCTCTGATTTACTCCCTGATTTTGTGCACAATTGCTTAGAGATAAGGATTTTGGATATATCCTATGAAGAGGAGAACATTGAGAGAGAGAGAGAGAGAGAGAGAGAGAGAGAAGTTAGGTTTTTGTTAGATAGTTTTTCATTGTTTAGAGAGTTTTTCAAGTATTTTGAAGAGAAGACAAAAAGTGGTGACACAATTCTTGTTCTTTGATTCAAGATGCTGAGTTTGATTTATATTTTTATTTCTTCTTCTACTATGTTCTAATTTTCTTTTGTTAGCCTAACCATGATGATGTGAATTTCATGATTTTTATAGTTTGCAATTGATTTCATTCATGTGAGTTATATATTATTGTATATAATGTTTTTGAGTAACTGGCCACCACTTGAATGATCTGATATGCATGTTTGAGACTGAGAAGTGATAATATGCAATTGCTCATTATAATATATTAACATGAATTAAACGTGGATAGAGATATACCACGTTATTTGTGTAGCTTTAGGTGATAAGGTGATCCAAAAGACTCATTGTTAACCGAGAATCTTCATAATTTTTAATGCACTTATGTTTATTTTAATTCACATAAAGATATAGTGGATTAATAAACTGAGTAGGTTTGCTATACCTAGAGATAGGATAGTGAATAGGTTAGGAAATTCCGCGATCACATGTTTGATATTGTTCTTGTACTCACAACAATCTGAAATTCATATTTAGTGGTTATGGTGAAATCGGATGGTCTAACATATATATCTGATTGATTTACTGCATTCAGTCTAAAAATTTTATTTTTAATTTATTCTCAATTTTATTTTGATATGTTAGATAAATTTTAGAATTAATCTATTTTAGTATTTAATTAGTTTATTAATCATCGATCTCCGTGGGACGATACTCTTTCTCATCATTATATTACTGGTTCGACACGTTCACTTGCGTTTAGAATTTTATGAACAGGAACCGGAGAGGCCATTGTGTGAGACTTTCAAGGTTTCTAGGACTCTCAGTTTTCCTAGATCTTTTGGTATTCTTCTCGTCAATAGATGCTGACTCAAATCAAGAACACTTAGGAATCATGCATTGCTTGTCTCAGGAGGAATGCTTCTCTCGATTTTGTTTTGGCTCAAATTCAGGCTCAGCAAGTTGGTGCATTAGCTCAGCTGCAGTAGAATGGCTTCACTCAAATTGTTCGATGCTAGGTTGAGATGTTCCAATCGAGATAAAAATCCAAATTCATTGGGAATATCACTTGTCATCCCTTTATTGTTGAGGACAGTAATTGCAAGCTTCCCAATTCCCTCGAAATCTTTCCACTTAAATTATTTGAAGAAAGGTCAAGTATTTGTAATCAAGCCATCCTTCCAAATATCGAGGGTATCTCATTGGAAATGTTATTGTTCAATAAGCTCGTCAAATTGTGGCAATGCCCCTATTTCCATGAAAGTTTGCCATGCAAATAATTGTGGCTCAAGTCCATAAAATTCAGCTACGGATATTCTTAAAAAGCTTCTGTTATATTTCTTGTAAGTTTGTTTCCTTCTAGCCTCACTATAATTAATGAAGTACAATTCCTCAAGCTTTTAGGGATATGACTTGTGAAATAATCATTCCTCACAGTGAAATTTTGCAATAATTCCCCGAGGCATATATTTTCTTGGTAGCTACCCTTCGAGTTCATCAGAGAGATCCAAAACACTCACATGAATGATCTTATTAATTTTAGGAGGCAAGGAACCGAGAAAGTTGTTATCTCCAAGGCCTAATATAGTTAAATTGGCCATACTTCCAATTGATGCAGGGATTGAACTAGTCAAAGTATTATTATACAAAGCTAATTCTACAAGAGATGTAGTTTCCTTATCTCTTTAGGAATCAAACTTGAAAGATGATTTGAGAATAAGTATTCAAATTGCTCAAATTATGAATAGATGAAGGGATATGCCCAACTAAATCATTAGAAAAAAATCTAATCCAATTAGATCCGTTAGCCTCCCAATCTCTTAAGGTATGGATCCTGAAAGTTTATTCCTCCATAAGTAAAGACCCTTCAATCTTCTTAGGTCACTTATTTCTCTTGGAATGAGACTAGAAGGTCATTCTTTATTACGCTCAAATTTCTTAAGTTGCCTAATTTTCTAAGAGAAGGAGGAATGGACCCTGAAAATTGGTTTCTGGAAAGACTAAGAACATCTAGACTGCTTAGTTTTCCTAGTGAAGTAGGGATACACTCAACCAACTCATTATCAGAAAAATCTAATTCAATAAAATCGGTTAGCCTCCCAATCTCTAAAGGTATGGACCCCAAAGATTTATTCCTCCATAAGTAAAGAAACTTCATCTTCTTAAGTCACCTCTCTCTCTTGCAATGGAACCAAAAAGGTCATTTTGTGCCATGCTCAAATTTCTTAAGTTGTCTAATTTTCCAAGAAGAGGAGGAATGGACCCTGAAAATTGGTTTCCCCAAAAATTGAGAACATTTAGACTGCTTAGGTTTCCTAGTGAGGCAAGGACACAACCAACCAAATTATTTAAAAAAAAAATCTAAATTAATAAGAACAGTTAGCCTCCTGATCTCTGAAGGTATAGATCATGAAAGTTTATTCCTTCATAAGTAAAGAACCTTCAATTGTCTTAGGTCACCCTTTTCTCTTGAAATGGGACCAGAGAGGTCATTTTGTGATATGCTCAACTTTGTTAAGTTGCCTAATTTTCCAAGAGGCAGAGGAATCAACCTTGAAAATTGGTTTTGAAAAAAGGCAAGAATATTTAGGCTGCTTAGGTTTCCTAGTGAAGTAGGATAGGACCTATGAGATTGTTTTCGCCAAAATAAACTTCCAAAAGAGAATCTAACAATCCAATCTCCCAAGAAATGTTCACTCAAATAATTTGCACATAGGCCCAAAATACAAAGTCTCTTTAGCAAGGCTATACATGGAGGAATGTTTTCGGAGAGTCTATTGTCACAAAAATCAAGATAGTCGAGTTTGGAAAGGTTACCAATACTTGAGATTATAGGATTGTAGATTGAGTTGCTGGAAAAGTCAAGACTAACCACCTTTGTTAAGTATGAGAAGTTGAGACTATTTTAAGTTTCTCTCAAGTCAAGATTAAAAAGATTAAGATGGGTGATGAATTCGTAGTCGTTGCAAGTGACACCCATGAAGTGGCAAGAGTTGTTGCCATGCCAGGAAGATAGGAGAGATTGGTTGTGGTCATTGAGAGTAGATTTCCATTTCAGGAGTGTCTTTGCTTCATCTGCATGGTTGGTTGCATTGGAAGCGAAAGAAGTGGAGGAAGCAGAAATGACTATGCCATGAAATGGAGTAGAAACAAAGATGGTGAAGTTGTTTACGAAGAAAGACGAGTAGAACAAGAAGAAGAATCCTAAAGAAGATGGCTTCCAGAGAAATAAGGAAGAAGCCATGATTTTGGGGTGGTCTTGAGGATATGAGATTGTCCAGGTTCGCATGTTCTCAGCAAGAAGATTGGTTAGATATTTATAGATGGCTAATCATTATTAAATGAAGCCTCAGTCAAGGTCAATGCATATATCGCGGTTGTTTTGAAAAAGTTAAATATGGAGTGCTCGTCACAAATATCCCGCATTCATTTTAATTACGCAGCCTCTATCCTTTTTTTTTTTATGCCACCCGCTTTAATAGGTTAGACGATCCATTATTTCGTATGTAAAGTTTTGTTTGCCTCGCAAAAATCCTTTGTAATATATATATATATATGTATATAGGCAAAATCTTTAATTTAAATTTTCACTTTATTACATGCAGTTGTCGATGTAGATTCTACTACATCATCTGAGCCAGACAATTCGTGTTAACAGAAGACATCATAAGTCTTTCTCTGTCTAATTCGTAAATTCTCTCGTCTCGTTTTACTATCAGTTTGCGTTAATATTAAATCATTGGACTATAGAAAATGATCATGTTATCGAGAAAAGGCTTGTGCTGTGCATTATTACTAGCTGACAAACTATTCATGGGAAAAAATGTTATAACGGCGGGGACCAGAAGCTAATGAGTCTTATTCTCTCATCTCTTATCTTTTCATGTTAGTAATTCATATAGAGGTTATCATGTTAGCAATAGTGTCCCTTTTAATGCATTTTGCTCCAAAGACCGGCATTATCTCCACAAGACTTTGAATAGTCTACACTAAACACATCGACAGACTAGGACTTGCAAACCTTCACGTACAAATGGAACATTAATCGACTTAGGACTCATCCCCTTTGATTCTTCATAGATAGCTGATGACCGAGTCAAGGCACGGGGTCGATCTTGGGTTTCGCAAATGAAATCTAGAATGAGCCGCTTGCTCAATTTCGAGGTTCTTGGAGTTGATGGCAAGAAAATCATGCGAGCAATGGGATTTAAAATACATGAATCTAGATTGACCAAGAAACAAAAAATGCCGGAGGCCGAAGTGCTGAGATATAAATACAATATGTAAAGACCCTAGTTGTTTTAATATTTTTTATTTGCCAAAAATTAGTTCAATATTACTCTAAATATGATTTTAATATTATTTGTTTGTCAAATATGAAGCCAATATGAGATTGACCTTTCAAGTAGGTTACTCTAAAATGTAAGTCAACAATGACATAAATAGTGTGTATTTGGTTTAGCATTTTGAAAGCCTATTGAGAATATGCAAAGCAATTTAAGCCTAAAAGACTTTAGACAAATGCAAAGGCTGTTTGATAAGCTATGCTTTGAAAAACAATTTTGAAAGAAATGTTGTTTGATACAAAACACATTTGAAAGGCCCTTTCAGTGATTGATATTAGGTTTTTAATTTTATTTGTTTAAAATTGAAAAAATAATGTATGCAACTTTTTAAATATAAATTTTGACAATAATACTAAAAATCAAATAAATATATAATTTTAAAAAAACAAACCCTTCATCTGAATTTTTTAATTTTTAATTGCTTAAAATTGAAAAAAAAAGTGATGTATGCAACTTTTTAAATATAAATTTTGAAAATAATGCAAAAAAATAAATACATATATATATAATTTTTTAAAAAAAAAAGACCAAATCCTTCATCAATTTTTTAATTTTTATTTGTTTAAAATTGAAAAATAATGTATGCAACTTTTTAAATATAAATTTGAAAATAATGCTAAAATCAAATATATATATATATATATATATATATATATAATATAAAGACCAAACCCGTCATAGAATTTTTTAATTTTTACTTTTTTAAAATTGAAAAAAATAATGCATGCAACTTTTAAAATATACATTTTGACAATAATGCTAAAAAAATCAAATACATATATATAATTTGTTTAAAAAAAAAAGACCAAATCCTCTGTCAATTTTTTTTAATTTTTATTTGTTTAAAATTGAGAAAAAATAATAATGTATGCAACTTTTTAAATATAAATTTGAAAATATTGCTAAAAAATAAAATACATATATATATAATTTTTTTAAAAAGACCAAACCCTTCATCGGAATTTTTAATTTTTATTTGTTCAAAATTGAAAAAAATAATATATGCAACTTTTTAAATATAAATTTTGACAATAATACTAAAAAAATCAAATATATAAATATTTTTTTAAAAGACCAAAATATATTTAATATTTTTAGCATTTATATATATTTGATTTTTTAGCATTATTTTGGCAATTAAAAAATAATAACGAGGGCAAAATCAGAAATTTGAAGAATGAATGATGATAGTTTTGAAAGAAAAAATAAGTTTCATCATTTGATCAAATGCTGAAAGCTCAAAATTAGTGCCTATTAACATTGGACTTTTAGGGGCTGTATGTTTGTGTTTATATTTTTTGTTCATGAACACAATTCCTTTTTTTGTTTCGGGGGAACAAAAAAAGAACATAAACGCGTTTGTTTGCGTTTTTGTTCCAAATCAATTTTTTGTTCCGAACAAATTTGGAACAAAAACAAGAAACAAAAAAAACTTGTTTCTTGTTCCTAGAACACTTCCGAGGAACAAATTTTCTCTCTCTTATTTTTTCCTTCTCTTTCTTTTCTTCTTCTTTTTTCTTTGGCCGGCCATGGCCATGGCCGGCGACCGGCCAAAAGGAAGGAAAAATAAAAATAAAAAAAAGATAAATAAAAAAGAAAAAGGAAAAATAAAATAAAAATATTAAAAATTTAAAAAAACAAAAAAATCATATAAGTTTACCAAATGTGTTCCTGTTTTTTTTTTTTTTTTTTTCTATTCTAGGAACAAGTTTATCAAACGCATTCCTCTGTTCAAAAATTATTTCCGGAATAGAAATAGTTTTTTCTATTTCGTTTCCTAGAACAATTTTTTAATAGAAACGTTACCAAACGCACCCTTAATCTTCTCAATACCGACTGTCACTTGAAAACTACTTCAAAATGATTATCAAACGGTTCAGCATTTCCTCAAGGGGTTTTAAAGGCTGAAAGCCTCTTGGGAATACTGAACCAAACGCACCCATAGTCTGTAAGGTTTTTCTGATAAAGACATACAACCAATGTGTTACGTCTATATGAAGTAGGGGAATAAATCAACATGGTAATCTAGAGCTTAGTCCCTTGACGAACGAGTCGGTTCAGCATCCGTGTGGAACGAGGGCATTTTGTTGAAAATACTATCCTCAAGATTAGCTTAGACAAGAGTAGGAATATCAAGAAAAAAATTCGACCATGCATCGTGAAAATAAAATCTTGTTGATCCAGCTTTCCAATGTATGAATGACTTTGACACTTGGTTTCTTCCTTCGCTGTTGACTAGAGCAGTTAAAACTGTGTTCTTGCCTTACCAATGTCCAGTCTGCCTATGTTTTAAGTCTAGCTCGATCACTCAACGTACGATCTTGAGTTTGAGTGCTCACTGCCCAGATTCATTACATGTTATTTCAATGGTTGACTGAGTCATTTCTAAGTTGGACCAGTAGCGTCTTCTTCACTTTAGGATATGCCCGTCCTCGTCCATTGGTCTCGGCATTCAATCTTAAACAAGACCCCTTGTATGATGCCAGCCTAAATGCTTCTATCTGCGTATTCCATGAAAATGCACTGGTCCCAGTAAGTTTCCACATATTACTCTGTGCGTTTTTTGACCCCTTCTATGAGATCTCTTACCTCACCCTCACTCCGAGCACAAACAGGTGTATGTACTTTCCCCTGTGAATTATGCTTCTAAACCGGTCCGCTCGAACCTTGTATGGTACCCCATGGATAGCAACGACAGTAGTCTATGGTCTTCCACACTCCCAATTTTCTTGCTTTGCTTATCTCTCTGCACCACCCACCTCTGTCTTGGCTCCAACACCATCTCCACCAACCAGCCCCTCTCCGGCAACCAAACCTTAATCTCCTCCGGCGGCAACTCTCCTCGTACTCCTACATAGGCATCGAGTACAACAAAGTCAGCGTGCAAACCGTCGTCTGGGTCGCCAACAGAGACAACCCTGTCACCGACAGCTGCTCCACTGCACTTAAGATCTCGGGTGGCAATCTTGTAATAGTCAATGAATCTGGAGTCCCCGTTTGGTCCACCAATCTGACTGCTTCTTCATCTGGGTCGAGCTCCGCGGTGGCGGTTCTTGGGGATGATGGCAACTTCGCTCTCAAAGAAGGGCTGAATTCTTCCATGACTCTGTGGTAGAGCTTTGATCACCCGATGCACAAGTGGTGCGAAAATCGGGATCAACAATCGCACGAACACGAGTCAGCTATTGACATCATGGAAGAACGCCGAGGATCCTCGACAGGTTTGTTCTCTCTCCAGCTCGAGCCGTCCAGTGAGTACTATATATGGGGGAATAGGAATAAGCATTACTGGACCACTGGAGTGTGGGACAATCAGACGAAAATTTTCTCTTTGGTCCCTGAAATGAGATTGAACTATAGTTATGATTTCAATTATGTGGACAATGAGAACGAGAGCTACTTCGGGGGCGGCAGTAGCAACAAAATTTTTTTTAGCGAAGTTGGGTGGGGGCGTGTTCGCTTCAGTTTTCAAAGGAACATTACCTGATTCAAGTCACACAGCAGTCAAGAAGCTTGAAAGCATAAGCCAAGGAGAGGAGTAATTCCGAACAGAAGTAAGCACAATCGGCACCATCCAGCATGTGAATCTTGTCAGGCTTCGGGGGTTCTGCTCTGAAGGTGACAAAAGGCTATTGGTCTAATATTTCATGCCAAATGGTTCCTTAGATTATCATCTCTATCATAGAAAGGACTCAAAGACCTTGGATTGGAAAACGAGATACCAAATTGCTTTGGGAACGGCTCGAGGTTTGGCTTATCTCCGTGAGAAGTGTAGAGACTGCATCATACATTGCGACATCAAGCTAGAGAACATCCTTCTAGATGCTGAATTCTGTCCAAAAGTGGCAGATTTTGGCCTTGCAAAGTTTGTTGGCTGAGATTTCAGCAGGGTGTTGACAACCATGAGAGGGCAAGAGGGTATCTTGCGCCGGAGTGGATCTCTGGAGCAAAAGCTGATGTTTATAGCTATGGAATGAGGCTTTTTGAGTTTGTGTCGGGAAGGAGGAACTCAGAGCTATTGGAAAATGGGGCCGTCAAGTTCTTCCCAACATGGGCTGCTATTAAATTAGCCAAAAGAGGTGACCTGCTTGAGCTTTTGGACCCAAACTTGGAGGCAAATGCCGATACTGAAGAGCTAACTAGGATTTGCAGAGTTGCTTGTTGGTGTGTCCAAGATGAGGAAATGCACAGGCCATCGATGGGGCAGATTGTTCAAAATACATGAGGGGGTGTTGGATGTGAACCTGCCCAGGATACCGAGAGCCCTTCAACTGTTTCTTAATAATCAGGAGCATGTAGTTTTCTTTACTGAGTCATCATCGTCAAACCAGAGTTCCCAGACGTAGAGTGATACCTCAACTGCTTCCTTGCAGAACCAAAATAGTTCATCTTCAACAAAGTCCAAGTCTTGAGGCTAGAAGTGCTTCAGTTAGTGCATATGCTCTTCTGCTTTTTCTGTAGTCAAGAAATAATCTCAGCATTTGGGTATTGGTTTTCTTGGGACTTTTTCCCTTAGTTATTTTTGTTACATATAGATACAAGCAACCTTGGAATAAATGCGAGGCGACCAGTTGTAAGGAACCTTCATTCTATATAATGATCTGTTCTCTGCTCTTTGAGATCCAAGGTGATATTGGTAATTAGCATTCGAAAACTTTCTGATAATTTTGGCACTGGGATTGGGATCTAACGTATCGGTACCTCCTAGCTCAGATTTCAGCTGGTGTCTCTCATGGTTCTCAAATCTGCCTTGATTGCATGCAAAGCAGGCTGTGAGGCTTAGCATTTCTCAGTATAAACTCCTCTTGCTACTTGCTTTGTTTAGGTAATGAGTCCTGGTACGAAACCGCCCTTGAAACTACAACTTGTTTTACCAGCAGATCCTTTTATTGGAGCTGTAGGATGTGAATGCCCGCCCAATTTTTCACGTGGTACTTATATCTTTTCTAAAGTTGAATTCCTATGGATCACCTCATCATTCTATATTTCAAATATGAGTAATGCTAGAGATTGCTTGAACCTTTTTAGCGAAACTGATTTATATAGTGATGGATGAGACTTCTGTTGGGTGCTTGCATTAATTTGTATATTACTCACTCACTAATATTTGTGAAATTGCTTACAAGTTTTGTGGAACCAAATTCGGTATCTCAACGTTGCTCCTTAAAAATCTCCACTATTTGTTCCGGGTGCAAATTTATTGAGTTCTCATTTCGTTCAAGTGAATTTAAACAATATTTTTCATTGCAACGAGGACTATTTACAAGTCCAAGTCAACTTCAATGTATCTTAAAGGAGCCTGTTTTTGAAGGCATAGCTTTGATTTTCAATTGGGAAAAGTACCAAAAAACTAAAAAGTCATAAACTTATTATATTGATATGAATTCGGTCTTAAACCTTTCAATTGAATCAATTTAGTCACATTTGTATCAATTAAGTCTATCCAATCAATTTATGTCAGAAATTGCTAACATGGACGTCAGTTATTTTACGTCTTGTGCCATGACCGGTGCTGACGTGGACATTTTTATATAATATTTAATTATTATTTCGATTTTTTTCGATTTTTTATAATTTTTTCCTTTTTATTTTTTCCCTCTCTTTTCTTTCTTGTCCTCTTTTCTTTTTCCTTTCTTTTTTTTTTATTCCTTATTTTCCTTCGCCAGCCTCCGGCGATGATTGTTGTGAGTGCCTGTCGTGTCACGTAGAACGACTAGTGTCCATATCAACAATTTCTGATATATCTGAAAATTTGATTATTCTTATTGGATCTGTTTATTTTTATTTTTTTAGATTATGAAATTATGAAGCTAAAAAATAAAAATAAACAGATCCACTAAGAATAATCAAATTTTCATATAAAAAAAAGGCAATTTGGATAGACCGCCTCTTCTCGCTTATGTTATCCATTTTTTTTAAACCAAAAAGACTTATTGTTTGTATCACAACCAAGCACTGATGAGAAGAAATTAGATCCATAGATTCCACCAAGGTGTGACTTCCTATCCTCTCTCTCTCTGTCTCAAGCCCCCGATTCTCCCATTCATTTTTCTTATGATGATTTGGAGAGATCTGGGGACTATTCTGTGAAGTCGATAGCTGGATAGGATGGAGATTTTCATCCCTAAAAGAAAAAACAAAGAAAGAAAAGGAAACTGTTGTCTTATCGACCAAAGCTGGGCAGGTTGTAAATGTTCCCAGATCTATTCCTAGCAAGGATGAAGGAGAATGGACTGAGGAGAACAATGAACTGTTGTAGGAGCAAGAAGAGTGATGGAGATGAAAAGGGATACTAGGAAGAAGATGAAGTACAAGAAGTAGATGATGAGATTGGATGTAGACAACAGGAACTGTGATTGCGTGCCTTCTAAAGCTGAGAATCAATTATGGTACATGAATTAAAATCCTGTTTGACGATGTGAAGTAGGAAGAGGTGGATGATGACACCTCAAGCAGTGAGGCAAATGGTCGTAAGGGTGCCGCCTCTACTTCTTGAGTGTCTTTAGAGAAAATAGGCAATTAACTAAAAGCTGTTGAAACTAGACGAGAGGATCGCCAGGAGGCAAGCTGAAACAGTGAGAGGTAGTAGCAACACTTTAATTGCAGATCAGAGGTAAGCAGGGCTACTGAAAGAGAAATGCTTCAAGGGGAGGCAAGACATACCCTTACTTGTTTGATGATTGAAGTATGTTTAAATTTCGAGGAAGAATTTTTTTTTTTTTTTAAGGATGGGAGAATGTAATATATGAGCTTTGAGACAAAAAAGAAATAAAAGAAGAGAGTTTGAACAGTCAACAAAAGAAGCTTAAGGAGAAGGAGAACAGTGGAAGCTTCAGCTATTTTTAAAGAGAAGAGAGAGGGAGGGTGTCACGCCCCGATCCTCGAGTACGTGCCCATTCCTCTGTAGTCGATAAAATTTTGTGACTTACCAGGACGAGTCATCGACTCTTACATTTTATTGCACATGCGGAAGTGAATAACAAATCCCCTGACAGTAACCATCTCGGGATATAAAAGCAGGACAACACATTCACAAACAAACATTATTTTATAAACATATTGAGTCATGTACAAAATCCTATACTCAAAAGATTTCAAAAGACTGATTCTCAAAAACAAGCTGTCTTATCTGACCTACACTTCAGGCTCCAGGTCCTCCCTCTACGGTCCTAAAAATTTAAGCTCACGACAGGGTGAGATATAAATCTCAGCTAATACATGCTCTAAGCCTCAATTAGGAGGGAAATATACCTAGAAGCGTCCTAACTACACAATCACACAATCACATAGACTTACCTTGTCTCAGATTCTCCCTGCAAGTCAGTACAATTCACATCATAGATATACACAGCATTCGTACTCAAAAAATTGGAACGCCAATAGCTTTATCTCAACCAAGCAAGGGGTCTCGATTATAGAAGCAAATCGTTATGGCACGTCCCATACCATACCACACAATTTTGTCCCATAATCCAACGCATCTATGTCAATCAATCATACGTTCCAATTGATAATTACACCCCTCAAGGGTACGGCCGACTCCCAAGTTTGGCGGTCTACTAGCGTAGCCAGACATCGTCTCTTTCCCATTGAGCACGGCTTCGTCTCTCAAAGACGGCATTCTTGAAGGAGAATAGGTCCAAAATCTACTACGACCCACTACCCGAATGCATGGGTAACCCGAAAAGGGATTTAGTAACGTTCAGCATAATCGCTCGAGACGGGTTCTCTTAACCAACACACGACCAATCAATCTCGGACCAGGACACCATGCATTGCACTCAAATGCCTCAATTAAAATAGTGATCCTGGTCTATTTTCTTTGTATTAAAAATACACCGTAATGGACCTAGAAAATTCATAACATCCAATTTAAAATCCCACTATTTTATATAATATATAAAACCATTCTCGATGTTAAAATCCGACAGCCGGGATTTTCTGAATAAATATCAAAATTCACCAATTTTGGAATTAAATACTCAAAATTCCAATCAGCACTCAATTTGCACAAATTAACATCCAATTGCATAAATTGAACAGACCATTGCAATCAGCACAAAATTCCGGTCTCCAAGCTATCCCGGTATAATTTTCAAAAAATAAATCATAATTAAATAAATTACCGAAAATTAAATAAATTACAAATTAAACAAATTAAAGCACTTAATTAAATTAACCTAAACTAACTAGGCTAATTAATCTAACTAACAATTAAATATAACCATTCTATCTAATTCAATCTACTAACACTAATGAAATAAACTAACCACTTTCTAACTAAATCCACTTAACTATTCTAATTAAACTAACTAAATAACTAACTATGTCCTTAATCTAACTAAATCATCCTAAGCTTAATTAAATTAACTAACCCACTAATCCACTTCTAAGTGTCATTAGCCTACTAATTAGGCATTAGAACAAGAACTCACCGGTTTAGCATGAAAACCGGTTCACGGCGACGGCGACGCTATGGTGGCCAAGACTCGGGCTCACGACGACGTCAACGGAGGCTCGGGTGGGCCAGAAAAAGCCTCACAAGCACACAGCAAAATTGCTGGGCTTGGCTGAATTCGTGGGCCGAAACTCACGGGCTGAAACTTGCGGGCTTCAATTGGGCTCGATTCTGGACTAGGCTGTAGCTGGAGACTTGGGCTGCTAGGCTCACTTGATGGGCTGAAATCCACTGGACTGGGCTGAAATGATGGACGATTGGCGAGCTGCTGGGCCTGGCCGAAGACGCTGGATGGAGGTCTTCGAGCAACTGAAATTCCCGGGCGTTGAAGACGTTGTGGCAGGTGATGACCCTGGGCGAAGAAGCTGGGGACGTGTGGCATCTTTGGTGGAGTCTTCGAGCAGCGGCGTTGAAGATGGGCGGTTGACCGAACAAGAAGACGCAACGGAGAATTCGGTTGAGCTGTACGTGGAGGAGAAGATGGGAGTGAAGGGGACAAGAGCTAGTGGAGATGGACGGCTTGGACGCGTGGGCGTTGCTGGCAGGAGGGGTCAACGATGGTGGGGGGATTTCTTTGGTTGACCGAGTGGAGGCGTGGCCTGCAGAGGAGAATTCGATGGAGATGAAAAACAACAAATGAAAGAAGCTGAAGTTGCAGGCGTGAGGGAGAGAGAGGCGATCGTGGGGATGGGCTGTTCGAATGAAAAGAAAAAGGCGAGCCGTGAACGAGAGAGAGTCGATGGAGGCGTGCGGGAGACGACGTGAAGAGGGAAGCAGCTGGCAGATAGGGGAGGAAAGAAGTCAACAATCATTATCCCTCTAATTGATTGCTTGTTTCCCCTTAATACTTTCTTGCAAAGTAAATCCATAATTAGCTCAAATTGAAGCCAAAAATACAGCTTCCTTCCAAAGCTCCGAATTCTTCAAATTTGCACTTCATTTCTTCGCGAAATTCCTCAATTTGATGTCCCAATTTCATTGAAGAAAAAGCCCGCACAATTTCCACACTTTCGTGTCACCAAGTAGCACGGTCTGGAAGTCACAATTCCGTTCAATTGAGCCCATCCAAATTTCCGTTCGTTTTCCGAATTGTCCGAATCGATTTTCCGTAAAAATCTCAGAATATCCGAAAATTCTTCGGAAGATGAGTAGACATTTTTAAAATGAATCGTGACACGGCAGAACTTTCAATTTCTGAAATCGGGTTGAATTTCACGGTTAATTTCAATTTGACGTAGTTTTAGCGCGTCATAATCTATCGGGTAGCTTTTAGGAATTTTTAATGCAATTGACCCATGGTCGATTATTTTCGAGCCACAACGTATATATTTGACACATTGGCGATTCTCGGTTGTCGTGAAAATCTAGATGTTTCAAATACAGACACAGAGTACGAAAATAACAGAAAAATCGATCTTCGACAGAAATTTTGCAATTAGGTGGAATCACCCACGCACTAATCACATACCTCTATCAAATAGACCTATCTCTGGTCTCTAATCGATTTTGACGATATCGTAATGACCCTTGCAGATTAACACGGTCGAGCAGTCGATTCCTAGTCGAATTCTCATGTCTATTGCGTTTAGATTCCTTAATGGCTTCACATGATAGGCTAGTTAACTCGTGAATGGCCAATTTATAGGCAAGTCGATGAAAAGCCCATTTCATCTCATCGAAATCAGATTTGAAAATAGGATGTCACAGAGGGCTTGGGTAGAAACAAAACAGGGGAAAGGAAGAAAAAAAGGGAGGAGAGAAAAGAAGAGAAAGGAGAAAGGAGGAAGGAGGAAGGGAAAATTTTTGGCGCGCTCATGACCCGGACACCTCACCAAGCAACTTTACTCCATTTTGCAACGCCGGTAAGTGATCGAAACTTATAATCATCTATTCGAAAAAATCGTCGCAATTAGGGCTCGAAATTCGGATTTCTTGGAGATTTGTGCAACGAAGTCTGATTTTTTAGTTGTTGAGCTGTGTATGTTTATAGAAATGATAATTTAGGATGTTGTGAAACTATAGCATTTTACAGATTGTGATTTGAGCTTACGATTTGCCCAAAACAGATTTTTCAATTTTGGCATGCATTCTGGAACAATATCGAACAGTAGCTTTGGCTCTGAATTTTAACCATTTTTGATGAGGTTTTGGGGCGGCTAAGTTGAGGTTGTTGTAGCGCATCAAGAGAAATTTCTAAGGACTGTAGGATGGCTCGAAACGGAATATTGTAGAGGAAGTTATGGCGCGACGAAATTTAGCGTGCGAGACATGCCTAGCAGACAACAATAGGTTTATGCTAAATACAAACTTTCATTGGCATGTAGGTATTGTTTTATCGACAAATAGGCTTACTATAGGCGAGTTGTTATAAGATTTTTTTTTTACTCAACCTTTTGATATTGTTTTTCGGTTAATTGTTAGGGATTCGAGTGTGTCGGTTTGAGTAAACGTCGTACTTTTTTTTTTAGGCTTTTCCCAAGTGAGCAAAACTATTTCTTCTTTGTGTTTTAAACTCATGTTTTGAAAAAAAAAACATTATGGATTATATATGTTATGAGCTGATAAATAGCATCTTTTGTTGCATAAAACAAGATCGAGCTTTCACTGCCATTTTGTTGTTGAAAGAGATAATTATCCTTTGAATTGGATTTGAATGATTGTTTGAAAATGGTTTGTGAAATCCTTTTATGAAAGAATTTCGAAATGTTTGTGATTCTTTAAGAACGCTTTGATAGTTGTATATCAAATGCCTGAATTGTGAGATGACTCTCATTCTAATGTTGGATTACTGGATATTTGTGATTGATGGTTGATGCTCAATGTCTCTGTGGACCCTACGGGGTGTATGGGTATGTATGCACATACTAGTTTAGGATATCCTTGTGAGTTGAACCACCGGCTAATAATAGATGGAGAGCTAACCAAGAGGGGAATTTTGGTTGTCCTTTTACAAGCGTTACATGTGACCATGGATAGACATTTGAGCATGAGTTGATCAATGGAGTGGACCATTGATAGGTGATTTGAGTTTGGTCGATAGAATGGACCATCGACATATAGTTTGATGAGATTAATCAATGGAATAGATTATCAATACAGGTTTTTATGAGATCGACCAATGGACTGGACCATTGGTGTCTTCAATGTTTTTAAAGTGAGTTATGGTTGCGTTTTAAATGTGCATAGTGATTTCTCGATCTTCTTGGAAAAAATGTGTTACTCACTGAGTTGTGGTAGCTCACTCTTCTCATCTACTTGTTTTTTTCTTTTCCAGGTTTTCAGTGAGGCGCAAGTAGGCCTGAGCGTTCGTTATGAGGGAGGACTTTTTGTGGTGGGGATTTTTTTTATATGAGTTATATATAGTTGATAAGTTTGTGAACTAGCTTTTGGTGGAGGTGTATATATTAATTTGGTGGTTTACAGAAAACTCTGATATTGTAACCAAATGTCCTATTTGTCATATATAAATATGTTGATGTATATATGTTGACCTTAAGCTGAATTTTGGTTATGTTGAGGCTGCGTCCTTTGGTGAAAAGACGGCGGTGTCATGCCCTTATTCTGTTGAATCGTGGTGTGACATTCTAAATATAAAGTGATCTTTAAAAAAGATAGAGGGAGATTTTCATTTTCCGGTGAACATATAAGGATTGCGGAGACTCTATTCCAGTAAAAAGTTGCATATGGATGGAAATTGATAAAACAGTAAAAGGTTATAACGGACCTCCCGTACCAATCACTTTCAACCCAAAAGAAAAAGGTATCAATCGCTTCAAGTCCAGGCAGAGGTTTCTTCACCCATCAAGACCAGCTTAGACAAGAACAGGGACGACAAGAGTATTGGAACATGAATCATGAAATACAAATCTTGTTGGTCCAGCTTTCCAACTTATGAATGGCTTTGACACTTGGTTTTCTTCCTCTATTGTTCACTAGAACTGGTAAAATTGTCTTCTTGCTTTACCCATGTCCGAGGCTGCCTGTGTTTTAGTCTTGCTTGATCACTCAAATGCCCAATTTTGAGTGCTCAGATTCATTGCATGTTGTTTCAATGGTTGACGAGGACATCTCCAAGTTGCACCACTAGCGTCTTCTTCACTCTAGGACATGCCCGTCCTTGTACACTGGTTTCGGCATTCAAGCTTAAACGCGACCCCGCGGATGACGCCAGTGAAAATGCACAAGTCCCAGTTGAAGTTTCCACATATTACGCTGCGCGTTTCTTGACCCTTTCTCCTTTGAGATCTCTTACCTCACCCTCACTCTTGAGCACAAACACGTTTATATACTTCCCCCTGTGCATTATGTTTCTAAACCTGTCCGCTCGAACCTCGTTTGGTACAGCCATGGATAGCAACAAAAACAGTCCATGGTCTTTCATCCTCCCAAGTTTCTTGCTTTGCTTATCTCTCTGCATCCACCTGTGTCTTGGCACAGACAAGCTCGATGCAAATCAATCTCTATCTGGTAATCAAACCTTAACCTCCTCAGGTGGCGACTTTGCGCTTGGCTTCTTCACACCAGGCAAGTCGTCTTACTCCTACATAGGCATCTGGTACAGCAAAGTTCGCGAGCCGACCATCGTCTGGGTCGCCAACAGAGACAACCCTGTCACCGACAGGTACTCCACTGAGCTGAAGATCTCGGATGGCAATCTTATAATTGTCAACGGCTCCCAAGTCCCAGTTTGGTCCACGAATCTGCGTACTTCTTCATCTGGGTCGAGCTCCATTGTGGCGGTTCTTGGGGACGACGGCAACTTCGCTCTCAAAGACGGGCCAAATTCTTCCGTGACCATCTGGCAGAGCTTTGATCACATGACACACACGTGGCTTCCCGGTGCGAAATTAGAGATCAACAAGCGCAAAAACACGGTCTTGACATCATGGAAGAACGCCGAGGATCCTTCGACAGGTTTGTTCTCTCTCCAGCTGCAGCCATCCAATGAGTACTTCATATTGTGGAACATGTCGTTTCCTTATTATACCACCGGGAAGTGGGATAGTAAGAATAAAATGTATGAAAACGTGCCTGAGTTGAAAGCGAACACTATTTTCGATTTCATCTTTGTGGACAATGAAAATGAGAGCTACTTCACTTATAGAAGGAAAGATGGCAGCACTACCCCATCAAGATTCGTGATGGATCTTTCTGGGCAAATGCAGATGCTTTCCTGGTTGCCCTCACAGCAGTGGAACATGTTCTGGTCCCAGCCCCCGAAACAATGTCAAGTCCGCAATTTTTGTGGGCCTTTTGGTGTTTGCAGCGAGAGCACGGATAACTTTTGCAGTTGCTTGCCAGGGTTTAGTATAACCTCACTGAGAGATTGGAATCTGAGTGATATGTCTAGTGGTTGT
Organism: Eucalyptus tenuipes; assembly: GCA_014182365.1. NCBI lineage: Eukaryota > Viridiplantae > Streptophyta > Magnoliopsida > Myrtales > Myrtaceae > Eucalyptus > Eucalyptus tenuipes. The sequence goes on along the minus strand of CM024547.1, from coordinate 8,959,646 downwards.
AAGAGGAATTCCAGATTGAGTTGTGCTTTGAGCACTTTGGATGGGGAGAAGGACCAATTCTTGCTTAGTTCTAACATGAAATTGCCGATGAATTCCCAATCTTTACCTGTAAGAGACGCCAACAAATGTCACCTCTCTTGTTTGAACAATTGCTCTTGCACGGCTTATGCTTTCAAGGACAATGCCTGCTCAATTTGGTTTGGGCATCTCTTCAATGCACAACAGCTCGCACAAGGTGATTCCACTGGAAGTAGCTTCTATCTCCGGCTTGCTGCTTCCGACGTTGAGGATCCAAGCAAGAAGAGCAATGTAACTGCGATAGTTGCAGGGTCTTTTAGCTCTGCAGTGGCAATATTGGCCATTGTCTTGTTTGGCGTCTGGAGATGGAGGAGAAGGGCAACTGTAACAACAAAGACAGTGGAGGGTTCACTGATAGCCTTTGCATACTGGGACTTACAAGTAGCAACAAAGAATTTCTCAGAGAAGTTGGGTGGGGGTGGGTTCGGTTCAGTTTTCAAAGGAACATTACCTGATTCAATTCACATAGCGGTCAAGAAGCTTGAAAGCATAAGCCAAGGAGAGAAGCAATTCCGAACAGAAGTAAGCACAATCGGCACCATCCAGCATATGAATCTTGCCAGGCTTCGCGGGTTTTGCTCTGAAGGTGACAAAAGGCTTTTGGTCTATGATTTCATGCCAAATGGTTCCTTAGACTATCATCTCTTTCATAGAAAGGACTCAAAGACCCTGGATTGGAAAATGAGGTACCAAATTGCTTTGGGAACAGCTCGAGGTCTGGCTTATCTCCATGAGAAGTGTAGAGACTGCATCATACATTGCGACATCAAGCCAGAGAACATCCTTCTAGATGCTGAATTCTGTCCAACAGTGGCAGATTTTGGCCTGGCAAAGCTTGTTGGCCGAGATTTCAGCAGGGTGTTGACAACCATTAGAGGCACAAGAGGGTATCTTGCACCGGAGTGGATCTCTGGAGTGGCCATAACAGCAAAAGCTGATGTTTATAGCTATGGAATGATGCTCTTTGAATTTGTATCAGGACGGAGGAACTCAGAGCTACTGGAAAATGGGGCTATCAAGTTCTTCCCAACATGGGCTGCTAGGAAGGTATCTGAAGGTGGTGACCTGCTCGATCTTCTGGACCCAAACTTGGAGGCAAATGCCGATACTGAAGAGCTAACTAGGATTTGCAGAGTTGCTTGCTGGTGTGTCCAAGATGCAGAATCTCACAGGCCATCGATGGGGCAGGTTGTTCCAATACTTGAGGGGGTTTTGGATGTGAACCTGCCCCAGATACCGAGAGCCCTTCAAATGATTCATGATAATCAGGAGCATGTAGTTTTCTTCACTAAGTCGTCATCATCTAACCAGAGTTCCCAGATGGAGAGAAACACATTAACTGCTTCGATGCAGAACCAAAATGGTACACCTTCAACAAATTCCAAGTCTTGAGAGTGATAAGATAAATGCCTCTGTACAAGTAGTGCTTCACTTAGATACTGCATATTGTTCTCTTCCGCTTTTTCTTTAGTCAAGAAAAGAGTCAGCATTTGGGGATTGGCTTTCTTGGGACCTTTTCTACTAGCTATTTTTGTTATATGGATAAAAGCAAAGCTTGGACAAGTGCCCGGCCAACCCATTCGTAAAGACCCTTCATTCTATATAATGATCTAGTCTACTTTATGAGATCCAATGTGACATAAGTAATTATTATCAAAAACTGTCATCTCCACTTTCTTATAATCTTTCACTGGAATTGGGATCTACGTCTTCAAACATGGGCTTTCTCATGGGATCCACGTCTTCAAACATGGGTTTCCTCAATGTGGGTGCAGAAAACCTTTTATCTGCTTTTAACAGATTTTAGTCAACACTCACCAGGTTTTTGATCCACCACACTCAGAGAATTAAGCTTCTGCCTTTAGGTTAGAACCCATGATGAAAAACTGATGTATGCCTCGTTGCTTGGATGTACTTTTCTAGTGCAGAATTTGCAACTAGATTCCAGGTGAAATTTTCTGATGTCTGGTCCTTGTTCAGACGAGTATCATTTTGACCGTGTTATTCTCCATAAAATGGAATCACTTAGTTTGATTTTGACGAGTGCATCACAGGCTAACTGAATGCAGCATTCTTGTTCGTGGTTTGCTTCATGTAGGCTCTCCCATTCCCAGTTGATGTGCCATGATTTCCCCAACTTAATCCTAGCTTACTCTCACATTCTTCTTCCACAGTATTACTTCACGCTATGGTTAATAACATTGTCTCACTTTTCTTAATTACAGTAATTTTCATCAGCCAGATGTTGGCATCTCCCGGCAATGTTTAGTTTAGAGAACTTTCATCTTGGATTTCAGCTGGTGTCTCACATTCTTCTCAAATCTGCCCCCACGGCATACAAAGCAGGCTATAAGGCTTGGCATTTCTGTGTATCAACTCCACTTACTACTTGCTTTGTTTATAATGATTCATGGCACCAAAACCGCCCTTATAACTACGACTTGCTGGGACCAGGAAGTATATCATGACAATTACCAGGTGATCTATGCTGTAGGATGTTAATGCCCGCCCCCTTTATGTCATGGTATTTACATCTCTTCTAAAGTTGAATTTTTGTGGATTGCTTACTCGCTCTATGTTTTGAGTGAGTAATGCCAGAGATTACTTGACCTTTTTGCAAAACTGACGTGTAAAGTGATGAATTGAGACTTCCATTGGGGTCGATGTCACCGTTGGTCTCTCTATTTTCACTTGGAAATCAAGTTGTCAACATGCTACTGTCTCACATGGTTCTCGGATCAGCCGCTTCTCCTAGCCATTGTAGTGCCACAATCTCACTAACTTTTCCAAGTTTTCCATCATCAGTTTTTTCTTTACACTATGACTTCATTTTTTCTCCTTTTTCCTATCAATGCAGTATGATAAATTCAGATCTAATATCGTTTCACTTCTCTTTCTGTAACTGTTTTCTCAGTACCATCTGATTGTTGATCCTTCTCTGGTGCCAGAGGTGCTGTTATAAAGTCTAACCTGCTTCTATCAATATTATGTTGTGCTACAGCAAAGTCAGCACCCTCTCTTAGATGAAGCAACCTTGACTAGATCTGGATTTACTATGATCATTTAAAACTTCAAGCATTCCACCTGGACTTGGTATAATATGGAATAAACAGAAAATTGAACTGTTCCAAACAAAAGATAAAAAGAAAGTTGCATGTGTAAGGGAATCGATAAAAAAGAAAAAGGTTATAATGGACGCAACCTCGAATACCAATCACCCCAAGTCCATGCGAGGGACTCTTCAAAACTTCATCTGTCCATGTCCACACAGTCTAGATGACTTTCTTGTAGAAATTACAAAGAAACTAACCATGGATATTACAAATAGATGAAGTGGAGGAATAGCAAATCGCAGTAATCTAGAGCCTAGACCCTTGGGATTATTATTGGATGAGCTCGCTGCATTGAATGCTCATTCAAAGTACAGAACAGAAACCGAAGATCAGAGAAAAGAATATGCACAAGATGTTGTGATTGTTCTCTATCAATTGTTTCACAGTGATCTCCGTGAGGGACAACAAACCTTTTAAAAGCATGTAAGCATTTGTCATATCTCATGAGCCTGACCTAATGACTTCAACAAGATACTCTCCTTCCCTGGGTTCTGAAGATCAGAGCAAAGAATATGCACATGAAAAATTGATGTTTTGAACCGTTCTCTATCAATTGTTTTGTGATGATTTCTGTGAGGGAAAACCGCAATTGGAAAATAAAAAGAGTGTCACTGTGATACGCAGGGATTTGCATTCCAGTAGCTTGTGAAGGTAGTTTTTCCATCAGATTTGTGAGAGTAGTTGAACTTAGGTATGAAAGGAGACCATATCTGTAGAGGAAAGTGAAGGGCATCAGAGTAACGCATAGAGCTGTAACAAAGGAAGTAGGACCGTGCATCATGAATATCAAATCGTGTTGGTCCTGCTTCTGGATGTGCGATTAGCGTCAACAATCGGTTGTCTTCTTTTACTGTTGACAAGATCTGGTAAAACTATCTTTCTTGATTTGCTAATGACCGGTCTGCCTATGGTTTAGTTGCGCCTGATCATTCTAACGGATGATGTCGTGTTCAAGCGATAGATTTCATTGCAAAGTTCTCTTCTTGGTTCTGACCGAAAGTCATCTTCAAGCCTCACCACTAAGGTCATCTTCACTCTTGGATATGCCCCTTTTTGTACGTTGGTTCTGGCATCCATGACGCAGCATGCAAAAACAAAATGTCTTTGCTAGCATAACAATCGTGCTACAGTAAAAATAACAGCTTGTTGTGAGCCACAAATTATTGATGAAGTGGACCCCACAAATATTTATGATTTTTTGTTATTTGATTTTTTGTGGTCTATAATAATTTGTTGTTTTTACAGTATGGCTTTTGTCATACACATTCAATGTATAGATGATATAATGTGGCAAAAGAAAAAAAATCTCCATAGGATAAAATATATGAACAAAATTTTTGCACATACTATTAGTCAACATAGTATATATACTCATCATTTATGAATGAATATTACTAGAGAGGCTACAAGATAGGAACATTAACTAAAATTTGTTCTCAAAGAAGCAATAAAACCTAGGATATGTATTTCTTTCTTTGTATATCAATTATGTGGTTTGTTGATTCACCTCTCCGATAGATTTTAAGGGCACCTCCCTTATTAGGAAAAGTACCAAAAAAGTCACAAATATATCGCATTGGTACTAATTCATTTTTTAAACCTTTCAATTGGAACAATTTAATCATAAAACTTTTCACATTGGTCCCAATTAGTTCATCTGGCCAATTTTGGCCAGCCGGCGCTGACGTGGACATCAACCGGTGGCCAAACACTAACGTGGCAATTTTTAAAGTTTATAATTAAATTGATCTAATTGAAAATGTTATGATTGAATTTGTATCAATGTAATAGATTTATGATTTTTTTTGTACTTTTCCCTCCTTATTTCAATCCTATTCGTTCAGGATTTTAATGTGAAGTGCTCTGAAAAATAGTCGAACCGGAGTCCCACACCACAGGGAATTGAGCAAACTTATTTGTCATCTAAACCAACATCTTATTGGTTGCCATTTGTATTTAAAAAATGCTTGACTCACTAAAAACTGATTTATACTATCGGTTTATTAAGTGATGTGCTAAACCGTTATTAATTCTTAAACACGACCCACTTTTTTAAAAAGCTTATCCACAATCTCACGCATTATTTAGTTTTTTTAATTCGCTATTAAAAAGTCCTGCACTGTTATTTGTATTTCAAAAGCCTATCCAATTTGCAAAAGAATTCCATTTCAGATCTAAACACTCATGCCAATCTTACTACATTCTTATTACCCTAACATTTCCCCTTTTCTATTGATACCAACCTGACTTCGAATTCAAAATGAATATATATACAAACCATAATTTGCCAGAACGAAATTCTCGTCGCCAAAAGTCTACTAACTAGCTAGATGCTAATCTTGATCTATCACGCAAGACAGCATTTTCACGTAAAAGATTTAATGCAACAGCGGCCCTCTCTTCATTTTTTGGGACGGTTCCTTTCACGCATCCTCCCTAGCACATCCATAATGTAATATTTGAGATTTTTTATTAGGTCAAAGAAAAGGTGGTGGGACCCACTTTAAATAAAGAAAGAAAAAAGAAAACAGAAAATGAGAAGAGATAAAAGGGAAAGAAAGCCCACGTTCGGGCAGCAGAAGAAAAGAGGAAAGAAGAAGAAAGAAAGAAGAAGAAGAAGAAGAAAGAGAAGAAAGAAGAGAGAGGGCTTTGTGTGTTCACGCCGCGGGCAACTCACCAAGCTTATTTACAACGCTCGGTAAGTGATCGCACCCTTCGTCCTTCCAATCGGAGTAGTTTCGGAGTTAGGGATTGAAATTCGGAATTTTGGGAAAATCGAGTGGCGAAGTCCGATTTTGGAGTCGTTGAGCCGCTTATTTTTGTAGGAATGATGGTTTAGGGTGTTGTGGAGCCGTGAGATTTTACGGATCGTGATTTGAGCCTGTGGTTTGTCCGAAACAAAATTTCAAAGTTTCCCGCACGCAGTGAACAGTACGCGTCCAGCAGCTTTGGGCCCATATTTTGTCATTTTTCGGCTTGATTTTGGGGCAGCCAAGTTAGGATTCTTGTAGTATGTATCAAGGGCTTTTTATTGATTATAAATACATTCGGATCGGGGTTCGGAGGAAAAAGTGAAGGCACGATCAAGTTTTGCGCTTAAACTCCGAGTTGCGAATAGCTCGAACAATAGCTTTGGTTATGCGATTTGTTAGCGTGTAGGAGTCCTTTCGTTAGAGTTAAGGTGTAAGTTAGTCGTTTCATAGTTGAGATAGAGTTTTATTAGATTTTAACATTATTCCTTGGTTATTTGATAGGGCCATGAGTTCGACGATACGAGTATCGTTTGTCATTTGGTCGTAGACAATGAGGTGAGTGGTACTATATCTTCTTTGGTTTTGTAAAATCATGTCTTGAAGTATATATGTATATATATATTGAATAGAGAAGAGCATTTTTATTGCATAAAAGCCGAATCGAGCAATTGCCACTTTTTAGTTGATTGTGAATGTTTGAAAATGATGTTATACAAGGTTTGTGGAGAAATATATATGAAATTGCTTTTACGACTGATTTATGGAAAGGTTTATGATGATTTGAGAAATGGATATGAAATGGATGATGGGTTATGTTGCAAAATATTATTTGTTTGGTTTAAGATATTGATTTCTGGATTGGATTTCTGGTATTGGAGTATGGTTATTTATGCTCAATATGATTTGTGTGAACCCAGTGAGGGGGTTTTGGGGTATGCATACCAGGTTTAGGATATCCTTCTGGGCCCAGCCATCGGCTTTGTAGGTGGAGGCCTTGCCAAGGGGAGAATCTTGGTCGCCTTGTCACAAGACGTTGTGTCGTGACCATGGTTAGTTATTGAGCAAAAGATTGGTTGATGGATGGACCATCGACGTGTGTTTGATATGAGATGAATCAATGGATAGACCATTGATATATGTTTTTGATGGAGATTATTCAATGGACTTGACCATTGATACTTAACTTTTGATGGTGATTTAAATGAGTTTTCCATGTTAATATAAAGCTTTGATTATAAGAAATAAATCTTATATGATTCGATATGTATTTTATATATTGAGTTTAAGTTATGAAGTTTGGTATTGCTTCGTATACATGCATAGTGGTTGCTCGATCTGCTTAGAAGATATGTACTACTCACTGAGCTCGTGGTTGCTCACCCCTCTATTTCCAAACCTTTTCAGGTCCTTTGGTTAGCATCTAGTAGGTCAAAGAGTGCATCGATGGGGACCTTTGGAAGTGGACTTTGGGTATAGTTTGAGGCTGCGTCCTTCGGGTGGAAGGATGGCCGTGTTACCCCCATCCTTGTAGGATTTGGGGTGTGACATCTTGTGGTGTCAGAGCTTAGGTTATGATTTTTGGGTATAGATTCTATGGGTCATTGTGAACTTCTGAGTTGTTGGTGATGATTTTACTCTAAGCAGCTTTGTGGAGTTAGTAGACATGGTTAATTTCAATTATAGTTTCCTTGGAGGCAAGGTGAATACTTAAGTCTTTGATTTAAGAAGTGATAATTTTTAAGTGATGATTATTTAAGTTGAGAACTTGAGGCTCATTGGATTTAATAGAAGCTAGCTAAGTTTTTATTTCGGTGATTCGAGGAGTTATAGGCATTCGGTCGTAAGTGACGATCTCTTAAGTGGTGATATTCTATGATAAAACTTAAGATAGACAAATTTTTGCTTGGAAATCTCATATTCTGTAAAGAACTAGGATAAATTGTTTTGGGAGATAGTTGAGATTGGAATTTGAAGAAGTGGATCTTGTTTTTGAGATATTTAGAGTTAATTATTTCAGGGCGCTAGATGGGCAAACTTCGAAATAAGTGCTATCAATAATCTCTTCTCGAGGTGTTAGTAAGAACACAAAAAAAAAAAAAAAAAAAGAAAGTATTTGGAAGTTTTTGTGCTATTAATAAGAGTTGGTTTGCACAAACCTTCAAGTGGTTGATGTGATAGTCTTAAGTTGTGATTTGTCTAGGTGTGGATTTTGTGGGACGTTGTGAGGTTATGTGTTAGTTTATAGCGTTTCAGTCTTTTGTTAAGCATTGGGATGTATGTTTCTTTTGGGGTGCAATTGATCGTTGATTCTTATTTGTTGAAGCTTGTTTCACCTTCTAAGGCATAACAAAGGCAAGAAAGTCATTACTGTTGATACTAGGAATTTGTCTTAAGAATTTCAAGGTGCGATCTTGACAAAAAAAAAAGAAAAAAAAAAAGAATCCATGTCTTGACTCGTAGGGAGGGAGTAAGACAAGGTGCTCAAGACGATGGAGTTCATGAAGGTTCTATTAGTGACACCGAGGATGGTCAACCAGAGCATATTCCATGGGACATGCTTCATTTATGCGGAAGATGAGCTTTAATTGATTTGCTCATAAGAGTTAAGAGGGAACGACGACGACAAAAGAGAACTTCAGAATTTGTTAGAGCAGCGGGCGATTTCTGATTTCTCTCGCTGTAATCATGGACAGTCTACCGGTCCTTGTATGTGCATGGCGTGCTGGACCTCTCACAAGGTATAATACATTTCATCCTCCTGACGATGATAACAGCATGGACCTTAGGAAACTTTTGAGCAGGAGAAGCGTTTCCAATCTCCTTCGTAGCGGTTTCTGTGAAAGTTTAGATCAGTTGATACAGGAGTTGCTGTTGGTACTGCAAGTTTTAGACTCGTGGCTCCAATGAGTTCATGGAGTGATTGTTAAGAATGGGCAAGAGCGTAATTTCATTGCGGGCACTGCGTTATTAGATGCTTATGCAAGATGTTGAAATGTTGGTGGCTCTTATAAAGTGCCTCGAGAACAAAAGAACCTGGGTTTGATTTCTTTCAATGCAGCCATTACTCGGTTTATGTATAATGATCTTTTCAAGGAGGCTTGGTACTATTTAACCAACTTAGGATGGTCGGCATTGTACTTGGTATAGTGACAATGGTATCTGTAGTGCAAGCACGTGCTGCTTTAAGATCACTGGAACTGGAATCTGTTCACAGTTTGACATTGAAGGTTGGTCTTCATCACATGCATCTATAAATAGTTCATTCTGAACATGTATTCTAGTTTAATGGATTTATCTGGTGCCACGAATTTTTCTTTCATTTGATGGAAAACAAGGATATCATTAGTTGGACTATGATGCTGAGTTAATTTATCAGCCTTGAACATTCTTCTGATGTGATGTGACGAAGTTTTTCGAATGGATAAGGGATGTTAATGCCAATTGTGATGAGTAGTTGCTATCGGTTGTTATCAACTTGATCTCTACTTGCGTAATATTAGGAGATTCAACTAAAGGTAGACAAGTACAAGCTCAGGTTATTGTTTCTGGGTTTGCTAATGAGGTTTCTATTTTGAACTCTCTTGTTGCCATGCTTTGAAGTGTGGTCAATTAGATCTTTCAAGAATAATTTTCGATCTTGTACAGCAATGAATTCAGGATGTGCACATTTTGGATGTCTACAAAAGGCTTTTCGCCTCTGGGTAAGAGCGCGAGAGGAAGAAAGCTTCTGTCTTGTTTCCATTGTATGAATTGGTGTTTTAGTCACTTTTGTGGAACTCGCCACACTGGATCTTTGCAAGTAGCTTCACTGTCATGCACTTGGATCTAGCCTGTTACCGTGTATAGTAATACAAAATAGTCTCCTATCAGCAAGCTCAAAATGTGGGCTCATGGAACCAGCCATCCAAGTGTTCGAGGAGATGGGTAGTCTTCGAGATATAGTAGGTTATGGAATTAATGGTGCCGGAGAAATTGCAATAAGTTTCTATGATGAGGCGAGGATGCAGGGGTTGGATTCTGATAGTGCGATTTACTTGATTGTCTTGAATGCTTGTAGTCCTACGAGCTAGTGGAAGATGGACTAAGGATTTTCAATTAAATGGCTAAAGAAAGCAAAAATTAGGCCTCACAAGCAGCATTTGGGTGCTTAGTTGATTGCTTGCTCGTGCAGGATGCTTGTTTGTTGCACAGGGCCTTGCCAATAATGTTTTGGAGTAGGTGGGCCTAGACGTTTATGGGAATGTGGAGCTTGCGGAGCTTGCAACAATAAAGTTGCCAAAGTAGGAAATGAGGAGATCGGATCAAGTTATGCCCCGTCAAATGTTTATGCATCGGTTGGGAGATTTGAGGATGTTAAAGTTTTAAGATCTAGTATGGAAACTAAAGGTTTAACAAAGAGCAAAGCTGTCATTGCAATCCATGTGATGACCATTGATTTTGGATGAGATTGCCTATACAAATAGTTTTATCTTGTCAACCTGGATGGGCGGGTTTTCATGCACAAATTCATTGGGAATCCCATCTCTCTTGTTTCTCATCAATTGGCAGTTCGGTTAAGGGAGCGTTCTGTGCTCATCCTATAATATTTTGCTACGAGTGGAGGGTCTTGGCAAAAACCTTGAAAGTAATCACAGAGAATTACTTGAGCAAGTAGATAACCACCTGTCTTTGGTCAAAGCTATGAAGGCATTGAGGGAAGAAGAAAGGAGAGAAGAAAATACAAAGAACGGATGACGGTTATGATGTCTATTTGTTAGCTGCAACAAGATCAATTATAGAGGAAAGGTCAATCCACATCTTGCTAGTCCAGAGTAGCTCACAAGGGAGTCGGGTCATGGCTTGCAAGAAATTATAAGTAATGGAAACCTAAGTGTAACTTATGAGCATCAAGGAATGCTTTCTCAAATGCACAATCAAAGTAATTATTCGTACGCTGGCCATGTGGGGTATGGTTAAGATGAAAATTCTATCTGATGACAATCGAGGATGACGATGGTATCAGCTCATTGAATAGGAAGACGAATGACATTTATGGAGTCTTTGAGAACTAATTCTTTTTTTGAGCCATGCAAGAAAGATTTCTTTCATGTGAAAAGGAAATCTAGTATGAAGATGTACATGTACTACACGTCAAGAATCGTTGTGATCATTGAGAATATATGGGAGGATCCAATGACAAAACCTTGGAGAGAGAGGTCACTATGGGCTTGAAGGGTCGTAATGCGGTAATTGAGCAAAGTTTTGTTGCAGCAAAAGGTGACTATTGTTATGGTGAAATTTGGAATTTTTGATCCACTGAAAGTTATTAGGATTGCTTTGGTTGATGCTGTCAGTGAGTCATCCTTATTGACGACAATTAAAACAATTGTGGCCCAACTCCCTATAGCCGAAAAGGAGGAAAAGGATATAGTGTTATGGAGTGTATCAATTTCTTATTACAAATAGAATGGGACATATGACAAGGCCTTGGTTATGTTATAAAGAAACGACAAGTAGAGGTGTTAGAGTGGACGAGGCTGTCATGATTAGCATTCTTTCAGCGTGCACATATTTTCTATTGTCAAGATGGGAAAATTGATCTGTGGGTTGACAATGGAACTTGGGAGCTCGAGGAAGAGGCGAGGTGCAAATACCCACATTTGTTTGATGATTGAGGCAACTTAAGATTTATTCAAATTTCGAGGACGAAATTTTTTTTAAGGAGGGTAGAATGTAATATTTGAGATTTTTTATTAGGTCAAAGAAAAGGTGGTGGGACCCACTTTAAATAAAGAAAGAAAAAAGAAAACAGAAAATGAGAAGACATAAAAGGGAAAGAAAGCCCACGTTCGGGCAGCAGAAGAAAAGAGGAAAGAAGAAGAAAGAAAGAAGAAGAAGAAGAAGAAGAAGAAGAAGAAAGAGAAGAAAGAAGAGAGAGGGCTTTGTGTGTTCACGCCGCGGGCAACTCACCAAGCTTATTTACAACGCTCGGTAAGTGATCGCACCCTTCGTTCTTCCAATCGGAGTAGTTTCGGAGTTAGGGTTTGAAATTCGGAATTTTGGGAAAATCGAGTGGCGAAGTCCGATTTTGGAGTCGTTGAGCCGCTTATTTTTGTAGGAATGATGATTTAGGGTGTTGTGGAGCCGTGAGATTTTACGGATCGTGATTTGAGCCTGTGGTTTGTCCGAAACAAAATTTCAAAGTTTCCCGCGCGCAGTGAACAGTACGCGTCCAGCAGCTTTGGGCCCATATTTTGTCATTTTTCGGCTTGATTTTGGGGCAGCCAAGTTAGGATTCTTGTAGTATGTATCAAGGGCTTTCTATTGACTATAAATACATTCGGATCGGGGTTCGGAGGAGAAAGTGAAGGCACGATCAAGTTTTGCGCTTAAACTCCGAGTTGCGAATAGCTCGAACAATAGCTTTGGTTATGTGATTTGTTAGCATGTAGGAGTCCTTTCGTTAGAGTTAAGGTGTAAGTTAGTCGTTTCATAGTTGAGATAGAGTTTTATTAGATTTTAACATTATTCCTCGGTTATTTGATAGGGCCATGAGTTCGACGATACGAATATCGTTTGTCATTTGGTCGTAGACAATGAGGTGAGTGGTACTATATCTTCTTTGGTTTTGTAAAATCATATCTTGAAGTATATATGTATATATATATATTGAATAGAGAAGAGCATTTTTATTGCATAAAAGCCGAATCGAGCGATTGCCACTTTTTAGTTGATTGTGAATGTTTGAAAATGATGTTATACAAGGTTTGTGGAGAAATATATATGAAATTGCTTTACGACTGATTTATGGAAAGGTTTATGATGATTTGAGAAATGGATATGAAATGGATGATGGGTTATGTTGGAAAATATTATTTGTTTGGTTTAAGATATTGATTTATGGATTGGATTTCTGGTATTGGAGTATGGTTATTTATGCTCAATATGACTGTGAACCCAGTGAGGGGGTTTTGGGGTATGCATACCAAGTTTAGGATATCCTTCTGGGCCCAGCCATCGGCTTTGTAGGTGGAGGCCTTGCCAAGGGGAGAATCTTGGTCGCCTTGTCACAAGGCGTTGTGTCGTGACCATGGTTAGTTATTGAGCAAAAGATTGGTTGATGGATGGACCATCGACGTGTGTTTGATATGAGATGAATCAATGGATAGACCATTGATATGTGTTTTTGATGGAGATTATTCAATGGACTTGACTATTGATACTTGACTTTTGATGGTGATTTAAATGAGTTTTCCATGTTAATATAAAGCTTTGATTATAAGAAATAACTCTTATATGATTCGATATGTATTTTATATATTGAGTTTAAGTTATGAAGTTTGGTATTGCTTTGTATACATGCATAGTGGTTGCTCGATCTGCTTAAAAGATATGTACTACTCACTGAGCTCGTGGTTGCTCACCCCTCTATTTCCAAACCTTTTCAGGTCCTTTGGTTAGCATCTAGTAGGTCAAAGAGTGCATCGATGGGGACCTTTGGAAGTGGACTTTGGGTATAGTTTGAGGCTGCGTCCTTCGGGTGGAAGGATGGCCGTGTTACCCCCGTCCTTGTAGGATTTGGGGTGTGACACATAATTAACTGCGCTACAGTCTTTCTTCTCTTCTCATCTGTCTCTACCTGCGAAACCTTCACTTTCTCCTGTCTTCCTGTCCTCACATCATCATCATTGTCAGTGACGCTCCAGCAAAGCCGGCGAGTCACCACAAGAAGCCACATCAATGCAAAGACTATTGCATAAGCTCTGCCACACAACACCGTCCCCATCAGACTAATGAACAGCAGATATGCCATATCAAGTTTGGCTCGTTTCGTTCGTGACTGATCTTGATGATCTGGGCTTAGCTCTTGCTTCATTGATGAGCCATTGTCCAAGAATCCACCGTGAGACCACTGTTTGGACACACAGTCCAGGTACTCTAATGACGAACTTGAACCTGAAGAAAGAGAGGTAGAAGAAAAATGATTTGCCTGATCATCGATAAGCTTCTGATCGTTATTATCACATAACGACCCCCTTGGTTCGGCATCCATTAAAGGACAGTGTTTCGTCAACAATGAGTTTCGAACTGAACTACCTCTTTTCCGGTGGATAGTCCGAGCCTGCGAAAAAAAAAATGGAGAAAAATGAGTACATATGGAAACCACTAAAATGTTCTCACATAGTTCTCAGACCTAAAGTGACATTTTCACGATAATAATAGTTTCTTCCGCAACATAATACGTAATCCTCGTTGGACATTTCTTTAATGGCACAAACCAGAAAAACTAAAAAAGTGGGATAACAAACCAAAGCGGTGTAGAAGATAGCGGACTTCAACATGCGCGAGAAGCTATGCTTTCTCGATCGAGCATACGGTGGTTTCACGCTTGCTCTCTCATTGTCGTCCTCATCCATCAAAAGATGCATGAGCTGGTTCCGCCTACGCCAGGGCTTGAGCATCACGTCCTCGATGACGGGCCGTCTAAAGCAATGCAAGAACTTGATCCTCGACACATTCTTCATAGTCTCTCTCTGACGTTTCATGCCTTGCAGATCGCAACCCGTATTTCGGACTCAATGGAGAAAAGAAACGAGGCAGGAAAAGATGGGGAGGCCACACGTTATTTTTGGATGGCTTCGAGTCGAAAGGCCATAGATTTAGTGTAGTTTTGGATCACTTGTTTTCTTTTCCTTTGGTGCAAGTGTAAGTACATGAAGACATCTCGAGTCTCATCTCTCTCTATATAAATATTTCTATTTCCAGAGTGAGAATTACTATCTGGTGGTTAAGGATTTAAACGCTTGAATGAGAAGGTCAGAGAAAAGGGCAAAAGGGGATAATGGCTTACTGCCGCCGATGGACAGACAGGTAGGAGGAGAGGGTATGACTACGCACGTCTTGGCTTATGGTTTTAGTGAAGAGAAATGGCTTTAAATTTGAATGGTCCTGATTATGATCGTCAAGACATCTCTAGATAATCAATCTCTGAGTGGGGTTAACTGTGGTAGTTGCCCTCCAAGAAATTCTAAACTTATTCCTTTTATTTAGGAGATCCAAAAGAATCGAGAATCGTTCATAATAGGAACAAACCCACCTAGAACCAGCTGTTCTCATGGGAACCGGTCTAGTTCCAAGGATGGAAGCATCCACCTGAACTGGACCGGTACATATATTCCGGTCAAGTTTTCTATCAATTCTAAAGTCCCTAGCAATGGACTTGCTTCTTTGATATCTTAATGAGGACATTGATGCTCTCTTCTTACTGTCTAAATTGAGACCCATCTCAACTATTGTCATCGTCCTCCCTTCTATATCTTTTCCTTCATTAGGATCACATGCTAGTTTGGTGTCCATACAACACACATTAGAAACATTTTGGCTTTATTCCTTCCTCTAGAATACCGGTTCCAAGGATCCACCCGAGACCTAGATCGGTAACCAACAGATGGTTCTTGGTTCTAGGGGGGAATAGCCCACTGCCCATCCTAAAACCAAGCACCCTTGCATTCAATTCGAGAAATGTGTTGCTTCTTCAAAATCCTAGCGGTGCCTTACAATGCTTGTGCGAATAAGCATTTTGCTTGCACGCATGCTACAAGCCAAAAGTTCCACCTGCTTACACAATCGCAAGAAATCGAAATATGCCATTTCAGTGGGTGAATAAGTGCATTGGTGGTCTGTGGCCATTCGAGCAGAGAAACAACGGATGGGAAATCTGACGATTTTGCATATGTAACATCTGCCTTTCCTATCTACATGTCGAACAACCCTCTTGTGTCCGAAATTTGTGTAATGCGAGGTCCCACCATGTCGTGACATCTTAATGTCTAAGAATCTCCAAAAGCTTTATGCATCACCCTTTGAGCATTATCATTAGAGTCTCCTAAAGAAATAAGTCGGCTAAGCCTAATAAATGAGCGGGTTGGATTGAGTCAAAAAAAAAATGTCTGACCCATTTAACCCGCATTAACCCATTTTTATGCTATACAATTTTAGAGTTCCATACCCGACCCGATTAGCACCTAACATATAACCGATACAATCCACATTACTAAAAAAGTCCATATCTAACCCAATTTATGCAAACTCGTACCCATTCGCTCAAACAACTTTAAGCCTTTCATATGAATCTATCATTTAGATAAAATTTTATATCAAATTAAAAAATAATAAACCAAATAAAAAGTCGCCACTCGTTGTCGCTTGCTTAGCCAACTCAGCTAACGTTGTCTCTCCTCCATCCAAGCCCCACGCCGCTGCTATGGAGACCCCAAACATAGTGCCTGTTTGGTTTGGTTTTAGGGAAATGCCCTTGGGAGAATACAAATACCTTTAAAATAAAGGGGTTCTCCGAAATGTTATCCCGTTTGGTAAATTGTAATCTCAAATAGCATTGAAATGTAACTTTAGCATAAATATCGTTTGGCAAAACTCACATTTGTAATGGGCTTTTGCTATTTCTTTTTTTTTTTTTTTAATCTGAAAATCAAATCCGGTGGTCGGCTAACTACCGGCCAACTACCGAATGGCCGAGATCTAGCCGTCTGGCCGCCTAAGGTTGCGACCTCGGGTGACAACATTTGAAAAGCCCTTTGCGTGATTGATGTTAGTTTTTTTTTTTTTTAATTTCATTTGTTTAAAATTGAAAAAAAAAATAATGTATACAACTTTTTAAATATAAATTTTGACAATAATACTAAAAAAATCGAATACATTTATATATATATATTTAAAAAAAGACTAAACCCTTCATCGAAATTTTTTAATTTTATTTGTTTAAAATTGAAAAAAAGAAAATAATGTATGCAACTTTTTAAATATAAATTTTGACAATAATGCTAAAAAAATCAAAAACATATATATATAATATTTTTTTAAAAAGACCAAAACCTTCGTCGAAATTGTTTAATTTTTATTTGTTCAAAATTGAAAAAATAATGTATGCAACTTTTTAAATATAAAATTGAAAATAATGCTAAAAATCAAATACATATGTATAATTTTTTTTATAAAAGGACCAAACTCTTCGTCGGAATTTTTTAATTTTTTTTAAATTGAAAAAAATCATGTATATAACTTTTTTAATATAAATTTTGACAATAATGCTAAAAAATCAAATATATAAATATTTTTTAAAAAGACCAAAATATATTTATTTTTTTAGTATTTATATAATTTTTTTTTTTAGCATTATTTTGGCATTTAAAAAAATAATAACGAGGGAAAAATTAGAAATTTGAAGAATAAATTATGATAGTTTTGGAAAAAAAAAAAAAGTTTCAGCATTTGGCTAAATGCTAAAAGTTCAAAGCTAATCCCTACTAGCATTGGGCTTTCATTTTCCCAATGCTGGCTTTCACTTGAAAGCTACTTCAAAATGGTTGTCAAATAGTCCAGCATTTCCCCAAGGGATTTTGAAGGCTGAAAGCCCATTGGGAATGCTAAACCAAACACACCTGAAGACGAATGGTGAAGAAGATGAACAGTGACATGGATGAACGTGAACTTGCATTTCCAAAATGCCGAATGCTCAAAACAGCTCCGGACCTACATTGGGCTTTTAGCATTAGGAATGCTGATATTTGGCCAATGAGCTTTAAAAAACGTTTGTTAAATGCAAAATATTTTTCCCAAGGGGCTTTGGGAGTCCAAAACCCCTTGGGAAAGCCGAACCAAACGGGATAGTCCTGTGATGATGGATTTTTTCATTGATCTTCTACTATTTTTATTTGTCAAATATGAGACCAATTTGAGATTGATCATGTAATATAATTACTTCTCATATATGATTTTAATATTCTTTAATTGTCAAATATGAGCCTTATATGAGTTTGATATGTTAATGTATTATTTGTTAAATATGAGCCAATTATGAGATAGGTATCCCTATACTATTAAATTCTTTCAAAACTTCATATTGAACAAGTTTCTTTAAAGATAAAAATTGCTAGTATTTCGGGATAGAATCTATATATACATAAAAAAAAAAAAAAAACTTTATTAGAGCATCTATTACTGAAAATATGCATAGTTCTATTAGAGAATTATGGATAAGAATATATGAAATTATAACAATAATAGATCTTATTATTAAAATTTGCATAAGACTAGAGATGTAGGGTTAGAGATATGTTAAGATTAAAGATTTGCTAAAGTGAGAATCAAAAACAAATTACGGAGAGTTTCACACATAAGTGTGCTATATGGCTCAACTTCACTCGAGTTTTACCCACTCTTATACTAGGTTGATGTTCCACTCGCACAAGAATAAATTTTACTTAGATTTTACTGAAACAGTTACCACAGGACACTTATTAAGTAACGAAATAACAAAATACTGTAAATTATAATGCATCGACTATTTTTGTGACATACATAGTTAATATTTTGAAAATTGAATATTTTTGCATTAAATATTTTTAACAATTGTATCAAGGACACTTATTAACAAGATCCATTTTATTTTCACTTCTCTTTTTATGTGGCGGGCGCAATCAGATTTTCTTCGGCGAATCTGTCATCCATGTTGCTTGCAAAAAGTTACTTCATCTAGGGCTTCAAGTGCCATCGAATGAAGGGCCAAATGGGGCCTTGTTGTGAAGATTTTTTTTTTTTTCTCGTTGACAGTATTGCATGATAAATCTTTTATTTTTTAATAATTTTAACACACATTCAGAAGTATGGGGATGATGAGTAAATTGTACAAAATGATGAATCTCAATCATAGTAGTTAACTTGCTCTTTAGATTGAGAGGGCATTTTATGGCATCTTGATCATTTTTAATATCCATGCTCGACTTATTTTACCAAGCCTTCATTAAAATTGACCTAGCTAGTCAAATAAATCCATGAAAAATTGATCAACTTAAAAGTCAGTAGTCTCAAACCTCAAGTTATTGATTTGCTCAGGTCTTAAGTCAAAGCGAGTCTATGAGATTGATAGTCAATATCGAATACGTAAATTCACATATAGATTCATAATTTTTTTAATTTAAATGATACTTCAAAATTTGACCGAAAAGCGAGAAATTGCTTTTTACTTTTCAAAAAGCTTAACTAAATAGCCTCTTAACTTAGATACTTAAAAGATTCCATAAAACATTGCTTGAAGCTTTCTAATATCTAGTATGATATTCATTTTTCCATCCGAATAGATGTTGATACAACCAAAATGCTTTTAGCACGTTAACCACGTTACAAAAAAAAAAAAAAAAAAAAATAAGATCATTTCTCGACTTCACACTTGTCGATATGAGGAATAGATAAATAATACCATTCCTCGAATTTATAGTATTTTCAGAATGTGAGCTCGAGCTTCGATTAAATTTACATTCTTAGTGAGTTGAGTCGACGTTGGTTTTGGACAATCAGGTCCAAGTGAACTCAAAAATTAAAAGGAATGACAATTGTGAATCCAATGGTAATGGGTCTTTGTGCTATAAATAATGTACTCAAATCTAAGTGCTATCCTTTCCTATTTTCTTTTAGGCCAACAAGTGCTTGGCTTACTTCTTTTGTTAGGCATCGCAAAAACACATTGCGCCAGGAAATTGAGTACATTTAAAAGAAGATAGCACGGACGGGATTACCTTGGGAGCAGCCATATATTGATCTGGAGTGATAACTGATAAGCGGGAGCAGAGGGAGGCTTGGTCACTGAGGTATTGGTTGTCTCAGAACCCTTGACAGCATGATTCTGATTTATTCTGACAAGTAAATGAGTTCCATTACGATGATAAACTAGTATAAATCATGTTCCTTGTTTAAAAATCATCGTGGTGGCTTGATCCTTTCTTTCGACTACCTAACATGTGGGGCTTGCTGTTGTTTTGGATAATAGAGATATTCTGGGATTTTAAATCAGCTGAGGTTTCATCTTTTCCGATAAAATACTTAATGCCGTGCCTGGGATTTGCATTCTGATGTGGCGGTGCATTTTTTGTTGGTTTAACAGCTGATTGGCCTTAATCTTTCCTACACTATTTGATTTACTGTGACTTTTCAGGATGAGAAAGAAGCTAAAATCCATGAGTTGACTGCAGCAGCAGGGTGAGCGGAAGAGATCCGCTGCTTATCTGGAGTAGCTTGAAATGGTTTTGTGGGATATGGAAAAGCATTCGGACCACCTATCGAAAAATATCAAAGACATTGTTAAAAGTGTAAGAGATATCGAGTGGAGGAGAGCTCCTGTCACTGTTGGTAGTAGCCAGTACCCACCGGTATGTGTCTCTCGTAACTATACTGTTCTTGTTTATATTTTCTTCCTGTTGGGTTCAAGACAAACTGCAGGATGGGTTGAATCTTGCCAATATAGGGGAATTAGTTAGTAGTGAGGCTGACATAACTAACTTGCGATTGATGTAGAAGATGGAAGGGCTAGTAGAGTCAGCGGGTTCGATTGTCCTAATTGAGATCTTCGAATACTTGTTCACGCATCAATTGTTCTTAATTATGCATAACTTTACTCCGTATGGCAAAACAGAGCTCTTCAGTTAGGACTCTGCTTGTGGCGTCACTTCGTCAGAATTATGTAACATGTTATTCATGAACCAAGCTGCATTTCACTCGACAAGCACGAAGGAATAAAAAGAGGTAAAAATTCGCTTCAGCTTCTCATTATTACAAACACTAAAAATTTGCTTTCAATTGCTTTGAGACGCTCACACTCATCGGTGCACAAACGCATACACTGCAGTGCGTATATAAGCCGCCACCAATGCCGAAACGGCATGAACCACTGACTTGCTCTTATAGGACAGCACCCTAAACAGAACAGCACATGTCTAAAATGATGACGATGATGCGAGGGCTTGTGCTTCGGATCGTCTACTATACAGAGAGAGAGATAGAGAGAGAGTGATATACTGTTATCTTTCTTGTTTTCTGGACCGTCATCCAATGGTGATACTGTCGACCTGAGCTTGGAGAAGGGTAGTTATCCCAGGCTCTAACCTGGGCGCGCTGAGATGACTCGGGTAGTTGCGCCTTATGGCCCAGCCCATGCATGGCCCATTCTGTCTAATAGTGCGATATTCGGCCACTTCAAGAATAAAATACATGTAGCCGAACGGTCACATTCAAAATAAGAAAATGAGAGGAATTAACTTCCACAAAACTCAGCCCCTCCTCTTAATTTCACGACCATGCACTTCTCCTTACTTCTCAAAATATGGCCTTCGAGGCTTGGAATTTGCAATTGACCTAAATCAACGATAGTACCTAACCCATTTTTAAGATAGCTCACCAACTCCAAATAGCTTTTATTTTTTTTTATTTTTTTTTATGAAGATCGAATTTATGGAAGATGTTCAACATCGTGGACCTCCCCAATGATGGAAGAAGGTCATCTGTATGGTATGTGCTGTGAAATGATCTTTGAAACCTAATGGTGGGAGAGGCCATTTGAAAAGGCATCAAGACATATATTTCGCTGAAATGGTCTACCCAGGGGGAGCTCCGCCACCTCTCTTCAAACGGGCCATTGACATTTGCATTTTTATTTTTATTTTTTTTCTGTACTAAGTGTTATAAAAGTATTTGTTTGTATTTTAGTGATGAAATAAATGTGTTTTTATCAGTCTGCTTAGTATGGTGCTTTTAACTATTAGGCTGTAAATTTGTTTATGAGATTGTATTTATCTAAGTTTGATTCTTATGTATTCGTACTTTCATAGGCACAAATTATATGGTGTTGTTTGATTTTATAATGAGATGTATTGATTTAAGTCTGATTCTTTTGTACTATGTCATGTATTTCGTTTTGGTCCAATTATCCAACAACTCCCTATAACAAAAAAAACCATGAAGCAGGAATAATTCATTCTACTGACATTTTTATTTTATTTTATTGAATTTTCAATTAGTTTAAAAAAATTGAAAAAGAAATTGAAAACCAGCCCTTAGCGTAACGTGACCGAGCCTGACATGTGAGTTAGCACAGCCCGGCATTGTCATGGGCAAGCCGGCCCGTGCGCGGGATTTCTCGTGCTGCACTTGGCCCGACACATAAAGTGACGGCCAGGAGTCATCATTACTTGCTAGTTGTCATAATAATTTCCTCGGTATATATAACATCCTAGCAAAAATAATTTCGTTATCAGGATGATAACTTTAAAGGCTGATGCAGCAAGATTCATCAGTCCGGTCCTTACTATTTATTAATATGTCAATTATAAGCACAATGTGCTGAAGAAAAAGAGATGAAATCCCCTAAGCAAGAGCCAATAGTCAGCAATGAGCAATGCTATTTATGGGGATTAATTTGCTGAGCTATCCTCTTCTTCTCATGTGAAGCAAACATAGTGATCTTGAAATTATTAATCCCCAAAGTAATTGTAGATACATAAATTTGTGGAGGGATTGGACATGTAAAGAAGGCATTTTTAAATAAGTTTTTCAAATTTTTTGGCCTAAAAGGAATTTCTTTAAATTAATTAACGTTTTACGAAAACGTAAGCAAGGGGAAGCAAATAACTATTTGTTCTCATCTTTATTGCTCATCTTCACAGTTTTAAAAGTAGCGACTTTAATAATGTCAAGTAGTGGAAAAGGCTGAATGGACGAATTGCCAAATCAGTCTTAAACCAATTATTTATAGTTTTGCAATTTCAAGCCAAAATGACAAGTGAGAAATTCACGTAATTTTCTCCATCAAACATTAGCTTTCTTGTATTGATGTCCATGCCAAATTTCATTTAAATAAATCACTGAAAGAATAAAAATAAACATGTCAAAATATGTTAGGATTTCATTGGACCAACTGAAAGTTTTAGAACAATAGTGGACATCAATAAAAGTAAGATGTATGCCCAATTGACAGTTCAATTATGACACTATACATCAAACAAGTGCACAAGCTACTGACATCATTATCTCTTCTAGCGATAGAAGCTACTGTTTGCATCTCGATTGAAAGGAGGCAAGAGATGTCAATTTGATGCATTTTGCATATTCACTTGCTGATCGCTCTACAGAAAGTTGGAAATAATCATGAAAATAGATCTCCCCAAAGGCCGTCCCTAATTATTTTTGGTGCCACGATTCCAAACTTAAACATTGAAGTATTCATGTAATGTTGAAGCTAGCTCTGCAGTGAACATCGTAAATCACATAATTAGGATTAGTGAGAACTAAGAAAGTATTTAAAAGCCGATCGTCATCATGATTAACAATTAAACACAATAGCACATGAAAAAGTAACTTCAAAACTTACCAAACCCTGCAAATGCTCCGAATTTTTGACATTGAGATCGCGGAGTTGCTCTAAGGTGATAGCAGCGAGTGGCGTTTGTAGGGATACTTGAACGCGAAGTTCACGGGAGACTTGTCTCATAGTCGGTCGAAGCCGCGGATTGGCTTGCAAGCACATGAACGCTAGCTTGGCGATTGAGACTACGTCTTGCGCATCTCGAAGACAAAGTCCATAAGGCAAGAGACGTTGATCCAACACATCCTTCAACAGTATTGGCGATTCAGTTTGGGTGGATGATGAACATTCCCTAAAGACATGATCTTTTGGATGCTTTCCCATGATTGTCTCTAATGCGACGACTCCAAAACTATATACATCGCACTTTTCCGTAGGAATCGAAGAATAAGCCAGCTCTGCAAGTGGAGAATTCATGGTTTTTTAATAATCTTGATTATAAGTTGTTTTCAAATTGAAAACATTGCTTCCCATGAGGTATTAGTTAGAAGTACAAATGTCTACTTAATATATGCTTATAACACTGATTTGACCATGGGAGTTTACGCTTTCGAGGCATTCGAAGGATTTTGTTTGATGCTCGTGTCATTCAAGTAACACAAATTCATAACCATGAGATGGATCGATTATAATTTTAATCTCTTTTGCCAATTCTTCCTTATTAGGAAAGTCAGAAGGCTTTCTAATCAACATCAAACTTGAATGCTCTAAATGCGTAAACGTATTTCTATAAGAAGATTAAATAACAAAAGAAGGAATGTTTGACATTGAATGCCAGTGAAATTGAAAAAATTACGAAGTACCTGGAGCAATATACCCTATGGTGCCGGCAACAATAGTCCAGTTTGATGAATCCGGCCTCAATAGTCTTGCAGTGCCAAAATCGGAAACACGAGCCTCATAATTGCAATCCAATAGAACGTTGTTACTGGTCAAGTCTCGATGAATCAAAGGAGGTGAACATTCGTGATGCATATAGGACAAAGCATCCGCGACTCCTCGAACCACATTTACCCTCTTGTCCCAATGAAATTCTACTGCTCTTTCATTATCGTTCAAAATTGTTCTCAAGCTTCCTCTTTCCATGTACTCATATACCAAAAAATAGCGTTGGGCATGAGAGCAAAACCCATAAAATTTCACTATATTACGATGGCGTAGATTTCTTAAGGCTTGAATTTCCCTTTCAAATGGTACCAAATCAACAATCTCACTATCGTCCTGGGATGATGAGGTTTGCTTTATAGCAAATGTTTGACCTTCCGATATATTGGCTTTATAAACAATTCCATATGCTCCTTTGCCTACATAGTACTTCGAGTCAAATCCTTCTGTAGCCTCGGAGATTCGATCATAGAAAACTTTGCCATCATAACTCAAAATATGCATGAAATCCAAATCATTTGCCCTTTCATTGTTCTCTCTTGGGATAATCATTCTTCGATGATGATTGATGATTATAAGAACAATCAAGGTGCAAGAGAGGATAATTCCCAACAACGAGAGAAAGAGGATAATTGCGAATCCAACTGCAACATGTGGATTGCGTTTCTTACTCTTGATAGAATTGCATTTCGATAGACCAATGACATTTCCACAGAGCCCTTTGTTATGCTGCATTGCCTCAAATGGAGCCTCATTGAAAGCTTTGACATTCGGGAGAGGACCTTCTAGGTTATTGTAGGACAAGTTAATGGAAGTTAAGGCTGACATATCACCAAAAGTATGTGGAATAGAACCAGAAAGGTTGTTGTGGGAGATATCTAGAACTTGTAGCATTCTCAAATGTCCAAGTACTCCCGGTATGTTTCCAGTCAACAAATTATGACTTATGTCAAGAACCTCAAGGAATTGTGCATTGCCTATCTCTGGAGGAATGCTTGTCCAAAATTTATTTCTACTCAAGTTTAAGGTCAACAAGTTTTTGCATGAGCCTAACTGCACCGGCATCAATCCGCTCAAATTGTTTGATGCCAAGTTTAGATGTGCTAAATGAGATAAAAGTCCAATCTCAATCGGGACATTTCCTATGATAACGTTGCGGCTTAGATCAAGTTCTAACAACATCGATAGACTCCCAAATTCCCTTGGAATCTCCCCACTTAAAAGATTTGAAGAAAGATTTAGCACCTGTAACTGAACCATCCTTCCAAATACTGTAGATATCTCGCCAGAAATTTTGTTGTTTGATATCTTTAAGCTTGTCAAATTAGGACAACAGTCCCATTTCCATGAAAGTTCACTGTTCAAATGATTGTCGCTTAAGTCTACATAATTTAGATGCGGATGTATTCCAAAAGCTTCTATTATGTTTCCAGTAAGTTGGTTTTCTTCTAGCCTTAATCTGATTAATGTGGTACAATTCTTTAAGCTTGTTGGGATGGGACCCGTGAAATGATTTTTGAAGGCGGTGAAATTTTGCAATGATCTCCCAAGGCACACATCTTTTGGCAGTTCCCCCTCTAGTTTATTATTCCCCATATCTAAATGAGTAAGATGTGTTAACCTATTAAATTCAGGAGGCAAGGAACCAGAGAACATGTTGGAACTAAATAATAATTTAGTTAAATTGGCTAAGCTTCCAACTGATGCAGGGATTGGACCGGACAAATTATTTTGGGAGAGGCTAAGGACAGATAAACTTGACAAATTTCCGATGGAATGAGGAATTGAGCCGGTGAGATTGTTGAATGATAGGTCAAGTTTATCAAGAGAAGCGAGCCCTCCGATTTTTGTAGGAATGGATCCTGACAATCTATTTCCCCTTAAGGAAAGAACTGTCAAGCTCTCCAGCATACTTATACTTGGAGGAATTTCCCCAGATAGTTCATTAAAGCAAAGAGCAAGATAGTTGAGTTTGGAAAGGTTACCAATACTTAAGGGGAGGGAGCCATAGATTGAGTTGTTGGCAAGTTCAAAGCTAACCATACCGATTAAGCGCAAGAAGTCAAGGCCATCTAGAGTTCCCCTCAAACCGACATTAGAAAGATTTAGATGGGTGATGGCTCCGTAGTAGTTGCAAGCAACACCGGTAAAGCGACAAGGATTATCGCCATGCCATGAAGAGAGGAGAGATTGGCTATGATTGTCAAAAGTAGATTTCCAATTCAAGAGAGCCTCCAATTCATCCTTATTCTTGGTTGTGTGGATAGTGGAAAAAGAAGTGAAGGAAGTGGAAACTCCTGCCTCATGAAATGAAGTGGTGTCGATCAAGAAGAGCGAGGAGGAGAAGAAGAAGAAGACATGTAAAGGAGACAAGATGGACAACAATGATGAAGAAGCCATGATTTTGGGGGGATGGATGGTTTTTGGGAGGTAGAAAATGGTTTAGGTTGACATAACGTTAACAAGATTGATGACATATTTATAGATGCGATGTCATTCTTGAAGCTCCTCAGTCAAGGCCAATGCCTTTTAAAGTTGAACAGCATTTTCCCATAAATAGGGGTGTTTCATGAACAATATTTTATTCTACTTTTTTTGTGATTGACGATATATTGCAAAGTAATATCTTTTACTTTTCCAAACAGTTTAGTATGTGCCATTTGGATATAATAAGAAAATAATGCCAAACGATAAGACTCAATCGCTAGTCATCATTGAACAAGAAAAAAAAGAAAAAGAAATCGTCATTGAGTCGCCAATGCTCTCTCTCTCTCTACACTCCTACCTCATCCTCTCCAAAGGTGGACTATGCCTAATCATCTCCCTAATTCTCTTGAAATTCATATCCCTCCCTCCCTCCCTCCCTCCCTCCCTCCCTTCTTCTCTCTCTTTCTCTCTATTGCGTTCTCCATCGGTGTCATGGTCTCTCCTACAATCCTACCATCACTGGATGGAGATTCTCCACCTAAATTTGAGGGAATAAGGTTGTAATTTGAGAATTTAGGATAATTGAGTTTAGACCATTTCAAACAAAGATTAAGAAAGCATGGGACTCCCTAATTTTTGGCCTTGTGGTGTAGAAAAAGCCATGATTAAGGGGGGGGGGAAGGAAACTTTGAGTTTCTTATTTCCAGCAACTATGTTGATTCTCTTCATGGACAAAACAAATGAAAAAACATAAGATGTTTCATTAGTATTCACATATCCAAAAACTACTCAACGCGAACCGAAATCCCTTACTCAACCCCTTCAATTTAAATCTACCCCTTCTATTTAAATCTATGTACAATTGTAATGTTCATATGAAGATCAAGTAGCTTAATTAAAATTATTCAAATAGACACTTACTTTTTGCTCTTTACTTCATATAAATATTGGTTTGGATGCACTTTTACTCTTTCTTAACCCGAAATATTCAAAATTTTCACAATTTATGGATAATGATTCATAAATTAAAGTATGATTAACCTTTTCTTCAACTAGTTCTTATAAGGCACAAGCGGATGCTTCTCGCAAGCCTCTCGTCCACTGGCTCAATGGAGCTCTTTCTTCCCAATTAATTTCTTTTTTTTCTTTTTATTTATGTGTGAATTTTACATTTCGAAAGTAGTGCAACTCATGAGTTTGGGTCTCCTTTTTGTTTTTGGTGAACTAGTCTTCACCCCTAAAACACTCATCCATGTATGAACACAAGAAATTCTCAGAAAGAGCAAAGTCAACATCAGCTTCATCTTTCTTTGCCCCAGTTTTCTCTTTTTCCAATCAATTTGTCTTAATCATATGGAGGGTCTTGATCATGAAGCCCTTTTTTACTTTTCTTGATCGTGAAGTCCTTTTTAACTTTTTCACCTCCTTTTGAATTCCACCCCCCCCCCTTCCTTCAAATGGTCTAATCATGTTTTGTCAGTTCAAAGCTATTCAATTTTATAATCATATTGAACTCAATCATTGAAGTAGTGACAAACAAGGATCCAATTAGAAGGAGTTATCGTGCTATCATGTCCTCAATTATTTTAAACTGTCATTTCTTATTTTCTGCTTTTGACCTATTGTTTCTTCGCTTACTTTTGCGATCTTTGGCCAAGCTCCTCCTCGTGAATCATGAGTTCTCATCACGTTACACATGATGGGCCCAAATAAAGTCTAGCCCCTCTTAAAGATTTTTCATACTTGTAATTTTACGATGAAGGGACTTTCTCATCATGTTACACATGATGAGCCTAGATAAAGTCCAAAGCCAACATTAGATCAAAAGGT
Organism: Eucalyptus tenuipes; assembly: GCA_014182365.1. Classification (NCBI taxonomy): domain Eukaryota; kingdom Viridiplantae; phylum Streptophyta; class Magnoliopsida; order Myrtales; family Myrtaceae; genus Eucalyptus; species Eucalyptus tenuipes. The sequence goes on along the minus strand of CM024547.1, from coordinate 8,931,372 downwards.
AAAAAATCACAATAAGATTTGTTGAATGACTAAGATTTATTGCATTTGAATTCGATGGTAAAGGATTATACAGACACAATACCACCTACGAACTAATATATCACCTCATACAAATTACATATTTCAAAATTGATTTTGATTTTTAAAACTTGTAATTACATCTATATCAATAACAAGAGAGAGAATATTTACCAAAAAAAAATAACAAGAGAGAGAACATGTGTAATCAACAACTTAAATAGAACATATAGCAAATATAAAATAATAAAATAATGAACTTTTACAAGCTACACAATTAGCTGGTAGCTACATAATTTTTTTATAACACAAGTCATGTTTGTCAATTTTTTTATAACACAAGTCATGTTTGTCACTGTTCATTGTGCAGTTGATTGATTTCTAAAGTGGCAAACTTTTTTGCCTACTTGTGATTTCTATTTAATGATTTCAACCATGACCCACTCACACGGGACATTTTGTATATATTTTTTAAGTGTTCGATGTTACTCGCGACTTGTCAAGTAGACATAATTCCTAAACAAGGAGCGTGGCTCCCAATTAAAGTATCATTGGGGCAAGTAGATAGCTTTCATTTCAAAAATCATGTACATTTTGCATGGACAACACTATCGCCATGCAAAGGCTTTCGAAATATGATATAGAGATAAGAACATCACGAGTATCACAACATTCTCATGGCACTAACTTAAGTTCAATCTTTTTTTTTCTCAATCGCTTAAATGCTATAACTTCTAAAAAAATGTTCACTTCATACTATAATTTTCAATTGATCACTTAAATGTCATAACTTTCCAAAACATTCGCCCAAATGCTGGAAATCTAAGATTGCATGTCACTTGAGGGGAAAATTTTACCCAATCAGTTCTAAACCTATTATACAAATGTTGATTTAATCTTAAACTTTCCAATTTTGTCAATTTAATTTTAAACCATTGTGTTAAAATCCAAGATGGTCATTCCAGCCAATTTTCGCCAAAAATCGCTCGCGTGGCGTGACGGTCTAGTTATCACCGATCGTTCCAAGGTATGAGAGTGTCGTCTTGATTCTTATGCAACTAAAGATTCTAGAGTCAAGGACTTGATGATGCTAATGTTTATTAGCGCCATTGTGGTACCTCTTACTTCAAAGATCATTATCTAATTGGTCACACAATCTTGATTATCAATTATGGCTCTAAGGGCATCAAAGTTGCTAAATGATCATGTAAATATATTTGTAGGGCTCATTTTCATCAAAGCCTAAATTAATCCTAACCTATTCTAGGAAGCAACAAACAACCAATTTATTGAAAAACAATGCGGTAAGTAAACATTCATATATTAAAATGACTTTAGAGTAAATGCGAAAAAAGGAAACCCTATACAAGTTGGGCAAAGAATATACATGGCTATGTTATAAGTCCCAGGATATGATCCGCCATAAGCTAAAACCAAGTCATATTTAATTTCTTTCAAAAGGATACTCATTAGGAATAAGCTACATGTATACTAATCAAGTGAAACCAAGCCACATCTAATGCTAATTTTAAAAAATAATGAAGACTTATTTCCAAGCATTTTCTAATTTTCTCATTTTTATTTTTTAATATCTTCGAATATTATTTATTTAAATTATAATAATTCAGAAAATGGGGAATCGGACTGGATCATTGAGCCCAGTCCGAATAAAGGTAGAATTCCAGCCTCACCGAGATGGGCTAAAGGGCGCAATTGAGTCCATCGTCAAACCCACTCCAATTCTAACCTTCCTAAGCCCGATTTTAGAAGACTACCAAGTTAAGCCCATGTTCGTTTAACTTAAACCAAGCCCAAATTAAGAAGACTCACGACCAGCCTGCTCTTCCACTAAAGCAATGCCAAACCCATACTAAAGCCTATTTCAAATAAGGATGGATTAAACCCAAGTCCATGTTAAACCCATTTGTTATTCTAGAGCCCATACCCTAATTCTCTACGTTTCTCGCTCACTTTCTCCTCACATTCAACTCATCCACAAAAACATTTCTAGAACCATATCCATTGTTTTCAATTAGCGGATTGAGAGCCCAATATATTTAATCCACTGACTCATGAACCTCAAGACTCGCAGTTTAAGATCAACGCACCAAAATCTCAAGCCGCAAACAAATGGACTTCACCACTGGCTACCCATCATCATATACATTCCAGCCGTACACTCCATCGGCCTCATTTCCGGCAAGCATCACGAAGGCAACCCTAGAACACTCAAAACAAGGAGCGAAGTCTCTACCCATCCCAACGAATCTAAGCCCACACTAAGCCTAACTCTGGACACCCATGACAAGTCCGCTACACTAATGTCACTCTAAACCATTGCCTAATATCTCTAAAGCTGAGCCAACCCTCCATCACGTCGTTCTTCCTCTCCTCTTTCTCTTCTTGTTTACCAATTTTTTATAGCCTTCCCCAATATGAACTCATAAAGCAAAACACAAAACCCAGAATATCAAAGATCCTGCGACGATACTCATCTGTCACATCCCAAACCAAGAACGATATACTTTACCATCAAACAGCTGTCTTCATTGGACCGACGCCGGCCACTGCTTCCACTCTGCCGTTCGCGGACACAAAGCAAGAAACGTGAACAAAATGGCGGTGTAGGCAAGCATTTGATCGTGGGAATGACTTGAGGATCAATTAATGCTCTTGGATTACCAAAGGAAATGAAACTAACTTGCACAGTTTTCATAAGCATCTTGTCCAACAAGTTATGTGCGACCGGCTAGGAACAAACGAAGCTATCTAAAGATGGGATTCAAGGGTCGACTTAGACAAAAACATCAAAACAAGCACGAGATCAGTGAGAGAAACATCTCATCCCGGTCCATAGCACTTGTTAACATCGAGAGCTACATCCAGGCTTCGACTTCAACGAAAACCGAACAGATGAGACCATTTAGTGAAGCGAACAGACGAGACCATTTACGGTAGTGAATCTCGTGGGTCTTTCTTCGGCAAATTACATCCAACAATTCGAGTGTTAGTAGATAAGTAAATCTTGTGTAAGATTTAGGGAAAAAGCCACCAAAAACCCCCAACTTTGTCTTGAGTGACAGATTTACCCCAAACTTTGTTTTGTGACGTGAAAAATCCCGAAGTTTGCTAACTGTGACACATTTACCCCAAACTTTTATTTGTGACACAAAAAACCCTAAACTTTCATTTGGGTGACACATTTACCCTAAATCGTAGGGGCATTTTGGTCTTTGTCCTTTTAAAAACTTTTTTCTTTTTTTTTTCTCTTTTTTTTCTTCTTCTTCTTCTTTCTTCCCTCGCTGGCTCCGCCATGGCCGGCGGAGGGAAGCCTTGCCGGCGTCGAGCGAGGGCCTCCCTCGCTTGCGAGGGCACCCCTTGCCAGGCCCTCGCCCGACGCAGGCGAGGGCGGTCCTCGTCGGCATCGAACGAGGGCGCCCTCGCCGTCTCGCCAAGCCCTGCGTCGGGCGACCCTTGTCGGCATCGGACGAGGGCCTCCCTCGCCAGATCTGACGAGGGCAACCTCGCCCGACATCGGCGAGGGTACCCCTCGCCAAGCCCTCGCCAAATCTGGCGAGGGCACCCCTTGCCGGCGTCGAGGCAAGGGAGACCCGGCCGAGGGCCGCCCTTGCCCAACGCCGGCGGGCGGCCCTAGCTAGCTCAAGCGAGGGTGACCCTCGCCCGACGCCAGTGAGGGTAGCCCTCGCCGGACGCCGGCTTCCCTCCGCCAGCTCCGCCATGGCCGGCGGAGGGAAGAGAGAAGAAGAAAAAAAAATAAAAAATAAAAAAATAAATAATAAGACGAAAATACCCTTAATGGGGTAAATGTATCACGGTTTGCAAAGTTCGAGGTTTTTCACGTCACAAAACAAAGTTTGGGGTAAATCTACCACTCGAGGCAAAGTTGGGGGTTTTTTGTGGCTTTTTCCCTAAGATTTATTTAATTTTTTGTGAGATTAAGAGATTATTTAGTAAGGCATTATGAGGCTAAACATTACGCACATTATTGGGTATAATTGAGACTTAGGAAATACTGAGAATATTTGCATTACTCAAATGTGGTTGTAATCTCCATATCACTTGATCCACAGTGAAATTTGTTATTACTCTCCCAATGACATAGGTCACTACGACTAAATTATATAAATCTGGTGTCCAATTTATTTTCTTAGGGTCCGTTCGTTTCGTGGAAAATTGGCCATTTTCCGGAAAATGTTTTTCAAGAAGTCATTTTCCAGGAAAATAACAATATTTTCTAGTGTTCGGTAAGAAAAATATTTTCTAAGACTTCACCACTTAGGCATGCATTACTTACCGACCTATAAATCCATCAAATATGAACTTGCCCTTACCAGGCAAACTTATTTCATATTTTTGTTCCATCATTGTCGCTAAATGCTCATCTACTGTATGGATTTTTAAAAGAAGTAAAAGAGAAAAGAAGCAAAGCATGTACAGCCCTCATAAGAATCTTCCAGTTGAATGGCCTGTTCCCCCTTACGTCTTTTGTGTTCTAATAAACAAAAGAAAAAAAGAAGCAAAGCATGTAGAGCCCTTTGTTCAAGCAATCTACAATTGCAGGGTAGAATAAATAAAGAAAAGGATAAGCAAGAGTGCAGAGCCCAAGCTTGAGATCGACAAGCTCGAGGTTCGCCTGGCAACGGCTGACGACTAGCTAAGAAAGAAGAAGATGGGAAACAAAGAAAAAAATAAAAAAAAAAAAAGAAAAAAAAAATAAAAATAAAAAAAAAAAAGAAAAATTAAAAAATAATTCGAACAAAAAAAGAAAAGAAGAAAAAAAGAGGATGAGAAAGTGAGGAATTGTAGAGGTGTGAGATAAGAGAGATCAAGTGAGGAAAATGTTTTCCACTTTAACATTTTCCCTTAATTTAGAAGATTTTTTTTTTTCCTTTCATGGAAAAAATTTTTCCAAAGAAATTCATTTTCCGTTAAACGAACGCTGGAAAATTTGGAAAACATTTTCCGGAAATTATTTTCGCGAAATGAACGGAGCCTTATTTTGCTTATTTTATTATTCAACCGCTCGCTTTTTGCAACATCATGAAGAATTTTCTCTAATAAAATCCAAAATAAAAAAGGACAAAAAATGTAAGAAATCATCTTAAATCAAAATGGAGCGAGGCGGCATGGACCCCACCACCCTCCTCATCACCTACTCCTCCGACCGAAACCGCCTCCTCCAAGAACCACCACAGCCACCCCATGCTACTGCCGTCAGTGACTCCTCCACCTCCGCCACCGATTCCATCTCCGCCATGTTTGAGCTGGACGAGATCTTGAGCTTCATCAGCGATGCCCCTTTGCTTGACACTGAGTTGGACTGGCTCGCTGATGTGGCTTTGACGTTCTTGCATAGGTCAAATCACAATGGAGATGCCGATATGGCGCTGGTATACAGAATGAGGGTTGAGGAGCGAATAACGGCTTCATTTATCTTCACATTAGCATGGCTTTCTAATTATTTTGTGACCTTGGGACTTTTTTAAGTGTTGGAAGTTTGCAAGAGCTTAACAGGCGGATTAAAACCCAAACTTGATTCAACCGTGCATCAAAGACACCTCGGAGAGAATTACGGTGTCTTCTTGCACATCTTCTTACTGAAACAATGGGGATCTGACTAGAGGTCACAGCCTACGTGACGAGCATTCCCCAGATTTTTTGTTTCCCGGGCAATGAAGAAAAAAAATGTGAGGTAATGTACTGCAAAATTAACATCTTATTATAACTAAACCATTCCACGTACCATCGCGTTTGGTGATGGAGGTCGGATTTATGTGTTGAGAGATGTTGCTGTGAATTCCTTTATTATCACTGAATGTATCGAGTTCAGTTGTTCAACTTCTCAGGTAACGCGCCATCACTAGGGCTTACTGTAGAGGAGCTGTTGGCACTTTACTTGTACGTGCGACTTTTGAGAACGATGGAAGGTGGCTGAGGGTTTTGAGGGATTACACTGACCCCAACTTCGTGGTAATGCTCATTGGCAACAAGTCCGATCTCCGCCACCTCGTGGCAATCCCACTAGGGGACGGGAAGTCATTCGCCAAGAATGTGTCCCTCTTTTTCATGGAGACTTCTGCATTGGACGCAACCAATGTGGAAGCAGCTTTTGCTGAGGTCCTGTCTCAGATTCGTCCGATTGTGAGCAAGAAAGCAGTCGAAGCGGGTGACAACCCAAGTGTTCCTTCTGTTCCCCGTTAGGGACAGATGATCAATGTGAAAGAAGACGGCCCTGTTTTTAAGAGGATTGGATGCTGCTTCAGTTAAAGGGGGTTTCTTTAGCTGCTTGTTGCTACTAGGGAGGGTCTGCTAAGTACTACCTCTGTGTATATTTTTTTGTTACGCAAGATGTCCTCGGATATTAATTGGTCTGGGAATTGTTGAAGCAGGAATTCTGGAAAGTTGGTCTAAAACTAGTCAGGCCAGTTGAATTTAATAACTAGGTCGAATTGAAGCGATGGTATTCTGACGGTGACATCATATTAACCAATACATTCCTGATTATTGCTCCAATGAGCCGAAATTGAAAGCAATTTCTTTTGGACAATGTGGCAATGCCAAGTGTAAAACACATAATCTTTTGTTTTCCTTGTCATAGCAATATGTAGAATTTGAGGTTCATAATATTTAAATGCTAGTTGTTGTGGACTAGGCTAAGATTGAAAGTGTTCTCATTTCTAAGCATTTCCTCAAATAACGTTCTTTATAGTTTGCAATTGTTACTACAACCATCGACATCCCATAAAGAGATCGTTGGTGAATCATTGGTGAAACTGTGTCCTTTCTTGTGGCACATGGTCTGCACCGAGTCGATGAATACGGACTTCTTGATCGTATGACCAAGACTTGCGCTGGGCTACATTGCCAAGACAGGGAACTGCGCTCAGACCGCAACCAGGGCTGTCCTTCGATCGACATGGTTCGCTTGAAAACTAAGGAGCACTCCAGCAACTTCCGCATATCGGCAAACAATGGATCGTTACCGTCCTCCGTCCTCCTTGTCCCTCATTCTATAAACAAGTACTGCATTGGCATCTTCTGTTATAATATCATTAATATGATCCCGCATTCAGTTTAATATTGCCAACATTAGATTTCATTGGCATTTTAAAATTAAATTGTGGATAACTATGATGATCACCCAATTAAAAATAGCTGTCTTGATGGGAGACATTATCTGTAAGAATTTGAATGGGCATATAAATAGATCATCTAAGCCAAATCCTCTCATCATTATGATTATCTGAAAATTAGAGGACACACCATCAATGTTGAAAGTGCAAATTACTAAAGTGCTTATTCATGACTGCTCAAGCCCCATGTACCCGTTTTTTATTTCATTAATAGTCAAGGCTAATACAAAATTTACACGTTTCTACATTCGATCCTAATTATTGGGATCTTGGTTTTCCACAAATTTCTAATAGTTGGTATCAAAGCTTGTTCATATCTCTGTCTTGATGATTTTCATGGGGCTTTTTAATTGAATTAAAAAAAATTTGGGGCAAAATCTAACTGATAGAAAAATTGATGATTTTGGCAAAATTCAAGCAACTCACCACGAGTTTTTGGACAAGTATGGTCGCACTGCCATGGACAACAAAAGCCCTCAGTTAATTTGGCATTATGATTATCGCCGAATCTTGGACCTATGTGGTTGCGCCGGTGTGGTCTCCAAATTCATGACCTAATTTACTCCAAGGTGCGTTGTCCGAGGAGACCCAACTGGTGGAAGGCGCGGCGGAGATGGGCATCAGTGCAAATGACCAATTGCGGCTTGTCGCTATGAAGAAAGCCTCAAGCGCATGTAACACGCGCTCGTGCACCTGTGATCCTTCCGCCAAGCGGGCCTCAATCGCTTGTGCTGCACACGCCCATGGTCAAGTGTAGGTGCAAGCGAGTGCGCTGCACGTGCCAGCACACGATGACACGTGCCCATCAATCCTGTCATCCGATTTTATGATTTTGCCCTCTCCTTCTAATTTTACTATTTTGCCCTTTTGCCCCGTACTTTCCTGTCCTGCCCTTGGTCTTGTTAGTTTTCTATTTTGTCCTTGCATGCAATTTGTGAATATTTTGTGCATAAATTAAATATCTAGTGATCCGTATATAATTTTACTTAATTAGAGATTAGCCACAACATCTCTAGTTATCTTAAATATATATATATATTAAGAGGTTTTGGATCACATATTAAAAATGGCATTTATTGTAATAAATCATGCTAATATAATATTTTTTTCCCATTGGAATTTTTATTATATTTATATGATTAATTATGATGAAATATTATATCATTTTTCTTTATTTACTCATGAGGATTATGAAAAGGAATATAATGTGATAGTTTCTTCATAAAGTAATTATAAATCTATTTAAATTAAAAACTTAACCTATAGGTCGTTTTTATGTAATGTGATTTATATTTTGTAACATGTTTTACATTGGTGAACATGATTTATGTAATTTTTGCCTTAAATTATTTTATGTAAGCATGTTGGATATTATACGGTTTCACCACTTACAAATTTTTTGTGATTTCAATGTCCCCAAGTTGAACAAGGACAACTATAAAGTTTGGAATGAATTAATCCTTCTTCAATTGAGGTGCATAGACATTGATCGTGCTATTCAAAAAGATGAACAACCTGTCCCTACCGGTGCTAGCACATCAGCTGAAGTTGCTCTTTATGAGCAATGGAGCAGTCCAACCGCCTTCGTGTAATGTTCATAAGGACCAAACTTTCTACTAGTATTCATGGTTCAGTCACTTAGCATAATAATAACAAAGCATTGCTAGAGGCTATTGTTGTGCATTTTGAAATTTCTAAAAAGTGCTTTGAATCATTGCTGTGCAAAAATGGGATATGCATTTGAAATGGATATCCAAGCTATGATATACATCATCAGCGATACGAAAATAGATCGAATAATCTCTTTCTTTATCCAAGAAAAGGTGGAAAGAGGAGGACTCAATGATTATTCATTCGCCGGAACCAAAAATAGAACTAATTAATCCCAAGACTAGGGGTCGAGAAATTCAACGCCACTATTCCACTATCAGCATGTTCCATCAAGCTTTCGCCCATTGTGGAAACTTCCCCATTGCTACCTCCTATAGAAGTCTGAACTATCACATTCTTTGGACACCGCGATGTTTCCTTCAACTCTTTTGAATCGACAATCCCCAGCAAAGTGACCTACTTTGCCATAAGTGTAACACCATTCGTTATGCCTTTTATTTTTCTTATCTTCATTGTCGTCCTTGTCGCGATCTCGGCGAGCTACCCCTTGCCAAGGTCCTATTCCTTCTAGTTGTTTTTGTCATTCTCCATGACTTTTCCTATGTTTGCCATCTTTAATGCCTACATCATTTCTACTCCAACCTTTGAACCTTTTTTATTATTATTAAAGATGGCACTTTCATCCTCCTTAAATGATCTCTAAGGCCTCTTGGTTGGTTAATATATTCTCCAACTTTATCAGAGTTGGCTCATTTGTCCATCCACGGGTTGCCGTAATAATACCGTTATACTCCAGTCTTAACCCATGAATTATTATTTTTCTCATCATTGTCTTAGAGATGGCATTATGAGGATCTAACTTTGAAATTTGTTCACAAATAGATTTAACTTTGGAAAAATATTGACTTACCGTCATATTTTGTTGTGAATTTGAGAAGAGCTCGCTTTCCAATCATTGTAATTTAGCATACTTCATCCTCACGAACAGTGCTGTGAAGTTATCCTGAGTCTCTTTTGGGGTCTTTGCACTATTTCTATGTTGCAATAACTCATTTTTAACAGTTACAACAAAGACATAAAGAGCCTTACTTGATTTGATATTCCAATTTATTAATTCGATCTCATTCATAAGTGGTGTGGTGTTACTGCCGCCAATGATATCTCACAAATCTAAAACAGTAAGTAATATTGCATGTGAGTACTCCAATTATTACAATTAGAGTTGTTAAGCTTCTTGACGCTGTTCATCGAACTCGAGAAATCTGCTATCATGACTTGGCTGTAATGCCCAGCACTATATCAAGTAAGCCTAGTTCTAGACCAATCGACTTCGCAATCTTGAATTGTGCACTAGCAGAAGTCCGACCTACTCAGCTAGCTTAGCGGATTCTTGACCGCCTGCTCTGATACCAAATATTGAAAACCAAGTAGTTGTAGAAGTAAAATAATCACTCGTAAATAATATTACAACTCTCCACACTAATACACACACCCACTCACTTCTCACACATCACTCATCACTCTCTTCACACACAGCGCACACAATACAACACTCCTCATTTCATGTCACTCACTACACGTCTATCACTCTATCACTCTATACTACACACGCCTCACACACATCACTCCACACACAAAATGTGGAGCACTCACTCTTTTATAAAGGCTGCAAAGTTGGTGCATTGACCGACTTTGCTAGCTCTCTACACACTTCTATTATAAATATTTACTATTACTTTATGACAACAAAAGATGGGTGTTTTCTAGAGAGGACTGATGTGAACATAGAGATTTTCTAGCCAACCACCATTTGGTTGATTTTTCTTTGGACAATTATGGATGTACGACTGGGAAGTAGACAGAATTCTAGAGAGAGAGAGAGAGAGAGAGAGATAGATCTAGAAAAGGAAAAATTTAGAAGAGAGAGAAAGGTAATGCTCTTTAATAGAATATCTAGTTCGTAAATCCTTGTTCTATTTGAGAAAGCATTTAGTAGATCTTGTTTTTCGGAAGATTATTTCTTCACCACGGAATGATGTGACGACATATTTGTTTCAATAGCAATTGCAATGATGAATGAAGTCCAGTTTGTTCCTACTACATCCTTTTTTTTGTGATGTTGCCCTATTTTTTTTTTCCATGAAACAATAGCATCTTTAAGAAAGTACGCAAGGTATCCAAGAAGAATGTTTGATGAGGAGATAGTTGGACTGGGTTTGAACTTTTATCTCCACTTTGCTTCTATTTATTTTCATTGTCGCTTCCGTGGAGCTTGATTTGCAACTCGACTATTGCATAGAAGTAACATCATATGCTCCGTTAACATAAGTAAAATTAAAGAATCCTACTACTTACTCATATAGCCATTTTAGTAAATCAATGGAGGATACAATCAACAATTGAAGAACAATACATTTTTAAAATTTTATAGGCAGGTATTGGGGGTACTTTCTTGGCATGCATGATCCTTCCCTTAAAAGTTTAAAAGTTCAATTATCGTATCATCTACATAAGAAGCAAAAATGAATTTTAAATATTAGGGTTTTTTCCATATAAATAAGGTTTGAAGGCATGAATTAATATTTTGATGCAAAGTCTGAGAAAGCATATTGGATAAAACCAAATCCTCTTAACCATGCGGTTTCTTTGTGCATCATGACCTAGACGTCCACAACCTCGCCAAATTTGTTGAAAGCTTCTTTTAAATCTTGCTCATTTTACAAAAATACATATTCTAAAGATATAGGCATATAGGTTAAGTGTTAGTAATTCACTAAAAATTGAATAATAAACTATTTCTCTAGACATGTCTTCCAACAATACAACATCTTACATATTTAAAAAGTCAAGATTTACCTTGTTGCATAAGGCAAGTTTCGAATGAAAAGACAGTTAGTTTCAGTATGACATCATTTTTGGCCTGACTGGACGAAGGAGATATGATTTGTGACACAACTTGGTGATAAAAGGAAAAAGTTTCAATCACATGCTCAACCTGTTTTTGTTGACATAACACGTTATATAGATGCGCAAATGAAGAGGAAAAATATAAAGAATAGGACATAATGAGAGTCATAACCTCGGTGACCATCTAACTCGAACTCGTTGAAACGCATGATGGCCTCATTGGTAGCGTGCTTAGTGCAAAAGTCTAGGCAGACAAACTGCCTACTCTCATCATTGTTACACACGTTGAAACACACACGAATTCAAGGAAATGTTTAAGGAAAAGAGAGAGGGCGAAGGTAAAGCAACCCATACTCAGTCCACATGACCTAGACATCTGTAATTTCACTTATGAGGGGAAGAGGTAGCACAGTTGATTCTCTACAATGTGCTTAGAAAAATTCCATATCCTAATTTTCAACTTACACGTGAGTAAATCTTAGAATCATCGATTTCTTCTTAACATTGAAAGATTTTCAACAACCCTAATATATCAATAGTGATGTTCTTATTCTTTAGTTGAAAAAAAAAAGTCATTACTTAATTCTTGTAGGAGTGCCTGAAATATAGTAACAAGAGAATTATCAATCTCAGTTATAATAAGATCAATCTAATAATGTCTGAATAATGGCATGCTATTCTTTTCCTTTGAACTATTTAATTGATCTATCTATATAAACATACTTTTTTGCATATGTAGACTTAAGATTCGAGCATCTCAGTTTTTGTTTTTCTCTAGGATCTGAATAAAACGCAAAAATGGAGAAACAATAACACACTTGTAACCCCATAATAATGGCAAACCCTACGCAAAAAAAATTAATTTAAAGAGAACCCAACAATAGTAAGACCCAAGTTAGATGCATAATCGATAAGAGTAATAGCATTGAAAATTGTATTTCCTTGAAAATGCATGAAATACACTTTGACCACCACAGGAAGCGCAAAACAAAGTTTGAACTAGATCAAAGCGCTGACTAGATAAATGTAAATACCTATTGAGCCTTATTATATAGTTATTACAAGTTTTTCTTGCATAACTTTATTATGTAAATACCTATTGAACCATTTATTATGTAAATACCTATTGATCATTATATGCTTTATTATGTAAATACCTATTGAATCTTATATAGCTAATGACCGTCTAAAATAAGTAGTAAGAAAAACTTGTAATAACTACATAATAAGGTTCAATAGGTATTTACATTTATATAGTTAGCACTTCGATCTAGTTCAAACTTTGTTTTTCACTTCTCATGGTGGCCAAAGTGTATTTCGTGCATTTTCAAGGAAACACTTTTTCAACACTATTACTCCTATCAATTATGCATCTCATTTGGGTCTTACTACTGTTGGGTTCTCTTTAAATTAAATTTCTTTGCGTAGGGTTTGCCATTATTATGGAGTTACAAGTGTGTTATTGTTTCTCCATTTTTGCGTTTTAATTAGATCCTAGGGAAAAACAAAAACTGAGATGCTCGAATCTTAAGTCTACATATGTAAAAAAGTATGTTTATATAGATAGATCAGTTAAATAATTCAAAAAAAAAAGAATAGCATGCTCTTGTTCAAACATTATTAGATTGATCGTATTATAACTGAGATTGATAATTTTATTATCACTATATTTCAGGCACGCCTACAGGAATCAAGAAATGAGTTTTTTTTTTTTTTTTTTTTTTGCTAATATGAGCACTCAACTAAAGAATAAGAACATCACTATTAATATATTAGGATTGTTGAAAATCTTTCAATGTTAAGAAGGAACCGATGATTCTAAGATTTATTCATGTGTAAGTTGAAAATTAGGATAGCGAATTTTTCTAAGCACATGGTAGAAGTTCAACTGTGCTACCTCTTCCTACCATAAATGAAATTATAGACGTCTAGGTCATGTGAACTGAGTATGTGTTGTCTTTACCTTCGCCCTCTCTCTTTTCCTCAAACATTTGCTTGAATTCATGTGTGTTTCAATGTGTGCAACAATGATGAGAGTAGGCAATTTGCATGCCTAGACTTTTGCACTAAGCACGCTGCCAACGAGGCCATCATGCGCTTCAACGAGTTTGAGTTAGATGGTCACCGATATTGTGACTCTCCTTATGTCCTATTCTTTATGTTTTTCCTCTTCATATGCACATTTATATAATGTGTTAGGTCAGCAAAAACAGGTTGAGCATGTGGTTAAAACTTCTTCCTTTATAACCAGGTTGTGTCACAAATCATATCTCCTTCGTCCAGTCAGGTCGAAAATGACGTCATGCTGAAACTGACCGTCTTTTCATTCGAAATTTGCCCTATGCAATAAGGTAAACCTTGACTTCTTAAATATGTAAGATGTTTTATTGTTGGAAGACATGTCCAGCGAAATAGTCTATTATTCGATTTTTAGTGAATGAGCAAGAGTTAAAAGAAAGCTTTCAACAAATTTGGTGAGGTTGTGGAAGTCTAGATCATGATGGACAAAGAAACCGAATGATCAAGAGGATTTGATTCTATCCAATATGCTTTCTCAGACTCTATATCGAGATATGGATCTGTGCCTTCAAATCTTATTTATACTAAAAAAACCCTAATATTTAAAGTACATTTTTGCTTCTTGTGCAGATGATACAATAATTGAACCTTTCAACTTTCCAAGGAAGAATCATGCATGCCAAGGAAGCACCCTCAATACCTGCCTATAAAATTTTAAAAAGGTATTGTTCTTCAATTGTTGATTGTATCCTTCATCGATTTACTAAAATGGCTATAGGAGTAAGTCGCAGGATTCTTTAATTTTACTCATGTTAACGGAGCATATGATGTTAATTCTATGCAGTGGTCAAATTGCAAATCAAGCTTCACGGAAGCGACAACGAAAATAAGCAAAAGCAAGTGGAGATAAAAGTTCAAACCCAATTCAAACCCAATCCGACTATCTCCTCATCAAACATTCTTCTTGGATACCTCGCGTACTTTCTTAAAAATGCTACTGTTTCATGGAGAAAAAAAATAAGGTAACATCACCAAAAAAAAAAAAAAGAAGGATGTAGCAGAACAAACTGGACTTCATTCATCATTGCAATTACTATTGAAACAAATGTGTCATCACATCATTCCTTAGTGAAAGAAACAATCTTCCGAAAAGCAAGATTTACTAAATGCTTTCTCAAATAGAACAAGGGTTTACGAACTAGACATTCTATTAAAGTGCATTGCCTTTCTCTGTCCTCTAGATTTTTCCTTCTCTCTCTCTCCCTCCTTCCCTCCCTGTCTCTCCCTCTCGCTCTATCTCTCGCTCTCTCTCTCTCTCTCTCTCTCTCTAGAATTGTCTCCACTTTCTAGTTGTACATCCATAATTGTCCAAAGAAAAATCAACCAAATGATAGTTGGCTAGAAAATCTCTATGTTAACATCAATCCTCTCTAGAAGACACTCATCTTTTGTTGTCATAAAGTAATAGTAGATATTTATAATAGAAGTGTGTAGAAAGCTAGCAAAGTCGGTATGCACCAACTTTGCAGCCTTTATAAAGGAGTGAG
This sequence comes from Eucalyptus tenuipes, assembly GCA_014182365.1. Lineage (NCBI taxonomy): Eukaryota > Viridiplantae > Streptophyta > Magnoliopsida > Myrtales > Myrtaceae > Eucalyptus > Eucalyptus tenuipes. The sequence continues at coordinate 8,916,116 of CM024547.1, read as the reverse complement.
TGCTCCACATTTTGTGTGTAGAGTAATGTGTGTGAGGCGTGTGTAGTATAGAGTGGTAGAGTGATAGAATGATAGACGTGTAACGAGTGACATGAAATTAGGAGTGTTGTATTGTGTGTTGTGTGTGAAGAGAGTGATGTGTGAGAAGCGAGGTGAGTGGGTGTGTGTATTAGTGTGGAGAGTAGTAATATTATTTACGAGTGATTATTTTACTTCTATAACTACTTGGTTTTCAATATTTGGTATCAGAGCAGGCGGTCAAGGATCGCCAAGCTAGCTGAGTAGGCCGGAATTCTGCTGGTGCACAATTCAAGATTGCGAAGTCGATTGGTCGTAATAATTGGAGTACTCACATGCAATATTACTTGCTGTTTTAGATTTGTGGGATATCATTGGCGGCAGTAACACCACACCACTTATGAATGAGATCGAATTAATAAATTGGAATATCAAATCAAGGCTCTTAATGTTTGTCGCAACCTACCCTCGGAGAGATGGAACAAGTTTAGGGGTATTGCCTAAAAGGCGGGCTTAAGGCCCATGATTAGGCGCGGGCTCTCCCAAACCCATACCTCGCATGACATTGGATATTTCGAGAATTTTGCAATAAGGAGTCGCCACTAGCTTATTGTGGTCGGCTAGAAACCAAGTGAGGCATGGAAATATACCTTACTTCCTACGCAACCAGAGAATCTAAGTTCGGGAATTTGATTACACTAATTGATCAATTAGAGCTCTTTCGGTACCTAATCTTGTTCATTTTAGAAGAAAAGATTTTTACTAGGCAATTTGGATTGATTTTACACTTATCTACAAACATGCGAGGTAATTATGCGGGTACGCAATTATTAAAATAACAGCTAGCGGCCAATGAAAGCATTTAAATAAATTGCATTGGAGAGCAAACATTTAACATTAAGGAAAAGCTAAATGCCAATCTCAACTGGACTAAAGTGATCAAAACAGCAAAAGCATGCAAATAAGAGTAATTGTCTTTGAAGACAATTGAAACCCTAAGGAAGAATCCTAAGAGCTTACTCAATTTTTTAGCACACTTTAGAGTTAAGAAACTCTCATTTTTTAAGAAAATAGCTTGGATAGTTTGTTTTTAAAATTTTTCAAATGAAATTCTGAATTTTCTGACAATTTTTTTTTAATTTTTATAATTTTTCGAATTTTTTTGAATTTTTTTGAATTTTTTATATTTAATATTTAATATTATATTCGGGAAAAAGGGTCCCGACCGGGTAAACCCAGTCCGGCCCATTGACCCGACGACGACATGAACCCGACCCAATTCGATTTAAAAGGAAAACCTTTAAAAAAATTAATTTTTTTAATCATTTTCGTAATTTTTTTATTCTCCACCATTTTGTCATCTTCCCTATCTTGTCTTTTCCACTGCACCTTTTCTCTGCGTCGCTCCTTCCCGAAGCAAATTTTTGCTTTCTTTTTCCATATTTTGTTTTACTTTTTACTTTTTCTATACTTTTCTTTTCTTTTATTTTTTTCTTTTATTTTTTCCTCCCCTTTGGTCTTCTTCTCCTTCGTGCTTGCCCTCTGCACGCCCAAAGTCTTGTCTTCCCTAAAACATGGCCTCATCAAAACTCAGCCAAACAATGACGCAGCTCGGAACAACCGGCGATCCTTCCACCGCCGAACTTCCGCCGGCCACTGGTTGGCCGGAGATCATCACCGTTGCCGGAATGCTTCGTATGACCAAAACTCCGTCGATTCGAGTACTAACACCGGCATGAGCAAACAACAAGATGGAAGGGACTCAAACTCAAACAAAGACAATATCACAGCAACGAACCTCGCAGAAACCATTTCCAAATCTCATCTTGACATTTCATCAAACGCATAGAATGCACCAGCTAAAGGGGACCCAGGCTCGCCCGGGGCTATTGTTCGAACCAAGCAACGATCATCGACACACAAACAACATTCCAACCAACTCAGAGACAGATCACATCAAATTTAACATGAGTATGAACTCAAGGACGGTGAGGCTCGGTCAAGACCAACTTAAATACTCGGACTTCGTTCAAGCATCCCTGCAAACAGTTGGCGTGCGCGACTCGAACGAGAGATTTCCGACGCGATCGAGACTCAAACACAGCCCTAAGTTCCTATCAAAACATACCAGAACGCACAACAAAATCAACGAAGGACCAACGGGACCGAAGCTCGCGCGAACTGGTCGGTCGCGAGCTCCGGTCTGACACCTCCTAAAACGGGACACCTACGGTTCGGAAGGCTTACCCGATTTGGATGATGCACAACGGGCGGATCTCACGAAATGCGGAAACGCTCTCTCGGTCTCACTCGCTCCCTCTGGCTCCCCCTCCGTTCTCTCGAGCTCTCCGGTCTCCCTCCCTTCTCTCGAGCTCTCCCCCGTCTCCCTCTGTGTTGCTGTTCTCCCCGTTTTGTTTTTCGTCCTCCAAGCTTTTCGAGGCCAACGGCAGGCGTGCCTGGCTCCTGCTCTGCCAGCCTGTCGTCCAGCCTACTACCCGACCCGCGGATCGCGCCGGAGCTGCTCCCCCGATCCTCCTGCTCTCTCTCTCTCTCTGTCGCTGCTCTTCTCTCTGTTCTGTTCTGCAGGTTTTCGTACGAGACAGGCAGGAGAGGAAGACTGGGCGCGGGCCGGGCCGAAGGAGAAAGGAACTGGGCCGGGACCGGATTTGGCCCAACCCGGCCCCCCTCGAGTTCTCTTTTTTTTTTTTTTTTCCTCTTTTTTTTGTTGTTTTGTTGTTTTTTTTTTGCGACTAATTCCTAACTTTTAAAGCTATTAATTCTTAAGTAAAATGGCGAAATTTAGGAGTCAACAATGTCTTTGTTGTAACTGTTAAAAATGAGTTATTGCAACACAGAAATAGTGCAAAGACCCTAAAAGAGACTCAGGATAACTTCACAGCACCGTTCGTGAGGACGAATTATGCCAAATTACAATGATTGGAAAGCAAGCTCTTCTCAAATTCACAACAAAATATGATGGTAAGTTAATATTTTTCCAAAGTTAAATCTATTTGTGAAGAAATTTCAAAGTTAGATCCTCATAATGCCATATCTGAGACAAGGATGAGAAAAATAATAATTCATGGGTTAAGATTGGAGTATAACGGTATTATTATGGCGACCCGTGGATGGACAAATGAGCAAACTTTGATAAAGTTGGAGAATATATTAACCAACCAAGAGGCCTTAGAGATATATCGAAGGTCTCAATTAAGGAGGATGAAAGTGCCATCTTTAATAATAATAATAATAATAAAAGGTTCAAAGGTTAGAGTAGAAATGTAGGCATTAAAGATGGCAAACATAGGAAAAGTCATGGAGAATGGCAAAAACAACTAGAAGGAATAAGACCTTGGCAAGAGGTAGCTCGCCGAGATTGCGACAAGGACGACAATGAAGATAAGAAGAATAAAAGGCGTAACGGACGATGTTACACTTATGGCAAAGTAGGTCACTATGCTAGGGATTGTCGATTCAAAAGAGTTGAAGGAAACATCGCAGTGTCCAAAGAATATGATGGTCCAGACTCCTACGGGAGGTAGCAATGGGGAAGTTCCACAATGAGCGAAAGCTTGATGGAACAATGCTGAAAGTGGAATAGTGGCGTTGAATTTCTCGATCCTTAGTCTTGGGATTAATTAGTTCTATTTTTGGTTCTGGTGAATGAATAATCATTGAATCCTCCTCTTTCCACCTTTTCTTGGATAAAGAAAGAGATTATTCGATCTATTTCCATATCGCGGATGATATATATCATAGCTCAGACATCCATTTCAAATGCATATCCCATTTTTGCATAATAATGATTCGAAGCTCTTTTTTTTTTTTTTTTAACACTATTTCAGAAACTCAAGGACTCAACCGTATGGATATGTAAAATACAGGATTTCCAGTCCTAGCAAGAAAGAGAGGGAAACGGATACTTTTGCATTTGTAGATAGAACTCCCTATAAGTGTTAGAATGGTAGTTCCATAACAGATTGCTGGTAGTAAGCCGGAGAAAGATCAAGATGACGTCAAGTCATCATGCCCCTTATGCCTTGGGTGACACATTGTGCCGAAAATTGATTTTATGGTGTAACACTTATGACCTCCCCCTCTTTTTCAAAACTTGAAAGTTGAAAAACAATTTCGTGGAAATAGTTTTCCTTTAAATAAACAAAACATAAATTTAGTGTTTTCAATTTATGAAAAATGTCTTATGTAGATTGATTGGCTTTTCCTCATCCATACATCAGAATGTTGGAAAATAATATCTTGAAAACAGCTTTTCTTCAAACAAACGAACTGTTTTAAATTCAATGTTTTCTTGACATATTAATCTTGAATTTGTTAGAAATCCCACATAATTTTAAATTATATATAAAAAGATAAATTGCTTAAAGAAGTGATGTGGGATATCTTAAAACCTCTCTTGCGTGCAACATAACTCTAATATCTTAGTTCAAAGGCTTAAACTAATTGGAGAAGTGAGTCTATATATAAAGACAGATAAATCCCATAAACAATGATGTGGGATATCTTAACATCCCCTCTTGCACTAAGGCCTTGTTAAACTCTGACTTAAATGTTAATTAATTTTTACCTCTAAAGTTACGTTTGGTCGTCCGAATTTCAAAACAGGATAAGACTGGATAGGATAGGATATGAAATCCATGAGATTTTGCTATATTCTATCCTTTGTTTAGTAATTGTAGTAATAAAATCGAATGTATTCACATCATATCATATATATTTTTTTGGTATAAACGGCATATTAATATAAATGAACCACATATTTTACAAACGAAGGTGGTAAAAATCTTTGGCGATAATCTTATCTATTTTATTTTTATTTTTTTCATTTTATTTTACTCTCTTTTTTATTTCTTTCTTCCCTTCCATCATTCTCTAATAAAAATTTGTCAAATAGAAAACTATATTAATATATATATATATATATATATCTAAAATATAAAAACACCTAAAATATGTAAAAAAATATTTTTTTATGGTAAATTTATATTACAAGATAAAATTAAATTTGAATATATAAATAAAAATAAGATTTTTTTATCTTATTTTTATTTTGAATTTCTTATATTAGAATTCAAATACTATTTATATTAAAATATAATTTTAGATTTGTTAATTTAAGAAGTTTGTTTTTGAGAAAAATAACTTTCGATTGTGAAATTAGAAATCATATCTACCTTTATCACACCTCTCCTATGAGATAATTTTATCTGGCCTATATTCCCTCTATATTGACTTTATTTTATTCTGAATTTTATCCCAATTGCCAAACGCAACCTAATATAGTTTTTTTATATAAATTTTCACTAATTTTTTTTTATAGCTATTTATCTTGTAGACCAAAATTCCACACATCATAAGGCAATTGTGAATCTTCCAAAAGAAAAAGTTCCAAGTTTAGAGATCATTGATGCTTTTTTTCAATAGAATTTTCTTTTATGTTATTGTGAAAAAATGCAATAAATAAATAAATGCAGGACTAAAGTGGTGGGGTTACTCTTTTTCTATCCTTCAATCTTTTATATGCTTTACCAATCATACCAGTTGTAAGTCACAATTTTCAAGGTAGCTAGCCCTAAGAAATAGACCCAAAGCATCGAACTATTCTATCGGGACACCAAAATTGAGAACCCACTTTAGTTGACTTTTGACCTTCAATCTCTTTGAAAAGTGTGGTTGGATGACTGAGATGTGTTAACAAACGAATCTTAGTCATTATGATTTTAGAAGGAGATGTGTTAACAAACGAAGCTATTATGATTTTAGAAGGATAAAGTTGCATTTGTTTTGCAGAAAAAAATGGATAATTTAGAAAATTTCTTTCTCAAAGATGAATGAACAAAAAATAACTATTTCGAAGTAAATTGATATCAATAATAAAATATTTTTAAAATGAATATCACAAAAAATTCTAAATTGGTATGTTTGCAATAAATTTGTCCCAAACTAAATTTTTAAAAAACTATTGCTTATCTTACTTACAAAAATAAATGAATATTTTTTTAATATTTCTCAAAATTGTTTAGACTTAATTAGCTGTCGATAATGAATAATTTTTTTATTGGCCAATTATTTCAAGCGATAAAATCGATCATTTTTAAGAAAACGGGGCTCAAATTATTTATTTTTTCATAAAACAAATAGAGCCTAAATTCCACCCTAGTTTACATTAGAAACTTAAATATTATAATTAGAAACTTCACAACAATCCTTTCTCCAAATTCCAAAATAGAAAAATATTTTTTTATCAGAAAAGTTAGGCTTGTCGTCCATAAACTTTTATCACAACCTGTCCTGGATGAGAAATCCAAGAAGAAGAGCAAAACTGGAGGAAAGAAGAGGAAAAGCAAGAAATCAAAGGCCGCTTCTGCCAGTCAATCAATGGAGATTTAAATCCCCGTCTCATTGCCAGAGACGATCTTTTTTTTACCTCCAATGATGAAAGTAAAATGATGTGCATGTGGGATGGTAGAATTTTTCTGTTGTCCGGTTGCCCTTTTCCTTCTTTAGAAGACGATGACCACCGAAACGAGCGGGCAAGTCTTTGTCATCTGGAAGTGCCGTTCAGAAATTGACCGACTTTGTGATATGATTTCTTGTTCTGAATGTTTTAAAGCGTCTATCCCATTCTGATTCAGATCATTTCGACTCAGATTCTTCACAAAGAAATCTCTAGTTGTCTGAAGGAGAAAGGATGCATTTTGTGTGATGTGTTAGGGATTCAATGATGGATTGGCAAAAATCTGCTAAGCTGACAAGATTTGGCCAATAAGGTCAATAATAAATGAACCTACACTAATTATTTGGGCACATTGAATTGGTGAAACTTTCGGTATTCATCTGCCACCGTATGCAAGACCAAAATGAGAATATAGTTTACAACTATCACTGTGGTCAATCACGGCCTGGCTGGAAAAATAATTTATTCTTCTTCTCTTTAACTCACACTTTTAGGCGTGATGATGTCTTGGAAGTCTGGTTTGCTAAAAAATGGCTTGTATATGACTCTGGGAAGATGAAGCATGGATGCCATTCATCTGTCTGATCAGTGTGTGTTTGTCAAAGTTTCTGCTACTGAAGAATCAAGCAAGAGACCCTTCTACGTGGCCTTGCCGGGGATGTTGTTTTGCAGCCAATCGAGGCCTTCGTAGAGTCCCTGTCTAGAGGTTGGAGAAGTGCTCTGAATGAACGAAATATTTATCTTAGGCAACAACAGTTGAGATGAGATGTTATATCCTGGATTTGAGTCAAAAGAGTTGTAGTTTGGTTTTGTAAATATGCATAGTGGGTGCTCGATCCGCATAGAAGAGATGCACTACTCCGGAGAATTACCAAAAAAGTCCTAAACCCATTGCAATTGTGCCAATTAAGTCATAAACCTTTTTTTTTTGTCCAATTTAGTCCTAAACCTTTTATAATTGTGCCAATTCAGTCCATCCGGCCAAAATTGGCCGGCCGGTGCTGATGTGGACGCCGGGGGGGACAGCGGGCGGTGAGGTAATTTTTTAATATTTTTTTCGAATTTTTAAATATATTTTTATTTTTTTAATTCTTTTTTATTTTTGCCTTCTTCTCCTTCCTCCGGCCGGCCGGCGCTGGCCGAGAGGTGAGGGCCGGCGAGGTTGACCTCGCCGGCCACCGGTGAGGCTCGCCCCCGCCCGCCAGGCGGAGGTGAGCCTCGCCCGGCGAGGCGGCCGTCGCCGGATTTGGCGAGGCTCGACCTCGCCATGGCTAGGCGAGGCCGAGCCTCGCCGGATCGGCAACGGCTGCCTCGGCCACCGGCGAGGGTGAGGGTTGACCTCGCCGAGTGGCCGGTGAGGCCGCCGCCGCCTCCCCGTCCCCCAATCGTCGGCACAATCTCCCCCTCCGAGCTCAAGCGGCCCTCCCCGGTCGTGACCGTCGCCAAAACCCCGTTTCAGCGCCTTTGGACCGACGAGGACGAGATCGAGCTCCTCCGCGGGTTCCTCGACTACACCACGCAGCGCGGCGGGGCCTTGCCCTCGCCAGTGGTCGGCGAGGGCCGAGCTCGCCGGATCTGGCGACGGCAGCCTCGCCATCGTTGGGCGAGGCTCGCCTCAGCCAGTGGCCAGCGGGGTGAGCCTCGCCAGTCCTCGCTGGCCAGAGGAAGGAGAAGAAGGCCAAAAAAAAAAAAAGAATTAAAAATTTTTTAAAAAAATTAAAAAAATAAAAATTCGAAAAGAATAAAAAAATATTAAAAAATTACCTCACTGGCCGGCTGTCCCCCGCCGGCGTCCACGTCAGCGCCGGCCGGCCAATTTTGGCCGGATGGACTGAATTGGCACAATTATAAAAGGTTTAGGACTAAATTGGAAAAAAAAGATTTAGGACTGAATTGACATAATTATAATAGGTTTATGACTTTTTTGGTAATTCTCCCTACACTACTCACTAAGCTGTGGTTGTTCACCCCTCTATTTTCCAATCTTTTTCGGGTGCCTCGACTAACGATGAGTAGGTACGAGAGCGATATGGATGTGGAGACTTTTAAGAGTTGGATTTTGAGAGCTTTGAGGCTACGACATTTGAGTGGAAGGATGACCGTATCATCCCCCATTCATGATGGTTTTGGGGTGTGGCATCTTGAATAACAAACATACAGTAAAATAATAAGTACGTACGTTTATATTTACAGTAGAAATAACCATTTAACGATAATATCAAAATAAACATCAATGGTCTAATCCATTGATCAATCTCATTAATTCACATGCCAATGGTCCATTCCATTGGTTAATCTCATGCCACATATCCATGGTCTAATGAAATTAGACGTTGATAGTCCATTCCAACAACTAATTTCAAATTATATGTCGATGCTCCATTCCATCGATCAAACTCATATCACATGTCAATGACCTATTCCATTAAATAATCCGCTGCTCAATATCAAACCATGGTCACGATACAACGCTTGGTGACGAGGCGACCAAGATTCCCCTCTTGACAAGGTCTCCACCTATTATTAGCTGATGGCTTGGCCCACAAGGATATCATAAACTAGTATGCGCATACCTACAAGCCCCTCACTAGGCTCACAGCGACATTGAGCATCAACATCAATCCAGAACAACAGCATCCATAATTCTCAAACCAAATCCATAAAACGTTTCATATATCACCAAAAGATTTCGCAACTCAACTTATCCGTCAGAAATACTTTTCATAAAATATTCTCAAATAATATGAAGACCCGTCTCATAAATCAATTTCAAATCAAATACATTTCAAAAAACTTATCACAAATCAATATCTATATAACCTTCCATAAATCATCTCAAAGTCAAGCTTTTCGTGAAATGGTTTCACAAACCCAAAAACATGTAATATTTCTCAACTTCGTTTATCAAACAAAATATATATTCATCAAAAAGTTCTCGTACTATTTTCAAATATCAAAATGTAGTAAATGCCCGATCCAACTTTTATGCAATAAGCATGCTTATTCATAATTCATAAAATATTAAATCTTTATCATTTGAAGACATGAGCTTATAAATTCTTACAAGAGATAGCATCACTCACCTGCGAAAGTCGAAAATCAACCTTTGTGGTTACTTGAGCCAACGCACTCGTATTCCTATTAATAAATCGAACATGATATTAAAACCAGATAATATGCTACTCTCCAACTAACGACTCGACTAAATTATGATTATTCATCGATAAAGCGACACCTACGCACTAATAAATCGCTCAACCAAAACAATTACTTAAAGCCGTCCATAGTGAAGCTTGAGCACGAAACTTCATCATGCCATAATTTTCTCTGCCGAACTCCGTTTCAAACATACTTATAGTTGATGGAAAGCCCATCCAATATACTACAATAACCCCAATTTAGCCAACCCAAAATCAAGCCGAAAATCAACAAAAGATGGCCCTGAAGTTCTGGTCGCGCACTGTTCATCACGCGCGATAATCTTCACAGTTTTGTTTCGGGCAAACCGTGAGCTCAAATCACGATCCGTAAAATCCCACAACTCCACAACATTCCAAGCTATCATTTCTACAAAAATATGCAGCTCAATGACTCAAAAATCATACTTCGCCGCTCGATGTTTTCAAAATTCCGAATTTCAAGCTCTAGGTCCGAAATTACTCTGATTGAACGAATGGGCTGCATGAGTGCTTACCGGGCGTTGCGTTACATAGTTGAGGTGGCTTGGCAAGGTTCCCATGATAAAAACGCATGAAACCCTTTTTTTTTTTTCTTCTCTTCTTCTTCTCCTTCTTCTTTCTCTCTTTCTTTTTCTTTGTGCTCGAGCTCTCTGCCCTCTCTCTCTCTCCCCTTCTTTCCTTCTCTCTTTCCCTTTTATCTCCTCCTTTTTCTTTTTTTTTTCTTTTTTTTTCTTTTCTTCCTCTCTCTCTATTCTCTTTTCCCTCTCTGCCGAAAACTCTCGATTCCTCTCTCTCTCTCTGCTCAAGCTTCTACCTTTTTTTATTTTTGACTGGGTCAAAACTCATATTTTACATGAGACCAATCTGTAACTCCTACAAAGCCTTTTCCTTCAGTAAATGACAAAACTAAAGCTTACCAGCAACGCTGACCGAGTGAATTTAGGTCGAGCTTGTCAGCGACTTCGGAGGCGTGCATAGCACCGTTCGGGCCTTGCTTGTTGGCAAATACAGGAATAGCTGCATTATCCAATTCCTTCTGCCAAAGAAAATGATTTTGATGCGACATACACTTAATTTTAATGTCATCACCAAGGCTTAGAACCTTGCAAATGCTGATTATAATTTGCACCCTCTGAAGAACTTGAACTCAGAGACGGATGCATCTACTTCCATTTTGTTATGTTTTTCTCTTCTGCATAAAACTATATGCTTTTTGAACTTTGGCCTCTTAGCTCATGGAAAACCACCGGGCCAATGCTTCATTCCAAGTCGCAATGAGGGCATTCCGCTTTCAAAGGGTGAACATTGGCAACATCAATGAAAATGACGTTAAGTCAGTCTTGTAACCAAGGCGAGCCACAATCATGTATTCATTATTTTAATGTGTCAGTATTCACATACCCGAATCCTTTATTGGGTTGAAATTTTTTTCTTGCCCCAACCTTGGCAATACTCAACTCAATTTTAAATTTTCATAATGTAGACGTTACTTTTAACGGCTTGCTAAGATTGGAAATAAACATTTATTATTATCCATAACCAGATTTTGCCTTTTATTGAGAAACATGTTAACTAAATTAAAAAGTATATATTAAATAATCCTACCTTTTTTTTTAAAAAATGAATAGATAATTTAAATGTAAAATATGAATCACATTCTCGTAAGAAAAAGGAGATTCACCTGCAGAACCAAACCCTACGTTTTTTTGGGGTCATAAAGGAGTTTTATTTATATAATAAACTGGACTCAGCCAGCAGAGCCCAAACCCTACATTTAGTAAGAATAAATGTTAAAAGTCCCTCTATGATTTGCCGAAACCCATGAAGTTCATATCTTGACAAGTTGGTAGAGCCTTATACAACCAATTGTTCAAGCTTTACCAGTATGACTAGTTTTTTGTGTTTTGCAAAAGGGTCTAAATGAATGTTGCACACTAAGCGTGGACGTGAATTAGTGTTCTTCGCCTGAAAATCGCGCAACTTGGGTACTAATTGAATTGCTTGAGTCGCAAAGATTATACGGCTGTCCTGCTTTTATAGTTACGAGAATGTATATCATCGCTCTTGATTGCATGCTTATTTTGCTTCATTGGGAGGTGGAAATCGAGAGGCTGCTCTTTGATTGCTTTGTGTTCCTTTAAAGATCATTGTAATTTTTTCTTTGAAAAGGCTGTTGGGGATGATCGAAGATTCTCTCTCGAAATTTCCGTACACACAGGTTATCCAGGGCGATGTGTTGAAGACTGAGCTACCCTACTTTGACATATGCGTGGCCAACATTCCTTACTAGATCTCCTCTCCCCTCACGTTCAAGTTATTGAACCACCAACCGCCCTCAGGTGTGCGGTGATTATGTTTCAGAGGGAATTTGCAATGAGACTGGTGGCTCAACCCGGTGATAATCTCTATTGTCGTCTCTCTGCAAACACCCAACTGCGTGCTCGAGTCTCTCATCTCCTAAGAGTCGGAAAGAACAACTTCTGGCCGCCCCCAAAGGTGGACTCGTCTGTGGTTAGGATTGAGCCACGAAAACCAGCTCCCGATGCAAATCTTGTTAGAGAGTTTGATGGTTGATGCGTATTTATTTCAATCGGAAGAACAAAATACTTGGTTCCATTTTCTGGCAGAAAACAATCCTTTCGGTGATGAAGAAGAATTATAAGACTCTCCAGGCGTTACATCAATCACAGATTGATCTATCAGGGGATTCAAAGGTTGGAATGGACGGTTTGGATTTTGGAGATAATGGGGATGACTTGGGGATGGAGATTGACGACAGTGGAGACGACAAGATGGAGTTGGAGGATGGCAACGTAAGGAAAGTTTCGAAATTTAAGGTCGGGTCCGGTTCCGCCTAGGAACTGGGAATTGGACCGGGAGGATCAGTTCCCAATTTTTGGGACCGTTTGAGGAGATGCTAAGAAATGAGAATGCTTTCAATCTTATCCTAGTACGGACAACAAGTAGCATTTATGTTCATTATGTCCCTCTCAAATTCTAGATTTTGCTGTGATAGGGAAAACAAAAGATTATGAGTTTTGCACATGCATTGCAACATTGTCCAAACGAAATTGCTTCAATTTTGACTAATCGGAGCAATAATCATGAATGTATTGGTTAATATGAGTCATTATCAGAATACAATCATTTCAATTCGACCTAGTTACCAAATTCAACTGGCCTGACTAGTTTTAGACCAACTTTCCAGAATTTCTGCATCAACAGTTCCCATACCAATTTATATCTGGGGATACTTTGTGTAAGAAAAAAATATACAGAGGTAGCACTTAGCAGACCCTCCCTTGTAGCAGCAAGCAGCCATAAAACCTACTAGAGCAGCATCCAATCCTCGTAAAAACAGACCCGTCTTCTTTGACATTGATAATTTGTCCCTGACTTGGAAGAGAAGAAACACTTGGGTATTTATCGTTTGTCCCTGACTTGGAAGAGAAGAAACACTTGGGTTGTCACCCGCTTCGACTGATTTCTTGCTCATGATCTAATAAATCTGACTAAGGACATCAGCAAAAGCTCCACATTGGTCGCGTCCAATGCAGAAGTCTCCATGAAATAGAGTGACTCATTCTCTGCAAATGACTTCCCGTCCTCCATTGGGACTGCCACGAGGTGGCGGAGATCAGACTTGTTGCCGATGAGCATGACCACGATATTGGGGTCAGTGTGGTCCCTCAACTCCCTCAGCCACCTTCCAACGTTCTCAAAAGTCGCAAGCCTGGTGACGTCATACACAAGTAAAGCGCCAACAGCTTCTCTGTAGTAAGCACTGGGGATGGCGAGGTATCTGAGAAGTTGGACAATTGAACTCAATACATTCGGTGATAATTTAAAAAAAAAAAAAAAAAAAAAAAAAACTCACAGCAATGCCCCTTAACACATAAATCCCATCTCCATTGCCGGATGTGATGGTACATGTATTAGTTTTGTTATCATAGAATTTTAATTATGCAGTTCATATCGGTGTGTGAATATTACACTAATCCCATTAATAAGTAAAGAAACAAAATTAAAACTAGGATAAATAGCCCAAATAGGGTTTTGCAAATATAGAAGGAAATCCCATTATATTTCTCATTTATAGAATCCCATTATTAGTCAGCAAACAAACAACCTTAGCCACGCTTATTGGGCCGGCCCAATATGAAATCACCATTGCTCGCCCGGTATAAGTATAGTCTCAGCATCTGCATTTCGCCTGAAAGCTTGAGATTCATTGCAGCGTCGCAGCAACGTCTGTTTTCTCTCCGTTCGCGTTGATCGCACCGTGCTGTCCTTCGCTTTTAAGAATTCACCCTGTGCCTCCTGCGACTTGTGTGAGCGAAGCCATGAGGAGAACTGATGATCTCATAGACACAACTGGCGGTTCAGATCTGCCAAAGAGCGAAGAGGATGAGGCAGTCGACAGGATCAGCGGCTTGCCCAAGGAGCTCCGCCTCCACATACTCTCCTTCCTGCCGTTCAGGTGCGCCGTCCGTGCATCGTTGATGCTTCGGCCGTTCCGTGACCTCTGGAGATATCTGAGCAGTCTGTCCCTCAAGGATTACAATTACCGTTATGATTTCCATACCTGCGATCCTTCTCCTTTTGAATCTGGTGGTGACAGGCTCCGGAATTTCGTCGATCATGTGTTGGCGCTACACGAGAGCCCCGAAATCCATACGTTCCAAATCGTGGTGGGCTCCTATGCGGGTATCTCCACTAATCCTTATGACTTTGAAGGAGTAAATTCAAGCAGAGATAGATTTCATGAGTGGATATCCTTCGCACTGAAGAAAAAGGTGAAGGTCCTCGATATTAACCTAATGATGTATCGTCACCCAGGAGGATCATGGCTAGCTTATTGCAGCGTGCCAAGTGCTGTTTTTACTACTAGTAGTCTGGTGGAGCTTAATTTGAGTGTACCTAATGTGGAATTTGGAGAACAGATTCAGTTGGAATCGCTTCAAAAGTTGTGGATGTGTGATGTCAGTTTAAGTGAGGAGGTGATGCGTAAGTTGATTTTGGGTAGCCCGTCATTGAAGAAGGTGACTATCCGGAATTGCAATGGCCTACGAGTTCTGAAGATAGATAGACATCCATCACTTGAAGAATTGAATGTCCGCCAATGTAGAGACCTGGAAAAAGTGGATCTTGCTAGTTCGGGCATCAAAATATTGGCCGTCTTCATCCTTGATCCGATAAATAATATAATCTGTCCAAATGTCTCGACACTTGAACTGGATGGACCGAAACTGGATGGAGTAAATTTGGAGACCGGCTCTTCCCTTAATGATGTGGCCCTCTATCTCCATCATGGTGGAAATTTCTTTCTGGAAGAAGTTGAGGCCAAAACACTTCTGGAAAAGCTCCGTAACATTACATCTTTTAGTCTGACCAATCGGATTATGCTGGTAGGTTTCCATTCTGTTTAAATGATTTGAAGTTTTTAAGTGATAAGATTAGAATTTTCTGATGCGAGAACTGGCAGTAGTGGCTGGAGGGTTTGTCCAGTGTCCAAGTCTCGCAGTATACATTAATCTTTAAAACACAAACTATTTATTTTAGATGAGGCTCGTCTTTTTTGTTTCTGTCTTATACGTTGTCATTTAGTTGATTTCATCTAACTTCTGCAACTAAATGTTTCGTCCATATAGGATGATGTTGCCATTTGATACGAATGGATCTTTCTCTGATGTCCGTAGTTGTGCTTTTGATCATGGTCACTTAATTGGCAATCGCATGAATAATTACGAATTATAAAGTTTATATTTTTATAGGTATTTTATTGATTTTATTCACATTAATTACTTTCCTTGTTTTATTTGTATCATATACGGAATCTCACTATCATCCTATTAAGGATATTATCCTTCCTAATTTTTGAAGGAAACCGGCTAAGCAATTCAACCGGTATCTTTGGGAAATTGCTTGGCAGGGAAGGAACCGTCTTTTTTTTAAGA
Organism: Eucalyptus tenuipes; assembly: GCA_014182365.1. Taxonomy (NCBI): domain Eukaryota; kingdom Viridiplantae; phylum Streptophyta; class Magnoliopsida; order Myrtales; family Myrtaceae; genus Eucalyptus; species Eucalyptus tenuipes. The sequence continues at coordinate 8,900,487 of CM024547.1, read as the reverse complement.
GGGACGGGGCCGTTACCCAAGCATTTCTCTTATTTGTGGTCTATTTTAGGTGATTCAGCATTTTATTATTTGTTGTAATAGAAGTCTGAATCTAATCTTGCCTATTTGAAATAGGAAGGTTTAGTCAGAGTCTTTACTCAGTATCAATTAGGAGTGCTGTATCAATACTTCCAACACTTAGGTATATCACAAGGAGATGTATATCAGTTAATAGTTAGAAGGGCTAGTAGGTGATAACTCCAGCTTGTGGAACGTGTGGTAATCTAGTTGCTTGACTAGAATGATAGAAGTGTAGTGGAAACTGGATCCATCAATTACTCTTTCCAGTAAACTGTAGCTTTCAAGGCCTAAAGCATTGATTTCAATTCGTGAAGTAACGAAGATATCCACTCTGTTTATATTATCTATAGAATCCGACTTATTAAAGGGGCGCAATAGCGATTGTTGTATCTTTGTCATTTACTTTAATTATCAGAACATCAAGCATTATCAATCAGATGCTATTCCTTTACTTTTCTAGATTTTTGTCTATCCTATTTTGTGTTTGAAGTTTCTTAGTTCCTCCAGTGGTTCTCAATTTTCCATCTCCAGGTCTTTAGCAGATGGAAGCTTATGAATGAACCGCGTCGATCTTTCAACTGGAAGTCTGTGACAATGATACTTAAACTGGCAAAGCAGCACCTCCCTGGGATTTCTTACGTATTAGAGACTTGCAATTTTCTGGAAACACTTACCATATATGTTTTTCCGTCATATAAAGATATTGAGGTACGTACTAAAGATTTGTAATTTTTTAGAGACACTCAACATATATGTTTATCCATTAAATAAACAGGTGCCTCATAAATGGAGTTGGTGACATTTTTTGCTTTAGATTACAATTTTGCGAGAATAAGGGATATATTTCTTTAAAAGTTAAAATTATTTTTTTAAAAAATTTTTGTCTTAAAATTATCTGTACATTCATAGAGAACTGTGGCACCTCTTCATTACATTGATAAATTTCTAGATTTCGTTAAGTAAATTAACTTGCTATTGAGTTGTGGATATTGGATGTCATAAGCTGTTAATTTTTTAGAAATTAAATTTATTTGAATTATCAATGCTCGAGCCTTCTACTAATGTTTACTATTTGTCAGGATTCTACGTGGGATCAAGCTTGTAATTTTGATGGGAGGAGTTACTGGCATTCAGTTGAGGGCACATTTCATTGTCTCGCACACCACTTGAAGAACGTGATGATATATGCATGTGTGACCGAACCATACGTGATCGAGCTAATCGAGTTTCTACTTGGGAACGCACTTATTCTGGAGACAATGGTGATCTCTACCAAAAGGAATTTCAAATCTCAAAACGGTTCCTACTATTGCACTGACGTCGCCCTAGAGACGCACTTTACTTCGGATATGCTTTTGGATTTTTCGAAGAAGGTTTCTAGTATCCCAAGAATCTCTCCCAATGCAGTAGTACACCTGACCTGAGGAAACTGATATGCATCTTTCTATTATACTTCTCAGGTTAACAAGCCATGTCTCTATCCTCAAATAAGAGCTTCTCTTAGTCCGTGTTCTCTTTTGATCTTATATCGATGGATTAAATAGTTTACCATTGGACACACAACTTCTCTGTTATCATTTTGGTTGGTTTATATGCTTTGCTTTTTCTCCAAGCCACTATTGCTTTCATCGTAACTTTTCAAAGTATGAATTAGGCGATGTGGGAAGCACTACTCAAACGTGACGAGTCTATGTAGCTGGACTGATAGTGGTAATGACACTTTGGCAGTACGTAATCTATATGTAAAAGCAAAATATGGCTAGGTCATTCATCTCTTCACGCGGCCAGAGGATGTTAACACCTATTTTGATTTATATGTCAAATGTGTGTAAAAATAGTAAAAATAGAACGAAATAAAGTAAAAGATCAGAATAAAGAAAAAAAGAAAAGAGGAAAAAACCATTTTTGGGACCCATTCGTAGGGTTGAGCATGGTCCAAGTTTAGTTGTTCCAGCACCTAACTCAAGGACCAATTCACACGGTTTTGGCATATAATGTAGTTAATTTCAATCTGCTATGCATGTTACCATTGGCAGGTAGTTAGGAATTGTAATTGAATTTTTTGTTGACATCCAAAATCCCGAACCATATCCGATTTCTTTTTTATATTTATTGATTGGATGAATTTGCTAATGTGTTGATTGATCGTACGCATGTGTGAGTATGATGGGAGTAAGGATGAAGACCGGTGATCATCATGGAAGGAGGTGGCCCCTTGAAAATAGTTAAGTCTAGGTGGATTAGTATAGTCTAGATTTAATTAGAATAGCTTAGTTAATTGACATAAGAAATATCATAGATTTAATTTGAGAGATATAATTAGAAAAAAAGTATAAATAGTAGTTAGAGACATCACTTCCAAAAAAAAAAAAATCATAGTAAATAGATTAGTAAATTTTACAATGCACCTCAAATAATTGAATAGGTAACGTGGAAGTGTCATTACTTAGGAAGTTAGGAGAAACTAGAGAGGGATTAACAGAACACCTAATATTTTAAAAGAACACTTTGAAGGACAAAGTGCTAACCTGGGTTTCTTGTTTCTCCGAAAGTTTTGATAACCCACGTTACCCATTTTAAGATAGGAAATTTGACTCTAAATTCAAGCTTATGGGATCATGACCTTTGGCTCAAGAATAAGCCATGTATCTTATTTTCCCAACTTGATATCGGATCAAGCTCATGAGGATCGTGTCTAGGCTTAAAAATATAGCCATGTCATTTTCTTTGCCGGACGAGTATGGAATTTTCATTTCCGCACCTTTACTTTAAGTGTTTCAATACTCCAGTGTTTAATTTCTGTACTTCTAATACTTATTTTTCTTTTCCGTTTTAGAACAGTTAGGACAAATCTTGGGATCATAATAAACCCCCCAAAAACCATCACATAAACATTTAACGACTTGAACATCTCTAAGACTCATAATTGGTAAACAAGACCATTAGATTACTTAGACAAAAAACCAATCATGTTAGAGCTACCGAAAAGGCACTTAAAGGAATTATTAGTGCAATCAAGTTCGTGAACCTAGAGAACTTCGATTGTGTAGAAAGTGAAATATCCTCCCGTGTTTCATTTGGCCGACCCTAATAGGTTAGTGGTGACTCCCGATTCCCAATTTAAAATGAAACTCAATGCTCACGAGATAAAGGTTTGTGAGAGACTGCACCTAATTGAGGGTTGTCTTCCCTCTTTTCTAGGCATTACCTCTAAATCCATCTTTCCCCAACCTAGTTGGGTAGGGTGGCAACATATTTCATACAAGATTTGGTAAATTATTAAAAGAATTTAGTAGTTTGGGATCGATTGAATAAATATTGCTAAGTGACTCGAATAGAAGCTAGGAACTTATATTAATTGGTAATTTCGTTGGAATAAAACTAGTAATGTGATATACAAGTTGATGACAGAATGGATAAAATGAAAAACGATGTAATTATGGTGAAGGTAATTCATGGATCTTCTCATTGACTTTCATCCTGTTCAAAAAAATTCAACTTTTCGTGGGTCTTCTTAATTTGGAACGGTTGCCCCTTTTAAAGTGCTTGAATCCTCTGTCGTCTTAATTCACATCATTTATTCTTTTAGGGTACAATTTTTTCTCGCAATTTGGTTGACTAAAATGATTCCACGGATTAAGCATTTGAGAAAATCTATGAATTTCGACCAATCGTAGAGGTTTTTTCATTTGTGAACACCCATCATGGATGGAAGGCATCTGGTAAGTAATTTTCTATAATTGTGAAATATGTCAAATTCTGGCCTGCAGTTAAGCAGGAGTTATAATTGTGATACTCAAGTGCTAGAGAGAGAAAAGGAAGGCGAAAGTTTGGACTTGTTCCGTGCTCGAATTGTTGCTCGGTTTAATGAAGAAAGTAGGCATAGTTTGGAAGAGGAAACACATGGTCATCCTGGATGAGAATAAAATGAAGTTCAAAATGTAGGCTGTGTTTGAAGTGCAAAAGACTTACTGTTGGAAGAATATCTTCAAGCGATGTACTTTCAAATATTATATTTTTCTATGATTGGCCCAATTTGCTGATTTTGGGTTTAAGTTTTAGTTGGTCAACTGCCGTTCTTTTTTATCCTATGACAAGTGATTTTATTTAACTGTTTATCTATATTAGATTTATTTCTTCATTTTGGCCATGACTTAATTGAATTATTGTGTATAAGTAGTCATGGCGATTGGTGATAATAGATCCATGTTCTTACTCTTTTGCGTAAATCATATGAGAGCTTTTATCGCAACACGTTCTATTCGGGAAAGAACGGAGACAATTTTTAGATTATTGTAAATTTTTAGAAACGTAGGTAACTTTCATATATTATGGTAAATGGCTTATTGGTTATCTTATTAGTGAGCTATCAAATCTTATATTAAATTATCATTGGCTTTAATTAATCATCACTTTTTACCAGTACAACTAATTAGCGTGTTAGGTTGATGCCTTAAACGAGATAAAATGAAAAACTCTGTAATAATTGCGGATGTAATTTGTAAATCTTCTCGTTAAGAAGCAACCTCGACTTTCATCCTATTTAACAAAATTCAACTTCCAGTGGGCCTTACTCAATTTCGGACTATTGCTCCTTTTTTAAAGTTGTTGAATCCTCCATTGGCTTCCTATGAATTTTGGAAATCGTAAAGGTTTTGCATTGGTAGAACACTTCACGAAACAAGAGGCGCAGAATGCTCTACAGGCACTGACAAACACCCATCTTTATAAAAAGACATGGTAAGTCATTCTATTACTCTAAAATTCTCGCATGCAGTTAAACTAGACCCATCAGGTGCTAGAGGGGGAGAAGGAAGGCGAGCGCTTAGAAAAATTATGTGCTCGAACTGCTGCTCAGTTCATCGGTGAAAATGATAGTACGGCCAAGTTATCCAAGAAGAGGAAAAACATGGCCATCTTGGACGAGGATAAACTGAAGTTCAATACAATTTTCAGTTGAATGCATATTGCGTTTGAAGTGCAAAAGACTTGCTGATTAAAGAATTGCTTCAAGGGATGTACTACGAAGAGGAAGAATATGATGTTTATTATGTATTTATGATTAGCCCAATTTTGCTGATTTTTTGTTCTAGATTTAGTTGGTCGTTGCCCTTCTTCTTCTTCTTCTTTTCTGCTAAAGTAAATTGATGCATATTTTCAGTATGTTACCCTTTATCTATAATAGATTTATTTCTTCTTCATTTTGGCCATGACTTAATTGAACTATTTTGTTCATAAACAGATACGGTGATTGGTGATGATAGATCCATATTCTTACTCTTATGCGTAAATCATTTGGGAGCTTTTAGCATAACACATTCTGTTTGGCAAAGGGAAAATTTTTTACATTATTCTAAATTTTTAGAAACCTAGGTAACCTTCCAATACTACGGTAAATGATTTATCGGCTATCTTGTTAGTAAGCTATCCACTATCATGTTAGATTATCAACGACTTTAATTGATTATCACTTTTTACCAATATCACTTACCAACATGTTAAAAAGTTACCAACTCCTACACAAAATTACCAATACTTATGAACCTTATTTAACCGATTTCAAAATTATCAACTTTACATCAAATCACCAACTCTTTTTTTTTCCTAGATGAAGTCACCAACTAATTTTATGTTATTTACTTTTATATGAGCCAATTATCTATGTTGATTAGGTTATTTTTAATTGAAATTATTAAGTCATGTATTAGAATTACCGGGTTACCTAGTACCAATTAAGTTATCAACTAGTTTTACGCAATTAACTCTTATTTGAACCATTTTTCACTGATCAAGTGATCAATTATGAATAGAAGCTAGCAACTTCAATAAATTCGTAATTTCATTGGAAAAAAAAAATCAAACAAGACCAGTGATGGCATGTAAAAGTTGATGACTTCAATGAGAGTGGATTGGTCAACTTGGAGATCTTTAACCTTTTTTGACCTCAGAGGAATCTTACAAGTAATTTAGTTAGTGCTAGAGGTCATGACTTCCCATTTAGTTCGTGACATTGAGAATTTAGTTAGCGATAGAGGTGTGCAGGAGCTTTACGGGCAGAATAACACCCAGTCTCGGTTCAATCTTGCCTCAAAGATACCTGGAAAGGAATTATGATATCTGATATTACCTGCTGCACATCTTATTGACACAATGAGGATCTGACTAGAGGATACTGTAAGAGTTTTCCTTATGTGGGCTACATTAATTTAGATTGTAATTACCGTTTTACGGGGTTGGTCTAATAAGGTAAGGTATAAGGTTTTCTTAATGGTCGAATATGGGCTGGCGATTGTGTGGGCCGAGTTGGGCCCGGCCCGTGATGAGAGGGCCCGTCCAGCTATAAATAGCGCTAAGGTCCTCCTCAGCCTCATTCTTCCAAAATACTCTCTCAACTCACATAAGGTAATTCGTGAGTGGCGGTCTCATCGAGCCAAGAACCGAGGGTCATAGAGGAGAAGATCTTCAGCATTAAAGGCCTGGGTTGCTGTCGTTTTGCTCTAAGAATAATGAATTCAAAATCAAGTACACAAATCTTCGTTTTCGCCTTTAGGATGTTCAAGTTTCTAGCTATGTCGATCTTGGGAAGCCGTTCAGACGGTCTACAGATACAGCCTATGCGATTAGCGTTCACCGGATTTATATGCTTCTCCAGCAATAAATAAATTAAAGGAAAGGCAATCTACTGAACTCCTCAATTAACAACTTATGGTTTCAGAAAACCATTTTCATGTACCGTCACTTCTACCAGTGATGGAGATCTGTTCAGGGATGTTGCTGTAAATCTTTTCATTATCACCGAATGCATTGATGATCAATTGTTCTGCTTCTGAGGTACGGGGCCATTACTTGTGCTTGCTATAGAGGAGATGTTGGCGCTTTCCTGGTGCATGACATCACCAGGCGTGCGACTTTTGAGAACATCCGAAGGTGGATGAGGGAGTTGAGGGACCACGCCGGCCCCAAAATCGTGGTCATGCTCATTGGCAACAGGTCTGATCTCCGCCACCTAGTGGCAGTCCCACTAGAGGACGGGAAGTCACTCGCCGACAATGAGTTAGGCCGAGGTCCTTACTCAGATTTATCGGATCATAAGCAAGAAAGCAGTTGAAGCGGATGACGACCTGAGTGTTTCTTCTGTTCCAAGTCTGGGACAAACAATCAATGCCGAAGAAGATGGTTCTGTTTTGAAGAGGATTGGATGCTGTTTTAGTTAAGGGGGTTTCTTTAAGCTGCTTGCTGCCACTATGGAGGGTCTGCCGAGTGCTCCCTCCGTGTATATCTTTTCTTACCCAAGATGACCATTGTTGATGCAGGGAATGCGGAAAGTTAATCTAAAGCTAGTCAGGCCAGTTGAATTCGATGACTAGGTCGAATGGAAATGATGCTATTCCGAAGGCGAACTCTTGTAAGGAATTTCGTCTCGACAATGTTGCATTGCAAGTTCAAAAACCATGAACTAGTGTTTCGCTGGTCATAGCAAAATCCAGAATTCTACATAGAAGAACAAGAATATACTATTGGCTGCCTGTACTAGGGTAAGACGAAAGCATTCTCATCTGTCGTCGTCTCCTCAAATGGGGTAACGCTCTTTACTATTTTACAATTGTTGCGACGACCCGGTGGGATGAAACGACGCCGCAGCAACGTCCCACGAAGAGATTCGTCGGTGCGTGAGACGCCGTGTCGATTCTTGCGGCGCGTGACCCCCGCCGAGTCGGCTTGATACACAGACCCACTCGATTGGATGACCAAAGCCTAAGCTATACTACGTTGCCGACACAGGGAACCGCGCTCAGACCGCGCCTCCGGCTCTCTCCCTCCGGTTCGAGTAGCTTGGTCCGCCGGAAAACCAAGGAGCACTCCGGCAACTCCCCCAAATCGGCGAACAGCGGATCCTCGCCCTCCTCCTCGTCCCTCATCCTATGTACAGGCGCCGCTTCAGCGCCGCCTCCCTCGTAGACCGGCCTCTGCAAGAACGACGACGTCGAAGCCACGTCGGCGAGCCAGTCGAACCCGGGGTCGAGCAGAGTGGCGCCGCCGATGAAGCCCGCGAGCTCGTCCGGCTCGAACATGGCGGAGATGGAGTCGTCGGGGTCGGCGGCGGAGGCGGAGGCGGAGGAGTCGCTGACGGCGGCGGCGGCGGCGGCGCGGAGGAGGTGGTGGTGGTGGTTCTTGGAGGAGGAGGAGGAGGAGGAGGGGAGGGGGTGGTTGTGGTCGGAGGAGTAGGTGACGAGGAGGGTGGTGGGATCCAGGCGGCTGCGCTCCACTTGCTTTCTGGCGGGGCAGCCCTTGGAGCTACTGCATCGGTAGTATCCCCTGTCCAATCCAATTGCAAACAAATACACCTTAAAAAATAATTATGATTATTATTCTAAACTAAACATTGGATTTCTTTTAATTTAATTGTCGATGACGTAATTAGCAATCAAGTTAGTCCTGCCGCTCGCCACTCCGAGCGTGACGCGCACGCGCCTCTTGCAGCATCGCCCGCCTGAGTGGCTACAGCTAACTTTCTTCACCCACCACCGCCGCCCCCCATGCAACGCAACATATGCAAATGCTATGTAGGATGGCTACGTTATCATCCTCATAGGAGTCACGTTTTCACGCTAAATGCCTCTTTCATATCTCATGAATAAAGACACTAAGGTGATTAGATTGAAAGAGGTATGTTAGCAAGTAATACTAATTTTGTATTGTGCATTATTACTTGACCGAATGCTGACATTGACCGATGATATTCATGATCCATGTGGGGCATCTTTTTCAATCTCTTATGCAAACCGGGCTTTTATAAGTAAAATAAGCAGAACAAAGGAGGGGCAAAGCAAAGGAGCTATAGGCATATTAATTACCAAAGAGTACTAATGTCAAAATTCTTCGTTTAAGCTCTAACGACGAGCGGTCATTCCTTCCATCAATTTATACTTCCTTTTCTAGATTCTACTTCTACCCGATTAAACTGTAAACAATTCTATTTATTGGCCATTTACTCCATCTTTAGCTTTAACCAACATCCAAAATCCAAAATGTTATGAGAGATTTTTGGTGGATTTAACCGAGCAGCCCCTCGAGAATGTACATTTAATTTGAAAATAACAATGATCCTAATAAAAATCCCTCAAGGATTAGCCTTCGACAATTTTTCTTTCCCTATATTTTAAATGCTATGTAAGTCCAGGCTAAGCTTACAGGGAGCAGCATGTTCAAATGCCGATGGGCGCGTGACATAACGTCAACAAACCACACCACAACTACTACGATGATGTTCATTTTCGAATCAGCCGGCCTGCGACTAATGAATCGATGGGCAATTAAAATTTTATTAAGCTGCATTTCCAAGCCAAGCCCCATCCCTCTCGGCGTATTATACTATGCCCAACGAACCAACCAGCTCCCTCACCCACCATTCACATTGTCGCCGAGATTCCCCCCTCAAAAAATAAGCAACTCCGCCCCCTTCGCCGGCAGTTAAATTGGTTTTGACGACGCCGTCTTTGCTTCGCCGGTTCACCGACACGATCTCTCCAATAGCCATTCGTGATCGCGAATTGCGGAGGATTCTTGTCGCGACCATGTTAAGAGTAACCGATGCTAATAGAAGTGATGGATTAGGTACCTCGGGTAAGGCGAGCCCTTGATGGGCTTTTGGCCGTACTTCCTCCACGCCCACGAATCGGACGGTGGGTAGGCCTCCCCTTTGCTCCTGGATCCCTCGGGGTCGCCCGCGATCGGAACCGACACCACTCGCTTCTTCACGCTCTTCCGACTTCACGAGAATTCGGTCCCCATTAATCTCGACATCACGGACAGCCCTATGGAAGGAAAAAAGAGCACTCGTCGAGATGCCTCACCTTCTCTTTTGTGACGGCTCGCTAGCATTCACCTTGAAGTCGTCCCCCGAGGAGGGCGAATCAGGGCCTTGCTCGGGCTCGGGGTCTTCTTCTTGATCATGCACAAAGGGGTTGGTGTAGAACCGACGATCCATGAGCCCTGCTCGAAAATTGAAGCCTCGGACCCTCCTCTTATGAGAAGCTTCCGATGAACATTAGCCGATTCGCGCTCGGTTCGCCGGCTAGGGAGCACCGTCGGCCGGAGAAATTGGAGGCAGAGAGAAGTGATTGTTGAAGGGGAAAAGATGGGGTTTAAGTTTAATAGGAGGAGAGTCATGGGGGGTTGACAGATTGGCAGTTTGCGTAGTTTATTTTGGGGGACGTGCAAGCCTATACGCAAGCTCAATAATTATTAAATTATCATTATATCGAGCCTTAATTAATTAAATTTTAAGAGGGCTTAATCAAGTGGAGTGGGGTTCAACATGGGGAATCATGGAGCCTTTTGTCAAAACTAAGTGATGAGGTTGATGGATAAGGTAGGGAATCGGACAAGGCTCGGATGCAATTTGTTACGTCGATGGCTCGAGATTTATTAAGCTTTTATCTTGGGTGGGATTACGGGTTCATTGAATCTATTAAAGCAGCGTTTTCGTCGCGTGCGGACGGAGATCGAGACTTAGCTCAATGATTAATTAAAGGGATTAGTCATTTAATAATCCCTAATGCTAGCAAAGGAAAAAGAGACCCGTCATTCGGTTCCATTCAAACGTGCCTAAAGAAATAATAGCTCCTAAGCTTTGCCATGCCCCGTCCAGGGTGTACCCAGGAATATTTAATTATCTAAAATCTCCATAAAAAAAGTTTTTTTTTTGGGGGGGGCTTCTGTTCAACCTATGGATATTGTAGAGTGGGAGCGTTGGAGCAAATCCCGGAGACCCGTGGCCCCGTTTGGTTCAACATTAGAACGCTGCGCTGCGCAGGAAAAAATTTAGGTGTTTGGTTCGGCCATTTGGAGGTGTCGCCCTTTAAATCTTTGGCGTTTGAAATCTTGAAAGCCCAAAGCAGGTGGGGGACCTACTTTGGGCTTTCAATATTTTGGAAATGCAAGTCCACCTCTACTGTTCATCTGTTGACTTCTTTTTTTTTTTTAAACCGATCATCTTCCCCACACCCCAACCGCCGTTGATTGGCGACGGAGTTTCATTAGATTTTATTTTTATTTTTTAAAAAAATAATAAAAACCCTTTGCAAATGTTGGGTTCACCTTTTTTTTTTTGGTCATTTTTATCTTTTGACAATCAATAGCCCAACTTTTATCAATACACTAAAATAATCATTAATTAACGAAGATGATTAATACTACAATAATTAAAAAAATTATTTAAAGTTGAAAACAAACCTAAAAGAACCCTAGGCCAAAAGTTGAGCTTTACATCTAATTTATAATCAAATTCTTTTAATATAATTTTTAAATAAATTTATTAATATATATCTTTTACATTACTCTTAACATGAAAATGTAAAAGGTTATATAGTCATTGTTTCTTTTTGCAATTTTAAAAATACTAAAACTAAAAAACTTAATTTTTTGAGCTTTACATCTAATCTATAATCAAATTCTTTTAATATAATTTTTAAATAAATTTACTAATATATATCTTTTACATTACTTTAAACATGAAAATGTAAAAGGTTATATAGTCATTGTTTCTTTTTTGCAATTTTAAAAATACTAAAAAAAACTTAATTTTTTGAGCTTTGCATCTAATCTATAATCAAATTCTTTTAATATAATTTTTAAATAAATTTACTAATATATATCTTTTACATTACTCTCAACATGAAAATGTAAAAGGTTATATAGTCATTGTTTCTTTTTTGCAATTTTAAAAATACTAAAACTAAAAATTTAATTTGGTCATACTAAAGAGCTTTTCAAATATATGTTTACCAAAAGTCTTGCATTTCCCTAAAGACTTTTCGGTTATAGTTTACCAAACAAAGTCAAGATTTCGGAAAATCCCTTTACCTCAGGTATTTGCATTCTAAAGGCATTTCTCCAAAGTTCGAACCAAACGAGCCCCATGTCCTATTCCTAGCTGTTAAATATCATATTACAATATTTTGTATAAAAATTACGATGAGATATGTAAAGGTATGATGAGTTATGATATAATAACATTATCTCGATGGATCATAAAAGATCTCATGATGAGCAAGATCGGGCATTGTCCTTTCATTTAAGGTTGGTTGTCTGGCCCATCAGCTTTGATCCCAGCCCAGTCAAATCCGAACATAGAATCTAAATATTATTATGAGTGAGACCTAAACCGCCCACCCTCTCTTGATGATCAACTCTAGAAAAACCTTCGATTTATTTGATATAGTGGTGCGCATATATATATATATATATATATAGAGTATCTATTTTGTTGTCATTTCAAAAGTGAGGTACAAAGATTCTCACTGAATCGCAGAAAAGAAATTTGAAGGTGATGTGGATTCAAAGGCACTGATTTTGGGCTTCGATCGCATGGATGAATGTGAGAGAAAGTCTTTAGATGGGCCTCAACTCTATTTATGGCGATTCCATAAGTTACTTTTCTACAGGACACATCTGACTTTTTGGACAAGTAACTAACTGATTTAATTTCATAATCATAAGGCTTTCCATTTGAGGGTACAAAACCCAATGGACAAGTGAAAAGATGCTATTTTCGCAGCGTCACAATAAGATCAAATGCGGAAATCTCCTTTTTCTCCTTTTTTTTCTTGTCAAAGGACGTGAAACGCGTGGCATTTAATATGAGTTGGCTCAAATAGATAAAACTCTGGCCCCGTGAAGTACCATGCGAAATCTCGGAGACCATATAAAGACATGGAAGCACAATTGATTGATCCAAACATAAGATCATTCGTAGCGACAACAAAAGGTATCAAACTTGTACCGTGTCTTGTAACACGCATCCGCTCCTCCACTATTAATTCAACCACATCGTTGGAGAAGAAAATGAACTTTGTAGCCAATATATCAAGGATTCAAGATCATTAACCAGAGAAATTGGTAATGTTGGCCTTGGATGGGGAACTAGCCCTATGTAAATGAAGAATCACCAGAAATGTGACCACCTAACTTATTTATTAAAAATTTGACCAGAAAAAAAAAAAGTTCATACCCACAATAAATTGGGCAGAAGCAGATTTCGACACCAATTTATTTCACGCGTGCATCCCTTTGTTTATCAAATTTTATGTGTTGCTCCTAATTTGGTTTGAACATGAGAGAGTGTTAATATATCTCATGTAATCTATTTATAAGGTTTATATGCTTTTTATATACATTGAGTTACCCTTAACTTATTACCTTAAACTTTTAGATTTGATTTTCTAACTTGGTATCCAAACTCTTGTTTTCTGTGAAAGGGCCCATTGAGTCTCATCAAGTCTTTCTCCACGATAGCGATGTCAGCTATGTTTGTGTCTATGCCTCGCCTCTTCGGAGATATTCTGACACTTTTCGCCTCTTTTTGAAAAAAGCTTAGGCAAATTGGAGGTTGGAGACCACGTATATGTGAATACTACTGAATAGCATATAAAATCCATGTATAAACAATGCTTAATACTTTAACATGGGTTATAGATCCGACACAAAGATTTCGATTTTGCGTGTTGAACACACTATAATGATTTATTTTATTTGCAATATAACAGCCAGCGAATTTTCTTAATTAATCTTAGACTTTCAAGATATGGCTATTCTCATTTGCTATAATTGATCCCAGATATTATACATAGCATAAGGAAGAAGGCTATACATGTTGTCTCAATGCTTGAATGAATGATAGATGGACTTATAACAGAAAGCAGGATTAAGAGCAAACCGGTAATGCTAAACACGAGTTCTGCTTTGGAGGAAGCTGCGTGGAAGCTCATGCCTCGAAAAACTAATTAACAAGAGAAGACTCGAACTTTCAACCTTTTCGGGTCGTGCTATTGAAAATTTGTCCAAAAGTTGAGGCGATTGGAGCGAGAACTAAACGTGCGACAATGATTGAATCATAAAGTAAATGAGAACGAGATCAGCAGGTCTACTTATAATCTGAAACGGTTGAAATAAATGCGTCGTTCTTTGACTAAATCTTAGGCGGGACGGACCTTGCGGAAGGCAAAAGTGAGGGGACAGGTGTTCGATCCCTTCAGAAGGTGAAAGTGAGAGAGAGTAGGGCTGACAACTAGCAAGACCCAAAAGACGAAAAAAGGATGGCACGTTTTCTCAGATATCGAGGTATGACTGCATGAAATTCTAAATAGGGAAACTTATAATAATCCACTCGAAACCAAATTTTCTCTCCGAACTGAACTTTATTCTAAAACACGTCATGAACCTTATCGCTCTAGCCAAATAACCCATGAGCTAATCGCCAGTGAAAGAAACTGTGGATCAACAAACATGTGCTCGGACGCACAGTCTCACGCCTTTCCTAGAGTCATTTTCGTCCAAAAAGACTACATTCCTTTCATGTCACTTGCATGCACGATGGACAATCTTCACCTTCAATTTCCCCCAAGTTTTTCAACTCAGAGAAAAGGATTATGGTTCTTAAAGCATAAATCAAAAAATATAGATGAAAAATCACTACAAATGCAGGAACATTTGTAATTAGAACGTCGTAGATAGAGTGAACCCAGATAGATGCTTTTCTATGTGAAAGAAGTTTGGGTAAGGTCACTTGAAGGGCAAATGTATCTAGGTAGGCACAAAACATGCATGCAACAAACACGCTTTGTTCAATCGAAAATATATTCATAGACAATGATCTTATGTGTTATTATGTTAAAGTGATGAAATTCATGAGATATTTTAGAATAGAGTAGGTTTGGGAGCAACTTTAATGAAAGGGTCCCACCACTCTGGGGGAATTTTGGAATTTTCCCATCTAAAAACGATGATTTTCTCAAATTTCTTTGTTATGAAAAAACAATATTCGCATAAGTGGTGAGGCAAAAAGATTTTCTTTTCATTGACTTTATTTTGACACGGAAATTCTATTGCCGCTAAGGGCTAGCACAGTTGAATGGAATGTCAAGAATTTGCAACTCATCGGAAACTAAAGGTTACTTATTCATACGTTTTTAATTTTATGCAAACTATTTTTGATTGGGGATACCCACATGGGCATCAAAAGTCTGAACACTAATGGGATTTGCATGATATTCATGGGCCTCTAAGTAGTCAACCCTTTACATACCTGTTGAAATCATACATGTCCCTTGAAACTTAAAATTGGATGATCTTTCACTAATCTCCTCCTTTTCTTCTTTACAACAAAATGAAAAGATCTCCCCCGTTTTTATCTGTTCTTGTTCAATTTCAATCATGGGGACTTTATGAAAGCTATGTGAGAACATTGATCTGCATAAGCAGCGCGTGATGTTTAATTTGTTGAGGGGTCGTTGTCTCCATCCACATGTTAAGCATGGCATAGTTCTTTTTATTTATTTATGGTGGAAACTTGCTAGAGTTGAGGAACATCATCATCGATTATCTACCTAACGCTACATTACCAAACATGAAATGTTAAAAGCTTTGTTGGATGTTGCCCTTCAATGATTTGATTCATTAGCACCACCTAATTTTACGTGCCCCTCTTGTTATAAGATCCTATTCATGGTCCCCCCCAACCCCACAAAAAAAAAAAATGATACTTCACCTCACAATGCCTTGAAGTGCTCTTGAAAAAATATTTTCATTAGGTTTCTACTAGATAGTGAAGTTGTGTTTTGGACGACAAACCTTTTTGCATGATACATTCCGAGATTGATCTATTAGTAAGTGTATATGAAATGTGTCAATTGCCTTTAAAAGTCTCACATGGGGTTTTGGAGAGTAGATCTACTCATTGGTCACAATTAGGCGAGTTAGGGTCGGACTTGCTTAGGCTTGAACCTTTAAAGGTCTTGACCACACGTGAACTTACGAGTCCACGCAAGTGCCCAAGGCTGCCCAAGAAAAAAAACATGGTCAAGTCAAGCCCGTCATAGGCGAATTTTTATTTTTATTTTTAAAATTTCAGTTAAAAAATTAACAAATATGAAAAAATATTGTCATCTTTTTGTGTCCATTTTTATGTCTATTTCATTTTTCCACTTTACTTATGTTTTTATACTATACTTTTATACTACATTAGAAATTTGTCCTTATTCTTTAAATAAATTTTTAAAAGTCAGCACTCAGTAACTAATTCAATAATATTCTTTTAACTAAATATATGGGTAGGCCCTAACATTTTTGTTCGGGCCCACCCAACGAGTCTAGGGAATGTAGCCAAGCCTGCCCATAAAGTAGGAGGGCTTGAGGTGATCCCCGTGGACCAAGGTCTGTGTGAGAAAGACACGTGCAATTAGTATAGGCGATTTAATCAATCGTTAACTTAAAAATGATTTCTTGTCCAAATATCTTGTATAATATCATGTTCACAACATGCATTTAAACTTTCATATAACTTCCTACCTACCTATTTATAATATGATCATAATTTGGAGTCAATTGAGCAATAGCAGACAATGCAATTGATTGAAAGGACAGTGGGTTAGAGTTACCCTAGGGGCTTTACAGTGGTAGTGTAAAACTACCTGGTGCTGGAGCTGGCTTTAATGCAATTGAGAGAGAGAGAGAGAGTTCTGATTTTCACACCCAACAAAATAAATCACCACGCTTAGGGTTAGTATCTTCAGTATGACTAAGGAAGGTCATCATCAGTCATACGTTGGTTCGAAAAACAGCATAGTTCTGTACGTATATGCAAGAATTGAGGACCCGTTGATTAAGATTCCCAAGATCAGCCCTTCATGTTGATAGACACGAGGTCACCATCCATGGATGACCTCCCAACTTTTCTAATTTTCACACCCAACAAAATAAATCACCACGCTTAGGGTTATTATCTTCAGTATGAATAGGGGAGGTCATCATCAGTCATACGTCGGTTCGAAAAACAGCATAGTTTTGTACGTGTATGCAAGAATTGACGACCCGTTGAATAATATTCCCAAGATCATCCCTTCATGTTGATAGACACGAGGTCACTCTCCATGGATGACCTCCCAACTTTTTGTCTCGATGTTCGACACGTGAACTCTCTCCATCTTTCGACCAAAAAAAAAAAAAAAAAAAACTCTCTCTCTCGTCGTTCACGCTTGACATCTCTAGAAAAATCACGTGAAAAATACGCATCAAGTAAAAAGTACACCTAACCTTTAGTCCGATCCGATGTTACCCGGTGCATTTCCACGCGAGTAGTTTTCCTTTCCTTGTCAATGGTATGAAAGCATCAGAGCGAGTTGAAATTCCATTTCTCCCTCCCATTTTTGTCTTCTTCCAAAAAGACAAAATCAGATAACACCCGTCGCTTCTAATCCAATGACCATTGATTTACTTTGCAAATATCGTTCATGAACCTTTAAACAGAACCTTACATTGGACAGACCAAATTGCCCTTCCTTACTAGCTCGTTTTAGCCTATCGCTTGGCTTTGAGCAGTTTGGTTTCTTAATTGGTTTTTACAGTTTTGGATGGGCGTGAGAATTTATAACGGAAAATGTTATTTTCTTAAATAAGGATGTAAAGATAATTAATGTGAAAGGGCGGAGTAATATCTAGTTTAAGAAGAATAGACACGTAATTGATCATTATGAGAAAAAAGTCTTTTCAAAGAATATAAGATAAGGAGGACGGACAAGTCTATATCATCAGATGTGATAATTATATAAGACCCGCTATTTTTAATGATACACATTGAGTTTAGCATAAATGCATAATATCACAATTTCTCCGAGCATAGTGTTCAAACTTTTTTTCGGTGGGGCGTTGACGTGAACTTTACTCATGGGCATGTAGGGTCCATCATATGTACAGCTAATGAAAACAGCATTTGAAAAAACGAGGTGCTAATTCCTCTTTCCCATTCCACCCTCGACTTGAACCCAATATTACAGTTATAGCCCGGACGTGATGAAACCTCACAACCGACATTTTATCTCATGCTTTTCGGTAAATAAATCCTAGGAATTAGTTAAGGTGGTGAGGCTAATATTTACTTAAGACTAGAGAAAAAAAGCTGGACTTAGTTATAATTTTAAGTACCATTGGTGGGAGAAATTTTCATAAGCAGCCTTAATTACTATACAAGTGAAAACAAGGCAAGTGAATGAAAATGTCAATGGTGACCATTACTGATTAAGGCTACTTACAGTGAATCTCTCTCTTTCTTTCTTTCTTTTTGCGTTAATGGTGTTTAGAATGTTGAGATTATCTTGAAATAATCGATTGATATGTCTATCACATGAATAGAGGATCATGAATTGATCGGACATTCTCTATACATCCTCTAATTCTCTAGATAGATTTGGGCTCCTTTGCTTCTAGAATAATTCGGGAAGATTTTTTTTTTTTTTTTTTTTTTTGGAATTCGAAAAGAGTTTATGAATTAGAAAAATAGGATTGTTGTCTTAATCTTAGTATTTTATAGTGGGTGTCATTGCCTCTAGTACTAGGGGTAATCGGTTCTTGGATTGTGCTGGTTCCACTCTAAAATCACATTCCCAAGTTCAAGGAATCATGAATCGGACTAGTCAGTCTTGGTCCAATTCTCGAGTTGTACAGGTCTAGTTTAGGGTTTTGGCAATTTTCTTTTCTTTTACTCTTTAAAAGAAAAGGAAAACCGGATGATTTAGTTTTGTACTTGAAACCTGGAACCACCTAGGTCGGTCCGATTTCCACACACCCGCCGATATGGCACCGTATCCCCTATGGCGTTCACCTACCATGCTCTCCCTCTCTTTCTCTCCGCGAAGTGAGTATGACCCAAAATATGCATCCTCCATTAACGACCACACGTTTGACTCGTGAGGAGCACGACGATTGTTGTCGAGGTGTTTCCAAGGCGGCAATGGCTGTAGCGGAGGCAAGGTACAACGCTGAGGCAGTCGGCTTAGGGACGAGAGAGAGAGAGAGAGAGAGAACACTCGCGTTTCCATTGATGATCTTTCGGAGCAGCAACTATTGGTACAAACACCAACGTACGACTTTCAAAAGACACGTCGCGCCCGAATAAACAATTCTCAAGATAACCTAATTTTTTCGTTAGGGTTAAAGAAACGTGTATATTTCACCCAACGGCCTCTCGAAAGGACTATATTTATTTCTCTCTGCATCCCTCACGTGCCACTATTCAAATCAACAAGTTGTATATTCTATAGCCGACAGGCAGGCGGTAGTTAGCTCGTGAAACCAAGTCAAACGAAACGCGACTCCAATGTCGACGACCACCATGGGTTTCTTTACTTCGAACCTCCTTAAATAAAAACCAACGTTTAACCCATCGGTCTCCGCCGAAGATTCCGCACGCGATATGAACTCGGACTCAGGGGCATCTCCGTCATCCACCCCGCATAAATATCGAACCCCTTTTCCTTTCTCCTCCCTAATCTCCCTAACCTAGTTCCCTCTCCCATCTTCTTCGGAGCTCTCATCCTCTCTCTCTCTCTCTCTCTCCCTGCCGACGACGACATGTCTGCAGAGCACGTCCTCGAGCTCTTCGACTCCTTCTGGTTCCACTGCGCCGTCTTCAGGGGCAAACCGGCCTCACCGCCTCCCCCTCCTCCTTCCTCCTCCTCCGCAACGAGGCCGCCCTCTCATGAAGACCGCGGCGACGAGGACGACGACCGTCTCCTCCTCGAGACGAAGCTGTCCCGCGCGCTGACCCTCCGCGTCAGGTCCATGAGCGACCAGTTCTTGGGCGGCCCCGGCCTCGACTCCGACCCTTTCTCTCCGAACTCGGTCCTCCTCGCCGCCACTCCGAAGCTCCAGACCATCCTCTCAGGCAAGGAGGTTTCGGACTTCGAGGGCGAGCCCGCGACGACCAAGAGCGAAGAGGAAACGGACGAGTCGCAATCACAGCCCGGGAGCAGCAAGAAATCGGAGAACTCGAGGAGGAGGAGGAAGAAGCGGAGCAAGAGCAGCAAGAGCCTGTCGGAGCTCGAGTTCGAGGAACTCAAGGGCTTCATGGATCTGGGGTTCGTGTTCTCCGAGCAGGACAGGGACGACTCGAACTTGGTCTCGATCCTTCCCGGGCTGCAGAGACTGGGATTGAAAGACGACGGCGACAGAATCGAAGTCGAAGAGACAAAGAAGGCCGATGAGACTAAGGTCCCGAGGCCCTACTTGTCCGAAGCGTGGCACGGTTTGGATCGCCAGAGGAATCCGCTGGTGAACTGGAGAGTGCCGGCTTTAGGGAACGAGATGGCCATGAAGGATCATCTTAAGTTCTGGGCTCACGCTGTTGCGTCCACCGTGAGATAGCAGTGGCTCATCATTCTCGTTCTTTTTCCGGTTTCTCCTTTGCCAAAAGTGATGTCGCTAGCTTTACTTCTCTGGAACTTCTCTTTTTTTTTTTTTTTTTTTTTTTTTTTTCTTTTCCTTTTTCCCTTTATTTTGAACTACACAATGTCATCTTCCTGTTGTCTTTGAGGGGGAAAAATCCTCTAATCTGTAACTGTAAATAAAAGGAAAGAAATAATCTCCCTTGGTTTTATTATTTTCTTGGTCACACATTAGGTTAAATTCCTTCGTTTGGGATGAGGGAACGTTTTTCGAAAGACTTTGTCAAAATTGGGAGGTTGACGTTTGACCCTTATGGCCCCATTAACAGAAAAAGGAAGAAGGGAAATGGAGCCAGAAGCAATTATTTAGCTTAAAATGCGAAGCTACATGATGTCAAGGCCCTCTTGAAATCGGCAAGTGGGGCGTGCCTTGCTGCGCACTAATGCGGGATATCCGAAAGGTATCCGATGGAGCGGATCCTTATCATTAGGTGAACCGGGCATAAACAAATGGAGACTTTAAACGATCCACCCCGAGTTGATTTTGATTGCCAATCATCGCGGATGCTACGTTTAAAGCAGGTCCACTCCCATCGAATCGAATGGTTTGAATCCACTTCGTTCGTGGCCGGTTCGCGGCCGGTTCGCTTGATAAAAAAAGGATTTTTATGCAGCATAGATTTGCTTCTTTGTCAAAACATCTCCACTAGCCAAATGCTCCCGTCACGTAGTGGGCACGACAATCTTATTAATATTGGCTTTTGGGGGTTCGAAAGGGTAGTGCTTAGCATTTAATTGGGGAGAATTGTCCAAAAAGTCCTAAACCTATTACACTTTTGCCAATTCAATCATAAACCTTTTAACTTTGTCAATTGAGTTAAATATTTTTCTTTTTTTGCCAATTCAGTCATAGGCCAATTTTGGCCGGAAAAATGTTGACGTGGGCCGGCGGTGTCGTGTAGATCGCCTAAGACGACGTGACAAATTTTTTATAATATTTTAATAATTTTTTTGCTTTATTATTATTTTTTTTCTTTTTTTCCTTATTTTTTTTTTCTTTTTGGCCTTTTCCGGTGGCTGGTGGCCGGCCACCTGCCATCGACCATAGCCGCCTTGCTGGCCTCGTCTGCCACAGGCGAGGCTCGGTTGGGCGAGGAGGAGCCCGTCGAGGGGAGCCCTCGCCCGGGCGTGGCCCGACGGGGGTCGACCAAGGCCGAGGTCGACCCTCCCCATGCCAAGGTGGCCTCGCCGGGCGACGGGTAATGCCGAGCAAAGCCCCGGCCTAGGCGGGCCGCCTCGCCGGATCTAGCAAGGCTCCGACGAGGGGAGCCTCGGCGGCCGACTAGGGCGAGCGAGCCCCGGCGAGGGCTCCCCTTGCCAAAGCCTCGCCGGATGGGGCGAGGCCGGCCCTCGCCAGGGCCAAGGTGGCCTCGCCCGCGTCGCCGTCACCCGGCCGACGCCCGAGCGAGGCCGCCATGGCCCGGGGGAGGGTCGGCCTCTCCCTAGTCGACCCCTATTTGGGCGGGCCGGCGAGGGCTCCCCCCTCACCGAGGCTCCTCCTTGCCGTAGGGCCTCGCCTGTGGTGGGCGAGGCCAATGGGGGCCGTGGGCGGCGGGCCGCCACCGGCCACCGGAAAAGGCTAAGAGAAAAACCAAGAAGAAAAAAAAAAAGGGAAAAATAGAAAAAAAAATTATAAAAATTCAAAAAAATTATAAAAAATTAAAAAAAAATTGCCCACGCGTCAACGTCAAATAGCGGTCTACGTGGCACCGCCGGCCCACGTCAACATTTTTCCGGCCAAAATTGGCACGGATGACTAAATTGGCAAAAAGTAAAAAGGTTTAGTGATTCAATTAAGAAAGCTTAAAAGATTTGGGTGACCGAATTAGCGAAAAGTCGCTAACAAGTGTTCAGGACTTTTTGGACAATTCTCCCCATTTAATTGCATGGGATGAATTGTTTTCGAAGGGTGTGCTTTTTTTGATTGACGCGTCAGTGGTGATTGATTAAATTAGCAATGAGCAACAATTTGGCATGTAGCCATGGTTAGAACCTTGTGATGCGGATGTGGCATTTGTAAGGCATCATACTTCATTTTCAGTAGGGACCCCTTGCTTGCATCATTGAACTTGACCTTCAATTTGAAGCAAAGTGGAAGAGGGGTTGGCAGATGAGACGAGCACCAACATAACAATTTCTCTGGAAGAGTGCAATGTTTTGCTTCACTTTGCCTCGTTGGATGTAATTATCTTTAATAGAGGGGAATGCAAGATATGTTTATCATTAAAATAATGCCACGTGTGATTCTCATCGAAAATATAAGTTGCTAGAGTAATCTAAGTGGTCAGTCTTTAACAACTGTAGATTTATAGAGATTGAAAAATTGTGATATCAAAATGCGAGCTGTATGAAAAAAAGAAATGGTATTAGTAGTGTCCCTTTTCTCCAATTTAATAGTTCTAGCAACTGCTCCGCAATTATTCGTCAACACCCGTTTCAGGGTTTGATTCAATATATCATTTCGTAAACAAGTAATCATTCTAATAACATCACGACAATTCTTTTCCACAATTTATTTATTTATTTTTTTGAAAAAGAGGGGGCGCGCGCGAACCGGCGCGGATCGCCGTGTCCTGGACCGCATGGTGAATTTTATAACGTCCCTTCATCTCTCAATTCAACTTCGCAGGAGCACTTTTCGTTCTAGAACGGGCAAAATTGCAGGAGCTTTATAGAGAGAGATAAGAATCCACGGGCAGAGAGAGAGAGAGAGAGAGAGAGGAACCCACGTGCACTGAAACAACGGGACGCCACTGAATGGAGTTTCAACGATCCTTTGACTGGCTGTTGCTGCAGAGCTGTGAGAATTTTAATTTGCGACATCTTTTTCTTTCTGAGAATGTCGTACTTTGTCAGTGACCCTAGGAAAATGACTTCTACTCTTGGGAGACACCCCACGCTAGTTAATCGTCCATATTTTGAGTGGATGTCACGAACTTTGCCAGTTAAGAAAGCCAAGTGCAAAATCTAAGCAGACAAAAGCAAGTGAACTCCAACCTGGGTCTCCCCCTTTTAGCTCATACATGCATTAAGCAGCTCTTTTGGGATTACGATGAGCAGGAAAAGATCATGAATCACATGGTGCGAACTGTCGTCTACTCTTGAGTCCTTCCCCTTGTAGTGTGACAACTGTGATTAAACACAATAAAAAAGCATAAGCTGCGCAAAATTTATTAACAGCAGACCGATTATTTTATACCATGTGCGAAGCAAAAAAAATCAGAATTTCACTCCCTAAACGTGACAAGCCAGTAGCCACTAGATTAGCAACGACTAAACGGTAAAATCGGAAAAAAGTTACGGCGTGAAGATGAAAAGTTCTTGAATGAATCCGAAGCACAGCTGAGACGAAGTGGCCTCATATGCATATTGGTGCATGCAAGGCTTTTTCATCTGACTGCCAAGGCACAAAAGCTGACAAGATGTTACTAGACAAGGTGTGTCTTTCTGTCTGTTGCAACTGGGTCAAAAGGGGTACTTGCCCACAGCTTCTGACTCTAAATTCATAGAGAAATGAGCAGAGCAATTGAGAATCTCATGACAAACTCCCAAAATTAGTTGCAGAAACTTGGACACTAGGCCCCGGATGCCATCTTTCCGAGTGAGCAATGAAAAATAGAATTGTTCTCAGGTATTGATGTTTGCTAATTTTGATTCATTAGAGGCAAAGATTCGATCATAAGATCATAAAAGGGAAAATGTCACAAATGGTCCCTAGATTTTTATTTAATGTGCAATCTCGTCCTTGAACTTTCGATTTGCTCAATTTGATTCCTGAACTATCGATAAATGTCCGATTTAACCTTCCGTTCAAACCATTAAGTGATGACTGTTTTTTCTTTTTTCTTTTTTTCTTATTCTCTCTTCCCTCCGCCGGCCATGGCAGAGCAAGTGGAGGGAAGCCGGCATCCGGCGAGGGTTGCCATCGAACGATTACTTCTAGCGTTGGTTGAGCTCACTTCCCCTTTCCTTGGATTGGGACGCATACATCGAGAATATATAGAAAAGAAAAGATTTGTTTCATTCCCACCGGCTTCATCGGCAAGACAAGACGCATTGGCTAGGGCGACCCTCACCGGCATCAGGTGAGGGCACCCCTCGTGCGACGCCGGCAGGGGCGGCCCTCGCCCAATGTAGGCGAGGGCTGCGCCCATTGCGAGGGGCAAGGGCCGTCCTCACCGAACACAGGAGAGGGCGGCCCTAGCCAGCCCTAAGCAAGGGCGGCCCTCACCGGACGCCGGCTTCCCTCCGCCATGGCCGGCGGAGGGAAGAGAGAAGAAGAAGAAAAAAAAAAAAAAAGAGAAGAAGAAAAAGACCAAAATGCCCAATTCCGTTAATTTTAACTAATGGAAGGACAATATTGGTCAATTTTCAAATAGTCAAGGACTAGATCGGACATTTATCGATAGTTCAGGGACCAAATTGAGTAGATCGAAAGCTAGGGACAAGATTGCACATTAACTAGAAGTCCAGGGACCATTTGTGACATTTTCCCATCATAAAACTTTCAAACATAAAATATGGAAAGTAAATATATGTGTGAGGAGGATAATTCAAAAATTAAATTGATAGGATCATACCATTTCTGTACTTTTTATCTATTGGCATGGGAATCTACCAAAGATATATTCCTTTCACAAACTTCTAATAGTAGTATCATAATATCAAAAATACATATCAAAATTTTCAAAACCAAGTTGATGAGTAGTTAGTGGTACAAGATTCAAGTTAAATACATTCGATTGCCTTTGTATGCATTCTCAATCTCTAGAGCAATCAACAAGGGGATATTAGAAAAAGTTCACGATAAGAAACAATTATCATATGATGCAGTTTATTAATATCATAGTACAATTAGGCAAACAGACAAAACCATGGTATGTCAAAACTCAGTTCCCTCTACACCAGCTTCCAAGTAAGGAATATGTGACATAATTAGGATGGATCATCGTGGCCCACATAAAATAGAGGGTGCCATAGAAACGGTAGCATCGAATTCAACATCCTCTTGTCCAATTCTTACATTCGTCAAGGTGGGATATGAGAAGTTATAATCTAAGTCATTTGAAACTTCTGCCACTTCTAAGACTTTGATGACCGTTGACATGGAAGGCCTCTTTGTGAAATCAACTTGCAAGCACCATGTGGCGAGCATCTCAACCAACTATACTTATTGACACCAAAGTTATAACATGAACATGTCCACTTTCTCGAAAACTTCTCATAGTTGCTGACACCAAAGTTATAGACATCCACTTTCTCAAGAGTTGCTGCGCGTATCCATTTCCAGGCCAAATAACCCGGAGTTGCCCTCATCATGGTCATAATTTGGCTTTGGTCCCGATCAATTAGCTTAGGCAAGCCAAAATCTACAACCTTAGCATTAAACTTTTCGTTCGAGAGTATATTTTGGGGCTTAATATCCATGTGCACTATCTTCCATCTACATTCTTCATGGAGATAACTTAGGCCCTTTGCTATGTCATAAATGATCTTCCTCTACTGCCAATCAAGCACAAATGACTCATCTAATTTGTGAAAGATCCATTTATCTGGGGACCCTTTGGACATGTATTCGTAGACAAGTAGCCTATGAAAATTCTCAACAGAAAACCCAACAAGTGGTACCAAGTTGAGACGATGGATATTGCCAATGCTCTCAACCTATGCAAGAAAAGTTTTCTTGGCTTGGCGTAAACCGGTGAGGTGCTTCATGGCAACTTTTGTGCCGTTAGGTAGAGTGCCTTGATAAACGGAGCTAAATCCACCCTCACCGAGCCTCTTATTGAAATGCTCGGTAATGACTTTTAAATCATCATGAGTGAATCTCATAAGTGCTCCAGGCATTTGATCAGGAAAGTCCTCTTTGACCTCGTCGACACCTTTGTCCTCTTCAACCTCATTGACACCTTTGTTTCTAAAGAGGCATTTTATGATGACAAAAGAAAGATGAAGGCTAAGAGTAATACGAGGCTAGAAGTGATTATTACCATCGGAATACCATGTGCCCTTTTAGGGTTTTCAGGAGAAGCAAGAGGTTCGTCTATATTGGAAGAAATGGAAGGTTCACTTGGAATGTGAGGACTCTGAATTTCACTCGAGGGATGCTGCACTTTAATGAAAACAAAAGACTGTTGATTCGATTTTGATGGGTATCTAAGTGAATATACCTGAGATACTAAGCAGCATGAACCTAAATAATCATTGTCATCTGTATATTTTAAAAAAACCGCTTGGCGCAAGGAGTTGTTCGCACAAGCCTTTTTGCAACTCTCTTTATTTGTACTGCCAAGATCGGGGGCACTTGGGGTATCTTCCCTTTGGGCTAAGCAATTAACCCCGACAATTTCAAAAAGAACTTTGAAATTGCGAAGCTGCAGATGACAAAGGAACCTTTAGGGAGCCACCCAATTGTAGGATCTCCAATATTGTTCCGTGGAAGTAGCGATCCGGACACCTACACATTTCATGTCGTCCAAGACAAATTTAATAAATTCCACAAACCGTTGGATAACCACAATCCCCAGTGAAGTTTGTTAGAAGATCATGTGCCGAGATCCACTCATTTTGATGCTGCTCATACACCTTCAGATGTCCATCAAATTCCAACTCCAAGTACTGCACTATGAAGAACCGACACTCTCCAAAAGCCTTTCATGCCGTGTCGGACTGACACTTCGACACGTGTCCAACACTCTTCAACACTCGGTCAATACATGTCGGAAAATCCGACACCCGGTCAACTTTTCGACACTCTCCGACACTCGAGTCGGAATGTTGACATACGAGTTTCCAACATGTAATTCCGATATCGAGGTCAATTTTAAAATTCAATAAATGAGAGATCAAAATATATATGTGAAAAAATAAAATACAATAATAAAAATAATAAATTGAGAAAGAAAAAAAAATCTAGTATTCTCTTCTCTTTTGACTCTCACTTCCCGTGATACACAAATCACCCCTTAAGTTTTTTTTTTTTCTCCTCTTCTAACATATTTAACATGTGAGTCCAAAATATGGATCGCTTATTTTTTCTCTAAGTTTTATGAATTATCGAAATAGAGTTGAATTTATCAAATTGAAACAATGAATGATATTAATAAATGGTGCATTAATTTTTTAGTGTATATTCATTCTAGGTTTTTTTAATTATTTATTTATCTATGAATTTGATTCAAATTAATTTGATTGAAATAATCATAAAAATGATAAAAATGTAGTCATTATAGTATATAAAAATATTTAGAAGTTACAATATCAAATTAAATAAATTAAAAGTTCATGAATAAATTTTGTATATCGGATCAAGATTTAAAAATCATTTGTTTGATTTTTCCGAATCAGAAGAAAGAAAATAAGGTAATAGCACAGTGATGGCCCGCCGTGGACCTAACAATGAAATGGCGTTACTGAAGCCGTCGTCCTCCTGACAATGAAAGTGTATTATAGTTTAATAGGGAAAACTGAATTCCACTTTTGAACTGAACATCTTTTATCTGAACGAAAATCACTAATTTTCTTTCGAGGCTTAAATTTGGCCCACGGTAACATGCTGCCGGTAACGTGTGACGTGTCAATTGCACATAATTTTGTTTTTCGAAATCACGTGTTTTTTTTTTTTTTCCAACTTTTAAGTCCTTTCTCTATTTGTTCTTTTTTTAGCTTTTCTCCCCTTACTCTTATTCTTCCTTTGGCTTTGCGTTGAACGACTACCAGACGAAAACTCAGCCCCGTGACTCGTCTTGAACCACCGCCTCACCGTTGTCCCAGCCGTTCCACCATCACCACCTCGCTCCCTTCCACTGCCTCGGCCAATCATCCTCACTTCCGCCCGGCTGCGGCTCATCGTCGTTGTCACTAACCTCGAGCTCAGCCGACACACTCGAACCTCAGGTTTTGCACCTAAGCTCGAGCGATCCCTAGACCTTGGATCTTGGTTGATTCGAGGTCGAGCAGGGTCTATGGCAGCCACATCTGGATATTTGGAGGTCAACCACTGTCGTCGTGGACAGGTTCTCGTGGCATGGAGGCGATGGTAGAGAGACATGGGGGTCGGGGCGGTCAGGGGCCTGACGGGGCCTGCTGGGAGCCGTCCTCGGTTGGAGGGGAGCTGTTGGATCAGCGGCAACGTCCAGGCGCTCGAAGGGAGGCGGGAGTTTACTAGCTCGAGCTTAAGTCGTCGTGAATTGTAAGAGTCTCAATTGCAATTAATCAGTCGGCATTGGAGTTTGATATCTTCAGTAAGTTGCGCATGACATGCTTTTCTGATTGGGCGAGCAAAGGACTACAACATCCTTAGCATTGTTGTTATTGAACAACACGAAATTGTCGGTGTCGGTTGAGTTTATTCCCGCAAGAGATGTTGGGAAAATATGGCTTCGAATAGGATAGAACAATGAAGACGGATCTTTGAGCACTCGAGTCGGACTTTGGTGTGATATCACTTTCTTTAAGGATTTATTTGCCCCACAAAGTTCTTGTGGCCACCGGCAAATTTCCTCCAGGATACAACAAAGTCTCAACGGTGAGAATACTATATAGAATTCTAAGTATTTTCCAAGAAACAATCGAAAGAATGGCTGCGTTTTTTCTCTAAAGGAAGACTCGAAAATGATCACTCCTGGTTCTTCCGAAAAGACAAGTATTAAAACAGTCTTAAACACATGCGACTCTTCGTGAAAATTGCACTACACGAACAAACGTGTCTTTTCGAAAATTGTTCGGATAAACAAATGCGTCCCTTCGAAAGAAGTCGAAAACCGAACGAACGCAACCCTTCGGGAAAAATTGCCTTGAAAAGACACAAACAAAATTTCGGAATAATAATAATTTTTTTTTTAAATAAAATTTCGAATTTTCATTTATATTTTATTTCCGAAAATTCTCAAAAAACAAAAACAACCTTTTATTAAAATTAATAACATAACAAAATAAAAAAATAATAGAGGGATTAGTCTAATTAAACCGCGGGCATGCCAAGTGCTAAGTGCGCCAATTATTCGCGCACCGCACGCGGGTATGGTGCGGCCTAGCCCCACCCAATCATTCCTTTAACTATAGAAAAGAAATCCCACATTTTTCAAACTTTTCCTATCCTATGCGGGACAAGGTAAAAAAGCACTTATTTTATTTTAACAAACAAAAACTCCAACAAGAGATCTACCGGAAGTGTTGGTAAACGGAGCAGCAGATCTGTCACCATCTGCTAGTACCAACTCTCCTTCCACCGTCAGCTCCAGAGCGGCATTGGCTCCAGGGCGAGCACTCTCTCTTTACACATCTGTTACTCTATTTTTTTTATATGGTTTGTTTTTATTTCTATATTCCATGAAGCAAGCAACGTGGAATTATTGCAAATGTGGAATTGCCACATCAGAGAACTAATAGTCAGCCCAGACTTGAGACCCAGAAAAAAAATTTCTAAATTAATTTTATATAAAAAATAGTTTGGGTGAAAATCGAAATTTGATCCAAAATTGGTTCATTATTTTTAAGAATGGAGCCAGAATACTAATCAGATAACACGACAGTTTTACTGGAGGGGAAAAAGGGTAGTGCTGCAGCTTCCAAACCCAACATTAGATTGAGACCGACACCATAAGAATTAAGAACCAAAACCAGCTTCTTGAACAGAGATATTCGGGCACGTAATCTCTCAAGTGATGCGCAAAAATGGCCAACGAAGATGGAAATGTTGACCATTGATGGCAATTTCAGGCAGTGGTGAATCCTACATTTCCTCTGCAATAGTGTTGTACAGCAATTTTTATGCAAAACAGGTTCTAATATAAATATGGTTAACTCTGTTCCCGGACCGGAAAAACAGGGTGGGTCGGGAACAGGGTCCAATACAAACAGGATCGGGTACAGGGTCAAAAAAAAGAGAACCGGTTATAACAGGGTTGGGTACAGGGTCTAGGCCTAGACCTTACCCACCCCGGACCCGATCACCCCTACTCTGCATAAGGAGGGTCCTCGCCAAGGTAAAAAAGCATCACCTCACTTGAAGCATCCTAACACATAAGGTTTGCAAATGATTCCACTAAAACAAATTTGACTGTTAATGGATATTAAAATCAGCGGCTATAATGTTCATCAGATTCGTTTGAATTCACTGTCGACATGTATCATTTTATAGTAGGAAATGGTTCGGCCGCAACAAGGATATTATGGTGCAATTCAGCAACACAACATCAAACATTGAATGGCTGAAAAAATCGAAACAAAACTACAAAAGAGAAATAGAAGTAATGTTAAGATTATCGTTGACCGGATAGAATTGAGGGCAAACAGAAACTATAGCACCAAAATCAACGTTCTCCTGACCGACAATTGCATTAATATTCGCCAAGTTGTGATGTGAGAAGTCATACTCTAGGGCATCCGGAATTTCCATAACTCCATCCAACACCTTGATAATCATCGCCATGAAAGGCCTCTTCGAAAAATCACCTTGTAAGCACCACGTAGCAATTCTCATCATATTGACCACATGGGGTCGATTCAATTGCATATCCTCACAACTGTTGTCAATCATATCCAATAGACGCCCTTCATCGGCCTTCTCTTGGAAACTCCAAATGGATACATGTCTTCCTCATTCTGTGAGCTGTCAAATACTATCCTTCCACAAATTATCTCTAGAACTACCACCTCATAGCTATAGACATTCACTTTTTCAATAATTGTTTTACTTAGCTAATCTGGGGTCAAACACCCAGGAGTTCCCCTCATTGTAGTCACAGCTCGGCTTTGGTCTCTGTCAAGCAACTTGGACCAGCCAAAATCAGCAACCATAGCATTAAAATTTTCATACAAAAGAATATTTTGGGGTTAAATGTCCATGTGAACTATCTTCTATCTACATTTTTTGCAGAGATAATTTAGACCCTTAGCTATGTCATAAATGATCTTCCTCCTCTTTTTCCAGTCAAGCACGAATGCCCTCGAATTGTGAAAGATCCACTGATCTAGAGAGCCCTTGGACATGTACTCATAGACTAGCAACCTGTGAAATTTCTCGACGCAAATTCCAATGAGTCTTACCAAGTTGAGATGATGAATGTTGCCAATAGTCTCAACCTCGGCTAGAAAAGATTTTTTGATTTGGTGTAACTTATCAAGGCATTTCACCGCAACTGTTGTGCTGTCAATTAGAGTACATTCACAAACAAATCCAAAGCTGCCTTCACCAAGTTTCTTACTAAAACCCTCAACGATGGCTACTAAATCATCATAAGTGAAACTTGTAGATACCCCATGCAGTTGTCCTATGTAGTCATCTTCAACTTCATCGACTTCTTGCCTCCTAAGAACTAGAAATTGCATGACACATAAATAATAACTAAGGCAAAGACTTACCCAACGCTAGAGCTAAGTATTACCTTAAGACTCTTTTGACTTTTTGGTAAGAGAGGTAAAAGAAACATTAGAAACATTCTGTACTTTAATGAAACCAATGGAATTGTTCGGAATTGAGCATGTAAGCTAAAATACTTGAGATACGAAGTAGCAAGATGAAAAATTATAATAAAAAGCCGCTGAACATGGGCAGTTGTTGGCACAGGCCCCTTTGCAGCTCTCCTATTCTATATTTCTTAGATCAGGGCCATTAAGCTCCAAAACGGTTTGCAGCTGCGAAGATTCACAGGACAGAGGAACAGTTTCCGCACACCCAAGTTCAGCATCGCTACTAACAAGTGGCTTGAAGTAGCTCGTCCCCTCGCTTGATGTTGGACAACTACGTTGCCCATCGGATATACAAATTCCATATTTACCACAAACCGCTGGATACCGACAATCCCAATAATATGGCTCAAGAACATCTCTTCTACTCCACCGATTTCCATCCCACCCACATTATCTCAAATTTCCAGCAAGATCAAACTTCACGTACTGTGCAAATGACCTTAAAATAGAAAGCACAGACCCATTTCTTGTGGAATTCATGAACAATGCCAAAGCTCCTTCGATAAATTCAATATAATTGGAGTCAGTACTTGCGTTTGGAAAATAACTCCGAGCAGAGTAATAGACTTGCGGAGGATCAGTCCCTATCTGGGCAAATATACCGATAGTAGTCAGCGAAAGTTGAAAAAACCTTGTTCGGTCAAATTCGCCATAGCAGTAATCCAGGTCAATTTCTGCCCCACCTTCAATTTCTGCCCACGGACTAGTGAGTCACCCTAGTCCGTAGGGTGATCGAAGGATTGCCACATATGGCATTGTTCTTATCAAACAACACAAGATTGCCAGTGTCTGTCAAGTTCATGCCCGCAACAGACATGCCGGTAGTGTTGGGAGACCAAGCCACAGACCCGTCAACATCCATCAATACCAAATCTCCTTCTGCCGTGAGCTCCAAGGTAGCGTTGGCACCAACTGGTTTGTTTCGGTTAGCAGACCACACCACTATTGGATCTTCAAAAGGATCTTTGCAGTTTACAATAAAAATGCCAAAATAGCAAATTTGCAGGTAGGCAGCGAAGTGGAAGCCACATAAGAATGACATGCCCAGCCATTGATTCCTCTCAGAAGAATGGATGACGGGACACGATACACTAGCAGCGAATCCAAATCAAATACAGTGGCTATCCATCTAGTAGAAAGGCCTGCAGTTGAATCAACGTAAGCTTGAACATCGACTGTACAGGAAAAGAGTGGCAGGAGAAGAAGGGAAAGGAAAGAGCGAAGGCTCCAGCATGTGAACGTGGTATTGGAATTACCAAAGAAAGCAGAGAAGAGGAATGAAAAAAGCAGAATGAAAACAACAAACTGGAACTCAAGGCCAGAGGTGAGAATGCAATCATTTTAAGCTCCACTGACAAGTGCAACAACTTTGGAATTTCCAGACAAAGATATTCAGGATAAATCCTCTGACAGGCACTAGAAGTCGATGCGTCCAATGTGCCGGCGCAATGGCGTGGAATCCGTGACAATCCAATAAAGGGAAACAAGAGAGAACATTGAAACTTAAAGAATTGTTCTTGATTGTTGATATCGAAGAACAAACACGATTTTAGAGCACGAACAACCAACGAACAACACAAGACGAAAACAAGCAAACATCAGAGGGATCATGAATAGCATATTCTCTTCAAATTCAATAGAAGATGCCCCCTCGCGCGTGAATGCTGATGGCATCAATCAATGCTCTGTAAACATTCACAAATCTAAATCCTAGCTGACGATTGTCGATTCTATCGAAAAAACAAATAATGGTGAAGGCAGAATAATGGGCTCGACGCCGCTCCGTAAAGATGATTGTGAATATTCTAGATCTTTTAAGAGAGATGAAGAGAGAAAATAGTCAAAGACTACGAGTTTGCTCGATAACTTGATAAAAGAGTACATTTATACATCTATTAACAGAATATGAAAGACATTAACATAACAGAATATGAAAGACATTAACAAAACCATGATTTTCTTATTTATGGTTCCTACTAAAGATAATTTTCTTGTCCAGACATTAACCGCAACCTTGATAAAACAATTGAAACCAAGTTGAATTATGAAAAACAAAATTGCATCACTCCGCGACACTCAACTTTAGTTGCTCGATGAAGGTATGCTCAACTCTAATGCTCACAACTGTCTGGATACTTGACAGGAACTTCGCTCATGAGGCTGGCAATTGAAAGGGAGTCCCACAATGATCAACGTCCATGGTAGGCATTGTTAATTGTTGACCGAAATTGGGGAAGTTTCTAAAGATGAGTTGCTGTCAATTGGAGGATTAGTGACGCCCTAGAAAATCCTCTTTCTTATTTGGGAATTGAAAATTATAGAAAGCAAAACAAACAAAAATAAAAAAATCACAAAACTTTTCTGTTTTCATCATCATCTAACAACTATGAACTAATATCCATAGTATACTTCAAAAATGACCTTTGAATTGACGGTTGAAATGGGGAATGAAATGCCTACCATGTTGACACGGTCGAACTCAATATATCTAGGACCCAAACCATTTTCATCAGATATTGCCAATAGTCGTTTTGGTCCTTGTTTTCTTTCCGGAGCAAATTTTCATATTGCTGGCATTATGTGGATATGGTTTGGTTTCGCTGTCTATTATCAGAGAGAGAGAGAGAGAGAGAGAGAGAGAGTAGCGAGAGCAGTGGCATTTTAAGGCGCTAGAACTTGACTCACCTAGCAAATCTTCAGAGACCGTAGCTTTAAAATGATAGTTAATTCTATGGAAAAGCATCGACGTGGCAGAGCACCAGCAGATTTGAACTTGATCTCATCAATGGATCAAGGGTCAAAACGTGCATGTAGAGACGCCAATACATGTGCGGATGCACTAGCAAGGATTGGAAGAAAGCAGGGACGTGCCTGGAAATATTTTATCGAACTGACTCAGCTATGTCGAATGTGTATATATCGGATAGGAAAGGAGAACGGACTCTAGTCCTACCATAACATTTACACTGCAGTCAGTAAATTCAAATTTATTCAATCTTAAAATGTCCAGGCCATTAACTCACTTGGCCATAACCAGTTACCTCAGAGCGAGGCATTTAATGTAAATATCACTTGTGTATATATATATATATATATATTTCCCATCATGAATCCATTATCACTTACAATTCGGGAGATCCACATGATTTACATAATTACAGAGAGAGGACTCCATATATAGCTTTAGCTTCCTACAAATTGACTTTGGCTTATACTTGCACTGAAATTTTTATGAATGGGAAACTGTCTGAAAAATTTACTTAGTATTTTCTGAGTTGGATGCAGCCTCAGGCAGCTTGAAGGTAGGAGGCTTGTCAACCCCCCTCCTCGAATATTCTCTCCATCTTCGAGCCGCAGCAGCTGCCCGCCTCGCTCTCTTGTTGATTTCCTCCTCTTCAGGAAAATGAACAAAATAGATATGAGCATCGACTCTCTTTTCTTTTCTTTTCTTAAGAAGCAGCGAGTTTTCACTGTCTTCATGAAAGGCAATCATGCACTAGAAAAACTGATAGGAATAGATGGTGACGTCAAACAGCCTAGCACTTGAGATCTTGTCAAACAGAATCCACCTCATAATGGCGACATCACATGATGAATTCCAACCATCCATATTACTGAGTGCAGTCGCACAGCGCAGTTCATCAATACTAGTGAAGGGCCACCTAGTTAAGCTTCTATGGTCATGTTTCTGCTTTTACTTTTCCTTGCTTGAACACTGACAATTATCCTAGATAAAAGATACAAACTCAACCCTCCCTGTCATTGTGTTTCAAACAGATCTTTCCAAATGACTTGACATAACCAGCAGAAAGCAGTGTCTAATGCAGCTAAAGCATTGAGAAAAAGCAACGCATTTAATAGGCTGATATACACTACTTAGGAAGAAATTTAGCCAACAGGGATGGTCAGTAAGACGCAATTGATTCTCACCAGAATCTCTGTACTCCTGTGGCTTGCCCCAAAGGTCATCCCAGTATGAATCGGATTTGCCAGAATCTTTTTGCTGCATCATTCTAATTTTAGCTTTTTCCTGCACAAAATTTTGGAGCAATTGACCATCATTCCCACTAAAAAAGCTTAGCATCAATATACTGATAGGTAATAACCACAAGAGCTGCTTGAAAGGTAAAGTAACAATTTTATAAATTTTGTTCGAATGGGAGTTCTAGGACAGGGATGTGTATCCTGATTCCAACGAAGTTATAAGAGAGCACTAGCATGCAATCATGACAACTGGACCAGCTGTCCTTTTTATGATATATCTTGGGACATTTTACTACCCAACGATGATTTCGTCCTTCCATGAATTTGCAGTTATTCTATAAGTTTGAAAAGTGTACTCAAGCCGGGAAAAAAGTTGACTACACAAGCCACACGGATCTGTCGAATTGTAGGCAGCAACTCGACTGCATGAAGCTGCAACCCCAAAGCAGCTACATGACAGTGAATTTGCTCTGGGGTTTCATGCACACTGCCCATCACCCTATGAGAGCCAACCTGTGTAGTCGATTTTTTGCAGAGCTTGTGCACAAAAAATGTTCGTACTAAATCTTCAACAGGTTTATCTTCTTTTTTCCCCCGGAACCCCACTTTACAAATCTCTTTTATTTTGACAAATTTATGCCTTCGTCTAAACCAAAATAATTAACTCAGCTTGGGGGGGCCATAATCTTCTGACATGCTGATTCTCTTTTTTCAATTCAAGCAATTGACTAGGGGATTTCATTTCCTTTTAGTCGGTAAGCTTTTCGCTGTCGATATGGTTGTGATCCCATTGGCAGCAGCTCATTGATTCCAGACAACAGAATTCCTTCTAGAAGACATCCCAATTCATATTTTCAACTATTTGGTACTTAATTGATAAGCCTGTGTTTTCTATTACATGCATATTTGGATAATTCGAATTTCCTTTGTGTAAAGAGTTTCAGAGTGTTCATCAAACTATTCTAGGACAACCAAACTAAGTTTCCAACTTTTCACAGGATATAGACCAGTGTTAAATTGCACTTCAACTTGTGTGGCTTTGTTTGTAGAGTTTACTAAAGCTGACAAAACATTTAAAATGCTCTAATGGAAAGAATTTAAGCACAAAATAAATAGATGACTAAAGAAGGCTTCCTACCAAAACTTTTGCCTGCCTCTTTTGCCATCGAGAATTCGCCTGCAACAGATTAAATGGTAATCAGTGGGTAGAACAAATCAAATTAAAGGGAATTTTCTGGATAATCATACAAAGGCAGATCATGCAAAACAAATCAGTTAGAGAAGTTTCATCTGTTTGAAGGAAAAGTTCAGATCTGCCATAGCAGCCAGAAACTGCTTGAACTACAAAGAAAGTCCAAGCTCAGTCATCTTCATGCACTAGATTCATCAACTGGACCTAATCTAGAGAACTAAGCAATTTGCATGATATGCCCTATTCTGAGTGCGCTCCCTGGTTAGAACCTCTAACGGTCCAAATGGATTAGACAGCTCTTAGGTTTTGTGAGAGAAAGTAACATAAAGTAGAAGTGCCACATGAGAGAGATGATGTCACCTTTGGAAAATAAAGACATCGCAGCAGATTCGAAGCTTTGTGGATGCCTCCCCTTCAATCTCGTCAATCTAAAGCAGTATAGGGCAGATCAAGAGAATGAATTGGCAACAAATCACTTAGTTCTCCAAATTAAGTCCTGTCGGTATATCTAGTGCATGAAGATGACTGAACTTGGACTTGTTTCTTTGTAGCTCAAGCAGTTTGTGGCTGCTGTGGTAGAAGCTGAAATTTCCTTCAAAACAAACAAAATTTCTCTAATAATCTGATTTCTGCACCCTGCATACATATCAGATCAATTGGAGAAATTTTATATGTTTTGAAGGAAAATTTAGCTCCTGCAGTAGCAGCCACAAACTGCTTGAGCTACAAAGAAACAAGTCCAAGTTCAGTCATCTTCATGAAACCCTTGTTTGCATATTGCATGAGATTCACCAACAGGGACCTAATCTGGAGAACTAAGCAATTTGTTGCAAATTCATTTGCTTAATATGCGCTATACTGCTTTGGAATGACGAGAGTGATAGGAGAGGCATCCATGAAGCTTTAAATCTGCTGCTATATCATTATTTTTGGAAAGTAACGCCATCTCTCTCATGTGGCACTTCCACTGTATGTTACTTTGTATCTCAAAAACTTGATGAGTGTGTTATCTTAATTTCTCTATCACAGACACAATCCAGCAGATATTTAGTAATATAACCCTTTCAAATAGGGGACAAGGAAGCAGGTTAAATCCCCACTAAAATCAACACTACTATATCCGGAAGATACAGTTGAATCAAGTCTAGAATTTCCAGAACACAATGACATCACACAAAACCAATCGCAAAGGGTTAGGGTCAAATGACAAGTCATACTCTTACCACTCTAAATACATCCACAGACCCAGATCCCATTCCTGAAAGCATCATTGCAACCTGTCATCATTCAAAAAAACCCTTTAGCAAGAAAAACAAAAGGCAAGGGTTGGACCAATCTAATCAATGAAAAGCAAATAAAAGCGTCATAGACATCATCCTTAGTTAAGGAAGACATTGTAATGGTCAATTGGACACAATCGTGTAGATTGTAAAACTTACATTGACTCTCTCTACCCTGCGCATTTCATCTTCAAGAAGAGACAATTGTGCAGCAGAAGTCCAATGGATGCAATCAACCGGACTGAATTACAGAAGAATCTGATAAGTACAAATCCTCTGGCCATACTTTGACATTCAACGTGACTTTTGAAAATGCCAATTTAATATACCAACATGTGAAAGAGCACAGAAAAGCCATGCCCTAATACCGACAACATATTGAAAAGAAACAATGGGAGTCACGCTCAAATGCATTTGATGTTGGGAGCAATTTATGGTAACCAGAGATGGCATTTCTTAATAACTGGAAAGGCAACAGTGAAATTCCCAGATGAAGCAAATTATTTAAAGAAATCAATAAGTTCCACAGGAATCTAATTGGATATATCTACATGCAGCTGTATAGTAAGATTATTTTCAGCAATGCCAACATAATCATCATCGTCGGCTATAAAGATACAATTATAAAGGGAAAAGTCCATCCACAGAAAGCTACAACATTCCAACTAAAAGAACAGGCAGAATCAGCAAACACGTACCAACTATCAATTGCCTGCTGAACTAATTCAGGATTACCGCACTGGCTGTATACTCTAGCTCTTCCGTAGTCTTCTTCAATCGCAAAGACATCAGGTGCTACATTGGCACAGTTTTTACAACCTAGGAGAACATGAAAGATACTAGAAGTATTAAGCATATACACTGTGTCTGTACTTACTATAATTTATAGATAGACTGAGAAAAAGGCAAGCAGAAGAAGCATCAATTGATAAACTACATTGGACCAGGTATAATCATCTGCTTCAATCTCAATTTACAAGGCCCAAGGAAAAGCCCCTTGTGAGATGACATCAGTTGCAACTCCTCTTTACTTTCGATATACACATAAATACACATAACTTAAGTTCCATATCAGTGGATATGTTCATTTTCAAGAAGCCTTCGCGGTAAAATCGGTACATGCAGTACCCAACCAGTCAACTACCACTAATTCAGACAAATTTCTAGAACTCCACATATTTATAATTGTCTTGTGAGCTGCATATGGCTCTTATGCCTGAATGCCTAAAGAAGTTTGCAGAGATGTGGAGCATCAACATGATCTATTTTTTGTTGTCCTTTTTTTCCCTTGGTAAACCCTGGACAATCAAATGAGAGACGTGCAAATCCACATGATCTTACAATCTCAAGACACATCATACTTTCAAAGGGACATGCTAATAGAAGTTATATAGGTGCTGAAAAGCACAATTCAAGACTATAGAGATTAGAGATTCCTTCTCAAGTAACAGCTTCAGGAAATAGCTGCCACATACCTATGCAGCTAAACTCATCAACAAAGGCATGATCCTTTGGGCATGAGTCATCCAAGAATGGGTTGAGCGCAGTTAATGCGTAACCATGTATTTCATCATAAACCATACGTTGCACAGGGTCACTAAGCACCTGCTCTGCAATTGAATAATTAGAGCGGCAGAAAAAAAAGGAGGAGATTGAGAAAAAGCTCTGCAGTATAAGCATAAGAAGGAATGTTCACACACATAAGCATTTGTTTGCATGAGTAATCAAGTCCAGAGCATATTCAACAGAAACTCACCGCATAAACCTCATTAATGAACATGCAAAAATTGTTGGTCTCGGGATCATTGCCGCTCAAATCTGGATGGCACTCCTTCATGCAATTATAGTAGGCTTTCTTAATCTGCGCCGGTGTGGCATCTGGAAGCTACATGAACAGTGATTCCGAAACATGTCAGATGGGACCAGAACTGGTCGCAAGTACACAACCCAAAGATCGAAAAGAAAACATAAGCTGTCGATTAGATATCTGAAATAGCTTGAAAGCGGTAAGCATAACCGACATAAGCGCAGAAGAACTAACAGTGAGAAATCTTAATCTACTCAGATATACTAACTATTAGTGGTGGTGCAAACGTGCTCTCCACATTTTTTATGATAGCCTCAAAGGTGCTTGCTCAATGGACTTCAGGTTGATGATAGCAGAGAAGTGCTAGATACTCCAAATCTTCATTCAAGAACTATTTGGAAATTCATGCATTAATGAAAGTTCTATTTTCTGCAAACGCTTGAGATTCTGCATACTTAACAGTCCGATTTGCCTGAACAACCAATGAACATTTCTCACAACATTGTAAAGAATTCTCCCGAAACCTCTCAGTATATCTATATTGTATCTCACCAGCGCATGCAATAAAAATAGTTTAAGTCAAGGACTGTGATCAAGTGCAACGTCAAAATCCACACTCTCCCATTCGATCATGAACTTCTCTGAATCACACCAGTGATGGCATTCTAGTTTGCAAGCTGCAACTAATAATAAAACCTGAACAAGACGGAAATTTCAATTTGCAGAAGATACAACCCTCTAATCGAATCACACTCATCCACCTCCGATCGCATTTCACCATTTTTTTTCTCCAAGAAAGGCCAAAAAAAAAAAAAAAGGAAAAAAGACGTCTCATGACTTGATCTACTTCTCTCGTTATAGAAACGAACAGCTGATGAATCGAGAACACTACCAGACCCAGAACCGCGTAATAGTCATCAGCCACCGAGTCCAGTGAAGCCGAGTCGTCGGTGGCCACTTTGACTCGCCCGCAGGCTCTTCTCCGGGCACCGCACCCAAGGGGATTCCAACCGCCGGGCTTCGCGGGCACCCTGCATGGGCTTCGCGAGCACAGGCTGAGAACTGGGTTTTGGAATTTGAGTGCGTCCGTGCACACAGAAGACATCAGCTGAGCCATCCTCAAAGCATGCAGCACAGGAAAAAACGTAGAACGATGCCCTGAATGCGGGAGTTCTTGAAACAGGGGAAGAAACAGAGAGACAAGAACAGAAATGGGCAAGAGAAATTATAAAAACAAGGAGAGAGATTTTCGGGGTGGATAAAAATTGGATTATTCGATAAATTTGAGGAGGGAGGAATTTTGGCGTGGAAGAGAGAAATGCTGACATGGCGGATCGATGGCCACGCATCGTCCAAGAATCTGGACGGACCCCCGGGGAGAGAGATGGATGAATCTTGGTGCTACGCAGAAGCAAGCGCAGGGCAACACGTGCAAGGCAGAGTGGGGCACGTGTCGGCCCTGTGGAGGATTGTCGTCAGCCCACGCATCAAAGATTCGAAGCAACGGTTCGACATCGTAAGCCAGCAGCAGTTTACTCACGAAAGCTGTTTTACATGTACTTGAGCTGCCTTTGCATCCTTAGATCCGGTAGGCGTCACACGAACTCCTGCAATAATACAGTTCAATACAGTTTCGCACATACACGTTAGGGATGTGCAAAAAAAATCGGATCCGTCCGAACCCAGGTGGTTCTTAAGGTAATCAATCCAGGTTCCCGATTTCATGGACAAATCCTTACGCCCGCCCACTGACCGAACTAGTTATATTATAATAATATATTAATTTTTAATATTAAAAAAATTTGAAAGTAGCAAATCTAAAATTTAGGGCTCCAATCACCATCTGTTTCAATTCACTATTCTCCTACTTCATCTCGTCTCTCTCAATTCAAAATCTCCCCGAGCTCCCTCTTCCTCTCCAATTCACCTCGGGATCTACTCATCTCCCTTTAAGTTCTAGTCCGAACTCAGCGAAACGGTGAGTTAATTCTTTTTTCCTCTTTCGAACTTGAACTCTCTTTGCACGTCGTCACCACCTCTGCATTCACTATCACTATCGTCCTCTTCGTTATTGGGGCTTGTCCCGCTTCTACCTCCCTGCTTCCTCCTCCCCCTCCTCCGGCTTCTCCCCATCATCCTCATCTTTGGGGACGGGCGAACTCTAGGTCTAAGAACGACTCATCGTCTCTGTTGTCCTCCTCATTGTCTGTCTCGAGGGAGAAGTGGGAGACGACAGAGGCGGTGGCCAAGATGGTGGCGGTGGTCGAGACGGAAGCGGAGCAAGGGTTGCAACTGATTGAAGGCGAAAAGGGGAAGGCGTAGAGGTTGGACCGGTTCTATGGATCCTGATTCGGTCCGGTTCCCGGGTGGATCCATGCAACTAGTGGGTGGTTCCCGATTCCAATTTTTCGGAACCGGTTCTTAACGGGCGGTTTCCGGTTCTAGGTCGGGAACTGCCCGCCCGAACCATGCACACCCCTAATACAAGCTATGCACTTATCAACTAGTTTCCCGTAGGAGTTAGTGAGATCACGGATTGTGGGATGTGGTCCAAAAGAAAATTGATTTGCAGTGAATTTTATTCCTAGTATAATTTGAGAATGATATTAATGTTTGTGCTCTGATCAGATTGGCTATAATGATAAATATTGCTATTTTGCTCAAAATAATCTTGTTCATGTCGGATCTTCCAAAAATAAAATTGTGGATCTTATTAATAAATGTCTCAAGAGCACTACTTATATATAAAACAAAGAATGTTTGGATTTTCGCACGGCTTATACATGACCTTAGAAAGACAGCACATGGATTATAACAAATGTTTTGTTGACGAAATTCCTATAAACTGCAAATTCATAGCCTTCCCCTATCCTCTTATGTTTCTCTTGAGCACATCCTTTCTTTGATTGGCAAGTCGACAAAAAGCTTTCAAGGTTTATGTATACACAAGATTTTTAGGGAGGATCCATCGACGTTAAGGGTGCGTTTGCAGAACTATTCTCCTCCTAAACAATTTATGATAAGAAATTATTCTTTTTTATTCTATTCCCGAGAACAATTTATGAGCAAAAGATTGCGTTTGGTAACTACACAAAATTTCTGATTCTGAAATAAAAAAATAACAAAAATATGTTTAGTAACCGTATAAAATTTCTATTTCAATTCTTTTTCAATTACCTTTTTAGTAGAGTGTAAATTTGATATTGAATTCTCATGGACCACTCACCAATATAATTATCTTCTTATGAGTGAAGAAATCATATTATATTTTATTATATTTTCAATTTCAAAAGAATTCGAATTTAGAATTCTATTCCATTCTAAAATTTTATCAAATCATAGAAATTCTATTGATTAATTATATTTATGCTAAGTAATAAAAATATTAACTAATCAAATTTTTATTAAATAGTAAATAATAAACTATAGTATAAACTATAAATATAAATACTAAATAATAATTTAAAATACAAAATTAAATATGTATTCTATATATAGCAAAATTTCAATTCCTACTTCAAATCATTTTTTTTATTTTTTCCTTTTTTTTTTTTCTTTTTCTTCTTTTCTTATTTTCCTTTCTTTCTTCTTTCTTCTTCTTCTTCTTCTTCTTCTTCTTCTTCTCGTCGACCAAGCCTCGCCGGCAATTGTGGCCTCTTCTTCTTCTTCTTCTTCTTCTTCTTCTTCTTCTTCTCGTCGACCAAGCCTCGCCTCGCCGGCAATTGTGGCCTCTTCTTCTTCTTCTTCTTCTTCTTCTTCTTTCTTCTTCTTCTTCTTCTCGTCGACCATGCCTCTTCTTCTTCTTCTTCTCGTCGACCAATCGCCAGCCATGCCTTGTCGACCAAGCCTCGCCGGCAATTATCTTCTTCTTCTTCTTCTTCTTCTTCAAGGTGGCCGATCGCTGCCATGCCTCGTCGACCAAGCCTCGCCGGCAATTATCTTCTTCTTCTTCTTCTTCTTCTTCTTCTTCTTCAAGGTGGCCGATCGC
Organism: Eucalyptus tenuipes; assembly: GCA_014182365.1. Classification (NCBI taxonomy): domain Eukaryota; kingdom Viridiplantae; phylum Streptophyta; class Magnoliopsida; order Myrtales; family Myrtaceae; genus Eucalyptus; species Eucalyptus tenuipes. The sequence goes on along the minus strand of CM024547.1, from coordinate 8,856,428 downwards.
CCCATGCCTCGTCGACCAAGCCTCGCCGGCAATTATCTTCTTCTTCTTCTTCTTCAAGGTGGCCGATCGCCGCCCATGCCTCGTCGACCAAGCCTCGCCGGCAATTATCTTCTTCTTCTTCTTCTTCTTCTTCAAGGTGGCCGATCGCCGCCCATGCCTCGTCGACCAATTCAAGGTGGCCGATCGCCAGCCATGCCTCGTCGACCAAGCCTCGCCGGCAATTATCTTCTTCTTCTTCTTCTTCTTCTTCTTCTTCTTCAAGGTGGCCGATCGCCAGCCATGCCTCGTCGACCAAGCCTCGCCGGCAATTATCTTCTTCTTCTTCTTCTTCAAGGTGGCCGATCGCATGACCATGCCTCGTCGACCAAGCCTCGCCGGCAATTATCTTCTTCTTCTTCTTCTTCTTCTTCTTCTTCTTCTTCTTCTTCAAGGTGGCCGATCGCGGCCATGCCTCGTCGACCAATTCAAGGTGGCCGATCGCCACCATGCCTCGTCGACCAAGCCTCGCCGGCAATTATCTTCTTCTTCTTCTTCTTCTTCTTCTTCTTCTTCAAGGTGGCCAATCGCCAGCCATGCCTCGTCGACCAAGCCTCGCCGGCAATTATCTTCTTCTTCTTCTTCTTCTTCTTCTTCTTCTTCTTCAAGGTGGCCGATCGCCGCCCATGCCTCGTCGACCAAGCCTCGCCGGCAATTATCTTCTTCTTCTTCTTCTTCTTCTTCAAGGTGGCCGATCGCCAGCCATGCCTCGTCGACCAAGCCTCGCCGGCAATTATCTTCTTCTTCTTCAAGGTGGCCGATCGCCAGCCATGCCTCGTCGACCAAGCCTCGCCGGCAATTATCTTCTTCTTCTTCTTCTTCTTCTTCTTCTTCTTCTTCTTCTTCTTCTTCAAGGTGGCCGATCGCGCCCATGCCTCGTCGACCAAGCCTCGCCGGCAATTAGGCGAGCAGCCTTGCCCAAATTTGGCAAGGCCAAGCTCGCCCAACCATCGGCGGGGCTCGACCCTCACCGGGCCACCGTGAGCCCCCGCCGGTGGTTGGGCGAGCTCGGCCTCACCCAGATCCGGGCGAGGTCGAGCCTCGCCCATCCATGGGGTGGGCCAAGCCTCGCCCGACTAGGCGAGGCTTGCCGGGTGGCCAAGGGAGGCTTGGACAAGGCCCGCCGGTCATCGGCAAGCTCACTAGGCCTCGCCGAACCTCACCCTAGCCCGGCGAGCTCGCCAACGACCAACGGCGGCGACGAACGACGGCGACCGGCATGCGGCGACGAACAACGGCGACGGCGGCGGCGCGCACGGCAATGGCGACGGCGGTGACACTTGAAGAACGAGGGAGAGGGAAGAAGAACAAGAAGAAAGAAGAGAAAAATGAAAAATAGGTTGACTTGATTCCTATAATTGTTCCCAGTAATAAAGAATCAACTTTTGTTTTTATTCTTGATTCTCGTTCCAAATCTATTTCCGGGAACAAAAATATAAATTTGTTCCCGAGAACAAAATTTTTGTCAAACGCATTTGTTCCAAATCTACTCTCGGGAATAAAAAATCAAAAGCAAGCACTGTTTGGCAAACTTGCCAAACAGGCCCTAAGTGAGATTATGCCCACCAAGCAGATTGGTAACTTGAGTGGCTTCAAAATGCTAAACTGGCAATCAAGGAGGCTAACTGAGATCATGTCAATTTTAGCAAAGAAACGAGCGTTACATCATATTCTCTTTTTAGTTCTCTACTTAGTATGTTCTCTTTCAAATGCATTGATTAATCCTAACCTAATGACTCTTAACTAAGCCGATCTCTCGAATGCCATTCAAGCACAACTTTACATCCTCTAATGTCACGAAGAGTTAAATTTGTTTAAGGAATTATGGCTCTTGAAAGTAAAGAGACTTTATTTTATTTTGGGGGGTTATTTAAATTCAGATTATTAGAACACTGTTTTACTTCTAAAGTTACAATATCCAATATACCCTGATTCTCCTAGGCAACTTTGTCATTTACAATGTTCCTGGGCAGATTGTTCTTATAACAAAAGATTAAGAATCGTCCTTGGAAAAGATATATTCGGATACTAATGATAATGTCTTTATACTCGACTTATTATATCATTCCACGTTTGTGTCCGTGTGTGATGTAGAATCACGACTTGTTGCCCAAGAATGAAAAATTTTCGACATCGATTAGCATCTTCTCATGAAAAAAATACTAATGGTGAAATGCTGAAAGTTTATCGTACATCGTACTGAAATGTCTACTTCCATCCGGCGACAAGTGGTGGATGTCGATGTAGTTCTATCAAATGAGCCGTTGAAACTTATGAAAGGTGCTACCGCCACAAATTCTAGCTTAGGCTTGGAGTCGATTGACCCTCCAGAGCGCAATGAAGGCCGTTAACCTGTAAGGCTCTAGGGCTTTTCTTGACAAATGGATTTGGTCTTACATTTTTTTCCCCGACCAAAAAATAATGTTTGACCAAATCCAGAGGAAGCAGTGGCTTATCGGCATCTCACGTGACCAAATTTAACTTCCCACATGATGCATGCCTTGAAAATGAAACACTGAAAGAGTCCACGAGTGTGATCTATAATTTTAATTTTAGGGAGACAGCACCATGGAAGTTGTTTCTCCATTTTTTTGGGTTTTTTTTTTTAATTGGCGGATTTTATTATATACGGTTCGAAGACTTTTATTGAGATGGTCTAGTGGCAAATGGGTGGGTCGGGTCGGGTATGGGTCGGGTTGAAAATGGGTCGACCCATATCCGACCCATTTAACCCGTTTTCACCCATATTCTTGAAGATAAATCTAGTGACCCATACCCGACCCGACCCGATCCGATCCGTATTACTAAAACCTATTTATTGTTAAGACATTTTTATGTAATACAATTTTTTTAATAATTTTTATGCAATACAAATTTAAAGGAAATTTTTATAATTCTTTTTAAAAGATTTTAAAAAAATCGAATTTTTAACTTTTTAAAAAAATTAAAAAATTAAAAAATATATAATTTTTAATTATTTTTATTTTTTAAAAATATAATTTTTATTTTTTAAAATATAATTTTTATTTTTAATAATTATTTTTCTTTTTTTCTTTTTCTTTTCTTTTTTTTTTTTTCTTCTCCTTGCCGGCCGCCGGCCACGACGACATGCCTATGGGCGGCCGGCCATAGGCGAGATCGAGCTCGCGGCGTCGGCGGGGCTCGATCTCGCCGATCCGCAAGGCCGAGGCTCCGCCCGACGCCGGCGAGCTCGAGCCTCGCCGACGACCGGCGAGGCTCGAGACTCGCCGGACCGGTGAGGCTTGTCGCCGGCCGCTGGTGAGGAATGAAGAAAAAGAAAGAAAAAAGAAAAAAATATATGAAAAATAATTATAATTTCGATTTTTTATTAAAAAACATTTTTATAAATTTAAAAAAGGCCAATGGTTTAAACTTTAAAATGGGTTTCCTTATAACCCATTTAGACTATTTCTTTTTTGTGTTTTACATTCACTAACCCATTTCGACCCATATTTAACCTTCACTTGACCCATTTGTGATCCATATTTAACTTTTTCTTGACTCATATATGACCCATTTAACTAAAAATGGGTCATAATATGGGTTTTTGACCCATATTGCCAGCTCTAGGTCTTGTTTAAAAAGTGCCCTCATGAAGCCATTTGGAGAATGTTTATGGTTTTTCAACACATTGATTTTCTCGTGTGATGTCTAATTAACCCTGTATAAATTGAAATATTCCATACTAAATATACTAAATATTCCATAATAAGTTTTCAATACATGGAGCATTGGTCCAAGTCTGCAATTATGCTAACAATTCTCTTGCTACTAAACATATAGGGACAGAACTACTTTGCGTCGAAACGTGTAGATCATGCTGTTCTATTTTAGCCATCGGGCTATCAGTCATGGGCCACTAAAAGGGCCTTGGGCGAAAACACAATCACAGACAAAGACCCGGATCGGCCCGGCCGGACACAGGCCTCGTGCCGTGCCAGCCCGGCATGTCCGGCCATCGAAATATAGGCCGTGCTGTGCTCTTGCGTTTGAGCCTTTCCTTAGGACTTCGCCTCTCGTCAACTGCGCTGGCCGTCGCCGGTGCTCAGGAGGGGACATCAAAGAGCACGACCTCGGGGGCGCACCGTCCCGACCAAGCCGATCCGACCCCGACGCCATCGCGACAGCAGCAGGTGCATCGAACCAGAGCGTGCGGCGCCGAATGAAGCACCACCGTCTCAGCTCATTCTCTCGATTCTTGAACTAATCGTTCCCGCCGCTCGCAATCTTGCTTCGTCAAATTTCGAACTTTCAGCTGAGCATGAGTTCACCATAACGACCGCAGCAGTCAGCGCGGGCGTCAAAGCCTTTCTGGGTTGTTCTTGACGCTGACGATCAATTAACGGGAGGAGGAACCCAGAAGGAAAAATCCAATCTTTACGCGTCGTACGCCGTGGTTTGTTGCAGGGGTGCGAGCCTTATGTGATGAGCGGTGTTGTTGAGTCCAGAGAATGGTGGGGGGATTATCCACTAGGTTGCTGAACGTCTGCATAGCTTCCGTGTGCAAAACCCAGCAACTGCAGAGAGCTGAGGTCCTCCTGATTGACGCCATAAGATTAGGAGTGCTGCCGAATGTGGTGACTTACAATATTCTCGTCGATGCCTACTGTCGTTTCGTCGGCATGGGTGCGGCTTTGGACGTTATCCCTCGAATGAGGGAAGCCGGGATAAGCCCGGATGTGATCACTTATAATTCGTTGGTCGCTGGTTCGACCAGGAAGCGGTCTTTATCGGTGACCCTCGACCTGTTCGACGAAATGCTTGATTTAAGTATACATCCTGACCGGTGGAGCTACAACACACTGATGCACTGTTTTTTCAAGGTGGGAAAGCCGGACGAAGGTTACACTGTGTTCCGGAATCTGGTGCTCAGCGAGCTTACTCCTGGTCAAGATACATTTAACATCCTGATCAACGGGCTGTGCAAGAATGGGTATGCTATGCATGGCCTCATGTTGTTTAGGAATTTACAGCGGCATGGAGTCGTTCCGGAACTAGTTACGTACAATCTTCTTATCGATGGACTCTGCAAAGCGGGGCAGTGGAGAGCTGCGAAGACAATGATAATGGAGCTTTTGGAAACAGATGAAAATCCTAATGCCATAACCTACACCACAGTCATGAAATGTTGCTTTAAGTTTCAGAAGTACGAACAAGGGCTTGAGGTCTTCTTGGAGATGGCAAATCGAGGTCATACTTTTGATGGCTTTGGTTACTGTACTGCAGTTGGCGGTTTAATTAAGATTGGTAGGATAGAGGAGGCAAATCAATGGATGGATCGGATGTTGAAAAATGGAATAGGGCTTGATTTGGTATCCTACAATACCCTGATTAATCTGCACTGTAGGGAAGGTAGGCTACGCGCTGCCTATGCAGTGGTGGAGGAACTTGAGAAACGAGGTCTAGAGTGTGATGCCTACACACACGCAATTATTATTGATGGTCTGTGTAGAGCAGGTGATATTGAGGGGGCTTATCGCCATTTAGACAGAATGAAAGTTTTAGGTCTTGGCTCGAACCGGGTCGCTTTCAATTGCATGATTGACAGGTTATTTAAGGCTGGTTATATGGAAGCGGCTATGAAATTGTTCGAGTCTATGGAGACTAAGGATGATTTTACCTATTCCTCAGTCGTGCACAGTCTATGTAAACTTGGGAGGTTTCGTAGTGCTTCCAAGGTACTGCTTTCTTGCTTGAGAAGTGGAACAAAAATACTCAAGTCTGCACAAAAGGCTGTTCTTACTGGCCTCAAGATGTCTGGATATAGGAGGGACGCCAAAAAGCTCCAGTCGCAGATTTATATGGCTAGAGTGTTGGCACGATATTGATGTGGAAATTACACCCTTTCTCAGGCCAGAAAATTGCGCTACCTGTGGTGCCATCAGCTAAAGTGTCACGATTGCTTTCAAGCTTTGATTTCAACCAACAACAGTTGCGCATGCATGCCTCCTTTTTTATGGCATTAAATACAAGCTTTTTTTCCATATAGTCAAGACTGGACTAAAATTGTTTAAAATGGCTGTTCATCTTACGACGACAACAATTACCTCGCCCTTTTTGGTTGCTTGTGAGTAGACAACTCTGCTACCTGGTGAAATTACACAATCAGGTGTCTTTTGTGGGGTTGACAAGTTTCAAACATGAAGCAGGATACATAGATGACAGACAACACTTGATCTATGCTTTCAGAAGACAGTTAATTGATAAAATTTTCTATTCTAAGCTTAAGTCTTCAGATGTGTATTCACGCGCATTATGCAGGTAAGAAATGCTTCCTGAATCATGCACTAGGTAGAACAATCAAGAGCTTGCACTTGGTGTTGTAAAAGGATCTCTCAACTGTACAAGTGAATGTTGCTTTTTGAGTACCTAATTGTCATTTGGCTTAGATCAGACTTGCCTTTGCTGATGAAGACCCTTGATGGGGATTTTAGGAGGAGAATAATGAAATACAATTTTGTGGTTGGAGATTCTGCTTGCAGCTGTGGAGAGTGGGGGAGGAACCACTCCTATACTAAGGAGATATAGAGAGCTTTGGTCGGGGCCTTAAGAAGGAATATGCTCCTGTTTTGAATTCTAATATCGCTAGAAAGTTTGCATAGGCATTTTGCTTATGTTTTGTACCCCTGTTGGTGCTTCTCTCTTGCCTAGCATTAGTCAAGCTCTTTGTCCTATATGTTGGGTCATCATTCTTGGATTTTGCATTTGGTGCTCCTAGGATGAGGAAAAAACATACAATAATTTTCTATTTGATGTGCTGAAATCTGTAGTTGGCTCTCATTTTGAAAATAAGATTCCTTGGAATTTTCTTGGTGTAATTCTTTGAATCAATACACTGGTACACATGTCCTTCTGATATGTTTTTCTCTTACTGGTCCAGGATTGCTCATTTTTTGACTTCTTGGCTTTCCTCAGTGTTGTTCAAATGTCCATCAAGGCATGTCCAAAGCTGCTGCAATAAACAAGGGTGGTCAAATATAATTCGGATGTATAACAAGGGATCATGCGATGCAATTTGGACTTATAACTTTGAGCAATTTTCTAATGTAAGAATCAAACTTTGCCTTTCATCTGGCCTCCTATAGTAAAAATAATTACAAGGTCTGATAAATTGATAACTTTTGTGATTATTTTTTAAAGCACACTCTTTATCATTCTTTAAGCTCAAGAACTCATTATCTAATGTTTTTTAATTTTGAGAGTTGGAAAAATCATCGGTAGTCAGTTACGATGCTCTCCTTTGCAGGAATTAGTAGAAGTGTTGGTGCTTAACAAGGATGAGAAGTCAACTGCAGGACGCTAGTTTCCTTTGAGTTTGGATTGTGCAGCGTTGTTGGAAGTCTTTGATTAGTAAGCACTCAATCTTTTAATGGCCTTCTACAAGATATCGAGGGAAGCTGCAGAGCATAAAGGGGTATAGTATTACAAGGTGATCGAAACCCAGTTATGAGAGAGGCCACCCATTCAGTCAGTCTTGGAAGACCTAAAGGTTCTGATCAAATAGACAGGAGAGTCGCTGGAGCACATGATATCCAATCCCAATAATTATCTGGAGGGGAATTACTTGTTTAAATCTTGGAGGTGTTTAAGAAAACCAAGGAAGGACTCTGCTCTCTGCGTGATTTGCATTCTCTCCGCTGGAGCAGTTTGCTTGGGTGTATTGCACGATAAGTGGAATCGGTAAACGTCAGGAGTTCGAAAGTGAAATCTTATAATTGAAGTCACTTATATGCATGATAACAGTTATCATGTTCTCATCCAGTTTTTAAGCACTGATTTATTGAAGTTCTAAAGCAATAGATTGTCAGATCATAGAATAGGTGCACAGTGTCTATGTACTGCTCGGAAGCGTTTGGATAAGAGATCAGTAACCCACTTTTTTTTTTTTTTTTTTTTTTGTTGCAGTAACCCACTTCACTAGCATTCGATATGAAGAAAAACATCCCACAGTTTTGCACTCTAGATCAATTCAGGCTTTCTTGATACCCTAGTGGACATATATGCGAAAGGGATTAGGATATATAAGGTAAGAAATTGCAAATACATGCTTTTGTTCGTCTTCTCCCGTATGGAATTTTTGAGCCATACGGTGAGACGGCTTTGGAATATTATGGAAAAAAATTTAGTGGGTTATTTTGATATCTCTGCTTTCTGGGTGGTGAAGATGGCAAACCAAGATCCATCTCTATGTTAGATGAAAGTTTGACGAAGAGTACAAACCTGCGCTCCGCAAGGTTGCTTTTTACTGCTTACCAGTCGTAATATAAGGCGCGCTTTCATGATTAAGTAGCGAATGATTGTGTCTACCTTGTGCTGTAAAAACTTAATGGCCCTCGCGAAATCTTTGGCACATCTATGCAGTGTGAACATGCGCCCGAGTCAACCTTGGCGGATGCAGGGAAATTTGCTTTTGACCCTTGACGAACAGCTCAGCTTTTTCCTGCCCTTTGTATTGGAAGGGAATTTCGCTTTTGCCCTGGTTCCCTTTAAAATTGAACTAACAAGGGATGAAAATCCCACTAACAAAAATATTTATGTTCGAAACTTCATGTAAGATTGGATCTCGCAACATGGAAACGAATTATAATACTAAGATTCTAATGACTTCAATAATCCAATTTCGAGATGAATCACCACGAGGTTTCGGCAAACTTTGTTTTGATCTTGGAACCTTGGATGACCATTCGGCTATCATATAATTCACAATTTTAGCTGGAGCAATGTTTGCAATTTGTCAGAGTTATTTATTTATTTATTTATTTTTATATTTCTGACATACTGCATCGCACATGTGAGATGAATCAAGCAACTGGACCAAATATAATTAAAAAGACGGACACATACGAGGACTTGGACATATGCTCCATTGCTTCTCTGGCTCAACGTGATTCTGTATGGGTGAGGGCAAGGTGTGAGAAAAACTTGCTCAAATCATGCATTTGCTCCAATAATGCTTTAGCTTATCAAATTGGTTGAAATCCACTTTATTCGATGCACTTACGTGTTATCTCACCAGCAAACCGTGAGCTAAACAAAGGTTATTTCGAATGTTACCAAACCGTGGTGTTGACAACCTGACCAACGAGCACCTAATTGAATTAGGCCAACCAGCTCAGGAAAGTTACAATCGCTGCTGCTCCTCAAATATGGTAATTCTCAGTTCACCCCAGAGATCATAAAACTTGAGCAAAGACATCGGACACTGAGTTCATATTTCAGGCTGGTGTCGATGTTCAAAGATGCTTGTTATTGCATCTTAACCATGAGTAACGCACGAATGGACAGGTGGCCAATATCCATCAGATAAATATATAGCAGGGACAACACGCTCAACTATTGAGCCTATTGACCCAAGTAAAGCTGACTCAGAATTCTTCAACAACAAAGGGTTGGCTGAATTGCAGAAGTACAGAGTCCGCAAAGTAGTCCGCGTTTGAATTTTGTAGAGGTATTTGACTTATACCAAAGAGCAACTTCCTTACTTAACGATCAATGGAGTAACTTCTTCAATTATCGAACAACAGTAACAAGAGGGCCAGCCGAATAATCACATCCACATATTCATCACTCACCTCATATCTCCACTTACACTGCCTCAGCAGTCTGACTCGACATTTTTCCATTGCTGACTTGCTGTACCCATTTAAACACATCTGCAGTCGTCAGTCTTTTGGAATCGCTCTAAGGAGCCAAAGTGAATAAGCAGCTAAATGTCCAGCAACACCCTAAGAAATATAGCAACTTCCGCCTCTGAATCTAGCACAGCTGCTCCCTGTCACCATTTCTATCTGATACCAACTAAATTCATTTAGAAAATTCAACCACGCTATTTGAATGGAGCCATGTGGACTTCTCCGGTCTGACAGCCCTACACAGCTCAAAACATTGATTGCATTACATATTTAGACTAATAGCTTTCTATTCTTTCTTTTCCCTCTTTCACATCACAAGATTTACAACATAAGTACAATATTTTTTGCTGAAACAAAATACAGACACTAGAGATAGCTGTAAAGACGGTAAGACACTAGAAAAGCTGTAAAGACGGTACATGTATACAACTTGCAGGGTGAGAAAAACTGCTGATTTTACCAGAATGCTCTCACAAAAGTTCTTGCGGTTTTGCCTACGAGCCTTCCTTTAGCTCTGGGGAAAATCAACTTAGCTTATCTTTCCATTTACATACCAACTGGATGAGGGATATTGAGGCCATTCAATCTTCGCACATGCTCTGGTATTAGCCTGTCGATTAATTGAGGCGAAGCTCCAGCTAACTGTACATGGATTGGAGGCAAGCAAAATGTCAGACAGAACAGGAGTAATCCACTCACTCTATTTGCCCCGACTTAGAACTCACAATCAAAAGAGTACAACATAGTTTCTATAGCTGGATCCAGTTTGATGAATATTTCTAAGCATTGTGAATGTCAATATGAATTGTTAAATAAAAGAATATCAATGTGGAATTCGGACAAACATGATAAAAAGGAATTGACAAAAGTACAGTCATTCTGGTTAGGTCAACAAGTTAAAGCCACAACCAGCTTATTCTTTGCTACACATTTTAAACAAAACTGATCAACCCAAGAGCATAATTTATTTTTTTAATTTAATTTCGGGGAATACAGTTTCCCTCCTTTTCATTTTCAGACTTCTACATGTGGAATAGATCTTATTCGAATTGTGCCAAAGGTCAACTGTCTGTCGCACTGGTAAACCTCTTTCAACACAGGAATTTTTCCGCACTTGGAAGTGAATTCAATGATAGTCAGTAGCTTGTAAAGTTGGACCATATATAACAAAGCAGGCAACTGAAACAAATGGCTATTAGCGCAGTCCAAGACAGAGCGAATGGTAGCATTACTTGACTACTGTCGCAAACAAACTGAACAAGGCAGAAAAAAGGGGAAAAGGAAAGGAAACTTTAACAGCAGACACTTGAAAAAATATCATATGTCCAAGTCAATCAAGTCGCTACATTTGATCATCATTGATTATCCAGAAAATCCACATTGCTATGAAAATAATATAATCCTTACATGTTGCAACCTCTCATTGCTATAAGAGCAAAATAATCCATAATTGCCATAGACAAAATCAAGACTTGTCCGAAGAATTAACAAATCAATCCGTCAAACACATACCTCTTGCCTGAAATTGAAAATAGGGGGCAAGGGGCGACCAGTTGGAAGGCGTGCATTGGGTTCACGAAGCTCATCAAAGAAGGGATGGGCACAAGCTTCTAGCTGGAATGAAATTGAACGAAAAAAATAACATTAGCCAAACAAGTGAGTGGTAGATGCTCAGGAAACTATATGATAACTTAGATCCAGATTACCCATGAGAAAGCAAAAGCATGCATACATACAATACTCATTCGTTAAAGTTCAATTGTCGATGATAAGTAAGACTGAGATATTCTCACGCAAAAATATACATACAAAGATACTCAAAATTACAGGTAGAGTAGTTTAACTCACAGCAGTGCAGCGAAGACTTGGTGAATACTGAAGAAGCCTTGAAGCAAGGTCAATCGCTTCAGGAGGCATCCGCTTGTGGAATATCTGGACCAAGAGATGTATAAGTAACTTATTAACTACTGAAGCATGAAAAACCAAAGTACAACATGCACTCCTTAAAGTTTTTCAATATCACATGTCACAACAGACATGAATAATTCAACCGAGGGAGGGATACTTCTCAACATAATAAGGTGTCTGACACAAAGAACAGCAGTAACATTTGAACCTTGTGACAGAACACAGGAACCAAAGTTGATTCAAATGTCTATACTTGATTGTCTGTGACATGTACAAACAACTTAGGAGAGGCAATTACGCTGCCCTATGGTTCCCACAGTAGTGACAGAATCACCGAATATCAGCCCTCATAATGCTACGAAACAGACCATACCAACTTTCGCATTTATCTATTAGAATATGCTGCAAATGTTGCCAGCATCAAATCTAATGATAACCTACAACATAATGCCAAACATGAGATGCTTGTGCTATTTTGGCACTCGAAGTTGGAAATGGAATAAGTCAGATAACTAATCAAAGAATCGAGGATGTTATTTGCAACCTTGTGCAAAGGCATCTTCAGCTCTGAACAAGTACTTAATTGTCTCTATTAACCAGCAAGGTAACACAAAATTGGTATAAAACACCAAAATATATACCTTGTGCCAAGGATGAGCCTTGATTTGCGGAAATCTGAAGTCATTATAATTAGGGTTCATGCATCGAACTTCTTCTCGTGTTGGAGTACCGAGAACCTACAAGAAGGTCCTTGATTAAACCCTTAGAACACGTGAATGAAGAAAACAATCAAACCAGATAATGAGGATTCACCTTGATGATCTCTACAAGTTGGTCCACTGCATTTTCTCCTGGGAACAGTGGCTAAAAAAAAAATTGGAATCATCAGAACTAACACACAGCAGATACAAATGTCATCGGATCTATGAGCCAAAGTCACCCACCTGTCCAAGGAGAAGCTCTGCAAGAACACAACCAGCAGACCATATGTCGATAGATGTGGTATACTCTGTTGCACCAAATATAAGCTCTGGAGCCCGATAGTAGCGGGAGCATATGTAGGATATGTTTGTTTCGCCATTGACCTGATTAATACAGAAATTTGTAACAAAACAGAGGCAGATAATCTGGAAATGAAGATGATGCAATTCAAACTCCACAAGGAAAATATAACAGTTGCTCTGTGAGTCAGTTATCGAATACACTCAGTTCCAGATCCAATGTAGAGGTAACTTCCGTGCTCTATATTCCACTGTTCTCATTGATTGAAAGAAGATCAGCGAAATAATAGACAAAGATAAGGATGTACCAGAACTTTTGCACTACCAAAGTCACAAAGCTTGACCTGGTGAGTGAGAGGATTCACCTGCAGAACATATGGAGGCAAAAATCAGGAATGACAATTTCATTCAAGGAAAAAAATAAAAACCTTAACTAGAAATAGAGGAAAGGCTGAAGGCCCCTTACCAAAATATTTTGTGGCTTTACATCCCTATGGCAAACCCCAGGCACAGAATGGATATATGCCAGTCCTTGGAAGATCTGCAAAATAGATTACACTTTTTAAGACGAGAACCGGAGGATAACAAAGGCAGCTACGAAAATGACAGAGCACTCTTCATACTTGATAAGTATATAACTTCACATATATCAGCGGCATCTGCTGATTCACACTCCTGTAATGCTCCAGAACTTGGTAGAGACTCTCAGGGACATATTCCATAACCAAATTAAGGAAAAGTTCATCATTGTTTGTTGTAGAGAAGAAGCAGTGCCTCAGGGAAACCACATTTGGATGATCCATCAAACGCATCAACTGCAGCTCACGGTTTTTGTATCGTCTATCCTGCAGGACCTTCTTTATGGCAACTGTCTCTCCAGTCTCCAAGCATCGTGCCTGAGATGTAATAGCTTACCGCATGAAATTTTTGAAAGAAAAGGATCTCAGGAATTGTCAAAAATCCAAGTTGTATACCTGAAACACGACTCCAAAAGATCCATTGCCTATAATGCGCTCTGCCATATAGCTGAGGGTCTGGGAGCATTTATAGCATTACTCAGTTGGGTATTAAATTCAGGAAAACAAAAATAGAAGCTCACAAAATATACAATCACTTGTAGAACTCAGAATTCAACTCATCAAATTTAAACTCTTAGATTCCATACAGCTAGTAATTCATAACTAACAGTTCTATTCCCTTTTAAGTTTGTTAGAATTGCTAAAAGTGAAGTACCTTTATGACACAGAAGAAACATAAGCTGGATTTGTCAGATACAACCACAATCAATAATTATTCATCACTGATGCAATGATTAGCATTGGTTATTTTGTAAGTTCTATACGTGAAATTCCTTAAAACTTGAAAAACTCAGAACAAATGCTTTCTCACCTGCTTGGGTTCACCATTTTTCCCACCAATGGTGGTCGATATGATGTGACCTGTTACAGCATTCTTATTCTCATAAACAGCTGGTGACACTTCCTGAAATTATGCAAAAGCATCCGGTTAAAACTCACAACACAAATGCTACTGGTCTGCAAACAATGGTATCCCTAGTTAGTTAACCACTTCATGTTAGGCGCTATAGGTCATGGAAAGGGAATGGGAATAGCAATGGGCAAATCTCTGGTCATGAAAATGGCAAGTCAGGGATAGAGGCTTAGTTGGTTTGCTAAGAGGATGGCAGAAAGCTCAGAAGCATTCCTTCAGGGTACTCACTATGTATAAGAAAGTAACAGTTCGTTTACCTCGCTTTATTTCTAGATAACCAAGTACATCAATTGACTACTTTCAACCAAAAGAATAATGAGAATGCGGCATCCAAGTTTTGTCTGTGGTTATAAAGGACTAAATTAGGTCAAACAATGTAGAGGATTTTGTCATAAAATAAGCTCTTGCTACTAGGTTGGGATTGATTTCTCTAATCATACAATTATGTGGCGGGGGCACCAAGACCACATGCACAAAGGAGTAAATTGACCTGTGTAGCAATTCTCATCCCTACATGTAACTGAACGACTTTGCACGATATCTGAAGCTTCAATTTGGGACGACCACAAGAATGCACAAAATAAACACAAACCATAGATGCCACCAGTTTGATTTTGAAACCAATCATTGCTTAATTATTTCCCTCAATCTTTGTCAGTTGGTCCATTACCCGGAAATATATGTTACTAAAATATGACCACATCTAGAGAAACGCATGCATGTATGACACCAAAAATACAGGGTTCTACTGCGACGATTGCATTCAGAAACGTTGGGGCGGTTGCCAGCTTGCAATACGGTGCTACACGTAACGCACATATTTCTCATTTAGCATGCAGAAAGGCAGTCCAAACTTACCATAAAATCCACACACAGCTTTTCAACATTAATGCCAAACACCGACACATCGAAAGGTAATAACATTACACCGAACTAACCCACACAGATGGATGAACCGATCATCTCCCACTATCTTTGCCAGTTGCTTCATAACCCCAAAACATACGGCACTAAAATATGACTATGTCTAGAGAAACGGATGCATGTATGACACCAAAAACACGGGGTTATATTGCCACGATTGCACCCGAAAACATTGGGGGAGTTGCCAGCTTGCTCTACAGTGCTACACGTAACCCGCATATTTCTCATTTTGCATGCAAAAAGGCAGTTCAAACTTACCATGAAATCCGCATACAGCCTTTGAGCATTAATGCCAAACACCGACACGTCAAAAGGGTAATAACAATACACCAAACTAACCCGCAGAGATGGATGAACCAATCATTGCTTAATCTTTGTCAGTTGCTTCATTACCCCGAAACGTATGGTACTAAAATATGACTATATCTAGAGAAACGCATGCATGCATGACATCAAAAATACAGTCTATTGCCACGATTGCATTCAGAAACATCAGGGGATTTGCCAGCTTGCAATACAGTGCTACACATAGCCCACATATTTCTCATTTAGCATGCAGAAGGGCTGTCCAAACTTACCATAAAATCCGCACACAGCTTTTGAACATTAATGTCAAACACCGACACATCGAAAGGGTAATAACAATGCATCGAACTAACCCACACAGATGGATGAACCAATCATTGCTTAATCTTTGTCAGTTGCTTAAGTAACCCGAAATGTATGATACTAAAATATGACTACTATATCCAGAGAAACACATGCATATATGACACCAAAAACACGGGGTTATAATTTCATGATTGCACTCAGAAATATCAGGGGAGTTGCCAGGTTGCAATACGGTGCTACACGTAACTCACATATTTCTCATTTTGCATGCAGAAAGGCAGTTCAAACTTACCATAAAATCAGCACACAGCCTTTGAACATTAATGTGAAACACCGACACGTCGATAGGGTAATAACAATACACCAAACCAACCCACCCAGATGGATGCACCGCCATGAACAGTGCGTCAAACATGTAAGGACAAGGAAAGCCAGAGTGCAAAGAAAGCAAGATCTATGAACTGGAGAAGCAAGGTATTAGGATGCCATAGGTAACAAGGAAGCATCAGAAACTAGAACAAAGTTGCTCCATTTAACCCCCCCAAAAAAAAAAAAAAAAAACGATATGATAAGAGAGAATCAGAGCACACTGACATCCGGAAGCAACCCGGCACAAGAGCAGTGAGAGAGAGGGGAGACAACGCAGCAAAAGAAAGAAACCTAAAATGTATGAGCTAAATCTTTCAAGTTGCAAATCACAATTACAACAACTAAAAGACTAGCATAGCTAAAAATAAAGGAAATGAATCCCGAGGGCATGTCCAAGTACTCCAAAAGACGACGACCAACTTCACCAAACTCCACCGCGTCGAATTCCCCATCTACCCGTCTGCCTAATTTAGCAATGCGAAATTCACAGAGCTCCAAAATCACTCCTTTCCGTGTCCCGTCCCTCCAAGAACCGCTCAGAAACTCGCCATGAACTACCCCGGAAGAATCAATCTAGAATCAAGAACAGATGCCGAGCCCTGAGAGATACGGGGGGCACTGTGCCGCTCGCGAAAAAGGGGAATTATTGCTAACGACCAAAAGAGATGAACGAGCGGAAAAGTCGGGGGAAATGACGACCGGGGGAGCAACGAGGAAAACCTCGAGAGCAGCCCGCGGCCGTAGAAACCCAGCTCGGATCTCGACACGGGAGGAGCGAAGAATCGCCCGGACGCGAGGATCGCTCGGAATTCGCGCGGCGGCGGGACTCCGGAGCTGGATTGCTGAAGATCTAAGCATCGACACGCAGCACAGCACAGAGAAAGAGAGAGAGAAAGAAAGAAGAGAGAGAGAGAGAGAGAGACCCTATCGGAGTCGGGAGGAGCTTGAGCTGGAGCTGGCGGCGGCGGCGCCGGCGGTTGGTGGTGGTGGTGGTGGTGAGGAGGCCCCAGGGGAAGGGAGGCCATGTGGAGACTTCACAACTCCCTCACACTGACCCTCTCTCTCTCTCTCTCTCTCTCCTCTCTCTCCTCTCAATGTCAGTGTTTCTCTGATCTCTCTCTCTACTTTCTCTCTCTTCCTCACCATCAAACTGGGTTTCTCTCTCCTCGGTCTGGTCCTCCCCACATCTCCTCCTGTGTCAAAATTAGGAAGCCTAAGAGAGAGATAGGTAGAGAGAGAGAGAGAGAGAGAGAGAGAAGGGGGGAGGAGGTTAGACCCACGCGAGGGGGGAGGGAGAGTGGGGAGCACGCTCCAATCAGTGCGCTCAATTAATGCGGGGCCCTCTCTTCTCTCTCCTCTCTCTCTCTCTCTCTTTGTCTCCTCCGTTTCTTCCTTTTCTTTCTAATCGCTGCGGCTGCTGCTGTTGTTTGTTGCCGAAAGATGAGAGAGAGAGAGAGAGAGAGAGATGATGAGAACGGCGTGGGCTCGAGTCCACGCTGTTCAATTTTGGACCGTAATGACACAGCCGGTCTCTCTCTCTCTCTCTCTCTCTTCCCCCCTCTCTCTTTTTCAATTTTTAATTATATATAACGGGGGATTACCTGTTGGATTATGAGATCGTTATGCATAATTTAACGTAGAGTCATAAAAGATGTCGATCAACGTGGAACTTCTTTATTGATATTTAATTAGGAGACGTTTGTAACTGCCAGAGCGATCGTAGGAGGAAAAAATGAAAAGCGTTGATTTAGCGTCTCGCCGGATCGGAGGAAAATCAATTATGTTAAAATGCAATTATAGATCATGACGAGTAATGGAGTAAGAATTTTGGAGATCGAGAATATGGTTTTTTTTTCTTAGCTTTGGTTGTTTAGTGAAATCAAGAAAATATGGAAGACCGAAATTAAAAGTTCTAATTTAGCTAGCATCATCTTTTAATGTATTTTAAGAGAGTTCGGTGTTTTCTTACGCAACTAAAGTTAATCAATGTGTTAGTGTAGGCATGTCTAGCTTATCTTTGTGTAACCCTCCAAAAGATATTTGATTGGCTTTTATTCAGTGAGATGACCAATTGAGTTTCTTAAGACTTACTCTTAAGTTGTTTGAAATCTCCCTAGTCACAATATCAAATTCCCCCATCATTTTTTGATCACTTAAAACTTTGATTTGCATTGCGCATAAGTTCACCTTGCATACCAAGCGTAGGGATCACTCAGTTTTGATAGACTCTGAGGTTAAAATAAATAAATAAATATATGCATGTATGTATACATATATATATATATATATATATTATTTACACGCAGTATAGAAAAAAGAGGAAGATCTTCATCCTCTTGCTATTTCATTTTCCTTCTTGTTTTGGCATTTTGCGTGGGGGAAGGGGATTGGGCTTGGATCAGTCCCATGTATTTTAGGGAGGCTGGGCCTGACCCAGCAGTAGACCCACTGACCAGAATCCTAATGAATCGATTCAAAAGCTTTCGGACACACTCGAGGAACATAAAAAAAATTCATGGAGAAAGCGAAGTGTAAGTATTTTCATGAAAGATGATTTTGCCCGTTTGGTTCCGCTTTCTATGAAGTTATAAAATTAAAATAATAATAATAATAAAAATTTCCCCTGTGAAACTTAAAGTGTTATTCAAATTTCAGAAAATTACAAGAAGAGTTACGAATTTACATATCTAGAAATTCGTCTATTGCAAAAGGGTTTTGGAAATGACTGATGCAAGGGGCTCATCCTTCGCCCCTTTGCATCCATTGGCCCTGTACTGCTGTAACAGAGGCCCAATTAGCGAATATATTTGAAATTCAAAAGAAAAATTCGCTTTATGACCCCATCCATGGGTCAATCCTTGTATTTCAGGTTAAGAAAAATAATTAAAAAGAAAAAAAAATTTAGTCCCTCAATATCAGAAACTATGAATAGATATGAAATGAAACGTTTGTATATATAAATTTCCTAGCTTTCATGTATATCAAGGATCCTCACACGCAACATAAGTAATGATCAAATATAAAATACACAGCTTGTGTAATCTCTTTTTGGACGATCGAAATTCATTATCACCGATTTGGATAATTGACCAAAATTTTCAACATATAATAATCAATATCGCCAGTGATGACGGTGACCTATGTAATTAACGGGTCACGCAAGCTGTCACTCGCATATAAATCCCAAAGAATATGTTCCGATTTATAAGTATAGATAGACCAAGTGACATTGAATTGGGAAAAGAACACTTGGATTTCATATTTGAATACATATATTTAGAAACAAAGCAGTACAACTTTGTCAATTTCTTGACCAAGGCCTTCACAAACATGAATCTTATTGAAAACAGGAAAAGAAATATGAGAGAAGATAAACATGGAGTGTCGGACACCTAAAGTACCAAAATTTGACATGAATGGACACTTATTAAGTGCCAAAAATTAGGAATGTGACACTTAAATGTCAAAATTGGAGCATAATGGATCACTTAAATGCCAATGATGAGAAAATCGGACCAAAATACTTACGTTGCGATTTTTCGATGAGGCAAGTGCAAAACGATGTTGTTTTGTACACTAACATGGCTAGATAAGTGCAAAAACGACGTCATTTTACTGTTGACGTGGATAAATAATTAATATAAAAATTAATTTAATTAAATTTAAAACTAAATTTATTTATTTAAAAAAAAAAAAAAGAGAGAGAGATGGAGATTGCAGTCGCCGCCACCTCCCCGTATTTTCGCCGTTGCCGGGCCGGCGACCTCGGCCGGCCCTTCCCCTACCATTGGCGGTCCTTCTTGGCGACGAGGAGGAGGCATCAATGGCAACGAGGGCACAGCCCTTAGCCGCCCGCAACTGTCTTTATTATTATTATTATTATTATTATTATTATTATTATTATTATTATTATTATTATTATTATTATTATTATTATATTTAATTAACTTTTTATATTAAAATTCAAATCCGTGCCAAAATGACGTCGTTTTTGTATTTCTTTGCTGAGTTAGCTTTCCGGCGAGCCACGTAGGCGAACAAAATTAATAAAAAATTGTCACGTAAGATTTTTGGCGGGCAATTTTTTATTAGAGGTGGCACTCAACTGTCCCATATTACAAAAAAGTGGCACTTAAATGTTACTTTCTTTACATTTGGCACTTAAGTGCCTATTGTGTCAAATTTTGACACTTGAGATGTGCTTTAGCCGATAGACATGCATTGAACATTTCTAACACTTTGCAAATTTCAACATACATTTCTTTTTTAGTTTAGGATGCATTCAACCTTAATTCACCACCCTACAGTTACTTCTCATCTCTCCATTTGTTCTGGTGAGCAAGCTGACGCTATCCATCTTCATCATCACGGCCGCAAAATCGCTCGCGAAAAGCCCTACCATTATTGCTATAAGTCCTAACGAGCACGTCCTATGATCCTCCATTGAACAACTCTGGGTCCGAATGGAGGAGCCCATGCCGCGCCATGAGGTTCTGCTAGTAGTCGTTGTCAAACCGGTTTGGGGTCTAGTTGAGGGGTGCAAGGTTGGTTTCCCTTTCAGAGGCAAGGTAGTGAGTCTTCTGGGTGGTAGCGCAACGAGTGTCGTTTTTGGTTTTTGCACTGGGCTAGCCTAATAGCGTGGGCCCCCGATAGCATGGTCAGTCTTCTAAAAAATGTGAATTTATCCTACAACTATGGAATGAATCCAATCATGAATCAAGGGATGACTATTAAGTAATTGGTATGGTCAGATATTTGAAGTTGATATAAACCAAAATCATGCATGAAACAGAGGGTAGGAGCAAAAGCTAGTCATGATCATGATATAAGAGATGCCCACCAAGACAACACGGTCTTGGGCCCCGAGTGTGAAGATGTCCGCGCAAGAAACGGTAGCATTGCAAGCAGCTTCGATGCGGACTTAATGGTGTCAAGGACTTCAAATCTCCTAAGAGTTATGGTTTGGTCGAGTGGTCATCCGAGAGAACCGATGCGTTATATCTTGCACGAGAAGTCCGAGATATGTAATAAGATTGTCTCGAAAGAGAAGGTCACAATTTGCACCATTTCACATAATTAAGAGTTCATCTTTTTTTCACCTTTGATTAGTGATGAATTGAGTACATGTGGAAGAAATTTTCTCAGATCAAATGCAAGTCTACTTTAGAATCTAACTGCAACAATTTAATTATTATATAATCGTAATAACCATCACAATATAAAAATCCAAGTCATTCTCTTGCATACTTATGTGGGCTTTGCTAATATAATAGTCTTTTGGTTACTGTGAGCATAACAATTTGTCGCGAGTCACAAATTTTCTAAAATAATTAAGATTTTTATTGATATAATTTCCCTTATCATAGTTGTTTCGATAATTCTATTCATTATCCATATTTCTCAAGATCTCACGTACATTGTGCATATATTAATTGATATATTATCTTAAAATAGTTATCTATTAAGGTCTATAAATAGGCCGATGTATTATTCATTAATATACACGTCCGAATATATAGAAAATTTTCAATTCTTGTATTCGCTGTATTATTCTTTAACTTTCTAGATGTTCAGTCTCAATATGCCCAAAAATGCATACCCCACGAGGCACAAATTGAAGCTTCTTTGTAACTTTGTAATCATTTGCCTGAGATTCGAGTTTTTATGTACTCGCAGCTTTTAGTGGTCTTAGACACATCGAAGTGTTGGATTCAAAGAGATTTATGTTTGAAAGGCCATATTTGGTAGCTTAGATAGGACAAGAACTATCATATATTGTCACACCCCGATTCACAAGGAAAAAGCGCATGACACGGCCGTCCTCTTACCAAAGGACGCAGCCTCAACATAACCAAAAAGTTTCCACCACAAAACTCCTCCTCGAACGAACGCTCACGCCTATTTGCGACTCACTGAAGAACCTGAAAAACAAGTATACAAAGGAGTGAGCTACCACGGCTCAGTGAGTAACACATTTCTTCTAGGCGGATCGAGAAATCACTATGCACATTTAAAACATAACTCAAATACATAATCATAACTCAAATACCGAAGATACCAATGGTCCAATCCATTAATCAATCTCATAAAACATGCATCAATGGTCTATTCCATTGACTAATCTCATCAAATCACATCGATGGTCCATTCCATCGACCAAACTCAAATCACACGTCAATGGTCCACTTCATTGACCAATTCATGCTCAAATGTCTAACCATGGTCACGCGTAACGCCCGTGACAAGACGACCAAGATTCCCCCCTTGGCAAGGTCTCCACCTATTATTAGCCGGTGGCTCGACCCACAAGGATATCCTAGATTAGTATGCGCATACCCACACCCCTCAGGGTCCACAGAGACATTGAGCACCAACCACCAATCACAATATCTAGTAATCCAACATCAGAAAGGAAGTAATGTCACAACTCAAAATTTGATAAATAAATATCAAAGCATTCTTCAATTCTTTCATAAAGAATTTCATAAACTATTTTTAAACAACCATTCCAATCGAAATCAAAATATAACTCATTTCAAACAACAAAAATGGCAGTAATAACTCGATCCTGTTTTATGCAACGAGATATGCTTTATATCAACTCACGGATTATATAATCCACCATGTTTCTCAAAACATGAGTTTAAAATACAAAGAAGAAATAGTGTCACTCACCTGGGAAAAGTCAAAAATCAACTACGACGCATACTCGAACCACGCACTCGGATCCTTAACAATTAACGGAAAAACAATATCAAAAGGCCAAGTAAAAAAGGATATTCTTATAACGACTCGCCTATACTAGGCCTATTAGTCGATAAAACGACACCTATGCGCCACAAAAGCTCACAATTTAGCGCAAACCCAACATTTTCTGCTAGGCGCAGCCCATGCGCCAACTTCATCACGCCATAACTCCCCCCACAAAATTCCGTTTCAAGCCGTCTTACAGTCTTTAGAAAGCTCTCTTAATATACAACAACAACCCCAATTCAGCCACTCCAAAACAGTACCGAAAATAACAAAAAAATGGCTGGAAGCTACTGTTCGCTACAGTACCAGATTGTGCCCCCAACTTCAAAATTTCGTTCCGGACAAACCGCAAGCTCAAATCACAATCCGTAAGATGCTATAGCTTCACAACGTCCCAAAGTACCATTTCTATAAAAATATACAGCTTAGCGACTAAAAAATCGGGCTTCGCCACACAAATATCCAAGAAATTCGAATTTCGAGCCCTAATTGTGGCGATTGCTTGAAGTAGGTGATTAAAAGCTTCGACTCCTTACCGGCGTTGCAAAACAAACTTGAGTCGGCTTGATGAGGCATCCGGACCACGAGCCTGCCAAAATTTTTCCCTTTTTCCCTTTTGCCCTTTTTCCTTTCTCTTCTTTCTCTCTTCTCCCCTATTCCTTCGTTCTCCTGTTTTTTCGATTCTGCCTGTGCTCTTCTCTCTTTTTAAAACCCACCGAAGCTTCCTCCACTTTCCTCTAGCTTCCTTCTTTGACTTTTCAACCCTTTCTTTTCCTTTTTCTTTATTTTAAAGCCCATATATTACATATATAATATTTGGTGATGCACTTCGTACTAGGTAAAATGTCAGACAAGTCAGCGTGACTACACTGTAGATAGCTTTTAGAGATATACTATGTACCGAGAATAAGTCACGCAAGTTATCTCCTGTACATAAATTCCAAAGAGCATATTCCGATTTCCGAGTATAGATAGACTAAGTGACATTGAGTTGGGAAAAGAACATTAGGATTTCATGTCTAAATACACATATTCAGAAACAAAGCAGTACAACTTTATCAATTTCTTGACGAAGGCCTTCATAAACATGAATATTACTGAAAACAGGAAAAGAAATATGCAGAGATAGACATGCATTAAACATTTATAACAATTTGCTAAATCCAGCTTCCATAGCTTTCTTTTTTGTTTGGAGGGCATTCAACCTTAGTTCACCACCCTACAGTTCCTTCTGATCTCTCCATTTGTTCCGGTGAGCGGGCTGATATTACCCATCTTCACCATCGCAGCCGCAAAATCACTCGCGAAAGCCCTATAGTTATTGCCGTAAGTCCTAACGAGTGCGTCCTGTGATCCTCCATTGAACAGCTCTTGATCCGAATGGAGGAGCCCACGCCGTGCCACGAGGCTCTGGTAGTAGTTGTTGTCAAACCGGTTCGGGGTCTGGTCGAGGGGAGCAAGGTTGGCGTCCCCTCCAGAGGTAGGGCAATTAGTCCTTCGAGTGGTAGCGAAGCGGGTGTCGATGTTGGTCTCGTTATAGATGCGGTTCCGGAAGGTGGTACACCGGGCCAGGCCAATAGCGTGGCCCCCCGATAGGGCGGTCATGTCACGGGCATTGAGGCCTTGGGCAGCGAAGGAGGAGATGAGGGTGGCAAGGCTGGAGAAAGGCGACGGGATTTGGCTGTTGGCACCGTTCAGGCTGGCGGTCCTTGCATCTCGCCGCCCTAGAGGCACCGTCCACGATGGTCCTCCCAACTATAATGCCAATATCAATCGCATAAGCTTATACAATTTATGTTTGCGAATGTTTCAGTCTTCTATAAAAATGTTATGTATAAAAAATGCGAATTTATCCCATCAATATGGACTAATCCAATCATGAAACAGGGGATGACTATTATGTAATTGGTATGGTCAGAGATTTGAAGTTAATATAAACCAAAATCAGACACTCACTTGGACAACGCCGTCTCGAGCAGCGAGCGCAAGGATGTCCGCGCAAGAAACGGTAGCATTGCAAGCAGCTTCGACACGGGACTTAATGGTGTCGATGACTTCGAATCCCCTAAGAGAGTTTTGGTTCGGCCGAGCGGTCTTTTCTCCAGTGAAGGTAGCCGTGTCGTCCAAAAGAACTGATGCGTCACATCCCTACACAAGAAGGTTGAGCACATGATAAGATTGTTTTGAAAGAGAAGGTCACAATTTGCACCTTATCACTTAATTAAGAGTTCATCTTTCTTTCATCTTTTGATTAGTGATGGATTGAGCACATGTGGCAGAAGTTTTCTTAGATCAGATGATTAGTTTAAATCATCTAGTAAAATAAGTTCAGAAAGGATATATAATCTCATCGTGTGCTTTTCTTGCCCCTCCAAAATCCAAGTCAATTTCATGGATACTTAACAAATGGGAGTTAAAAAAATTCAATGCTTCTTTGAATGTAGTACCTAATCCTAATCTTCTTAGAAAATATGGATCTGCACGTATATATAAACCTAAATTTTATAAAATGTTAAAATGTCCACCCAACAACTGCATATTTAAAAGGCATGTTATAACCTCACCTATTCAAATGACGTGAGATTATACTCAACACTAAAAATCAACTTTACGAGGTCAACATGCCTGGATATTTTAAATGACTAGAAAATCTAATTTAACCTTCGCAAATAAAATGCAACCAAAAATGTTCTTGAAAGAAGTAATAATTAGAAATGAACGCAAAAGAATCCTCGTTACGCACATTTACGAAACAATCATGGAAGAACATGCGAAGTATTGAAGCACCCATCCTCGGCTCTCTCCTAACAGCTTGCGTCATCGCACTACGGACAATGCCTTGTACGTTGGGGCATGTTCTTGTGTAGAAGTTTGGCGAAAGCTGCGCGTTCGTAAGGCACACGAGAAGGGATACAATAATGACAGCGACAATGAGGAAGTTGCTATTGGAGGCCATTTGAGGGGAACGAGAGATATGAATTTGGACTTGTGACTGAGAAAGCAAGCTCTAAAATTTTGCTTTGAACTTGTGAGTACAAGCAGTGGGTTTGTTCTCTATATATAGAGAAATTAGAAAGTTTGGTGTCGTGCATGTGGCTATGATAGAGGTATTCAAACTTTGCTGCTATACGCGTTTACGAGAACTTTCAGAGTTTACTTTGAAGTTTGTAGAGAGAGAATCCAAGGCTTTTCTCTACTACTAAAAAGCGAGAGAATCAAAAGGCGATACGCTGACTTCTGTCATGTGATACATGCAAAGGAACAAAATAAGGTTCACCATGTTTTCGGGAGCATGCATTTAAAGAGCCATCTCTTTTTGCCTTTTCTTTGTTTTCTATATTAAAGATAATTAAGGTTTTCTCTAAATTAATTTCTTACATTAGACATATTTTGATAATTCCACTAATTATTGGTATCTCTCAAGATGGCACGTATATCATACATAAATGACATGTATATCGCACGTATATAACACACAAATCTCATTTTGATTATGCATATTTTGATTAATATATTATCTTAAAATAGTTACATAATAAATCTATAAATAGATTAGTTTCTGCTTTATTATTCCATTTTGAATATGCCGAAAATGCATACCCAGGAGGCAAAAATTAAAGCTTCTTCGTAACTTCATAATCGTTTGCCAAAGATTCGAGAATTTATGAACTCTACAGCTTTTAGGGTCTTAGACACTTTGAAATAGTCAATTCAAAGAGAGTTATGTTTGAAAGGTCGTGTTTTGTAGCTCAAATAGGACAAGAACTATCGGATATGGTATTTGATGATGTACTTAGTACGGAGTAAACCTAATTAAAATGTTGGAGAAATCATCATGACTATATGGTAGATAGCTTTTAGAGAAATACTTTGTGTACTAAGAACTTAATTACAATGTAGAAAGTTCAATATGAAAAATTATAAAAGGTCAGGTAGGGAAGAAAAAGGGAGGGCGGTGCTGGCTGCCATGAATGGCTATCCCTTCGTGTTGCAGCGGTGGTCGTCACTCTCACGTGTTGCCTCCATAATGGTGGGCACTTGACTGCAACAGTGGTTGCTGACAATAATCTCTACTTACAAGGCACACTTTGGGAATCACCTCCAGACGATCGTTACGCTAAAGTAGAGCTCGCTTGCTCGATCTATCTCTTCCCCTCTTGTGCACGATGTTGATAAATCCGCTGCGGTGATCTCAAGCGACGTACATGACAGAGGCGGTCACCATTGGCGACCATTGTGGTGGTGATTACCACCAATAGATCCTAGAGTTCTTTTATTTTTCCTTATTTGGTCTTTCTTCAAGTGTTTTTAATTCTTTTTAATATAATATGTTTTATGTGAATGTCTTCCCATTAGCTTTCCAAACTGATGATCAGCTATGGAAAAGTCCCATTGTTTATCTCAGTCTATTTTATTTTATTCAATTTTATATTGCGACGATCAAATGCAGCTTACGTGAATTTTTTATAAGAACAGAAAGAAAAATCAAATGCACCGTCAGGGTCTCATTTGAAACCATCTTATCCATGATTGTTTATGGACATAAACAAATGGCGACAGAATTGACTAATCGTTTTGCTTTCCTAGAGCCATGTTGCAGGCTTGGAACCTTTGACTTGCAAACCACCAGTGAAACATAAAAAACAATATGTGGATCATTACATATATTGTCATATCCCCGAGTTTGGTCGATAGAGCTTTTCTGAACTTCCTTTCCCTTTGTAATGATATCTTTTGAGGAAAAAAAAAAAAACCTTTTGAAATCATAAGCATCTTTTGGTTTTAAAAAAAAACGCCTATTTTAAAATTGAAATTCACATTATTCAAACAAAGGTAAAAATTGACCACCCAAAAGCTAAAGCTTTTCAATAAATTGCAGTGACCTGACTCTGTGTGGACATGATACGTCATAAATTAAAAGTTCGAATCCTTTTACTTCCTTTGTTAGTGATGTTCAGCTTGTGTTCTTTCCTTATGTTTTTGTCCCTTTTTGTTTGTCTTATGTGTTTACGTCCATCTTATCTGTTTCTTTTTGTTTGCAAGACACCATTGATTTACGCATGTTAGAGAATGTTTTATGCAACATGTTTTGGGCTTATTTCCCAATGACTTAAACTCTTAAGAAAATGACCAAAAAAAGAAAAAAACTCTCAGGACAATGGTGCTCTTCATATTCGCTTTTCCATTGACAAATTGTAGGTCTCGAACATTCTTCCATAACATTTATGTTGAGTTTGCACGCTTCAAACTTTCATCATTCGTGAGGCCCATATTTGGATATAAGATGGTAGGTTAAAAACATGGATATAATTCCTATCTATATAGTTTAATTTTGCATATGGATGATGTTCATAACACGTAACCCATCAATCACATGAGTAAGTGGTTGAAGAGAGATGAAACCCTAATATATGAACCCTTAGAACATAGAAAAAAATTTGGAGCCATTATTGTCGGAATTAGAAGGCTCAAATCGATTCTGAATGCCTTGATTTCACCCAATTATGAAGTTCTTAGGCGTTGAGATCATTCTTTTCATTAGCACATTCCTAATAGCTAGATAGATATTAACAAGATCTTTATGCAGAAACATGACTCCTTAAATTAGGATAGAGTCTCAAGAAATCAAAGATATTGGGCTCACGAGAGTATGTCTTTCTTGCTAATAAGAGCTTTACCAATGGATATCTCTGGACACTTATTAAGCACACTTAATAGTTAATATGAAATGTTTGAATATATAAAGAGTCGAGCACATACCGCATGAGTAAAATAGTGAATTGAAAAATCGCAAACTTTCTTCAAATGGCTTCTCCACAAATATCATGGGGTGCTTTTCTAGCAAAGAAAACCTATCTGATCAAAGTCAAAGTCGTCAAACGGTATACGAAAAAATCTGCGAATAAATAACTCGGAAAATCGAGAAACAACTTCTATCCAAATAATGGTGTTGTCTCCCTCAATTATGTGATTCCATATCGTACTCGTGGACTCTTTCGGTGTTGCATTTTTCAAAGCATGCATTAAGTGGAGAGTCGACTTTGGTCCCGTCAAGCTGTTGTTTACTCTGGATTTGGTCTAACATCATCGAACGTTGAAAAAAACATAACAAGAAAAGCCCTAGAGGTTCCCTCAGGAATCCGTTCGTTCCACCAACTCCGCCGTCGACTTGTCTCGAAGGAAAATTCAAGCAGGTAAAATGTTTCTTTTTCCTTTTGTTATTTTGAAATTCGAGTTTCGTTTGTTTTGGTCAAAATTTCTTCGAATTTGCAAGAACATGGGTTTGGAAAGTCATACGAATATGGAAGGGCGTATGACCAGTGAACAGTGTGTAGGTGTGTTTGACCTGAATAAAAGTCCAAAAGAATTTGGTCAGAGATTCCGAGGAACACTATTCATTTCTTTTTTCCTCTATTTATATGAGTAAATAAATAAATACATAATTTCCTTATATATTTATATATTTATTTGAAAATTTGGGGACTGAAAGTCGTCCCACTCTAGGTGAGAACGCCCTCATGCATCGCTATCTTTAAAATGTTTAGGTAGACATCTCTACGATTATCCAGAAAATTATATCTAGAGATGTCTAGTAGAGTTGAACTTGTTTTTTCTTCTCCACCGTACTTGAAAATTAGTGTGGAATTATTTGAGACTCGCTAATCAAGGTCAAAATTATTTGAGATTAACTCGCTTGATTTGTTCTTAATCTCGTGGAAAAAATTGGACGTGTGTGCTATTGAACGAGAGTTAGATTATATGATAAGTTTCCCAATTTTAATAAGCTTTGATTGAGTTTAAGATCCCCAGCTGAAATTAGGGACCCGGGGTGCCTCCATCACTAGAAAGATGTAATAGTTATAAAAGCAGAATTTCAAATCTAGATAATCTGAATTTCCTGTACATTTGAAAACTTTGACGAGATTTTATTCATCACCATCCTAAGTTTCTTGGAACACGTGCCATTGCTTGGAATTGTTTGATTATGATAGTCGAGGAGACCTTAATAGTCAAAGGTATCTTATTGGAGCTTAGTATCAACATATGTTAAGTTACAACGACTTGAGTGTTTCCCTCCGAGGTCGGCCTAATTGGTTTGGCTGTCATAGAAATTTCAGTTCAGAAATCAAAGGTCATTTAATTAAATTTCACAAATTTCATGCAAACTACTTTGGGTTAAAGCTACCACTAAGGCCAAAAGTCTGAATTAGACTTGACGGGACTTGCACGGTGTTCAATAGACCTTTTAATAACCGATCTCCATGCTCGTATCTAATATTTTAAAAATAAAAAAGGTACAATGAAATTAATCTATGCCTGAGTGGCAAGGGCAAACTCCGGAATGAAGACACCGAGGCATGCATCCGATTCCCCAGATCCAAATGCAATGCTCAAGCTCAAATTGAGAGCTTGGGTTTAGAAGAATTTCACAAATTACATGCGAAGTTGCGAACTGTTCTGGGTCAAGGCTACCACGCAGGTTAAAAGTCTGAATTAGACTTAATTGGTTTGACGGGACCTGCACGGTGTTCAATAGACCTTTTAATAACCAATCTCCATGCTCGTACCTAATATTTAAAAAATAAAAAAAGGTACAAATAAATTAATCTATGCCCGAGTGGCAAGGGCAAACTCCGGAATCAAGACCCCGAGGCATGCATCCGATTCCCCATATCCAAACGTAGTGCTCAAGCTCAAATTGAGAATTTGGGTTTAGAAGAATTTCACAAATTACATGTGAACTACTTTGGGTCAAGGCTACCATGCAGGCCAAAAGTCTGAATTGGACTTAATTGGTTTGACGGGACCTGCACGGTGTTTAATAGACCTTTTAATAACCGATCTCCATGCTCGTACCTAATATTTAAAACATAAAAAAGGTACAATGAAATTAATCTATGCCCGAGTGGCAAGGGCAAACTCCGGAATCAAGACCCCGAGGCATGCATCCGATTCCCTAGTTCGACATCAATCTCTCAAAACTTCAAATTCTTCTAAACCCAAGCTCTCAATTTGAGCTTGAGCACTGCGTTTGGATCGGAGTTCGGAAGGACGTCTTCCTAATACCCGTACCAATTAAGATGTTAGAAAGAGTCCCAGCTACTTATATATAATGCTTGAGTAGTTCAGAGATGGCCCCTCGTCATCAATGCCCGTTCGATTCCTTCAGGGGACTTTGAAAAGTTGGCATGTTCCGCCGGAAATAATCGTATGCATCCATCATTTGCTATACAGTAAGCTAGCAACCGTATGGCTTTTTCATTAAGTAAAAGGGCTAGAACCAGCAATTGTCGACATGATCCTTTTTACATGAGACGTAGTTAAGCGTGTTTTTGTAGAGCCTAAGCATATTTGTGTCATGAGAAGGTCGATCCGAAAATATACACAAAGAATGGACATGTCATTTCACGAATTTGGTCTTTTCGATACAATTATGTGCCACTTATAGAGAAATATGTTCACATATCACATGGATCGACACTATCAAATACGTTTAGGCACGTTCAATTAAATAGATTGGCATGTTGCCGGTGATAGCACGACATATTTAGAAACGTTCGAATATGTTTATATCACAAATATTGTGACTTGTGAACCACATAATTGACATTCAGAGATATTGTGACTTGTAAACCCAAATTTGATATGACACCATTAGGACACGAGAAGACGAGCCCCCATGAAGGACCGGCCTCAAGCGCAATCACGATTACTTCAAAAGAAATTAAAACACTTCAAGAACAGCGTGATCTATACGTTTGGACACATAGTGGTCTTGTCAATTATCTCCGAATGTCACAATATCTCTGAATGTCAATTATGTGGTTCACAAGTCACAATATTTGTGATATGACACCATTAGGACACGAGAAGACGAGCCCCCATGAAGGACCGGCCTCAAGCGCAATCACGATTACTTCAAAAGAAATTAAAACACTTCAAGAACAGCGTGATCTATACGTTTGGACACATAGTATCCACGCCAATTCTCATACAATGGTGGAGAACACTCATCCTCATACATGATTTACTTCAGGAATTGAGGTTTGGATTTGCATTTCAACCAAAGCCCAGCGGAAAGATTTTCTTCAAAGTGTTTGCATGTAGATACACGACCACGCAACTCGGATTCCAAATGCTTCGATACTACGAGTGATCAAGTTTTTCCAGCAGATTTACCAAGCAAAATAACCATGAAATTTGACAGACCAGGGCTTGTTGAACCATTATCCTCAAGGTTGGTTGATATTAGTTGCTGCTTCGATAGAGTTTCGCAAGAGGTTCCCAGGAGTAGAGATAGATAATAGTTAGATATCAAGCCTAGACAAGCTCGTGTTACAGTAGAGGAGAGGAGATCCCCATATGGTCATCTCCGCAAGGTGCTAGCATATGGACAAATGCACCACCCGGAAAGCCTGGCCAAACTTTCTTCAAACGGCTCCTTAACAGGTATCGTGGGGACGCTTTTTCAACACAAAATCCCATCTGATCAAAGTCGTCAAACGGTATACAATAAAATCCCGGAATGAAAAACCTGGAAAATCGACAAACAACTTCTATCCAAATAACGGTGTTGTCTCCCTCAATAACGTGATTCCATATCGTGATGGTGGACTCTTTCGGTGTCGGTGTTTCATTTTCAAAGCATGGATTAAGTGGAGAGTCGACTTTGGTCTAACATCACCGAACGTGGAAAAAGGACATTAGAGAAAAGCCCTAGAGGTTCCCTTAGCCGTCCGACTGTTCTGCCAACTCCACCGTCGACTCGTCTCGAGAAATTAATGCAGATAAAATGATTTTTCTTTCCTTTTGTCATTTCAGTTTCGAGGTTTCGTTTGGTTTGGTCGAACTTTCTTGGAATTTGCAAGAAGATAGGTTTGGAAAGTCAAACGAACATGGAAGAGCGGATGACCAGTGAACAGTGTGCATGTGTGTTTGACGTGAATAAAAGTCTACAAGAGTTTGGTCAGAGATTCCGGGGAAGACTATTCATTTCTTTCTTTCCTCTATTTAATATATTCCAGTATATATATATATATATATATATGAAATTTGGGGACTAAAAGTCGTCCCATTTTAGCGGTGAACACCTTGGTGTGTCGATATCTTCAAATTGTTTAAGTAGATATCTCTGCTATTATCTAGAAAATAATATTTAGAGATGTCTTGTTAAGTTCAACTTGTTTTTGCCTTCTCCACCGGACTTGAAAATTAGTGTGGAATTATTGAAGATTAGCTCACTGATCAAGGACATATTATTTGAGACTCACTCGCTTGATTTGCTCTTAATCTTGTGAAAAATTGAACATGTGTGCTATTGAATGAGTGTTTAGATTGTATGATAAATTTCTAATTCCTAGTTCAAGAACCGAAGATTACTTTATTAAATTTCACTAATTGCATGCGAACTACTCTGTACCAAAGGCTATTGCACAGGCCAGAAGTCTAAATTGGACTTAACTGGTTTATGGAGCCTGCACGGTGTTTAATGGGCTTTCCGATAACCGATCTCCATGCTCTTACCCAAGAATTATTAAAGAAAGCTACAATGAGTTCCATCTGTGCCCAAATGGCGAGGGCTAGCCCCCGAATCAAGACCCCGAGGCATGCATCCGATTCCCGACTTCACCATCAATCTCTCAAACTTCAGATTTTGAGTCGGAGTTCGACCCTACCTTTCGAAGAACATGTTACTAGTACCCGTACCAACTAAAATTTTGGAATTCCTAGCTGCTTATGTATAAAGCTTTGAATAGCTCAGAGATGGCCCCTCGTCATTAATGCCCGTCCGATTCCATTAGGAGACTTTGAAAAGTTGGCACGCTCCGCTGGAAATGGTCGCATGCATCTTTAATTTGCTATACAGTAAGCCAGCAATCATAGGACTTTTTCGTTAAATAAAAGGGCTGGGACCGGAAAATTGTCATGAGAAGGTCGATCTGTTTTATATGCGAAGAACGGACAATGTCATTTCGCGGATTTGGTCTATTTAATACAATTATAAGGCGCCTAGCCACATATTGATAAATATCTTAACACATCACAAGGATCAATACTATCGGATACGTTTAGGCATGTTCAATTAAAATGGTTGACACGTTATCGGTAACAACGTGACAAATTTAGATACATTTGAATATGTTGATGTCAGAAATATTGTGATTTGTGAACCACGTAATTGATATACAGATACATGACACAATTGAGAAAACGGTGCCATGCTCTGATTAAACCCATATTTGACATGACACCATTAGGACTGGAGAATGCAAACTGCCAAGAAGTGCCGGCCTCAAGTGCAATCACGATTGCTTCAAAGGGAAAAAAAAATAAAATTAAAACACTTAAAAGAGCAGCATGATCTATACGTTTGAATACAGTGGTCTTGTCATATATGTCTACATCCAGCGCTCCTCATATGATGGAGAACACTCTTCCTGGCACATGGTTTACTTCAGGCATTGAGGTTTCGTTTTGCTTTTCAACCAAAGCCCAGCGGAAAGATTTTCTTCAGGGTGTCTACATGGAGATACAGGACCGCGCAACTCAGATTCCAAATGCTTCGATACGATGAATGATCAAAATTTTCCAGTACAATTCCCAAGCAAAGTACCATGACTTATTGAACCATATCCTCAAGGTTGGTTGATATTAGTTGCTGCTTATATAGAGTTTTACAAGAAGTTTATAGGACTGGAGCTGGATAATAGTTATATATCAAGCCTACACAAGCTTGTGTTACAGCAGAGGAGATCCCCATATGGTTATCTCCGCAAGGTGCTAGCATATGGACAAATGCACTACCCAGAAAGCCCGTCAAATGTATCAGGCCACATTCTCGAGAGGGCTTCAATAAGTTCCTGACAAAGCTTTGCCGATACTCGCCAACTGACAAGACCAGAGCACCTGCTCGACCGAGGAAGTTGCCCTATAATACTTACACCAGGTTCCAGCTAGTTTCACATGCTCGATTTTCCAGACTCCGATCTTATTGGTGTCTTTGGGGAGTGGTGACTAGAGGAGTTGCCTACCTTAGCAGTTGAGCGGTGATTCTTCACCAGTGGCACCAGCGACTGCACGACATCCGCCATAAGTGGCCGGTAGTCTGATTCTGGCTGCACACACATTGCAGCAATTGCCGCCACCTGAATAACCTCTTTCAGTGAATACTGACCCTCTAATGCGGGATCCATTATCTGTACGACCTTTTCCCTATCCGTTAGCTGAGGCAAAGCCTGTCGGGCAACAGTAAAAACCCATTAAAATGTGGACCGAGTACAACGATAGATTTTCAGAGATATTGACTGTCGAAAGGAAAGAGTGCAGGTTCTGTAATGGAATGGGAAACGGCACTTGGAAAAATATAAGTACATATCAAGAGATGAGAATATGAAAAAAGAATCGCACCCACGACACAAGAACCCCTTCTCCAGAAGGTCTCTTCATATCGACAGGAACTCTTCCAGTGAGCAACTCTAAGAGAACAACACCATAACTGTACACATCTGATTTTGTAGTCAGATGACCCGTCAATGCATACCTGCAAATCAATAATATCAGCATTGAAACAACTTTGATCACTATGAGGTTACTCAGAAAATAAAACCCCACCAAAAAGAGAAGAATGATAAGTAGTTCATACTCAGGGGCTACATATCCCTGTGTTCCCAAAACTCGGGTAGAAACATGGCCTCCAGCTTTCTCAGATCCAAGCTTGGCCAATCCAAAATCAGAAACTTTGGCATGGAAATTTTTGTCCAAGAGGATGTTGCTGCTCTTGAAATCTCTGTGAATCACTGGAGGATTAATGTGCTCATGGAGATACTCCAGACCTTTAGCAGCTTCTAGAGCAATTCTTAGCCGG
Organism: Eucalyptus tenuipes; assembly: GCA_014182365.1. NCBI lineage: Eukaryota > Viridiplantae > Streptophyta > Magnoliopsida > Myrtales > Myrtaceae > Eucalyptus > Eucalyptus tenuipes. The sequence continues at coordinate 8,820,816 of CM024547.1, read as the reverse complement.
GTTTCCCAGTCTAACTTTGAGTAGCGAGCACTAGAACCTGCAAAGAACTTGGACACTAAATTTAACAACCCCTTCAACACAATCTGTATTGGAACAACTCGTGAATGAGTGAGGATTATGTGTGGTGTAGGGCAAAGAGAGAAACTGCCAAGTTTAATGAAAAGACATCTTTTTTCACATGGTAAAACATTCACAGATGAAGCAGGCTTTTATCAGCTAAAAAAGGGCAGGACATTGCTGCTCAAACTTAACTTGGAACTGTGTTGGGGCGAATTACCTTGTACAACACAACAGGTTGGTTTAAAGGCAAAGAAGCGAAACACATGACACATTAAAAGTAATGAAGAGAAACAGGTACGAGCTACTCCACCGTTATTATTATATAAAAATGAGAGCTTTAACCCTATTGAAGAGTACATTGACACAATGTAAAACTAAAATTTAATAAATTTAGAGGAAGAACAGACAGAAATTTACTGTCAAATTAAGTTCTTAAAAAAATGCATGGACTTGCAAGAATGGTCCGTCAAGTCCCAATGCTCAATTCTGAGATCCTATATCCCTAGAGTAAAGACTAGAGTCCATATGTTTCAAGCATTGGAATGCAAATAGAAACTGGTACTCACTGCTCAAAGGGTATAGATGTTCCTGCAGACCACCATTTGCCATAAATTCATACACCAGCAACTTATGGGTATGATCTGAACAATATCCAAGCAAAGCAAGCAAATAAGGAGAATGCAACCTGCTCAGCAACTCCACCTGCACAAAAGATTAACATTGATCAACTAATAGATCTGAAATAATGCTCTGCAATAGAAGATAATATGACTTAAATTCAGCAAACGTCTCTTTCCACCAAACCTCCACTTTAAATTCCTCTTCTCCCTGCTTCCCCGCCTGGTCCATGAACTTAATGGCGACTTTCCGGCCATCGCTGAGCACTCCTCGATAGACCAATCCGAAGCTACCGTGCCCGACCACATTGGACTTGCTAAAACCACCGGTAGCTGAATGTAGCTGCTTGAATGTGAACACCTGAAGTCCGTTCTCGGAAGCTACTTGCAGATCCCCATAACCACTTTTCTCCGCATCATTAAACCCTTGTAGCAGGCAACCAAGACAACATTAACTTACATTTAACTCAGTGCTAAGAAGAAACAGAGAACCATTGACATTAACCAAAAAAAAACAATAGATTTTCAACAGTTTCATCACAAGCAAAACAAAAAGCTAGGATGGCATGATTTTTTGATATTTCTAGCCAAAAGGAAAAAAAAAACAAGGTAACTCCGTGCGAGTTCCTACGATCTCGAAGAGCTTCATTTGAACACGAAAATAGAAGCTTGAAATGAAGTTAAGGAAATCCCTCATCCAAACTCCGGAAAAGCAGAGAAACCCACTACTCTCACGCGATATCTCTTCACCGACACTCAAATGGAGCCACATTTTCACCAGCCAGAACGTTACAGAGCAGGAAATCACCCGCATTTCACTTCCTGTGCAAGCTCTAAAACCAAACAGGCAACGAAAAGAAAAAAAAAAAAAAAACGCAGCCGCAAGCAAGCAAGAAAAGTCCCTGGGCGACGAGATGCGGCTCACCTCGGGCCTTCTTCAAGCGCTTGGAGACCTTGTTGCGGATGTAGCAGTAGTAGCTGAAGGCCACGAGCAAGGAGGCCAGGGCCAGGGAAGCGAGCACGACGATGATGACCAGAGCCGCTCGCTCCTTCCTCTCGTACTGGGCATCTGCAGAGTCTTCCATCACCTTCGTGAGGATCTAGGGAGAGAGGAAGAACCCTAGCCCCGCTACAGAACGAGGGTCGAAGAAGAAGCAAGTAGAGACGTCAGAGAGAGTTAACACTGGCTTTGCTGAATGGGAAGTGAGGGAAACGAGAGAGAGAGAGAGAGAGAGAGAGAGAGAGTGTGTGTGCGCGTGTGTCTGTCTCTCTGAGACTTTGCCACCGTGTTTTGTCTCGTTTTGTGGCGCGGAGATTATAAAAACAAAGTCGTATGTCTGAAAAGCTGGTCGTGAATAGTGTGTTTGGTCTGAGTGCTGGATTTTCTCTTCCCTTTTTTCTTTAACTGTTAAACAGAAAAACTGTTCTTCTTTTTTTCTTTTTTTTGGTGTCATATCTTCAATGGTCCAAATCAACTATAATTGTTCATTTGACTCGCCATATGATTGATTCTCCCATTACAGATTCCATTTCCAGAGAATTTCGACCAATTAGTGAAAAGAACGATTTAAAGGAAAATGATGATAGCTTTTCAATTTTGAAAAATGAACTTTTCTCCGTACCTCACTGTTGCGCAGAGGCTCAGCAAAGTGGTGGGGAAAAGAGATTTAATCGAGAGACAGAGAGAGAGAGAACGTTTTCAACGATCTTCGAGACTGGATTTGCACGGACGTCATAAGGGGAAACACGTGAAAAAAATTCACTTTGGATTCGTTGGGAAAATAAAAGTAAAACCGATGGCCCCTGCCAAGAAAAGAGAGCAGAAGAAAAGGACGAAGTGCCAAAAAGAAGGGCTTTCTTTTCTCTGTGTTACGATGCGATTGATGGTATATCTTAAATCGGACTTTTTGCGCATCAAAAGCGTCTTTGATCTGGCACGGGAAAGCCTCTTTTGCATTACACCAGAAGATTCAAGCGAAACCACTGGCGGGAGACCTATGATCTCATGATAACTAATGATTATCCATCAACTAATGCTTCTCAAACGGAAGAACCGACATTCTTTTCTCTTTACTTTTGCTAAATCAGCAGTTAGCAACTCGGTGAACCAATGCTCGCAAATGTAGAATCCAATCTTTACTCGATTTGGGGTTCGAAGATCAAGCCGCCGACGAAAATCCTTGTTAACTGAACAATTTAGCTATGCTTCCAGGCGTACAAACCCCTCGCACATTCCAGTATTTTTCACAGGGTGCAAGACAAAAGCAAATGTCGCCAACGTTACGGCACATGAGATTGATTGACCCCCCAAAAAGCGGAGGCCAGTGGCTTCCGATACTCAAAAAGCACTCCAGGATTTGACATTGCTTGGATCATAATTACAAATCACGCACAGCTCAACAGTACAGGAACGAAATGGAATCGTAATACCTTCAACTCACGTGTCAAGCGAATTTAATGAGAAATGTTTCGATTATCAAGGCATTGATTATACATGAGGCAAAAACTCCATGTATTGAAAGCTACATGCTCTATTTTGTGCCTCTTTGGCCCAAAAAAAAAAAAAAACCTTTATTTTGTGACTCGAACTTGGAGGCACTCCCCAATTTGGTCCTTTCACAAGGATGCTGAAAAAAGGAGATCAACACATAACGTTTGCATGAGCAGAAGAATCAATACAAGAGATCAAGGCTGCTGCATACTCCAAATCGACCCGGGAACTCACAAGAGGCACAAAATGATTAAAAAAGAAATAGAAGAGGAAAGTAAAGAACACTCTACATGTTGCCCGTACAACCTTCTGCTCACATGCATCTGCCTCAGCTGGAGGGGTTATTATTTTGTACTTCTCAATCAAAGAGCATTGTCCGGTTAATTGATCAATCTCCAATGCCAAATGCTTATCGCTAAATCCAATAGATAAACTGCAAGAGCAACATGTCTACAAGAACAAGATACCCATCTCATGTAACCGTTCTATCATAGTGCTGTGAAAATTTTTGCTGGAGGGAAATGCCTTTATAACCATCTCTCAGGAAATAACAGAGAGAGGAAGCGCAACCGAAATAACCTAAGCTCAATGAATCTTGTGGTAGCCCCAGCACTTCATCATAAGAAAATGTGATTTGAGGAGTTCGCAACAGGCAACATCAGCTCAGACTAACTTTGGTATAGTGATCTGCAGCTTTTGATAGCGACTGTATTGAAACAGAGAATCCTGGTCCCATCTGCATGTGAACAGAGAAATACCATATTAATCTGGTTTAGAACATCAGTGGTTATAGATGCACCTTAGTAATTTAAGCTGTGCATGACAACAAAGTTATCCAGCGAAAAGATTAAAACCATTAATGTCGATCATCCCGGTAGACGACAAATCTTTCAAAATCAACCAGAGTTAATATCGTTTATGGATAATTAAACATATAATTCTCCCTTTTAAACTGTCATATAGCTAATCACCTCAGATAGGACAACAGTAAAGAACTGCCATTGTAGACAACAAACGAAAGGGCAAAAGCACAGATTGTGAGATCTTTTATCATAATATCATTCTTCGGAGGAGGAGGAAGTGGGAAGGATTCAATGCTTCTTCAAACAATTAGTAAACAAAACAAGCCAGACGTAGGCAAGAGAGAGATTTTGGTCATTGATGGACTACTGAATATAATTTGTGAATAATAACGCATCCTCCAGTTATACAGAGTTTCACACAATCTCTATCAGAGAATTTGTTTATATTAGTTTAAGCACACCATAACAGGAGACCTACGGAATATTGGATTTTGTACTTGGGATAGCTGGCAGATCTCTAAAAAAACTATCTACCCTAGAACCACTCAACCAATATGTAGTCAATGGACAAACTTTTACTCATGCAGATTAGCAAAAAGAGCAGGCTTTTAGTAGCATATATGGAAGATCCATTAGCTATAGGCATAAAAAAATGCCATCAAGTGATCTAAAAACATACAGTCGCACGATGAATGAAAGCTGACAGATGCTAAAATCAACCTAGAGAACTGCTTACAAACATACCGTGCTGCATATATGGAAAGAGTTCACATAACCTGCATATTTGGAAGCTGCAAAAATAATTTAAAATGATACATCAGAGATCTTAATAGATGAGACCATGGGTGGACAGAGTATAATTGCAGCAAAATTTTTTATTAACACAAGGAGACAGACATGTTGAGCTAATTTCTATATCTAAGATAGCCGCAATGTGAGAAACATAGAGGTGGTCCTCTAATCAGAGGAGCAAGCTTGCTCCTCCCACATCCAGGGAATTAGGACTTCAGTGTACCAACAGAAGAAGCAAGATCACTCAAGATATGCTTTTAGATTTAGTGGAAAAACAAAAATCATAATGTAAGTTGAGGAAACGAGTAAAATGAAACCATCTAAACTCAACATAAATGGCATTCAAACAGGCAGCTCTCCAGCTATTCTTCCGAAAGAACTCCAGACCAGTCTCAGTGGCTCATTTTCAATTTAACAGAATAATCTGAAGATTGTCTTTATAGTGAACTAAATGCACAACTTTTAAAGTCTATGCCCTGTAATAGGTGAAAGAATTCACATGCAATCGATTGAAATTAAAGTAAAGCACTGACCTTTTTCTTGGTATCCTATCACAAATCAAACTATCCAAAGAAGAAAAATTAAAGGACAATACACATTACTTTGTAGTTCTGTAGCTCCAAAAATTACATGAATCACATTCTATTGAAACAATTGCATCACATCGCATATGCACTTGTGTCATTTTCTAGGCATTTTCAATATGGCTTGACATAAAAACGAAAAAAAATTGAAAAAGTATTCTTCTCTCTCTGATCTTCCAACATATTTGTGAAAAAAAAGACATACTGTCAACTACTGAATGATGCACTGTATCTCCCCAAAGACCACCCCCCTACAAGAGAGATTCTTAGGTGCTTCAAGAGCATCAAGTGGCCATCCACTCAGCCAATACCGGAGCATGCTTTTTTTTTTAAAAAATGTTTCTTCAATCTTTCAACAACACTATCCTCCATGATTTTGTGGGTGGATGGCCATTTGGTGCTCTTGGAGCAACTAGAAACTTTCTCCACATCAGTTTTGGGAATCACAATATAAAAAAAATCAACTTCCAGTGAATTCTTTGCACTTCAAATGATTGGATATGCAATGCTCATTTATTCTCTCTTTTTCAATAAACTTAGGTAAATTCAGATGCAAATACATGATAGAAAATCATAAATCATGACCAATTTTTTAGACAGGAGAAAGGTAACATAAGGCAGGGATGAGAGCAAAATATTTCGATTCTGTCCTTTATTTCGAGTCTCAGAGCTACACTTTAAAAAATCAATAAAACACCCAATTTCATGTCTGAGATTAACTTTATATTGGATGTACATTGGACTTTTCACAGAGGCAACAAACAACAGTATGTCAATCTTCAATAAAGATCACTTACTTTTCTTCAGCCCTGCAGGTTTTGCACGCAAAAGTGCATTCACAAAAGCGCCTATATTCTCACGTAAATCATTCTCTGACAAGCTCATCTACAGGAAATATAGCAATCACAAGATGATAGTCATATCAATAAAACAAAGGGTCTATGTCATGCTAAAGGAACATGATGGTGGATACCTTCCCAAGTCCGACATGCACAATCGATGTTTTGTCCATTTTAAAATCAACGTTACTCTGCTTTGCCTCTCTCACAGCTTGGGCAACATCACTAACCAATGTACCTTGCTATTACACATATAAATAATTAATAATCAGGATAACTCAGTTCAGAGACCTGTCAATAAAATTGAAGTTCAAGAACACTCACTTTGGCATTTGGCAGCAAACCCAGAGGTTTTAGAATCTTCGCTATCTGCAAGAGCTCAATTCACACCTCCGGTTAGAGCAATAATGTAAAAACCACAACTTCACTGTAGAGTTAAATTAGATAACCTTTAGGACTTTAGGCATAAATCCCGGAGTTGTGAAACACTTTTGTACATTAAACTTGCCGCCACCTATGACAAACCAAAGGAAAACATGTTAAACATTATAAAAGCAAAACTAATGACCACTAGTAATTTAGGAATAGATGCATAGAATGACAGAAAAGCACTCTATTGTTAGGCGGAACATTTGATGTACAGTGAAGAAGGATCACGGGGTTCTTTTTAAAATGTAAACATACACAGGAGAAATATAGACCACTAAGAGAAAAATGTAAGCTTCACACTGAAAGTACCATCTATTCAACTTCTGACCATCTATCTCAAAGTTTCAGAGTATTATGCAGCAGCAATAATTTTCATAGTTTGCTGAGTAAATATGCCGACAATTAACCAGCAACCAGGATAACAAGATTAGTCCATTACTATTAGCAATCTTCTCAACAAGTTCAAGACCACCAACTATATCTGCACCAGCTGCTCTAGCTTCATCAGCATCTGCCCCCTCACCCAGGAAAGCTATCTTGGAAACCTGAATAGAATCATAACCATCAGATAAACAAACTATGTAAAGCTGATAAGACTGAATCCTAAAGAAGAATGGAAGTAGCTAGTACCTTCATCCCACTGCCATGAGGTAAAACCAAGCTACCACGAACTATCTGTACCACAATTTCGGATAATCAGAAACTAAATAAAACTTTTGTCGACGAAACTATCAAGCTATGCAACAAAGGTGATGTGACATAAATATTTTGCTGCTGTACAACAAGGATCAGATAAAGGCCAGAACAGACCAAAAAGTTTCCTCAGACAAGTCTAACATGTAGACGCATATACATAGTACAGACTTATAAAACTGGTACCCTAATTATGATCTAGATGATTGATTATTCTATTAGTACAAAAGGATATTGGCAGTTGACCCAACAAACAGATGCAATCTTTCAGTATGTGCGCTAGTATGCAACAATGCCACTCAGTAAAATGAAATGCCAAAGGTACAGCATCATATCCGCAAAGATGTTCTCACCTATAACCAGATAACTTAAAAGTAGAGGACATTGTCAGCCCATCTACACTAATATGTATGATGACATAGAAAGAATGAGATAAAGACAGCACACGATCAGAGCGGGCTGTGAATTACCAAGTCACTTCGCTTTTTCTCAATGCCCAACGTTACATGGGCTTCCATGGTTTCATCAAACTTTGCCCGTGCATTAGCCTGAAAAAGTGCAAACACTCACAATTAACAGTTAATTTTACTTAAAAACAAGTCACAAGACAAATAACGTTTTAACTCTCAGAATATAAAAACTCTAAGGACCTCTGTCATATCAAACTGGAACTTTGGCAAATATGCATTAGGAACAAGCCACCGTGCAAAAGATAATATTACTGTCAGCTTGGCCATAAAGGACAAATGTCAAAGATCTGTCCCACATTTTCTATAAATAAAGATCAATTTCCAGCCGAGCAGACGGTACTGATGCGAAACAAAATATGAACACTGATTCATGTAAGTACATGAACCATCATAATCTGGCATTAAACCAGTTCTGTTCAACCATTACCCCCTTCGTATATATGCCTTGATATGCTAGTTTTTCAAGAGATCACCCCCTAAGTTCAAACTTTCGAAGATTTGGCAAAACCTCTCCAAGTAAAGTTTTTTATTGATAATTAAGAAGCTCCATAATGTAAAGGATGTGCACCAATGCACTAACAGGAGGGTATTGAATGAGAAACGAAGAAACCAGGGCAATGGTGGCAAAAGGGCAAACAAATGGAGAACTTAGCATTAGAAGTCTTAAACTAAATAGAGGGATCATCTCCCCACAAAACTTACATTTCCTCTCAAAGTGCAGTACAGGATGAGTAGAAAAAGGCAAGAAGGATTCCAACACTGACAAACGTTAACCCTTCCTATGTCAATTTGATACGAAACATGTGTAGTTGCAAGTCAAACCTCTTAAGCAGCTCTATATTTCCAAAACATGCCCAAAGTGACATATCCATTCCTATCAAATGGAGGAGATTTCTACAACTACTGCACTTGCATAGGGCCTCTACAAAGGAAACTTTCTTTTACTCCAACAGAGGACATTCCCAATTCATCAAGAACAGCATCAATCAAAACTAACCTTGACAAGCTGGATCGCCTCAGCCAAATCGTAAACAGCCTTGCTCTCCTTCTTCTCAGCCTTAATTATCATCGGGAACGGCACCATCGCCTGTTCCTCCTCCTCCTCCAAAACCCGCGACAGCCTCCTCCTCCTCATCATGGCCGCTTGATTCCCTGCCTCAGCCCGCCTCCTCTCGAACTCCGTCCCCTCTCTCCTCTTCTCCCCCTCCGCCCCCTCTACCGCCGCGTCCGCCGATGCCCTATCCTCCGGAAGCGGCGCCACGCGCATCCCGTACGAAACGGGGGATATCGAGGGCGCGTCCTTCATGTAACGGACGTCCTCTCGAGTCCAACGCGCCCGAGGCTCCCGGATCGGCGCCTCGCCCGGCGGGGGCGGCGGGGGCGGCGGGAGCTGAGCATCGTGTTGAGCTGGAGTCTCGGGAGAAGGGGGCGCGGCTTCCTTGGGCTTGGCGGCGTAGGAGACGGGTTGGATGGGGACGGGCTGCGGCGGCCGTCGCTGCCTCGGCAGTTCGGGATCAGCGCCGCCGCCGCCGCCGCCGCCGTCGTTCGGAGGGGGTTGCGATTCCGACGACGGGGACGGGGACGGGGAGGAGGAGGAGGAGGAGGAGGAGGAGGAGGAGTACTTGGGGAGGCGGTGGAGAGGGGAGGAGGAGGCCGGGGTGGAGAAGCAATGGCGGCGAGCTTGGGAGAGGAGGAGCTTCAGCGAGGCCATGGGCTACGTCGCGACGGCGGACATGCGCTTCACTAGGGAGTCAGTTGCAGACGAGGCCAAGGGTTTTAGCAGAAATCGGACAGGGGTTTTTGCGGAGAAGATGATTTCTCCATTTCCAGTGTTTTTCTATTCTTTTTTTTTTTTTTTTTTGTGTTGGCCAAAGAAAATTTAGTCCCTAATTATTATTATTATTTTCCTTTCAAATGGAAATTGAATTAATAGATAATAACCTTTGTTAATGAGTGCAGTCTTTATCAATAGCACGCAGCCCTGTTGATAAAAAGATTTAAAGTAATATCGAATGGTATTATATTTGGGATTCAATTCCTACGAAAATCGCACACATGTATATAAAAAAAAAAATTAACAATAAAAAAAAAAAAGTGCAATTGCCATTACCCTATTGACCGATCGAAAGGAACCAGCAGAGGCCACCGGCCTCTCTCGGTACTTTGTGCAATTTCTGTCAAATTTCCATTATAATCCATTAAGTCGTCATATCGTTTTCGAAACTTGGTATTTCAAAAATAAAAAGTAATTTATGCTTGGATTGTTTACCTCCTTAGCTATCCTAGCACTTTTTACTTTTACGGCCAAATCCAGCTTTTATTTTGCGTTCTTCCCAAACCCGATCGACTCGACCGTTTTGCCCGTTCTAGGCCTCTCTTCATTTCGTTCTTCTTCTACATCGTTGCTTGAACTAAAGAAGACCCCAACTGGCCCGCCTTTTCCAAAGTCCCACCGTCCCACGCCCACCCTTCTCCTTTCCGGGTCTGGATTTTTTGAGTCGTTTTCGAGTAAATGTATGTTTTTTAAAGTTCTTTAAACATACCAAGAATGTTATCAATTTCAAAGAATTGATTGCGTATGGAGAAAAAGTAAGGTATTCATAATTATAAAATTTAATTTATTTAATCACTTTACCAGTGTTTCGGACCTCCATTCGTAACTGATAATTCGAAAGTAAAAGTTTCAGTTAATAATTTAAAAAACAGGTGCGAAATTGGAAATGCAAATTCATTGCGCGGAGGGTACTCCTTCCGGTGTTCCACGCATCATACGACCTTGATTTGGTCAACCTACGGAACACAAACTCCGTCCAGAAAGAACATTGATTACTCAGTAGCACAACAAACCAAAACTCAAGGAGCTACAGAACCAGAGCTACAAACGAAATTGAGGTTAAACCGATCAGAACTTGAGTAGCAGCATACCATGACTAAACTGGGATTGATTATATCCGGACGAGCTGCTCCCCATGCCAATTTCACTCAGGTCATGAAACTGTTCTCCAACAATTTCACTTGAGAGAGAGAGAGAGTGAAAGAGAGAACACAATCTCGTTTCACATATGTGAGACAAGAAAATTGTAAATTCACATCTAGATCAACATGGTATGAACTACCAAATCTCCTAAAAAATCTTCACTGTCCAAGCACCTTTTAAATATCTCTCTCAGGAAATTCAGCCTCGTATGGTTCGAAAGGCCCGTTAATTGAACAGGGCAGCAGAATGGATTCACATATTACTCACCTAAATGAATTAGCCTATCGAAAATTGATGCGAGAATCATGAGTAACTGGACGGTCCCAATAGTTGATCGACCATGTCATCGGGTGTTAGAAGAGTTGTTCCACCTAGGATCAATTGCATATCAGGCCGGCCACTTTCAGATGCAGCCTCCTGGACTTCTCGGACCTGCGAGAGAGAGAGATAAAGTGGTAGTCATTTCTTTGTTGTTATTCTACATCGCAATACAACCTAGCACATCTCTACAGTGTCTCAGGGTGTGCACGGAGGGCTTAAATGTTGGTGAGCAATGGGAAGGCTCGGGCCAGGCTCCTAGGTCGAGCCTAATTTGTTGCCTAGGCCCATACATAAGAAAAATGTCCATTTACAAAATTTCCAGGCCAGGTATTATAACTATTATAGCCTTGCCCAAGCCCGACCCGCACAAAAATGCCCTTCAAGCCCATGGCCCGCGAACCCCATGATCGGGTCTATGGTTTGATTATGGGAAACACTTCTTGTGGTAACTTTGCTCTCATTTTGTGGTGAATCGAGAGGTAAATTGCACACACTTCTTCATCAAAGAGCATTTTGCAACACTTCATTACAGACTGACGGGTGCAAGTACTGAAAGCCAAGAAAGGGGGAAGGAGACGCACCTCCAAACCATTGATGCCCCCAATGACAAATACCATAATCACGTTTTGATCTGATAGGCTTGGCTTTGCCTGCAGTGGTTGGAAAACTGGAGTAAGCATATTAAATACAGGAGGGAAAAAGACGACGAGAGGAAATGGAGCTAACCTGTCCGAGGCCAAATCTCCCAAACCCACTTTTGAAAAGCCGCCCAACTGTAGAGGAATGATACTCCAAGCCAGGTATGTCAGACTTGTTCAGTAACCTTGTCAAAAGCTTGTATAGTAAGCCTTTGTTCAAGTTGGAATCGCTATCGAAGCTACTGTCCAATGTGGACATTCCTTCTCCCAGTATATTCTTTTTGCTTTTCGAGCTGGATAGCTTATGGAGGAACTTGAAAAGGTTATCGACTCTATCATGCAGTTCCAACTTCAGTTGCATGTCGCTGTACGCATGGTCTTTGTTATCAACATCTTCATCCCCCCAGCTATCCCACTGATCATCATCAAAATCATCTGTTGACGGTTCCTTAGCAGACATCTCTTTACTTTGGTCTGACTGACTCGCTTTCCTATTGGCATCAAGTTCTTCCTTTAAACCATCAAGAAACTTCAGTTCAGCAATGCTAGGGTTTTCGATAATCGCCTCGACAAGAGCTTCTTTCAATGAATGCTCCTCTTGCCAAGAAAATGGGCCACTAGATCCAGACGTTGGAAAATTCTCACCAGCCAATATGTAACCCACTACAGTAAGGAGCAAAGCATCACGAAAAGAAAGAAGCCCACTGGATGTCCCAGTTTGCCCATTCTTTCCTCTAAGTGATCCCACTAAAACACTCTTATTGAGAAGATCTCCAATTTGAGCAGCCAGACTCTGGCTGGTGTCCCCAGCACTCACACTCAGCATTCTTTCTGCACTTATGAATGCATCCCATCTAGCAGAATGTTGTTCATCAAGGGCAGCTATTGTAGCTGCAGCTAACTGGATCAGCCCCTTGTTCCGAATTAATGATGACTGACTCTGGCTGAGTGCCTTTATCATAGGAAGCAATTCTGACTTTGTAGCATAACCAGGCCGAATTTTAACATCAACACTGATATTTTCCCGACGTAGAGTTTCTTGGAGCCATTTCTTTATTAATGTAGCGCCATCTTTAGTTCTTCTGTCCAGTAATGCCTCTAAAAATGGTGTACCGCGGAAAGTTTCAATGGAAACCAATGAGCCATTAAGTGGGTCAAATGACAGACCAATGGACTCCTTATGGTGATCGCCAGAATTCAGCATAACTGAACTACTCATTTGAGAAGCCAAACCACCAGAACTCCACCCACTTAGAAAAGCACTAGTCCTATTCAGAAGCGGAATGTTCTCTACTTTTCCATCTTCATTTAGGATCTCTGCAAGTCTTATCTGAACATCAAGAGGAGCACGTTGTAGGTAGCCAGTGCCTTGTTTGAGTTGAGACTGCAAACCTTTCATGTTTACAGCAGGCACCAATCTTTCTCTACGTGGCAAAGATGAAAATATTCGATCAACGAGTGAATCACCGTGACTACAGGGAGTAAGGAGATCAAGGGTGCGGTCAACAAGCAGTAGTCCAGCAGATCTCTTACGCCGGCCGACATCATAAAGACTTGACATATCAGTCAATACTTTCCCAACTGACTTCGACAGATCGCCAAGGGAAAAGATTTCCATTTTCAAGTCCATCTGCAACTCAAACAAAGAAATCAGTCATATTAACTTACCACACTAGATTCATCATGCTAATCTTTCACTTAATGAATGGCTTTCATACATAATGGGACTACTTAAGAGTGGACAACTGTGACCAGCAATCCTGAAGGCAATCTACATAATTATTTTTCTTGTGCATCGAGTCATAGATCTCATTCTGATGTGCTTCTTATCATTAAATTAAAATTTAACAAAAAGAATATAAAACATGAGAGATATTGAGATTTTGACGCAAGGCTAAGCAAGTGAAACAAGATTCCTTTTTTTGAGTAGATAAAATAGAAAAGCAAGAACCTCTGCCTTTCATTCTTGAGAACGCAAGGTGATATTTGGCTTTCACTAAGGTACTGACAAACTCTCTCAACATTCAAGAAACAAAAACTCAAATTCCAACTCAAATGTTCAATTCTATATTTTTTTTTCCAGTTATCTGACTGAAGTAAAAATTGCAGTTTATAACAATTGACAGAACACATACTGTTATCTTCTCAACTCGAGTGCCACAAAAGAGGTTTATCAATTCCTAACAATTTCTGCTTTCACATGGACAATTAGATAGATGTTGCAGAATTATAATGCCTCTACCTTAGCGGCCAAATGGTAAATAAAATGCGCTGTAAGAATAGCTCCAGGAGGAATGTCATCACCATCCAAAGGGACACCCGTGCTCAAGGGAGGCAACCCTTGACTTATGGAATATTCATGTCCGTGTTGCAAGCATGCTTCAGCCACAGATCCCTCAGAAGGTAAGACAAAGGCTCTGGGTGAAAGTGGACATAAAATACATGGGAAGTGATGAACAGAAACAGCCAATCTAGACCCTCTATCATCTTTATGACCAGCAAGATTATCTTCACTCATATCTCTTCCAGTTGAAGAAGCCTCCTGCTTAGGCACGCCTTCTTCGCTAGAAGTGAAACGGGACCATCCTTCATCTTCAAATGCAACATCTTCAGGAGAGTTTCCATCTTCTGACTGCCTGGCTTTTGTCTCTGTCTTCTTAACAAGCTCTTCAAAATCCTGAATAAGCAAAGTTTCATATTCACGGAATGCATCTGGTCCTAGAGGTGAATCAGGATATGCTGAGTGGGCTATCTGCAAGCAAAAGCCACTAAATGAGTACAGAACGTGGAGAATAAACTAGAGCCAAAAGTACAGTGTAAGAGGCAACAGGCAATAGCTGCCAATTGCAACATCATGGTTCCTAAATTGTCTGCTTGACATTCTCTTCTAGATTAACCTTGATGCCTATTAAGAAAAACAAATCATTGTTGATATCATGTGGAAGTAAAATGTGTAAAAGGTACGATGATGTAAAATGACTAGCAGATTATAGCAATAAAGAAGTGCCTTACAGGTGATGTACCAAAAAGGCAAAGCACTAAACATGGTCACGTGATGGGAGTTTGTAAAATTGCATGCCAAACATTATGTGACCAAAGAATGTAGATATTGCTGTTGTTATGGGTTTTATAAAGCTAAACATCCTAAACATAAATCCACATATAAGCTAAATAAACAACTGTCTTGCATAATAGTATAAGTGTAGTGCCGAAGAAGCACCTCTGAGATACATGTAAATACAGTACAACGACGAACAAGTTGATGTGAGCTCAGGCAACGTAGGATATACCGATGAGCATCACTCAGTAGACGGGATGTCATGATTGTAACGTCCCTCCCTGGGTGTAATTTTGAGTTCCAATCAGCAACCTACATAAGAAAAGGTACAGACAAGATCATCAAACTATTATTTGAGCATTAACAAAAGGAAAAGATGGAGAAATCTTTATCAATCACCCAGCTGGTTCAAGCAACTGAATTATCTTCTTTTTTTCTTTGGCATTCTCCCGTTTGCAAACATACAGCTTGTCACTGTCTGAGTTTCAGTAGTAGGAAATGGCATAACGAACATTCAAATTGCTATTTGCACTCCAAGTAAAATGACTCTCACCATCATACTTGTCATTGTCATTCGCGGGCAATTGTTATTTGCAAAGCATACGCAGAAAGATAAAGGAGAAAAATTGCTAATACTCCCAGGCCAGATGTTCTTACCCTGTCAAGGGGAGACATGTTCTCCAAGCTACAAACAGCGCGTGCCCCGAGGCTGAGCAGCAAGGGGAAAGCCCCGAGATACTGGAAGCTTTCGGTGCAGCCGCCATCTATGTAAAGAGTAGCATTTTTTATGTGCTCCGAAATCTGACAACAAAAGTTAACACATTTATCAATCGCGGCAACACAATCGGCTCCTCCAATCAACCAACACGAGCAAATGCAAGGGCCGGCACCAGTTCTTCTCAGAGCAATCAACAATCAAGACAACCAATATTCATTGGCAATTCAAAACTGAAAATGGCCAAACGACAAGTCCCCTAAACAACCCGTAGGAGCAAGAACAGCACGATTCCGCGCGACGACCGACAATGAAGAGCTCATCCATCGAGGTTCCGGAATATAAACACCGCACGCAAAGCGTCTTCCGAAGGAAACGAGGAACCGAAATCGATCGGACTTACTCCGCTGAGGGAATCGAGGCAGCATTTGGCGACGTCGACCAGAGCCATGACCACCCGGCAAGTCCCGCACCGCCGTCCGGCGTCAGTCGGAAGGCTCGAAACGCCGTCCCGACGAAGCGAAGAAGGGGAAATCGATCGAATCCGCGCAAGCGAAATCGAAGAGGCGGAATCGGCTCGACAGAGCGAATGGAATTCGCAGGCGCGAGAGAGAGATCGGATCGCGTCGGCGTCGGCGACGGCGGTCGTGGCGATCGGTGGTGGAGCTGGGGCAGACGATGGGAGGGCGGCTCGCGAAGCGCATCGTCGCGATTGGGTTTCCTCCTGAAGAAAGCTCGAGGGCCGAACCGGATGAACCGGGTGGCATCGAAAGCGGTTCGAACCGGTCGCTGTGATGACGCTGGATGATGACGTTTCCTTCCTGGTTCCTTAAAAATTCATTATGGGGTTTTTATTTCCTTGAAAAAAGAGATTAAAAATAAGTGTCAACTAATAGACTAATCGAAAAAGACATATAACAATCTAGTGAAATTGTACGATTTTAAACATTGGCTACATGTAATTAAATCTTAAACACTTTAGATATTGCATAATTAAGTCCTTTTCGATACACCATTCGGCCCAATTTTATTGATGTGGCAGGGAGGGATCTCGTATGTTTTTCTTAAATATTATTTCAAGTATATATGGCACAGTACTTAAAGCCATGTCGATAATAATTTGATTGGTAAGAAGCAAAAAATCAAAAAAGAAAAAAGAAAAAGGGTTGGCCATAGTCCTCACTCCTCATGCCAAAGACCTTGATATTGCATTTGAAACTCATGTACAAGCACTGAGGTCCTAAGTTCTGTTGTTGTAAAACTGCAAGCCTAAGAATGAGAATTGTTGACGGTGGTGATGGAGGTTGAGGGTGCAATCAACTAAATGAATTGTCGATATTGCTTGATCAATATTATAGGTGAGCACCAATCTAGGGTCTTTTTGTGAACCGATTCGGGTTTCCAAATTTTTTAATATGCTTCATGCAAGTGGTTTCTAGCTTTGGGTGCTGAACCCATGCACCTAGGAACCAGCAGTTTTGAACTTGTTTTAGATTCTAAACTATATTGCTTTCTTATATTTTTGAAATTGTAGCCTCTCACTTCTCACTCCTGCTCTATAGTCTCTAATCTTAAAAAAAAAAAAATCCATTGTTAAAAAATCGAAACAAAATAAAGGAATTGCCCAATTCCCTACTAGATCCTAAAGTTGGATAGGACCAACATGTAGGATTTAGATTCCAAAAATTGAAACCGATCCCTATAAAGTTGGTACCACGGTGAATTTCACATTTTAGGTCTAAAATCTACTCACCTTGAGACCAATCACTCCCCATCAATACTTGCCAATACCGTAAAAAAATTATGGTAAGTCAAAAATATAGTCTTTAATTTATTTTTCTTCTAATTCGTAGAGAATGGTTGGTCGGTACTATAAAAGGAGAAACCTACCATGGTTGAGTGGGCACAAAAGACCTGCTTATGCCTTTTGACAATCTATCCTGAAATTTACCACTTTAAATTTCACAAGTAATTATATTAAGTACAAAGAAAAGAGACTGAAGAAAGAAAGGGAAAGAGAAAAGAAAGTCCACAAGGATTTCATTTAGCCTCATTGAAAAAAATATAAGACATGAATTATGACTAGAAATTAGATAAGCAAAATAAATATAAATAAATATGACAAAGATCATAAAGATATCTACATAGAAAACTAAACAAAATCAAGCTAGTCGAAAATCTTATTCTGTTTTAACTATCCTTATCCTTCGGTCAACTTCCTATCCCTTAATATCCGCCTCCATCAAAACCGCCGCCTCCATCAAAACCACCGCCGCCTCCATCAAAACCGCCGCTCCCATCAAAATCACTCGCCGCCTCCATGATGATGTCCGCCGCCATCAATAAAACCACGTCCGCACTAAAGTCGCCGGCGCCGTGGTGGTGGTATCCGCCATGACTGTGATGTCTGCCGCCGACATGATACCCGCCTCCGCTGCCAGCATTATACCCGCCTCCACGATGGCCTCCGTCATGGTGGTGGTGATGGCCTTGATGACGGTCACCTCCACTGCCACCTCCACCCACGTGATGGTGGCCATGGTGGCCCAGATGATGGTCACCTTCACCGCCACCTCCGTCTCCCCAGTCTACCGCATCTCCAACAATAGAGCTGTGCAAAAGAGTATTAGGAATAGCCGAACCACCAGTTACGCCTTTGCCGGCAGTGCCGCTGCCGGTACCACCTCCCAATTTGTTTTTGCGGGGAGAGCCAGATTTGTTGCCGCCATGGCGGCCACAAGAAAAACAGATGGTTACGACTATAGAAAAAGACGCCAAGATCCCGCACACCATCAAGAGACCGTAGGACTTGAGAAGCGCAAGATCCATCTTCATCTGGATGCCCAAAGCTAGAAAGGATCGTGCACCAGTATGTGTATATATATATTGTTGGATTATTCGTATTATTGACGAATGCGATGGATTGGAGACTTTAATACGACGATGGATATAGACGGATTGAGCATTCAATCATGGAAAAATGCTGTCGAACAAGAAAGGCTAAGGCCCACCCTATTCCATTTAGAATGTAATATTTTATACATTGTCGAGTGAAGATTACAAGACGACTACACATACACACATACATACATACATACGGTAAGAATAAAATTAGATTTAAGTACAATAACTTTAAATTACAATTAACTTAACCTTAAATAGTAATCCTAATGCAATCCAACGTAAACCACTCTATCGCATACAATAAATTTAGATTATAATTGATTTTATCCTAAATAGTAATCTTAATATAATCTAATATGGACCACACTATTGCATCACAATTTTGAAATGACATTTTTCTCTCTATTTTTTTTTTCAATACATGCCTAAAAGTTTTATAAATATAAGTCCAATTCAAAATATTCAGTTGCTAACCACCACGTCATCCATCCACACGTGTGGCTTGCGTGATCCATTAAAATGGTGACACCTATTGAGTGATGTGGAAATTAAAAGAAGAGAAAATAAGAATTTTGGAGGCTTGCCTCTCTCCTCCTTCATTACGCAATGCTCTTTCTCCTCTCTGCATCTTTCTCCCGGGCTCTCTCTCTCTCCTCCTTTATTTCAAATTTTGCTCCAGACCCCTCCCTCCTCTATCTCTCCTTTCCTCTTTGTCTCGCAAAATCCGACAACGACCTTCACACGAGTACCGCCAGATACTCTCTCTCAACTACTAGAAAATGAAGGAGGTTTGGCGGCGTTGGGATTAGAGGACTCTATGGCACAAGCTTCCCTCTGAAGAAGGGGTCGTCGGAGAGAAACATAAATGAAATGTTGGCATCCGTGCAGTCGTGGCACTAGCCAGATGACCCAAAAGAGAGGATGAAGTCGAACTCCCCGTTGATGTCGTCGCTGTCCTCCGTACTAACATTATCATCTTCTTTGTTGCCTGCTCGCCCTACTTTCCTCTCTCCTATTCCTCTTCCTCCTATGCAATTGCTGCCTCCGTCCATTGAGATGTTTAGTTTGAGCATCATCCATTGATAAGCCCTCTGCTCTTGACTAGTGCTTAAAATTTGTTTCCCTTACTTTTGGAACAATTGGTTGCCCTTGATTTTGTGCATCCTTTAAGAGAGACAAAAATGCTAGAGCAAAAAAAAAAAAAAAAAAAAAAGCGAACATTCTTGTTCTGGACCCTTTTTCCTTGCTGCCGTCGAAACGTCATTCGCCTTTGCCGGTTGTTGTTAGCCATCGAGTCTAGGGAGGGTACAAAACCATCCCCGTTTTTCTCTATTTTGTGTCCAAAAACCTTGAAGAGGCAATGCTGTGCTTGATTTTTGTTCATAATTTGGATTAAAAAATTGCCTCTGCTTTGAATGTGAGACTTGTGTTGATGGTGCACATGACCTGATCAACAAATTGTTCATGAGATGTATTTGCAAAACAATACTTTCTGCTGTCGAATCCGAAGATTAATCGTTGTAGTTTACATGTTAAAGTCCGATTAGTGGCCATTTGGAGTAATTTTCATGAAATTTTTCTGTCACGAGATTCTCTGCTGCCTTTTTTTCCCCCTTTTTGAGAATGGAGAAAACATCAACACTAGTTTTAATGAGGAGAGAGTGTGCCACATAATTAATGAGAAGAGAATCGCCTAACAAGCCTGCAAAGTTATTATTTTCTCTTCTTTTAATTTCCACATCACTCAACACGTGTCACCATGTTAATAGATCATGTGTGCCACGCGTGCAATGACATGGTGATTAGCAACCACAGAAGTGAGTGATGGATTTCAATCATCCAACCACACACGATAATTCCACACGAACATGATGATTTGTTTATTTGGGTATGAAGAAGATAGGGTATTCAATTTTTTTTGTAATTAGAGCTTGTCAATCTCAAAACTGTGTAATCCTAATGAATGATATTTTATGACTCGAATTATACATTACTAATTGCGAGAGATGTATGGTGATCCCCATATAAAGTATCTGCACTAGCCCCCGTCCTCAACCTTTTAACCATAAAGGAAATAAAATAAGTATCTTTCCCAAAAAATGTGCTAATTCTTTGATACAATAATTTTATCTTATTAGGTTCAAATTAATTTACAATTAATGTCGATTATGTAAGGTCTAAACAAAAGCAAAAAAAAAAAAAAAAAAAAAAAGATGGGAAATCAAAGATTTGCTGGTATTTTCATTAGTCTTAATAGAAAATTTTTGACATGAAAAAAGATCTATGTTTTTTTTTTTTTTTTTTTTATCCCGGTAATCTTCCAAAACTTACATAATATTTTAAATTTGATGGAATAGAAAAAAAGTTACCTTTCGACCTTTGATAAATCTAGACGAGCAACACTAGTTCAAATTATCATATAGAATTCACTAATATGACATTAATTAAACACAAATTGCATCACCAAATCAAAGACACCCACACAAGGCATAGTATGCATGCACTTCATTCACCATCAATGTATAATTTACATTAAAAAATAAGGCAATTGATTTTTGTTGAGAGATTATGTGCATCGTGCATTCCCTTATTTACCTTTCATTGTTGAATTAAGAGTAGATAATACAAACAGTTTATGAACTTTGATCTAATGTGTAATGTGGCCCTTAAACATGTTAATTAGACAAACATGAGAACCCAAATTGATATAAATACTGTTAAATAATAATTATTTTTCTATCTCAAAGTTAGCCGCCGCAACCTCTGCTGCTGTAATTGCCACCGCTGCCACTAATTCCCAGTAAAACCACCACTACCTCAATAAAAATAGCCAGCTTCTGCAAGAGCGCCAACGACGTAGATGGGGAGCTAAGATTAATGCCCTTTTAGGGAATTGACCTTCTACCCTGCGGTGTTCCTCTTGGTCTTTCAATAAATCTTGATCACTGACTTTACAGAAACGAGGTTGCCATAAAAGATTGAGATCTGTCGAGATGCCAAGGAAAACATCATGCGGGATGGAGGACCTGCGTCTAATTTTTACGCCTTCTACTTAGCTTTGAACATTATGAGCAAGTTACCTCAACTTTCCATCTCAAAGAAATATGTTATCATTAGCTCTGTGTTTTTGCACTCAATGACTGAATTGATTCGACCTTTTATGGCGTGAAGGGTTTGGAATATCACAATTAACTTGAAATTGAAGAAGAAAATTAAATAGATGAAACATGCTCTCGAAGATCCCTTTTGAATAATAATACATTTTTCTCAGCCAATAGCATCCAATAGTAGATTAATAAGTGCTTTTAGACGCGACAACTGCGCTCGTCAATGAGTTAGCAAGGGTTTTACCACCTCTTTCCACAAGTAGATACTAGATAGTACGTGTTTTACAATATTGCAAGGGGACCCCAGCATTTTGTTAGTAATTTATCGACAGAAAAACAATTTTACCATCCTTAAATATAGTTTCCAGTAGTGTACTACCATCAAGTAGTTTGCGACTTATAAATGAAATAATGATTTTATCGCCCCATATCGAGTAATATGTTACCAATTATCCAAAAATTTTATAAGCAGGGCGTTTGTTTAATTAGTAACTTATCAATGAAAAATTCATGGTACTGTTTTCAAATCTAGTTTTCAGAAGAAGCAGATTACCAGGTGCTTTACTATTTTACTAACGATTGCATCAAGTTTACAAGTGGCTCATTCAAATTAATTGGCAGATTAACAATTTAGGTATAATCACATCTAAACTTAGGTTCAAAATATTTATTTAATTCGTTAAAAAAATCCATCCAAACAATAATAAAGCACTTGGTAATCTGCTAAGAATATCTACATAGAAAAAAAAATAAAACCATAATTATGACGACAAATAAATCTTTAGATAAAGTACAATAAATATAAATGGTTCTCACAAAGATCCTAAGAATATCTACATAGAAAACTAAACAGATCAAGATAATCGAAAATCTAACTCGATTTTAACAGTCCTTCTGTCGATGTCTAATTCCTTAATGTCCGCCGTGTCCGACTCCACCAAAACCACTGCCTAGCTAAAAAAAGCCGCCCCCATGATGGTGTCCGCCTCCACCAAAACCGCCTCCACCAAAATCACTGCTTACGCTAAAACCGCCGCCATCGTGATGGTGTCCGCCATGACTGCTGATGCCGTGGTGTCCGCCGCCGCCACTATACCCGCCTCCATGATGGCTTCCGTGGTGGTGGTGGTGGCTACCAACACCTCCGTTATGGCCTTGACGATGGTGGTCACCTCCACCCACGTGATGGTGTCCATGGTGGCCGTGATGATGGTTATCTCCACCGCCACCTCCCTCTCCGCTGTCAGCTACAACTCCATTCACAGAGCTGTACAAGAGAGAATTAGGGATAGATGAACCATCAGTTATGGCTTTGCCGGCCCTGCCACCGCCGCCGATGCCACCTTCCGAATTGTTTTTGCGGGGCAAGCCAGATTTGCTGCCGTTGCCATGGCTGCCACAAGAAAAACAGCTGAAGAAACGCAAGATCGATTTCATCTTGATGCCCAAAACTACAAAGATCGGTGTGTGAGAAGCAGAATATATGTGTATTTATATATATTTAGGCTGGCTTTGATCTTCTGGATTTCTAGTCAGTATGGGACTGGATAGAATAAAATAAAATAAAAAAATTTTGTCTTATCCTATCTAATGTTTGATAAACTACCAATCTAAAATTGGATATTTTTATATCTTATCCTACCCTATCCATTGTTCGCTAGAAATTGCATTTCAATTAGATGGACATATATGCCCATGAAGTGATGTTGCTGTTACAATCATAAAAATATCATTATGATGCACAAATATACTTGAAAACCTTCACAATTAATTAGACTTAAAATCCTTGGTGCAAAAAAAAAAAAAAAACTTTTGATTTACAAGTATACTTGAAAACTTTTTTACTGGAAAAAATAGGAAAATAAGGCATGGAACATTTAGGTTTCACACAATCATCAGAAAACTTCATTTTCAGCTAATATTTGCAAACTGACAAGCTGCGCAAGAGCACGGGGTAGTACAAAAGCTTTCAAGGCTGACATCAAGAGAACGCAGGACTTGAGAAGCGCATTATGTATATTAATATATTTTTATGTTTTCCATCATTGGATTATTCGTGTTTGACGACTGTAATGGATTAGAGAATTGATCCCTCCATAGAGAGGGACGACTTAAGCATTCAACTGTGGAATCACGCTGTCAATCATGTTTGCGTTTGTATAGGGAGCACCTTTGCATGTAGTGCGAAGACTCAATCTGATGTAATCATTATCTATAGGTACATTTACATCTAAAGTAAGGGTAAAAATATTTATTTAATCTGTTAAAGAAAATATCCATCCAAATGGTATAATTGGACAAATTTATTAGACTGCAGTGCCATTAGTTAGTTGGTCGGGTTTGGGACTCCATTTACATGTTCCTCATGAGAATTTGGCAAGGCTTCAATGGCATGACAACACTTCGAACGAAAGTGGCTAAGGGGCAAGGGCCCATCCAATTTCATTCGAACATTTGAAATTTGTACTGAAAGAGAGAAAAATATAAAATTCTATGCATTACCAAATGAAGAGTACAAGACCCCTATGTGTATGTAGGGTGAGATTAAAATTTGACTCAAGTACAATAAATGTAAATTACAATTAACTTAACCCTAGATGGTAGTCATAATATAATCTAACACAAACCACACTATCACAAAACATGAAACCCTTTTCTTTTTCAATTCAACCCTAAAAGGTATATAAATATAGGTTCAATTCAAGACCCTTCACCATCGCAACCACCACCTCCTCCATGGTGCCTTCTGTAGCGGTGGTGGCCGCCATGATGTCCACCACCACCTCCACCATCATGACCACCTCCTCCATGGCGCCCTCTATAGTGGTGATGGCTGCCGCCATCATTGCCGCCACCGTCGCTTCTACAACCATAGTAGCCACCCCACATTTATCAATTGCGGCAACATGACCAGTTCCTCCAACAAATCGACACAGCAAAATGCATGGCCTGGCACGATATCTTCTCACAGCAATTAGCAATTGAGAAAACCAATTATCTCTCCCACAGAGAGTGCAAGTGGCAACTAAAATGAATGGCCAAACAACAAGACCCTAAAACGACTCAAAAGGAGCAAGAACAACACGATTATGTACGACCACCCAATGAAAACTCCATCGCGAGAGAGATCAGATCACCTTAGCGACGACGACAGGCATGGAATTAGTGGAGTTGATGAAGAGGATTGGAGGCTCGTGAACCAGGTGAACCAGCGTCATCAGAGCGGTTCGAATTGGTCGTTCTGATGAGGCTGGATGATATGTTTTTCCCAACTACCTATAAATCATTGTAGTCTCATGCCGTATTTCTGTTAACTTTAATCCAAAAACTTATTCAATCCAGTATTACGCGGTTTTCGTTCGGGAAAAAAATGTAAAAAATAAGTGTCAAGTAGTAGAATAATAAACAAAGACCATAAAAATCTAAATGAAAAATTGCACCAAGCGCCCTAAACGTTTGGTTATGTGTAATTAAATCCCAAACACCTAAAATCCGGTGGAATTAAGTCCTTCGACGACCGCTCGACCCAATTTTACTGACGTGGCAAGAAGGCATACCATGTGTAAATTTGATATTGTTTTCAGCATATGCTGCATAACACTGGAAGCCATTAACGAATAAAAAGTCGATTAGTGAAAAATTAAAATTAAAAGAAGGGTAGACCAGTGTCGTGACGTCAAAGGCCATCATCATATTGGGTTCGAAACTCGTTCTAGGTTCCGTTGTCATAAAACTGTAGGCCTAGAAACGGCAACTTATGGTGGTGACAGAGGTCCAGGTGCATTCAATCGAATAAATTGTCGATAATTGCTGGACCAATACTAGGGTTGGGTTCGTTTCCAGAACCGCAAGCTGTTCGGTAGTTTCAAAGTTTCCAGAACCGGTACCTGGGGACTAGCGATTTAAAACCTATTTCAGAAACCCAAATTCAATTGCTTTTTATTATTTAGATCGCAGCCTCTCCTCTCATTTCTCACTAGCGCTCTATACTTTTTAATCTTGAAAATATAGTGGAACATTCTTTAAAAATGTACGAAGTAACACTTGAACATCATTCTTTTGAATATAACAAAACAAACATATGCTCAATTTCCCCGTAGATCCTAGAATCATATAGGACCAACATGTCTAATGGGGTAGGTTCCATGGTTGGTCCCATGTTTTAGGTCTAAAATCTACTCACCTTGAAACTGATCACTCCTAACAAAAAATTACCATTATGAAAAATAATTATGATAAGTCAACAACATAACCTTTAATTTATTTTTGGTCTACCACATAGAGAATGGTTGCTCGATACCATAAAAGGACAAATCTACCATGGTGGAGTGGGCGCAGAACACATATTTATGTTTTTTTTGATAATCCATCCTCAAAATTTACCAATTTAAATTTCCCAAGTAATTATGTTAGAAACAATGAAAAGAGACTGAAGAAAGAAAGCCTCATTAAACAAAATAAAACAAGGGGAAGAGTAAAAAAAAAAAAAAAAAAAAGAAAGCCTATTTAGGCTCATTAAACAAAATAAAACAAGAATTCTGACGAGAAATAAGTCTTTAGATAAGTAAAAAAAAAAAAAAAAATGATTATCATAAAGATCCTAAAAATATTTACATGAAATTAAAAATAAAAAATAAAAAATATTTTAATTAATCTTATTTTAATTTATATATTCAACTTTAATTCTATCTTATAATAAAAAACTAAACAGATCAAGATAATGGAGAAAAATAAATTAAAAAATAAATTAAAATCTTAACTAGTTTTAACTATCCTTCAGTTTTGACCCAAAAAGATAAAAAGAAAACTATCCTTCAGTCAACCTTATCCCTTAATGTCCATGGTGTCCACCTCCATCAAAACCACCGCCTACGCTGAAATCACTGCCACCGTGGTGTCCACCATGACTGCCGATGCTGCCACTATCTCCGCCTCCATGATGGCCTTTGTGGTGGTGGAGGTGGCTGTGATGATCGTTACCTGTACCACCGCCACCTCCGCCTTCACCGTCAGCTGCAACTCCATACACAGAGCTGTACAAGGGAGTATTCGCAATAGCTGAACCATTGATAACGCCTTTGCCACCCCCGCTGCCGTCGGTGCCACCTCCCGGTTTGCTTTTGAGGGGAGAGCCAGATTTGTTTCCGCCAAGACGGCCCCAGGCCGAACCGATGGTTATGCCTTTGCTGCCCCCGCTGCAGCTGGTGCCACCTTCTGGTTTGCTTTTGCCGGGAGAGCCAGATTTGTCGCTGCCACTAGAAAAGCGCCGGAACGATTTCATCTTGATGCCCAAAGCTAGAAAGGATCGTGCACTAGAAGTAGATAATATGTGTATTTATAGGTTGCGTTTGATCATTTGAATTTCTAGTCAAATAAGACTGGATAAGATAAGAATCAAGAAAATTTTATTATATCTTATCTACTATTTATTAAACTGCAAATTTAAAGGTAAATATTTTTATAACCTATCACATCCATTATTTGATTGAAACTGCATTCCAATGTAAATGACATATATGCCCCCATGAAGTAATGTCGATCTCATTTTTATAAAAATATCATTCTCATGCAGGTATACTTGAAAATCTTCACAATTAATTAGACTTAAAACCTTTGGAGCAAAAAAAAAAAAATCGACTTACAAGTACACTTGAAAGCATTTTTGCTGGAAAACATATGAAAATAGGACATGGAACATCCAAGCTTCACACATTCATAAAAAACTTCATCTTCTGCTAATATTTTCAACCTGACAAGCTGCGAAAGAGCGTGGGATAGTGCAAAACTTTCAAGGCTGACAAAAATCAACCGTCGATAAATGCAGTCCTGGAGAGGTCAGTCGTGGTAATCTGCAGTTCTAATGTGCAAAAGTCCCAAGACCAGGTGGAACAATCAAGAGGATTTACTATATAGACGTATCATCATCAGTTCCCAGCGTAGACAGTTCTGTGAAAATGCAAGTGGGAGATATGGAAGATCTACTCATAATCTGCTGCAACGATGTAGAGAGGACAGCCGCACAAGCACATATAACACCTTTGGCACTGACTTTTACATCCATAACAGTGCAGGATCCACTCCATCACGCAAACAGCAGGAATCATGCTCGGTTTCGAAATCTTTGACAGAGACAATTGCATTTCGATCTATATAACATCCCCTTAGAAGGAAGGATTATATGTAAAATTACTGTCAATTAATTCATACTCGGTAAAATCAGACAGAGTTAAGCATCAAGCCGGTCATAGCAAGAGAATTACCAATATCGAGACTAGCGCATTAGGAAAAAAAAAAGATTCCATGAAATAGCAAAAAGAACATTATTCGATATTGTTCATAATCATAAAACAACAAAGAGACTACACAATAGATTATTACTTATAGACAAAAGTAAGTACAACTTTCCTCTTCCGACTCACAAATCTACTATGACTTATTGTTCAAAGTCTGCCTAATTCACTGAAAACCACGAAATTTATAGAAATAAAACCCTTTTTTCCCCCATAATTCATGCCTAAAAGTACATTCAACACCCTCCGCTGCCTCCACCGCAACCGCCGCCTCCACCGCAACCACCACCTCTGCCGCAGCCACCCCCTCCACCTCTGCCGCCATCATTGCCACCACAGCCATTGCTGTCGCCTCCATAGTAGGCGCTTCCATCTCCATGGTAGCCTCCGACATGGCCACCTCTCGCTTTCTTCTTACGCCAAGACCCAGACGAACCATCGCTGCAGAAAAAAATAATCAGCGAAACGACGACCAAGGACAACAGCAAGAAGATGACACCGGCGCTTGCTGGAGTGACCCACCCTCTCGCCACTGATTTCCCTGTTATCTCGTGGAGAGAACAGAGGCAGGAACTCAATTATCGACGTTATCAAGGGAGCTTCATTTAAATAAGGAAAATGAGGAGAGGACCGCATTGTCAATCTCAACAAGTGACGGATGGATTTCAAGCTTTCCTTTTTTGGTCTGTAGATTTCAAGCTTCCAACCCCAAAATTATTCTACACAAACAGGACCGCTTGTTTATCAGGGTGTGAAGAAGATTGGGTATTCATTATTTGCGATTGTCAATCTCAAAACTTTGTAATTCTAATGGGATGATATTTTATGACTCAAATTGTAAATTACCGATGGAAGAGACTTGTGATGATCCCTATAAAAAGTATTTGCGCTAGCCCCAGTTCTCAACCTTTTTATCTATAAACAAAACAAAACAAGTATCCTCTCCAAAAAAAATGTGCTATTGGCTTGACACAGTAGTTATAGCTTTTTTTTTAGTCGGTATACTGCAGTTATACCTTATTAGGTTCAAATTAATTTACAATTTGTGTCGATCATGTGAGGTCTATAAAAAAAAAAAAAAGATAGGATATCGAAGATTTGCTTGCATTTATAAAAAACTTTTGACACTGAATATTGACCTATGATTTCTTTTCCATAAATCTTTGGAAACTTTCATGATGTCTAGATTTGACAGGAAAGTGAAAAAGTTACCATTCGGCTTTTGATAAATCTAGAGTGGCAACCCTAATTCAAATCATCATATAAAATTCACTAATATGATATAAGTTAGATACAAATCGCATCACCAAATCAAGGATACCGACAAGAGATGGTAAGCACTTTATTTTTGTGGAGAGATCATGTGCATCTGCATTGTCTCTTGTTCACCTTCCATTGTTGAATTTATTAAAGGTTAGCCAATTTGACAGGACATACGCTTCGATTCCTCCACAGATTAATCACAACCGGTTGCCATGGGAAATTCGTGGTCAGTAATTCTCCGTGACCTATGAATTGAGGGGACAAATTGGGAGATAATTCAATGCGGTAATCGCTGGTGAAGCTTCTGCGAAGTTGCTTAGGTCAAGAGTTGAATTTCTTTATTATAACAAAACAAGTGAATTTTGCCTATAACGGAATAGATGGACGGTTACATACAGATAGATCACGACCATGCACTAGACACAAATCCTATGTAGTAATTAATGTCAAACCCCAGCACTTTCCCCGAAGGTGCCCAAGTAGTCTGGAACTCAAGTCCGAACTGGTTTGAGTATAGTTTCATCGATGGAGTCCGCCGATCGCTCCGGATGGGAAAGGCGTGCGCTTATTGCT
Organism: Eucalyptus tenuipes; assembly: GCA_014182365.1. NCBI lineage: Eukaryota > Viridiplantae > Streptophyta > Magnoliopsida > Myrtales > Myrtaceae > Eucalyptus > Eucalyptus tenuipes. The sequence continues at coordinate 8,791,192 of CM024547.1, read as the reverse complement.
GGAAGCTCCAGACCTTTTGCCCCGTTTTTGTGATATGAGAATAGCCCGTCGAAGTAGAGAGCGAAACTGAGTAGTGAAGTGGGTCGTGAAGGCCCAACAAAGTCAATTCTCTTCCATGAAATAGGCTAGTCCGACCTCCCCGCCTATGTTTAGATGCCCTTTTTTATGGACCCTTTCAAATAAGACTTTAAATAAAGATAGCTTTGCTTTGTCCAGAAAAAAAAAAGAACTCGTGCACCCATCAACTGCTTATTTAGCTAGCAAACTGTAGACCCATTAGGAACACCAATATGTCTTGAAATTATTTTTTGTCTTGAAAGTTAGTCGCTGCGACCTTGGCTTCTGCAGTTCCTGTCGCTGCCACTATTCCCAGTAAAACCTCCACTAAGCAAAAGCAGCCAGCTTCAGCAAGATTGCCAGCGACATTGATGGAGAGCTAAGAATAATACTCTTTCGGGGAAGCGGATCTTCTAACCCCGTGATGCTCCTCGATCTTCCTCAATAAATCCCAACCATTGACTTTACAAGAACGAGGTTGTCATGAAAGATTGAGATTCAAATGAGACACCGAGGAAAACGTCATGCAGGATAGAGAATACCTGTCCTATTTTTATGCCTTCTACCGTACTTTAAACATTACAAGTCGCCTCAACTTTCCATCTCAGAAAAGTATATTATCTTTTGAAAGTGCGCTTGGCTTTGGTAAATTAGTTAGGTATAATTACATAAATGGTAACTGAACCATGCACAATGTTGTCCCTAAATATTTAATTTGTTCTTCAATGTGATATTTAAACTTTAACCCAATGGATAATGAAGTACATGAACTTTTAATTTCTTCAATATAATCTATAAACTATATGAAAATATTTAATATTGTTTAAATTTAAGGACAATATTAAATATTTTCATATAGTTCGGGAACTAAATGGAACATGCATAAAAAGTTCATCAACCACATCGAACAATTTAAAAGCTCACATATCACATTGTACAATGGGTTGTAGTTCAAAGAGTACATTGAACAAATAAAAAAATTTAAAGATTATATTACACATTAGACCAAAATTCAAGAATTATTTGTTTCATATTCCCAATTAGTTATCCACCCGAAAAAAGAAAAAAGAAAAAGAAAGGCACAGCTACTGCGCCAAAGGGCCATCTTCTTTGCGTTTTTGCACCCGATGACTGAATTGATTCTACTTGTTATGGCGTGGAGGGATTTAGAGAATCACAATTTATTAGAAATTGAGGAAGAAAATCGAAAATATGAAACATGCTCTCGAAGAACCTTTTTGAAGGGTTTATCACAGGACGCATTGGCTTTTCTTGGTTTGTGGACGTTGTCTGTCGCCACTTCCACTCCACATCGACCGTCGGTGACTCGGTACGCAGCAAAACGACCTCTTTCTGGTCGGAAGTGCTAAAGCCAACCTTAAACCAGCCGAAACTCCAGGACTTGTTCTTTTTGGTATATTGCTGAGTACTACCCTCCTGATCTTTGACTTTGGTTAAAGCAACCGCTTTTCTTTCGACGTGAGAAAATCTCCCGCCGTCAAAAGCAGGAAAAGATGGACCTGGGCAGGTCTTTAAACTGCTCAAGGAGTCAACAGACGGGAAAACCACCCTCGGGTGAGAGTCCCGTTTGCACTCCGTATTCCCTCTCGGGAAGAAAAACTTGAGTGGGAATAGGGGAGGCTGCAGCTACTGAATTGACAGTAGGTTGGATAACCAACTGTGGCCTGGGATGCTTACCTCCTTAAATGGAGAGGCTACCCCGGGGCTCTGTAGCGGTAAGTTAATAGCTTACCCCGTACTAGAACTGGCTTGAATGCCAATAGCAATGTTCAACGGATGAGTTTACTATTTCATTTGCTAAAAGAGAAGTTATTCCACGATGGTGAAATTTCCAAGAACCTGTGATATCATTAGTAAGTAAAATTAATTGGCAACTTTCTTGTCCGGTCAACTATTTGTAACTTACTGGCAAAATAGTGATTTTGTCATTCCCGTGTATGAACAAGGGCAATCAATGATGATATAATTTCAAGAGAGAAATATAAGAAATTGGGTGTCTTTATATTACATGGATTATCGATCTGAAAAACTTTGATATATTGAGAAAATTGTGTTTTTATCATAGCAATCAAATCACGATAAATAGAAGTAAGTTTGGATCAATTTGTCATAAGATAAAATCATGCATAATGAGAATAATCATCAACAAAGATTACACAATCCAGCATATGGTGGCGCATTTGTTTTGTTTTTTTGATGTCGAGGATCCGGCCTAGCTCATGGTGGCGCATTTGTTGATGTCAAGTGTCCGCAACTATAAACGATCTGGCCCATCTGAGGGCAAAGAATCTGTTGGTGGTCTCTATTTTGAGCAATGGAAGGATGTCAAACAGCAACTAAAAGCTGAGGTTTGGTGGAGAACGGTGGCCAATACCATTGGCCATGGAACAAATTCAACGGGCATTTCCTCATACAAAATAGCTTTGGAATCAAGTTGAAAATTGCAATGCAAGAGAGACGAATGCAACATCCTACACATAATGAAGAACACAAGATCACTATATATCAATGGTGAGAATACAATTTGACTTCAGTACAACAAATATAAATTACAATTAACTTAACCTGACGTAGTAATCCCAATATAGTCTAAAAGAGAACACACTATGGCATCACTATTTATTGAAACGAAAACTTTTCTTTTTTTTCTTAATTCATGCCTAAAATTGAAATAGATATAAGGTCAATTCAACACCCTCAGTGGCCTCCGCCGCAGCCACCTCCGCCGCAGCCACCTCCCCCGCAACCGCCACTGTGGTGTCCACCTCCACCTCCACCATCATGACCGCCTCCTCCATTATGCCCTCCGTGGTGGCCGCCACCGCCTCCACCTCCGGCTCCATAGTAGCCATGTCTCCTACTTTTGTGCGAAGACCCAGACCAGCCGTCGCTGCAAGAAAACATAACGAAGGACGCGAGGATCAAGCACAACACGAAGATCACTCCGGACTTCAGCAGCAGAAGATCCGCTCCATCGTCACCATGAACACCGGCGCTTGCTAAAGCGACCCATGCTCTCGCCATTGATTTCCAAATAACCTCGTGGAGAGAAAGCAAGAACCCGACCGTTCACGGTGACAATAGTAGGAATAAGATAACATTCACGAGGGAAGGGACCTTCAATTAGACAAGGAACATGGGAAAGAGGACTGCACTATCAATTCGACAAGTTTTCGGCCACACTATTATTCCACCAAAAATGTAGGGACTTGTTTGTCCGTTTGTGAAAAAGATTGGGTGCTCTTTTGTTTTTTGGTTCTTTTTTGGGTATGAAAACTGTGATTAGCGTTTGTCGATCTTGAAACTTCGCGACGAAATTTTATGACTCAAAGTGCACATTATTAATGTGAGAGACTTGTGATGATCCACACATATATAGTATTTGTGCTAGCTCCCGTTCTCAGCCTTTTATCCGTAAAAAAAATCATACAAGTATCTTATCCGGAGAAAAAGTGCTTTTTTTTTTAAATATAGTAAGTATATCTTATTAGATTCAGATTAATTTACAATATGCGTCAATTGTCTAAATGAAAAAAAATGGGAAAATTAAAGATTATTTGTATTTCAATTAGTCAAAATAGAAACTTTTTTACACGGATATTGACCCACAAATCTTTGAGAACTCACATGATATTTTAGATCTCACGAAAAAATGAAAAAGTTACCTTTTAACTTCTGATCAATGTAGACGAACTAGCTTCATTCAAATTATCACATAAATTCACTTATATGTTATAAATTAAATACCAATTTCATCACCAAATCAAAGACACCCACAATATGTTTTTCACGTTCAAGATATGGAGAGATGGAGATCATGTGCATCGTGCATTGTTTCTTATTTATGTCCCATTGTTAAATTAAATAAGGTAGGCAAATTTTACGGATATTCATTTAGTTTCGTCCTATGTGGTCAATAATGATCCGTTTGGTAACGCTTATGCTTCGGAGAAATAATTTTTTTTCAGAAATATTTTTTTTCTATTTATATTCCCTGGAACAATTTTTCAATAAAAGAATGCGTTTTGTTAATTATACAAACTTTCTATTCTCAAAATGGAAAAAGAATAGGAATGCACGATTCACAAAAAAATTTATAATATAGAATTTCTTTTAATATTTTTCTTATTTTTCCTTACCGCCGTTGACCGCCAACGTCGTTGACCACCACAATCGACACTAACCATCGCCGTCCACTATCGGTTGGCGGTAGTAGTCACGGTTGATGACCGGCGGTTGGTGGCGATGGGCAGCGGGCGGCGTCGTGGCAGTTATCAACGGTGGTCGACCGACAATGGTAGTTGATCGAGCGGCGGCGATGGTAATCGGTGGTGATTGGTCGATGGCAAGTAGCAGCGGGGGTGACGGTCGACAAAGAAGAAGAAAAGAAGAAAAGGACAAAAGAAAAGAGAAAATAATTTTTTTTAGAAATTATTCTCAAGAGCAAGAAGCTATTTTTTTCTACTTCTTATTTCAGTTCTAAATCTATTCACTTTGGCCACTTTTCTATTTTGGGGAATGGAAAAATTAATTAACATTACCAAACACATTTCTTTTAAGAAATAGAAACGTTATCAAATAGAGTCTAGGTCTCCAAAACCGCTGCCGGTGCAGCACCCAATAAATAATGGCCACGTGGAGATGGACCACTAAAGACTTTTTGGGGACGTGCAATTATAGTCCATTGCGTAATTACTGGTGACGTGTTCCAGGAAATTGCTTGGGATGGAACTTGAAATTCTTTAAATAATAAAACAAATGAATTTACCGACAGCTGAAGAGATGGACAGTTATACAGATCACAGCATGTACTGGACACAAATTTTATTTGGTGATTAATGTCATTAGTCGCCTACCCATCAACGGGTTGTCATAAGAAAAAGTGCCCAAAAAGTACTAATCAATCAATTCAGTATTAATTCTTTTAATTATATTAATAATTTTTTTGTCTAATCCTATCCTATATTTAATTTGCAGCAAGTTACCGTGTGCACTATCCTCATTTCTCACCCACGCGTCCCCTCCCTAGTTCCCTAAGAAGGTAAATAATCAAACTCTCTATTTCTCTCTTTCCAAATGGGAAGGATTGCCATTAGGGTAACCCTTAGTAGTTTAATTATATCAATTCAATTTTAAATCTTTTAACGAATCGAAAATGTAGTCATTCAAGCTAATTTTCATAGAAAATTGTTGACGTGGTGATCCAATTTATGACAGTCATCTTGCGGTGTGTGACTAGTGCTAACTTGACTTGTCAACAATTTCAGCTAAAAATTAGTTAGAAGAATTATATTACTAATTCATTAAAATATTTATGATTAAATTGACAAATTCTCAAAAGGTTAAGAATTTAACTAATATAATTGAAATATTAATGATTGAATTAATAAATTGTTAAAATATTTAAAATGAAATTAATAAAATTGAAAGGTTCAAGATTAAATTGGCCGTTGTATGATAGATTTAGGAATTATTGGATAATTTTCCTACTAACTTAGGGAGCATTTGACAACTTGTCAAACGGTGAAAATTTCTATTTTTTTATTTTACTTTTAGGAGTAGATTTGGAACAGAAATTCGTTTAGTAAATTTTTTGTTCCCAAGAATAGATTTGGAATAGAATTGAGAAGTAAAAAAAAGTTGATTATATGTTCTCGGGAACAATTTCAAAATCAAGCCACCCCATTTCTTTTTTTCTCTTTTCTCTTATTTTCTTCATATTCTTCTTCATTCTCTCTTCTTCTTTCACTATTGCTGCCGTTGTCATCACCGCTATCGGTCATCGGTGACTAGTTGGATGAGGTTCGACGAGCTTGTTGGAGGCTGGCCAAGCCACCGGCAAAGCGGGCCTCACCCGGGCCTCCCTAGCCACCGGCAAGTGGCGAGGCTTGACCTTGCCAGGCCATCCATCGCGAGGTCGACATCGCCGAGCCAAGGTGAGGCCGACTTGGTAGTGGCCTAGCAAGGTCGAGCCCCACCAGCGGTTAAGCAAGCCGCTCGCCTAGCTGTCGGTGGGGCTCGACCTCGCTAGATCTGGGTGAGGCCACTTGCCCAGCCAAAGCTCGGTTGAGCCTCGCCTAGTTGTCGGCAAGGCTCGGCCGACAAGGCGTGGCCTTGCCGAGGGCCAATGACACTCTGACAAGATCACTAGCCCTCGTCTGGCCCATTGTTGGTCATCCTGAGGTCGGTGATCGGCCAAAGGTTGAAGAAGAATAAGGGAAAGAAAAAAAAAAAAAAAAAAAAGGAAAAAAATGATAAAATTATTTAAAAATTTTAAAAAATGGTTTGGAGTAGAAATTTTGAGATGGTGCCAAACACAATTTTATTTTGGAAATAAAAATTTTGCATAGTTACCAAACGCCTTAAAATGCTTATAAATTATTTTCGGGAGTAGAATTAAAAAGAATCATTTCTAATCAGAAATTATTCCAAGGAACGAAATAGTTACCAATCGCGTCCTTAGCTACCAAACCTTAGAGCCATGACGAACATCACAACCTGTCGATTAGAAAAATGTAAGAACCTGAATCAATATAAACATTGATAAATAATAATAATTTTTTGTCTTCAAAGTTAGCCGCCACCGCGGCAACTGCGTGTTCTACTCATATGAATAAGCATTTTAAAAACATAATTCCCAAGTATTGTAAACTAGTTTTAGTATAAATAGTGTCACTAATAGTAACCTGTAGTTCCCATTCAAATCCCCTACCATATCTCTACTTTTGGGCTAATTCCAACTTACTGCCTATTCCTTCGACATCTCATGCTCTATTGCCGTTCATTAGGCAAAAAATAGTCAGGCTTACTATGTCATCTATTTTTTGGCATGTGCAAGTCACAAGCCCATTTCGATCAGCCCCCAATTAATTTAAACATCAGGATTAGGGAAGGGAGTTGCTCTTCTTCTTCTTCATTTGGGACGTGTGATCGAGATTGGAGATTGCTCGGGAAAGGGCGGCTGCTGTAAATGCAGTTGATCACTCGGCTGTCGAGGGGTAAGGTAGAGGTTTTGGTGAGAAGTGGGGAGCTTGTAATTGATCGGTGGTGAGAGGACTCATTGGTTAATGCAAACAGTATCGCGAAAATTTGTTTTTGAAAACCTCACATGAAAGAAGAATTTGACATGACGCACGAAGACAGTTAGAGATAAAATTCCGAAAATTGCTTCGGGTAGAACTTCAAATTCTTCAAATAATAGAACATATGAATTTGCCAAGAATTGAATAGATGGATGGTTGCATTCGCAAATATTACACAATCCAACATGCGGCGAAGGTTCTGCGCAATTGCTTCGGGTAGAACTTCAAATTCTTCATATAGTAAAACATATGAATTTGCCAAGAATTGAATAGATGGATGGTTATATACAGATAGATCACAACCATGAACTATATAGAAATTCTATATTTAGTTGATATCATAAAACTCGTCTACCCATCAACAGCTTATTTAGCTAACAAATCGTAAACCCATTACGAGCACCAATATAAGAAAACCTGTTGTTTAGACAAACGTAAGAACCTGAATTGATATAAATATCAATAAACACCTTCAATCTCCACCGCCGCAACCGCCGCCGCAGCCACCATCCCCTGTAGAATCACCGCTACCTTAGCAAAACCAGCCAGCTTCAGCAAGATCGCCCCTTCTGTCGCTGCGACCGCTAGGACGCTTCCTTTCGCGGGATTTGAGCTCACTTTTGCCGCATGAGAATATGACCATGGGGATGAACGCCAAGGAAAAGGCAACCCTGCAGAGCCATGTCAGCGCCTGTTGGCTTCCATGGCCATTGGTAGCATTAACAAGACGAAACGCATCTTTTGCCATGGAGCCGAGAGAATGAATCATGTCTCTGCTGTCTCTGGTGCAAGAATGGAAGTTTTAGCTTGATATTTTTGGTGGTGGAGGCTCAATCAACCAATCAACACAAAGTGAAGTCAAGAAAATTGAATTGTGGGGACCAACCAAAGGTTCCATCAATGAAAATTATGTAAAAAATGTTGTACGCAGCTTTCACATCTATAAGGACCGACACCTTCCTGTGGTTTGGGCAAATTGATTCTATCTAGGAATCAGCTTTGATATCCAATTGAATCAAAATCCTCGTAAGGCATCTGTGTTGAGAGTTATTTTAACACCAATATATCGAAAGTGATACATTGCGAAGACAAAAGTAAAAACATATAGTAACATTGATGATAATAAATTTATTCACCTGAGTTTCAGATAACGACTAAGTAAACTGGCAACCCGGTATGAAGGTTGAACCCGTCATGTTCCCAAAGTATTTCTATCTATTCTCGATATCATGGTCCAGAATTGTTTTCGAAGTTTAAGAGTTATTTGTTTAGATAATATGTCAATTATCCAATGTTAATCTCATCTAAACTCATGATTTGCTCATCATTTTATTCTATCAATGAGCATTTTGATAACTTAATTCCTAATATTGTAATCTAGTTTTAGTGGAAATAGTATTACTGATATTAACCTATGGTCCCCATTCAAATCCCCCCTATCATGATCTCCAATTTTGGGATAATTCCAGCTTGCTCCCTAAGATTTCACGGTCGTTTCGGTCAATCCCTTGATATTTCTTTGCTCAGTCAACTCGGCATACTTTGGTTTTTTAAGTTTCTAACCGAGCAAGATCTGATGCGCGTGACATCTCATGTCCTTTTATTTTTTGGCATGTGCAAGTCACAAGCCCATTTTGATCAGCCCCCAATTAAATTAAACATCAGCATTAAGGAAGGGAATTACTCTTCTTCTTCGTTTGAGACGTGCGATCGAGACTGGAGATTGCTCGGTGGCCGCCGTAAATGTGGTCGATCACTCCGCTGTCGAGGGGCAAAGTAGATGTCTTGTTGTTGTTTTTTTTTTTTTTTTCTTCTAGGAGGGGGGAGCTTTTAATTGATCGGTGGAGGGAGGACTCATTGGTCAATGCATAAAGTATCGTGAAATCTTGCTTTCGAAAAACTCAAGCGTAAGAAGAATTTTGCAGAGGGCTGATCGAGATTGTACAAAAATGTGGTCTTGTAAGAAGATCGATCCGTACTTCTATACCGCTCGCAATAAGTGCATGAAGTGGGGATTCAATGGGGGTGCAAATCCACGTGAATCTAAGTGCAATTAGTGAAGACATTGCGAGGAATATAAATTATATTGAAATTGAACACGAGGAGGAAATACATGATCTAAAATGAATAAAAGCTTAATGGATGGACGGATAGTTAGAGATAGATCACAACCATGCACTAAACAAAATTCTGTATAGTTCATCAAACTCGTCTACACATCAACGAGTTCTTTAGCGAGCAAACCATAGTCCCAGGACCAACGCCAACATAAAAAGCTGAGCTTTGATTAAAAGAAACATAAAACCTCTACTTCAAATATAGCAGCCACCACTGCCCTCACCGCCACTGCAACCTCCTCTGCCACCCCGACTTCCACCATGGCCGCAATCGTCGCCGTCACCACCGACCGTCCTAAAACCATCACTGCCTAAGTAAAAGCCACCAGCTCCAGGAAGATTGCCCCCCTAACAAATGCCACCACTACGCCACTTCTTTACGCGAGGTTTTTGCGCAGGTTTGCCACATGCGAATATGACCATGAAGGTGAATGCTAAGAAAAATGAAATCACACAAAGTCATGTCCATTCCAATTGGCTTCCATGGCCTTGGTAGAATCAACAAGAGGAAACACCTCTCTTGCCATTTTCTTTTAATCTCCCTCTTACATGGGCGCACAATGTGTGCTTTATGTACATAAATCCATCCATTTGATCTTCTCAGATCAAAGTATTAATTCAATCCATCACTCACAATCTCTCGAAAAGAACTCGCTCAAAAAATTCACAGATAGAAAACCCCCAACGCTCCTTTTGTTTCCTGTATTGCGTGACTTATGAAAATCAGCTAGATCTGCTAAGGTAAGGGGACTAGAGAACTAGCTGGCATGGAAGCCGAGATCCGCATTGCAGACCTAGGCTGTGAGGAAGAGGACGGGTCAGAGTACTGCACACTGGGAGCGCGATATTGGGTTGAGAACCCAAGTTGACCAACTTGTCATCTTGATAGCAACGTAGAACAGGGAGGAGATCAACTTGGAACCAAAGAAGTGATGCTTGAAAATCAGTGAGGGAAAATCGACGATTTGGGATTAACTCGAAAAAATCCTGCTTAGTGGGACATTTAAAATTCACTAGAAATCAAGTGTTGCGATTGCTGTCGGTTTAAAAAACTATTAACCGGTTAGATTGTGCAAGCCAATTGAACGGTCTAGAGCTAGTGTCGGTATAACTTTCTCACCTAGTGTAAACCTCGAGTAGGATAGATGCTGATATGATGGTGAAGTTACATCAATATCCAGCGGCCAAGGTATGACCACTAGATGTAACGGCCGGAAATATAAGGCTTCCTAGCTCCCTCTACTTCTCCAATTAACGCCAAGAACAAAAGGGAAGGATACTTGGAATCCATTTCAGTCTTGGTAAGTCAAATACACCGAATGAGACCAAGGGTGGAAACAAGTGATGAATATGTTTTAATTAACCAATCAGCTCGTCACATGTGTCTCAATAATGCCCACGGGTTTTTAGATTATTATCGGATAATAACATCGACAACTTATTGAGCTGGACTTGACAAGACACCACTTTAATATGATCTCATTAGAGAAAACAGTATGACCACTGTTTTAAATATTGGACCTGCATTATCCCTAAGATGGTGGAATCATTTGTCAAACAATTTCGCCTCCATAGACCACCATTTGTCCAACATTATCTAACAATCCATAAATATTAACATATAATTAGTGATCTAAGCACTCAAATACGTTCTTTCTCACTCTCTTGGAAGAAATCTCTCTCCTTATCCTTTCCTTTTCTGTTACATTTTGCACATTCTAGTGGTAGCTAAGCATCAGAGGGCCAAACGCCATATGTAATGAGATGATGAATTTTCGCTACAAACGCAAGGACGGCACGATTATTGTATTATGAACAAGCATCTCTTTGAGAAGATGGTTATGTCCTAATTAAGTCCCCTTCTTAATTGTATCAAGTATCAACCAAGGGGGGAAGGCGCTGACTTAATGATGTTTATGTCCAGTTGCTTAATAAATTAACTAATTTGTAAGAAGTGAAATAGATGGAGAGGAAAACTATAAGTGTGTATTCGTATCTCTGTTGTACATGTATGATTCTCCACTTATAACACTGGAGGAAGGAAATAAGATAGGAAAGGAAATATACACTGATTTACATAATGATTCTTTGTCCTATTTTACCAAGCTAATTACCAATTAACCGAATCGATTATTGATATTCAGAATCGGTACTTCCATATTTTCAACACTCCCCCTCAAGCTGCTGGCCTGTGTATGTCGAGGACTCCTAGCTTGCTCAATAAGTATGTATGTTGTCTTTGGCACAGTGGCTTGGTAAAAATGTCTGGAGGTTGCTCAACAGTTCCAATTCCTCTCGTTGTTATGATTCCTTCCCGAATCTTGTCCCAAGTAAAATGACAATCGACCTCTCTATGCTTGGTCGTCTCATGAAAAACAGGATTAGCTGCTAACTTGAGTGCAGCATCATTATCATAGAATAATTCGCTGGATCCATTGACTTGTACTCCGAAATCTGAAAGTAGTCTTCGTATCCAAATTATTTCGCAAACAGTCTTTGCCATAGCTCGATACTCTGATTCTGCTTATGACAATGATACAGTTGACTGCTTCTTTGTTTTCCATGAGATAAGTGATTTTCCCAATTTGATACAAAAACTAGTAATGGACCTTCTTGTCATTGGACAAGTAGCATAGTCCGTGTCACAATACGCCGTCATTCTCATGTCACAATCTCGAGATAGAAAAATGCCAAGTCCTGGGCATCCCTTCAAGTATTTCATGACTTTCAGTGCCCCATCCATATGAGACTGCTTCGGCATGTGCATGAATTGACTAAGTATCTGCACTGCATAACATATATCTGGTCTTGTCATTGTGAGATAAATCAATTTCCCAACAAGTCGTTGATATCCTGATGGATCTTTGAGTAATGGATCCTCAATAGGTGAAGACAAGCTCGCATCATACTCATGTGTTGTCAACTTCACATTCTGCTCAATTGGTATAACCGCTGGTTTACAACCCGACAATCCTGTTTCGGAGACGATTTCTAGAATGAACTTTTGTTGACTGAGACATATTCCCTTGTCAGATCGAGCTATTTCAATGCCAAGAAAATACTTAGGAGGCCCCAAGTCTTTTATGTGAAAAGTGGCACTCAAGTAGTTTTTGAATTTTGCAACAGCCAGCTCATTATTTCCCATGATAAGAATATCATCAACATATATTAAGAGGAAAATGGACGAGTACCTTTAGTCCATGTGAACAGAGCATAATCATGTCTGGAATGCTGAAATCCTGCGTCGGTTAGTGTAGCAGTAAATTTGGCATACCATTGCCTAGAAGCCTGTTTAAGTCCATACAGGGATTTACGGAGACGACATACACGATACTCCCCCTGGCTGCGTATTCCCTGTGGAAGCTCTATATAGATTTCTTCATCCAGATCTCCATGTAAAAAAGTATTATGAACATCCATTTGATGAAGCGGCCAATTACGAAAGGCAGCAATAGACAAGAAAAAGCGAACAGTGACTTCTTTAGCCACGGGAGAGAATGTTTCATGATAATTAAAACCTTCCCGTTGCGTAATCCCTTTGTAATGAAACAAGCCTTATATCGTTCAATGGAGCCATCTGCCTTGAACTTGATTTTATAAACCCATTTGTAGCCAATAGGTTTTCGTCCGACGGGTAGTGTTTTCATGAAGAGCCTTCAATTCTAACTCCATTTCATTTTGCCATTTGGGATCACATGCTGCCTCAGAATAAGAAGACGGTTCCTGCTCTTCCGAAATTCTACTAATGCAGCACATGTGTTCTAGTGATAGTCGACTGAACGAAACATAAGAAGGTACAGGGTATTGTGTACCTGAAGAATCTAGCGTAGGACATATATAATCTTTTGTCCATGTGGGGGGTCTAGTGGAACGTCCAGAACGTCGAGGCTGCTCACTTCTTGGCTTTGCTGGTATTGCGGGAGATGGCCTTTGATGAATTGTTGGCAACGAAGTCACTGGGGAATTGGGTGAAGAATCTTCTCTAGGTGAAAGAATTGTTGTATCATCAGTTGAGTTTGAAGCACCCGGCGGGATCGAAATATATTCCCCTGGTTTAACTAGTACATACTCAGGTTGGACAGATAAATCTTCTTCTGATAAGAAGGGTTGATGATTAGATCCTAAGCTTGAAGATGACGATGCTGCTTCTTGAAATGGAAAAACATCTTCGCGAAAGATAACATCTCTGCTCACAAAGAAATGTCATGTAGAAATCTCCATGACTCTATATCCTTTCTGCATAGAAGGATATCCCATAAAAATACACTGCATAGCACGAGGATCCATCTTACTTCATGACCCTAGGACTACCGCATAGCACAAACATCCAAAGACTCGAAGATGATCAATCACTGGTTGCTTTCCATAAAGCAATTCGAAGGGGGTCCGTCCTTTGAGAATTCTAGTTGGCATGCGATTGATCAGGTAAGCTGCTGTGACCACACAATCGCCCTAAAATTTTTCTGGTATAGACGCTTGATATTTTAGGGCTCTAGCTACTTCTAAGAGATGACGGTGTTTGCGTTCTACAATCTCATTTTGTTGGGGCGTGTAACTACATGAACTCTCATGTATAATTTCTTGAGAAGATAGGAAAGAGGCACATTCCGCAGAAAAAAATTTGCGTCCATTATCCGTGCGAATCTTTTGGACAGGTTTATCGAATTGATTTTTTATGAGAGATAAAAATTTCGACAAAGTAGAGAATGTTTGACTCTTGGATTGCATGAGGAAAACCCAAGTAGCATGAGTATAATCATCAACAATGGTTAAGAAGAATCGAGACCCGTCATGATGTGGAGTGTAATAGGGTCCCCAAATGTCCATATGAAGTAAAGAAAATGCACTGGTAGCTCTCGATGTGCTGACAGGAAATTTTGTTTGAGATTGTTTTGCTAATGGACATATTGGACATTTAGGGTAAGGAAAACGTGCAGTATGACCCAATCGTTGATGAAAAATAATATCTTTATTGTTAGCAATAACATTACAAGAAATGCTCCGATTGATAAAATCAAGATCTTTTGGAGATTGGTCCAGAAGTATAGCCCTTCGGCGACACTACCCAAGCCCATCACTCTGCCAGTCGAAGGGTCCTGAAAGAAGCAACTTTTGGAATTGAATATGACACAGCAAGAATTGTCCTCACAAGCTTTTGAGACTGACAAGAGATTGAACTCAAAATCAGGAATGAAAAGGACATTTTTGAGAACAATATTTTGGATTGAGGTGAACAATTCCAATTTTCCTGACATGAATAATGTTTCCATTGGGCAGGCGGACAGATACTAAGGAATATGGCTTTTCTTGAATACTAGAAAATAATTGCTCGTTGCATATTATGTGATCACTAGCACCTGAATCAATTATCCATGCATCACTCATATTGAATTTGTCTTGTATGGAAAAGTACCTGAGAAACTTGCAGTCTTGTCATTAGTTGACAGCCGATTTAATGCTTTCATAATATCCTGGTACTGATCTTGGGTGATTATTTGATTTCCACCATCAATCCTCCGTGTTGAAACCTAGTAAGCTGCAATTTCTTTCTCCCTTTTGTCTTTTTCACCTGGCTTTCCATGTAATTTTCAGAATGTGTCAATAGTATGGTGAGGACGTTTACAATATTCACAATATTTACCCTTATTTTTGAAATTTTGCCCATTGGCCCTGGATGATGTGGCATGACGTGGGCCACCCGATGCCCTATATGCGGGCGCTGACGTGGCCAAATAGAGGCCGCTTGATTCGGTCGGGTAAGCGGGCAAATAGTAGCCGTCCGATCGTCTCTGCTGTGGACCGTTGAATTCGGCCGAATAAGTGATGGAATGTGAGCCGTTGGATCTTCTTCCACCATCCCAGCCGTTCATTCTTAAATTAGGGTTAGAGGTGCCGCTGATCCCTCTTTTGACAGCCCCAAATCGTTCTCCCCCTCTTTGCCCGAAACCCTCCGTTCCTCCGATGAAGCCACGACCTCCATGAACACCCTGCAGCACCTCCGTCGAGTCGAAGTGTCTTTGAACAGCAGCAAGGGCGACTCCTTTGCCGGCTCTTCCATGCTCGGTCGCGGCTTGTTGCTGGCTTTCCTCTTGGATAGCCAGTTGGTAGATTCGGCCGAGTGAGGGCATCGAGTCCATTGCCAAGATCTGCGATTGGGAAGGTGAGTATGCTTTGTTTAAAATTAGTAAAAAACGGGTCACTTTCTCCCTCTCTTTGATTGCTCCGTACTATTGCAGCGTCGTCTCAGGGCCCTCGAGGTGTTATTCAGCCGCTTCAAGCTCGTTCTAGAGAGCTGAGAGGCGATTGAAGCAAGTGGTGACTGATGAATTCCCTTGCTTCAGTTCCGAGATAGCCTGTGTAATGGTGAAGAGTTTCGCCGGATCGAGCCGTCCATACATCTCCCGAATGCTTGCCTAGATGGTCCTTGAGTCCTCGGTTGGTGGAAGCCCAGCCGCAACATCTGGAGCGAGACAGTTCCCAATCCAGGTACGAACTAGCTGGTTACATTTTCGCCAAAGGCGTTGCAGCCGTTCGTCGGTCAAATAGGGGACGGCTCCGTCTAGGAAGCCATCCTTGTACTTTGTCACCAGCGCTCGCCGGAAGTCACGAGCCCAGGTGTTATAGTTGTCAGGTCCGGTGAGTTGGATGCTGATAAGTCGTAACTCTGGTCCGTCGGTCGACGACGTGTAAAGGGGGTCGGCCGGGCTCGAGATGGCCGCCATTGAAGGGAAACACATAGGGTAAGAAACCGGGTTGGGGAACAAGGTAAGAATTTGTCCCCAGCCCCGGTGGAAAGGGTCCAGATCCAAAACCCGGTCCTGTCCATCCGGATCCGCACCGAATTGATTCTCCTGTGTTGGTCCATGTCATTCAGGGTGATTTCCAGATCCCAACACATTTTCTTCTCCAAGTAAACCTTGCTGAGTCGATGTATGGCTAGATCTAGCGGCCCATTGGCCATGAATTGGATACCAGCTGATGTGCGGCCATTGGATCGGGCCCTGGGTTTGAATCATAGTAGATGGTTGAACATTTGTAGGTGATGGGGCCGAGAGTGCTTGCTGCAAAATATAAGTTTGAGCAATCGGTGCGGTGCCGATTCTCGGGAGAGTTGTTGGTGTCGAATGATTCCTCCACGAGGTTAGGTTATCTCTTGGTCGTTGTTCCGCGCCTTTGGATTTGTTGCTTTGATTTATGGGCATGATGTTTGATGAATGAATTCCTAACGGTCTGTCGATATGTTTTGTAGGGAAAAGTTTGCAACAACAATTGAAAAAGAAACTACCGAAGGCAATTCAAGGTATTTGCGGAAGCTAGATCAGAACGCGTCGCTCTGATACCATGTAAGAAAGTGAAATAGATGGAGAGGAAAACTGTAATTGTGTATTCTATATCTCTATTGTACATGTATGATTCTCCACTTATAACACTGGAGGAAGGAAATAAGATAGGAAAGGAAATATACACTGATTTACATAATGATTCTTTGTCCTATTTTACCAAGCTAATTACCGATTAACCGAATCAATTATTGATATTCATAATCGGTACTTCCATATTTCCAACATAATCCATTGATAGTTGGGGCTATTATGTTCACACAAGAATTTGAAAATATGATTAAAATCATCCTAACCAACCAAAGATGTGCAGGCTTATACTTTCCTAGGAAGTGTCCCGCGATAGCCACATATGAAACCTTATACATCTTATTGTTTCTCGACTCTAAACTTCATCTCTTCCTCAAAACCAAATATCTCCATCATTTCTTTGCTCTACACACTTATAATGGGGTTGGCAATTCAAGAAGAAGAAGAGTTGAAGATGGAGAAGGATATAGAACCCCCAAAGAAGTACATGGACTCAAAGAAGGCGACCTCACAGGCCTCAAAGACTTAATCCTCCAGAAACATGGAGGCAATATAGAAGAAACCCCACTAGATGGCCTCATGCTAGAGACCCGCATGAGCAACAATCTCATCCACCTTGCGGCGGAGTCAAACCATGAGTACTTCGTCAAGCAGGTCCAAGAGAAGTGCCCCCAGCTTGGGGGCGTGTATATTTATTATATATTGAGTTTGGAGAAAAAATCCCAAAAAAGGTCCCAATGAATTTGTCTTAGTAAAGATATAAACAGTCTTATTAGTAGATTAAATGGAGAAGAGTTGTACAATGCTATTACACATATGATATTAAATGAAGACAATTTAGTTCAATGTCTTTGGTATGCTCAAGGCAAATATCATGGGGAAAAAGCATCAAGTTCTAAACTTATTGCATTTGATGCCAATTTAATCATAAACTTTTAATGATGTCAATTTAGTCCTAAATATTTTGACTTGGTGCAATTTTAGTCATTTGGGCCAATTTTGGCCGAATATTGCTGATGTGGATGCCTTCCGCCTATCACGACCTACCCTTCGGGGAGGGAATATGTTTAGGAGTATTGCCTAAAAAGCAAGCCTACGGCCCATGATTAGGCATGAGCTCTCCCAAGCTTATACCTCGAGCGACATTGGGGTGTTCCTAAGAATTTCGCAATAAGAAGTTGCCACTAGCCTATTTAGATTATCTAGAAACCAAGTGAGGCATGGGAGTATACCTCACTTCCTACACAACCAAAGAATCTAGGGTCAGGGACTTGATTACACTAATTAACAAATTAGTGCCCTTTCGGTACCTAATTTTATTCATTTTAAAAATATATATTTTTGTCAAGCAGCTTGGATTAACTCTAGACCAATCCACTAATATGTGAGGTGATCACGCGAGTGCGTAATCATTAAAATAACAATCAACAATCAAGGAAAGCATTAAATACATTTCATGGGGTAGCAAATAATTAATACTATAGAAAAGATAAATGCTAATCCTAGCTATTTTTTTTTTGGTCAGTCCTATTCTACTCCTATTCTAACTCTCACTCTCAGACTTTTGCCCTGCCTCCTTGTAGGGCGTGGGAGTCGAAACCCACTCCTGAAACTAATTCGTCCCTACCCCAACCCCCTTGAGAAGATGGGGATTCGAACCCCCCAACTCCCCCTTCCATGTTGGAAGGGTGGCCACTGCGGTAAACTCCGGTGGTTAATCCTAGCTAGGTTAAAGGGAAGCCAAAATCAATCCATTAATCAGCAATGACATTTGTCTCTAAGGAGAATTGAAATCTTAAGGTGAAGCCCTAAGGGCTTATTAAATTTTGAGCACAATCTCGGACCAAAAGGCTCCCACCTTTTAAGAAAAGATTATCTAAGAACTATTTTTTTTAAGCTTTTCGAGGAATTTTAATTTTTTTAGAATTTTTATCAATATCCTAAGTTTTTATGAATCTTTGGATTTTCCAGACTTTTTAAAAAAAAAAAAAAAAAAATCGATTTTTTAAAATATTTTTATGCATTTTCGGAATATTTAAAAATCATAATAATATTTTTGATTTTTTTTTGTTTTTAATAAAAAATATTTTTTATTGCGAGAATAGGGACTCGAGCTGGGCCCTAAGGCCCGGTCAGAAGACGGACTGCCGTCTGACACTTCGTGGGTTTGGGTAATCCAAACGAATAAGGCTTTCAACAAGCTCCGTTTCAAAATGATCTAAGCCCACCTTCTGAAATAATTATACCAAGCCCAAGCTCAGCTAAATACCAAAACCAGCCCATATTTGCCAAGCTTCAATTTGAGTCCAACACCCACTATACGACTAGGAAGCTAGGTTACGAACAAAACACTTCCCAGTGGGTATAAAAATATTCTTCGCCCAACTTCCATAATCAGCTACCGTATCCAAGCATATGATTGCCGTCCAGCACCCACCCAAGATTTTACAAAATATGGTCACGACATGATTGAGCCAAACGATGGCATTGTAAGGAACCCGACAGACAAGCTGGTATGGACTCATTCAGGACAAAGAAGAGGGTAGGCAAAAACGTTTAGGGTAGCCACGAATCGTGCTAAAACTTTGACATATCAGTTTGTCAAACGAACACTCTATAGAACAGAACATGCTATGCTTGGATTTATTGTTACGTTAGCCAGAATAAGAGAGAGATGCTCACGTGAAAATAGCCAGCTTCAGCAAGATTGCCCCCTCCATCGCCGCCACCACTATGACACATCTTTTCGCGGGGTTTCTGCTCACTTTTGCCACACGGAGGAATGAATGCCAAGAGACATGCAGCCGCGCATAGCCATGTCAACTTCAATTGGCTTCCATGGCCTCGGGTAGCATTTGATAGAGAAAATTATCTAAAAAATGCTAAATTTATTGCACTTTTATTAATTCAATTTTAAATCTTTTAATTTTATTAATTCAATTTTAAACATTTTCACTTGTTATCAATTGAGTCTATCTAACCAATTTTGACTAGAGAGTAATGACGTGGATGCCGACAGTGCCACGTAAGACCCCTGGAGCTGATGTGGACAAATTTCAATAATATTTTAATATTTTTTGAATTTTTAATATTTTTTTGATTTTTTCTTTCTTTTCTATTTGGCTTTTTTCTTTTCCTTTTGATGGTGGCGGCCATTGGCCATAGGCAATGGCAGGCGTGGTGACGAAAGACCCCTGGAGCGACGTGAACAAATTTCAATAAAATATTTTTTGAATTTTTATTATCTTTCTGATTTTTTCTTTCTTTTCTATTTGGCTTTTTTCTTTTCCTTTTGTTGGTGGCCGGCCATTGGCCATAGGCGATGGCCGGCAACCAGCTAGCCACGCCTGCCATAGGCAAGGCCCGTCTTGGCAAGGGCGAGCCTCTGCAAGGGGAGCCCTTGCCCAAGTGTGGCCCAAGAACGGTTGACCTTGCCTAGGACACATCTGGCGGCTTCGCTAGATCTGGAGAGGCTTGCCCTCGCCCAAGAGAGTGTCGGCCTTGCCCAAGTTAGATTTGGTGGGGCTGGCCCTCACCTAGGCAAGGGCTCCCCTCGTCGAGGCTTGCTCTTGCCCAGCTAGGCCTCTCTTGTGGTGGGTGAGGCCAACTGGCTGGTTGTGGCCGGCCATTGGCACAAGGAAAAGAAAAAAGCCAAAAAGAAAAGAAAGAAAAAAAATTAGAAAAATTAGAAAAAAATAAAAATTCAAAAGAATATTAAAATATTATTAAAATTTGTTCATGTCGGTGCCGTGGTCTGCGTGGTACCGCCAGCATCCACGTTAATATTTTCTAGCTAAAATTTACCAAATGGATTCAATTAGCAAGATGTGAAAAAGTTTAAAACTGGATTGACAAAATTAAAAGGTTCAGGACTGAATTGGCAAAAGTGTAATAGGTTTAGGATTTTTTGGATAATTTTCCCAACATTGACAAGAGGAAACATCTCTCTTGCCATTTTCTTCTAATGTCTCTCTCCCGTGCAATGTGTGCATTATGTACAAAAATCCATCCATTTTGACCTTCTCCAATCAAAGTATCATCCATCCATTTTGATCTTCTCCAATCAAAGTATTAATTCAGTCCATCACTCACGATCTCTAATAGAGAATTCGCTCAAAAAATTCACATAAAAAATCCCCCCCAAGACTCCTTTTGTTTCTTGTATTGCATGACTTATGAAAATAGGCCAAAACAAAGTTTTAATTCCTGTGCTTTCAAGGCCAATGCGACACCCGGGCATCCGAAACATGTACAGAGTCGGGAGCTTTATCTATGCCTCTGGTTGAGCGCCCATCAAGCCCGGCCGAGCGCCCACCCGGTGCCTAGTAGCTACAAGCTTCCGGGTGCTCATGGCCGGAAGACTAAACTTTTGAAATTTTACAAGTGGGCCATTCAATTAATTAGTAACTTACCAACGAAATAACGATTTTACCATCCTAAAGTATAATATCTAAAAATAAATTCCCCGAGTAGTTAGTAACTTATCAATGAAATGATAGGGATATCTCTAATACCCAGTAATAAATTTCCAGTACTTTAGCATTTGACAAGCGTGTCCATATGCAAAGTGGTTAACATCTAGAGGAGTCATTAATTTACTATTTCCACTTGAAAATGATAAATTCCTCATTCTGTTGGTAACTTACGAAGCTAAAAGCAGGCTACGTGGACAAGCTATTACTTTCACTAGTAATTTGTTAATTTCACTGGTAGGATTTTGTTTTGAATGGCAACTTCGTAAATAGGCTAATAAACTTATTATTAAATTCGACACTGATGAATTTCATGCATATAATGGTAAAAGCGAGTATACTTCGGTGAATTACTAATATTACTTGTCATTATAAACTTCAATGATGCAGCTTTACAGCTTAATATTGATTTTGGTGTTGACAAATTCCTCAAATAGCGGTCCTACAATGGTAAATTACCTATTTCCAAAGTGAGCTAGTAACTTACTGTCGAAATAAAGGTTACCAACTTTGGTTTTACCTTCGGTGCAAATTCTTTACTTTGTGAGAACTTACTAAACGTTGGTAAGCTACTGATTTCTTTGAAACTTTCGGTCAACTGGACAGGTTTAGGACTCCATTCACAAGTTCCTCCTAGATTTATAACAGTCTTGGATTGTAATTTCGAGTGTGAAGTTTGAATTAATGGCGAGCTTTTCACCGTAGTCCCTCCCATCCCTGGTTGAGCAAAGCTTCTCTCTCATCGAGTGGCCGAGGCTCACCAAACTAAAAGATAAGGAGTTCCGGCAAATGCTACTTTATGGTCGAGAAACCATCGAAGGCTTTAATAGCATGACAAAACACATCGAACGAGAGTGGCAAAAATCTTGCCTCAAGGTTTTTGGCCCATCCAATTTCATCTGGACCTCGTTATTGCATCACGATCTATTGAAACCAAACTATCTTTTAAATCCTACTATAACTTTTGTGCTGGAAAAATATATATAAACATAGCTTCAATTCCAGTGTCCTTGCCATCGCCACTGCTGCTGACGCCGCCTTCGCCACGACCACCTCCATGGCCGTGGCGTACACCTCCACCAACATGACCACTGCCTCCACGATGGCCTCAATGATGGTGGCCTACGTGGCCTGCGTGGTGACCTGCATGGTGGGCTGCGTGGTGGGCTGCGTGGTGGTGGACGTGGTGGTGGACGTGGTGGTGGGCTCCATGGTGACCTCCGTGGTGGGCTGCGTGGTGGTGGACATGGTGGTGGGCTCCATGGTGACCTCCGTGGTGGGCTGCGTGGTGGTGGACATGTTGGTGGCCTCCATGGTGACCTCCGAGGTGGGGGCCTCCCTGATGGCCTCCATGGTGACCTCCATGATGGCCGCCGCCGCCGCCACCATCACGTCCGCCGCCACCGCCACCACCGCCATCATTACCTCCATCTACACCGCCACCGTCATCGCCGCCGACGTCATCGCCACCACCGTCATCGCCTCCGTCTCCGCCTCCGCCTTCGGCATCTCTCTTTTTCCTTTTATGGCTAGAGCGGGATGAGTTGCTGCCTTCGTCGGCGCAGGAAAACATGATGACGGATGCGAGCATCAAGCACGCCACGAAGATCACTCCGGCCTTAAGCAAAGGAGACCCGACCCATCATCACCACCACGGACGCCGGCGCTTGCAAAATCGACCCAGTATCTCGTCACGAATTTCCTCAGCATCTCATAGACAGAAGCAAGAACTCAAACTATTCCTGAGGCGAGGAGCGTTCAATTTAAGCATTGGCCGTAACGATAATGGACCACAAAAGCTGAGGGGACGACTTTGGAGATAATTCCCTTTGGTTGACTTCTCGGGAGTCGCGGTGAAGATTCTTCGAAATTGCTTCTGATCAAACTTGTGGACATTTCTAAATTGGCAACTTGGCGACGTCGAGATGGTGATCGTAAATCTCGGAAAGAGTCGTGCACATGCCCCTGATTGGATCAAAACGTTGAGCAGGGGAAGTTGCGGGTCGATCAAGACAACCGGTGAGACGATTCGACACTCCATGTTCGACGTGGCAGGTTTTATATTTTGGCCGGTTTATGGCTCATTCTGCTTTTAGTCGAAACGTACGGGTCTCTTTCATCTTAAGTCAGCTAGTTTACGATTTCAGAGAGCCGTTGAATCTTCGGGAATTTTTTAGGCAATCTTCGGCAGCTACGAAGAAATTGTTATTCCTGTTGTAGATTTATCGACACACATTGCAACTGATTCAATGTTGTCCGAAACCTTTGAGTGAAATTCCAATCAAGTCATCTCAATGAAAATTTGTCCGAAATTATTAATAGGGCGGGCCAGCCACCACATGCCATCTTAAGTGGCATGTCGGCAATATGTCGTGGTCAACTTTACTAGAAATGATGCCAAGAATTTTGTGACTATTTGTTTTCCGGACAAACTTGATCGTGGCAGAATGAAATATTCAATTGGTTTGATCAACGGCGAAAGAAAGAATTATTCAATTGGTTTGATCAAAGTCGAATGTGGTTATACGCTGCCGATTTGATGAAAGACCAAGTGAAAATTTCTTTGGATATATCCCATTTTGTGTGGACTGATGTTTTTCAAAGACACAGTGGGCTGCAATTCAAGGGCTTGCTAAGCAGAACAAGGTCAACTTGAAGAAGTTGGTTGTGGAAATTGGGACTAGAGATGGCAGCCACGTAATTGGCCCATCATGAATATCTCAGCCATATGCGTTAAACCTGTGATTTTATGGGTGGTTCTCAACTAAACTGACCTATATCACACATATCTGACAAATTTACTAGAAATGGTGCCTTCATGCACAATTTATATTTTCTTCCTTTGTTTTTTTCACCTCCTACGTTAGCCAGATCTGGGGTGTCCTTCTTCCTTGATTTCACAACTGAATCTGCAAACACGGTCGTTGCTCATCGCCGCAAGCTGTCACCGTTGCTCGTCGAGCTCGTGGTTGTCGAGCTCGACAGCCATGGACCGAGCTTCCACATCTTGGCGACCTTGCAGCAGCCGAAGTTCAGCTGCTTCGAGCTAGGTGGCCATTGAAGGCCATGGAGATTGAAGCCGCTTCTTATTTTGTAAGCAATTATTCTTGCTTTAGTGTAGATCAAATCACCGTGAAGCTGATGAATTTTTAAGGGTTTCAATCATTTCCGTCTTATGTGGGTTTTTTAGGGGGGGGTTTCAAATTGTAGAAGCCGAAAAAATTCACATGAGCCCACTCTCTGTAGGCTCGTATAGTTTTAGAAATTCGTCAATTGAGAAAATTGAAGAGTTGTTTGGCGTGATTTGAGTTGTGGCTTACAGATGTGGATGATCATGCTCAAAATCTTGTTGTCATAAGCATTCACGCTTTACCAGGAAAAAAACGGTGGACAGAAAAAGAAAAAAGAAAGAATAAAGAAAAGGATAAAAATGAGAAAACTAAAAAAATTAAGCAAAATAGTATCGCTACGAGTAAAGTTATTTGCGTTAGATAGCTGGATGGGATAATTGGTCGCTGTCACGTCAATAATTTCATGCAAGAAATAGTTGGAAGGATTATATTAGAATTTCACGAAATGATTTAGGACTATGTTGAATTAATTGAAATGTTTAAAATTGAATTAAATTTGCATAATAAGTTGAAGACTCAAGTAGCAATTTTCTTCGCAAAGTATGCTTTTGTCTATTTATAATTATTTATCTAATAACGAATGCCAATAACAAATGCCAATAACAAATGCCAATCAAAGACTAATTTCATTTTATTTTATTGGATGATTTGATGTTGAAAGCACTCTTCATCACTAGGGTTTGAGAGATTGAAGTTTTATATATCCTATTGAACTTTATATATTTTAACAAACGCAT
Source organism: Eucalyptus tenuipes (assembly GCA_014182365.1). Classification (NCBI taxonomy): domain Eukaryota; kingdom Viridiplantae; phylum Streptophyta; class Magnoliopsida; order Myrtales; family Myrtaceae; genus Eucalyptus; species Eucalyptus tenuipes. The sequence goes on along the minus strand of CM024547.1, from coordinate 8,766,205 downwards.
AGCGTGTGTGCGATGCAAAATGGAATTGGATGCATTGTAAGTTAACGGATTCCTCAAGTTAAATCTAATATGAGAAAAAAATTATCAGGAAAATTAACGAGAAAGGACACAAAACACTAGAAATTTATGTCATTCAACCCAAGTGTCGGTTGTTCAAAAAAAAAAAAAACCCAAGTGTCGGTACCTCTTTGAAAAGAGTTGGTAGCAAAGAAATCCATTATGAATGGAGATTACATAGTTACAATCACTCAGATGTTTCCCTACCCAAGGTCACACAGTGTTATCTTACGATTTCTAACAAAAAAAGTCATTCCAGAAATTCACAAAAATGTGTGTTATCATAACCGTGTAAACATTGGTAAAAAAAAAAAAAGGCTAAACAAAACCGGACAGCCAAGAGGTTTATGTGGGCCTCTAGTCAGGTGCCCACCCTGAGCGTAGTAGCAACAAGCTATTGGGAAGCCCGTGATTGGAAGCCTCTGCCATTTGTCCAAAAACATCCCGGACCTATCGATCTGTAGACTTGATCCCAACTCCAAATTTGACTAGAATTTGAGCTGCAAATTTAACAAATTTTTAGCTTGGCACAATGTTCAAAGTGAAGTCTTGGTGCTCGTCATCCATGCAGGCTCTTTCAATAACTCGACAGGTGCTTAACCATTGTAGATGTTCATCAAAATTAAGTAGGGCTCGAACTACTCCAAAGGATTGAACTCAATTCACTCGTCCGCAAAAATCTATATGGCAAGGTGCTTTTTCGAGGTCAAATACTCTCCTGACATGAACACCAAAATAACTCCATGTCCAAATTCAATAACCAATCAAGTCATAGCCATAGTCATTGGTGAAATCAGCATGTCTCTCTACGACGTTTTCTACCTCACAGCACATATAATGGAAGCCAAGGCACAACTACTCAGATTTTGACTATCCTTTAAGTTTCCTATGTCCTAGTTGGCGAAGCTAGTTATTGCCATACTACCAATATTGCTTCCTCTGAAACATACCCTAACATTTGTTGTCCCCAACAAAATTGCACCCTGACTATCTAGACAATTTATGATATACATAAAGTGGGGTATTTATATAATTTTTGTACTGTTGAGTTGCCTTGGGCTTTTTAGATGTAACTCCTTTTCTCCAAACTCACAACCTTCCATCAATCTTCATTATTCCTATCTCCAAACTCGAAACTGCCGTGTTGCAACTAGAGCATTTAACTCAATATCGGCAACTACTCCCTAGGTCATCTACTTCAACCACCTTAAAACTTCATCAATAATCATCTTTGAATAACTATCGGTTGCTATGGATTCGAGCTACTCTATAGGTATTGTTATATTTATTGTACTTTGAACAAATTTAGACTCTGCTAGAAGCACAACCTAATTTTGAATACCATCTAGATCCCTTTGCAATTGATCCATTACTTTTTTTTTTTTTTTTTATAAAAACGAAACAAACTCATCAAAAGTAACCTTGCTGGACGCAAAATCGGATGAATAATCCTTGGTGAACATTCCAATAAATGAAGAAGACCATTTAAAAGAATGATTTTCATTGTGGGCGTTGCTCTCATGATTTCATCTCCATCAATTTATATTGTCCACACATTATATCATGAGGAACTTTATTTCGAGGTCATATGTCTTCTTTCAGTGGGATGATCAAATTTATAAGTGATGAAGTTTGAATCGGCTTTACATAAAACTTCATCTAGATTAGTGGATAATTTGACTAATGCGAGCATATCACCGATAGACTCTTCATGCAGCAATCCCACAAGAGGAAAAATTGTGGTATGTCAATGTTCGATGGATGACTTTACTACTGCGTTTGCTAAAAAGAGAACTGGCTCCATGAAGGTAAATTCCAAGTACCTGTAATGTATTCATAAGTAAAATTGATTGGCAACTTTTTTTTTTCCCGGTCAACTATCAGTAACTTATTAACAAAATAATAACATTATTATTCTGCAATATAGTGTCCAGTTATTGATTTTTTTTTCTGCCAATAGTATCCAATTGTCGATCAACAAGTGTTTTAAGATTTGCCAATTGGGCTTGTCACTTAGTAAATTAACAACAATATAATGGCTTTTACCATCTCTTTCACAAGTAGGTTACCACGCGTTTTAAAATATTACAATTGGACCCCATCAATTAATTAGTAATTTATCAATCAAATAACAATTTTACCATCCTTAAATATAGTATCAAGTAGTATACTACCCTGTGCTATGAAATTTTATAATTAAGCCCGTCGAGTAGTTTGATTTTATCCCCATATATCGAGGAGTAGGCCTCGTTGATTAATTAGTAATTTATCAATGAAAATTCCATGTTACCATATTCAAATCTAGTTTTTGAAAGCAGATTATCGAGTACTTTACTATTTTACCAGTAGGCGTAGCAAGTTTTCGTAACTTAACCGATGATATATTCGATTTCACTACTCTTGCATCCAGTAGTAGATTATCAAGTGCCTTGAAAATTTTACAAGCAGTTCTTTCAAATTAATTAGTAGATTATACCACTAAGGTTGAGAGTACAAATATGGAAATAATTTCAAGTGTGTTCATAATTCACCGGTGCTAGTTTTGTAAGAGTTTTCCTAATGTGGACTACATTAATTGATATTGTAATTTACCGTTTAACGGTTACCGTTTTACGGGGTTTGGTCTAAGCTGAGATAGAAGGTTTCTTAATTAGTCTAATATGGGGGCGGCTAGTGTGGGCTGAGTTGAGCACGGCCCGTAATGAGGGCTGGCTGGAAACTCTATAAATAGTGCTCAAGTCTCTCCTCTAACCATTATTCTCACATGTATCCTCACCTAAGGAGCGTTTACCTAATGCTAAACGTGAGGGGGCCGCCTCATTAAGCCAGTGATACGGAGGGCAACAGAGGAGAAGGATTTGATGCGTGGATCCCCTTAATGAGTGGGTAATCCCTTTTCTGCTTCCGCTTTATGTTCGATGGATCCCAAAACAGGTGCGTTAATCTTTCTACTCAATTATGCATGTTCTTGTTCTGGTTATGGAGATCTTGGGATTGCGCAATTTGCATCCAACATGTGGTATCAGAGCAACCATAACCCTAGAACTTAAACGCATAAAATTTTTGCCCTAATTTGTGATTTTCGAGATTTTTTGTTCAATAAAAATAAAATTAAATCACAAATTCGGACTGGGCTCGACGAGACGAGCAAGAAGGTAGGCGGCGCGTCGCCGGGGGAGGGCTCACGCCCCCACGCGCGGCCACACGCCGCTAGGGCGTCGGAGACGCACCCCACGCGCCCTCACGCGCTCCCACGCGCGGGACGCGGCTCGCGCGTGCGCTCCACGCGCCGCGTACTCGGGCGGCGCGTGGCGCGTGGTTGGCAGCGTTGGATTCGTATGGCCGTCCTCTATCTTGTGGTGTATTTATTTTACATTTATTTTTATTATTTTATGGATGTGAAAATACATATAGAACCTTAAATACGTGTATTTTTAGTGTATTTTTGAGTATTTTTCTTGTATTTTCTGTGATTTTGGAAATACAAGTGTTGGGTTACTAGTATGTTATCACATAAACATTATGTAGGTGTGATTCATTAATAAAATCAAACTTTATTATAAATTGAAACTGGCTTAATGAGATATAACCATTATAGGATAGTATTTGAAGTATGTATTGATATTATGAGAGACAGTAAAAGTTATGAAACTTTTGTTACTCAAGCATACTCATTTACGTCTTGGTAATCATGTCGGGGTGCACAAGAGATATTTTCTTCTATGTTATGAAAAGTTTCTTGTGTTCGTGATCCGTGATCTCGTTGGAGTCTGTTTTTCTGATCATTTATATATATATATATATATATGTTTGATTAATTTTTATTAATGAATAAAGCAATGTAATTAGCATGATATGTGATTTTGGTGATATGCTGCCCCTATCACTAAAGTCAAAATCACATGTATATGGTGTACGTGAGCAATAAAGTTTATATCCCTGATATGAGAGAAGTTTTAAGGATTCAATTGAGTAATGATCGCCAAAGTGGCACGCTTGATTGTATTTGAGAAATTTTGGTCTCATATATTGATTGGGATGTCTCCTGGTCTAATATGTAGTCATACTCTCAAAAGAGGTGATTGTGTATTAGTTCATGGAGGGATACATGATGGTATGGTGGAGGAGTGACTGATCTTAGTGGATCATATGCCAAAGGTAATGAATTCACGAAGATTGAAATATATTCTCATAACCGCTATCATGTGGGGAGTGTACAATTGCATGTCATGTATTCTGCCCAAAGGTGATTATATGATTATGCGTGTAACTCTCTGGATGTGTACTTGTACGTCAAGTTACACAATGCTCACATGATGCTAATTACACACATTACTTGTTATGTGAGCAATAAGGTTTATATCCCTGGTATGAGAGAGTTTCAATGATTCAATTGAGTAGTGACTGCCAAAGTGGCACGCTTGGTTGGATTTGAGAAATTTCGGTCTCATATATTGATTGGGATGTCTTCTGATCTAATGCATAGTCATACTCCCAAAGGAGGTGATTGTGTATTAGTTCATGGAGGGATACATGATGGTGTGGTGGAGGAGTGTCTAATCCTAGTGGTTCATATGCCCAAAGGTGATGATTGCACGAAAATTGGAATATATTCTCGTAACTGCTATCATGGAGGGAGTGTATAATTGCATGTCATGTATTCTGCCCAAAGGTGATTATATGATTGTGTGTATAACTCTCTGGATGTGTACATGTACGTCAAGTTACATAGTGCTCACATGATGCTAATTATATACATTACTTGTTATTTTAGTCACATTTTCTGTAATTAATAACTCAACTATTATTGAGGTTTTTACTGTTTCAAATTTTAAGTTGTGGACATATGATTTGTTGCTTGAGAAAAGAGCAATAGAATTTGCTTAGTGTCCATGAAGCGTTCCATTGTGGAACACTTGAAAAGAAGTTTGCTTGCGGACTGCATTGCAATAATATGATGGAAGCCTTAGTTGCTTGAAATTATGTCTTGTTTGATATCGTAATTAGGACACATCTACAAAGATCGTGTTTAAGTCCTAATGACATATATATCTCGTATATGGTGAAGAGATTGTTTCTAAAAGTTTTCTTTTTAAGGAATAATCTCACACATGTTTAAAGAAAGAATAGAAAAGTTGATAATATTGATATTTTGTCTACTCTTAACAGCTATCTAAAGACTTCTATAGAATATTGTGGAAGTTAAATGACCGAGATAAAGAATAAATTGGTTAGAATGAGTCTTAAAGGTTGTCAGGCTTAATAGTGGCAGTGAGTATTTTGGCAAGTATAACAATGCAAAATAGCTTAAAGGGTCATTTGTCAAATACTTGATAAATTCTGGGGTGGTAATCTAAGTACTATGCCTGAAAATCCTGACAAAAAGATTTGGCTAAAAGGCCTAATTGCACCATAATAAACATGGTGATGAGCAAGACTAATTCATCTGGTCTGATGTGGGTTGATATTTTGAAAGTAACCTTTTCATATACAAAATGTGTTTCTTACCAAAGTTGTTTCATAAACTTTTTTTTTGAGTTATGAACTGGACATAAATTACTAGAATCATATTAAATTTAGAGGTGTCATACAGAAGTGAGGTTATCGAATCCAATATTAAGTGTGTTGGAATTTAGATCCACTCGAAATTATTTTGTATCTTACTCAGATTGTTCAAAGGGGTATTGATTTGATGACCCTAATAAAGGTACAATAATTATGGAATCACATATAATAAAGTTTCTAGAGATCGACGTAATTGTAGAGGATAGTTGCTCTCAGACTATTATCTTTAATAGTATATTGGATGTTACTGTGTTTTTTGTCTTTGCCTATACGAGATAATTATGGAATCTCTGTACCATAGATTAAACTTGTTGAGGTTCAAGGTACTATTCTTGATATAATTTATGATGAAATTTCTCAAAACTCTCAAGTGCATAATGATGTGATTGTATCGGGAGATCTGTTAGGGAAAGACGGTCAGTTATACCATTAGACTATATAGTCTATTTGTGAGAGCATGATTACAATATCCACTACATGGTTGATTTAGTGACATATATATAAATGTCGTTTTCTTGTTTTCAGTGAAGTATGTGATTAGATGCCACAAAAGATGTTAAAGTCTTCACTCTGAAAGAATATTTTAAAGAAAGATTGTGAAGTTTAAAACGAAATTAGTAACAAAAGTTTTCACTCTGAAAGAGGGGTGGATATTTAACAGTGAAGAAATAATTATTTCTTTATAGTATTTTTTAAAGATTCTTTCAGAGTGAACGTGTCATTAATAGCTCTTTTGATATGGAATTACGCCAAATAAATACAAAATCTATATAGTGCAATTGGGAGATTTTGCTGCACATGTTTTAAGTAAACTTGTGTGTAGACTGAAAAGTTTTAATTCATGGTCTTAAGCAAGTTTCCAGACAATATTATTAAAGTTTCATAGTGTTGTTATTTTGTTCAATTGGGAACAAAGTAATTTAATATACTTGCAAGGTCGGTGGGAGGAAATTTATTTTTCTCATACTCTATGAACATAATATTTTGCTTACAAGTAATGACCTTGAGGCATCTCTTGTTCTTTGCACTAAGATCCGTAAAGATTGTTCTGGCCATATTTTATTAGATTTATCTCAGAGGACATTTGCCGATCGTATTTTGAAAATATTCAATTTACATCAATGCAAGCCAGGAATTGCTCCTGTCGTTAAGGGTGATGGACCGAATCCATTACATTGTCCTTATTTAAATATTGAGAAAATCTAGTTAAAGGATGTACCTTGTGTCGAGTGCACTTAAAAGTATAATGTATGCTCGAATTTGCACTAGACTCAATATCGTCTTTTGACGGGACTTCTAGGCGAGATATCGGTCAAATCCGGGACGTGATCACTTGGATTGCTGCCAAGAAAGGTTTTGAGGTACTTAAAGAGGACAAGAGATTATATGCTAATTTACAAATATGTTCAATTATTACAATTAGTAGGGTATTTAGATGTAAACTTTGCTGGCTGTTATGATGACATGAGATTAATAATGGAATAAATATTTATGTTAGCAGGAAGTACAGTAAATAAAGTTCTATGGCATCTTCTACTATGTAAGTAGAGTTAGTAACATTCTTTTATGCTGTTACTTGGGCTATTAGGCTCCGGAACCTCATTAGGGGTTGACCGTTTTTAACTTTATGGATAGACCCATACGGTTGTATTGAGACAATATATATGTAGTATTATTTATTAACTACAGTGGTCTCAAGGGGTCTATATATATGGCGGTCAAAATTTTTGACCATAAAGAAACGGTACAGAAAGGTGACGTTATAACATAGCATATTTTCACAGATGATATGGTTGCAGATCCACTAACTAAAGGACTATGCCCATGTGTATTTGAGTGACATGTCATTAGCATGGGCCTAGAAGCATCATGAGATGTTGTTGTTTAGTGGGAGCTATTTTGGCTTTACTATGATAAAGTTTACATCTGTGTTTGTTACATTTAGTAACAGTTTCATATGTATCAACTTTTGCATTCAATAAAATATTTTTTGAATGTGTTGTTTTTATGTTGAATACATATTGATAAAGTCTCAAGGTATTATATAAACCTTGGGTGAAGGCTAGGGGCATCTGGTTATTAGCCTTGTGCATATGCCTTGTTATTCATAAAGAAAGGTTAACCATAAGGATAAGGCATATGTGGGTTCGTTGGAACCATAAAGACATTCTCTAGTGGCACAAGTTTTTTGTGATGCTTAAGGTAAGAGAATGGGCATTCTCTAGTGGCACAAGTTTTTGTGACGCTTAAGGTAAGAGAATGGTGACTGACAAATGGGATCTCTCTATGAGAGATGTTATCCATTTGACACACTATCATATTGAATCCATATCAATAAAGTTGAAAGCACTCGTGACCATGGAAGGCTCTGTGTGTATACATGTAGTTATCGCCATGATTCGGTGTTTGAGACTTTATGGGATAGGATTGATTATTAAGAATTATCTCTAGACCAATGTGCGCACATACAGTATGATTTCAATTAATATAGTCCAAGTGGGAGAATGTAAGAGTTTTCCTAATGTGGACTACATTAATTGATATTGTAATTTACCGTTTAACGGTTACCGTTTTACGGGGTTTGGTCTAAGCTGAGATAGAAGGTTTCTTAATTAGTCTAATATGGGATTGGCTAGTGTGGGCCGAGTTGAGCCTGGCCCGTAATGAGGGGGCCTGGCTGGAAACTCTATAAATAGTGCTCAAGTCTCTCCTCTAACCATTATTCTCACATGTATCCTCACCTAAGGAGCGTTTACCTAATGCTAAACGTGAGGGGGCCGCCTCATTGAGCCAGTGATACGGAGGGCAATAGAGGAGAATGGTTTGATGCGTGGATCCCCTTAATGAGTGGGTAATCCCTTTTCTGCTTCTGCTTTATGTTCGATGGATCCCAAAACAGGTGCGTTAATCTTTCTACTCAATTATGCATGTTCTTGTTCTGGTTATGGAGATCTTGGGATTGCGCAATTTGCATCCAACAAGTTTGCCTCTCTACAAGAACTGGTTTTTAATGCCATGTGTTGATTGAAGCATATGCTTTGCAAGCTAGTCTCTGCGAACCTTGCTCTACAACTCTTCTATCCATCAACTACTTATTTAGCTAGCAAATCATAGTACCTTTACCAACACCAACATAGAAAAAATAAATAATAGAAGACTTGACTTCAAATTAGCAGCCGCCGCCCCCGCCCTCGCCCCCGCCCCTCCCCCGCCGCAACCTCCACCACCGCCCCCGCCGCACCCGCCCCCGCCCCCACTTTGCAACCTCCGCCACTGCCCCCACCACAACCACGGCAGCCGATGCGGCTGTCGCTCCCTCCGCCTCCGTGGTGACCTGCGTGGTGGGTTGCATGGCGGTGGACATGGGGGTGGCCTCCATGGTGACCTCTGTGGCGGTGGCCTCCCTGATGACCTCCGCGGTGACCTCCATGATGGCCACCTTTGCCTCCGTCTCCGCTGCCCGCCGCCGCCCCTGCCACTGCTGTCATCGCCTCTGTCTCCGCCACCGTCATTGCCTCCGTCTCCACCTCTGCCTTTGGCATCTCTCTTTTTCTTTTTATGGCTAGAGCGGGACGAGTGGTCGCCTTTGTCGGCACAGGAAAACACTACGACAGACGCGAGCATCAAGCACGCCACGAAGATCACTCTGGCCTTAAGCAGCAGAAGACCCGATCCATCATCACCACGAGCGCTGGCGCTCGCAAAATCGATGCAATTTCTCTCCATGAATTTCCTCATCTTATGGAGGGATATGCAAGAACTCAAACTATTCCTAAGGCTCGGATCATTCAATTTAAGCACTGGCCATAACGATGATGGACCACAAAAGTTGAGGGGACGACTCTGGAGATAATGCCCTTTGGCTGACGTATCGGGAGTCGTGGTGAAGGTTCTGCGAAGTTTCTTCTGATCAAACTTAGACAGTCTTAAAATGGCAAAGTGGTGACGTCGAGCTGGTGATCGTAATCTCAGATAAGGGTCGTGCACATGCTCCTGATTGGACCAAAACGGTGAAAAAGCGAAGTTGCCGGTCAATCAAGACGGTCGGTGAGAAGATTCGACTCTCCATGCTTGACTCTGTTTTTGGTTGAAAGGTACAGCTCTCTTAATCTTAAGTCAGCTGGTTTATGACTTAAGAGAGCCGTAGTATCTCTGGGAATTTTTTAGGCAATCGTGGGCAGCTACGAAGATATTGTCATTCCCATCGTAGACTTATTGCATATTTTGCAGTTGATTCAGTGTTGTCCGAAATCTTTGAGTGAAACTCCAATCAAGTCCTCCTGATGAAAGTCCGTCTGAAATTGTTAATGTGGTGGTCTAGCCATCACATACCATCTTAAGTGGCACGTTCGACAAATTTACTCAAAACGATGCCTTTATGCAGAACTTGCATTTTATTTTCTATCTTTTTTGTTTTTTTCACCTCCTCCTTTAGCCAGGTCTGGCACGTCCTTCTACCTTGATTTCACGATTGAATTCTGCAGACGCCTTTGTTGCTCAACTCTACAAGGTGTCGCCATGGCTCGTCGAGCTCGACAGCCATGGGCCGAGCCTCCACATCTTGGCGAGTTTGCAGCAACTCAAGTTCAGCTTCTTCGAGCTCGGTGGCCATTGAAGGCCAGGGAGATTGAAGCCGGTTCTACTGCTTCTTAGTTTGTAGGCGATTATTCATTCATGCTTTAGCATATATCAGATTATTGCGAAGCTGATCGAATTTTTTGGGGTTTCAATCATTTCCGTCTCATATGGGAGGGAATTCAGATGGTAGAGGCCGAAAAGAATTCAAATGAGCCCACTTTCTGTAGCCTCATAGGGTGTTAGAAATTTGTCAACTGAGATAGTTGAGGAGTTGTTTGGCTTACGGGTATGGATGATCATGCTCAAAATATGTTGTCATAAGCCTTCACGCTTTACCAGGCCAAAAAAATAAACAGTGGACAGAAAAGGAAAAAAGAAAGAATAAAGAAAAAGATAAAAATGAGGAAACTAAGAAAATTAAGCAAAACAGTATTGTTTCGAATAAAGTTGTTTGAGTTTAATAGACGGGATGACTGGATTGCCATGTCAATAATTTCGGGCGAGAAATAATCAGGGGGACTATATTAGAATGTCATGTAAGGGTTTAGACCTATAGTGAATCAACTAAAATGTTTAAGATTGAATTAAATATGTATAATAAATTTAAGATTCAAATAACAATTTTCTCTGCAAAGTATGCTTTTTTCTATTTATTAGTATTTGCTAATAACGAATACCGATCAAAGACTAATTTATTTTATTTTATTAGATCATTTGATGCTAAAAGCATTGTTCATCAATAGGGTCTTAGAGATTGAAATCTTATATATCCTATTTATATAATTTTTTTTTTTACAAACACAGCATGTGTGTGATGCAAAATGGATGTGGATGCGTTGTGAAATAACTATTCAAGCTAATGGATTCTACAATTCAAATCTAATATGATAAGAAAAAATTATTGGGAAAATCAACGAATTATGAGAAAGAGCGCTAGAAATTTATGTCATTCAACCCGAATGTTGGTACCTACTCCTTGAAAAGAGTCGATAGAAGAGAAATTCATTATGAATAGAGACTACATAATTACAATCACTCACATGTTCCCTACCCAAAATCACTCTCAAAATAAATCTATCAATGTTATCTTACAATCCCTAAAAAATAAGTCATTCCAGAAACTCACAAAAGTGTGTGTTATTAAAATAGGCTAAACAAAACCGGACAGCCAAGAGGTTTATGTCGGCCTCTAGTCAGCTGCCCGCCCTGAGCGTAGTAACAACAAATTATAGGGAAGCTCCTGGTTCGAAGCCTCGGCCATTGGTCCAAAAAAATCCCGGACCTATCGATCTCTAGACTTGACCCCAACTCCAAATTTGACTAGAATTTTGAGCCCCAAGTTTAACAATTTTTCGCTTGGCTTAATGTTCATGGGCAGGGCTTAATGTTCATGGGCAGGTCACGGTGCTCGTCATCCATGCAGGCCCTCCCAATACCTCAATAGATGCTTAACTACTTTAGATGTCCATCAAAACTGCGTTGGGCTCAAACTACTCCAAACGACTGAACTCAGTTCGCATGTCTGCAAAAATCTTTGCGGCTAGAAACTTTTTCGATGTCAAATCCTCTCTTGACATGAACACCAAAACAACCGGATTTCCAAGCCATCATCACCACCAATCAAGTCATTAGACCACGCTACCTCTTCAGCTCCTTCTGCTGTCATAGCCATAGTTGTCGTTGAAATCAGTTGTCTCTCCACGGCATTTTCTAACTCGTAGCACATGTAATGAAAGCCAAATCAACTGATTCCTTTGAAACATACCCTAACATTTTTTGTCCCCAACAAGATTGCACCATTACAGTTTAGATAATTCGTTATATGTAGAAAGTGGGCACCTAAAATTTTTTTGAACTACACGTGGAGGAACCTTGGAGCTTTCTAGATGTACTTCTTACCTCCAAACTCACAACCGTCCATCAGTCTTCACTCTTCATATCTCCAAATCGAAACCGCCATGCTACACCCATAGCATTTAACTCAATATTTGCAACTACTCTCTAGGTCATCTTGTACTTTGAATAAATTTAGACTTTTCTAGAAGTAGAGAAAATTATCAAAAAAGTCATAAACCTATTGTAATAGTGTTGATTTAGTTTTAAACTTATTTTTTTGCTAATTGATTCCTAAAACTTTTGCAATTGCGTAAATTTAATCCATCAGTCAGATTTATCGAAACATTGAGAAATATATCACATTGGACAAAGGATCTTCCACCTAACTTTGAACATTACAAGCAAGTTGCCTCAACTTTCCATCTCAAAAAAATATGTTATCATCTGAAAGTTTGTAATGTTAGAATCTATAATATCATTAGTAAGTAAAATTGGTTGGCAACTTTCTTGTCCAGTCAAGTATTTGTAACTTACGAGCAAAATAGTGATTTTATTTTTCTCAAATCTAGTATCCAATTATAGATTTTTCTCGGCCAATAGTATCCAATAGTAGATTAACAAGAGCTTTTAAATTTGGCTTTACTAACATAACAGTTTTTGGTTTACTTTGAAAACAACAACTTATTGTGTGAGCCACAAATTTTTGAAAGAGTGAACTCCGCCATAATATATAATAATTTATTATTTGGTTTTTTGTGGTTCAGGAAAGAATGTTTTTCTCATAGTAAATTAAAAACTGTTACCCAATTATTCTTTTTAAAATTTGATAATTGGGCTCGTCAATTAGTTAGTAATGGTTTTACCATCTCTTTAACAAGTAGATTAGTACTGTTTTATTGCAAGTGGGCTCTAGCAATTAATTAGTAACTTATCGATAAAATAACAATTTTATCATCCTTCATATTTAGTCATATGATACCAAGTGCTACTGTCATGGCCCGAACCTTGAGCGCGTGCCCATCCCTCGGTGGTCGATAACAGACGACGTCCCAGGACGCGTCGCCGATCCTTTCTTTTAATACGCATGCGGAAGTGAACTATTACCCCTAACAACAACCAACACGGGATAGAAAAGCAAGAGACAAATTCACAACCAATACACTTTTATAAGCACCCCGGTTTATATACAAGACTAGTCCAAAGACAAAAGTCTACAAAAGACCAGCTCTCAAACTAAGCTGTCCTATGACCAGCTAGTCGGACACATTCACCGATCCTTCGGTCTCCACAGGCTCCGAGGGCGTCGGGTCCTCCACGGCACCATCAGGAGGGTTAGCTGTGTTCTCGCCCAGAGCGGCGTTAAGCGCAACAGCAGGGATATCAAATCCCTGGATGGGACCTACCCTATACCCGTTCAGTCCATGACGATACCATGCCCTAAATCAATAAGGTACCCTCTCAAGTAGGTCCTCATCAACCCAGATGGTGGTCACCACTAGCTCATAGACCTAATGACTACAAGGGACCGAGACGTCCATACCCTGCTCAGTAATAGCCTGCGGCTGTCCAAAACATTCCGAAGGAACCGCCATCTAAGGACCTGAAAAGATAAGCCCACGACGGGGTGAGACAATGTCTCAGCAAGTTCACCACCTAAACCCTGATTAGTACACCAACTCAACTAGGGGTATCTCTCCAGAACCACCCCACAAACAAAATCACAACTAACAACCAACAATCAAATAGTCGATTCGCATGCAACCTTACCCGGTATGCCATACCGTATATGTTGAATCTCAGCACAATACACGCAGTGCACATGGCCACTAGATGATACAGTTCATCAATCACATACGAGTCATGTCACAAGCAATCTCACCTGGCTATTGTCACACCCTGCACGTTATCGATTTATTCGTGCGTACCATAAACAATGTGATCAACTCATGCATAATCAAAACCAATGATACCATGATTCTCATACGATTTTGCATATTAGTGTGCCATACAACACATATCGATCAATCACACGAGTCCCGATTATAAGGTAAAATCGTTATGACACGGCCCATACCGTGCCACACAATTTTAGCTCATGATAAGGCCTGACCATCTCAACACTCATGCGTGTTCCATTTATTTATGACCTCCCGACCATGACCAACTTTCCAGTCAGCGATCATCCAACTCCTGCTGGGCTACCGATGAAAATCGGGCTTCTTCCCGCCTCGTCGGGCACGGCAATGCCTAGAACTTCCGCCTAGACGGTATCCCAAAGAGGGACATCGGTCCAGAATCTACTGCGACCGGCTTCCGACTCCTGCCGAGTATCGCCCCTAAACTTCCATTGGATGACAATTCAACTTTTAATTACGCAAGCATACCACCACAACTCACTACGCATCGCCCCCAAACTCCCGTTGGGTGACGGATCCCACTTCTTAATCATGCAAGCACACCACTAAGACTCCCTTTTAATCGGTGAGCATTTAGCCAATGCACACATGCTTGCATATACACTTTCAAATCATCTTCCCTAAAGGCGGTCCATTTCCAACGTCCCTCGGACAAAACATATTTTCCCTTTTTAGAACTCCACACGATTCATGCGGATGCCCATGCATTTATACACTTAAATCACTTCATAAGATCAAAACACATGAAATTAGACACTTTTTCACTGTCGGATGAACAGTGCTCGTGAACAATACTCTGTGAACAGTACCGCGTGAACAGTGAATTTCCAGAATTCAATAATTAATAATTTAAATTCAGAAATCATTAAAAACATTAATTAACGTAAACAGCCAATCAATGCTTAATTAACCACATAAGCCACATTAAGCAAATAAAGCAAGATTAAGCTAAACTAATATTAATCATCCATCTAACTACCTATCTTAGGGCTAATACAACTTAATTAAATCTCCTAAACTAGAATTAACACTAATTAAACCAACCCTAAGAAAGTTTAGGCATTAATCGATGGATTAGGAGCTAAACTCACTCGTTAAGCAGGCCGAAGACATGGACGTGGCAGCGACGACGGAGGCGAAGCTCGGGAACCTCTACCACGACGATCCAAGGCGGTCTCGGGGCTGAAACAGCAGCCACAACCTCTGCCTCCCACTGAAACATTGAAAACTGGATTGCCGGAGGAAGAGGGAGGTTGAATGGCTTGGTTAGAGCTCTGACGAGGGGTTGGTCGGTGACTGGCAGCACTTGGGGGTCGAAGGGGACCTGCTGGTGGCTGGGCCGGGTGGAGTAAGGGTCGAAATGGAAGAAAAAGGCTAAAACGGGCGAAACGGGCGAAATAGTGCGGGTGGGCGGGCGGATCGACGGACCGGCGAGCGGTTTCTTCCGGCTGGCGGCGGGTCACTGGCGCTCCGATCGGTGAACGGTGGGTCCCAGTACTGATTTGGGCCTTCGAAGACAATGGTGGGTGGCACGGACACCGATTCGCGCGGGAAGGTAACTATTATCTCCCTGTTTTTGGAGGAAGGTCAAGCGGAGCAAAAACGGGGAAGGAAAGGGAAAACAGGGGAGAGAGGGCTGCGAATTTGCTTCAGCTGAAGAGGGGAGAGAGAGAGAGAGATGTGAGGGCTAGTTTCTCTGGTTCTCTCAAGCTCTCAAATGCCTCAACCATGGATAAAGTGAGGCCAAGGGAATAAGAAGAAGATGGCTATTGAAGGGAGACCACCATTTGGCCTCAAAAGTCCATGCCTTCTATCCATTTCACTCATTGCATGCCCCCACCACCTTGGCTGTCATCCAAGGCCAATTTGCAGCTTTCAATCTTCCACCACACACTTCTCAAATGGTCCAAAATGTGGAGTCCCCCATGGCCTACGAATTTTGGACCCATTTCCCCCAAATCCACTTCAATTCCTTTTCAATTCTCCCTCAATTGGACTCAATTCGGTCCCTATAAATTCAACTAAGATGCCATCGTCCCTCTTAGGATTTTTCCTCATCGATTTGTCCAACTTGAATCCCAAAAATGCGATAAAAAACGGTCCTCTGATTTTCTCGGTCAAAAACAGCCTTACTTTGAATTTTCGCAAAAAATCTCGGTTTGCAGAAAAATCTTCGGATGATGAGTCGACGTTCCTAAAATGAATCATGACATGACAGAACTTAATCGGCTTTAAATTCGCGGTTAATTTCAATCTGGCGCGATTTTAGCATGACCTAGCCTATCGGGTAGCTTTTAAATATTTTTAATGCAATTGACCCGTGGTCGATTATTTTTTAGCCGCAACGTACATCTTCGACACATTGGCGACTCTCGGTTATCGTGAAAATCTCGAGGTTTCAAATACGGGCACAGAGTACCAAAACGACAGAAAAACCGGTCTAGTGCTGTTCGACGATAATTTTGCAATCAAGTGGAATCACCCACACTTAATCACACACCTCTGTCGAATCGTCCTATCTCTGGTCTCTGATCGATTTTTAGTTGTGCCGTAGTACCCTTGCAGATTAGCACGGTCGAGCAGTTGATTCCTAGTCGAATTCTCATGTCTATTGCATTTATATTCCTTAACGGCTTCATCTGATAGGCTAGTTATCTCATGAGTGGCCAACTCAGAGAAAAGAACTATCGGTGCGTCGATGAAAAGCCCAGCTTATTCAATCGAAAACAGAACCCGAAAATCAAGATGTCACGGCTATAAAATTTTATAATTGGGCCATCAAGTAGTTTGCGACTTACAAATGAAATAATGATTTTATCATCATAGATTGAGTATGCATACCAAATGCCTGAAAATTTTATAAGTGGGCCCCTTCGATTAAATAGTAACTTATCAATAAAAATTTTATGGTACGTTTTCGAATCCAATATTCAGAAGCAGATCACAAAGTGCTTTATTATATTGGCAATGAGTGCAGCTAGTTATTGGTGACTTGCCGATGAAATAATGATTTCACTACTCCACATCCGGTAGTAGATCACGGAGTGCTTTGAAATTACACAAGTGGGTCCTTCGAATTAATTACCAGATTATCCATTCGGTTATAATAACATCTAAACTTAGGTTCAAAACATTTATTTAATTCGTTAAAACCATCCATCCAAACAATATAGTTGGATAGTTCGTTAAGTTCCAGCACTAGTCAACCGATGGGTTTGGGACTCCACTTACATATCCCTCCAACGTTTATAACAATCTTGGATCTTAACTTCAAGTGTCAAATTCAAAATTACGACGAGTTTTTCACCGTAGTCCCTCCAGCTTCCATCCCTACTCAAGCAAAGCTTCTCTCTCATCGAGTGTCTAAGACTCGCCAAACTAAAGGTTGGGCTGAAAATCGCATAGCAGAGGATATGAGATAAGCATTGGCCACACAAAATAGAGAGTTATGGAAAATGCTACTTCATGGTCAAGAAACCAGTGAAGGCTTTAGTAGCAAAACACGACACATCCAACGAGAGTGGCCGAAGGCCCATGACCACCTCCTCCATGGTGACTTCCGTGGTGGCCTCCATCGTGGTGGTGGCCGTCATCACCTCCGACTACGTAGTAACCACCACATTGGATGTCTCTCTTTTGAAAAAATTATCTAAAAAGTCCTAAACCTATTATACTTTAGTCACTTATGTCATAAACCATTTAATTATACCAATTAATTATACCAATTGAGTCCTAAACCTTTTCATATTTTGCCAATCGAGTCAATTCAGCTATATTTTGGTCAGAAAATCATTTAACGTAGATGCCGTCCTATGTGACATGAGTGGCATTGACATGGATAATTTTTAATAACATTCTAATAGTTTCTTGATTATTTATTTATTTATCTTCTTTCCTTTGTTTTTTCCCCCAATTTTGGCCAGCAAGGTCATCGGCCGACCATTATCGGCCACAAAAAAGAAGGCCAACGTCACTCAATTGGCTTGGTCGGCAAGGGCTGTGACGCCCTCACCCAAAGTAGGCGAGGGTCACTAGCCCTCGACTATGGCCGGAGTTGGGAAAAAAAAGGAAAGAAAGAAAAGAAAAAGGAAAAGAAGAAAAAAAATTAAAAATTGAAATATTATTAAAAATGTATCCATGTCATTGCCCATCATGCTATGCGGGAAGGCTAGTGTTCACGTTAGCGATTTTTAATCAGGATTTGCACTGATGGTCTCAATTGGCAAAATGTGAAAAGATTTGGGACTTAGTTGACACAATCAAAAGATTTAAAACTGAATTGGTAAAAGTGTAATAAGTTTAGGAATTTTTTTGACAATTTTCCCCTCCTTTTCTTTTTGCGGCAAGAGCCAGACGAGTTGATGCCATCGTTGCCTCAAGAAAACATAATGACCAACGTGAGGATCAAGCACAGCACGAAGATCACTCCGGACTTGAGCAGTAGAAGATCCGTTCCATCATCACCATGAACTCCGGCGCTTGCAAAAGCGACCAAATTTCTCGCCTCTAATTTCCTCATGATCCCATGGAGAGATGAAAATACCACCAAATTTTCATTCTCTAGATGTGGGTTTGATTGACGATAAGGTCACTTTTACCCATGGAGCCCAATGCCAACCTAAACCTTCTTAATGGCACCCTATTGCGAGATTTTACACTCTATCAATAGTTGGTTGATAATTTAGTATATCTCATCATTACCCATCCTAATATAACCTTCTTAGCTCATGTCCAAGAGGTAGCTTTTTCCGTTCTACTCACTATGGTGATGTGCCGTTCATTTTCTAATCACTTGTATAATGGTTTGTATCTTACTAAGCCAAGTAGTTACGGAACTGCCGAAAAAGACGCAAAACCCTATTGTAGAAATGCAATCATTAACATCCCCGGTATAGTCCGCACTCAAGTAGACATGTCGCTCCAGTATAGTGTAGGAAGGATGGTAAAGATCATATCATAAGATCACTCTCAGAAAGAAATCTCTCTCCTTCCTAAAGCTCCGCATCATTTCCTTTTTCTAGATCCGAACCTAAGCATCAGAGGACCGATCCAGGCACAAAATCCGTACGCCCAATCAAATTCCAGCAAGACCTTAGGCAGAGTTCGTGGTTCTCATTTCAGCCTTCAATATTGGCGCTGTTTGTGGGAATGAATGAATAGCTTTGTTGTTCTTCCTCGAAATTTCTGGAAATGGCCTTACTGAAATCCAACAACGCCCCTCAACAATTTGAAGAAAGGAAGGCATTTTTCCATCGACATCGTGTCTTGTCCACAAGATCTTGTAGGGGAGTGTTAAGTTTGAGCTTGTTGGGGTTCTGAGGAAGCAAGCAATCTTCTTCCTTTTGGACCGCTGGAGAGGCTGCTCGGTAGAAGTAAACTAGAAGTCTCCTTCATGACGAGTAAAAAAAAAGCGACCTGAGAGTGTCCCTGTCGGGCCGCACCTCTAATTGTCTGGGTGTAGCAAGTAAAAATTACCTTTGGTAATGGCTGACCGGAACAATGGAAATACTTTGTCACCACTAGCCATCTCGCGGCTTCTTCATCCAATTTCCATAGCGCTCGAGGGTTTACTGCAAGAAGAGAAATGTTGAAATAAATGATATATAAATGAAGTTTCCGCTATTAAAAGGGGACATATTCAAGAAGTGTTACCCCGGGACGTACCCCTACCATTATAAGGTGGGAACGGAGTAAGAATAGCTTCGAAGAGACTTTGTCGGTGATCAGGCCCTTGATGTCCCCGTTGATCCCCTCAACTACGATCTCTAAGACTAGCTTCGAAGAGACTTTGTTGGTGGTAATGTGTCAAACAGTGTCTGATTCTATTCTTTTACTTCCTGAAAAAGAAAAAACAAAAATTAGTTTAGTAACTTTTTTATTCCCGGTTGAATACAAAAGACTTTTTTATTCTTGGGAATGGATTTAGAATAGAATCAAGATGTACAAAAAATTTGCTTCTTTGTTCCCGTAAATAACTCCATAATCAAGCATTTTATTTTATTTTTTTCTCTTTTCTTTTCTTATTTTTCTCTTCCTCTTCTTCTTCCTCTAGCCGATTGTCGGCCACGACGATAGCCAATGACCGACTAGATGAGGTCAGGCAACCTCGCTGGAGCCTCGGCAGGGGTCAATGAGGCTCTCCCAAGGCCGGCGACTAGCAAGAGGAAGGAGAAGAGAAGGAAAAAGAAAAAGAAAAGGAAAAAAAGAAAAAAGTAATAAAATTACTTTAAAAAATTAAAAGAAATTCTAAGTCACAAAAAAATTTGAGATTCGTACCAAATACATTTTATTTTGGGAATAGATATTTTAGACAATTACCACATGCCTTCAAATACTTACAAATTATTTAGAGAACGGAATAAAAAAAAACTATTTTTAAGTAAAAATTATTTTCGGAAAAAAAGTTCTTATCAAACACACTCTTCAATGGTCTTTGTGGAGAGCGGCTCACCTTGTTGGGAGCCTCCCCTGCCTCGGTAGGTGAGTCCAATCCTTGTTGGATCCAGGAAATAAACCTTTCCAGCCCAGCGGAGAATTAGAAGAGAGCGTGTGATATATCTAATGGTGTTAAGAGTGAGCTGGCGCGACGGGAGACCTAAGGATTTAGTGGAATTGGAAATCTAGGGCCAGCAGCTAAGCGTTCTTGGCTAACGCTTATGCAGCCAGGTTTAGGCGTACAAGCCCAGTCCACAAACCAGGACAATAAATGGTGAAATTTCCAGGAAATCGGCGTCTCTTCTAATGTCAGCTAGATCTTCTAAGGTGAGGGAACTAAAGAATTAGCTAGCAGGAAAGCCAAGATCCGCGTTGCAGACCAAGGTCGAGAGGAAGAGGATGGGTCGGAGGACCCCACACTGGGGGCACGATATTGGGTTGAGAACCCAAGTTGACCAACTGATCATCTCGAGGGCAACGTAGAACAGAAAGAAGATCAACTTGGAAGCGAAGAAGTGATGCTTGAAAGCTAGGGAGGGAAATCGACGATTCGAGATTAACTCAAAAAATCCTGCTTAGTGGGACAGTTACCATTCACTAGAAATCAAGTGCCAGGGTTGCTGTCGGTTAAAGGGCTGCATGGGAACGTTTCGGTTCCTTGATTTTCTGTTTTTTTGTTCCCCGGAGTAAAAAAAGAACAAAAATCTGTTTGGTAACACAAATTAATTTTTCTATTCCCTGAAATAAAAAAATGACCTAGAAATAAATTTGGAATAGAAACAAAAAGTAAAAAAAAAAAAAAAAACAAATCTTATTATTCTCGTAAACAATTTCTAGAAATAAGCCATTTTTTTCTTTTTTTTTTTTTTTTTTTCTTTTGTTCTTCTTCCTCGCCGTGGTCGCTGTCCTTGGATTTGTTGCTGCCTGCGTACTACTAGCTGCCCGCCAATTGCCAGTCATCTTCGGCCACCGCCGCCATCGTTGGTTGACCGTTGCCGCCCACCACCCGACCGCCGCAGCTCACTTCTTGCTGCCGCCAACGTTTGTCACTCGAGCATCAATGCCTACCAACTACAGGCCTTCACCGCGGGCCGCTAGTTGTCGCCACTTGGCCCCGCCCCTTGCCACCCCGGCGACGGGCGGAGGGTGGCGATCGGGCGGCGGCGGTCAGCGATCGGTATTTGGCAATCGATGAGCAAGAAGAAAAATGAATAAATACAAAAATTTATGGATTGTACCAAATACATTCATATTCTTTTTCTATTCCAAGAATAGAAACTTTGTATAGTTATCAAACACGTTAATTGACTCAGAAATTGTTTTAGGTAGTAAAAATGGAAAAGAACTATTTCTAAAAAGAAATTATTCCCCAGAATAAAAATGTTACCATTCGCATCCTAAATTACTATTAAACGGGTTAGATTGTGCAAGCCAATTGAATGGTCTAGAGCTAACATCGGTATAACTTTCTTGCTTGGTGTAAACCTCCGAGTAGGATAGATGTTGATATGATGGTGAAGTTACATCAATATGCAGCGGCCAAGCTATGACCACTAGATGTAACGGCCGAAAATATAAGGCTTCCTAGCTCCCTCTCTGCCTCTTTAATTAACGCCAAGAACAAAAGGGAAGCATACTTGGAATCCATTTTAATCTTGGTAAGTCAGATACACCAAATGAGGCTGAGGGTGGAAACAAGTGATGAATATGTTTTAATGAACGAATAAGCTCATGGCACGTGCCCAATAATGCCCGCAAGTTTTTGGTTACGATTATCGAATAATAATATCGACAACCCATTGAGCTGGACTTGACAAGATACCACTTTAATATGATCATCCATAAAAATTACACAATCCGACATGTGGTGGCATTTGGCGTTAGGGGTGTGCAACCGGACCGGGTCAACCCGATTCCCGGATCGGCCCACCCGGAAAACAGGGTCGGGGACCGGTTCCGGTTGAAATCGGTCCGGGAACCGGTTCCTAATCCTTAGAACCGGTTTGAACCGGTCCGGGAATCGGTTCCGAGGGATTACCCACCCGGGAACCGGATCGACCGGACCGGTTTGGGAACCGGTTTGAGAACCAATTTGTAAGCCAACCAAAAAGACCAAAACCCTAATTTGTTTCTATCTTTACCTCTCAGGCTCTCACACCCGCTTCCCCGAGATCACGACCTCCGTCGATCCTGGTTCCATCCGAGCGCTGACGTTGTTTCCGCTCGCCCACCGTCGCCTTCCTCCCGCGACACCCACAGCCCGTGAGATCCCGATGTCTCTGCTCTTCCGTATCACTCGTTTCCCTGATCAGGTCTCTCTCTCTCTGGTCTTTCTAGTTCTGCTTTGCAATCTTGTTTGGAGGCTCACGATCGCGGCGGTGGCCGACGCCGTTTCGCCATTTCTCCGTTGGATTCCGTCGGTTGAGTTCGAGTTAATTGGCCTCGTATCGTTTGTGCTCTTCTAGGAGGGATTGCAACTTGGTTGTTGGCTTTTTCGCCTTTCGAGGTCGAAGGCATGAGGTTTTACTCTGTTTTTTTTTTTTTTTTTTTACCTCGAAGCTCGCTGAAACAGTGTGGAGATGGAGAGATTTCTGGTCTGGGAGCTTGTTGATATGTTTTTGTCAACAGTTGACTGAAGTTAAGGTTGAGTTGTAGAATTTGAGTTGGAACTATCTGAGGTTAGAATTCCAGGTGCCGGGTAGATACTGCGTGTTAGATTAGGAAGCTGAGATGCTCAAGATGTTAGTGGGAATACCGAGTTTGGGTAAGAAGGATCATTTAATCGTCCAAGACGTAAATCAGAGTCCTGATAGGATATTTCTTGTAATTATTTTAATACTTCTCCGGCGGGTTAGTGATTGTCCTGCTGGAAGCAGTCGATAGAATGTTTTTTGGCCTTGCGGAAGAGTAGTTTTCCTTGGTTTTTTTTGCATTGTTGGATTCGGGTCAGACTCACAATTTTCCATCATCGATGACTTAATTGGCTTATGTGTGCAGATTTGGTGTTGAGAACGAGAGTGTGGAGATATGGTGGTGAATGAGAGGGAGACAATTTATTTAGAACAAGGATGGGAGTTTATGCAAAAGGGTATACTGAAGCTCAAGAATATCCTTGGAGGGCTACTTGAGACTCAGCTCAGCTCGGAAGAATACATGATGCTCTACACGTCAGCCTCACTTCTGCATTTGTGACTTCAGGAGTTGTGATACTTAGAATTGTTATCCTAATGTCTTGATTGGTTTGCTAATAGTTGATTTCTTTTACTGGCTCGTGCTTTTCATCATGACAATGAGACGCCAAATTGCACACATAATCAAGTACAAGTATCTACCATTTAGCATTGGGAAGCAGGTGAGATCTCTTTGTGGTGCTGGTATATGTATTATTCTTATGAACTATGCAATAGAGATAGTTTACAAATGGTTTACAGAGGTTTGTGGCAAAAACTCATTTGGATGCTTTGATATGGTCCATTTGTTTAAATACCAATCCTTCATATTGCTATGCAAATCAATTTGCCCACTAGTTTGTTCTGGTTTCTACAACTTTTACTACTAGTATAATCGCCTTTCAAGTAATGGCTACAATCCTATTTATTTTGTAGAAATACAGTGGTAAGAAATTTTCTGCTAGTTCCAGTGGCTCGTGTGGGGATTAAAATGTGGCAGCATAGTATTATAGTTTCACGAACTATTTCAGAAATCCGATGTATATAAATTTCTGTTTCATATGGTAAACAAGCATCTTTAACTGTTCGCTAAAACGGTGGATGTGCTTATGTTGATTTAGATTGTAAACGCTTTATCTTGCATATGAGTACTGTACAGCAATTTTTATGTAAAATAGGTTCCAATATAAACAGGGTTAACCCTATTCCGGACAGGAAAAATAGGGTGGGTTGGGAGGGTCCACGTCAATGCAAACGGGGGTCGGGTACAGGGTCCAAAAAAGAGAACCGGTTATAATAGGATCAGGTACAGGGTCCAGGTCTAGACCCTACCCACCCTGGACCCGATCACCCCTATTTGGCGTGCATTTGCGGCGAGTTTTTAAGCCATGTTTGGCGGTCGAGATAAAATTCGAGATAGGATATGATTGATCCTATCCTACGTTTGGTCTTCGCTCAAGATATGATAAAGTCGGATATAAGGGGATATAGGCGGGATAAAATTATCCTATGGGGGAGGTAGGATAAAGGTGGATAGAATTTCTAATGTCCATAAAAGGAAAGTTATTTTTCTAGAATAACAAAATTATTAAATTAACAAAATTGAAATAATATTTCAATATAAATAATATTTGAATGCTAATTTAAGAAATTAAGAATGAAAAAAATAGAAATTTATTTTAAATTAATCTTATTTTAATTTATATTTCAACTTTAATTATATATTATAATAAACATTCAATTTATAAATTAAATATTTATATTTATTATATATTTTAGGTATTTTTGTATTTTTGGTATGTTAGTAAATTTTACTATTTTATAAAATTTTATTAAATAATGATGGAAGGGGAAAAAAAGAAATAATCAAGAAAATAATATAAAAAGAGGAAAAATAAAATAAAAATAAATTAAGGAATGATGTTAAGAGAGATTTTCACTATCTCCATTTATGAACATTTAGGTTCATTTATGATGAGATGCCATTTATATCAAAAAAATGTACATGATATAATGTAAATATATCTTATTTTAATATTACGATTCACCAAACAATGGATTTGGATATAAAAAATTAGGGATTTCATATCCTATCCTATTCGATCATATCACGATTAGAAATTCGGACGACCTAACATAACCTTGATGCCTAAGCTGGTACAATTTGGCTTACAAATAAAAGGGAAACACTACACATATAGTTTGGCTTGAACCTGACTTATGATCATCCAACACTTCTATTAAACAGAGTTAACTGCCTTAGAAAGAGACCTGGATGCATAAGCACCCCTTCAGAAGTACTGAGAAGAATGTGGACATAGTTTTTTTCTCGTTTCTTTTTTTTTTTTTTTTTGATCGGACACAATTTATATTTCACATCACATAAATCCTTTCTTGGCGTGTGGATAGAAAGACACTATGCCAATGTCCGTGCAGTTTTGGGGAAAAAGAAGCCGTTGCAAGTCGCAAACATGTTGCCATGCCATGATACTATGTATTAAGAGCAGAAATTTCCTAACATTAAGTGTTACCCATATGATATACCTGCTCTTGATGATCTTTCCCACATATTATTTGGCATTCTACTTGTGATTTCCCCTTATCTTCTCAGAACGGGGCATTAACGTGATGAAAATTAGCACAAGGCCTAAAAATGTCACTTTCAATTACATCATTGTTTCTCCAATCCTCTTCCGCTGGGTTCACCTCAACATAAACCAACACCATATAGTAATGCACAGTCGATGGATGACTCTTAACAGCACATTATCAAAATAAAGTCCTTGATATTTTTTAGGATGCTGTGTATGTTAGCTTTTGAACTACGTTCAGCATTCGACCCAAAAAAAAAAATTAGGTTTAGTGCTCTGACCCAAAAAAAAAAAAAAAAAAAAACTAGGTTTAGCACATCAAATCTGAATCAATTTTACAATCCTGCCATGAGGATGATGCGAATGTGAGGACTGTCGTATCCGAGAGGTATATGCCAAGCAATGCTCCAATTGGAAATCACGTGTACGAAGTTTGGACCATTTCACTACCCCAGCTAACCTCATCAGATTTGAACGTATCATGACCAATACGATGAATTTGTTAGAATGGGCATTAACATGATGAAATTTAGCATGAGGCCTAAACATGTCATTTTCAATTACATCATCCTGTCTCCAATTCTCTTTGGCTGGGTTCACCACAACGTAAACCAATACCATACAATGACGCACAGTCGATGAATGACTCTAACAACACTTTATCAAAATAAAGTCCTTGACATTTTTTGACATGTTGTGTTTGTAAGCTTTTGAACTAGGTTTAGTGCTCTGACACCCAAAAAAAAAAAAAAAAAAACCAGGTTTAGTGCATCGAATTAGACCCAATTTTCCGATCCCGCCATGAGGATGACGCAAATGTGAGGAGTGGCATATCCGAGAGTTATGCCAAGCAATGCTCCAGGAAATCATGTGTGTAAAGTTTGGACCATTTCACTGCTCCAATTTGGAAATCAAGTGTGTGAAGTTTGGACTATTTCACTAATGCAGCTAACCTCATCGGATTCGACTGTATCATGACCGGTACGATAAATTTGTCTTTTTTCCCCACTAATGTTATCAGGGAAGACAATTTCCACAACACACCAAGCCAAAGGAAAAAGCAAGAAAGTACTATTCTCTGGTCCATTTCACTAACCCGGCTAACCTTATCAGAATGACAAGTACGATAAATTTGTCTTTTCTTCTCATAGGATAATGACACCAAGAACTTTGGCCTAATGTGCAATTTAGTCTACAAACCTTTAATTTATTCAATTTAGTCCTTACACTTTAACTCAATGTATAATGTGGCCCATGAATTTTTAATTTAATCGATATAGTCTCTCGAACTTTTGATACATGTTGTCCAGGTTCTAAACTATATGAAAACGTTCAATACAAGTAAGAGTGCTCGATATTTCCTTAGCCCAATATGTGAAGTAGAAGCTCTGTTGATGCTTAAGCTGGTACAATTTGGCTTACAAATAAAAGGAAAAAACTACACATATAGTTTGGCTTGAACCTGACTTATGATCATCCAATACTTCTATTAAACAGAGTTAACTGCCTTAGAAAGAGACTTGGTTGCATAAGCACCCCTTCAGAAGTACTGAGAAGAATGTGGACATAGT
Source organism: Eucalyptus tenuipes (assembly GCA_014182365.1). NCBI lineage: Eukaryota > Viridiplantae > Streptophyta > Magnoliopsida > Myrtales > Myrtaceae > Eucalyptus > Eucalyptus tenuipes. Next base: position 8,738,987 of record CM024547.1, on the reverse strand, counting down.
CTTTTTCTCTTTTTTTTTTTTTTTTGATTGGACAGAATTTATATTTCACATCACATAAATCCTTTCTTGGCGTGTGGATAGAAAGACACTATGCCAATGTCCGTGCAGTTTTGGGGAAAAAAGAAGCGGTTGCAAGTCGCAAACATGTTGCCATGCCATGATACTATGTATTAAGAGCAGAAATTTCCTAACATTAAGTGTTACCCATATGATATACCTGCTCTTGATGATCTTTCCCACATATTATTTGGCATTCTACTTGTGATTTCCCCTTATCTTCTCATAACGGGCATTAACGTGATGAAAATTAGCACAAGGCCTAAAAATGTCACTTTCAATTACATCATTGTGTCTCCAATCCTCTTCCGTTGGGTTCACCTCAACATAGACCAACACCATATAGTAATGCACAGTCGATGGATGACTCTAACAGCACATTATCAAAATAAAGTCCTTGATATTTTTTAGGATGCTGTGTATGTTAGCTTTTGAACTACATTTAGCGTTTGACCAAAAAAAAAAAAAAAAAAGGGTTAATACTTTGAAAACCCCAAATTTGTACACCTGTGACAAATTTATCCCAAACTATTTTTATGACCACAAAAACCCCAAACTCGTATATCTTTGACAAAGTTACCCCAAACTAATACACTTGTGAAAATTTACCCTATGTTCATTTTTATTAAATTTTACTATCAAATTATTAAGTTAAATGACACGTGACGGTTGAGTGATATACCAATTTGGGATTTTACGCTCCGTTTGTCACAGTTTACAATTTTTGTGATTTTTTTGTATTAATCCGATTTAGCGGAATGTATATTTGTCACAAATTTATCAGTTTTTGATTTTTTGCTATCGAATAAATTAGTTTTCGGTAAATTTGTGATAAATGTACTTAGTTTAGGGTTTTTATAGTCATTCTGGGTAAATTTGTCACAAGTGTACCAGTTTGGAGTTTTTATGGTCAAAAAAATAGTTTGGGGTAAATTTATCACAGGTGTACTAATTTGGGTTTTTCAGGTATTAACTAAAAAAAAAATTAGGTTTAGTGCTCTGACCCAAAAAAAAAAAAAAAAAACTAGGTTTAGCACATCGAATCTGAATCAATTTTACAATCCTGCCATGGGGATGATGCGAATGTGAGTACTGTCGTATCCGAGAGGTATATGCCAAGCAATGCTCCAATTGGAAATCACGTGTATGAAGTTTGGACCATTTCACTACCCCAGCTAACCTCATCAGATTTGAACGTATCATGACCAATATGATGAATTTGTTAGAATGGGCATTAAATGATGAAATTTAGCATGAGGCCTAAACATGTCATTTTCAATTACATCATCCTGTCTCCAATTCTCTTTGGCTGGGTTCACCACAACGTAAACCAATACCATACAATAACGCACAGTCGATGAATGACTCTAACAACACTTTATCAAAATAAAGTCCTTGACATTTTTTGACATGTGTTTGTAAGCTTTTGAACTAGGTTTAGTGCTCTAACACCCAAAAAAAAAAAAAAAAAACCAGGTTTAGTGCATCGAATTAGAGCCAATTTTCCGATCTCGCCATGAGGATGACGTAAATGTGAGGAGTGGTATATCCGAGAGTTATGCCAAGCAATGCTCCAAGAAATCATGTGTGTAAAGTTTGGACCATTTCACTGCTCCAATTTGGAAATCAAGTGTGTGAAGTTTGGACTATTTCACTAATGCAGCTAACCTCATCGGATTCGACTGTATCATGACCGGTACAATAAATTTGTCTTTTTTCCCCAGTAATGTTATCAGGGAAGACAATTTCCACAACACACCTAGCCAAAAGAAAAAACAAGAAAGTTCTATTCTCTGGTCCATTTCACTAACCCGGCTAACCTCATCAGATTGACGAGTAAGATAAATTTGTCTTTTCTTCTAATAGGATAATGACATCAAGAACTTTGGCCTAATGTGCAATTTAGTCCCTAAACCTTTAATTTATTCAATGTAGTCCTTAAACTTTAACTCAATGTATAATGTGGCCCATGAATTTTTAATTTAATCGATATAGTCTCTGAACTTTTGATACATGTTCAATCTAGTTCCTGAACTATATGAAAACGTTCAATACAAGTAAGAGTGCTCGATATTTCCTTAGCCCAATATGTGAAGTTGAAGCTCTTGATATGGGCCGTTTGAGGACAACGAGCCTGTTGGTGGTCTCCGTTTTTTGGATTGAGCAATGGAAGGATGTTGAACTGCAACTGAAAGGTGAGGACTTGATGGAGAACGGTGGCCGGTGTGGCTGGCCGTGAACAAACTCAATGGGTTTTTCCTTAAACAACAAATAACTCTGACATCAAGTCGAGAAATGTAAAGAGAGAGGATTATAATATCCGTAAATTATCAAATGAAGAACACAAGTATAGGGGGAGAGTACAATTATACTTAAATACAACATATGTAAATTACAAGATACTTAACCCTAAATAGGACCGCCCCCGCCCCCGCCGCAACCACCATGACCGCCACCACCATGACCACCGCCTCCATCCGAACTAGCCACTGCAACTCCAGCTGCCGCGCTTCCAGCGGCCACGCCTCCAGCCGCCAGGGCCCAACTACTGCTTCCAGCGCGGCCGCCTGCGCGGCGGCCGCCTGCCCGGCGGCCGCCGTTTTCATTCTGAGAGTCGCCACAGGAAAATATAACAACTGACGCAAGGATCAAGCACAGCATGAAGATCACTCCGGACTTGAGTAGCAGAAGATCCGCTCCATCATCACCATGAACACCGGGGCTTGCTAAATCGATCCAATTGCTCGCCGTTGATTGCCTCATTATGTCGTGAAGAGAAGCAAGAACTCAACCATTCGCGGTATCAATAGTTGTAGGAAGGAGACAATATACATGAGATGAGGGACCTTCAATTATATAGGGATGAGAAAAGTACGTCTCTGTCAATCTCAAAAACTGAAGGATGGATGCAAGTTCTCAACCACCCAATTATTCCACACTGACGACTTCTTTATCCGGTTGTGAAGAAAATTGGGTGTTCATTTACTCGTGTTGGAATTGTGATTAGCTTCATCAATCTCTATACTTCGTGATCTTAACGGATGATGTTTTCTGACTCAAATTATATATTATTGATGCGAGAGGCTTATGATGATTTTCATATAAATTATTTGTGCTAGTCTCCATTCTCATCCTTCTATTCATTAAAAAAAAAAGTATCTCCTCCGTAAAAAGTACTGTTTCTTTAATATGGTAAGTTTATCTATTAATTTCAGATTAATTTACAATTCATTGTGAAAAAGGAAAAAAAAAAGATGGGATATCAAAGATTGGCTTGTATTTCCCTAAGGCGAGTCGTTTATCGGAGTCAACCCCAAACGTAAAATGGGGTAATGATAACCAAGGGGGAAATTTCACCTAAATAGGTTTAATCCCCCCCCTGATCCTCGCGATGCCTTCCCCAGGGTTGCCTAGGCGTGGTACAAGGAAATGATGGCAGCTTGGTAGGTTCAACTCATGACCCTAAACCGAGTCGTTTATCGAAGTCCCCAAACGTAAAATGGGGTAATGATAAGGGAGGTGAGGCACCGACCCGTGCCTAGGTCCTACGGGAGTTTCCCGGCCGCTATATTTTTCGAGGCACGGGAGCTACCTCTACCCGCTTGTGCACTCTTTGTTCTGTCGACGGGCGGGGTGAGGCACCGACCCATGCCTAGGGGCCTTGTTATCGGGGTTGTCCCCCAGTAACCAGGGAAGCAACTAGACCAGTCGGTTACGAGGCGTGCCGAAGGCGTGTCTAGTGCCTGTGGGGTTTACACCCACCTCTGTTCCAGCCAGAGCATGAGGAAGGGAATGGTTACCCAACACCAAGTCTGGATCCGAGCCTGTTGGTTTCCCAACAGATGCAGTGGTACTTCACTGCACCAGAGCCCCCTAATTCCCATCCTACATTTTTCTTCCCGGACGAGAGGGAAAAGGAGGACAGCATCAGGACTCCCACCCGAGGGCGGTTCTCCCACTGTTTCCTCTGTTGAGCCTTTTAAAGACCTGCTCAGGTCTAAAAAGACATACTTGTACCAAGCTGCCATCATTTCCTTGTACCACGCCCAGGCAACCCTGGGGAAGGCATCGCGAGGATCAGGCGGAGGGATTAAACCTATTTAGGTGAAATTTCCTGGTTATCATTACTCCATTTTACGTTTGGGGTTGACTCCGATAAACGACTCAGTTTAGGGTCATGAGTTGGACCAAGACCTTCAATTATATAGGGATGAGAAAAGTACGTCACTGTCAATCTCAAAAACTGAAGGATGGATGCAAGTTCTCAACCACCCAATTATTCCACACTGACGACTTTTTGATCCGGTTGTGAAGAAAATTGGGTGTTCATTTATTCGTGTTGGAATTGTGATTAGCTTCATCAATCTCTATACTTCGCGATCTTAACGGATGATGTTTTCTGACTCAAATTATATATTATTGATGCAAGAGGCTTATGATGATTTCCATATAAATTATTTGTGCTAGTCTCCATTCTCATCCTTCTATTCATTAAAAAAAAAAAAAATATCTCCTCCGTAAAAAGTACTGTTTCTTTAATACGGTAAGTTTATCTATTAATTTCAGATTAATTTACAATTCATTGTGAAAAAGGGAAAAAAAAAAAAAGATGGGATATCAAAGATTGGCTTGTATTTCAATTAGTTACAATAAATTTTTTTTTTACATGAATGTTGACCCAAAAATCTTTTAAAGTTCACATAATATTTTAGATTTGACGGAAAAGTGTCAAATTCATCTTTTGACTTTTGATGAATCTAGATGAATGAACTTTATTCAAATTATTATATAAATTCACTAATATGATATAACTTAAATATAAATTGCATCACCAAATCAAAGATACCCACAGAACATAATATGTACTTCATACACCATCGATATACTTTTCACATTGGAAATAAGGAGTGTACTCGTTGAGAGATCATGTGCATCGTCCATTGTTTCTTAATAAGTTTCTATTGTTGAATTCATTAAGGTAAGAAAAATTTACAGAATTTACATTTAGATTCCTCCATAAGTCCGATCGGTTGGTATGGGGCTGTGAGAGGAATTTGTGGTCAATATGTCTCCGTGACCACTGATATAGCAGCACTCAATAAATAATGGCCACGTAAAAAAACGCTGAACTTGACCTTTATGTTGCCCCTTTCTTTGAATTGTTAGCCTAGCGGCACTCTTACGCAATTGGCTTAATTATGGCACGACTCCCAAAATGTCCTCCAAGTCAATTTTCCTTTTTACGGCCAGAGCAGAGCGAGCCGTTGCCTTCATTGGCGCAGGAAAACACGATGATGGACGCGAGCATCAAGCACACCACGAAGATCACTCCGGCCATAAGCAGCAGAAGACCCGACCCATCATCACCACCACGAACGCTGGAGCTCTGGAAATCGACCCAATATCTCGCCATGAATTTCCTCATCATCTCATGGAGAGAAGCAAGAATTCAACGCTACTCCTGAGGCGAGGAACATTCAATTTAAGCACTGGCCATAACGGTGATAGACCACGAAAGTCGAGGGGACAACTTCGGAGATAATTCCCTTCGGATGACTTGTTGGGAGTCGTGACGAAGGTTCTACGAAATTGCTTCTGATCGAACTTTGACATTCTTATATTGGCGAACGTCGAGCTCGTGATCGTAATCTCAGAAAGATTCGTGCACATGCCCCTGGTTGGTCCAAAACGGTGAACAAGGGAAGTTCCAGGTCAATCAAGGCTACCGGTGAGATGATTCGACCCTCCATGTTCGACGTGGGACGTTTTGAATTTTGGCCGATTTACCGGTCAATTCTGTTTTTGGTAGAAAGGTACGGCTTTCTTAATCTTAAGTCAGCTGGTCTATGACTTAAGAGAGCCGTTGTATCTTGGGAACTTTCTGGGCAATATAGTAGCTACCAAGAAATTGTTATTCCTGTCAGAGATTTATGGCACACCTTGTAATTGCTTCAACGTTGTTTGAAACTTTTGAGTGAAACTCCAACCAAGTCCTCCCGACAAAAACTCACTTGGAATTGATGATGTGGCAATCCAGTCATCACATGCTATTTTAAGTGGTGCAGCCGCGATCTGATGTAGACAAATTTTCTCGAAACGAGGCTCTTTTGCAGAACTTTTATTTTTTTTCACCTCCTCCTTTAGCCAGATCTGGCGCATCCTTCTTCGTTGATTTCATGATTAAATCTGCAAAAGCCATTGTTGCTCAATTCCGCAAGCTGTCGCTGTTGCTCATTGAGCTCATGGCTGTCGAGCTCGATGGTTAGCTTGCGGCAACTGAAGCATAGCCGCTTCGAGCTCGGTGGCCATTGAAGGCCATGGAGATTGAAGTCGCTTCTACTGCTTCTTCTTTTCTAGGCAATTATTCATGCTTTAGTGTAAATAAAATCATCGGGAAGCTGATTGAATTTTTAGGGGTTTCAATTGTAGAAGCCGAAAAAAATTCAAGTGAGCCCACTTTCTGTAGGCTCGTAGAGTTTTAAGAAATTCGTCAGTTGAGACAGTTGAAGAGTTGTTTGTTGTCATTTGAGTTGTGGCTTACAGATATGGATGATCATGCTCAAAATCTTTTTGTCATAAGTGTTCACGCTTTACTACGAAAAACATAAATAAATAGTGGACATAAAAGGAAAAAGGAAAGAAGAAAAGGAAAAAAAGAAAAAGAAAAGGATAATAATTAGAAAACTAAGAAAATTAAGCAAAACGGTATCGTTTTGAGTAAAGTTATTCGCATCAGATCCTATCACATTAGCAATTTCAAGTGAGAAATAACCGGGAGGACACCACCACCTTGGTGGTCGCGATGGTTTGGGCTCTCTCCCCCTCACGAAGGGGAGGAGTTCGAATCCCCTCACTGTCGCTTGGGGTCTTAAGTGGGACGCCGGGGGTGGTGGGTCCCACTTACGTGTCCCCCCAAGTTTTCGCCTTCTTAGCATTTGTACGGGGGTCTTGGGCCAAAAAAAATAATAATAATAACCTAGGGAGGACTATATTAGAATTTCACGTAAGGGTTTAGGAATATATTTGATCAATTGCAATGTTTAAACTAGATTAAAATATGTGTAATAAATTTAAGACTGAAATAGCAATTTTTTTTTCCACAAAGTATGCTTTTCTCTATTATTATTTAGCTAATAAAGAATACCAAACAAAGACTAATTTCATTTTATTTTATTGGATGATTTGGTGCTGAAAGCAGTCTTCATTGCTAGGGTCTAAGAGATTGAAATCTTATATATTTTATTGAGTTTTATATATAGCAAATTTTTTCACAAATGCATAGCATGTGTGCAATTCAAAATGGATTTGGATGTGTTGTGAAATAATTGTTGAAGCTACCGGATTTTGCAATTCAAATTCATCAAGGAGATTAAAGAGAAATGGCAAAGAAGACTAAAAATCTATGTTGTTCAATCCGAATGTCGATACCTATTCCTTAGATAGTTAACAGTAGAGAAATCCATTATGAATGGAGATTACAGAGTTACAATCACTAAGGTATTTCTCTATCCTAGGTCATACTCAAAGTAAATCTATAAGTGTGATAAGTGACTCAACAAACTCACAAAAATGTGTGAGATATATAAATGACTTTACTATTGCGTTTGCTAGAAAGAGAACATGTTCCATGATGGTAAATTTCAAGAACCGGTAATGTAACTGGTAAGTAAAATTGCTTGGCAACATTATTGCCCGGTCAACTATCAGTAACTTATCAATAAAATAATAAAATTATTATTCTCACATCCAGTGTCCAATTGTGGCTTCTTCTTCTTTCTTTTTTTTTTTTTTCTTTTGGTCAATAGTATCCAATAGTTGATCAAAAAGTGTTTTTAGATTTGCCAATTTCGCTTGTCAATTAGTTAGTAAATTACCAACAATATAAAGGTTTTTTTTTTTTTTGGTAAAGACCAACAATATAAAGGTTAATACCACAAAAAACCCCCAAATTAGTACATATGTACCAAATTTACCCCAAACTAATTTTTTAACCAAGAAAAACATATGGTGAAATTGTGATAAATTTATCTCAAATAATTACAAAAAACCTCAAACTGTTACACTTGTAATAAATTTACCTTAAATTAATTTTTTTATGTCCAAAAACCCCAAACTGGTATATTTGCAACGAATATGCCATCTGTTTAATTAGATTAATACCGTAAATAGCCACAAAACTGGTATAACTGTGACGAATGAAGAGTAAAATCTCAAACTAGTACACCAATCAAGCGTTATCCAACTTCGCAATTTAATAGTAAAATTTAATAGAAACTAACAGAAGTAAATTTATCACAAGGGTATCAATTTTGTGTCACGCCCCGATCCTCGAGCATGTGCCCATCCCTCTTCGGTCGATTAAAATAGCGACGTCGCAGGACGCATCGCCGACCCATTCATTTTAATGCACATGCGGAAGCAATTAAGTAATTCTCAGACAACAATAATATGGGATAGGAAAGCAGGGCCACAAACTTTCGAATTGAAAACACAACCACACTTATATATATACATAGCAAACCATGTCGTAAATAATACAAGCTGGTCTATTTATAATGTCTACAAAATGGGAGGTTTTACAAAACTACATGTCCTCGTCCTCCTCTCCATCATTCTCCACACTCCAACTGGCGCCTTCAGCAGACCATGCACGGATCCGGTTCTCCAAGATTCGGGTCTATCGCGTCTACAATCGAACCTCCGGAGGGATTTGCGGTACCCTTCCCAAAAGCCACCTCTAGAATATACTAGAGGTATCTCAGACTCCGGCATGGGACCCTCTCTCTGGCCATCCTAAGCCTGGCGGTACTATGATCTGTATCGGTGTGGCACCTTGTGGGTGAGACCCGCATTGACCCAGACTATAGACCTCACCAGCTCATAGGTCCAGCCCCTAGGGCTATCATGCAACGGAATGTAAGATGTCTGTTCTGTAACCTTCTTAGGCTGTCCAAAAAACTCATGAGCTGCCATCTAAGGACATGAAATGTTATCCCACAATGGAGTAAAACGATGTCTCGGCGAGTTCTACCCCCTAAGACCTGACTAGGAAGAAAATACACCCTAAGGGCTGCCTAAACACCAACACAAGTCGAAGGTCTTACCTTTGCCTTTGTTCCTTAATTGACATTTTCAACCAATCATTTCGACACATTAAGACATATCGAATCATCGATCAATCGACTCAGTTGATTATATATCATCACGACCACTTCTCGGTCAACCCACTCAATACTACCTATAAGGTCCTATCAAATCAGGACTGCTGACCCTAAGCTAAAGATAGGTAGTATAGCTCGTCCAAAGCTGATAATTTATTGCTCACCAGAAGCTGACCACAGATTATATTGCTCACCCAAAGCTGATAATAATATACATCGCTCGCCCAAAGCTGATAATTTATTACTCACCAGAAGTTGACCACAAATTATATTGCTCACCCAAAGCTGATAATAATGTACATCTTGCTCACCAGAAGTTGCCACTTTTATCCTACCCAATAAAAATACTCGTGTGTGGGTATACGGTCGGCCTTAGTCAAAATACAATATTTTCCTTTTGAACATCCCACTAGTTTCAGCAGTCCCAAAATATATTTTTGGCACTATAGACCGAGCTCGATAATTTTCCAATTAATTACTGAAATTAAATAAATTTATGAATAAATTCCTAAAATACAAATCACACAAAATCTGCACAAATTAAAACTCAATTAAATAAACCGATTACACCACTTTGCAATTAGTATAAAATTCCGGTCACCGACTATCCGGTCTAATTTCTGGAAAATAAATAAATAATTAAATAATTACGGAAAATAATTATTAAATGCAAATAAATATGACTTAGGCAGTAAAGCCTAATGAAAAGCGAGACGGGTAGGAAAATTTCGAACCACTCAGATAAATACTAGAGTTTGTCTAGGCTCTAACTATACTACTCTAACCATCTAACATGCAATAACAATTAATTAAATTGCTAATCTAATTTAACTATCAACCTAATCCATGCTTAACTTAAATTAATCAGCCTTTAAACGTCATTAACTTACTAAGTATGGATTAGTGAGTTAAACTCACTTAAACTCACTTGTTAAACGATCCGCCCGGATCAAAACGACGGGGACGCGGAGGGGCTCGATAAACTCTGAAGTGGCGACGGCTTTCGAGCACCGAAAACGGTCTAAAGCGGGCCTAGAAGGTTCAAGGTCTCTGCTGGTTTCGGTGATGCAGAGGCGGTGCTGATTCGGTGGAAAAAAAGGCAGCAAGGAGTCAACGCCGAAAGTTGCTGCAGCTGACTTCGGTTGAACTGTTGCTGGGGACGTCTCGGCTGCTGGCGTGGACTGGAGGAGAAAACCAAATTAAAGAAGCCGAAGTGGTGAAGGAGATGGGCAGCTGGCCGAAGGAGAGAGAGGGGTTGAGAGGGATGGGGTGTGTCGGCCAAAGGGAATTAAACATGCAGAAAATGATAAAGAAAAGAAAGAGAGAAAGGAGAGAGAATGGCGTCGGCAAGGTGGAGAGAGGATAAGGATGACTCAAAAAGTCAAAGAAGAGGGAAAAGTGGGTGGAACATGGCAGAGGGGTTGTCGGCTAGGGGTAAGGTCAGTGAAGTGGATGAGAGAGGGATAGGGACGAGCGAAGAGGAAGAAACCGAAGGAAAAAGGGGAAAATTAGTTTAAGAATATATTTTATACTCCTTAATCTTGGTCCCACAAGTTCTCACAAAATTTCCTTTTATCCCTTAATTCATTCTTGCACATTAAATTCTACAAATAACCAAGTTGATGTCTGAATATTGCAGCCCTTGTGCCAGCCCACGAATTTCATTAATTGGACTTCAATTTCATCACAATCCTCTCCAATTGGATGTCAAATTTTGCTTAGGAAGAAGTCTACACCCTTTTCCACACTTGGTCTCACCAATTAGTCCCTTTTAAAGGCCAAGAATCCCTTCGATTTGACCAATTCAACTTTCCGTTCTTTTCCAAATCGTCCAAATCGATTTTCCGTAAAAATCCCGAACTCTCCGAAAATTCCTCGAAAGGTGAGTCAACGTTCCTAAAATTAATTAGGACATGACAGCACTTTCAATTTCTGAAATACGGACTCAAATTCGCGGTTAATTTCAATCTTGCATGATTTTAGCGTGACCTAGGCAATCCGGTAGCTTTCATAAATTTTTAGTGTAAATGACCTGTGGTCAATTTTTTTCGAGCCACAAGGAACCCCTTCGACACATTGGCGACTCTTGGTGGTCGTGAAAATCTCGATATTTCAAATACGGACACGGGTACCAAAATGATAGAAAATCGTCTAGTACCAATCGACGATAATTTTGCAATTTAATGGAATCATCCACGTTTAACCACACATCTCAGTGGAACTGACTTATCTCTGATTTTTAACCGATCTTACTGTGCCGAAATGATCTCTGCAGATGAGCACGGTCAAGTAGTCGATTCCTGGTCGAATCCTCAACTCTATTGCATTAAAATCTCTTAATGACTTTTCCAGATAGTCTAGTTATCTTAGGAGTGATCGGCTACGAGAACAAGACTATAAGCGCGTCGATGAAAGGCCCGATTTAATTTAATTGAAAACAGCATTAAAATTCGGGATGTCACATTTTGGGTTTTTATGATAAAAAAATTAGTTTGAGGTAAATTTATTATAAGTCTACCAATTTGGGATTTTTTGTGGTATTAACCCACAATATAATGTTTTTTACCATCCTTAAGTGGACCCCGTCATTTAATTTGTAATGTATTGATCAAATAACAATCTTACCATCCTAAAAATTTAGTATCTAGTAGTATACTACTCCGTGCTATAAAATTTTATAATTAAGCCCATCAAGTAGTTTGATTTTATCACCACATATCGAGTAGGATTAGGCCTCGTTGATTAGTTAGTAATTTAATAATGAAAATCCATGTTACCATTCTCAAATCTAGTATTCGAACGCAGATTATCGAGTGTTTTACTATTTTACCGGTAGGCGAAGTAAGTTTTTTGTAACTTACCAATGAAATAATCGATTTCGCTATTCCCGTACCTAGTAGTAGATTACCAAGCGCCTTGAAAAAATAAATAATAGAAGACTGACTTCAAATTAGCAGCCGCCACCGCCACCGCCACGGCCCCCACCCCCACCGCAACCGCCCCCGCCCCCGCCGCAACCTCCCCCGCCCCTGCCGCAACCACAGCAGCCGATGCAGCTGTCGCTCCCTCCGCCTCCGTGGTGACCTGCGAGGTGGGCTGCATGGTGGTTGACATGGGGGTGGCCTCGATGGTGACCTCTGCGACGGTGGCCTCCCTGATGACCTCCGCGGTGACCTCCATGATGGCCGCCTTCGCCTCTGCCGCCGCTGCCACCGCCACTGCTGTCATCGCCTCTGTCTCTGCCACTGTCATTGCCTCCGTCTCCTCCTCTGCCTTTGGCATCTCTCCTTTTCCTTTTATGGCTAGAGCGGGACGAGCGGTCGCCTTTGTCGGCACAGGAAAACACAACGACAGACGCGAGCATCAAGCACGCCACGAATATCACTCTGGCCTTAAACAGCAGAAGACCCGATCCATCATCACCACGAGCGCTGGCGCTCGCAAAATCGATCCAATTTCTCGCCATGAATTTCCTCATCTTATGGAGGGATAAGCAAGAACTCAAACTGTTCCTAAGGCAAGGAACATTCAATTTAAGAACTGGCCACAACGATGATGGACCACAAAAGTTGAGGGGACGACTCTGGAGATAACTCCCTTTGGTTGACGTATCGGGAGTCGTGGTGAAGGTTCTGCGAAGTTTCTTCTGATTAAACTTAGACAGTCTTAAAATGGCAAAGTGGTGACGTCGAGCTGGTGATCGTAATCTCAGATAAGGGTCGTGCACATGCCCCTGGTTGGACCAAAACGGTGAACAAGGGAAGTTCCGGGCCAAATAGACGGTCGGTGAGATGATTCGACTCTCCATGCTTGACTCATTCTGTTTTTGGTTGAAAGGTACAGCTCTCTTCATCTTAAGTCTGCTGGTTTATGACTAAAGAGAGCCGTAGTATCTCTGGGAATTTTTTAGGCAATCGTGGGCAGCTACGAAGATATTGTCATTCCCGTCGTAGATTTATTGCATATCTTGCAGTTGATTCAGTGTTTTCCAAAACCTTTGAGTGAAACTCCAATCAAGTCCCCCTGATGAAAGCCCGTCTGAAATTGTTAATGTGGTGGTCTAGCCATCACATACCATCTTAAGTGGCACGTTCGACAAATTTACTCAAAACGATGCCTTTATGCAGAACTTATATTTTATTTTCTTTCTCTCTTTTTTTTTTTTTTTTCTTTTTCACCTCCTCCTTTAGCCAGGTCTGGCACGTCCTTCCACCTTGATTTCACGATTGAATTCTGCAGACGCCTTTGTTGCTGAACTCTACAAGGTGTCGCCATGGCTCGTCGAGCTCGACAGCCATGGGCCGAGCCTCCACATCTTGGCGAGCATGCAGCAACTCAAGTTCAGCTGCTTCGAGCTCGGTGGCCATTGAAAGCCAGGGAGATTGAAGCCGCTTCTACTGCTTCTTAATTTGTAGGCGATTATTCATTCATGCTTCAGCATATATCAGATTATTGCGAAGCTGATCGAATTTTTTGGGGTTTCAATCATTTCCGTCTCATATGGGAGGGAATTCAGATGGTACAGGCCGAAAAGAATTCAAATGAGCCCACTTTCTGTAGCCTCATAGGGTGTTAGAAATTCGTCAACTGAGATAGTTGAGGAGTTGTTTGGCGTGATTTGAGTTGTGGCTTACGGGTATGGATGATCATGCTCAAAATATTGTTGTCATAAGCGTTCACGCTTTACCAGGCCAAAAAAAATAAACAGTGGACAGAAAAAGAAAAAATAAAGAATAAAGAAAAGGATAAAAATGAGGAAACTAAGAAAATTAAGCAAAACAGTATCGTTTCTTGTAAAGTTGTTTGCGTTTGATAGACGGGATGACTGGATCGCCACGTCAATAATTTCAGGCAAGAAATAATGAGGAGGACTATATTAGAATGTCATGTAAGGGTTTAGACCTATAGTGAATCAACTAAAATGTTTAAAATTGAATTAAATATGTATAATAAATTTAAGATTCAAATAACAATTTTCTCTGCAAAGTATGCTTTTTTCTATTTATTATTATTTGCTAATAACGAATACCGATCAAAGACTAATTTATTTTATTTTGTTAGATGATTTGATGCTGAAAACATTGTTCATCAATAGGGTCTGAGAGATTGAAATCTTATATATCCTATTTATATAAATTAATTTTTTTTTTTACAAACACAGCATGTGTGTGATGCAAAATGGATGTGGATGCGTTGTGAAATAACTATTCAAGCTAATGGATTCCACAATTCAAATCTAATATGAAAAGAAAAAATTATCGGGAAAATCAATGAATTATGAGAAAGAGCGCTAGAAATTTATGTCATTCAACCCGAATGTTGGTACTACTCCTTGAAAAGAGTCGATAGAAGAGAAATCCATTATAAATAGAGACTACATAATTACAATCACTCACATATTTCCCTACCCAAAATCACTCTCAAAATAAATCTATCAATGTTATCTTACAATCCCTAAAAAATAAGTCACTCCAGAAACTCACAAAAGTGTGTGTTATTAAAATAGGCTAAACAAAACCGGACAGCCAAGAGGTTTATGTCGGCCTCTAGTCAGGTGCCCACCCTGAGCGTAGTAGCAACAGATTATAGGGAAGCTCTGGTTCGAAGCCTCGGCCATTGGTCCAAAAAAATCCCGGACCTATCGATCTCTAGACTTGACCCCAACCCCAAATTTGACTAGAATTTTGAGCCCCAAGTTCAACAATTTTTCGCTTGGCTCAATGCTCACGGGCAGGTCATGGTGCTCGTCATCCATGCAGGCCCTCCCAAAACCTCAATAGATGCTTCTCTACTTTAGATGTCCATCAAAACTGCGTTGGGCTCAAACTACTCCAAACGATTGAACTCAGCTTGCATGTCTGCAAAAATCTTTGCGGCAAGAAACTTTTTCGATGTCAAATCCTCTCTTGACATGAACACCAAAACAACTGGATTTCCAAGCCATCATCACCAATCAAGTCATTAGACCACGCTACCACTTCAGCTCCTTCTGTTGTCATAGCCATAGTTGTTGTTGAAATCAGTTGTCTTTCCACGGCATTTCTAACTCGTAGCACCTATAATGAAAGCCAAATCAACTAATTCCTTTGAAACATACCCCAACATTTGTTGTCCCCAACAAGATTGCACCATTACAGTTTAGATAATTCGTTATATGTAGAAAATGGGCATTTAAAAAAAAAATTGAACTACATGTGGAGGAACTTTGGAGCTTTCTAGATGTTACTCCTTATCTTCAAACTCACAACGGCCCATCAATCGTCACTCTTCATATCTTCAAACTCGAAACTCCCATGCTGCACCCATAGCATTTAACTCAATATTTGCAACTACTCTCTAGGTCATCTACTTCAACCACCTTAAAACATCAAGAATAATCACCTTTGAATAACTGTCAGTTGCTATGTATTCGAGTGACTCTATAGGTACTGTTATATCTGCTGTTTTTGAATAAATTTAGACTTTCTTAGAAGAAGAGAAAATTATCAAAAAAGTCATAAACCTATTGTAATTGTGCCGATTCAGTTTTAAACTTATTTTTTGGCTAATCGATTCCTAAAACTTTTGCAATTGCATAAATTTAATCCATTGGTCAGATTTATCGAAACATTGAGAATATATCACATTGGACAAAGGATCTTCCACCTAACTTTGAACATTACAAGCAAGTTGCCTCAACTTTCCATCTCAAAGAAATATGTTATCATCTGAAAGTTTGTAATGTCAAAACCTATAATATCATTAGTAAGTAAAATTGGTTGGCAACTTTCTTGTCCAGTCAACTATTTGTAACTTACCAGCAAAATAGTGGTTTTATTTTTCTCAAATCTAGTATCCAATTATAGATTTTTCTCGGCCAATAGTGTATCCAATAGTAGATTAACAAGTGCTTTTAAATCTGGCTTTACTAACGTAATAGTCTTTGGTTTACCGTGAAAACAATAACTTATTGTGTGAGCCACAAATTTTTGAAAGAGTGAACTCCGCAATAATTTATAATAATTTATTAGTTGGTTTTTTGTGGTTCAGGAAAGAATGTTATTTTCACAGTAAATTAAAAACCATTGCCCTATTATTCTTTTTAAAATTTGATAATTGGGCTCGTCACTTAGTTAGTAATGGTTTTACCATCTCTTTCACAAGTAGATTAGTACGCGTTTTATTGCAAGTGGACTCTAGCAATTAATTAGTACCTTATTGATAAAATAACGATTTTATCATCCTTCATATTCAGTCATATGATACCAAGTGCTATAAAATTTTATAATTGGGCCATCGAGTAGTTTGCGACTTACAAATGAAATAATGATTTTATCATCATAGATTGAGTATGCATACCAAATGCCTGAAAATTTTATAAGTGGGCCCCTTCGATTAAATAGTAACTTATCAATAAAAATTCCATGGTACGTTTTCCAATCTAATATTCAGAAGCAGATCACAAAGTGCTTTACTATTTTGGCAATGAGTGCAGCTAGTTATTGGTAACTTGCCGATGAAATAATGATTTCACTACTCCACGTCCGGTAGTAGATCACGGAGTGCTTTGAAATTACACAAGTGGGTCCTTCGAATTAATTACCAGATTATCCATTCGGTTATAATAACATCTAAACTTAGGTTCAAAACATTTATTTAATTCGTTAAAACCATCCATCCAAACAATATAGTTGGATAGTTTGTTAAGTTCCAGCACTAGTCAACCGGATGGGTTTGGGACTCCATTTACATATCCCTCTAACGTTTATAAGAATCTTGGATCTTAACTTCAAGTGTCAAATTCAAAATTACGACGAGTTTTTCACCGTAGTCCCTCCAGCTTCCATCCCTACTCAAGCAAAGCTTCTCTCTCATCGAGTGTCTAAGACTCGCCAAACTAAAGGTTGAGCTGAAAAATCGCATAGCAGAGGATATGAGATAAGCATTGGCCACAAAAAATAGAGAGTTATGGAAAATGCTAATTCATGGTCAAGAAACCAGTGAAGGCTTTAGTAGCTAAATACGACACATCCAACGAGAGCGGCCGAAGGCCCATGACCACCTCTCCATGGTGACTTCCGTGGTGGCCTCCATCGTGGTGGTGGCCGTCATCACCCCCGACCACGTAGTAACCACCACATTGGACGTCTCTCTTTTTCAAGAAAATTATCAAGAAAGTCCTAAACATATTATACTTTAGTTACTTATGTCATAAACTGTTGAATTATGCCAATTGAGTTATAAACCTTTTCATATTTTGCCAATTAAGTCAATTCAGCTAAATTTGGCCAAAAAATCATTTGACGTAGATGCCGTCCTATGTGGCACGAGTGGCATTGACATGGATAATAACATTCTAATAGTTTCTCGATTATTTATTTAATTATTTTCTTTCCTTTGTTTTTTTTTCCCAATTTTGGCCAGCAAGGTCATCGGCCGACCATTATCGGCCACAGGTGAGGGTCAACGTCCCTCAATTGGCTAGGTCGGCAAGGGCTATGACGCCCTCACCCAAAGTAGGCGAGGGTCACTAGCCCTCGACTATGGCCGGAGTTGGGAAAAAACAAAGGAAAGAAAGAAAAGAAAAAAGAAAAGAAGAAAAAAATAATAAAAAATTAAAATTTTATTAAAAATGTATCCATGTCATCGCCGGTCATGCTACTCAGGAAGGCTAGCATTCACGTTAGCGATTTTTAATCAGGATATGCCTGATGGTCTTAATTGGAAAAATGTGAAAAGATTTGGAATTTAATTGACACAATTAAAAGATTTAAAACTGAATTGGTAAAAGTGTAATAAGTTTAGGAATTTTTTTGACAATTTTCCCCTCATTTTCTTTTTGCGGCAAGAGGCAAACGAGTTGATGCCATCGTTGCCTCAGGAAAACATAATGACCAACGTGAGGATCAAGCACAGCATGAAGATCACTCCGGACTTGAGCAGTAGAAGATCCGTTCCATCATCACCATGAACTCCGGCGCTTGCAAAAGCGACCTAATTTCTCGCCTCTAATTTCATCATGGTCCATGAAGAGATGAAAATACCACCGTATTTTCATTCTCTAGATGTGGGTTTGATTGACCATAAGGTCACTTTTACCCACTGGAGCCCAATGCTAACCTGGACCTTCTTAATGGCACCCCATTGCAAGATTTTACACTATCAATAGTTGATTGATAGTTTAGTATATCTCATCGTTACCCGTCCTGATATGACCTTCTTGGCTCATATCCAAGTGGTAGCTTTTTCCGTTCTACTCACTAAGGTGATGTGGTCCGTTCATTTTCTAAACCTTCAAATACTTAGAAATTTTAGACAATTACAATGAGGCTCTCCCAAGGCCAGTGACTAGCAAGACGAAGGAGAAGAGAAGGAAAAAGGAAAAAGAAAAGAAAAAAAGAAAAAGAAAAAAGTAATAAAATTATTTTAAAAAATTAAAAGAAATTCTAAGTCATAAAAAAATTTGAGGTTCGTACCACATGAAATTTTAGACAATTACCACATGCCTTCAAATACTTAGAAATTCATTTAGAGAACGGAATAAAAAAAAACTATTTTTAAGTAAAAATTGCTTCCGGGGACAAAATTCTTATCAAACACACTCTTCAATGGTCTTTGTGGAGAGCGGCTCACCTTGTTGGGAGCCTCCACTGTCTCGGTAGGTGAGTCAAATCCTTGTTGGATCCAGGAACTAAACCTTTCCAGCCCAGCGGAGAATTAGAAGAGAGCCTGTGATATATCTAATTGCGTTAGGAGTGAGCTGGCGCGACGGGAGACCTAAGGAATTAGTGGAATTGGAAATCTAGGGCCAGCAGCTAAGCGTTCTTGGCTAACGCTTATGCAGCCAGGTTTACGCGTACAAGCCCAATCCACAAACGAGGACAATAAATGGAGAAATTTCCAGGAAATCGGCGTCTCTTCTAATGTCAGCTAGATCTTCTAAGGTGAGGGAACTAGAGAATTAGCTAGCAGGAAAGCCAAGATCCGCGTTGCCGACCAAGGTCGAGAGGAAGAGGATGGGTCGGAGGACCCCACACTTGGGGGCGCGATATTGGGTTGAGAACCCAAGTTGACCAACGGATCATCTCGAGGGCAACATAGAATAGAAAGAAGATCAACTTGGAAGCAAAGAAGTGATGCTTGAAAACTAGGGAGGGAAATCGACGATTCGTGATTAACTCAAAAAATCCTGCTTAGTGGGACAGTTACCATTCACTAGAAATCAAGTGCCAGGGTTGCTATCGGTTAAGGGGCTGCATGGGAATGTTTCAGTTCCTTGATTTTTTTTGTTTTTTTTTTTTTTTTGTTCCCAAGTAGAAAAAGAACAAAAATCTATTTGGTAACACAAATTAATTTTTCTATTACCCGGAATAAAAAAAATGACCTAGGAATAAATTTGGAATAGAAACAAGAAATAAAAAAAAAAGTAACTTATTGTTCCCGGAAATAATTTCTAGAAATAAGCCATTTTTTTCTTTTCTATTTTTCTTTTGTTCTTCTTTCTTGCCGTGGCCGCTGTCATTGGATCCGCCGCCGCCTACGGCCATTGCTAGTTACTTGCCAACTGCCGGCCATCTCCGGTCACTGCCATTGTCGGCCAACCGTTGCCGCTCGCCGGCTGATCGTCGCCGCTCATTACCCGTTGCCAGTAACGCTCGTCACTTGACTACCGAACCCGCCAACTACTGGCCTCCGCCACCGGCAACTAGCTGTTGCCACTCGACCGCCGCCGCCAACTGTCATCCGTTGCCACTACTTGTCGCCCTCCGCCCATCACCATACGATCGCCACTCGCAACCCACTAGCCACCAGAGGCGGACAGCAGGTGGCGGGCAGCATGCAATGAGCGGCAGTCAGCGGTCGGCGATGGGCATTTGGCAATCGGTGAACAAGAAAAAAACGAATAAATACA
Organism: Eucalyptus tenuipes; assembly: GCA_014182365.1. Taxonomy (NCBI): domain Eukaryota; kingdom Viridiplantae; phylum Streptophyta; class Magnoliopsida; order Myrtales; family Myrtaceae; genus Eucalyptus; species Eucalyptus tenuipes. Next base: position 8,718,878 of record CM024547.1, on the reverse strand, counting down.
AAAATTTATGGAAGAAAAACGAATAAATGCAAAAAATTATGGATTGTACTAAATATATTCCTATTCTTTTTCTATTTCGAGAATAAAAACTTTGTATGGTTACCAAACACGTTATTTTACTCAGAAATTGTTTCAGACAGTATAAATAGAAAAGAACCATATCTGAAAAGAAATTATTCTCCGGAACAAAAATGTTAGCATTCGCATCCTAAATTACTATTAAACGGGTTAGATTGTGCAAGCCAATTGAACGGTCTAGAGCTAACATCGGTATAACTTTCTTGCTTGGTGTAAACCTTGGAATAGGATAGATGCTGATATGATGGTGAAGTTACATCAATATCCAGCGGCCAAGCTATGATCATTAGATGTAACGGCCGAAAATATAAGGCTTCCTAGCTCCCTCTCTGCCTCTCCAATTAACGCCAAGAGCAAAAGGGAAGGATACTTGGAATCCATTTTAATCTTGGTAAGTCAGAGACACCAAATGAGGCCGAGGGTGGAAACAAGTGATGAATATGTTTTAATGAACAAATCAGCTCATGACACGTGCCCAATAATGCCCGCAAGTTTTTGGTTACCATTATCGGATAATAACATCGACAACCCATAGTGCTGGACTTGACAAGACACTACTTAAATAAGATCATCCATAAAAATTACACAATCCGACATGTGGTGGCATTTGGCGTGCATTTGCGGCGAGTTTTTAGGATATGGGCCGTTTGAGGACAACGAGCCTGTTGGTGGTCTCTGTTTTCTGGATTGAGCAATGGAAGGATGTTGAACCGCAACTGAAAGGTGAGGACTTGATGGAGAACGGTGGCCGGTGTGGCTGGCCGTGAACAAACTCAATGGGTTTTTCCTTAAACAACAAATAACTCTTGACATCAAGTCGAGAATTGTAAAGAGAGAGGATTATAATATCCGTAAATTATCAAATGAAGAACACAAGTATAGGGGAGAGTAAAATTTTACTTAAATACAACATATGTAAATTACAAGATACTTAACCCTAAATAGCAATCCTAATATGAAACACAGACCACACAATCGCATTGCAATTTATTGGAATGAAAATGCTTTTTTTTTTTTTTTTTTAACTCATGCCTTAAAGGTATATAAATATAAGATCAATTCAACACCCTCCGCCGCCCCCGCCACAACCGCCCCCGCCCCCGCCCCCGCCGCAACCGCCACCCCCACCTCCTCCGCCACAACCGCCGCCTCCAAAGTAGCCGCCTGTGCGGCGGCCGCCGTTTTCATTCTGAGAGTCGCCACAGGAAAATATAACAACTGACGCAAGGATCAAGCACAGCATGAAGATCACTCCGGACTTGAGTAGCAGAAGATCCGCTCCATCATCACCATGAACACCGGGGCTTGCTAAATCGATCCAATTGCTCGCCGTTGATTTCCTCATTATGTCGTGAAGAGAAGCAAGAACTCAACCATCCGCGGTATCGATAGTTGTAGGAAGGAGACAATATACATGAGATGAGGGACCTTCAATTATATAGGGATGAGAAAAATACGTCACTGTCAATCTAAAAAACTGAAGGATGGATGCAAGTTTTCAACCAACCAACTATTCCACACTGACGACTTTTTGATCCGGTTGTGAAGAAAATTGGGTGTTTATCTTTTCGTGTTGGAATTGTGATTAGCTTCATCAATCTCTATACTTCGCAATCTTAGGACATGATATTTTCTTACTCAAATTATATATTATTGATGCGAGAGGCTTATCATGATTTCCATATAAATTATTTGTGCTAGCCTCCATTCTCATCCTTTTATTCATTAAAAAAAAAAGTATCTCCTCCATAAAAAGTACTGTTCGTTAATACGGTAAGTTTATCTTATTAATTTCAGATTAATTAAATATTCATTGTGACAAAGGAAAAAAAAGGGGATATCAAAGATTGGCTTGTATTTCAATTAGTCACAATAAATTTTTTTTACACGAATGTTGACCAAAAATCTTTTAAAACTCACATAATAATTTAGATTTAATGGAAAAGTGTCAAATTCATCTTTTGACTTTTGATGAATCTAGATGAATGATCTTTATTCAAATTATCATATAAATTCACTAATATGATATAACTTAAATATAAATTGCATCACCAAATCAAAGATACTCACACAACATAATATGTACTTCATACGCCATCGATATACTTTTCACATTGGAAATAAGGAGTGTACCCGTTGAGAGATCATGTGCATCGTCCATTGTTTGTTAATAAGTTTCTATTGTGGAATTCATTAAGGCAAGCAAAATTTACAGAATTTACATTTAGATTCCTCCATAAGTCCGATCGGTTGGTACGGGGCTGTGAGAGGAATCTGTGGTCAATAGGTCTCCGTGACCACTGATATAGCAGCACTCAATATATAATGGCCACGTCAAAAAAGGCTAAACTTGACTTTTCTGTTGCCCCTTTCTTTGAATTTGGAATGTTCTTCTTTGAATAAAGGTAGCTGTTAGGCTAGCAGCGCTCTTACGCAATTGGCTTAATTAAGGCACGACTCCCAAAATGTCCTCCAAGTGAATTTTTCTTTTTGCGGCCAGAGCAGAGCGAGCCGTTGCCTTCATTGGCGCAGGAAAACACGATGATGGACGCGTGCATCAAGCACACCACGAAGATCACTCCGGCCATAAGCAGCAGAAGACCCGACCCATCATCACCACCACGAACGCTGGCGCTCTCGAAATCGACCCAATATCTCGCCATGAATTTCCTCGTCATCTCATGGAGAGAAGCAAGAATTCAACTCTACTCCTGAGGCGAGGAACATTCAATTTAAGCACTGGCCATAACGGTGATAGACCACAAAAGTCGAGGGGACAACTTCGGAGATAATTCCCATCGGATGACTTGTTGGGAGTCGTGACGAAGGTTCTACGAAATTGCTTCTGATCGAACTTCGACATTCTTAAATTGGCGAGGTGGTGACGTCGAGCTCGTGATCGTAATCTCAGAAAGAGTCGTGCACATGCCCCTGGTTGGTCCAAATCGGTGAACAACGGAAGTTCCGGGTCAATCAAGGCTACCGGTGAGATGATTCGACCCTCCATGTTCGACGTGGGACGTTTTGAATTTTGGCCAATTTACCGGCCAATTCTGTTTTTGGTTGAAAGGTACGGCTTTCTTAATCTTAAGTCAGCTGGTCTATGACTTAAGAGAGCCGTTGTATCTTGGGAACTTTCTGGGCAATATAGTAGCTACCAAGAAATTGTTATTCCGGTCATAGATTTATGGCACACCTTGTAATTGCTTCAATGTTGTTCGAAACTTTTGAGTGAGACTCCAACCAAGTCCTCCCGACAAAAACTCGCTTGGAATTGATGATGTGGTAGTCCAGCCATCACATGCTATATTAAGAGGTGCATCCATGATCTAATGTGGACAAATTTACTCGAAATGATGCTCTTTTCCAGAACTTTTATTTTATTTTATTTTCTTTTAACCTCCTCCTTTAGCCAGATCAGGCGCATCCTTCTTTGTTGATTTCATGATTAAATCTGCGAACGCCATTGTTGCTCAACTCCGCAAGCTGTCGCTGTTGCTCGTTGAGCTCATGGCTGTCGAGCCCGATGGGTAGCTTGCAGCAACTGAAGCATAGCCGCTTCGAGCTCGGTGGCCATTGAAGGCCATGGAGATTGAAGTCGCTTCTACTGCTTCTTCTTTTCTAGGCGATTATTCATGCTCTAGTGTAAATCAAATCATCGGGAAGCTGATTGAATTTTTAGGGGTTTTAAATGTAGAAACCAAAAAGAATTCAAGTGAGCCCACTTTCTGTAGGCTCGTAGAGTTTTAGAAATTTGTCAGTTGAGAAAGTTGAAGAGTTGTTTGGCGTCATTTGAGTCGTGGCTTACAGATATGGATGATCATGCTCAAAATCTTTTTGTCATCAGTGTTAACGCTTTACTGCGAAAAAAATAAATAAATAGTGGACATAAAAGGAAAAAGGAAAGAAAAAAAGGAAAAAAAAAAAGAAAAAGATAATAATTAGAAAACTAAGAAAATTAAGCAAAACGGTATCGTTTTGAGTAAAGTTGTTCACATTAGATCCAATCACATTAGCAATTTCAAGTGAGAAATAACCGGGAGGACTATATTAGAATTTCACGTAAGGGTTTAGGAATATATTTGATCAATTGCTATGTTTAAATTAGATTAAAATATGTATAATAAATTTAAGACTGAAATAGCAATTTTTTTTTTCCAGAAATCCATTATGAATGGAGATTACATAGTTACAATCACTAAGGTATTTCGCTATCCTAGATCATACTCAAAGTAAATCTAAAAGTGTGATAAGTGACTCAACAAACTCACAAAAATGTGTGAGATATAAAAATGACTTTACTATTGCGTTTGCTAGAAAGAGAACATGTTCCATGATGGTAAATTTCAAGAACCGGTAATGTAACTGGTAAGCAAAATTGCTTGGCAACTTTATTGCCCAGTCAACTATCAGTAACTTATCGATAAAATAATAAAATTATTATTCTCACATCCAGTGTCCAATTATGGCTTCTTCTTCTTTTTTTTTGGTCAATAGTATCCAATAGTTGATCAAAAAGTGTTTTCAGATTTGCCAATTTCGCTTGTCAATTAGTTAGTAAATTACCAACAATATAAAGATTAATACCACAAAAAAACTCCCAAATTAGTACATATGTACCAAATTTACCAAAAATTAATTTTTTAACCAAGAAAAACATCTAGTGAAATTGTGATAAATTTACCTCAAATAATTACAAAAAACCTCAAACTGTTACACTTGTAATAAATTTACCTCAAACTAATTTTTTTTTATGTCCAAAAACCCCAAACTAGTATATTTGCGACAAATATGCCCTCTGTTTAATTAGATTAATACCACAAATAGCCACAAAACTGGTATAACTGTGACGAATGGAGAGTAAAATCTCAAACTGATACACCAATCAAGCGTTATTCAACTTAGCAATTTAACAGTAAAATTTAACAAAAACTAACAGAAGTAAATTTATCACAAGTTTATCAATTTTGTGTCACGCCCCGATTCTCCAAGCGCGTGCTCATCCCTCTTCGGTCGATTAAAATAGCGACGTCCCAGGACGCATCGCCGACCCATTCATTTTAATGCACATGCAGAAGCAATTAAGTAATCCCCAGACAACAACAATATGAGATAGAAAAGCAGGGCCACAAACTTTCGAACTGAAAACACAACCATACTTATATATATACATACATACATACATAACAAACCATGTCATAAATAATACAACCTGTTCTATTTATAATGTCTAAAAACGGGGGGTTTTACAAAACTACAGGTCCTTGTCCTCCTGTCCATCATCCTCCACACTCCAGCTGAAGCCTTCAGCAAACTGCACCGGGGACTCTAGTTCTTCAAGATTTGGGTCTACCGCGTCTACGATCGAACCTCTAGAGGGATCTGCAGTACCCTTCCCAAAAGCCACCTCCAGAATATACAGAGGTATCTCAGACTCCAGCATGGGACCCTCTCTTTGGCCATCCTGAGCCTGGCGGTACCATGATCTGTATCGGTGTGGCAACTTGTGGGTGAGACCAGCATCGACCCACACTATGGACCTCACCAGCTCATAGGTCTAGCCCCTAGGGCTATCATGCAACGGAATGTAAGATGTCTATTCTGTAACCTTCTTAGGCCGTCCAAAAAACTCATGAGCTGCCATCTAAGGACTTGAAATGTTATCCCACAACGGGGTGAAACGACGTCTCAGCGAATTCTAGCCCTTAAGACATGACTAGGAAGAAAATACACCCTAAGGGCTGCCCAAACACAAACACAAGTCAGAAGTCTTACCTTTACCTCTGTTTCTTCCTGCAAGTCAGTATAATTGACATTTTCAACCAATCATTTCAACACATCAAGACATATCGAATCATCGATCAATCGACTCAATCGATTACATGTCATCACGACCGCTTCTTAGTAAACCCACTCAATACTATCTATAAGGTCCTATCAAATCAGGACTGCTCACCCTAAGCTGAAGATAGATAGTATAGCTCGCCCAAAGCTGATAATTTATTGCTCACTAGAAGCTGACCATAGATTATATTGCTCACCCAAAGCTAATAATAATGTACATCGCTTGCCCAGAGCTGATAATTTATTACTCACCAGAAGCTAACCACAGATTATATTGCTCACCCAAAGCTGATAATAATGTACATCTTGTTCACTAGAAGCTGTCACTTTTATCCTACCCGATAAAAATACTCGTGTGTGGGTATACGGTCGGCTTTAGTCAAAATACAATATTTTCCTTTTGAACATCCTACTAGTTTCAGCAATCCGAAAATATATTTTTGGCACTGTAAACCGACACCCGGTAATTTTCCAATTAATTACTGAAATTAAATAAATTTAGGAATAAATTCCTAGAATACAAATCACACAAAATCTGCACAAATTAGAACTCAATTAAATAAACGGATCACACCACTGCAATCGCATAAAATTCCGGTCACCGGCTATCTCGGTCTAATTTTCGGAAAGTAAATAATTAATTAAATAATTACGTAAAATAATTATTAAATGCAAATAAATAGGACTTAGGCCCGTAAAGCCTAATGAAAAGCCGAGACGGGCTCGGAAAATTTCCGAACCACTCTAGATAAATACTAGAGTTTGTCTAGGCTCTAACTATACTACTATAATCACCTAACATGCAATAACGATTAATTAAATTGCTAATCTAATCTAACTATCTACATAATCCATGCTTAACTTAAACTAATCAACCCTTAACGTCATTAACTTACTAAGCAGGGATTAGTAAGTTAAACTCACTTGTTAAACAATCCACCTGGATCAAAACGACAGGGACGCAAAGGGGCTCGATAAACTCTGAAGTGGTAACGGCTTCCGAGCACCGGACACGTCCAAAGCAGGCCTAGAAGGTTCAAGGTCTCTGCTGGTTTCGATGATGTAGAGGCGGTGCCGATTCGGTGGACAAAAAGGCCGCAAGGAGTCAACGTCGAAAGTTTCTGTAGCTGACTTCGGTTGAACTCATGTTGGGGACGTCTCGGTTGCTGGTGTGGATTGGAGGAGAAAGCCAAATTGAAGAAGCCGAAGTGGTGAAGGAGATGGGCAGCTGGCCGAAGGAGAGAGAGGGGTTGAGAGGGATGGAATGTGTCGGCCAAAGGGAATTAAACATGCAGAAAATGATAAAGAAAAGAAAGAGAGAAAGGAGAGAGGGTGGCGTCGGCAAGGTGGAGAGAGGATAAGGATGACTCAAAAAGTCAAAGAAGAGAGAAAAGTGGGTGGAACATGGCAGGGGGGTTGTCGACTAGGGGTAAGGTCAGCGAAGTGAATGAGAGAGGGATAGGGACGAGCGAAGAGGAAGAAACCGAAGGAAAAAGGGGAAAAATTAGTTTAAGAATATATATTTTATACTCCTTAATCTTGGTCCCACAAGTTCTCACAAAATTTCCTTTTCTCCCTTAATTCATTCTTGCACATTAAATTCTACAAATAACCAAGTTGATGTCTGAATATTGCATCCCTTGTACCAACCCACGAATTTCATTAATTGGACTTCAATTTCATCACAATCCTCTTCAATTGGATGTCAAATTTTGCTGAGGAAGAAGTCTACACCCTTTTCCACACTTGGTCTCACCAACTGGTCCCTTTTAAAGGCCAAGAATCCCTTCAATTTGACCAATCTAACTTTCTGTTCTTTTTTGAATCGTCCGAATTGATTTTCCATAAAAATCCTGAACTCTTCGAAAATTCCTTGAAAGATGAGTCAACATTCCTAAAATTAATTGTGACATGACAGAACTTTCAATTTCTAAAATCGGATTCAAATTCGCGGTTAATTTCAATCTGACGCGATTTTAGCGTGACCTAAGCAACCGGGTAGCTTTCATAAATGTTTAGTGCAAATGACCCATGGTCAATTTTCTTCGAGCCACAAGGAATCCCTTCGACACATTGGCGACTCTCGGTGGTTGTGAAAATCTTAAGGTTTCAAATACGGACACAGGGTACCAAAACGATGGAAAATCAGTCTAGTGCCGATCGACGATAATTTTGCAATTTAATGGAATCATCCACGTTTAACCACATATCTCAGTCGAACCGACCTATATCTGATTTTTAACCGATCTTACTGTGCCGAAATGATCTCTACAGATGAGCACAGTCAAGTAGTCAATTCCTTGTCGAATCCTCAAATCTATTGCATTAAAATCTCTTAATGACTTCTCCAGATAGTCTAGTTATCTTAAAGTGATCGACTCTGAGAACAGCACTATAGGCGCGTTGATGAAAGGCCCGATTTAATTTAATTGAAAACAACATTGAAAATTCGGGATGTCACATTTTGGGTTTTTTATGGTAAAAAAATTAGTTTTAGGTAAATTTATTATAAGTGTACCAGTTTGGGATATTTTGTGATATTAACCCACAATATAATGTTTTTTACCATCCTTAGCTAGACCCCGTCATTTAATTTGTAATGTATTAATCAAATAACAATTTTACCATCCTAAAAATTTAGTATCTAGTAGTATACTACTCCGTGCTATAAAATTTTATAATTAAGCCCATCAAGTAGTTTGATTTTATCACCACACATCGAGTAGGATTAGGCCTCGTTGATTAGTTAGCAATTTAATAATGAAAAATCCACGTTACCATTCTCAAATCTAGTATTCGAATGCAGATTATTGAGTGCTTTACTATTTTATCGGTAGGCAAAGTAAGTTTTTTGTAACTTACCGATGAAATAATCAATTTCGCTACTCCCGTATGTAGTAGTAGATTACCAAGCGCCTTGAAAATTTTACAAGCGGGTCTTTCAAATTAATTAGTAGAATATACCACTAAGGTTGAGAGTACCAATTTGGAAATAATTTAAGTGTGTTCATGATTCATAGGTGCTAGTTTGCCTCTCTACGAGAACTGGTTTTTGATGCCGTGTGTTGATTGGAGCATGTGCTTTGCAAGCTAGTCTTTGCGATCCTTCCTCTACAACTCTTTCTATCCGTTAACTACTTATTTAGCTAGCAAATCACAGTACCATTACCAACACCAACATAGAAAAAAAGGAAAAAGACTGACTTCATATTAGCAGCTGCCACCACCCCCGCCCCTGCCACAACCTCCACCGCCACCCCCACTTCCACCACAGACGCGGCCGGCACTGCTGTCCCCACCTCCGCCTCCGTGGTGACCTGCGTGGTGAGCTGCATGGTGGTGGACGTGTTGGTGGCCTCCATGGTGACCTCCGTGGTGGTGGCCTCCCTGATGGCCTCCATGGTGACCTCCATGATGGCCGCCTCCGCCTTCGGCACCTCTCTTTTTCTTTTTGTGGCTAGAGCGGGACGAGTTGTGGCCTTTGTTGGCGCAGGAAAACAGGACAACGGACGCGAGCATCAAGCACGCCATGAAGATCACTCCGGTCTTAAGCAGCAGAAGACCCAATCCACCATCACCGCGAACGCCGGGGCTCGCAAAATCGACCCAATATCTCGCCATGAATTTCCTCTTCATCTCATTTCGAGAGAAGCAAGAAGTCGGTTACTCCCGAGGCGAGGAGCATTCAATTTAAGCACTGGCCATAATGATGATGGACTAGAAAAGTTGAGGGGACGACTCTGGAGACAATTCCCTTTGGTTGACGTATCGGGAGTAGTGGTGAAGGTTCTACGAAATTGTAGACATTCTTAAATTGGCAAGTGGTGATGTCGAGCTGGTGATCGTAATCTCAGATAAGAGTCGTTCACATGCCCCTGATTGGACCAAAACGGTGAACAAGGGAAGTTGCAGGTCAATCAAGACTGTCGGTGAGATGATTCGACCCTCGATGTTCGACATCGGAGGTTTTGTATTTTGGCCGGTTCATGACTCATTCAGCTTTTGGTCGAAAGATACGGCTCTCGCAATCGTAAGTCAGCTGGTTTATGACTAAAGAGAGCCGTTGTATCTTGAGAACTTTCTAGGCAATCGTCAGTAGCTACGAAGAAATTGTTAATCCTGTCGTAGATTTGTAGCACACCTTACAATTTATAGAATGTTGTCCGAAATTTTTGAGTGAAACTCCAATCATGTCTTCCCGACGAAAACTTGCCTGGAATTGTTGACATGGTGATCCATCTATCACATGCCATCTTAAGTGACATGTTAGCGACTTGACGTGGACAAATTTATTCGGAACGATGCTCTTCTACAGGATTTATATTTTATTTTCTTTCTAGTCAGGTGCCCGACCTGAGCATGGTAGCAACAAACTATTGGGAAGCTCCTGGATGGAAGCCTCGGCCTTTGGTCCAAGCGACCGGTCTCCTACTTCCCCGCACCACAGGCAACTCCTAACACATCTCCAACTTATCGATCTCTAGAGTTGATCCAAACTCCGAATTTGACAAGAATTTTGAGCCACAAATTTAACCATTTTTAGCTTGGCTCAATGTTCACGGCCAAGCCATGGTGCTTGTCATCCATACGAGCCCTCTCCATACCCCCATAGGTGTTTAACTACTGTAGATGTCCATCATATTAAAATAATTAAATATTAAATCACACCTTCGTCCAATCGTTTAAATTTTTAGAACAGTTAACATTGATCTCACAAAATCTCACATATATTAGAGCTGAAGATCTTGAGTTCAATTCTTTCCAGTTCTCATTTGTCTCTCCAATTAAATATGTCTACACTTAGTACCAAGCAAAAAGAACAAACTTAGCGTGAGGGGAAATATTAGAATAATTAAATATTAAACTATACTTTCGTCTAATAGTTTAAGCTTTTAGAACAGTTGGCAGTTGTCTCACAAAATTTCACACATCAGAACTGAGTTGGGCTTGAACTACTCCAAAGGATTGAACTCAATTCAAATGTCCGCAAAAGTCTATGTGGCAAGAAACTTTTTCGAGGTCAAATCCTCTCCTGGCATTAACATCAAAATAAACCGATGTCCAAAGCCAACATTGCCAACCAAGTCGTTCGACCATGCGGCCTCATTAGCTCCTTCCATTGTCATAGCCATAGTCATTGGCGAAATCATTGTGTCTCTCAACGACGTTTTCTAACTCATAGCACATTTTAACGGAAGCCAAGGCATAATTACTCAGATTTAGACTATTTTTTGGGTTTATTGCGTCCTAGTTGACGAACCTAGTTACTGTCACACTACCAAAACTGCTTCCTCCGAAACGTAAGCTGTAATATTTGAGAAAGATTTTACTAGGTCAAAGAAAAGGTAGTGGGACCCACTTTAATTAAAGAAAGAAAAAGAAAACAAAAAAAAAGGGGAAGAGATAAAAAGGAGAAAAGCCCACGTTTGGGCAGCAAAAGAAAAGAGGAGAGAAGAAGAAAAGAAGAAGAAGAAGAAGATAGAAGAGAGAGGGCTTTGTGTGTTTACGCCGCGGACAACTCACCAAGCTTATTTACACACTCGGTAGGTGATCGCACCATTCGTTCTTCCAATCGGAGTAGTTTCGGAGTTAGGGTTTGAAATTCGGAATTTTGGGAAAATCGAGCGGCGAAGTCCGATTTTGGAGTCGTTGAGCCATGTATTTTTGTAAGAATGATAGTTTAGGGTGCTGTGGAGCCGTGGGATTTTACGGATCGTGATTTGAGCTTGTGGTTTGTCCAAAACAAAATTTCAAAGTTTCCCGCACGCAGTGAACAGTACGCGTTCAGCAGCTTTGGGCCTGTATTTTGTCACCTTTCGGCTTGATTTTCGGACGGTGAAGTTGGGATTCTTGTAATATGTGTCAATGGCTCTCTATTGACTATAAATACGTTTGGATCGGGGCTCGGAGGAGAAAGTTAAGGCATGATCAAGTTTTGCGCTTAAACTCCGTGTTGCGAACGGCTTGAACAATCGCTTTGGTTATGCAATTTGTTAGCGCGTAGAAGTCCTTTTGTTAGAGTTAAGGCATAAGTTAGTCATTTCGTAGTTAAGATAAGAGTTTTATTAGATTTTAACATTATTCCTCGATTATTTGATAGGGCCTTGAGTTTGACGATACGAGTATCGTTCGTCGTTTGGTCGTAGACGACGAGGTGAGTGGTACTATGTCTTCTTTGGTTTTATAAAATCATATCTTAAAGTATATATGTATATATATTGAATCGAGAAGAGCATTTCTATTGCATAAAAGCCGGATCGAGCATTTACTACCCTTTGGTTGATTATGAGTGTTTGAAAAACGTATTATACAAAGTTTGTGGAGAAATATATACGAAATTGCTTTGCGACTGATTTATGAAAATGTTTATGATGGTTTGAGAAATGGATATGAAATAGATGATGGGCTATGCTGCAAATGTTATTTGTTTGGTTTAAGATATTGATTTATGGATTGGATTTCTAATATTGGAGGATGGTTATTTATGCTCAATATGACTGTGAACCCAATGAGGGGTTTTTGGGGTATGCATACTAGGTTTAGGATATCCTTCTAGGCCCAGCCATCAGCTTTGTAGGTGGAGACCTCACCAAGGGGAAAAGCTTGGTCGCCTTGTCACAAGGCGTTGTGTCGTGACCATGGTGGAATATTGAGTAATAGATTAATCAATGGATGGACCATTGATATGTGATATTTGATGGAGAGATTATTCAATGGACTTGACCATTGATACTTAACTTTTGATGGTGATTTAAATGAGTTTTCCATATTAGTATAAAGCTTTAATGATAAGAAATAACTCTTATATGATTTGATATGTATTTTATATATTGAGTTGGCATTATGAAGTTTGGTATTGCTTTGTATACATGCATAGTGGTTGTTCAATCTGCTTAGAAGATATGTACTACTCACTGAGCTGTGGTTGCTCATTCCACTCCTCCTTTAATCTTTTCAGGTTTCTCGGTTAGCGGCGAATAGAGCGAGTGCGCCGTCGGTGGGAAACTTTTGGGGAGTTCTATTTTTGGGTATGGCCAAAGGAAGTGGTGCACATTCCTTGCCAGTGGTTGGATTGTCTGAGTTCTAATTGTATATTTATTTTTAGTGGATTATAGAAACTCTGATGTTACAATCAATCGTTGGTCTATCTAATATGTATATATGGTTGGATCTATATATATATATAAGTTGATATCAGGTTGTTGGTTGTATTTGAGGCTGCGTCCTTCGTGTGGAAGGACGGCCGTGTCATCCCTATTCTTTGTAGTTTTGGGGTGTGACATAACCTAACATCTGTTGTCCCCAACAAAATTGCACAATTACAGTTTAGACAATTTTTTTAAAATAGAAAGTGGGGTATTTATAGAATTTTTTAACTACATGTTGAGGCACCTTCTGGCTTTCTTGATGTAACTTTTGGTCTCCAAACTCATAACCTTCCATCAGTATTCACTCTCCATATCTCCAAATTCGAAATTGTACTGCTGCACCCAAAGCATTTAACTCCATATCCACAACTACTCTCTAGGTAATCTCCTTCGACCACCTTAAAACTTCATCAAGTATCACTTTTGAAATAACAATCAATTGCTATCGATTCATGTGACTCTATAGACACTATTATATCTACTATATTTTGAATAAATTTAGACTCTCCTAGAAGCACCACCTAATTTTGAATTCCATTTAGATCCCTTTACAATTGATTTATTACTCCTCCTTTAAAATGAAACAAACTCATCAAAAGTAACCTTGCTGCACGCAAAATCGGATGAATAATCCTTAGTGAACATTCCAATAAATGGTGAAGACCATTTAAAAGAAGGATTTTCGTTATGGATTTTGCTTTCATGAGTTCATCTTTATCAATTTATATTGTCCACACATGATATTATGAGGAACTTCATTTCGAAGACGTATGTCTTCTTTCTGTAGGTGATGAGGCTTGAATCAGCTTTACATAAAACTTCATCTAAATTAGTGGATAATTTGACTAATGCCAGCATTTCATCGATAGACCTTCATGAAGAAATCCCACAAGAGAAAAATCTCAAGTCATAAAAAGCAGGAAATTGTGGTATACCAAAATTCGATGGATGACTTTACTATTGCGTTTGCTAAAGAGAGAACTGGTTCCGACCGATGGTAAATTTCAAGAACCGGTAATATCATTGGTAAGCAAAATTGCTTGGCAACTTTTTTGTCTGGTCAACTATCAGGAACTTGTTAACAAAATAATAAAATTACTATTCTCAACTCTAGTGTTCGATTATAGATTTTTTTTTGGCCAATAGTATCCAATAGTCGATCAACAATTGCTTTTAGATTTGCCCATTGGCTTAGTCAATTACTTAGTAAATTATCAACAATATAATGGTTTTTATCATCTCTTTCACAAGTAGATTAATAACACGCGTTTTAAAACATTGCAAGTGGACCCCATCAATTAATTAGTAATTTATTGATCAAATAACAATTTTACCATCCTTAAATATAGTATCCAGTAGTATACTGTAACGACCTGGGTCCCACTGTGTAATATTGTTCACTTTGGACACTGAGTTCTCAGTGCTTTAAAACGTGTTATGCAGGGGCAGAGGGCCATCCCTCGGGCCTTTCCTCTCCCAAACCATAATATTGTCCGCTTTGGAGGCACGACCCACCGGCCCGTCCTCCCTCACAGCTTTGTTTTCAGCGTAGCGGAAGCGTACGTGAAACGCGTTACACAGATTTAAGTGACTCAAGCCTTATAAACTAGCCCATGACTACTCCCTAAGCGATGTGGGACAAGAGATGGACCCCTTTCTTGCACACGTCTAGGGACCGAGGCCCTCCTCCCCGTGCACCGCCGCTTGGGCCGTCACACTCTCCCCCCACTCTCCCCCCCTTGGGAGCATAGCGCCCTCGCTGTGGCCCCACACGCGGTCGAGAGTCGGCTCTAATACCATTTGTAACGACTCGAGCCTCACTGTGTAATATTATCTGCTTTGGATACTGAGTCCTCACAGCTTTAAAACGCATTATGCAGGGGTAGAGAGCCATCCCTCGGGCCTTCCCTCTCCCAAGCCATAATATTGTCCGCTTTGGAGGCACGACCCACCGGCCCGTCCTCCCTCACAGCTTTGTTTTCAGCACAGTGGAAGCGTACGTGAAACGCATTACACAGATTAAAGTGACCCAAGCCTTATAAACTAGCCCAGGACTGTCCCCTAAGCAATGTGGGACAAGAGATGGACCCCTTCCTTGCACACGTCTAGGGACCAAGACCCTCGTCCCCGCGCACCGCCGCTTGGGCCGTCACACTCTCCCCCCACTCTCCCCCCCTTGGGAGCATAGTGCCCTCGCTGTGGCCCCACACTCGGTCGAGAGTCGACTCTGATACCATTTGTAACGACTCGAGCCTCACTGTGTAATATTGTCTACTTTGGATACTGAGTCCTTACGGCTTTGAAACACGTTATGCAGGGGCAGAGGGCCATCCCTCGGGCCTTCCCTCTCCCAAGCCATAATATTGTCCGCTTTGGAGGCATGGCCCATCGGCCCGTCCTCCCTCACAACTTTGTTTTCAGTGTAGCGGAAGCGTATGTGAAACACGTTACACAGATTAAAGGGACTCAAGCCTTATAAACTAGCCCAAAACTCCCCCCTAAGCGATGTGGAACAAGAGAGGGACCCCTTCCTTGCGCACGTCCGGGGACGGAGGCCCTCCTCCCTGCGCACCGCCGCCTGGGCCGTCACATATACTACCAAGTGCTATAAAATTTTATAATTAAGCCCATTAAGTAGTTTGATTTTATCAATACACATCAAGTAGTAAACTACCAAATACACCAAAATTACATAAGTATCCCTCGTTGATTAAGTAGAAACTTATCAATGAAAAATCCATGTTACTATTCTCAAATCTAGTATTCAAAAGCAAATTACGGAGTGATTTACTATTTTGTTGGTAGGCGCAGCAAGTCTTTCATACCTTATTGATGAAATAATGATTTCACTACTCCCACATCCAGTAGTAGATTATACCACTGAGTTTGAGAGTACAAATTAGGAAACAATTTCAAGTGTGTTCATAATTGATAGGTGCTAGTTTGCCTTTCTACAATAACTGGTTTTTGATGCCATGTGTTGATTGAAGCATATGCTTTGCAAGATAGCCTTTGCGAACCTGTTCTACAACTGCAAAGCTTAATTAATGTTGAAACTCCGTGAAGCCAAAGGAAAAGACAGCAAGATTAGTGGTATCAACATGTTTAATTCTGTATACCCTCTTGAAATTTCGGATGGACTGGAACCATATGGATGAAAGGATAGATAGAGATAGACAAATTCTATGTAGTAATTAATGTCACCAACCTCCTCTGTCCATCACCTTCTGATTTAGCTAGCAAATCATAGTACCTTTGCCACCACCAACATAGAAAAGAGATAAAAAAAGACTGACTTCAAATTAGCAGCTGCTCCTGCCTCGCCCCCGCCCCCGCTGCAACCTCCATCGCCGCCCCCACTTCCACCACAGCCACAGCCGATGCTGCTTTCGCCGCCTCTGCCACAACTACCATTCCCACCAAAACTGCCACTGTCCACGTAGAATCCGCCAGCTCCAGCAATATTGTGCCCTCCACCGCCGCCGCCGCTAAGATCCTTCTTTTTGTGAGGTTTCTGCTTGCTTTTGCCGCATGCAAATACGATGACGGAGATGAACGCCATGGAGAATGCAACCACGCAGAGCAGCCATGTCAGCTCCAGTTGGCTTCCATGGGCATTGGTAGCATTAACAAGAGCAAACGCCTCTCCAGCCATTTTCTTCTCTATCTCTCACCACCCGCACTCGCATAATGCGTGCTTTTATGTGCACAAATCTGCCCATCTGATCTTGTCGAATCACAGCATTAGTTAATCCCATCACTCCCTTGTTAAAGATGGAGCAAAGTAGGAATCGCATGCTTCCTCATATTGTGTAGGGAAAAAGCCACAAAAAATCTCAAACTTTACCCAGAGTGATAAATTTATCACAAACTTTTTTCGTGACACAAAAAATCTCAAAATTTATCAACTGTAATACATTTACCCTAAACTTTTTTTCGTAACACAAACAAACCCTAAATTTGTATCCGTGTGACACATTTACTTCAAATTATAGGATATTTTCATCTTTTACTTTTTAGATTTTCTTTTTTCTTTTTTTCTTTCTTTTGTGTTATTCTCTTCTCTTCCCTCCGTCGGCCATGGAGGGAAGCTGTAACGACCGGGTCCCACTGTGTAATATTGTTCACTTTGGACATTGAGTCCTCATGGCTTTAAAACGCGTTACACAGATTAAAGGGACCCCAAGTCTTTATAAACTAGCCCCATGACTCCCCCTAAGCAATGTGGGACTAGAGAGGACCCCTTCCCCTTCCCCTTCCTTAGGCTGTCACACTCTCCACCCCTTAAGAGCATAGCATCTTCACTGTGGCCCCACACGCGGTTGGGAATCGACTCGGATACCATTTGTAATGACCCAGGTCCCACTATATAATATTGTCCGCTTTGGACATTGAGTCCTCACGACTCTAAAACGTGTTATGTAGGGGCAGAAGGCCATCCCTCGGGCCTTCCCTCTCCCAAGCCATAATATTGTCCGCTTTAGAGGCACCCCACCGGCCTGTCCTCCCTCACGACTTTGTTTTCAGAAGTCGGGTCGTTACAGAAGCCCTCACCGACATCTGGCGAGAGTTGCCCTCCCCACAGGTTATCGAGGGCCGCCTCGCCGGCATTAGGTGAGGGCGGCCCTCACTGGCATTTGGCGAGGGCATTCCTCGCCGAATCCAGCCTAGGCGAGGGCCACCTGACACCAAGGTTGCCCTTGCCGGATCTGGTGAGGGCAACACCTAGGCAAGGGCCACCCTTGCCCGACGCCGGCGAGGGCCGCCCTCGCTTGAGTCCGACTTCCCTTCGCCATGGCCGGCGGAACGAAGAGAGAAGAAGAAAAAAAGAGAAAAAAAAAAAGAGAGAAAGGAAAATGGAAAAATAGAAAAAGGAAAATAATAAGCTGAAAATGCCCTTGGCCATAGAGTTTGGGATAAATGTGTCACGGTTAGCAAATTTTGGGATTTTTTGTGTCACAAAAAAAAAGATTTGGGGTAAATTTTTCACTTTGAGTAAAGTTTAGGATTTTTGGTGACTTTTTCCCTATTGACTAGTGGTGAAGCATCTTCGAAATTGCTTCTGATTCAACTTTGAAATTCTTTACAATATAAAAGGAAAATGAATTGCAAAAGCGGTGACATTGTGTCCACAGAAAGACTCTATGCAAATGCCCACGTCGATGTTCATTCGATATTGCTAAAATTTCCATGCTTTTATTATGCTAAAAGAGAGCATACATCGGTGAGTTACTAGTTTTACATGTACTTCTAACTTCAATGTTGGGGCTTTTATTGCTTAATATTGAATCTGGTAAAATTACTGTACTAAAAGCGGCCTACATTGGTAAATCACTTATTCAAATAGTAAGTTACTAACTGTGGTTTTATTTTCAACATAAATTCTTCACTTTGTCAGTAGCTTATTAACGATTAATTAGACTTGTGTTGCTAAGTTACCAATTTATAAAGAACTCGATAACTTAATAATGGGTTTATCGTCAATCTATTGCTAACATTATCGATGGATTACCATCAACATGCTTGACCAACAAGTCGCAGCTACATGAATTTACCAATGAGATCTAAATTTCACTGATCGTGTTACCATGTTACCGTGCCCACGGAAATTTGTTCCTTTGTTGGAAAAGGAATATTGTTTTGGTTGGTGGAAAAGGAATATTAGAATACTCAATAATGATGATGCCGATCATGGTATCGCTCCCTCTTCCGAACAGAACCATGTGATGTATCTTGACCTGAATCGTAACTTATCCAGTTTTTGAACAGAATCACCCCATGATGAAATACTCCAATGTCGTTTATCCCATTGATTATCCATGCAACAGACATCTTGGAAGCAACATGGTACCGTCCGAACTTGAAAGTGCCCTTCTAAGATTAATGTACTGCATAATGACATCATTGAATTCTTTGCACACATCATTCCGTCTCCTTCAAGAAATTTCTACCTTGGCATGATTGAGAAGGATTTGAATTTTGGGGCAACGTTGCATCAAAGACACACGAAGGTACGATTGATATGAAGAACTTCCCTTGCTGATTAACGACATACAAGTACATAAAAGTAGTGAAATCATCCGTTTATTACAACCAGAGAACAGTGATTGCAATCCTCTTTACAAGAACAAAACGTGATGATGTTACAAATTGGTATACAGAAAGAATAATCTTTACAGAAAGACAATGCAATGCGTTTCGTAGTTTTATTGTAAGAAGAGGGTAATCATATTTACAATTCCTCTTGATATGCTCAGCAGAGTAGGCATAGCAGAGAACCAACAACGAAGGGGCGGAAATGGAAGTCCATTTACCTTTTCTTGAGACAGAAGAACTTCGGGAAAAAGTGAAAAAGAAAAAGTGTTCAGATCATTCCATGAATGTGCAATTCCACATCCTTCAAAATTGGATCAGCTCTGTTCAGGTTTCTGGGATTGGTGGCAGTAGTTCCTGATGAACAAGTAGAATGAGCCTTTATCGCAGTGGAAGAAATCATGATGATGACAAGAGAAGTTACAGAATTACCTCAGAGAACCGCAGATGCCCGTGGTGCACATTGGAAGATTTGACGATTGTTTCCCACTTGGGATCAACAAGAGCTGACTCTAAAGCACGGTTCCCATTTACAGCATCTACTCCAAGAGAAGATCGTGAAGATGGCCTCTTGGAGGCAACAGAGGGCAACGCTCGCGATAACCATGAGTCTGACGGAGATTTTGGTAAGGGAGGGGGAAGGGGGAAGGGTGAACAGGCACTGGAAGGATTCTGCTGATCACCTAATCTCATAAGTGCCTCCCTTTCTAAGTCAATTTTACCATCTCTGCCTACTTTTGAGCTGGTCTCCTTCATGCCCGCTTGAGTAGGAGTTTGATCGTGTCTAGACAAGTCAACATCTATATCCTCATTCAATCTGTCAGAAAAAGAGAGTAAGGGGGAGTCTCTGAAATGCAAACCTTCAGATTCAGATATTTTCTTTTTCTCCAGGTGCTCAATGTTTCCAATATCCACAGAAGAAGAGCCCATTAAAAGAGCTTCATTAACTTTTTTACTAGTAGCCTTGATCTTGAGAACATCCCCCTCAGAATAAGATAGCTCCTTCTCATCTGAGGGATTTGTAGAACCTTGAGATTTTACAGCCTGCACTGTATCAACGTATACAGTTTTCTCAAACACAGGGCTCGTATTACCAGCCCCACATTCCGCACGCTCACTAGCTAATAATTCTCGGAGATTGACAAATCGCTTTTCTTCGGGATTGGAGGCCTTAACCTTGAAATTCTTGACATTCTCATGAGGACTAACTGATCTTCCCTGTCCTTGAACAACTGATTTAGAAAATCTGTTATGGTGCTCAAATTTGCCATTGCCTTGCAAACGTCCATATAATGATGACCCCTCTAATTTCTTGTTGTATTTAGTTCGACTCTGTGTGCTTTTCAGATCAAACTTATTTTCATGGAGCTCTGATATTAGGCAGCCACCAACTGATCTTAGTTCATCAGAAGCATTTTTATTGTGCTATAAAGAAACAAGAAGATATGCTTTAGCAATTAACTTTAACAGCTGATAAAGAAAGACAAAACATAACTGACAACTAATTTAAAGATACAGAAAACATGTAAAAACTATGTACCTTACTCCTGGGTTCACCTTGATACTTTGCATATGTAGAATTAACTTGAGTTTTGTGCACAGTAAGCCCCACTGTTTGCATCCTCATACCAGGTACTGGATTTAACAGACAGAACCGAGGTAATAACCCACAACCTTTAGTTGTTGAGGTTTCACTTTCATAGTAATCATCATCTTCACTTTCTTCTCCAACTCCGACTTGGGTCATTGGTAGAACAATTGGTTTAAGTACCTCAAGCCGACGGTTCTCAACCCCAACTGCTGCCTTCTTCACTGGATGCCTTGGCAGATCTTGTGCCACAGATTGCCTCTGGACGAAATGCAGAGGCGCTTCTGAAGCCATTGCCTTTGCTGCGGGCAAGAAACGACCCATCATGAAGTCCCTGGCTGGTGGATCTCTAGAGAACCGTCCAGATAGTCTCATATCTGAACCATCAACTCCACTCAAACCACTGACACTGCAGTTCAAGAAGAATGACTCAGATCGCGAAAATGTATCCAATGCATCTAAGTAGGCTTCATCACCATAATCTGATCCAGCAGTCCCTTTTTCCTCTGTGGTCTCTTTTTTTTTAACACCTTCATCATTTGATTGTGCATTTTCATAATTGAAAACCATATTTCTCATTTGAGATTGCACACCCATTGCACCATCGGAGGTTTTTTCAGAATCGTGCTGCTTAACTCTTGCAATCCTCCCAGGTGGAAGCTTTGGGGCAGCAGGAGGGCATTGGGGAGTCTGACTCCGCAATAGGGATTCATTCTTAGGTCTTCCTGGACACTGTTCCCACACAAACGGAACAGTTCCTGGATTCCTTATTGGACCCGATTTTAGCTCTGATTTGTAAGGAGGAAGAGGAGGTATTGTAGGCAGTGACTTATAAGTTCTCCTTTTGTCCTGGCCCTCTGCAGAGGCTACTGTGGACGAGAAACGCCTCACTGTAAGGAATGGCTGATTGAAATTTAGTTGTGTATCTTCCATCATATTTCAAATGTCACGTATACATTCCTGCAGAGTATTACCACAGAAAAAGGTCCCGTGAGATGAATATTCTCATGAGGTCATAGGCATATGTGGTCTCACAGAGGAACTTCGACTCAACCTAGACTGTAGTTTTTACGTTAAATAGACGCAAATTTTTCCATCTGTGCAAATGCATGCCAAATATGTTTTCCGACATTGGCGTGCTTTTGACATTGATTGGTTGGCTCTTCAAAACAAGCTAGATATTTTACACTTTCTAGATTCTCACAGATCTAAGATTATATCAGTTATCAACCATCAAGATCTCATGAAATTTATCAAGGTCCTGCTGAAAAAAAAAAAAAAAAAAAAAAAAAAAAAAAGACAACTTCATAGGAAAATCTTGCTCATCTTTTCTTCTTTTACTTTTATTAACTTCATCTTAATATGTTGCGCGAGAAGAAATCTCCATCTTAAGGTTCTCACTGAAATAAACAAGCTTACTCCCCCAAGCTCCAGTGCATTTTGAGTTCACCCTTTTGTTCCCCAACTCCTTTATAATAAAATCTTGCATTTGAAGTTTTAAGACCACTTAAAGAATAAATTATTGATGAAACGAAGTTTCAAGACCCAAAAGAAACCAAGGCATCTCTCCAATTTCCCCAGAAACCAAGTTCCCTAAACCCAGGTTCAGAAATTATACAACTGAGAATCTCCTCTATTACTGCAACAAAAGCTTAACAAGAAAACAGATAAGAGAATACAGGAACTTTGCCTGTTTGAGTTGAATGGTATCAACAATGCAGATGTTAATGGAACAGTTGACCACCGCTAGCAGGGCGATTTGGATTAAGATTGCTTCTATCTAGGAGTCCAAGCTTCTTCTCTCATTCCTTAAAATACTGCATTCCAAGAGTTAAGGATGCAATGCAAGGACCCTATTAAAAAATTTATCCTCTGTTTGCCAATTGAAGACTTAATTTTTTGAGCTTCAAATGACAGAAACAAAAGCATCTGCGACACTCGATCACCGAAATAGCCATCAAGAATCTATTATATTGAATTAAAATATTTTCCTTGAAGCTACGGAAAACCACAAAAACAGAAAGAAACAAGGAAAAAAGAAAAGGAAAACCAAAGCAAAATACAGAGAGAAACAAAACAACAAAGATCTGGTTTGATTTGAAGAGAACAAAAGAACACGCGTTAAGCCCTCTGAACCACACGCACCGCAATTTCGGTCCCACGCGGAGGAATGAGGAGAAATTCGAGATGCGACGTCAGAGGCCCTTGCAGAAACTTGGGTTGCTCAGTTCGCAAGATCATCATCACCATCGGCATGCAATACTCCGAATAAAAATCTCAAGCAAGGAAACATAAAACACGACCCCTTCACGGAAAGAAGACGGAGGAATGCATAAAAGTCCGGGAGAAGGGTCTCCGCATTCGCTCCCTCACGCCCATCGCCGGACATAAAAACCGCACAAGAACGCCGACCCGGCGGCCGTACGGGTACGAGCGACGGCCACGCGCTTCCGTACTCACGTACCCACATGCACCCGTGAACGTATCGCTAAACAAGCAAGCCCCCAGAGAGAGGCAGAGCGAGACAGAGAGTATTACCTCGACAGAGGAGCAGGGCAGAAGCGACTCTGTTTCTTGAAGAAGCGAGCGGGCCACTTGATGATGACGAGCTGTAAAAGCAGAGAGAGAGAGAGAGAGAGAGAGAGAGAGAGAATCGATACCTAATCATGCACTTGAATGAATTTGAATATGATATGAATGAGAGGAGAGAGAGTAGAAAGAGAGGAACAAACCAAAGCCTGGCTTTGTACGCTTGTGTTTACTTCGTTGCTGGAATTTTGATGGGAACTGCTCGTACGCCCCCCGCCCGCCAATGCCAGAAATAATAAAAAGCATCTTTTTCCCTTATCATCCCAAAAGCATCATCTTTTCCTTCCCTCTCTCTCTCTCTCTCTAGAAGTGTAGCATCTTTTTATTCGGAGTCGACCTTTATTTGCGCGTCTTACAAAATCCAAGAATATGAAGGAAAACCGGCACCGCCTGTCTCGAGTCGAGTTGTCCACGTCGGTCGCCGGTGAGTGCCGCAGAGCAGCCCGCCACGGTCAGGCCACCACATCTACATTCAAAAGCTACTCGACGGTTTGGGACGACGCCGAAGTAACTGATGAATTTTGTTATGAGTTGAAGTTTCGAAATGATAGATTTAGGACTAAAACAATGATTTTCCTGACTAAGATCATAGAGCACTCAATCTCGAACTTTAAATTCGACTAGAACATTGCTAACTCTTTCTCCATGAAAAATAAAAAACTTTAGCCGCTAAACTATTAGAGTTTGCATTGTATCTACTGTTAGCCATTGTTTCTAAACATCAGACCCAATAGAGGATGAAGATACCAAGGGCAGGCCATAATTACTCTTATGTTATTTCCTAACTTGGTAAGCTAGATATAAAAGTTACATGAAGTTTCATAGAATATAGCATTTAATCAAGAAAGTTTAATTTATACTGCACACCATGTGTTAAGTGAGGGGGCAGCCTCTTCGAACCCCTTGCTCATCATTTGATTAAATTTATCAAAATTATGTGACATATTCACGTGGTGATGCGTCAAATTATTGATGCTTAAATAAGCACCATACAATATATAATTCGATATAAATATATTTATATAAAAGGCAGGTATCGGTATGTAAGATGAAACAGTACGAGGGGGATTTCTTTAATTGTGGGACGCATTGCCTTTTTTGGGGGGGAGCATGTGAGCGACAATTGTAAAGGGACGGGTGTTGCCGTCGCCATCACATACGTGATATCTCGTGTGTAAAGTTGGCCTTAGCTACCCGCCCGCATCGTCGCCCATGCACTCTGCTTTTGCTCCAATTATTGAACGTGAAAGAGCATACGTACACATACATAGTCAACTGAATCCAATAGACTTCGTGCAGAAAACCAGTGGTAATCTAGCCAAGTGACCGGTTGACTGAGAGTCGTGTTGGCCAGCCCATAGTACGTATGGCATGACAAAATCAAGATGTTTTGCCACTATCTTTAGGAGGAAAGGAAAGAAGAATTTTCGTCGATTCACGATTTCACACCCTTTTATTAATTATAAAGTATGTGTATCTACTTTGAAGTTAGGAACCTATAAAGGACGAAGCAATAAATTTGAAATAATGGCAGTCCACCCATTTCGTATGTACATATCACGGAAACGTTTGAGCGCACACGCAACCTGTGCTTTTGATGATCAATCGTTTCGTTACGAAATATGAAGCTAGTAAGTTTATGTTACAAAATTCAATTTTAAGTCTCAATGTGACAGATTATAATTGAATATATAAAAAGACAGCAAACCATCAAGAAATTGTCGCGTTACTAGGTAATCAACTTGGTATTTCTAGTGCCTTTCCTCTTCCTTTTCCTTTCAAAAATGACAAAGTTTTGGACATGGTTTTTGGTTCCAAGTGAAGGAGTTTAGATACGCAGCTCCTTCTCATGCTGGGGGTCCTCTAAAGTCAGGTTTCTCTATATAATTAGATAAAGTTACTCCCTTTTAAATCTAAACATATCAGTAACAAGCAAATTGGACCACTCAAATCGAGTATAGCATATTCTTTTTCTATTTTGTCCCTAGATGCATTTGTTCACTATGCACGACCACCAAGCAACCTCAACCACCAGCCAAGACCGCACATTTGCCGCCCATCGATGTTACGTGACCCCAACCCTGAGCCACATGATGCCGCTACTATTGCCATCCCCGTGCACCCCATTGCCAATTTCCCTCTCTCTATGTCCCTCTTGTCGACTCAATGCGTCGCAAGTCGGCTAGGCACGCGAGGCCGGACGACGAAGACATGGGAGTCGTGACCCTGACCATAATCCTCATTGAGAATAGGGGAGGCTTGGGCCACTAGAGGGGAGAGACAGAAGTTGGAGTAGTAGAAGAAAGGTTTTCTTTCCAACGATAACTTGATCAGATAACCCTAGGATTCCAAACCTTCTTTTGGTGGAAGCGATTCCATCAATTTTTGTCCCTAATAATGCAATCATTGAAGATCTAAAGTTGTCATCACTCAATAAGTTGTCATCATAGGTGAAATCTGAAAGTGAATTTGATCATCATTACCAAATTCAATCGTTGTCGGTGCTGGTTGTTTTCCCATCTCTCAAGTAAGCGTGGCGGTAGCCAACAAAAACCAAAAACCGAAAAAACAAATAAACAGACAATAAACAAATAAATGAATAATGTGACAGTACAGGATATACAACAGAAGCTGACGTGACGTGCTTTGACAGTATTCCATATCTGTCCAATGTAGTACTTCAAAAGAAAAAAAAAAAAATCAATCCGTTATTGATTCGTCGCCCGGGATCGAGTTGTGAATTCTTTAATCCCGATATAGGCGACTTGCCTTAAACCAGATTTACGTCTACACGACATATTACTCGACGGGTATACTAAAGAAAGAAATTCTATATTAATTCATTCTTGAATTCATCAATTCTATATATCAGATGCTATTACAAGTGGTGGAAAGTAATCATACGTCTGACGGGGCTTGTTGGGAGGAAAGAAAAAGAATTTAAACAAATTTTCTTTTTTTTCCATTCATGACCTTATTTTTTAAAAGATAAATAAATAAATGAAAAGGACATTAACAATATAATTTCTGTTCAATTCTCTCGGTAGCATCCAAATAACATCACGATTTAATCCCTAAAATTCCTTCTTTTGCTGACCCACTTTATTAATATTTTATGATTAAGCTCGCCAGTGATGTTTCCAATGATTAAGCTCCCAACATGGAAAGTATTATCTAAATCTGGGAATATGGAGTACATTTTGTCACTTGAAATCCATCGTGAAACTAGTTTCAGCTTGTCGAGCCATGAATAATATGATACACTGACCTCGGAATCGATGACTTTCTATAGAATCGTGCATGTACACAAATGATCATGTCTATATGCGTCGGTTCTGAATAATGACGGGTGAAATTCTTGATATTATTTTGATTGATAAATGATTTGAAGGTGAGAACCGACTCATTTAAAATAAATGTTTGTTCAATAACTGCACCCTCAGATGCTCATGCTGGTCGCACCATTGTTGATTTGTACACCGTACACACATTAACTCATCTTTCATTCATATGAAGTTTTTGAATCTCGTTGCCTAAAATTAAAGGTCCAAGACACAAAATTCTCACTCAGTATTTAATTTACCTTGAAAAAAAAAAAGAAGCCCCTCACTCCTACATCAAACATTTCTTACATGGGGGAAATTACCAAAAAAGTCATAAATTTATTGCAATTGTATCAATTCACTCATAAATATTTTTTTGGCCAAATTAATCATAAACATTTTGTAATTAGGCCAATTCAGTCAATCCAACTAATTTTGGCAGGCCGACACTAATATGGACAATTTTTAATAATATTTTATTTTATTTTTCCAATTTTTTATTTAATTTTCCTATTTCTTTTTCTTTTTTTCATTCTTTTCCTTCTTTTTTTCCCAATAGTGCCAGCGAGCTTCTAGCAAGGGCTTTGAAGCCCCCGCCATGACCTTGGGGGCTGCCTTTGCCCTTGGCTGAGGAGGCCTTGGTGAGGCCCATGGCTCCTAGGTCTCACCTAGATTTGGATGAGGCTAGGTGGGGGCTACGACCCTCGCTAGCCATTGGCAAAGGCTTCGCAAATCTGTTTAGTGGCCAGCGAGCCTTGCTGGAGCCTTGTTGGCACTTTTGGAAAATAAGGGAAAGAAGGAAAAAAAAAAGAAAAAAAGGAAAAGAAAAGAACAACTAAAAAATCCAAAAATATATATTATTAAAAATTGTCTACGTCAATGTCATTTGAATGGCCGTCTTTGGCCTGTCAAAATTGATCGAATGAATTGAATTGACACAATTATAAAATGTTTAAGACTAAATTGACAAAAAAAATTGTAATTAACTAGCATGATTGCAATAGATTTAAAACTTGCTCGGTAATTCTCTCCTTGTATGGGCAATACCAAAATTGATGCTCTTAAATGGCCGATGTGGATGGCTGCGAGTCCTCTACCCTATTGCCCTTCAAGATAACTCCACAAATCTTAAAAGTTGACTCGTAAAAATGAAATTATAATCGGTGGTTAAGATATGTCGGGATACAAAGAAAAGTACCGTGTTAGATAAAAGATCTTCCCCTTATGAAGATCTGACCAACTATATAGATTCTCCAAACATCCTAACCCTCGAAATAACTTATCCGAGTGGGCATGTATTTTACTTCTCATCCTCGAACTTGACTAAGATCTGACGTGAGGACGAGTCAATAATTTATCACCCTTCACTCTAAATTTAACACAAGTTGAGGTTGCCAACCTACCTAACTCGCATTAAAATAAATGGAAGGCGACGAGAAACAAATGAATTTAGTAAACGGAGGCTCTGTCTGCTCTCGTGGGATCACATTGACTCCCACGTAATAATATGAATAAATCAATTCGGGCCGACTCTAACAGTCTCATCCGTGCCACCGCTACCGCCAGTCCAAGGTCAAAACAAATCCTCGAAATCCCAAAAGGAACTCAATTCTTCAATGGCGTCGTCGTCTCTGCGTGTCTTCAAGTTACTAATAATCGCGTTCAATTATTGTCACCGGCTGCTTTCAGGGACGGGACGTCTCGACCTGGGGGTCGTTTTCGCGTCGGTGGTGGCACTGTCCGTGACGCGGAGCTCGCTTACAGCGACGCACAAACCAGGATTCGCCGCCCACACTCCCTTGCATGCTAAATTCATCACCATCTTTATCCCCTACCACATTCATGGCGTACGCGTTTTCTCGGGCAAAGTGAGCTAATGAGTAAAAGAGGGTCTCAGTGCCTTTTCGAAGATCTTAAATCTTTTTCCATCTGCTTAAGATAAGTGTTTTATGAAATTGTGCACCTAAGTCGATGAATGCATTTCATCCGTTACATATTCGGTGTTTATATTCGAATATCTTCAATTTGGCAGTGACATTCAAGAAACATCAAATGTTGGGAAATATTTATCATTTTATACATACAATTACTTTCGACAATATGACTTTATACAATGGTGCTACGTATGTATAGGGCTTACAAGGTGCTAAGACTAAATGAACCCATGTCTATGTCTACGATTAAGGAGTTGACTTTTGCAACTTGATAAATGGATTGGAGAAGGACATGTTTGTTGTATACAAAACCCCTTGATGAGATTGTTCTTGTTCTATATAATAAAGAGAAGGCAATCCATTAGATTATCTGATCTTTATTAATTTGCTAATGACTTGTTACTTTCCCATTGAAATTAACCGTATACACCTTCATCTACATTTTTTCATATATATATATATATATATATGGTGAGCCATGCAAGTTATCGCATTCCTAGCAATTGAGTTTTTGTCTTGGAACTTTTGGTGAGTTTTGCCTCTCTCGCTGCTTTTTTTTTTTCATCACATAAACATTGCTCTTATGATTTTGCGGGAGCAAGGCACTACCCCCGGACCATGGGCCGTTCAAAATATTGCAATTTGCATATCTGGACCAAGACCAGAGGCCTAAACCTTGCAACTCCGAGAGGCCCAGACATTGAATAAGAAGAGGCTTTTCTATTGGTGGATGTCGGTCCCACATCAACCAAAGCAACATCTGTAGATCATCCGACGGACCATGTAAGGCGGGTCTAAGTTTTCACAATTCTAGCATTTGATTTTTTGTCTTGGATCTTTTGGTGAGTTTTGCCTCTCTTACTGTTTTTTCCTTTTCTTTTTCTGCTAAGAGCAAGTTTTCCTTTCTTACTTTTTTATTTTTTTTTCCTTTTTCTGCTGCGAGGAAGAAGAAGAAGAAATGTAGAAGGACATGGTTGCGTTTTTATATTACGAATGGCCTCGGTCAAAGAGGTACATAACTGTAACTGAACAAGAGGAGAATTACATAGATGTAGAAGTACATAGTTGAGTCTTTATATTACAAATGGCCTCAAACAAAGAGGTACACAGCTTTAACTGTGGAAAGTCAAAGGAGGATGAATTGGGGCTACATGATGCCCATGAATTATCACAGAAAAGACATAGCGCTTTGTTTTATGCTTCACTCTCACCACTTACTACAAGTTGCAACAAAATTCTTGGGATTGGAGGCTTTTCTACTGCCATAACCCCCTCCAAAATCTGAACTACCTGAGACATGGTCGGTCTATCTTTCTCGCTGTCTTGAATGCACCAACAAGCCACTTTGCATGCTCTGCACAATTCTTCCATCTCCACGAGTCCTTTCAATCGGCGGTCCACAAGTGGCAAGACTTCTTCTCCTTTGGCTATTGACTTAGCTACCTGAAGCGGTAGATAATTGCGCATATCACTATTCAGCTCCTCAATGTTTCTCTTTCCTGATATGATCTCAAAGAGCAGCTTTCCATAGCTGAAAACATCGACTTTTGACGTGATGGCTCCTCTTGAAATCCATTCTGGTGCGAGGTACCCTCTGGTTCCCCTCATGGTGGTAATTACGCAGCTGACATTCCGTCCCAGGAGCTTTGCGAGGCCAAAATCAGCAATCTGTGGCGCGAGTTCTGAATTCAACAGTATATTCTCAGGCTTGATGTCGCAGTGTATAATGCAATCTCGACACCTCTCATGGAGGTACCCCAATCCTTTAGCAATCCCGATGGCAATGCCATATCTGGTTTTCCAATCAAGGGCGTTGGAACCTTTCTGAAACAAATGATCTGCAAGCGAACCATTTTTGAGGTACTCATAAACTAGGAACCTCTTCGACTTGTCTGCACAAAAACCGCGAAGTCGAACCACATTGACATGTTGTATCGTTCCAATAGTTCTAACTTCCGCAAGGAACTGTTTGTTACTTGTGTTTTGGTTTGCAAGTTTCTTCACTGCTATAGGAGTTGAGTCTGGCAGTGCTCCCCGGAAAACAGAACTAAACCCGCCTTGCCCAATTTTCTCAGAGAAGTTCTTTGTTGCCTTCTTCAGAACTCGATATTCAAAATGCAGCAAATGATCGTCCACTGCACAAGCAGACCGTCTTGTCCTAATAGTAACCAGCGACACACTAAGGAGCACGAGAAAAGCTAAGGACACAACAACTGCTGCTATGAATTTCAAACTGGGTTTCCCCTTTTTCTTAATCTCCTCCTTCCAATCCAACACCGTGATCCGGACATAGAAATCTTTAAAAACTCCATCATTGGCTGAACGTTGAACTAAAAATCTCTCATCCGTCCATATCTGACAGTTAGCAGTGTAAGCGAATGCACTGCACGAACAGTTGCTCAAGCACAATAACCTGCATGCATCAATGTTTTCCACCACGAACGAATCAAAATTATTTGGCAATTGTGTACGAGGCATGAGGAAAAAATTATCTTTCCTGTCTCCACTACATTTCGACGCATTTCTCCTATTGCATTGGGATCCAAGAGCGCAATCACAAAGCGGTGCATCACTCTGATTGCAGTTAGAAGCAGCACCACAAAAGGGGTAAATCTCACACGTTTGTGTTGGGTATGCCCAAAGCACTTTCCATTCCTGGATATTCTTTGCCTATACTAACTGCTTGAACAGCCCCGTCGGGTCAAGCACAATCCTAGAAAGATTATAAGGAGCAATTGCGGAATAGTTGGAGAAAGTCTCATTCTCATTCGAAACAAAGGTGTAGTTTATCACGTTTTCTACTGTCAGTGAAGACCGATGCCTGAAATCGTCCCCAGTCCAGTCGCCACCAATCCAGTAGGCTTCCGACCTGTTAAATAGCGAAAGAGCTCCTAATGCTCCCATGGATGCAGAGACTATTCCAGAAGTTGGATCATTTAAATTTCTCCACGCCACCAGAACTGTCTTTTCAGAAGTGTTGAATTTAAACTTGGCACCTGGCAACCACGTATCAGTGGGATGATCAAAACTCTGCCAAGCTACACTAGACACATCGGATGTCTTCCTTAAAATTAAGTTTCCATTGTCAAGGAGCACTCCTGAAGTCGAATTAGGCATGAGCAATGTCAAACGGGTCGACCAGATTTGACGCTTGGATGAAGCGAGTATGACTAAATTACCGTCCCAGAGGAGCTCCAACTCTGAGGAGAATGGGTCGGACACTGGATGGTTCCTATTTGCGACCCAAACTGGAGTCTTTTGAGGTAATCCTTTGTACCAAATGCCAACGTAGTAGTTACCAGTGTTACCTGGTGAAAAGAAGCCCATCTCAAATGTTCCTCCTTGAGAGATTAATGTCCGGTTTCTGGAGAGAGACTCGCCGGGCAAGATGGTGTCTGTGCTTATGGACAAAGAGGAGCCTAATGAAACAGAGAAAAGAAGCAAAATATGAGGAAACATATCTAATTTTCCACCGTCGCTCTCTCTTTTGCAACAACGATTTTGACATGGTGGAGTTAGCAAACTCTTAAGTCTTTCTCTGAACGGTTAAATCTTGACTCTCATTAGCCAGCGGTCTTTGGGGAGTTGCCAGTCCAACAAGGCTCCGTTGAAAGCGTCAAGAACTGGCTGTTTCTCTTGTGGGGCGGCTTGAATCCTAGAAGTTGGGTGGGAAACGCGGAGTATTTCAGAGGAGGTTCCTTCGTTTGATGGGCATTGGTGGCGGCTCAAAAGAGGGATGGGTTACCTGATCGAGAAGATCAGTTGGGGGGTCATCCGTCATTGAAATGTGAAAGTCAACCAATTTAACATGAAGTCGAGTCAAAATCTTGAATTCTAAGGACCAACCGAAGGTCCCATCAGCGGAAATTATGTAGAAAGTATGGTTTATAGCTCTCACATTATTAGCGTAGGAAGGATTCTAAATTTGACAAATTGGCTCTGTCTAGGAATCAGCTTTAGTATTTGTGAAAATGAGCTGTTGTGCCCTAAAATCAGTAAATTGAATCAAAATCCTTGCAAGAGAGGAATCTGTGATGAAATTCATTTCAAGGCCAATATATCATAAGTGCTGTACCAATAGATAGCCCCAACGATTATATTACTAATATCTTGTAGAACCGATAGTACTACTGTTAATTTTCCTTCAATTTATACAATCATACAAAACTATATTCCGCATTGTTGTTATCGTGGTCATGCCAATAACTTCTAGAAATTGTTAAAGCACTTGAAGAAGATGAGAATGTCTCAAGTTCTATCTCTGTCTCAACATCATAAACTCGCGTTTCTATCGGATACAAAAGTGGTTTTGGGGGAAGTTGAAAGTAACGTGACTTCTAAAGTTGAAAGTAATGCGACATCTGTATCGGATACAACAGGAACGTATATTTCGCATTCCGCAACTATTCATAGCAGAGAACTAGGTCCTGAGGAGACCTCAGTGATAGGCAAACTCATATGCACACGTAGCACATGTAAGGACCAAAGCGGACAATATTATATAGTGATTGTAAGGATCTAGTGGCTACCACTATGTAATATTGTTCGTTGTGAGCCTTCAACCCTCACGACTTTAAAACACTTACACAGAGTAGAGAACTTAAGCCTTATCAACTAGCCTAAAACTCTCCCTTAGGCGATGTGGGACAGGAGATATGTGCTTAGCCTCACCCGCGTACTTCTCGAGTCTGGGTCATCACATTTCCACCCCTTAAGGCACAATGCCCTCGCTATGGCTCCATGTGCTATTGGGAGTCAATTCTAATACCACCTGTAAGGACCCAAGGGCTACCATTGTATAACAATGTCCGCTTGGGCATTCAGCTCTCACGACTTTAATATTTCATTGATATGAATTGTCCGAATCTCGTTGCGTGCAAGGCCCAAAACTCTCACTTAGTATTTAATTTACCTTTAAAAATAAAAACCCTCGCTCCTCCATCAAACGTACCTTGTATAGGCAATAACAAAATCGACGCCCTCAATTGGCCAGCGTGGACGATGGCAGATCCTCTACCCTGTAGGTGCTCTTCTAGGTACCTCTTTAGATCTTAACTGTTGACTTGTAAAGATGAAATTCTAACTAAAGATTGAAGCCTACCGAGATACAAAGAGAAGCACCGTGCGGTATAAAAGATCTTCCTCTTATGAAGATATGACCAACTCTACGAGTTCCCCAAACATCGTGACCCTCGAAAGAACTTATCCGATAGGGTATACGATTTTACTTCTCATTCTCGAACTAAGATCTAAAGTGAGGAGGATTCAATAAATTATCAACTTCCACACTCTAAATTAAACACAAGTTGAAGTTGCCAACCTACATAACTCGCATTAAAATAAATGGAGCTAGACAAAAAAAGAAATGAAATTTAGTAAACTGAGGCTCTGTCGGTTGGGACGGCTCTAGCAGTCTCATATGTGCCACTACCATCGCCATGATGGGAGAACAGTAACAATGTGAACAATATTAGAGTAATGCAACTGAACAAAATAATCTCTCATTTTGTGTAAATCTAATAAAAATGATATAATATAGCAAAATAAATATCAAGCACATAAACACAAGGAGATTTTTATGTGGAAAACCTCATCGGTGTGAGAAAATCAAAAACCACAGGATCGGAGTCTACCCAAAATATTCACTATCAACAAAATCAAGTGAACAAAGTTCTTCTATGGTAAATACTAGCTATACGTAACGGCAAAGACCTCAAGAATATCATTCTTGGCAATACGCATAAATTTTACAAGAGATTAAGGACAAATCTGACAAAAAATGCAAGTTTTGAGGGAGCTTCAAAAAAAAAATCAACCCATTCAGATTTGAGAAGAGTGCGCCACAAACAAGCTAACAAAATTTCAGCTTAATCGGACCACAAATCGACCTTCGATACTAACTTGATGTAAATCAAACTCTTTCCTAAACTCCAGATTTTCTGCTTTCTCTCTCTCTCGTTGCTACTTCTCAATGACATTTTTTGCAGCTACCACATAAAAGAGAGTAAGAAACCTTATTTCTTCATATGATTTATTATATAGGCTCAAACCGTTTTGAACTTGCAATTCATTGGACTTCCTCTACATGGAAGTGAACCTAGTCAACACGCCAGTCCAAGGTCAAAAACAAACCCCAAGCTTTGAAGTTACTAGAAATCGCGTTCAATTATTGTCACTAGCTTTTAGGGGGAGGTTGCGTCGGTGGTGGCACCATCCGAGACCAGAGCTCACTTACAGCGATGCAAAACCAGAGTGGTCGTCAGGGTCGCATCCCATAACATTCATGGCGTACGCGTTTTCTTGCGCAAGTGAACTAATGGGTAAAAGAGGATGTCAGTACTTTTTTAAAGATCTTAAATCTTTTCCTTTCTTTTTAAGATGACTAAAATTGTACCATGAACACTTAAGTTGATAATTTTATTCCATCCGTTACATATTCAATATTCATATTTGAATATCTTTAATTCGGGAGCGACATTTCCAACAAACATCAAATTTTGGGATATATTTGTCTTTTTATATATACAATTACTTTGGACAATATGATTTCACCGATAATTTTGTTTCTATATGGATAATAAATCAATAGCGCTACATATATATAGGATTTACGAGATGTTAAGACTAAAATGAAGCCATGTCCACGCCCATAATTAAGGAAGTTTTCATACACAAAACCTCTTGTTAAGATTATTTTGTATGATAAAGAGATGGTAGTCCATTAGATTATCCGATCGCTATTAATTTGCTATTGACTCGTTTCTTTCCCATTGAAATTAACCGTGCACACCTACATCTACGTACGTACGTATGTATGTATAAATACGGTAAACCACGCAAGTTTTTATATTTCTATCAACTGATTTTTTGTCTAGGAACTTTTTGGTGAGTTTTGCCTCTCTCATTCCTTTATTTTGCCCCATAAACATTATTCTTACGAATTTGCGAGGAAAGAAGAAGAAGCAGCAGCAGCAGCTAAAGTTACAGCCTGGGACAAGATTAGTGTCCTAAGATTTCCCAAGCAAAGGAACTTGGGCCGTTCAACGATATTGCAATTTGCACATGTCTGGACCCGGACAAGAATTCCCGGAGGCCCGGTCAGTGAATTCGAGGCTTTTCTATTGGTGAATCTCAGTCCCACATCGACCGAAGCAAGAATTCCAATTTTTGGATGAAAGGCTGAGTCTCTACCATTACTCTAGTGTCAACCATTTCCCGAGGAGGTCTCTCTGTGTAGAGGCTTTGAGATTGGACCAATGCTAGGATGAAGGTTTAGCTCCAAGGTTAATCATACGCATCAATCTGGACTGGATGCGTGTAATATGCTTCGATCTCCATAAGCACAGATGCGCCCCCCATGGCCACTTAGTTGGGCCACAATTTACCGAATGAAATTTGTTAAGTCCTGATTGATGTGGATTCAAGTGGTGCTACTCCAAGCAATTTGTGTTCCATGAGTCTTCGACAGGGATAAACAACAATAATTAAATGCACTTATGGCTTCAACTGATGGAAGATTCATCAGTAGCTTACTGTGATTCTTTTGAGGTACTCTTATCAAATAAGCAATAATGGATGCAATGAGCCTCTTTTAACTCCATTGCGAAAGACGAGTTCACCCAGTTTCTATTCTGGGTTACAAATATGAGAGCACCATTTGAGCACAATCCATACACTTCACATCAGACAACATCGTCAGAGTGATCCGTTCGTCGGGACAGGGGCTTAACTTGCCTTCTCTAGAGAAAACATAGTTTCATCGGTGTTTGACCATCGACAGTTTCCTCAAAAGATTTCAACATTGTGACTCCATAATGTACAAACATAAGTACATAGATTTGATGTGTGACATGGTTCTCAAGCTTCGCCTGACAAGATTTATAGGAAGTATATTGTCATGACAATCACAATGGGATCCCAAAGTACGGAAGATATGGGGTTTGACAGTGTCGAATAATGCATACTGCTTTGTGCATACAAATATCCGACGGATGAATGCTACAGGTACCAACACCATGCGATTCTTTTTGTTCATTTTGGTGTAAAGATGAATACTTTGCTAAATATTCAAGTAATTTGGTGAAAAGTCTGCATATATAGATGAACGAGATGTTAATTCTTCAAGATGATTAGACGGAAAATTCATAAAACCAAATGATCTATAAGATGAGTTGATGTCATGCCAAGGAAAGGACAAGAGTGAGATGGCACATTCATAACATTATTTTCGCAAACATAGAGGTCTAAGAGATGAAGCAGGATGAAAAACTTAACAGACGAAAATAAAAAAACTGGAAGATCTGATGGTAAGACGTTGGCCTCGTG
Source organism: Eucalyptus tenuipes (assembly GCA_014182365.1). NCBI lineage: Eukaryota > Viridiplantae > Streptophyta > Magnoliopsida > Myrtales > Myrtaceae > Eucalyptus > Eucalyptus tenuipes. Next base: position 8,681,956 of record CM024547.1, on the reverse strand, counting down.
CTCATTGCAACCTTCTTTAGCTAAGTTTCACTTGAATTTGGTGGCGGACTAGATGTCGCTGTCTTCCGGTAACCAAGCTAGTTTGGAATCTGAAATTTCCCTCAGCTGAGGGTCGAGTTTCTGCCACTTATCCTCCAAGCAAACCATGTAAGGAAATATGTGATCAAAGACGAGACCTTCGCAGGACAAAGGAACGGCCTTCAAGAACTCCACATTCCCAGGAGACAATGCTTCAGGAAGACAAGGCAGGACGTCAGGACTTATGCAACTAACGTGATCTTCATATTCACAAGGAGCACGATGGTAGATCCACGAGTCAGGATGTCTCTCTGTCTCGCAGACTTCACGGTAGTACTCGTCTGTACCGTCTTTGGGAAGAGGGCTTACAATGAGCGGATGATAGTTACAGTATTTAAGTGCGACGCTGGAGGGCAAATGAAGAGTGCTTCTCACATCTAAAATGAAACTATTCCATGTCGGCTAGTAAGACTTTGTTGTATTCACCAAATACTTTACGGTCGGTTCTTTTACTAGCAATCATTTGAAATTTTTCAGGTCAGGTGCTCATAGGGTAATCAAATTTCATCAGTAAATTACTTGAATCTGGCTATATTACGATGCATTCAATTAGTTAGAGCAGTTAATTAAGTCAAGGTGCTATAGTTGAGTATCTTGCAATTCTATAGTTGAAATTTTTTGTATCTAGTTACATGCATTAAAATGGAATATTATAAAGAGAATATGGACACTGAAAGTCTAGTGCTCTAAATGTTTCAAACATGTACAACGATCCTTAGTACCAGGGCAGCCCAAATGGCCGTGTCTCTAGCAGACTCACACAAGCATCTGGACCAGGAACAGAGGCCAAAGCCTTTGCAGTACAATGTGGCCAACCTACGTATAAGTAGTTGTTTTCCACAAAGGTTGAGTTTTGAGTCCCACAACGGTTGAAGCAAGAAATGGAGATGATCTTATGGACTTGGTTATCCAATAGTTGTTTGATCACACAGCTGCGTGGTGTGCACAGAGAGAGCACAGAGTGAGCTATATTTTCGCCTTTACTAAAGAATACCGCTTTTTGGATGACTCTTGTCTCTATGGCCGGAGCCTCTACCAATTTTCAAGTGTCAACCGTTTCTAATGGGAGGGATGGCTCATATAAATAATGTTTAAACAAGTGGGCAAAGATTTTGCATTGTTTTGTTTAAACAGTTTATCTAATTTCATTTGGAGCATACATAAGCCCATAAGTTGAATGGATGACTAAAACCTTCACTGGATTTTCTGCCGCAAGAGGATGGAGAAATATTAGTATTAAATGGTTTGGAGCTGTAATTCTGAAAAGCATGATGCAGATCCTAGACCAGTGAGTCCATCAGCAAAATTAACTGTTTTGTCTTTATATTTCGAGTGGCCACAATGGTTACCAGTAATTTATCGGCCAAAGAGGTACATAGCTTGTAACTGTAGAAACTCAAAGGAGAATGGATTGGGGCTACATCATGCCCATGAATTATCAAAGAAAGGACATATTGCTTCGTTTTATAATCTCATCACTTCCTACCAGTTGCAATAAAATTCTTGGGATTGGAGGCTTTTCTACTGCCATAACCCCCTCCAAAATCTGAACTACCTGAGACATAGTTGGTCTATCTTTCTCGCTGTCTTGAATGCACCAGCAAGCCACTTTGCATGCTTTGCACAATTCTTCCATCTCCACGAGTCCTTTCAATCTGCGGTCCACAAGTGGCAAGACTTCTTCTCCTTTGGCGATTGAATTAGCTACCTGAAACGGTAGATAATCACGCATATCACTATTCAGCTCCTCGATGTTTCGCTTTCCCGATATGATCTCAAAAAGCAGCTTTCCATAGCTGAAAACGTCCACTTTCGACGTAATGGCTCCTCCGGAAATCCATTCTGGTGCGAGGTACCCTCTGGTTCCCCTCATGGTGGTAATTACCCGGCTGGCATCCCGTCCCACAAGCTTCACGAGGCCGAAATCAGCAATCTGTGGTGCGAGTTCTGAATCCAAAAGTATATTCTCCGGCTTGATGTCACAGTGTATAATGCGATCTCGACACCTCTCATGGAGGTACTCCAATCCTTTAGCAATCCTGATGGCAATGCTGTATCTGGTTTTCCAATCGAGAGTGTTAGAACCTTTCTGAAACAAATGAGCTCCGAGCGAACCATTTGTAAGGTAGTCATAAACTAGAAACCTCTTCGACTCTTGTGCACAAAAGCCACGCAGTCGAACCACATTGACGTGCTGTATCGTTCCGATAGTTCTAACTTCCGCAAGGAACTGTTTGTTACGTTGGTTTTGGTTTGCAAGTTTCTTCACTGCTATAGGAGTTGAGTCTGGCAGTGCTCCCCGGAAAACAGAACTAAACCCGCCTTCCCCAATTTTCTCAGAAAAGTTCTTTGTGGCCTTCTTCAGAACTCGATATTCAAAATGCAGCAAATGATCGTCCACTGCACGAGCAGACCGTCTTGTCCTAATAGTTGCCAGCAACACACCAAGGAGAACGAGAAAAGCTGACACAACAACTGCTGCTATCAAACTAGGTTTCCCCTTTTTCTCACTCTCCTCCTTCCAGTCCGACGCCGCGATCCGGACATAGAAATCTTTAAAATTTGCATCACTGGCGGAATTTTGAACCAAAAATTTCTCGTCCGTCCATATCTGACAGTTAGCAATGTAAGCATATGCACTGCACGAACAGTTGCTCAAGCACAATAACCTGCATGCATCAATGTTTTCTACCATGAACGAATCAGAATTTTTCGGCAATTGTGTATGAGGCATGAGGAAAAAATTATCTTTCCTGTCACCACAACATTTCGATGCATTTATCCTCTTGCATCGGCCCATATGATCTTCCAGCTTCAGATGATCTAAGTGTCCAAGAGAGCAATCACAAACCGGTGCATCACTCTGATTGCAGTTAGAAGAAGCACCACAAAAGGGATAAATCTCACACGTTTGTGTTGGTATTATCCAAAGCACTTTCCATTCCTGGATATGCTTTGCCCATACTAACTGCTTGAGCAGCCCTGTTGGTCCGAGCACTATCCTAGAAAGATTATACGGAGCAACTGAGGAATATTTGGAATAGGTCTCATTCTCATTCGAAACATAGGTGAAGTTGATCGTGTTTTCCACTGTCAGTGAAGGCTGAAGCCCATAATCATCCTCATTCCAGTCACTACAATTCCAGTAGGCTTCTGACCTGTTAAATAGCGATAACTGAAATTTTCCTTCTGCTGCCGGCACTGCAGAGAATATCCCAGGAGCTGGATCATCTAAATCTGTCCAAGCCACCAAAACTGTCCGTTCAGAGGTGTGTGAATAATATACAAACTTGGCACCTGGCAACCACGTATCAGTGGGATGATCGAAACTCTGCCAAGCAACACTAGACACATCCGATGTCTTCCTTAAAATGAAGTTTCCATTGTCAAGGAGCACTCCTGAAGTCGAATTAGGCATGAGTGATGTCGAACCAGTCGACCAGATTTGACGCTTGGATGAAGCGAGTATGACTAAATTACCGTCCCAGAGAAGCTTCAACTCCGAGGAGAACGGGTCAAACACCGGACGGTTCCTATTTGCGACCCAAACCAGAGTCTTTTGAGGTAAGCCTTTGTACCAAATGCCAATGTAGTGGTTACCAGTGTTACCTGGTGAAAAGAAGCCCATCTCAAATGTTCCTCCTTGAGAGATTAATGTCCGGTTTCTGGAGAGAGACTCGCCGGGTGAGATGGTGTCGGTGCTTATGGACAAAGAGGGGCTGAATGAGACAGAGAGAAGAAGCAAAACATAAGGAAACATTTCTAAGAGTGTCCGCTTATGCAACTCATATCTGGTTGCTCTTTCTTTCGCAGCAATGGCTTTGACATGGGTGAATTAGCAACTCTTAAGTCTTTCCTTGAACCGATAATCTTGATTTCTCATTAGCCAGCGGTCTTCGGGGGATCGCCAGTCCAACAATGCTGAGTCGAAAGTGACAAGACGATTGGGTGGTAAATGCGTGGTCTTTCATAGGAGGTTCCTTTGTCTGACGGGCGTTGGTGGCGGGTCAATAAAGGGCCGGGTTACCTGGTCGAGAAGATCAGTTGGGGGGGTCATCTGTCATTGAAACGTGCAAGTCAACCAATTAACAAAAAGTCAAGATCTTGAATTCTGAGGTCCAACCGAAGGAAGGTTCCGAGTGGAAATTATGCAGGGATTGTTGTACATAGCTTTCGCATTAATAAGGAAGGAAGGTTTCTAAATTTAACAAATTGGCTCTGTCCAGGAATCAGCTTTAGTATTTGTGAAAATGAACTGTTGTGCCCTAAAATCAGTAAATTGAATCAAAATCCTGGTAAGAGAGGAATCTGTGGTGAAATTCATTTCAATGCCAATATATTGTAAGTGTTGTACCAATAGATAGCCCCAAGGATTATATTACTAAAATCTTGTAGAACTGATAGAATTATTGTTAATTTGCATTCAATTTCTACAATCACACAAAACTATGTTCTGCAAACTTGTTATTGTGCTCATACCGGTAACTATTAGAAATTATTGAGGCACTTGAAGAAGTTGAGAATGTTTCAAGTTCTATGTCTTAACATCATAAACTCACAGCTCTATCGGATACTAAAGTGGTTTTGGGGAAAGTTGAAGGTAATGCGATCCTTTCGGACAAATGCGAAACTCAATGGGAGAAAAGTGTAGCCTTAGAGTTCAAATTTAGGGCAAAGTTGCTCTCTCTTGAAGAAGAACAAGTGGGATCACTTCTCACTCTATTTATATCCAAGAGATATTACAAAGATTTATCGGTGAAAGCTCCGTGCGAAATAAGAATTATTGTCTGTTAAGCGTGAGGAGTTTCTTCCCGCTGATGTGCATGCTGGTGGTGGAATTTATGTTTGTCGTTTTAATCGGAGTGCTAATGCTTGGATTTTGTGCCTAACAATGTGAAAGTAAATTAGGAGGACGAGGTAACAGACTTTGAATTCGGTGTTTTTCAAATTTCATCGTCTTGTTGGTTTTGATAATGCGGAAAGTCTATGTGATTGCTATATTAGTTCAAATTTTGGAAACACTTCTCTTGCTCAGGTGCGTGCATGCAAGACAGAAAAGAAGAGGCTGACTATTCGCATTGGAAACTCAAACGAACAACTATTACACTTAAATTGATTAAGACTTCCCAAGAAAACTACATCGTCAAATTTAGACGATGATCGCACTAGGTTCAGTTTCTCTGAATAAAACTGCATAATCTAATCCTTCTAAATCATTCACATACCGTAATAATATGGCCCAACAAGCCCAAGCCCAAGTGTAGTATATTGGCCTCAGCCCATTAACACATTCTCTCATCTCCTTCAGCAGCTTCCACGATATTTAAGCAAGAGGAGAAGCGGTGGCGACAAAACCATAGAAAGGCAAAAGGAAGTGAAGCTCGTTCGCAAGAGGATAGTGGGAAAACAGAAATTTCTGCGCGCTCATAATCCAGACACCTCAACAAGCCAAATCAATTACGAATCGCAACGTTCAGTGAATATTCAAGGCGATCATTTATCTAATTAAAGTAATTTTCTAATTTAGTGTATGAGTTCGAACTTATGTCGATTTTGAGCTATGAAGTCTGAGTGAGGAGTCTTCAGCCTATGGATATATATGGAAACGAAAGTTTAGGTTGTTATAGAGCTGTAGAGTTCGACGAAACTTGATTTTGAAGTATGGTTTATTTGGAACGAAATTATGAAGTTTGCGTGCGAGTTATGTATAATGGATAACACGTGCAAGGACAAGGATGAACATGTGCTTTGAACGATGCTACTCCTTAGTGCGTAGAAGCTGTTTTATCGACTATTCAACGTGGTTTATTCGAGTCGTTTGCTAGAGTTGTGTTTTACTTGGTTTTTAATGTCATTTTTTGATTAATTGATAGGATTGCGAGCGCGTCAACTCAAGTAACCACCATAGATTGGTTTTTGGCTTTTTCCAGGTGAGTGATACTATTTCTTTTAAGAATTTATAAACTCAAGTCTTCAAAATGATAAATATTCGATATTTTATGAGTTATGAATAAACATGTTTATTGCATAATTTGGATCGAGCAATTACTACGTTTTGGTATTTGTGAATGGTGCGAGAACTACTTGATAAACAAAATTAAGAGATAATATATATATATATATATATATATAAGCATGTTTGGTGAAATGTTTTATGACATACATTTGATTTGTTTCGATTTATAAAACTGGTTTATGAGACGAGTCTCGAAATAATTTAAGAATATTTTATGAAAAAGTATTTCTGGTGGATGAGTTGAGTTGTGAAAGCTGTTGATGATTGATTTATGAAATGTATTTTGATACGTGAGATTGTTTGTGGATTGGATTTTTGGTATTGGTGGATGAGGTTGGGTGCTCAATATCGCTGTGAGCCCAATTAAGGGCTTATGAGTATGCACATAATAGTCTAAGATATCTTTGTAGGCCAAGTCACCAGCTAATAATAGGTGAAGACCTAACCAAGGGAGGAATCGCTTCAAAAAAAAAAAAACCGAGGGCGGAATCTTGATCGCATTGTCACGGGTGTTATGCATGACCATGGCTTGATATTTAAGCATGAGTTTGGTCAATGGAGTGGACCATTGACATGTAATTTAAAATTAATTGAATTATTATTGTGAACTAATATTATTATTGAATTATACGCTACTCATAATATTTGTGTATATAGTACTCTAGCTTTGAGATTGAAAAATGGTGATATCGTCTTTGTAAACTGCATAGTGAATGTTCGATCCACTTTAAAGAAATGTAGTACTTACCCACAGTAGCTCATTCCTTTCTTCTTATCATATTTTTCAGATGCCTTAGTTAGTGCCCAATAGAACGAGAGTATTATCGCAGGAACTATTGAGAGTTGGACAATTAGGGTATAGTTTGAGGCTCATGTAATTTGAGATTAGTTGATTGAACTGATATTATTATTGAATTATAGTTGCCTATATAGTACTCTAGCTTGGAGATTGAAAAATGGTGATAGCGTGTTTATAAATATGCATAGTGAATGTTCAATTCGCTTAAAAATGTATTACTCACTGGGCCGTAATAGCTCATTCATTTCTTCTAATCATGTTTTTCAGATGCCTCAATTAGTGGCTGATGGAGCAAGAGCATTATCACGGAAACTATTGGGAGCTAGACAATTGGGGTATAGTTTAAGGCAATCTCCTTTGGAGAAAGGATGGCCGTATTACTACTTAATCCATATAGGATTTGGGGTGCAACACGCACAATATTCTATATATTGAAAATAAACATATTTTTATCACCATATTGTTTGCAACAATTAGAAGGTAGTCCCGACCTTTTCAATAAAAGATGTAGGGTGACACCGATATGTCTGCTCAAATGATGTCCCATGGTGTCCATATCCACCATAATACTGGTCATACAATCAAGAGAAAATTGTAGTGTCATGCCCAGTTCTCAGTAAAGAGCATAGACAGAACCATTGACTCATCGAAAACCGGAAACCATGACATACAATCCCACTATCTGAAGACGCCGAATGTTGAAGAAGCAAGCTGTCAGATTGCTGTGCATCACTATTTCGCTTCCATAATTAGCTTAGTGGTGAAGATTAAATGTTTATCAATACGAAAGTTACGTCGAGAGAAAGAGTGTAGTTTGGGAACCAATATAAGCCAAGTTCAGGCACATGTAATCATCTGCAACAATAGTAAGATTTCCAGCAAAAGGTGATAGATATGCAGAGAGAGAGAGAGAGAGAGAGAGAGAGAGAGTAAGTTTGACAACTTCAACTAAATTTAAGAATTCATATCTTTTTGTATAAGGACAAAGAGATTATTATAAGAGAAGTTACGGATTTAACAAGATCCAGCAGAGCAAATATTATCCGTGTTACCAGCCTTTAGGACAATGGCATCAGTTCCTTTTTCCACTTCATATAGACTCAGATAATAGCCAAGAAACTTGGGAGTTCATCAAGAAACTGTAAATCGACCGTGCACGCTCCTGACAAAAAAAAAAAAAATTTGTGGCGTTGGCATTACTTACTAAGGACACCGAAGACATTCAATTAATTCTAGAATTCGTATCCTAGAAAAATTTGTTTCTTCTGCATCAGCAGCCATGTGGAGAGAAACAAAATTGAACATCCCAGCTACCCAAAGACTTTATCTTCCAAATTCGCTCATACTAAAATTTCAATCCCTTCAATTTCATATCCCAAGCATAGTAATAATCAGTGTCCACATTCGCAACCTCGAGCGCGCACCTCGACCATATGAACTCAGCAAGCCCGCTTTCCACTACCACTTTAAACCGGTAAAGGAGAATCCAATCCACAGATAAAAAAAGGAAGACGAATCAAGCACAAGCAAGCGGAATTGCTCGACTCGCAGCAGTTATCTCATCCTATCATTAATCAATCAGCATGACTAACATGGGTTGGGTAGAGAACTGATGGTTTATTAAAGAAAAAGACCCATTAGGCATTAATTTACCAAAATCACTTCAACCCTGGAGATTTATTAAAGAAAAAAGGAAATAAAAAATTAATGATCACTCCAATCTAACTAGCGAGATATATAATGACATTCAAGTTTACGAATGCGCTTAAATATTAATTGGGTTGATTTAATACAAACATGTGATAAGTAGATTTTTATTTTTTCAAGAACATAAAGGTCCTGACTGAAATGTTTTGTATTTCCCTTTTTTTTTGCCAATTCTTTTCATTTTTTTTTGAGTTTAATCTAATGTTAAACATATGAACCATCTAGAAAATACAAATGTGAATATGTAAATTCGATTTTATTGAATAATCTTTTAAAGTTCAACATATTTGCTTCATGGCGTCAAATACTTTTTTCGATCTAAAAAAAATAGACATTACTTTGACAAGTATATTAAGACACTCATTGATTAAACCCAATATGATATAAGATATCATTTGATTAAAATACAATTCTACTTAAAAAAGAATCATCATTCCAAGGAAAAAAACGTAAGTACAATCCTGATTTTGACGATGCGATGGATTATCTTTGTATATTAAAAGTTTAATTGAAATGTATGATGTCGGAACCGCTTGCCTAAATATTCCCCTATACATTTTAAAATCTTATGGCGGCAAAAGCTCATCACTTGCATGGTATGGGACGATCCGTCAACTTAGTCCATTGATAACTAATTGGTACAATATCTTTTTCCTACCTTGTACTCAGTAGTACCCTATTTTGTTTTACATCCAAGAGATCCTAAGTTTAGGACGAGACCTCAGATGAAGCCTTTTTAAGATCATGCTTAGGACTAGTTAATAACCTTATATACAAAATATTTCACTTGGTTGGTCGTGTTAGAAATTGGGCCTATGTTTAGGTTCTCTCCATAGAAGAGTATGCTCATTCCAACCACACCGTTGAAATCCAATTATCTGGCCAGAGCGATTAGGTCATGAATGTACAACGCTAGGATCACCGTCATTGAGAACTTCCGCGGACAGTCAAGGGATGTCTCAAACGACAATTGTCGAAGGACAAGGTCTGAGAGGGGCATCAAACTTACAACCGAGGAACAACATCCTGGTGTTTACACCCAAGTTTTTGCTTGGAAACTTATTGTTCATTCATAAAAAAATGAGGGATTGAATTTGTTGATATCAAAAGAATTGGGACACCTATACAAATATGTTAGTTTTGTGTAGTTCTGCATTTGCATTCTTTACTACATTCCTCTATATTTAGAAATTAGGCACATTTTTGTTTAGGTATTAGGTGTTCATATTGAACTCTAACCTAGTGATTTTATGAATTTCATTCAAATTAAACTCTTAATTAATAAATTCTTATATTTAGACAATTTGAGCCTGGCCCTACTATGTAGAGAGTGTGGGTTTGCAAAAATTTTCATGTGTCGTGCGTGGGGAAAAGTATCAAAAAAGTTATAAACCTATGGTATTGGTACTAATTCGGTCCTAAACATTTCAATTGGACTAATTAAGTCATAAACCTTTTCATATCGGTATCACTCAATCCATCCAGTCAATTTTGATTAGCCGGCAATGACATGGACGCTGATCATCCGTCCAACGCTGACGTGGCAATTTTTAATAATTTTTTTATTTTTCTAATTCATTTATTAATTTTTAAATTTTGTTCTTTTTCCTTTTCTTTTTTCTCTTCTTCCTCATTCGATTCCTTGTAGTGGCCTTGTCAACCACTAGGGAGGGCCGCGAAGCCCTCACCAACGGCGGGTGAGGGCCACGAGTCTCGCTAGTGGTTGATGAGGGCTTGGTAGCCCTTGCCTAATGGCTGGTGAGCTGTTGATGGCTTGTCAGCCACTACCAAAGAAGAAGGCCAAGAGGAAGAAGAGAAAAAAGAAAAGGAAAAAGAAAAAGAAAAAAGAAAAAGAAAAAAAAAGGAAAAATATTAATAAAAAAATTAGAAAAATAAAAATAATTTAAAAATTGCTTCATCAGCATTTGTTGGCAGATCAACATCCTTGTCGACATCGGTCAGCCAAATTTAACTGGATAGACTGAATTAGTATCAATGTGAAAAGGTTTATGACTAAATTTGTCCGATTGAAATATTTAAGACTAAATTGATACCGATACCATAGGTTTATGATTTTTTTAGTACTTTTCTCGTCATAAATGTGCTAATATGTGCCATGCATTACCGTGCATGGTCGTGTAAATATCAAGCATGTGCCGTGCACGGTTGTGCATGTATCATGCACGACACGTGCATGTATCGTGCATGGGGAGAATTACCAAAAAAGTCATAAACTTATTGCAATTGTGTCAATTCAGTCCTAAACTTTTTTTTTAGCCAATTTAGTCCTAAACCTTTTACAATTGTGCCAATTTAGTCCATCCGGCCAAAATGACTGGCGGGCTCTGACGTGGACACCGGCTGTCCGGCAAAAGCTGACATGGCCATTATTATTATTTTTTTCGAATTTTTAAATATTTTTTGAATTTTTAATTCTTTTTTTTTCAGCTTCTCCTTCCTCTGGCTGGCCAGAGGTGAGGGCCGACGAGGCTGACCTCGCCAGCCAATGGCAAGGCCGAGCCTCGCCAGATCCAAGGCAACGGTCCCGCCCGCTGCACCGCGTTTCCGGCGGCTTCGGCTTTCGCGATTCGCTGCTGCGGAAGCCGAGTTGGGTTGTCATCTTCTCCAATCCACCCTCTGCAAAATGAGCCGAAAAACCCCCGTCAAAAAACCCTCGGGTCCTTGGCAAGCTCCAACAATGGAGGCAGCAAACAGGGCGCTGGCCGCACTCACGAAAGTCGCTGGTGAGGCCGGCCTCGCCGTCGCTAAGTGAGGCCCTCGCCATGGCTAGGCGAGGCCGAGCCTCGCCAGATCCAAGGCAAGGGTCAGTGAGGCTCGGCCTCGCCCAATCAAGGCGACGGTCGACCTCGCCGTCAATGAGAGAGGTCGGCCTTGCCATTGGCCGGCGAGGTCGGCCTCACCGACCCTTGAGGATGGAGAAGCTGAAAAAAAATAATTCAAAAATTCAAAAAAAATATTTAAAATTTTGAAAAAAAAATTGCCATGTCAGCTTTCGTCGGACGGCCGGTGTCCACGTCAGCGCCGGCTGGTCAATTTTGGCCAGATGAACTAAACTAACACAATTGTAAAAGGTTTAGGACTAAATTAGCTAAAAAAAAAGTTTATGACTGAATTGGCACAATTATAATAGGTTTAGGACTTTTTTGGTAATTCTCCCATCGAGCATGTGCCGTGAATGGTCGTTTATATACCATGCATGTGCATCCCGTCAACACATCCCCACATTGGCTTCTTCAACTGCGATTCACACCATCATGTTCAAATTAAAATTCAACCTTATACGACAATCATTTCGGTGAATAAATTTATGGTTTTAGACAATAAATCGGGCAGGTTTTATCTTACTGGGAAAGAGATGGCATCACGAGCAGCGAGAGAAAGAACATTAGTGCTAGAGACGGTGTTAGGGCAAGCCAAGACGAAGGGGGACTGTTCTCTTACTGTTCATAAGATAGATTTGGCAAAGAAATCCCCATATTAAAGAAGAAGATGAACATTTCATGAGCGAGTTGGGACAAAACTTCATATGACTCCGACAAGCCATGTGGTCAACGGTTTCAGAGAAGTTAATTCTGATTTGAGTATGATTCTTATAAATGCACGTGTTTTCTCTTAGAAGCATTATCTACTTACGGAGTAATTTTGAAGGATATGATGTTGAACAAGCGATGTGTGTTTTAAGCAAATGTATTTATGCACTAAGTATTCTGTAAATTAGGGCATCGTTCCGGAGGAATGCAGCGTAGGTAGCATTCAGAGAGGGGTCCACGTCCCCTTTCCCAGTGAAGTTGTAGAGCCTCCTAGAAAATGTGCCACAATGAGCAACTCCAATGGCATGTCCAACTGATCAAGGAACAAAGATATAGATGATTTCGCTATATATTGTGCAATGTCTAACTCAAGGCAGTATGTCAAGTTATGTACTTTGATTAGCTCCGATGCTAATTTAACGATCCAAATGTAAGTCATGAAATCGTAACTCGATAATCCGAAAAACGGTCATGTTAGTTTACATGAGAGAACGACGAGATCGTTCATATTGAGGCCTTTCTTTGAGAAATTTTGTGCAAGGGCATTGAAGTCTTGGAAAGGAGATGGAATGTTCCCTAACACGTTGGCCGCTAACGAAACGTTGTTATCTCTTCTTCCTGTCAGTACATCCCACTTCTTAAAGTGCAATTTACACCACACGTTTAACTTCATATGATGGCCATTTTTTGTGAAGAAAATTATATTTTAGACAACCAATCAAGCAGATTTTATTTTACCGGAAAAGAGATGGCATCGCGAGCGGCTAGAGCAATAATATCCGCACAAGACATAGTGTCAGGGCAAACTTCCTCCACTGCTTTCTTTATGTCATCAATGACATCAAAGCCACCGACCGTGAGATTTGGGACGGCGGTCTTCTCGGACTGATTCATCCCCACAGAGTACAGCAGTATAGACCCATCGCAACCCTAAGATATGAGTATTGCCATAATATCATCAATCCTTAATGGGAATGAGAGAAATTAGAATCTATGGGATATTGGGATTCGTTACCAGCACAAAAAAGTCGTGGAAGTGAAGCCTCAGAAGCTTCGCATTCAACGTACTGTCAGCTTCAGACTTGCTCTAGGTGATCTCCCCCACGATCTTTTCAGCTTCAGGGCAACTCGTGTCGTAGAAGCCCTTCTTCAACCCATAATCTGAGTTGCACCCCACAACAAAGAAAAGAGCAAGTAATGAAACCGCAAGAAATTTCCTGGCATTCATTTTTGTGGCAATTGGCTTAGTGAAGGAGTAATATGAGGGGCAAAGGCAAGAGTCAGAGCACGAAGTGAAAGATCTCGGATGGGCTTCCGTTTTATAGCCAAAAGGTAATGGTACTCGACTATGAAAGAGAATTAATGCTTGAAACGCGCAAATGTGCAAATATGTGACTACTTATCTCTTAAACTTAGCTTGGAAGGCTTGTTCAAAGTTCTCTCCTCCCGATGCGAGCAAACAATGGTATTAGTTCAATGCATTCATATCTTTCTTAAGCAATGTTTAGCTACAAGACAAACGATGACTGTTCTCTTAATGTTCATAAGATAGATTTGGCAAATAAATCCCCCTATTAAAGAAGAAGATGACCATTTCATGAGCGAGTTGGGACAAAACTTCATCAGAGAAGTTAATTCCTATTTGAGTATGATTATTATAAATACACGTGTTTTCTTTTAGAAGCGTTATCTACTTATGGAGTAATTTTGAAGGATATGATGTTGAACAAGCGATGTGCGTTTTAAGCAAATGTATTTATGCACCAAGTATTCTGTTGATTAAAATGCAGACACTCTTGTATGTGTGTCTTTCAAATAGTGAACACAGCCGGTCGTGCATGTATCGTGCACGATACGTGCATGTATCGTGCATGTGCCGTGCATGGTCGTTTATGTACCGTGCATGTGCATCCCGTCAACACATCCTCACATTGGCTTCTTCAATTGCGATTCACACCATCATGTTCAAATTAAAATTCAACCTTATACGACGACCATTTCGATGAAGAAATTTATGGTTTTAGACAATAAATCAGGCAGGTTTTATCTTACTAGGAAAGAGACGGCATCACGAGCAGCGAGAGTGAAAACATTAGTGCAAGAGACGGTGTTAGGGCAAGCTAAGACGAATGATGACTGTTCTCTTAATGTTCATAAGATAGATTTGGCAAAGAAACCCCCATATTAAAGAAGAAGATGACCATTTCATGAGCGGGTTGGGACAAAACTTCATACGACTCCAACAAGCCATGTGGTCAACAGTTTCAGAGAAGTTAATTCCAATTTGAGTATGATTCTTATAAATGCACATGTTTTCTCTTAAAAGCATTATCTAATTATGGACTAATTTTAAGGGATATGATGTTGAATCAAGTGATGTCTGTTTTAAGCAAATGTATTAATGCACTAAGTATTCTGTAGATTAAAATGTAGACACACTTGTATGTGTGTATTGTTATAGATGAAGCCAAATATTTGTTTTTAGGGGCTTTTTTGTCTTTTCAATTATATTCGCTTTTAGGTTAAAAGTGATACCTTTATATTAGTGATGGCAAGACGCTAGCCGTCAAGACGCTGAAAAAGAAAATAGAGAGGCAAGAAAAAGAGAGAAGAAAAAAGTGATTTTTTTCTTTATGGGGGTTCTCAATCTCTTTGTGCCCTGATCTTGAGAGAAGATCATTATTGTATCCCAACTTTTTTCGAAGGCTAGTGGATTCGCAGAGTGCCTCTGCGTGTGGAGACGTAGCCCAGGTTTGGGTGAACTTCGTTAACAAATTTTCTGGCATGTTCATCTTATTCTGTTCTTTTATTATTGTATTCTGCCTATTGAATTATTTGCGAGCGTCATTTTTCTGGAATCGACATGCGATTTCGTAATAACTAGTATCAGAGCCTGGGTTGACTAGTCGAGAACATCGAGGGTTTTTTGGTAACATTCGATTGAAAGCAGGCAGTATGGTAGAAGATAAATTCAGAATCGATAAATTCGATGGGCAGAATTTTGGATGGTGGAAACTACAAATCGAGGAATATCTTTATCAAAAAGATCTCTACGCACCACTTGAGGGTTGGAAACCTGAGATGGCGGAAATGGATGCCACAGCAAAAGCCGGATGGAAAATTCTTGATCGAAAGGCATTACATGCGATTCGTCTAGGGTTGACGAAAAAGACAAGGTACCACATCACGAAAGCAAAATCTACAAAAGAAACCATGGATATTCTAACGAATATTTATGAGAAGCCGTCCACATCAAATCAGGTATTTTTGCTGAATAAACTGGTTAATATGAAGTTATCTAATAGAGGTTCTGTGGCAGAGCATATTAATAGTTTCACGCAGGTCACGAGTCAATTGGAATCTGCAGGCATAAATTTAGATATGAAGCTTCAAGCTTTATTATTTTTATGTTCTCTTCCAGAAAGCTACAATACCGCAATGCAGGGAATTTCGAGCACCATGAAGGATGATTTAACTTTTGATGATGCTATGAGTAGTATCATGGATGAAGAGATGCGAAGGAAAGTCTTGGGTGGAGATAATTTTTCTGCATCTACATCTTCAATGGCCTCGCAGTGGAAGAAGTAAAAGTAGAGGAAATTCAACGGGCATGGTAGATCACAATCAAGGGATAAGAGACAGGTTGCATAAGATGAGTGTTGGTTTTGTCACAAAACCATACACCGGAGGTTTCAGTGTGAAGCCTACAAAAAGAAGCAGCAATATGAGAATCAAGGAGCTAATGTGGTTAGCGATGAATCTTTGCTAGATAACTAGTGTTTGTTTGCGGGGTTTGACTTGACAACAGATTAATGGTTTATTGATTCTAGTGCTTCTTTTCATTGCACCTTGCAAAGAGACATATTTGATGATTATGCCAGTGGAGATTTCGGACAAGTGGTTGTGGGAAACGGCCACATGTGTCCCATTGTTGGGAAAGGAACTGTGACTGTGAGCATCTTAGGTGAAGGACTCTAGTTTTGCGTGAAACTAGGCATATTCCGGAATTAAAGAAAAATCTGATTTCAACCAGTAAACTTGACGAAGAAGGTTTGGTAATAACCTTTGGATGCGGAGAGTGGAAGATAACCTTAGGGGCAAGAGTAGTAGCAAAAGGAAAGCGTACAGGTACACTTTACCTTCTCCAAGAAAACAGTATCAGTGATATGGTTGCAACTACAATGGCTACAGGTAATTTGTCTACTCTTTGGCATTATTGTTTGGGACATCTTGGTGAAAAAGGTGTAAAGCAATTACACTCGAAAAAATTACTTCCGGGTTTACAAAAAGTTGAGTTAGATTTTTGTGAGAGTTGCATTTATGGAAAACAGAAGGTTGTTAGTTTTCAATTAAATGGGCGACAAAATAAATGTCAGAAGCTAGAGTTGGTTCATGCTAATGTATGGGGACCTACTCAGGAACTCTCTTATGGCGATAAGAGATATTTTGTCACATTTATTGATGATGCAACAAGGAAGACTTGGGTCTATGCTCTTAGAGAAAAATCAAAAGTATTTGGGATGTTCCAAATGTGGAAGACCATGGTAGAAAAAGAGACAGGTTATCAAATTAAAGTTCTGAAGTCTGATAATGGTGGTGAATACACGAGTAAGGAGATTTGCATAATATTTGAGTCGAGAAGGCATACATGGGTTAAAGATTGTTTCTAGAACTCCTCAAGAGAACGGTGTAGCTGAAAGTATGAATAGGACTATTCTTGAACGTGCAAGATACATGAGGCTACACGCGGGTCTCCCGCTACACTTATGGGCTACCAAAGTTGATGCAGCTGTTTATCTTATCAACAAAAGTCCATCTAGTGCGTTGGATTGAGAAATACCACAAGAGCGGTGGTCAGGCAAAAAGATTAATTATTCATATCCAAAGTTTTTTGGTTGTATTGCATATGCTTTGATTGATAGGAAGGATAGGAAAAAGCTTGATGCTAAGTCCTGGAAGTGCGTCTTTATTGGATACGGTGGCGACGAATATGGCTATAGACTTTGGGATTATGAGAATAACAAAGTCATCTGCAGTCGGAATGTGGTATTCCATGAAGAAAAGATGTACAAGGATCGTCAGATAGAGCATGAGAAGGTAGTAGAACCAGAATATGTTGAATTAGACACAAGGCCCGTGAAGATGTTTCTAGTAGATCAAAGTGCACTTGAAAGAGAGGTTCAAGATATGCCTATTATCAGTGAAGAGGTAGTTCAAAAGGAACGCAGTGATTTGGAGCAAACTAACGACCCTGAAGTACCTGTATTGAGGAGGTCTACACGTGTGAGAAAGCCAAAGGTAATTTTTGATTCATCGGCTAATACTATTATGAGTCATGTCTTATATACAGATTCAAGGGAATCGGAGACTTACGATGAGGCAAAGGTAGACACGTCTCACTTGCATATGGGCTCGTTACTTCGGAACAAAACTTACGAGTTAACCAAGTTGCCCACAGGTAAAAAAGCTTTATTAAACAAATGGGTATACAATATTAAGAATGAAGCAGGTGATAGTATTAGATACAAGGCGAGACTTGTAGTCAAGGGCTTTTCTAAAAAAGAAGGGATCGACTACTCCGAGATATTTTCACTTATAGTGAAAATGACATCAATTAAAGTTCTGCTGAGTATAGTTGCGGTGGAGGATCTTCCTCTTGAGCAGTTAGACGTAAAAACAGTGTTTTTATACGGTGACTTAGATGAAGAATTATACATGGCACAACCTAAGAGTTTTGAAGTCAAAGGTAAGGAGCACATGATATGTCGCTTGAAGAAAAGCTTGTATGGCTTGAAACAAGCTCCGCGGCAATGGTACCTTAAATTTGATGGTTTCATGAAAGAAAAAGGATTTACAAACTGTGAGTCTGATCACTGTGTTTATTTTCACAAGTATGATGATGGTGACATTGTGTATCTCTCTTTATACGTGGATAACATGCTGGTGGCTAGTTTCAATATGAAGAGAATCGTAGAAGTGAAGAAGATGTTATCATCACAATTTGCTATGAAAGACTTGGGAGAGGCCAAGAATACTTTAGGCATGAAAATCATCAGGGACGGAAAAAATAAGAAATTATGGTTGTCCCAAGAAGACTATGTGAAAAAGGTGTTAAAGAGATTTAACATGGACAAGACAAAACCGATTGCAACTCCTCTAGCAAGTCACTTCAAACTTTCCAAGGATATGTGTCCGAGCACTCAGGCTTTGAAAGATGAGATGGCGGTAGTTCCATATGCATCAACGGTTGGGAGTTTGATGTATGTCACGGTGAGCACAAGACCAAACATTGCACAGGTAGTGGAAGTTGTGAGTCAATATATGCAGAACCCAGGCAGATAGCATTGGAATGCAGTGAAATGGATATTGAAATATCTAGCAGGTACTTCCAATTACTCACTTTGTTATGATGGTACATCTCTAGAGTTGCAGGGTTATGTAGATGCAGATCATTCAGGTGATCGAGATTGTGGTAAGAGTGCCACTGAATATGTCTTTACAGTTGCAAGTACAGCAGTGAGTTGGGTATCTCAACTACAAAAAGTAGTGGCTTTATCAACGACAAAGGCAGAATACGTGGCGATCACAAAAGCCTCCAAGGAAATCATGTGGTTATAAGATTATATGGAGGAGCTACATCGAAAACAGCCAGTCAGTACACTATGGAGTGATAGTCAAAGTGCAGTGGACTTAGCAAAGAATGCAACTTATCACTCAAGGACTAGACATATCAAGAAACGTTATCACTTTATTAGGTCGGCATTAAAAGATAATGAGTTAAAGTTACAGAAGATTGATGGCTTGAAGAATCCAGCTGACATGTTGACCAAGGTAGTAGACAGAGAGAAGCATATTTTCTATGCTACCACCATTGGTATTACTCCATGTTGATTAGTGAGGAGAATCGTGTAAGAGTTTTCCTAATGTGAACTACATTAATTGATATTGTAATTTACTGTTTTTACGGTTACTGTGAAACAGGGTTGGTCTAAGGTGAGATAGAAGGTTTCTTAATTAGTCTAATATGGGGCTGGCTAGTGTGGGCCGAGTTGAGTCTAGCCCGTAATGAGGGGGCCTGGCTGGAAACTTTATAAATAGTGCTCAAGTCTCTCCTCTAACCCTAATTCTCACATGTATCCTCACCTAAGGAGCGTTTACCTAACACTAAACGTGAGGGGGCCACCTCATTGAGCCAGTGATATGGAGGGCAATAGAGGAGAAGGACTTGCGCGTGGAACATTGTGTTTCCGCTTCCGCTTCAAGAACGATGGATCCAAAACATGTGCGTTAATCTTTCTACCCAATTATGCATATTGTTGTTCTGGTTATGGAGATCTTGGGATTGCGCAATTTGCATCCAACATGTGGTATCAGAGCAACCATAACCCTAGAACTTGAACGCATAAAGTTTTTGCCCTAATTTGTGATTTTCGAGATTTTTTGTTCAATAAAAATAAAATTAAATTACAAATTCGGACTGGGCTCGACGAGACGAGCAAGACGGTCGGTGGTGCGTCGCCGGGGGAGGCCCCACGCGCCCCCATGCGCCGCCAGGGCATCGGAGACGCGCCCCACGCGCGGTCACGCGCCATCACGCGCGGGGCGCGGCTCGCGCGTGCGCTCCACGCGCCGCGCACTCAGGCAGTGCGTGGGGGCGAGTGCAGCCTTTGTTCAGCGCGTGGTTGGCGGCGTTGGATTCGTATGGCCGTCCTCTATCTTGTAGTGAATTTAGTTTACATGTTTGATAATTTTATGGATGTGAAAATATATACTGAACCCTAAATACGTGTATTTTTAGTGTATTTTTGTGTATTTTTCTTGTATTTTATGTGATTTTGGAAATACAAGTATTGGGTTACAGGTATGTTATCGCATAAGCATTATAAAGGTGTGATTCATTAATAAAAATTAAATTTTATTGTGAACTGAAGCTGGCTTAATGAGATATAACCATTATGGGAAAGTATTTAAAGTATGTATTGATATTATGAAAGATAGTAAAAGTTATGAAACTTTTGTTACTCAATCATACTCATTTACGTGTTGGTAATCTGTAATCGGGGTGTACAAGAGATGTTTTCTTCTATGTTATGAAAAGTTTCTTGTGTTACTGTGATCCGTGATCTTATTGGAGTCTGTTTTTCTGATCTGATCATTTATATATATATATATATATGTTTGATTAATTTTTATTAATGAATAAAGCAATGTAATTAGCATGATATGTGATTTTGGTGATATGCTGCCCCTATCACTAAAGTCAAAAATCACATGTATATGGTGTATGTGAGCAATAAAGTTTATATCCCTGATATGAGAGAAGTTTCAAGAATTCAATTGAGTAGTGCCACCAAAGTGGCACGCTTGATTGTATTTGAGAAATTTTGGTCTCATATATTGATTGGGATGTCTCCTGCTCTAATATGTAGTCATACTCCCAAAGGAGGTGATTGTGCATTAGTTCATGGAGGGATACATGATGGTATGGTGGAGGAGTGACTGATTTTAGTGGTTCATATGCCCAAAGGTAATGAATTCGCGAAGATTGGAATATATTCTCATAACCACTATCATGTGGGGAGTGTACAATTGCATGTCATGTATTCTGCCCAAAGGTGATTATATGATTATGCGTGTAACTCTCTGGATGTGTACTTGTACGTCAAGTTACACAGTGCTCACATGATGCTAATTACACACATTGCTTGTTATGTGAGCAATAAGGTTTATATCCCTGTTATGAGAGAGTTTCAATGATTCAATTGAGTAGTGACTGCCAAAGTGGCACGCTTGGTTGGATTTGAGAAATTTCGGTCTCATATATTGATTGGTATGTCTCCTGGTCTAATGCATAGTCATACTCCCAAATGAGGTGATTGTGTATTAGTTCATGGAGGGATACATGATGGTGTGGTAGAGGAGTGACTGATCCTAGTGGTTCATATGCCCAAAGGTGATGAATTCATGAAAATTGGAATATATTTTCGTAACTGCTATCATGGAGGGAGTGTACAATTGCATGTCATGTATTCTGCCCAAAGGTGATTATATGATTATGTGTGTAACTCTCTGGATGTGTACTTGTACATCAAGTTACACAGTGCTCACATGATGCTAATTATATACATTACTTGTTATTTTAGTCACATTTTCTGTAATTAATAACTCCACTATTATTGAGGTTTTTACTGTTTCAAATTTTAAGTTGTGGACATATGATTTGTTGCTTGAGAAAAGAGCAATAGAATTTGCTTACTGTCCATGAAGCGTTCCATTCTGGAACACTTGAAAAAAAGTTTGCCTGCGGACTGCACTGTTATAATATGATGGAAGCCTTAGTTGCTTGAAATTATGTCTTGTTTGATATCGTAATTAGGACACATCTGCAAAGATTGTGTTTAAGTCCTAATGACATATACATCTTGTATATGGTGAAGAGATTATTTCTAAAAGTTTTCTTTTTAAGGAATAATCTCACACATGTTTAAAGAAAGAGTAGAAAAGTTGACAATATTGTTCTTTTGCCTACTCTTAACGGCTATTTAAAGACTTCTATAGAATATTGTGGAAGTTAAATGACCGAGATAAAGAATAAATTGATTGGAATTAGTCTTAAAGGTTGTCAGGCTTAATAGTGGCAGTAAGTATTTTGGCAAGTATGACAATGCGGAATAGCTTAAAGGGTCATTTGTCAAATACTTGATTAATTCTAGGGTGGTAATTTAATTACTATGTCTTACAATCCTGACCCAAAAAAAAAAAAGATTTGGCCTAAAGGCCTAATTGCACCATAAAAACATGGTGATGAGCAAGACTAATTTATCCGGTTTGCTATGGGTTGATATTTTATACAAAATGTGTTTCTTACCAAATTTGGTTCATAAACTTCTTTTGAATTATGGACTAGATATAAATTATTTGAATCACATTAACTTTAGAGGTGTCATGCAGAAGTGAGGTTATCTAATCCAATATTAAGTATGTTGAAATTTAGATCCACTCAAAATTATTTTGTATCTTACTCAGACTGTTCAAAGGGGTTTTGATTTTATGACCCTAATAAAGGTACAAGAATTATTGAATCACATACAGTAAAGTTTCTAAAGTTCGATGTAATTGTAGAGGATAGCTACTCTCAGACTATTAAGGATAATAGTACGATGAAAGATTACTGTGTTTTTGTCTTTGCCTATATAGACAATTATGGTAAAGACAATTGTGGAATCTCCTATACCATAGACTAAACTTGTTGAGGTTCAAGGTACTATTCTTGATATAGTTTATGATGAAATTTCTCAAATCTCTCAAGTGTAGAATGAAGTGGTTGTATTAGGAGTTTTGTTAGGGAAAGACAATCAGTTATACCATTAGACTATATAGTCTATTTGTGAGAGCATGAATACAATATCCACTACATAGTTGATTTAGCGACATATATATAAATGTCGTTTCTTGTTCTTAGTCAAGTATGTGATTAGATGACACAAAAGATTATAAAGTTTTCACTCTGAAAGAGGGGTGGATAATTTATGGTGAAGAAATTAAATAATTTATGGTGAAGAAATAATTATTTCTTTCTAGTATTTTTAAAGATTCTTTCAGAGTGAATGTGATATTAATAGTTTATTTTTGACATGGAATTACGCCAAATAAATACAAAATCTATATAGTACAATCGGAAGATTTTGCAGCACATGTTTTAAGTAAACTTGTGTGTAGACTTAAAAGTTTTAATTCATGGTCTTAAGCAAGTTTCCATACAATATTATTAAAGTTTCATAGTGTTGTTATTTTGTTCAATTGGGAATAAAGTAATTCAATATACTGCAAGGTCAGTGGGAGGAAATTTATTTTTCCTCATACTCTATGTATATGATATTTTGCTTACAAGTTGTGATCTTGAGACATCTTATATCTTTTGTACTGAGGTCTGTAAGGATTGTTTTTTCCATATTATATTAGATTTTCTCGGAGGACATTTGTTGATTGTATATTGGAAATATTCAATATACATCATTGCAAGCCAGGAATTGCTCCTGTTGTTAAGGGTGATTGATTGAATTTATCACATTATCTTTATTTAGATATTGAGAAAATCTAATTAAAGGGTGTACCTTGTGTCAGTGCACTTAAAAGTATAATGTTTGCTCGAATTTGCACTAGACTAAATATCGTCTTTGTGACGGTACTTCTAGGCAGATATCGGTCAAATCCAGGACGTGATCACTGGGTTGCTGCCAAGAAGGTTTTGAGGTACTTAAAGAGGACAAGAGATTATATACTAATTTACAGATATGCTCAATTATTGTAGTTAGTAGGGTATTTAGATGTAAATTTGCTGGCTATTATGATGACATGTGATCGATAACATAATACATATTTATGTTAGTAGGAAATGCAGTAAATAAAGTTTTATGTCATTTTCTACTATGTAAGCAGTGATAGTAACATTCTTTTAGGTTGTTACTTGGGCTATTAGGTTCCGGAACCTCATTAAGGAGTTGACCGTTTTTAATTTTATGGATTGGCCCATACGGTTGTATTGAGACAATAAATTTGTAGTATTAACTACGGAGATCTCAATGGGTCTAAATATATGGTGGTCAAAATTTTTTACCATAAAAAAACAGTACATAAAGGTGACGTTATAATATAATATATTTCCACAGATGATATGGTTGCAGATCCACTAACTAAAGGCCTACACCCATGTGTATTTGAGTGACATGTCATTAGCATGGGCCTAGGAGTATCTGAGATGTTGTTGTTTAGTGGGAGCTATTTTGGCTTTACTCTGATAAAGTTTACATCTGTGTTCCGTTACATTTAGTAACGGTTTGATATATATCAACTTTTGCATTCAATAAAATATTTTTGAACGTGTTGTTATTATGTTGAATACATATTGATAAAGTCTCAAGGTATTGTATAAACCTTGAGTGAAGGCTAGGGGCATCCGGTTATTAGCCTTGTGCATATGCCTTGTTATACATAAAGAAAGGTTAACCGTAAGGACAATGTATATGTGGGTTCATTGGAACCATAAAGACATTCTCTAGTGGCACAAGTTTTTTGTGACGCTTAAGGTAAGAGAATGGGCATTCTCTAGTGGCACAAATTTTTGTAACACTTAAGGTAAGAGAATGGTGACTGACAAATGGGATCTCTCTATGAGAGATGTTATCCATTTGACACACTACCATATTGAATCCATATCAATAAAGTTGAGAACACTTGTGACCATGGAAGGCTCTGTGTGAATACATGCAGTTACCGCCATGATTCGGTGTTTAAGACTTTATGGGATAGGATTGACTATTAAGAATTATCTCTAGACCAATGTGCGCACATACAGTACGATTTCAATTAATATAGTCCAAGTGAGAGAATGTAAGAGTTTTCCTAATGTGAACTACATTAATTGATATTGTAATTTACTATTTTTACGGTTACTGTAAAACAGGGTTGGTCTAAGGTGAGATAGAAGGTTTCTTAATTAGTCTAATGTGGGGCTGGCTAGTGTGGCCCGAGTTGAGCCTGATTCGTAATGAGGGGGCTTGGTTGGAAACTCTATAAATAGTGCTCATGTCTCTCCTCTAACCCTAATTCTCACATGTATCCTCACCTAAGGAGCGTTTACCTAACGCTAAACATGAGGGGCCTGCCTCATTAAGCCAGTGATATGGAGGGCAATAGAGGAGAAGGACTTGCGCGTGGAACATTGTGTTTCCGCTTCCACTTCAAGAACGATGGATCCAAAATAGGTGCGTTAATCTTTCTACCCAATTATGCATATTGTTGTTCTGGTTATGGAGATCTTGGGATTGCGCAATTTGCATCCAACATATCGCAGAGGCACAAGTTTTTCAATTACTAGTTTTTTGAAGAAGATGGATGCAAAGTTGTTTGGTGCTTGGGTATATTTGTCTTCAAGTGGGAGATTGTTATAGATAAAGCCAAATATTTGTTTTTAGGGGCTTTTTTTGTCTTTTTTATTAGATTTGCTTTTAGGTTAAAAGTGATACATTTATATTAGCGATGACAAGACGACGCTGAAAAAGAAAATAAAGAGGCAAGAAAAAATAGAAGAAAAAAGTGAGTTCTTTCTTTATGGGGGTTCTCAATCTCTTTGTGCCTTGATCTTGAGAGAAGATCATCGTTGTATTCCAACTTTTTTCGAAGTCTAGTGGATTCGTAGAGCGCCTCTGCGCGGAGACGTAGCCCAGGTTTGAATGAACTTCGTTAACAAATTTTCTAGCGTGTTAATTTGATTCTGTTATTTTATTATTATATTATGATTGGTGAATTGTTTACGAGCGTTATTTTTCTGGAATCAACGTGCGATTTCCTAACATATATTTCAAATAGTGAGCACAGCCGGTGGATAATTTCGTGTGGGGCAAATAACTGGAAGTGTAAATTGTAAAAATGATAATGGTTGTAGCGAATCAATTTTAAAGTACATGGTATTCACTATTTTTGGTCATGAATCTTACAAATCACCCTGCAAAAAATTTCACGATTTTAGCAATCTGGAAATCGTAATCCGCCGATCAAGAAATTGAATTGCCAGTTGAAGATTGAGAAAAATTATGACTCAGCGGCATCTCTGTCCTTCAAGTTACTAGAAATCGCATTCAATTATCGTGACCAGCTTAGAGGGACGGGACGTCTCCACCTGGGGTCTTCCGCGTCGGTGGTGGCACTTTCCGAGATTTGCTTACTTACAGCGACGCAAAACCGGGAGTTGTCGCCACGCTCTCTCGCATATGCTCAATTAATCATCTTCATCCCCCAAAATTAATGGCGTAGGCATTTTCTTGCGCAACTAAGCTAATGAGTAAAAGAGGACTCAATACTTTTTAATAGAGGTGTTAGCATCAAACCACAATCAAAATCGAAACCGAATCGAACTGAAAGTTTGTATTTTTTTGGTTCAGTTCAGTTTTCAATTCGGATAAACGAAAAATAACTGCTCTTTTTTCTTGTCCAGTTCGGTTCCAAACCGAGATTTTCAACAAAAATTATACACTTAACTCAAAATCTTTCTCATTTCTCGACTGTCATGAAGTGGCTTGTGCTGCTGTAACTAGGTGAATGTTTGCCTGGTTATGTTATTTCCAGAAAAAAAAAAAAAAAAAAAAAAAAAAAAAGGTTGCATTTCTAAAAATATTTTTGAGAAAATTCATTTTATACTATTTTGAAATCTGAAAAATAATCGGAAAATATTTTCTATTATTTAGAAAGAAAATTTTAATTTGATTTTCCTAAATAAATATATATATATATCATTTATCCGCTAATGACTTACACAACTTATCTGTCGTTGCTCTTTCTTTTGTGACTAAGGTTTTGCAATAGTGAGTTAGCAACTCCAAAGACTTTCTTTGAATGGACAAATATCGACTTCACAAGAGCCAACGGTCTTTAGGGAATTGTCCAACAAGGTTGAGTCGAAATTGACAAGACACTGGCTGTTTTTATTGTGGGCAGCTGACTACAATTCATGCAGTTGCTCTCTAGTCTATCCACATGATGGGTAGCAAACGCATAGCATTTTAGTGAGAGAATATGCATCGACAAATCATAATAGGCCCAAAAAAAAAAAAAATTAATTACTGATTTTGCTAGTCACAAGCGACTTTCTAAGTGGGCTTCACGAAAAGTTACGATATACTAATAAAATTTCGAAAATTACTTAAGCTCGTAAAATTTATTAGCTACTAATCAAAAAGCACTTACGTTCTTATGAAATTTAGTAAGCACGTTGAAAAAGTTACTTGGTATAATTTTACATGGAAATTTATAATCCATGTGATATTTTACTAATCAAGTGTTAATTTCCGGTGTATTAAAACTTTATAGGTTGTCTCTTGGAATTTTACAGGTCACAAGGAAAAGAAAAATTCAGTTATTCCCAAAAAGAGAAGAAACTAATGAAAATATATGATAAGTATATATTTTTACACTTACAATTTAGTAAAAAAGAAGTTATTAACCATGTGGATAAATGTACTAATTCCCTATACGTTGAAAAGTTATTTTTCCTTTTAGGATCGTTACATAATTACTTTTCGAGTATGAAAAGTTAATATAACATTGAGAAAATATTAAAATCACCATAACTAATTACTTGATATGTTGATATTTATTAACATTTATACATAATTAAGAGCTCCTGCACAATGAAGGTGTTCGATGCATCTGATGTTAGTAGTAATCTTCACACCACTCTGATTTTAAGTCGCCGATTTCTATCCCTTGTATTTTATGTCCATTTTAACTGTAGAATCACCTAATGCTAATGCAACCAAAATACTTAATTTGTTCATAAAGTCAGTGAAATCATGTCATAGATGACGTCACTAGTGAATACAAAGCTCCGGATGATCAGATTAATTGGACGACGTTCGTCTTGGGGAATTATTAATCACTTTTGTTTTCGACTATGTGAATTTTTTTTGAAAGAAAATCGTATTCATTGCTCAAAGGATACATGAGAAATACATAAAATTCATAACAAGGAATAATGAAGTACAACAAAGCCCATAATACTACAAAACAAAGTCAAATCTAGATAACAAGAAGCATCAACATGGCATCAGTAGGTTGGGCACATGCTCATTCTATATAAATGGATATATCAAGCAAAATCATTGGCAGCCGATCATCACATTTCATACATTTGTCAATCATGAGCACACGTCAAATATTTATTATCTAGGAAATAGGGTGTTGCTTGTTATTGGTGCGCACTTCGGCTTCCTTTGCATCATCACCGTGTAGAGACAACCAAAACAGATTGAACAAGCACGGATTTGACATATGGGAGAACAAATTCAGCAAGACGCTTCTGTGATCACTATTGAAGCTGAATGTAGAGGATTTATACATGAACTAAGCACTGAGGCATCAAATTCCCGGAACTAAAACTATTAAATTTTCAGATTTAAATCAAGAGATGATAGTTCTTAGATGTAGAATTATATCAAGAGAGTTCAACTTGTTAGATCTAAAATTCAATCAGGAGAAGAAAACTCCTAGATCTAAATCAAAAGAAAATATGAAATGAAAACACAAGCAAAATCAACAAGAGAGAAGGGGGAGGGTGAGAGTAGCTCAAACGACCTGCAATCTCAGCTTTGTTTTGCGTGCCATCACCTTGCCTGCTTTGTGTTGATCATCAGTGCCACATGTCACCCAATGAGACAAGGATAGTGCCACGTCGGTTTCAACGTCAGCTGCGCATCAGCTCCACAGTTACTCGCCAAAGTTAAAGACCATCAAGCAGTTAACCTCATATATTGCGGAAAATGTTAATTAGTCTTAGTTAATTACTTAATATCTTGATACTTGGGAACGTTTGTAGATGATTAGCAACTTCTGCATGACGAAATCAAGCGTTATTTACTATAGTTATTGGTTTTTTAAGCTTGTCTCTTCAATTTCATGCTCATGGAGATGTAGAACCACCAAAAGCAGCTGAGATACTCAACTTGTTCATACATTCAATGAGATCGTGCCACATCATCATAAAATATAAGCATTAGAATCAAGACGAGTTTTTGGATGCAAAAATCTCAACATATGCCCATTACTGATAGTTTTTATGATTGGTCGCCGATTGTTTTTTTTGTGTTAGAGCATGCTTATAACTGCAAGCTATGTTCTTTTAATTTTTAGGTTTTGTTTTGTTTTTCAGCACTTTTGAAAATTTCATTGCTTGGTAGTGTTTTAGTATTCTTTCTCATTTGATTATGATGAATGGATGAGTTTTTTAATTAAAAAAAAAAAAGAGAGAGAGGATATTCCAATCGAATCATGAAAATTGCAATTTGCCGGGAGAGTCGAAAGTGTAAAAAAATTTTAATAATTAAGTAGGGATGCTTTTTCTTCTTTTTTTGGACGAAGATTAGGTAGGAATGCTTGCTTTCTTCTTAATGCGACGTTATTTCTAGTGCTTATTAGATGTGACCTTTGATCTCGATTTTTGCGTTTAATTACTTTTTTGTGGGTGTTTAGAAGGGAGAAAGTCTCTTCTTTATTTTATTTTTAACCTGATCGAATCTTATCGTTTAGTGGACTTAGCATCGGTCCAATTAAGTTTTGCGACCTCGCAAGTCAAGACACGTGTGAAGAAAATAGTGGTACTTTGAATGCATGATTAGATTCAATCAAATGGATAAGGTCATATTTATTTCCGAAAACATATAATCACTTTTTTTAGAATATGAGGGTGCAAAAGCTAATTTGACAAAATCTATTGCCCAAAATTGCACTTAGGAATCAAGATGTGACATTAGCCTATGATAAATTTGATTCTCAAGCTTGAGCTTGAGCTCGGCTTTGTGAGTACTCTGCATGCTCAAACTTGCTTTAGCTTTAAACACTTGTGCATTTTAAATCATCTTCAATTTTCTTATGAATATGTTCATATATCTTTCCATTAATTACAATAATTGGCTGTGAATTTTACTTATAAATTGAAATTTTTCAATGAAATCTATACCCTCATGTAAACCTTTCCCTTTATTTTTTGTATTTAAGACTAAGCACAAACGAAAAAGCAAAACACATGATCCGATAATGCTTCAACCTCCATTTTGCGGTTTTGCTTCAAAAAAAAAAAAAAAAAAAAAAACGATGTACAATGATTTTCTCGCGTCTATTATTTCTCCAAATTTTCCCTTCAAAATTAATGATATTTGTAACTAACAGAAAGATAATAGTTAGGCTAATATTAGTTCTATTGATTATGTGCATATTGCTCTTCCTTAGGGCCACCTGCACATGCAAAAACTTAGACTCAATTGGTTCATGAGACTCGGAAGATGTTTCATGGGCTTCCAAGTAGGTAGGTCTCCAAGCTCGTGCTTTTGAATTAAGAAAAAAAAAATAAGATAATTGCTTCATAAAATGATATTGTTATACCTAATGAGTTAAAGAAGTTATTAGACATTTCTCTCTCTCTCTCCAAATTTTCCCTTGTAAGGTCATAAATTTATCTGTAATCCATGGAAACATACTAAGCTAATACCTTGTAACTTCACCACCTGATATTTTTGTGCCTGACGTGTGCTTGGATCCTAGCTTATCATAAAAATAGCTTTAACTACTTAATTGTCTAATGGGTCACATTAATCAAGTATTGAATACATTGAGATTAACTAGATTTTTATACTTGAGCCACTTAAATCGATTAAGCTGCTTAAATGAGGGCTAATGAGCTTTCAAGAGCAATTTGATTCAAGTAATATCAATTTCAAATTTTGATTTTCATCTGAATTTCAAAGGAAGTGAATGGCCACAACCTGGTAACGAACTTGTTCCAAGGTGGTGAACAAGTCAAGGTCGATTTGCTTGGCAAACATTGTGTCTCTTCTCTGTGAGATGTACATAAAGTCGTCACTGGCTAATACAAAATCGGAGAATTTCCAAACTATGATTTCGGTGTCAAATGTTAAGTGGAGTTAAAACTAGGGAAACATCAAGTTAGTGCGACATTAAATATTTGAGTAGGGTCAAGTTACAAGAAAAATCGTGCATGAAAAGAGAGTCGTGCCATCTTGACTATGAAAGAGAATTAGTGCTTGAAACGCGCAAATATGCAAATACGTGACTACTTATCTCTTAAACTTAGCTTGGAAGGCTTGTTCAAAGTTCTTTCTTCCCAATGCGAGCAGACAGTGGTATTAGTTCATTGCATTCACATCTTTCTTAGGCAATGTTTAGCTACAAGAATGAATGCCATGAAATTTCCAGCAGCTTCCTCCCACACGAATATACATCGTGCGTCCTTTTATTTTCACTAGCAAAATTGGATGTCATTTTTTTCCAGACGTCAACGCAACTGTCAATTAAAATAAGACCATACAGTCTATATTTGTTCTTGGTTAAACGTGTTACAGGGACAAAAGGACTATTTTTGACTTGAAACTTCCTCCATTAGCGAGTTGATCTAGGCATCATCTGGCGCAAATTCATACTTTCAGCTGGACTCATCTTATCAAATGCTACAATTGCTTTAGGCCTATACATATAAATATATAATACACTTACTTTGCTTCTTACATGACCAACACTGCTTGACCATGGATTGACTAGCTAAAAACTCATCCTAAATCACTGGAGACATTGTGACCAATGCTTGGAGGAAAGTCTAACTCCAAGCAATTTCTCTTAGCATTGGGACCAATCTGGGTTTGATGGGTGTCATATGCTTTGAATTCCATATGCACTGCGCCCGCCGATGGCCAGTTGGGCTGAATTTTCCCGAATGAGATCTGTCAAGTCCTGACTGAATGGATTCAAGATGTGCTACTCCAAGCAACTTGTGTTCCATGACTCTTCAACAAGGAGGAACGACAATAACCAGATGCATCTGATGGAAGAATCATCAGTAGCTTACTGGGTTTTCTTTGATCTGTTCTGTCCAGATAAGTTATAACGAATGCAGTGAGCCTCTTCTAACTTGGTTGCGAAAGACATATTAGTTTACATGTTTCTTTTCATTTCTTTTTTAGGTTACACAGATGAGTTCCCCATTTGAGCACAATCCATACTAGTTAGCCGAAATTGTCTGCTTGATCCTTTCATCAGGCCAAGCGCTTACCTCGCCCCCTGCACAGAGAACCTAGTTTCATCTGGGTTTGACACTACACAGTTTCCTCGCAAGATTTCAACATTGTGACTCCACAATATACAATCATAACTGCAGGATTTGATGCGTAACATTGTTCTCAGGCTTCACCTGACAAGACTTAAAGGACTTATAACGTCATGACAATCACAATGGGATCCCAAAATGCATAAGACCTGGGGTTTGACAGTGACAAATTATGCATACTACTTTGTACATATATATATATCCAAACAAGGGATGCTACAGTTACCAACGTCACATGATTATATTAGCTCACTTTGGCATACAGATGAATATCGGACTAATCATCCGAGGAATAGCGCTCTTCAGTGAAAACACTGCAGACATAGAAGAACACTATGCTAATTCCTCAAGATGATCAGACAGTTCATGGAACCAGTCAGCCAATGAGACAAGTTTATTTCACAGTAAGGACAGGACAAGAGTGAGATGGCACATTCATAACGACTATTTTCACAAACACAGAGATGGAAAGAGATGAAGCAGGATGCAAGACATAATAGCCGAAACAGAGCACTAAAAACTGGAAGATTTGATGGGAAAATGTCGGCCTCCTGCTCATTACAGCCTTCTTCAGCTAAGTTCACACTTGCATTTGGTGGTGGACTAAACGTGGCCATCTTCTGGTAACCAAGCTAACTTGGAACCCGAAATCTCCCCTAGTCGAGGGCCAGATTTCTGCAACTCATCCCTGAGCGAACCATGTAAGGAAAAGACATGATCGAAGACGCACTGGATGAAGGGACCTCCTTCAACAGCACCACATATCCATGGGCCAATGCTTCAGGAAGACATGGCGGGACTTCAGGACATATGCAACTGATGTGAGCTTTATATTCACAAGGAGCACAATAGTAGATCCACAGGTCAGGGATGTCTTTTCTTCTCGCAGACTTCGTTGTAGAACTCATCTCTACCATCTTCGAGGGGGGCTTGAATGAACAGATGATCATGCGTTTGTCTGTGACACCGGAGGGCTAATAAAGAGGGCATGTCACATGGAAATGAAGCTATTCCATGTCCGCTAGCAAAACTTTGTTGCCTTCACTAAACACTTTGGCTCTTTCACTCGCAATCATTTGAAATTTTCAGGTCAGATTGGTGGTAAGTTAATCGGATCTCATTCTGAATCCGGCTATATAGTGTTCAAATTCACATAATTACAGCGGTTAATTAAGTCGAGGTGCTTTATTTGAGTAGCTTGCCATCCTATACTTGTTTTTATGCATCTTAATTACATGTATTAAGATGGAATATTACAAAGGGAAATTACTTTGCAAGTTTATTCTTTTCGTGATAAAGTCCTAAATGTTTGAAAAAGGAGAATGATTCTTAGCACCCAGCCAGCTTATTTGTCTCTAACGCACGCACAAACATATGGTGTAATAAGTTAATCACAAAACAATGAAGATGGAGTCTCATTTCTTCTCGAAAAGTCGCCATCGGCATGTATGGTTGTGCAAAATGGAGCGTCCTTAGTCCTTCTATCCCCGAGGAATTCCTATACAGCCTGGACAGGATTTAACATCCTCCTATGATTTCCCGAGCAAAAAGATCTTGAGCCGTTCGGCGATATTGCAATTTGCACATAGACGTGCGTGGACCAGGACCAGAGGCCTAAACATTGCAATTCCAAGAGGCCTGGACAGTGGATGAGAAGTGGTTTTCCTATTGGTGAATCTCAGTTCCACAGAGGCCAAAGCAAGATCCAGAGATAATCCCCCAGACTTCGTAAAGCGATTTGGCATTGGCTGGTACTTGTCAAAGTCACGCAGTTGCTTAGAGTGCACAGTGCAAACTAGTCATTCGCCTTTTATAAAGAATACACAATGCCAAGGCTTCAAACCACGAAAAGGGTAAAAGGGCTAGTTTCAAAGATTTCATGTTTGCCTGAGGAAAAGCTTAACGAGGTGATGGTGCCCGTAACTGAAACGAGGGATGAGTTTGAAGAAATGAAGGAGCAGATTGACGATATGAAAGAGACCCTCCGGGTTGAGTTCTCGTGTACCGGGATGAGTTCTCCAGTGTGATGAATCGAGGCACGGTCCCCTTGAAAGAGAAAAATGAAGCCCGAGGCATTGAACTTAGAAGCTCAAGAACTCAAAACTGAACTAGCCTTGTGTAGGCACGCATTGTGAACGGTATGGATACGTTCAAGCAAGCAACACTCAAGGTGGACACGCCAAGGTATACTCAAGGTGGACGTGCCGAAGGTTGAGGCCCAAGGAGTTCAAGGGCAACCAGTTCACTAGGGAGGTGCAGAACTTCATTTAATGCACGGAGCAATACTTTGGCGCCATCGACATCCAAGATGAGGTCGCCCATGTAACAACCATGACGAGGTCGCCCAAATAACAACCGCTTCGATGTTGCTATGCTGTGGTGCCATTACAATGAGATGAAGCAAGGTGTCAATCCCATCAACACTCAGTGATGAGTCCGTGAAGCAATTTCGGGAACAATTCTTCCCTGAGCTCGCCAAGGACCAGGCCCCTGGCAAGCTTCATGAGCTCACACAGACAGGAACGGTTCAAGAGTACGTCAAAGGAGTTCGCTGAACTTAGGCAGGAGGTCCCCGATCTTGGGGATAGCAAAGTTCTCTTTGCTTTCGTGAATGGCTTGTAGCCGTGGGCAAGAGATGTACCCCAGGGACGAGGTGTTCAAGATATTTCCAAGGCCATCACCGTGGCCGAATATCTTGACGAATTCTCCAAGCCAACTCTTTTAAACCAAAGAACGAAGGGAAACGCGAGGGAGGAGCAGGAGAAGTCAAGGAATGAAGGTCTCTCCAAGCCCATTAGTAGGAAGTGGAAAGAAACACCAAGGAGAGCTGCACAAGGAACAAGAGAAGAAGACGATCCTGCTCAGCAGCTACTGCATACATGTAATTGCACCAGCACAAAATTCCTGATCCGTGTAATTCCAGTTAGTGGATGTATCCATTTGATCTCTCAGCTTCGTTACGAGCTCACCTCCCTTTTCACAATTTCAGATTCTTTGGCAGGATCACCAGGATGACCAAGCTTGTGTCTTTGTCCATGCCAAGGCGGCCGCACAGAAATAACAAGTATTCTCTCTGTTGTCTATCTAGCTGCTAGTGCTCGCTACATTTGTTGTAAATTTTGAGCAACAAGACATTAAAATGGTTAATGTGAATGTCCTAATATCGAACCAGACTTACTTTGCTCCACCACATCAAGAGAAATTTCCCATCAGTTGTCAAAAAAGCACGATCAGCGTATTTCATTCGGTAAGCGAACACTGTGGAAATCAGACAAAATTGAGCAAAATATACAACAAAAATGGTCCCAGAAAGACCTTCAGGACTTCCCATGGCCAAAAAGCATGACGAACCATGTACCTCAATCTAGTATGTACCGCCGGTTCAGTGCGTCTTCGAAGCGATTGCATGAATCCACTCTCATCTCTGTACTCATATCGTTTTCGGGTGCCGGATAGTAATCTTCTCTCAGCTGTACATCCCTAAGATTCGAAATCCTCAGCAGAAAATTCATAAAATGCTCGTGCGCCGTCCCGTGAATGAAGAGCTTCCTCAGTGTAAGACACTGTGCAAGTAAACCGGCCGCAGGCAGTGACAAGCTTCTGTGGTTGACCTCCCGATCTTGTGGAGGCCAGTAATCAAGCTCGTTGAGGCAAAGGTTCCCAATCCCGTTCAAGAAGAATCTCTCCCACAAGCTCAGATCCATTTGCCCTGACGGTGCTGTTAATACATAACCTATGGCATCACCACAATCCAACTGCATCTTCGAAAGTGCCGGGTAACGGGAAAGCATACTCAACCCAAATGCGGGAACCGCTGGCTTTGGCTTCCCCTTGCAATCTCCCTCCACTTTTATGCGGATCTCCTCCAAATTGGGACAATCCTCAAGACCGGCCATTGGAAGCGGTGTCAAGAGGTCACCAACCCCAATCCAAAGCGAGAGGTATTGTAATCTTTCCCAGCTATTGCACAAGAATCCATTGCCATTGCTGAGGGCATTGGAATATTGGCTATCAAGAGTATATTTGCATCTCTTGTTCAGGCCTGTATCCTCGCAGTCAGTGCTACCACCAAGAAAGTGTGTGACTTCGTTGTTCTGGCTCGGCACACTAGGCTCAGCCACTTCATTCAGATTGAAACCGTGACAAGCTTCCTCTCGCCTCTCACGCTCTTCCAACCCATCCCACACACAATCAATGTGGAGCCGCTGGATCCGATCACGAATCGGTTCCATGGCACGCAAAGATGCCACAGCATCTAGATTCTTGCAACAAGAAATCCTGACATCGAGCAGAGTCCGGTGAAGCAAACTAGCCAACAGCCTCATGCCCTGCCAGGTAACATGCTTGCAACCCTGAATTTCGAATTTCCTCAGCTTCGAACACCCTCTCGCAATCTCAATCAACCCCATGTCCGTCAAATCCACCACGTTCTTGATCGACAAAGAAGTGAGACCTTCACAGAGCGCCAACCCATCTAAATGAGATTCGATTGCCATCACAACCCGATGAAATTGCCCCAACTTGAGCACCCTCAAGTTCTTGCATTTGGAACTCAACACTTCCAGAGCAACCCAGCTCTCTCTGACATTTCTACAAACATCTAACACCAACTCCTCAAGCAAGCAAAGTTTCGAGAACACATCCACCAGCGCGGCCCGCGTAATCCCCGCTTCCTCTGAAGCAAACCCATCGTCCTCCGGATCGCCTCTCGGATTCGACAGAGAAGAAGTATCGACCAAGTGAAGCAGAGTCAATTTCGGGCAATTCGCGGCTATATCGAGCAAAGCCTGATCGCCGACGAACCCGAAGTACCTGGGATCAAAGGTGCACGCGACGAGGAGCTCCCGCAGGTTGCCGCAGGCGGCCGCAATCACGCGAATCTCCTCCGTCTTGAACCCCTCGGTGAACGACGTCGTCAGGAGATCCAGCCGCGTGAGGGAGGACGCGATCGACGGGTAACCCTGGAGCGCCGGGGGAGGTCCTCGGTGTAGTAGTAGAAGCTCGAGAGGTCGAGCTCGGAGAGGGACCGGCAATGCTCGAAGAGCGTCGCGAAGTCGGCGCCGAGCGGCGACTGCTGGGGCCGCTGGTGCCACCGCACCAACTTGACGCGGCGGAGGCGGGGCCACTGCGGGAGGAGCACGTGGAGCGTCGCCGGGGACCGGGCGTACACGGTGAGGGAGGCGACCGACGGGAAGGCCGCGCCGAGGCGGCCGGCGAGGAGGAAGGGGTCGGAGACGGAGGAGGCGAGGTCGTGGCCCCACGGCGAGAGGAGCGACAGGTCGAGGTGCTCCACGCGGCGGAAGCCGGTGGGGATCCGATAGAGGTCGCGGAGGTTGCCCCGGAGCGTGAGGGCCACGCGGGTGGCCCGCTCCAGGGCGAGGTACTTGCGGCACACCAGGGAGAGCGCGTTGCGGGCGCGCGTGTCGGTCACGAGGGTGAAGATGTTCGACAGGATGGCGTCGGGGAGGTCGCCGATGTCCGTGGCGCTGCTACTCGTCGCCATCACGGCGGCCGGCGGCGGGCGGCGGGGGCGGCGGCGGCGGCGATCTCGCTGCCGGCGGGGAGAGGGAGGGGGAGAGAGAGAAGGGGGACGGGCGGAGCTTATCGAGGGAAAATGGAAACCCACCCACGTGATATGATGAGGCTGAGAGGAGTTTGAGATGCACGCGAAGGAGAGCGCGTGGGGACAGGTGCGGGAGAGAGGCCCCGGAGAGGGTACATGCAATGCACAATGAAGATGAGGGACGAGGGGATGCAGCGGGGGCAAATTAGATGAATTGATTTCGTTCCGGTTCGGCTCGGTTCGATTTTTTGATACAAAAACTCACGACAAAAATATACTTGAATTCTACCACCCGCCTGGGTGACGCTGCTGGTGGCGAGCTTCTCCCCCTAATGCAAGGGGAGGAGTTCGATTCCCGAACATCGCAGGATGACTTACCCGTGCAGCGTGTGTGGTGGGCAAAGACGTGTCGCCCCCGTGGTTTACCCCCATTTGTAGGGCGCGTGTGCGCGATTCCCTGGATCACCATATATATATATATATATATATATATATATATATATATACTTGAATTCTATAATTTATCAAGAAAATACAGTCTAATCTTAGAAGCTTTCAAAATGTATAATTAAGTGAAATACTTGATTGTAATTATCTGAAAATGTTAAGATGCGATTGCATTCTCGCAATAAAATTTAGGACTTGTGCCTTCGCATTTAGAAGTGGAAATCGTGTTGGCTAATTAGGCAAAGAGATTAAACAAATGACTGACGCAATTTTTCAAACATGTTTCACGTCGGGTGGACGGATGCAAAAGGCATCATTAATTCAATCATTTGAATTAAAACCTAGCTCGAGAGAGAAGAAGTCAAATAATCTAGCATCAAGTTTGGAATAAGATCATTTAACCAAAGGGATAGTCCAATCTAGTTGAATTGTATCATCAACTTTGGAATGACACAAGTTTCCCCGATAGAACATTTGAATTAGGTTAAAGTCATCTTCATCAAATTTGGAATGAGACAACTCACCCTTTTCAAATTAGTCAGCAACTGTGAACATCGATGAAATATATAAACCGTGCTTATCATTGTAGCCAATAAAGGAAGATTCGATAATTCAAAACACACAATTAGAAGATAAGTAAATGGTAGTTAAGACTTGCCTATATAGTCTTTAACCCGAATTCCCCCACTGTTTTGAATAATCGATCTTTAGGCATACCTTTGGTGAGAGTATCGGCTATGTTATCCTTCGATCTCACATCGATCAAGGTGATAACCCCTTGTTCTCTCGAGATAATTCAACAACGCATGTCTCGAGTCTCACATGTCTTCTCTTTGAATTAAAGAGAGCATTCTTGACGACTTGGACAATGCTCGATTATCACGAGAATAGGTTCAAAGAATTAATCTTTAGTCGAGTCAAAGGAATATCCATAATCGATTCTTTATCCACTCGCCTTCTTCGCGGGTGAGGCTAAAGCAAAAAGTTCTGATTCCATAGACGACAATGCAATACAAGTACGTCGTTTGGATTTCCAAGTAATAGCAGCTCCACCCAAAGTGAATACATATCCACTAGTGGACTTACTATTTCCAATATCGAACACCACGAGGCATCGAATATCCATCCACGGTTGGAGGATAACCGAGAATAATAGAGAGCATAATCTTTAGTACCTTTAAGGTATCTCATCAGCCTATCAAGGGCATCCCAATGCTCTTTATTGGGATTACTAGTAAAACGACTCAGCATACCAACTGTAAAGGCTATGTCAGGTCTAGTGCAACTCATAGCATACATGAGACTACCAAGCGGTTTCGAGTATTTTAAGCGATCAACGCTGGTCCCTTCATTAGGACTCGCCCGTTATTATACTCACATGGTGTCTCACTCGGTTTACACTTATCGTATCCCCAAGTAGAAAGTAGCTGCTCAATATAATGAGTCGGCTAAGGGAGATAACTTGCCGTTTAAAGCTTACTTTCATACCAAGAATGGTATTAGCAATACCAAGATCTTTCATGTCAAATTCTTTAGCTAAAGTAGCTTTCACGTCACTCACTACGAGAATGATCGGAACCAAGAATTAACATGTCATCAACATACAAGCAAATGATGACTATCTTATTTGACATAGAACGATGGTAAAGGCATTTATCTCGAATAACTAGACCGAAAGCCATAACTCTTTACCACTTTGTCAAATTTAAGATGCCACATCTTAGGTGCTTGTTTAAGACCATACAAGGATTTATTCAATTTACAAACTTTGTCATCAAGACCTTTCATAACATATCCTTCCGGTTGTTCCATGTAAATTTCCTCATTTAATTCCCCATTTAAGAAAGCTGTTTTTACATCCATTTGATGCACTACAAAGTGTTCAATAGATGCCAAGGCAAGAAGAATTCTTATAGTTGATAGATGACACACAGGTGAATAAACATCAAAATAGTCTATTCCACTCGCTGTTTATAGCCTTTAGCTACTAAACGTGCTTTGTATCCGGCTATTGATCCATCACTATTCAGTTTCTTCTTCAACACCCATTTCTGACCTATAGCTTTAGCCCCTTTTGGCAAATTTACTAGCTGCCAAGTGTGGTTCTCAGCCAGAGCTCATTTCATCATCTATGACTTCGCCCACAGTAGAGATTCCCTAGATCTCATTGCTTCCCGATAGGAGAATGGATCATCCTCAAGATGGTAAGCAACAAAATCCTCACCAAAACTTCTGGGAATTTCTCTCTTGTAGATACTCTTACCGGAATTGGTTCAATAGCCAACTGTGTGGAATTAGTGTCGAAGGGCCTCGCTTTGCATTCTACGGGAGATTCTAAAATCATATCGTAGATCTAAACCCAAGGAGGCATGTACTTAGTACGACAGTTTATTTTCTTTAGTAATGTAATTTCTAAAATCACAAATCCGAAATAATATGAGTTAACAGAGATAAAGTTACTCTACCATTCATAGTTGAAAAAGACATACCAGCTTTATCAAGTAAACTCATAGATATCAAATCCTTTTTAAGTAAAGATTGTTGGAGGTAATAGGTTTGAGAGAGAAAAAGCGGTTGCTTGAAGTATTACACCAAGAGACGTCAAGTTTGGAATGCTCAACAGTGTTACCTCCAGCGTAGGGAAACCCTAGAGTTTATATATGCAAGCTATTGGGCTCCGGCCCATATGGACCAAAATAACCGTGCTTTTACCTATTGGGCTTGTATGTGAACATATTATTTTTGGATTATATTAACAATATATCCAACAATCTCCTCCTATGTTCACCATACAGCACAATCCAATAAGGTAGGCAAAGTGTAATGTTCAAACAAGCATGAATCATCCACATTCAGTCCAAGACAATTAACTCGGATCTGTCAAAGAGTTTTCAGCAATAAAGTATTAAACTCAATCATCATTTGCAATCTAAACAAGTGAATCATACTTATCATGAATCTGTTCGAGATCAACAAATCAAAAGCAAGTATTAGGAGTTTTAGATTCAATCTAAACTCATTCAAATCCGCAAAATAAATCTTAAACTCAGTTCACAACCAATATATGCATAATAATGTTCACAAAATATAAATTACAAAATGTAAGTCTCAAGTAAATGGACTTCATCAAAATAGGCAATAGCAGGTAAATTGTCAAGTACCAACATGCTCAAAGTGATATATATTCATTCATCAAGTAGGTCATCTTGGTCAGGATCCCACTCATTAAGCTCTCCTCCATCTCTGCCATCCCCTGTAGAACGTCAAATATGAATTTCATATTATCATGAATTCAATCATTTGAATTAAAACCTTAGTACCATTCTATCGGGCGAGAGAAGAACATATATTGATGTCATAAAGCATCATAATATCATATTCATAAGCATCAAGCCAGTTTCATAAATTATGAACAAGACCTAAACTGACACAAGGAATGGGTGCACAAAATTTATATCATCCACGGTTGGAGGATAACAGAATAATAGAGAGCATAATCTTTAGTACCTTTAAGGTATCTCATCAGCCTATCAAGGGCATCCCAATGCTCTTTCTTGGGATTACTAGTAAAACGACTCAAAGATACCAACCGTAAAGGCTATGTCGGGTCTAGTGCAACTCATAGCATACATGAGACTACCAAGCGGTTTCGAG
The DNA here is from genome assembly GCA_014182365.1 of Eucalyptus tenuipes. NCBI lineage: Eukaryota > Viridiplantae > Streptophyta > Magnoliopsida > Myrtales > Myrtaceae > Eucalyptus > Eucalyptus tenuipes. The sequence goes on along the minus strand of CM024547.1, from coordinate 8,640,475 downwards.
TATTTTAAGCGATCAACGCTGGTCCCTTCATTAGGACTCGTCTGTTATTATACTCACATGGTGTCTCACTCGGTTTACACTTATCGTATCCCCAAGTAGAAAGTAGCGCTCAATATAATGAGTCCGGCTAAGGGAGATAACTTGCCGTTTAAAGCTTACTTTCATACCAAGAATGGTATTAGCAATATCAAGATCTTTCATGTCAAATTCTTTAGCTAAAGTAGCTTTCACGTCACTCACTACAGAATGATCGGAACCAAGAATTAACATGTCATCAACATACAAGCAAATGATGACTATCTTATTTGACATAGAACGATGGTAAAGGCATTTATCGAATAACTAGACTGAAAGCCATAACTCTTTACCACTTTGTCAAATTTAAGATGCCACATCTTAGGTGCTTGTTTAAGACCATACAAGGATTTATTCAATTTACAAACTTTGTCATCAAGACCTTTCATAACATATCCTTCCGGTTGTTCCATGTAAATTTCCTCATTTAATTCCCCATTTAAGAAATCTGTTTTTACATCCATTTGATGCACTACAAAGTGTTCAATAGATGCCAAGGCAAGAAGAATTCTTATAGTTGATAGATGACACACAGGTGAATAAACATCAAAATAGTCTATTCCACTCTGCTTTGTTTATAGCCTTTAGCTACTAAACGTGCTTTGTATCTCGGCTATTGATCCATCACTATTCAGTTTCTTCTTCGACACCCATTTACGGCCTATAGCTTTAGCCCCTTTTGGCAAATTTACTAGCTGTCAAGTGTGGTTCGCAGCAGAGAGCTCATTTCATCATCTATGGCTTCGCCCACGTAGAGATTCCCTAGATCTCATTGCTTCCCGATAGGAGAATGGATCATCCTCAAGATGGTAAGCAACAAAATCCTCACCAAAACTTCGGGAATTCTCTCTCTTGTAGATACTCTTACCGGAATTGGTTCAATAGCCAAGCGTGTGGAATTAGTGTCGAAGGGCCTCGCTTGATTCTACGGGAGATTCTAAAATCATATACGTAGATCCGAAACATTCAAGCCTTGATCTCCGAGAAACTTGTTTTCGAAGAACACGCATCTCTAGATTCTATCACCGTGTTAGTAGATAGATCTAAAACCTATTTGCAGCACTATCTTCCGCACTACCTAGATATACACAAGTAATGGTTCTAGATCCCACCTTAGGTTTCTTAGGATCTCGGTATGCTTACATAAGCAATACAGCCCCACGTCTTAAGAGTATCATATCTACAAGGGTGCTTATGCCATATCTCATAAGGTGTCATAGACAACTTAGAGTGCGACAACCTGTTCAAGATGTGATTAGCAGTTAGAACTGCTTCTCCCCAGTAGGAGGAAGGCATGCCAGCTATAAGTAACATAGAGTTTAACATTTCAGTTAATGTTCGATTCTTACGCTCTGCAATGCCATTTGATTGGGGTGAATAAGGAGCAATGGTTTCAAGTATTATACCTTCTGAAGCACAAAATTCCTTGAACTTTGACATAGTATATTCTCCTCATCTATCACTCCTAAACCTCTTAATTTTCAAGTTAAGTTGATTTTCTACTCTAGACTTGAAAATCTTAAATTTTTCAAAAGCTTCATCTTTCGATTTCAATAAATAGACATGACAATATCTAGAAAAATCATCTATGAATGTTATTAGATACTTCCGACCACCTTTAGTAATGTAATTTCTAAAATCACAAATGTCAGAATGTATTAACTCAAGAAGTTGTGTGCTTTTAGAAACCAACTTAAAGGGTTTTCTAGTGATTTTAGCCTGTGCACACACTTCACACTTGTCAAATCGAATAGAAGTATCTAATGGAATGTTGTGAGTTTTAGCTAGATGTTGCATTTTCCTGTAATTCACATGTCCAAGTCTATTGTGTAGCAACTTTGGATCAATCAAAATAGAATTCACACGGTTTATGCTATCAGTATTTAAACTCAACATATACATACCATTAACCATGAATGCACAACCGAAATAATATGAGTTAACGAGATAAAGTTACTCTACCATTCATAGTTGAAAAAGACATACCAGCTTTATCAAGTAAACTCATAGATATCAAATTCTTTTTAAGTAAAGGTACTACTCTAACATGTTTTAGAGTTAGTAATTTACCGAAGAAAGCACCAAATTTGCGGTTCCAAAGCATGAGTCACCTTTGCCTCACCACCATTGCAATTTTCTACGTTGTCTTTCACTTCGTGACCTCGTGAGTAAGTTCTTGTCATTTGTAGCATGACAAGTAGCGCCCTTGTCCAACCACCACTCGAAGAGACGCTAGCCTTTCCATTATTCATCATTCCAATGAAGACTTGAGGCTTAGATCCTCTAATTAGCATATTGGCCTCATTCTGTGGTGAGAAGTTTTGGTGAGGATTTTGTTGCTTACCATCTTGAGGATGATCCATTCTCCTATCAGGAAGCAATGAGATCTAGGGAATCTCTACGTAGGCGAAGCCATAGATGATGAAATGAGCTCTCTGTTGTAGAACCACACTTGGCAGCTAGTAAATTTGCCAAAAGGGGCTAAAGCTATAGGCTGTAAATGGGTGTTGAAGAAGAAACTGAATAGTGATGGATCAATAGCCAGATACAAAGCACGTTTAGTAGCTAAAGGCTATAAACAAAGCAGAGTGGAATAGACTATTTTGATGTTTATTCACCTGTGTGTCATCTATCAACTATAAGAATTCTTCTTGCCTTGGCATCTATTGAACACTTTGTAGTGCATCAAATGGATGTAAAAACAGCTTTCTTAAATGGGGAATTAAATGAGGAAATTTACATGGAACAACCGGAAGGATATGTTATGAAAGGTCTTGATGACAAAGTTTGTAAATTGAATAAATCCTTGTATGGTCTTAAACAAGCACCTAAGATGTGGCATCTTAAATTTGACAAAGTGGTAAAGAGTTATGGCTTTCGGTCTAGTTATTCGATAAATGCCTTTACCATCGTTCTATGTCAAATAAGATAGTCATCATTTGCTTGTATGTTGATGACATGTTAATTCTTGGTTCCGATCATTATTCAGTAGTGAGTGACGTGAAAGCTACTTTAGCTAAAGAATTTGACATGAAAGATCTTGGTATTGCTAATACCATTCTTGGTATGAAAGTAAGCTTTAAACGGCAAGTTATCTCCCTTAGCCGACTCATTATATTGAGCGGCTACTTTCTACTTGGGGATACGATAAGTGTAAACCGAGTGAGACACCATGTGAGTATAATAATGCATCGAGTCCTAATGAAGGGATCAGCGTTGATCAGTTAAAATACTCGAAACTGCTTGGTAGTCTCATGTATGCTATGAGTTGCACTAGACCTGACATAGCCTTTACAGTTGGTATGCTGAGTCGTTTTACTAGTAATCCCAGTAAAGAGCATTGGGATGCCCTTGATAGGCTGATGAGATACCTTAAAGGTACTAAAGATTATGCTCTCTATTATTCTGGTTATCCTCCAACTGTGGATGGATATTCTGATGCCTCGTGGTGTTCAGATATTGGAAATAGTAAGTCCACTAGTGGATATGTATTCACTTTGGGTGGAGCTGCTATTACTTGGAAATCTAAACGACAGACTTGTATTGCATTGTCGTCTATGGAATCAGAACTTTTGCTTTAGCCTCACCCGGCGAAGAGGCAGAGTGGATAAAGAATCGATTATGGATATTCCTTTGACTCGACTAAAGATTAATTCTTTGAACCTATTCTCGTGATAATCGAGCGGCTGTCCAAGTCGTCAAGAATGCTCTCTTTAATTCAAAGAGAAGTATATTATATCTATATAAACATAAGGCGTTGCCTCTAAATGTGCTAGCATAGCTCTCTTGTCATTCGCATCAAAAGGCCTCTGTGCTTTCTCCGTGAAAACAGCCGCCACCTAACCGTCGCCCCAACAAAAAATTAATAATCCACCTAATTGCTAAGTTGATTTTTCACTTTACTTTTCTTTCTCCTATTAAATCCATAAATTCTATAATTAAAAAACAATAGACATTAGAAAAGGCTCTCGCCCTTTTATAATACATATATTTTATGCTTTTCGAATTTGTTAGTCTGTAAATTCGTAAATATATACATACATAGATGTAATGCATGAAGCCATCTCTCAATAATTTGAGAATAAATGGGAGAAGTTTCCTTAGAGTGTCATGCAAGATTTTGTTTAGTATATCTGAATTGCATGTAATTGTTATAATTCATCATTAGAAGACTCTAGACTAACATAGTTCATCCTTTAAAGGGTAAAATCGCCAAAAAAAAAAAAAAAAACTAAAACTAAAACTCTACACACTGTGATATATATTCCCCAACTTTTTTGTATCACAAAAAAAAAAAAAAAAAAACCCAAAATTATACACATGTGACATATATAACCTTTATTTTAGTTTTATCCAATGTATATTCATCACATTAGTATAATAAGTTCAGGATTTTTTATGATAGAAAAAATGAAGGAGGTATTATGCCACAATGTGCAAGTTTAAGGTTTTCAATGACAAAGAAAAAGGTTTAGATTATTTATGTCACAGATAACATAGTTTTCCGTTTTTTTGTGATATTAACCATTTTTTAATTCAAATATTATTTCCTTATTTAATTCCATAAGTACTTTCAACACTATAGATATCATGCCATAATTATAATTTTGAGTTTGATCTAATTTTTTAGAACATTAAAAAATCACTTTGATTATTATTTCACTTTGTTATTATTTTAAATTTCATTTTCAAATTTTTTGTCGAACTTTTTCAAGGCTCAATAAAGGCTATCAGGAAGAAATTTTTTCTTAAAACATGTATTGGATCTCTATATGTAGTTTCTTAATATGATGTTCCACAAATCGTGTAAGGACTGTGGTTTGTTTAAGAGGATGAATAAAAGTCACCAAGTTTTACATTATAATTTATATATATTTGTCAAACTTTTTTTTCTCAAATAATGTTTTTACTTATTCATCAATCTTATTAATTCTATATAGACCTGTCAAAAAGAGTCATAAATTCATTTTTTACTCATATTTGATGTGCTGAATTATTATATGAGTTAGTCATATTCGGTAAATAAGTTATGAATGAATCTAAAATAGTAAACCTCAAATAATATAGGTGCTAAGTGGGTTCAAAACTTATTTAGATACAATCCAATTTTAGAACTTTCTATTCACTCTCTCTCGCCCTCACTTAATCTCACGCTCGCTCGCTCCTCACTCTTATCTCAGTTTATACATGAGTTTTCCTATATTGTAATAAATATGCAAGTGTTTTAATAATATGAATCAGGTCTAGATCACTAAACTTGTATTGCATGAAATTCGATAAAAAAAAATTAAATTAGTCAATTTGGATCAGTCCATTCATCTAGGTGCCCAGTTGGGACAAATCCTCAATTTTATTTATTGCACACATAACACAGTTCCCTTGCTTTTTTTTTCTTTCGAAATTATAAAAATTTATTTAATCTAGGCAATTACCTCTTTAATACCATTAAATTGATATATACATACATATACATACATACATACATATATACATACATATACATATATATACATATATTGATCTGAGAGCATGCAATATATATTGATCTGAGTTCCATTGCATGCTCTCGTCTTAATGTTAGGAGAGTTTAAGAAGGCATTACCCTTCTGTGTGTTTATGACGTTATTTATGGCTTGGTGCTAATGTTGTTATATATTGGATTAATGTTTATTGTACAAAAGACAGAAGGATGAAAAATTAGCTATACAATCCACCCCTCAAAGATTCTACTTTAGCTCTCTCAAAGTTGAAGATTTTTTTCACACCCAATAATTCTTGTTTTTTACAAAAGTCACCTTATATCTTCAATTGTCTATGATGCATTTTAAGCCTGTGCGATGCATGGATATTGACCTCGCTTGCAGTATAGTAAATGCGACTTGCCGAATGGACATGGCTAGACAAATTCACATAGGATATTAGAAACTACCAATGGATTCTATTGAATATATTAAGTTGTGAACTTCCTTTCTCAAAATAAGGTATCAGAAACAAATTATTTTGATTGTGAGTTCTACAAGAGTTTATGTACGACAAGTGAAGTGAAGGCATGTTTTATACTTGTTGAGAACTACCGTGCATGCTTTCAGTTATAAACATGTAAAATATTCTAAAGTGGCTAACTAGGTTCAGTTCTCACCAAGCGGGCAAACACACATATCTATTAGTTCAGAGTCTAGAACTCTTGAATTGCTCAACTAATATCTACCGGGTTGCTATATTTCAGTAGAAAAAAAAATGGAATAATTACGACCCCTCTGACCTTTCAAGGGTATTGTAATGTTGATTATAATGGCACAATATTTACCCTTTGTCCAAATTTTATAAAAACCAGATAACCTGAACAAGAAACGTATTTTCTGTAAAAGGAAAAAGATAGCATTTTTCAATATATAAGAGAACATTGTTGCAAATCACATACATTTTGTGAATGTCCCTACCCCTAGCGCAGATAATTAAGTAATCTCTTTTCAATTCCAAGTGGTTAAATCCAGAGATTAGCTACGTGGGCTGCTGCAGCATAAGGCATATCATAAACAAATCAAATTTAATCAAACTAATTTTTTTTATTACTTTCGAGTAATCTTTATGCCATAAAAACAAGACAAGATATTATGCATTTGCACATTTGATATTTTTATAAACTTCTGCGGAAACTATAGCTAATTATGTCATCCTCTTTGTGTGCTGGAACCTTGTTCCAGAAAAAGGGAATTCCTTAATCTATTCATCTGAAATGAGGGAAAATTAAATTTAAAATTGAAAGAACTTCACCTTAATGGATGTACACAGATGCCAATTAGACCATCGATCTGATCCATCCCCAGTCACCTTTTGCATAAAAAGCCACCGAAAAGGGCCAAAAAAGAGTATTAAATAGTTTAGATTATCTAAAATTCAGGGTACATTGAAATCAAAAAGATTCCAACACTTAAGAATGACCATTTTCGAATTTTTCATGAAATAAAAAACGCATAAAATGCAGTACGAATGCGCGTACTTTTCCACCGCAAACGTGAAAAAGTCGATTTTCAAGCAGTTTTCTTTTGCACAAACTAAAAGAAAAAGAGAAAGAAAAAGGAAATCGAAGATAAAAAGAATTAGAAAAGGCAGGGGAAATTTGTGGGTCTCTATCATTGTGTTTGGACATGGAAGTAATGGACATCGTTGTCTGAGACTCATCTAAACCCAGAAACAGAATCGACGTACTGGATCGGGCATCATTATCAGGACACATATAATCTTGCTGGTCTAAAATCGGAATCTTTTCTTTTCTTTTCTTGTTTATTGTTTATTATTCTTTCTTAAAGAGCTATAGATAAAGCTCAACTTGTTGGACATTTCTAATAATGTCTCTGGACCTCATTCCCAAATTAAAAGAGAATAATCTTTTTTTACACCGCATAAAATCCACGAAAATGCGCAAGTTGATGGGGAAGCCGATTGTGCTTTTGCATATAAAAAACGTCTCGAGTTTTTTTTTTTTTTAAATATTATCTTATAAGAGGAAATATCCGAATATATTTGAGCACTTGACTAGTTGAATTGAGTTGTAATAGTTCTTCCTTTTTTATCTGAGCTACCTAAAGGCCCTTAAGATGACAAAGGACAATCGGCTTTGGTCACATATGAATTCACAATCGGCTTTCCTAACTTACGGTATTGAATTTTGAGGGGCTTTTAGTATGCAGTTTTATTCCAATTTCATGTAACTTGATCGAAATTTGCAAGAGGCCCTTCTATGCGATAGCTATCTATGCATGACTCACGACACCTATAGAATCTTGAGAATACCCTATCAACGATGGCTATTCTTTCTTCTTTAAGACAAGAAAATTGAGCTGAATAGAAATAAGTCTTGAAATCGTGAATACTCCTTAATGTCGTAGTCGCATACGAAACTCAAAAATGAACAAATAGAGGGTCCATTGAGTTTAAGATAAGCTTTGACTTATCTCAAATCAAATCAAGGGGGAGAGAGAGATGTGAAAAATTCAACTTCGGTTTGGTGAGCAAGAAAGACGCTTCCCTGGTGACAAAAACACATCAAACAAATGCTCTCAACGAAGTCGAGGGCTCGTGTAGAACGATCATTGACTCCTTTAGTAATCAAGATACTATTGGATCTTTGATTTTTTGTAGCATGTACTTCACATGCAGCCCACAAAGAATGGACTTTCAAATCTTTGCAAATCGAGTGAAACAGAGGCGATTCGCGTTTTTTTCTCGCAAGGCATCATTGGTGATTCAATAGTGATAGCTTTGTAGGCAAATATATCACTAAGCTTCAATGTTTCGTTGCCCAAGGGTACTGATGCCCATGCTACCGCAATTGCTTGTCTAAGCCTAGACCTTAGACCCTAAATCCAGTTCAAACAACAATCATTATATGCCTTGTTTTTTTTTTTTATGATCCACGTGACCCTAATTTCGAGGTGAACTTTTACTATGACTTTGGGCAACATTTCTTTCCATAATGATGCTTATACATATTTGTTTTTTTTTAGGGCCGACAAGTGTCTTTTCATTACTTATAATACATGAAATGAAGAAATACGATAGAATTATTTTAGATGAGACCCAAATATTTGTCTAATGTATCAAAACTTGGGTCCTGCCGTTCTAGCCTTGTTTAGTATATTAAAATTAAAGTCGGCGGACTTTTAGGGTTGCCGGCGAATGAGGCGAAAGCATGGAGGCCACCAGAACAGAAACTTCGGCCATGATGGTTCACCGGATCGTTCGCTTGCATGGAACATATGCGTTTCAATTCGTACCTCGAGGGCTAATGTCACAAGTTTCTCAATGCCAACCTATGTAAATTGCCTGCTGCTGGCGAATGGAGAATTAGTCAAGATTAAGGACCAAGATGACGATTATGTCTTTTTGTTTTGCCCTCTATAATCTAGGGCTCTTCTTGTTTCAAAACCCCGTAAATTTTCGCTTAGCTATCCTATCTCTGTCCCTTTTCAACTTCAAGAGCCAATTTAAAGTTTCCTCAATTTTCCGACAACGACTCTAGGGTCGATGAAAATGAAATCGCATGCCATCACCCGTGCGATTACTTTAGCGCCGTTTGAGAGGAAAGAAAAAAAATTTCACGGCTTTGCTCTATTAATCTGAAATGATCATGGGCATCACCATTCTCCCTCTCAAAATTTATCACCATCTTCTCTTGTTTCTCCACGTTCTGTTCCTCCTCTCTCGCAGCAGACCGATCATAGCAGACTGAAAATAGAAAATCTGTCTCGAGCGCCTCTCGGATATTCACGCGGACGCTGACCAATCACTACACAACAATGGAGTCTCTTGCACGAAGTCAAAAGTGATTGTTTCGTGCTCCTGTCTCCGCACGCTAATCAAATCTCGCTTGAGCCCCCGCAAATCCTCTATCTGTGACGGGCACAGCAATTGAAATCCGATTAGGATCGTAGGACGAGACGTGATCAATGGTAATTGGGCAGTTAAAGGAAAAATCTTTTCTCTTATCTTATCCATGGTGCTGGAGGACGGATTCTCTCCGGATGAGGTTCCCTAGGGCCCAGGCGCTTTGGATTTGCTCGCGGCGTTGATTGATGGGATCGCACGTGATTGAATTTTATTTCTCTCTCTTTCTTGGTGGTGACCTTCTTCATCATCCATTTGTCGATCGGGATTAGACGGTGATGCCTAGGCAACGGCCTCCAGCCACATGGCACCCCTTCCGTCCGTCGATTGCCTTCGATTTTGGGCGTGTTTTTTTCTTTCTTTTTTTTTTTTTTTTTTGGTGCTTTTAGGTATGGAAAAATTCGACTTTTATCTAACATAACTATATCTCAAAGTATGAAGAAGATAGATAATTTAAAGTCTCGTGGAATTTCCTTTCTCTGTTTTCGTACACCCATGACTCATTGTGCATTTTCAATTTTTAAAAAAGTATTTGAGCCTTATGCGTTTGGCTCCAGATGGCCATGAAGGGACAATTATTAATATTCTATTGCCCAAAAGTAGATTTCTTTCTGTCTCGATAAACTTCGGAGAAACTTCGGGGGGGTTTTGAGTTAGGACTCTCCCGCTCTCTCTTTCCTTTTTTCTGGATGATGTTGTTCTATGTTTTCTTTTTCTTGTTTTTCTCTTGCTTTGAAGAGCTTTTTTCCTTCTAGAAGTTTTTCTCTCCCGTTTCAGGAAGGTTTCTATCCCGATTTGTCTAGATTTTGAATTTTTTGTATGTGTGATTTCAAGATTTCACTTTCTTCAAGTTTCATTGGATTAAATTTCAATTTCAAAAGAGATTAAAGGAGTTTCGTGAAGGTTTCGTTATCATATATCTATATGAGTTTAACATTTTTACTCTAAACGGTGTTGATGTTCAGGATACCCAACTTAGGTATGTACCACCGAAAGGTAAAGGTAGCAATAAATGGAGATTTTTGTGTGTGCTCACTATGAAGACGGATTAAGTGATCGGTTTTGATTTTGGTTTGAAAAATTTACACATTTGCTCTTTAAGTGAGTGATCTCTAAACTTGTTTCTAATTATTCATCTTTTTATAAAGAGCTTATTTTATTTTGGATTTATTTGTGAATTGTCTTGATTTGCAGTTGGACTGCGTTTCTTTGTTGTTTATCTATTGAAATAAATGGAATGTTTTTTGATAAAAAAATTAATAAAAAAACTTCTAAAAGAATCGGTATATATATATATATATATATATATATATATATATATAAAAGAAGGCCAACCATTTTTTCAGGGAGGTATCAATTTTTTTAAAATTTTTTTTGCAGGTTAATGAATATTGTAATTTCCTTAATTTAATTTGCATAACTTACCGACGTTGCAAATTCACTAAGTCTTTTATGAACTACTACTAAGTCATCAACTAGTTTGGCGTTACCAATTCTCATATGAGTTACTAACCAATAATTTGATTTTTTAAAATGATTAACTTTTCTAATGAGTTGGCATATTTTATTTCCCTAATTTACTAACATAATAAATTTAACAATAACTTTGAGATGATATCATTGATTTTAATTGGCAAAATCCTAAATAAGAACCTAAAGTGCCCTCATTTTCTTAAATAATGATATGAAGTGGACATTGTTTCAAATAAGGGTCCAAATAACCCTCATTTCTCAAATAAGAGCCTAAAGTAGACATTATTTCAAATAAGAGCCTAAACTGATCATATCAATCTTAAAGAAAGATTTCAACTCTCTATTTGATAAGGGCAATTTTGCCTTTTGCCTTTTTTCCTTTTTCTTTTTTCTTTTGCATAAAAACAAACTAAAAAAAAAAAAAGAATCAAATAGAGAAGGTAGGGAGGACTCCCTCCCACCTATGGCTGCCACCCTATCCCTGATGGGGCAATAGCAATGGTCGGTAGGGTTGTGCGACATTTGGGTGAGGCGTGGCGACCCTTGTTGATCAAAGGCGAGAGCAACCCTCTCCCAAATTTGGGCAAGGGTTGCCCACCCTCACCCTAACTTGGGCAAGAATCGTCGGCCCTCGCATAGGAGTTAGCGACCCTCGCCCAATGCCCTTGGACCTCACCTTAGGTCTAGGGGTGCTTGGCAAGGGCTGCCTGGCGCCTACGCGGGGGGCCGACAACCCTTGCCTAGGCTAGGCGAGGGCAAGCAACCCTCATCTAGATTGGAAGAGGGTCGCCACTCTTTCTTATCTCTGCTAGCCCTCACCTTTGATTGGTGAGTGTCGTCAACCCTCACCCAGGCACTAGTGACTAGTAGGGTGGTGGCCACAAGCAAGAGGAGCCATTCCTGCCTCTATTTTTTTTTTTTAAATATATTTATTTTTTTAATTTTTAATATAATATAATTTAGTTGTGTTCCGATGAAAATACCTTTCATTGGAATTTTTTTGCTGGCCGGTGAGGTTAGGCTTTTATTTTAAACAAATATAACCACTTTATGCCATTCTTTCAAACCGATATGACTACTTCAGGCCCTTATTTGAAATAATGTTTATTTCAAGCTCTTATTTAATAAAATGAGTACACTTCGAATTCTTATTTAAAATTTTCCCGTTTTAATTTGATCAACTTAGCAACTTTTCCATATACTGTCTAGGACATCATAAGTAGACCAAATAGTGAAAATATAATGTGCTTAAGGGTTCGTTTGTTTTGTAAAAAATAAAAATGAATGATTTGAAAAATATTTTTCTAAAATGATTGCTTAGATAGTTAAAAATAATTAATATGTGAAAGTATCTTTGTTATGGATACATTATCGTTGGGACTTTATAAGAAAATATTTTACAAATTACGGAATCTTGTTTCATAAAAAAGAGATGATTTAAAAAATATTTTTCTAAAAATTGTTGTTTGTATCGCTTGAAATAATTAGTTAGAAGATGTATTCATTATCGACAATAGTTCATGTCTAAACATTTTCGTGACTGATAAAAATATTTTTCGTTTGTTCATTTTTATAAGCGAAACTAGTGATTGTTAAATGTTTATCAAATTATTCATTTTCGTGAAACAAATGGAGTATAAATAATCTAAGGTTTTCTCCATTAAGGATGGTTCATTAGGCTAAGTTACTAGATGACTCCATTGTACAAACGCTTTGTACCCCTTGTAACTAATGAATCCCCTCCGTAATATGAATCAGAATCTTCGTCTTCTCCTACATGACACTTGACACTCCCATTCTTTCACCGTTTTATTTACTCCAAGGGTCCATATCAAAACCCATGATCACCATAAAGCTTTGCTGAGACGAAACCAATTCCCTTAGACCTTCTCGGATGCCAATCTCCCGAGTGGCTTGTACACTGAATGAGATATTCTTTTTAAATTTCGTTCTCTTCCTCGTACTGGATAGCGTACCTTTCCCGTACTACTTGTGCGCGAAGTATAGTTTTCCACTCGACGATGAACCTCACACGTGTTGGAGAGCGCAAGGAGAAGGCCTTACCTGTTCACCAAGTCATTCGCTCTGGATAGAAAGAGGGTTGCGTGGCGTGCTAAAACGAGACGAAAACGAGAGGCTTTTACGACATTTTGCGGTGCCTCAGCCCCATCGAGATCCTCTGCCTATGTTGTCTTTATCATGATGTCGGGAGATCTTTCTTTCTGCCCATTCCCGACCATGTGTTGTAGCTTATGGACTCTGGAAGGAGGCTCCTTATAATGAGTGCGTGCTACTTCTAGGTGGAAAAGGAAGGCGTGCCCACAATTCTTGAAAGAGAGATGTGGACGAGAGTGGCCATTTCCTCCTTTTGGTTTGTGTAGATATTTGCTGATTTGAGTGACGTTTTGTCTAATTTGTACTTATTAACTCGATGTGGTTATGTGTTGCTATCGGCGGTGAAGGGGTCGATTGTCACTTATGTACCAAGGAAAGGGAATCCCATACGTGTAGGTGCGGCTTGAATCTATGAACGATTCATACATAGTCTTCACGAAATGTGACGAAACAATTTTTTTTCCGAGTCATGTATAAGATTTTGATAGAATTTCTTGACTCGAGATCATGACATATGTACACATAGTTAGTTACCTACCTTGAGAAGGGACAAATTCATCTTCTCGATTGTCTATGGAAATAAAATTTTCTATGAACGATATATTTTGTAAGTGCTTCTTTGAGTAACATTTTTCTTTCGTTGAATGCAATGGGCATTTATGATTTATCAATTCTAGATTATATGGATGAAAATAATGCATTAGAAGAATCAAAGTTCCACTAGTAAAGTAATTTTTTTGTCTTTATAATTTCGAACCTTTTTCTAATCAAATCCTGATATACTTAATTAGTCGAATCAAGTCCTACTTTGATAAATTTCTTAATGAAATTCCTCGACATCAAACCTGATCAAATTCAGCTAACATAACCATTGAATGATGCCAAAGTATGATAATAATTTATTATGAGGATACACATGTGGATGTGTATAAAATATTAGCTAATGTAGCTAAGGCAGGAGTAATACATGAATAAAATTAAACCAATGTGAACGTCTACGTAAGAAGATTTTATCCATGTCGCACAACGATGTCGTCCAATGATCACGCCAGTTGGACTTGGATTTGGTGTTGAAGGGATTAGGTTAAGGAATTTGTGAAATTAAAAATTAATTAGACAAACTAGAAAAATCAGTTAAAAAAAACGCCGAAGTCCAAGGACGAAAAGTGGAATTTTTCAAGAATTAACTGATATCTCTTGACCCCGTAAAGGAGACAATGTAGATGCAAGCATGACGGACTATTTCTTAGGAAATATTTACATGCTACAGCGGTATCTATATTCCTGATCTATAATTGATGCGGCTATTAGAGCCAAAAAATTAGACACCCTGGATCGATCTCAGTTCATGAATCGTGTGGGACTTGCTCAGCACGTATAAAAGCATTTGGGTATCCATAACCCTTTGTACAATAGTTGATAGATGATTTCATCCACTATGCTCTCATCATGAGACCAAATTACGGGTTTCTAAATTGGAGAAATATTGACTATATAGATGTGTAACAAAAACTATTTCAGACATTCATATTGTTCGCCGTTGATATGAGTGATTTGTGTGGAACTACAATGGTGGAGCATGTGTTAGATGTGTAAACAAAACGTACGGCATGTTTGATAAAAATGAATATTAAGTGCTGAAAAGTATCGAATTTTAAGTGTTAGATAATCTTAAGTATGGATAATAGAATTGAAATTTTTTTGATGATAATTATAAAATGATAGCTTAATATAATTAATCTCTTACCAAACATAGAAAAATAGACCATTATTGGTAGGTTTTATCAATATTAATAAGATTCTAATTACTATCAGTTATTTTTCTATCGAACGAGTTAAGTAACCTATCTCTTAGTTATGAAACAAGCCTAATCTCATAAAGTAGTGAATTTTTTAGTTTTCAGCACTTAATTGGATTATTGAATAGGCCCTCACACAATATGAGTTGCTAAAATTAATTCAAATTAGATTACAAAGAAGAAACACGGAAGCTCAACCGATGAAAATTGGACAGCCCGATTGTCGGCAATATGTTGCCCACGATCACGATGCAAGCCCAGAATGGCCATGAATGGGCCAGAACAATGAGGAGACAACCAAAGGACTAGAATTTGCCAAAACTAAAAGGAAAAGACAATATATACGTTGATTGTTGGATCGACGATATGTAACTCTTTAACCATTCATTAATGGATCGGTGATATGTAAACTTAGCGATAGTTGTGTAACTGAATTAATTCACATGTCACCCATCGAACGATGGATGTGGAACATTCTTTATGATGGCAATGGACCTAATTAAAAATCCAAACCTAAAGCTGGGAAATTGGGCTCACGTTTTTTATTTAGCACTTGTAACAATAATTATATACTCACTGGGCATGAGGCCCAATGATAAGGCAATTGGATGGGGTGTAGAGAATCCTAGAGATTTTCACGACAACCGAGAGTCGCCAATGTGTCGAGTGGGTTTATCGTGGCTCGAAGAAAATCGACCACGGGTCATTTGTCCTAAAAAGTTTTGAAAACTAACCTTAGGAGCCTAGGTCATACTAAAAACGCGTCCGAGTGAAATTAACGGCCAATCTAAGTCCGATTTCAGAAATGAAGATTCTATCATGTCACAATAAATTCTAGGAACGTCGAATCGGTCTCAAAAGATTTTTCGAGATTCCAAGATTTTTACTAAAATCGGGTCGAACGTCGCAGAAAATTAATGGAAATTCGGATGGGCTAAGTCGATGGAAATTGGGACTTCTAAACTGAACTTTGAGTGTCGGAGAGTTATAGAAAATTGTTCGGGATTTTTCTTCACTGAAACCGGATCTCAATTTGGGAAATTGAGTGATGAAATTAAAGATCAAAATGTGAAATTCGGATCCATGAGAAGGGCTTCAATTTTAACTTCAATTTGGACTATTTTGGTAGAAATTTTGGGTGGAAAGTATTAAGGAGGGGCGGACATGCCATCAATGCAAGGGATATATATGTGGACTTTTGGCCTAAGCTATGATGAAAATTTGGATATTTTTTTCTTGATTTATCCCCTCCTCTACGGCAACTTCTTGATCACGCCTCCTTCGCCCTTGTCTTCTTCACGTTTCTCTTGTTCTACTTTCATTTCTTCATTTTCCTCTGCAACCGAAGCTGCCCATCATCTCGCCTACATCCACCACCGAGATTTCTCCACGGAGCTTGGTCTCCTTTCTGCCAAACCAACGAACTCCCCACCAGCAACCGACTTTCTCTTCCTCTCACCGCCCAGCACCTACTGAAGTCACGCATGCCCCACGTCCTCCATCCACCTCACCCTCTACGCGTCTTCGACCTTCACGGTCTTCGGCTCCGCTTTCATCCTCTCTCGCCAGAGTCGAGCTTCCCTGCCCCTCACGTTGCTGCTCCACTGATCTCTGCCCCTTCCCACCGAATTGACGCCACCGGATTCCCTTGCAGCTGCTCCACGTGCCCATGTTCCAGTCAACGTCGCCATCTCCTCCACCGGATTGTTGACCGGAGTCCAGTCGCTTCCTGCCAGCACGCCCTGCTCCACTTTCATCCGTTCTCCTTCAGCGCCAGCGAAGCAGCAGCATCAACCGAAGCTGCTGCCCGCATGGTCTCTCTCCCTTCGCTCGTAGAACAGTCGGCCCAGACCTGCAGTATTCGGCAACCAGCTTCCATCGAACGAGCCCATCTCTGCCTTGTTCGGCCCGTCTTCATCAGCCCAGCAGCTCATTTGAAGCCACCGAACAGCCCAGCTTCCAGTTTGCAATTTGCTCAGCCCAATTGAGGCCTGCAATTTCCAGCCTAGTTCAGTCTTCTCTTCAGCAGTTCAGCCCATGTGGTTTAATTCAAGTTGCAGCCCAGTCCAGCATTTTAGACCCAGTTCAACAGCCCATGAAGCTCTCTTATTCAGCCCGCAAAGTTTAGATTCACGTGCGAGATTTGACTATCGTTTATTTTGAAATGTAAGATTCAACTTCTTTGCTGCGCAAAAAAGTAGAGTAAAAATATGAAAGATCGGAGAATTTGAGTAGGACAAAAAAATAATTATTATATTTATACAAATTAGGTTATCATAAAATTTGTATTGAATTTCGGTTACTTTCAGGTTTGTCTAACGATCACGTTAAAATTCATCATTCGTGTCAAAAACCCACCTGACTTGAAAATGCACTCTTCAAGGATGTAATTACATCACTTCTCCAACCCTCCGAAACACGTCGAAAGAAGTATATCCTAAATGCCAAAACTTGACACAAGTGAACACATAAGTGTCAAAACTTCCAAAATATACATTTAAATGCTACTTTTTTGAAAAAAAGAAAAAAAAGAAAAAGTTGGACACTTAAGTGCTAATTTCGATGAAACTTACAAGAATTCAATATGGCGTTATTTTATTAATAAAACTAGTTTACGTAATTTGTTGGAATGTCCACTTAACATCTTTATCCCAAAACAATGTTATTTTGCCACCAAATTTCATTTTTAATTAAAATATTAACTAAATTGTATTTAATTAACTAAATTAAAAAGAAAAAAAAAGAAATTAGATTTAGGGGCGTGGGCACCCTCACTGCCGCTGCCCCACCATCGCTAAAAAAGGCCGGCGAGATTCAGCTAGGGTCATCGGGCCTCGACTAGTGGTGAGGGCCGGCAACCCTTGCTTGATCTGGGGGAGGGCCACAACCCCTCACCCCAAAACTAGGCAGAAGCCTACCGACCCTCGCTAGTAGTTAGCCATGATTGCTAGCCATTAGCTGGGGTCCGCGTGACCCTGACTCGACCTTTGCCCCACCATCGTTAGTCCTTTCTGACAATGGTGGGTGGTAGCCTCCACGACCCTAGGTTTGATTTTTAAATTTTTTTTTTTTTGTTTTTCAAAATTAATTTAATTCATATTTATATTAAAAATTAAATTTGAACCAAAACAACGTCATTTTGGGTTTATTTAGCCATGTCAGTGCTGCATGGACAGCTTTTATTTAAAATAATTGCCATATCTGTAAAAAAACTTATGAGAAAATGTCATGTAAGTAGTTTAGTCGGAAATTCTCGCCGTTGGCATTTAAGTGTTCCTTTTTTTTCCTTTGATTTTGATACTTAAGTGTACTTTTTAAAATTTTTGACATTTACGTGTACACCCGTGTCAAGTTTTGGCACTTGGGGTGTTTGGCATTCAGAACATGTCTAAATTTTAAGTCGTTCTAAACTTCTCGATGTTGGGACATGTCTGAGGTTTCTTTAATCCTTAGAGAATTTGTGTCGTGAGAGATCCTGTCTCCGATGTTTGTGGGCAAGGACTTTTATCAGTCATCTAATGTAGTGGAAATGATAGATCGAATTGAAGAAGTCTCTTAAATAAAATTAGCCTTCACGGGCGTGCTACGTGCGTACAAGATTTTCCGATTCGTGGGACTGATCGGAATGAGCTATATGGAAGCAATTCATTTGTTCCGTCTCCTACCTTTTTCTCAGCCTCTCTCTTTTTGAGATTATAGTGTTTGTGACCGAATTCTCGAATATACAATTACCCCCTCCACCACTTCACTAACTTAGACTTATATTCTAGATACGACGGTTGCCCGATGGTGATTCAGGGGTGTACACCAGTGTTTGAAAGTTTGCGTTATTCATGACCAGCAAAAGTTCACAAGCATTGCGTATATGTATGCAAAAATTTAACAATAAAAAAGTAGTTCGAAACCATCTTGATGAAATATTTGAATTATTGGTTGATGAAAAGAAACTATTGGTACGATACGAAGAGATTGAACATTCATGTACATGTGTGGAAAGAGGACAATATATTTTAAGATGATATGGTTGTTTGAAATTTATAAAAGATTCGAAATTTGAGATTTGAAATGGAAACATGTAAGAGATAAAATAAAATAATTAATTTATGCATTTGGCCAATGATACGATTTATTCAAAATTATCACTTCTGGATATTTTGAGAAAGGAAATAAAGGATTGTGATTGCTATAGGAAGGGGCTCTTCTTTTGCTTCACATGATCTACCGACGGCAGCCACTATTCCCATATCATTTGTTAACAAAACCACCTCTTTGTAAATAGTTAACTAAAATACCTTTCAAATTGAAAAATTTACCTTTTAAACGGTTCTCCATTTATCTCATTGTGGCAGGATCTCACTCTCCCTCATTCATTAAGCTGATGCTCTTATCGCAAGAAGTACATTTTTTTTAATGCTCGACCAAGATGAGCAAAGAGAGACATAAGAGAAAATGTCATTTGTCGTCGTGCCACCTCCAATGAAACCATCATTGACCGCCAAACAAAGACCACCACTAGATTCGACAAACGCCGAGGTTGTAGTGGCACGGGCTACTGGAGGCAGTGAGGAGCAACGATCGAGGGCCAAGGCCGCGATACGACGATCTTTTGGGTTGGGGGGAGGGGGTGGGGGAAGGGATGATCGTGCTGTAACAGTAGAGGCGAGTGACCGAAAAGTGACACGTGCAGTGGCGACAACATGTGAAAGTCTGTGATGGTGGTGGTGTGATGGTGGTGGTGTGTGATGGTGGTGGTGTGCGATGGTGGGCTCGGCATGAGGGCAGGGGGTGGCGGCGAGACTGTTTGAAGCCTGAAGCATTAAGTGAGTCTGATAATTGTTCTGGAATATAGCAAATTCAATGGAATTTTCTCTTATGTATCTCTTCACTCGTCTTGTTCGAACAGAAAGAAGGAAAAAAAACCTCAAGTTGCAGTAAAGACATCAACTTAATGAAGGAGGGACCAAACCAAAAAAAAAAAAAAAAAAATGTAGGAGGGAGAGTGAAATCCTCCCAAAGGAGATAAATAGAGAATAGTTGAACTATTGAAATTTTTAATTCGAAATATATTTTTGTCAACTATTGACAAACGTGTGGTTTAAGCAACAAAAAGGGTGGAAATAGAGACCGCCTTTACAAATATGTAAGTAGTAATTTACCTATTATATGCATGAAACCTTAGTTATCTCAAACTTAAAATAGCAAATTCAAATCTGAGCAGATAACTAACTACCGAAATAAATATCACTGAACCCCAAAAAATCTAAATAAGGAAATAAACAAAATCGCAATGTTAAGAATACTTGCCCGTTCTTTTATACATTAACTGTCGCATGAGTCATTCATTCGGTCGATAATTTACTTATTTTCCACTGACAGAGGGCAGATCAAATGAACCAAGAGTAAAGCTACAGAGAGGGACCTAGAGGAAGTTTTAAGTGGAAGAGTTGAGTATTCAGAAGTCGATTTTTGTAAGCTGTTCTTCCAACTTTTGCTGTTTATAGATAAGCAAAGCAAAGTCCGGGCGATTTCATTAGGAAAGAGAGAGAGGTAGAAATACAGGTGCAACCAATCATCTGCACAATGGAATGAACGAATATAAAGTCCAGATCAAGGCGCTAATTTTTTTTTTTTTGGCCATCACATGAAAGCACTAATCATCTCCTGAAGTCACCAATATTGATATGGCCATAACAGTTTTAACCATGACTGTGATGTTATAGCTACTTCGTCCAAAGCTCATCTCTTTTCTCGAGACATATAACCTTTCAAAACCCTAATTTGAGACCTCGATGAAACACCAAATAGCAATATCTGTGTTACTGTACTGCTCTGAGAGATATTTTTTCCTATATAGCTAGAAAAAATCAGTTCCCTTCAAACTTAACTGTTCATCCATGGTCAGCCAAATAGTACATAAAGAGCCCGCCAGAAACAAAGCTAAAAAATCTGCTGTACGGATACAAAGAAAAGAACGAAAAAGGGAGAGGGCAAAGAGAGTATTATAAATGGAAGAATAATTATAAGGGACAAAACAAAATGGAGAATAATCCTAAAATTAAGAAACAAAAGCTGAAATGGAAAAGCCAAAGCCCCAGAAAAAGTTGCCTAAAAGAATGGCCCAGATAGTTTATGATATCATAAACCGAAAAAATTTGCTGGACAGCCCAAATGCATCCACAGAAAGAGGATTAACGGAACATGTCGAATAGATTATAACTTAGGAATATATTATGCCCAAATGAATATTTTTTAAACCTAGAAGCTAGAATTAAGTGATTCTTGCATATAGGGGAAGATCAATGGATGACAACCAGAGCTGAAACCTGGAAGCAACATATAATCACATAAATTCTCAACTTCCACTACAGGGAGAAGCGGATTCGACCACCCATATCACAAGTTACAAGCAAAAAAATGCATTTTGCGATGGAACATATGGGTAAAACATTTTCCCAAGCTGAAAAGAAAAGAGGGAATTCCAAATATAGCAGCAAGCCTTGAGCAACATCTAGGTTTCGTGACCTTAGTTTGTACTAGCAGCTAGCAATAGAAACGGCAGTACCTTAAGATGAATACTGCGACTCCATTAGGGACATTGGCAAGTTTTTCTTTCCTTCCATCCACTTGATGAATCGATTCCACAGGACATCCTGAAATTGTATTAATTATTTGTCGTAGTTCTTAAAATATCTTCTGAAGAAACAATATGAACTCTTCTGAAATCTGAAGGCCGGACAAACAGTATTGCAAAACAAAACGTTCATCGGCCATGAAAACAAGGTCTGGCAAAAAGTGAATATCTATTACTTTTTCCTCCATGTCCGAGGCGCTAGTCATTTCGGTGCTGCTGCATCAAACTCATTGTGAAGCGGCCTTTACAATTTATGGGGTAGAATCTACTTTCTATGTTCATTTCTTTCCCTTGATGACTGTAAGATAGTTTACGAGCAGATATACTTGTGCATGCTAGTGAAGAAAACTTTTCGGCTGAGCACCCACAGACAAGATATTTTATACAAGTATATGCTTTATTCTTTAATGGAGGAATAATTTTTAATCACCTAAAGTTGAAAACAAGAGCTATTCCTTCGTGAATTAAGCATTAAACAGGCAAAAGCAATTGCTGTAATCAAGGAGTTGTCAACTCGGTGCCCGCTGTAGATATGTGCCCCTTGTACGAATCCGAGGCCGGACTTCTAGGCAGAAACAATATTGCAATATGCATTTTCAGAAGCTGGAAGCGCCGGATCTTCACAGACTAACTGTTATAAGATCAAATGGGCATTTAACTTTACAAATTGCTCAATCTCACTTGGTTAAAAAGATCGATAAATGTATGCCAAATCAATTTCCCTTGTATCATTGCGGTTCCTTGTCACTTAACACACGCCTAGGACATTCTTTTTTCTGTACCTAACTCAGCCATCACTAGGAAATATGAATTTCCTCTTCCCTTATGTTAAGTTTTCATCATGTTACTTGGCATATCGCACAGCCATTCTCTGAGGGCATACTCGGCTTTCTTTTGCCATTTTGCCCTAACAGAATGCGCATTAGTGAAAGGCCAATGGCTTACGTACATATATTCGAATTTCAGAAATATCTTTAACGTGAACATTCATGTTAATACTTCTACTGAACAATGTTTAGCTAGGATCAGTTGATGTGCATGAATTATTAACATCTTCTCCTAACTGTGAAGCCTCCATTTCTTAAAAGTGGCAAGGGTTAATTAGTAGATAAATGCCATAAATATCGAGTCACGCTCTCGACCCATTTGCAGTCATCGACATCATTTATTCTACACATTTCTTATGTAAATCGATCTTAACATACCTACCACTATTCTATTCCTGTCTGGTTGTATATAATTACTTGTCGTAATATTACAGAAACTTTTGTATAGATAAATTAATCATACCGCTAGAAGAAGTTGTAACTACAACTAGATCCCACTTAAATTAACATACTACAACTAGATCCCACTTAAATTAACATGGAATATTCACATTTCTTTGAATATAACTGGCTCCTTCAGATACATTGGCGATAGAATAGGTCCTTAAACGACACTCTTTTATTTAAAATTGACAAAATTTGCATATTATGTGATGTTGCAAATTGCAAGTGAAAATTTAAGCAAGTGATCATATTCGACACTAAGTAAGAGTCTATCGCATCACTTTGTAAATCAAATTGTTGAACTAGTGTTAAGATACCTAGTATTGTTCATATCTCAATTTCTTAATATGGATGAGGCATGCACTATGGCTATTTCCCTAATAATGTGATAAAATTACATATATCAGCAACTACTTGGAGAACCGCATCACATCAGTCTCTTGAGTGGTACAACCAAAAGATGGATTCATTACATAAAATTTAATCAATCAACATAGGTTTCTTATCTAGATTTTGAATCGAAAAATTTTCTAATCTAGGAAGACCAATCTTTTCTGTGAGAATGATATATGTGCGAGCAAAGTAATCTTTTAGTTCTCTGTTTGAATGTGTACAAGATGAAATTCTCAGTTGTGTTTTCATCCCTTCTCCAATGAGGCCGTCAAAGAAGAACTGGTAGACAAGCCAAACCAACAATCGACTTCTTTTTA
The DNA here is from genome assembly GCA_014182365.1 of Eucalyptus tenuipes. Taxonomy (NCBI): domain Eukaryota; kingdom Viridiplantae; phylum Streptophyta; class Magnoliopsida; order Myrtales; family Myrtaceae; genus Eucalyptus; species Eucalyptus tenuipes. The sequence goes on along the minus strand of CM024547.1, from coordinate 8,617,014 downwards.
TGACGAAGAAACACGCAATCAGTAGGTAAATCTTAGACTTGTGAAATACCTAACTAACCTCGTAGATGTATTTTTCCACTTTGGTCTTCCTCTAAGATTGCTTACAACTGTACTATTTTCACAATGCCGAAGAGAGCATTTCATCATTTGGGTACAGGTAACTAGCCTGGACCTCTATACTCACTAAATAGCCTCTAACTATAAGAATGAAGCATGCATGTAAATGAGACTTAATCTCGAACAAGGCATTTAGTGTGTTAATCAGATAGGTTGTAGTCACATGTAAGAAAAGGCCGATGCAAACTAAAAGGAAAGTGATGAGAATAGAATCAGACACACAAGATCAAGCGTATGATGTGCTTTACAAGATGTATAACAAAGTTCCCTTTTATGGCGCCTTCCTGAATCTCAGAGCAGAAATAATTAAGACAAGTTTTGTAAGTTTTAAGCAAAAGAAAAGGTACTATTAAATAAGCAATTTGCCTTCTCGTACATAGAGGATTGGCAATAATGAGAGCTTGCATATAAAAACGTTAAAGGTAATGTGAAAGCATGCAAGAATCAAATAAAGTATCTGCAAAGGATTATTTTAAGGAACCTCAAAAACTGGATTAATTATTTGATTCCAATCACTATGGTTTCTAATCATTTGCTCCCAATCACTATGGTTATTTAAATTGAATTAAGTGTGTCCATTGTACGAACAGATCATTAATGGGGGCACGAAATCTCGAGAATCTTAAACTATCCGAAGGATATTTAGAAAGATACCAACATGCAAATGACAAGATTAATGTCATTATAAAGAATTTATAGACATTGTTTTCTATATCGTATACCATACACGGCATAAGAATGATTGACAGAGATTGGGAATAAAGAGGAAGGTTCAGAGATTAATTCTTCCTCTATGAAATTAGGGTTACTGTTTTCTTTTGTTGCTTGTTATCACTGTACTAATATAACCACATAGACCTATATTGTGTGCATCCCATGCTCTATACGAGTCAAACGCACTACTGGAAGACGCCCGCTTCGATGTCAAATCCTCAATTCAATCCAACTAAGTTGAATGTCCGTTCAAGAATTATGCTGATCAAACTGTGTTAGTCAAAATTCAAAATCAAGAAAAATTCTACAGGGGTTCAATTACCACTTATCAAGAGAAGTGCACGGGGCCGGAGCTCGATTCTTCACTCCCCTTGGTTTGATTCGTCGGCTTCTTCTTCTTCTTATATGGAATCCCCCTCGCCTTAGATTGGCAATCCCTCACTTCTCGGAGATAAACTCGGATGGCACCGCTAGCGAAGGGGTTTGTTTCTGGGGTCCCTCCGTTCTCTTCGTAGGCAGCTCGGAGCCTCCCGATGAGCGCATCAAGGCTTCCCCAGGCTTGCCTGAGCGGGCATGTGCATGGAGCCGGTGGCTCCGGCTGCCCGTAGAAGATGCATCCTTGGATGTGAACTTTAGTCTTGCCTATTTAAAGCATCGAACTAAAGTCAAGGCAATAAAATTCCATGCATCGGATTTCCGTGACATGTGCAAAATGAAACGATACCATTATGCACATAAATAATTTGCTTAAGCTTCAAAAGTTCATAGGCACTTCTCGATTGAACTAGAAGCTATGAAAGAGTGGCATTACCGAACTGATCGAGATAGCGGAGGAATTCGAGAACATGAGTGTAGTTGCACTGCGAGAGTGGAACTGGTGGCCTTTGGTTCTTCAGGTACTGAATGAAGGCATTCCAATCTCTTCTTTTCTGTGACTCATACCGGCTCGGTGTTGCCGGCGAATCGCTACCGGGGGATCTCGACGACCCTTCGACAGGGTCCTTCCCCCTTTCACTTGACATGATCTCTCTCTCTCTCTCTCTCTCTGTGAATCACTACGAGAGAGACTCCGATGAAAGACTGATGGAGGGCTTCAGTTTTTGCTAAATAAGGCAATGACTGATAAGATGTAAAGGTCAAAACAACAGGAGAGAAATCGGAGTGGAGAGGGAGACGAAGAAGATTATGTCATGGGCCTACTGAATAGACATGGCGGGGGCCAGCGGAGAGCTCTCTCTCTCTCTCAATGCTTCAATTGCATTTTCCATTAAAAATTTGATTTTAAAGCGGAGAGCTCTCTCTCTCTCTCTCAATGCTTCAATTGCATTTTCCATTAAAAATTTGATTTTAAAATAACTTTTATTCTTTATAATAGACGGTGATAATTATAACCTATATTTCGCTCTCGAAGTTTGAAAAGCAGATGTACACTGATGAAGAATTGGCGCTATAGTGGTCTAATCTTTGACAAAACTAGTCCTAGAGATGTGAAGTCGGATTTCTGGTACCTTCTTTCTCCCTACTCGAACCCTCATGAAAAGAAAATAAGAAGAAAAATTTGAACTGCTTCGAACTTGAGGATCTAAATGTAAAATGCAAAAAAAAAAAAAAAAAAAAAAAAAAAAAAAAACAGAAGGATTTTTTAGACTACAATAAATATATTTCGGTTTAGAGTGCACTAGTAGAATATTCTAACATTAGCACGGTCTATATATATAAGGATTAGCATGGAATATAGAAGCTATAATCTCTCATCTTTTTAATTTTTTTAAGTTTTTAATGGAAATTAGTTAGCAGCCGTGGAACTTACTCAAGAAGTCCAGCCTTGACTCGTAGAAACTACTTCTCTGGAAGCTTTGTTCATATTTTGACCCCGTTAGTTGAAGAGTAGATGTGAATGAGATCTTCCCTTTGAGATTTCCTGTCGTTGTTCTGCTTGTCATTTTCAAGAATAAACCTGAAAATATCAATAAATTACCCAATAAAAGTGCTACACAGAATTTACGCATTAATGTCATTATCCATTGAAGGCATAGTTACAAGTTAAATAAATAAAAAATTAAGTAAATAAAATGACTAGTTACAAGTTAAATAAATAAAAAATTAAGTAAATAAAATGACTCTTATACCTGGACATTATTCAGTCCCATGGTGTACATCGGTCCATCTTCCGAGTTTAAATAGTCTTCTTCAATATCTTTTTCTTGAAAGGTCATCTATTATTATAAAGTAAGTTGCCTTGTTTATTCAAAGAAAGAATTTTGCTATGGACAGTTTCTTGACTGGGAAATAGCCTTGGATTTCAAATAATTTTTTCAATCTCTAAATTTCTAAGTCCTGATTTTCTTCCTTTTTCCGGGTTTATGCTGACCAAAAACTTCATTTTAATATTGGAAAATTATTACTGCAACGCACCGGCAAACATTACTCCTTCCTTTCTACTCATCTCTATTCATCTTCAACCCAAAAATTTATAGAAAAGAGGAAAACCCTCTTCCTCTTCCTCTTCAGTCATTCACAGTGAAAAACCAAAGAAATTAGGTCGCCATGTGACATGTTTATGGAATTAAGCCAAATTGAGGGGGGGTTAGATTTGACCTTAATTAGTGAGAATTCGTAGGTGCCATGATTTGAGTAGTGCGAGTAAAGAGGGGAGGCCTGAGGTACACGTCAATTCCTTTTTGATAGAGATGACATCTGACCAATCTTTTGTGTCCCACTAAAGAAGATTCCCCAAGCATAAATTTGATTGGATGCCACGACCATATATTTTATTGCCTAATTATAGAATCATCAACGTCAGATGGTCCAAAAATGATGTACTGGACGACCATCACGCCATTTCCCCTTATTTTATATTCGCAGTTTGGAATGAATCGAAAATGAATATGGAGGTGCCACGACCCTTCCATCAATTTTCCTATGCAATCTTGCGTTGTTTCGTGTAAGCTGATTCTGAATGCATCAATAGAACCACATTAAAAAGAAATGCTCCATTCAGTTGGAGCTTCAAATCAGACGCTCTTAATCATATTCAGCCTACGCATATGTTAGTACTTGTAGCATTCCCTACTTAAAGTTTGTTCTCTCTCCTCCCTCAAATCTTTTAAGTAGATCTAGGGTGACCTCATTTGTTTTTAAGGAAATTCTATAAATTGTCCCCGAAATTTGACATAATGTTCAATAAAGTTCCAGAACATTTTTTGGGTAACGTCATCAACCCCCCTCTTTTTTTTTTTTTTTTTTGGAGGGTAGATTGAGGATGGGGCCGCCATGTGTGGCATCGGAGTTGTGCTCATGCCTGAGACGTATTGTCGGCGAAGGCAACGCAACCAAGATGCTGGCAATGACCTGGTGTCAGATGGTGCTGTTCAAAGGTTTCAAGTATCGTCTATGGAGGGAAGAAGGAGACGTTTCTGTTGTTTGATATATGACGTGTCACATGTTAAGTTTAATTGCTCATTGTCTAATTATATGCTAATGTGAGAGGATTTAGATCCCAATTATATATAATCTCACCAGCCAATTGAAGTATTTTTTTGGAGAGAAATGGTTGGGGTGACACTTTTTAATGTCCTATGAGAATAATAATAGGTTCTCAATCATAAAAAATCAAATAACAAATAACTATAAATTATTATGGGATTCACTCATTCACGAATTTGTGACTCATTGTAAACTGTTATTCTCACGATAGCTCAAAAACTAATATACTAATAAAGCCCTTTTTTGAGTAACAAGATCTATGTGGATTTGGGTCATATTTTAAGCAACTATATGTTATTAAGCAATAAGTGAGTTTCACAATGTTCTTAGGACTTGTTTGGGAAACGGCCAATTTTTGACTATTTCCGTTCTTTGTTCTCCGGAACCAAAAAAAAGAATATAAATCATTTTAGTAACGTTAACTAATTTTTCTACTCTTAAGAATAAATTTGAAACAGAATTAAAAAGTAGAAACAAGTTACTTCTTTGTTTTTAGGAACAATTCTAGAATCAAGCCATTTTCGCTCCTTTTTTTTTTCCCTCTTTTCTTTTCTTCTTCTTCCTCCTTTAGTCAGTCAGCAGAGTCTCGCCTTGGCTAAGTGAGATCGGCCTTGCCTTGGCTGGGCAGGGCTCGACCTTGCCCAGATCTAGTAAGGTCGAGCTTTGCTTGGGGCTAGCGAGGCTCCCCTGAGGCTGACGAGGTCATTAGCTCTCATTTGATTGGTTGCCAGCCATCGTCAAGGCTTGGCAACCAGCTAGATAAAGAAGAAAAAAGAAGAGAAGGAAAAAAGAAAATCAAATTCTCAGAAAATCATTTAAAAATTCTATGTCACAAAAAAAATTGAGGGTTGTACCAAATGCATTCTTATTCTTTTTCTATTTTGGAAATAGAAATTTTATGCAGTTTCGAAAAGTATTTGAATGCTCAGAAACTCACCTAGAGAACAAAATTAGAAAAAAATTTCTATGCATAAATTATTCTCGGCAACAAGAGGTTACTAGATAGGCCATTGACAAACTTCAGAGTGTTCCAACTAGGGACAAGCATCAGCCTAGGGGAGTCCTTAGAACCAGATTGAACCAACCCTAAATTGTAAGTTTTGGTTTGGTTTAAGGGTCTATAGGATAGGTTCTAGATTCTAAAATTTGGGAACCAATTCTGACAGGGTGGGTTCCTACACTCCTTGGACCTAGAACCTACTCACCTTGGAATTACTTACCCCTAATTTGCATACCTTTCATACTCGTCTAGCGGAGGCCCTAACACTTTTAAGATGATGCTTATTTTGTCCTACAATACCGAAAGTTGCAATTGCTTCCTTGGCTAAATGGTTTGTTTGCAGCTTCTGGTGGCATCCATCTGTCTCCATCTTGGTGAACAGAGGCACATTGGGAAAACTTTTTGTGAACATGGATTGTCTAATCTCCATCTCCTTCTTTCAAGCTGTCAAAGGCTCTCAACACTTCACAAAAATATAGCTGAAGATGTTGTAATTTTTTTTTAAAAAATCTTTTTATGGATTGTTGGTTTTGGCATATTGGAATTTTGGTTATTACTTTAACTTTCATTATGCTATTATGGAATGAGTTGGACAGCTTCCAATTGCTTTATATTTCTATTTATTTTGTATCGCACTTCTCGTTGTGTTGTTACTCTACTATTTTGCTGTAACTGCTATCTGTCTCGATTGCAAATAAGGGAAGACTTTACTAAAATTTATCCTATCAAGGAATAAAAAAAATGAAATAAAAAATGAAATAGGTCAATTCCCAAATAGACCCTGAAATCAGACTAGATCAACAGGGTTGGTTCTAGAGTCAGTTCCAAGATTTACAGAATAGGTTTTAGACTCCAAAAATTAGGAACCGGTCCTGATAGATAGATTTCAATAGAACCATTCACTCTTAGTTTCAGCTCCATAAACATTGTAAATGTATAGAATTTTAATAAACAATGGCAATTTTTTTTTTTACCAATAAGCATTGAGATCTACGGTGGGGCCAACAAAACATATGTTCGCATGAAATTCTCATGTATTGTGATTGTCATTGTCTCCATCTCATCGATAGAAGCTTTTTATTGTTAGCGTTTAAGGTTTATGTTTAGAACTTTAGGGTTTAAGGGTTGTCATCACTTAGGTATTTTATTCAAATGACAACTTTTTTTATTTCATATAACCTTTTGAGAGGAATCTCATGGCAAACAAGAAATTACTATAAAATACTAGGAATCAAGCTATTAGAACAAGTTTCTCGATGTTTTGCCAGTTGCAAGAACTTTGAGTGGGCAAAATTTTGGAAGAGCATAACTCGATGCTTAGGCATCTTTTTCAAGGACCCCTTTTTCGTAACTTTTCGAAAGAAGTCTTATAGCCAATAAAAAGTTACTTGAAAATAGTAAGAATCAAGTTATTAAAACATGACTCATGCTATTTTTCTTGTCGTAAGTAGTTTGAAGGGGCAAAACTTGGAGAGCTCATAACTCAATTGCTCAGAACGATTCTGAGATGATTGGAGCTACTCCTGTAGCCTCTCCACAACCCAATAAATTGAGTTATTTTTTTTCCCGGAAGAACATGATTCTATATGTGATATTACGATAGAGCCCTGCTCTAATCATCTTCAATTGCATATTCCTTTTGGGCAGCACACCGGATGTATTTCGGAATGGACTATTTCACTACATCACAAGTTTAATTTTCCAGATGGAATAATAGTAGCTCTGCAAAATCTATCAGGCGTAACCCAAGGTAACAATTTAGGGTAACATTGAGTAACTGATAATAGTTTTCTATAGATATACTAACCAACCAGATTTCTATCTAATCTTGGAGATGGTTCTACCTACCTGGAAATAAAGCTACAAGCGAAGCACTTCATCTTTGCTGTAAATAGATACCTAATCTCAACTAATGACAGGACTGATCCCATTTCGGGATTGAGACAGAGACCAAAAACAGTTGATTGAATTCAAACCGCGGATTTAAAATGACTTGAACGTGCAGCTTGTGGTACGATCTTAACATTATCAGTCAATTCTTTGATCCTTTCTTCTTAAGGCTTTGGTCCCTTTTCACTCCAGAGGCTTTATTTACTCCGTTCTCAGTTGATTTTGTCGTCTCATCTCAAAGGGTAATTTAGATGGATGCACATATTGACTGCTCACCTGATAGTGGTTTATGTGGGTAATCATTTTGGGCTATTTTGGTTATGACACCTCAAGCCTACACTAGTGTTCGTGTTCCTGGATGGCATCTTCAATCACACATCTTTACTCCGATGTCCAATCTGTCACGTTCCTGTTATTCTTTTTCAGGTAGCACGTTGTACCATGGTTAACATGAGTTGTTGGATTTTACATTTTTATGGATGAGCTTGAGTTAGGTTCTCTTGCAATTTTGTTATAATTGATTCAAGGCCATGTTATCCAACTAATTGGCCGATATCTTTTTTATACATGAACATGCACGAAAAACAGTTGCTGTGTCGATCGATTTTCTCTTCATCACACACCCATGAACCATGAATAGAATGAATTTATAGGTAATAATTTCTCTCAAACTGGAATTAAGCACTATTTAGATCTTTGGCGTGTTGTGTGAAGGAACAGAAGAAGAAGAAACATTGGTGGGTCACGACTTGCAAAGCTGTATGACAGTGGCAGTGCAATTATTTTTGGGAGAGATTAAAGGACGAGGGCTTTTTTTGTCATTTGCAAGCAGACATTTGCTAATGCCCTGACACAGCTTTCTTGGTTCTTGTTTCATATATTGTTATCTCAGACATTCCCCTCTATACTATTTCCATGGAGTTATCTCCATCGATTATTAGTAATGACATCATGTGGGGGTGAAACTGTGTGTATCCATGACATGACCATTTGTATCCGCACATTTTCCTATGGTTCCGTTCTTCAGTAACGTAGATCTTGGCTTCGTATCTAACCTAGAACCGTTGAAAAAATGCCTTTTTTATTGGGAGAATACTTTTATTTACTCTCTAGTTATAGTGTTTGCCTCCCCGGAAAAATACAAGAAGAAGCTTCTGGCGGAAATTCCGTGGGTGGCCCCGAGGGATCGACCCCATCAATTTGCAAAAGAGAGTCCGTGTGAAGAGTGAAATCATAGGAAGTTTCCAGGTGATGATTACATGAACAGAGACTCGCTTTCGTGAGTAATTGACAGCAAGTGATGTATACATAAACAGAGACTCAGGCTCTACACTCATTTATAATTCCTTTTGAGAATTGACCTACCTGCTTTCGAGCATCGGGCCTCAACAATGACATGTAGCAAGAGCATTGGGTGGCTAACGACTGAGCTAGGGCATGGCGCAGTGGCACCGGCATGGTGGGGGGTTTGATCTACCTGTGTGTTAGAATTGGTTCTTTACTGAGAACGCCATGGTAGACTATCCCCTTGATTGAGTCTGATGTGAAGCATTAGTTGATGAAGTTTTCAGGGGCGTTCATGAATAGAGACCTAAGCGACATAGGACGGGAGACATGCCCGCGTACTACCAAGGCGATCTCAGTCCATCCCTCCGTACTAGCCCCGAGTTTGGATCGTCACATTCTCCCCCCTTTAAGGCATAGCGCCCTCGCTGTGGGCCCACATGCGGTCAGGAGTTGGCTCTGATACTATTTGTAATGACCTGGGCCCCACTGTGTAATATTGTTCGCTTTGGACATCGAGTCATCACGGCTTTAAAACGTGTTACACAAATTAGAGGGACCCAAGTCTTATAAACTAGCCCAGGACTCCCCCCCTAAGCGATGTGGGATGGGAGACATGCCCGCATACTACCAAGGCGATCTCAGTCCATCCCTCCGTATTGCCCCGGGTCTGGATCGTCACAACTTGGGTACTCTCTTGAGAGGTCTGGTTGATTCTCCTTAATTACATGGTGCATTCGTCAATTTTAAATTACTAAAGTGAAGCCTCATTTCCAGGCAAATTCTGCAACTAATCCTTTCCATGTGCCCCATCCGACAAAGACAGTGGACTAGATTGTTTGATACGCAGCCACTAGGCCTACATTTATCATTGATCTATAAATGACAGGCGATTTAGAGCCACGCGATCTTCCACTGCTTCCTCTGATTTGATCAATATTTCTTGTCTTGGAAACCCTAAAACATGTAGGGAGATGTACCAAGAAAGATGTGACCCGTTTTAACTCGCCTAGTGTAAATGATGATCACAGTTTTCCCTTTTGGGAAACTTACCAGGTTGAGTCGGTCACCTTTTGGTTATATGATTAGTGCTCTTGTTTTTCACTTTTTTGCAGCTGTTTATATCCACAATTTGTATCGGCACTTTCACATTTTCTCACATAAGATCTGAGAGGTCTCCAGTTGGTAGCTTTTTGTTTGGGTTTGTTCCCTTTTTACCACTTTTGAACATTAGGGCATCTTGGCATAAGCTTTACGAATAATTATGAGAAAAAGAGGGCATTGAGATGCCGGTGCTGGTTGCATATCCATGTTCTCTTCTGAACACAGAGTATATAAGGTACAGTTTTCTCATCATCTGGATCAAGCATATTGCAAATGTGTAATATTGATTTGAGATTAAAAAATAATTAGGCCGAGACAAGTCAAGGTGTTTTTTGGGTTATCGAAGAATAGAGTGATTGGTAAAACTATAGTTCCATTTCTGGGATAAACGTCGCAATCTCATACAAAGCTATCAGATTGATGTTAGGCCAGTAGTTAGCTGGAATCACTTTGAATTGACATTATCATTATCGGGTAGTACTCACTTATCATAGTTGTTATCTCCTATTTATGCAACGACAAATAGGTAAAAAGGTAATCACCTTCTACAGATTACGTGCTTCAACACACGCCCACTTACCTTATGAAAATCTATGCACTTGTTACCTAACTAGATGTGTCATAGAGATGCAAGAATTAGAGCTGACCTATTTTGTAGCACTACTATAGAGCCAAGAAGGCAATCGTCCAACCGAAATTACTTTAAACTAACGTTATTATTAGCGCGTGGTACTTACTCATTCACTTTTAATATCTCCTAATTATACGACGATTGAAAATTTTCATTAGTAACCATTCCGTACGAATTATTGGCTTTAACCATGCACCCATTATCTCTACCGAAGCCTGTGTATCTGTCATTTAATTAAATGTGTCATAAGAACACAACGATCTGAACTGACTTGTTACGTAGAATATCCACAGGGGCGAGGAGGAAATCGTCCTACTAAGATCACGAGAATCTCTCATCACAAATGTCCCATCTACGTGTCCTTTTTTCACCATAGCTTTCCAAATCAAACTAAAGTTCATTCTTTAAGAATCCACTAAATTGGAGAAAATTTTAGGGAGACTCTTTGTTTGTTTGTTTTTTTTTTTTTTTTTAATCTGAGGGAGACTCTTGCAAGTTGTAAAGATGATGGCTAATGCGATCGAGCTTATGACACACATGGTGAGTTTTCTTCCCCCCCAAAAAAAAAGTTTGTCGTAATAGTCGTTAAAAAGTAACCTTAATGATGAGAGGCATTTTGTTCCTTGCTAGATAGCCAAACGTGCATATGCATCATAATTGCTTCTCCTTTAACCCTTCTTCAAGGTGTCCGTTAGTCCTTCTACTAATTGCATGAAGGCTTTCAATTGGAATTAAGCTTTTGCGCCTAATTAGTTTGGAACCGCAGCTTCCAATGGGTTATCGAGATTTCTTCTTTGTTTTTTTTGGTCGGAACAATTTTTTCAAACTTAAATGCCATATATATGGATTTTATTGAAAAACTATTTACTTAAATATATGAGATATTATGGAACCTAGTGGGCGGGGCCCACCACTGGCCCCACCTATAGATCCGCCAGTGCTCCAAATTATTTTTATTAGTCCTTTCTCCCCCTTTTTTTGGTCGGTCTTTTCTCCCCGTTTAGAAAGTGGCTTTGCATAATTTTTCTTCATTATACAACTATAACAATCAATTAATATTCTGATAGTAAGATCGGTATTTCCTAAAACGATGATAGGTGGATAAAAAGAGACTAAATCTTGTTTGGTAACATACCACGGGGAATGCTTTGCTTTTTTTTAGCCCCCTTAGATATCAAACTGGTGGATTTTGCAACTTTATCGATTCAAGTAGATTTGATTCTGGTATGTACTTCAAGAGTGACATCGTCAGCCCATTTTGTGCGCATAAAATCAAACACGAACCAGCATATGTTTTAGAATACGAATGGGTTGGCATACAATTGTTCATTGTGTACTGTCTCGGATGTGCTGTGGGATGTGACTTTCCAAATCTAAGATTTGCCTTCATACATGGCAGTTTTCTGGGTCATGAGCAAACTAGTGGAACATGATGAGTCCACGTGAACTGACAAATGCCTACAAAATTCGGAACAAAACAAAAGGACGACGGAGTGCTTCTCTCAAAAAATGTGTACTGGCTCTTTGAACCTCAGGGAAAGCGACGCGATGATTTGTGAATAATCGAAACTCTCGCATCACACGATTAACATAGGAAGTTTTGAGTGCCGAAGACGTCTAGTTCTCTTGTGGCGACGAGACATTTGGTCATGCAAAGATCGATGTCAAAGACTTACACACAAATAAATATTGATACTCCTTTTTCTCTTTTTCTCCATTAACAAAGAAAAACGATAGAAATGAGTGAATGTAATGACTCTTCAGCGTCGTACTTGGATTCCGATCGCAGTTCCTTACCCTTCTCACCCGAAATATACCGATAGGACAAATAATAATATAAGATAAAATTTCAAAAATTACCTACTTGAAAGGGGGCTCATGGCAACAGTGACTGCACAAAGTGTACAAACATGAAGAGACAGCCCCAAATTGCCACATTCCTCAAAGGCACTGGTGAGTGTACCCTTTTGTTTTGGCAAAATCCTCTTTGGTTGGAGGAGAATATTTTGTGCTTGGCATCAAGCTATGAAGTTGGTGCTTCCCACGTGCCCCACAAATCTTTTCCATTTCCCCCCTACCTTTCTGTTGACAGTGATGGGTTTCCTCATTTATTTTGATTTGACCTTGATTTGTGCTTAATTCAGTCTAATGCCACACAAATTGCTCTTCGAGTAAAATCCCTGTGCTCATTCGACTTTGAAAAGAAAAATATCACGCGTGTTGCAAATGTCCTGTCAAACACGCAATTATAATTTAACTATTCTAAGTATGAATTTGTAACGTGTACGGTTTCCATCTTATTTGAGTCTGAGTCCAACAAGCATCATCATCTTTATCGTCGAGAGTGGACAGAAAGTAATCGTCCGTGCGATTCGCGCGATAATTTTTGACCGTGAAATGAAATTATGATTGCACCAAATGTTGGGAGATTGGTGGGCAGAATTTCCTTTTTATAAGATTAAGCTGTGGTCGCGCAAGATCTTATATCTCCAATGCAGCCCAAGTGTCTGCCATTATCTTCTGTCAGGGTGGTGTTGATTACATTTTATGCTCTACTGATCGCACGTTTTGCCTGTTTTTGGACATGAACCGATGTTAAGTTCTCTTGTATTCATTGTTTTAAGTGGCACTCGAAAGTCAGAAAAAAGTCCCATAAAAACTAATGGTCTTACGACCGTTTGTTTACACTAAAAAAAAAAAAAAACTTTTTCGATTGCCTATTATTTATAGAAATGGGAAAATGGAGAAAATTAGAAAATATGAAAGTATCAATGGAATGGCAGCATCAATTCTCACAAAGCATTTTATATCCTACTTCTAATAATTATGGTGATCCTTAAATCATGGAATAATTACTACATATATTGGTCCGTACACCATTTTAGTCATAAACTTTTTATTTGCATCAATTTAGTCATAATTTTTTTAAGGATTTTCCAATGGTCAATTTTAATTGGAAATCATTAACATGAAAGTTCGTTGTCCTACGTGATGCAGTCAAAAGTTTATGTAGACAATTATTATAATTAAAAAAATCGATTTTTTTTTAATTTTTTTCTTTTCCCTTTTTTATATATTGAAATATGGCAATGGACACCAACTAACACTCACCAGCCACAAGTGAATTTTAAAAAAAAAAATCGAATTTTTAAAATTTTTTTCTTTTCCCTTTTTTATATATTGAAGTATGGCAATGGACACCAACTAACACTCACGCCATAAGCGAGGGCTAGCTATCTTCATCAGCCATTGGGCGAGGGGCACGAAGCCCTTACCAACCCATAATGGAAAAAAAAATTACGAAAAAAATTCAACTTTTTTGTAATAAAATGCAAAAGTTGTGTACATCCACACGAACACTTGCTAGTCAAAATTGACCCAAGGAAAAACATTGACAAATCGTTCAAAGATTTATGATTAAATTAGCCAAACTAAAAAGTTTATGATTGATTTAACATTCGTATCCTATGATTGGGACTTTTTTTTTTTTTGTCATTTTCCCCTTGAATCGTTGCCAATTGGAATGAATATCACATTGAGAGTCAAACCATGATTTTGCACTATGGGTGAAACAAATGAAAAAAAAAATTGACCAAGTCAGAGAAAACTAATCTTTCATCAGCTTAAATTTTGTTTGGGCCAGTCATTGCCTTATTATTAAGGCAAACAGAGAGAAAACAGCGTTCTAGCACAACTACAAAGCAAATGATCCCGGAGTTCATAATGGCCTTTTCAAGAGATTCCCTGGAAAACAACACTATTGCAATACACAAAACAAGCCTCCAACCTCCATAGTGTATAAGCATTGCTACCGCTGAATCGGTCGCAAAGAGAAAAGCTCATCGATATTGACCTGCAAAAGGGAGACCAAAGGATGAGCATATACATATTATTGATTAGATACACTAATGCACGGAAGGTTACCACTTACATGCTCAAAACACGAATATTTTTTAGAAACTATGCACAACATGCCTGTTGGATCCACAACCATATCCAAACATTCACCTTAGCGATGAGATACACCCATGTCTCACATTTATATTCCTCTTTGATTGGCAACTGATTGCGGTTAATGCTACACATTGTGCAATTACAAGAAATTAATCTTTGTGCTCGTGGGTCAAATTTCTCTGTGAAAAACCTGCAAATATCAGGGTGTGGGAGCCTGTCATGAGAGAGACAGAGAGTTGAAATTATTGTGGCACTTCGACAGTCCACTCTGATAAATTGTTTTGTGGGGGAAAATGTCACTTTCAAAGATGAAACGCTGGGAATTTAATCAATGAAGGAACAAAATGCAAGGAAATCCAGGCGCAATTTATTCATACAATCAAAAAGTGCTAATAACAGAAAGTTCTGGAGTCCAAGATAAACCTAGAGAAAAGTTGCAAATCGGAGAGTGTTCAGGTAAACTCAAGTACATGGCTATGGCATAGATCAAGTAACGTACCCACGGCCAGAGGCACCCAAAAGAAATAGATAAATCTGGCTTATGCGGGAAATTTCATCTTAATGTGGTCTTCTATCTGGTGGGTGAAATCACGAACTCTATAGCTTGAATGAAGGTGGCAATCTTATAAGTGAAAAATCCAACCAACATCGGTATTAATTCTAAGTGCATATACCCAAAATCTGGAACAAGGATCCTGCAACCAAGCAGAAGATTTGCAATGTATGCATCAGAAAAGTAAAATAGACAACATATAACTGCTTCAGGGAAAGTCAAGAAAGAAACAAAAATTTCAGGGGGAAAAGAAAGGGGTCATAAAGAACTCAGAAAGTCTTATTGTCTCTTCATATGTTCGAGAGGGTCAAATGCAACCCAGCACAAAATCTGAAAGTCTGATGGTTCTATTATCTGAAATAAATGTCACCCCAACCAATGTCCCTCCACATATTCCCTTCCTTTTATTTCTATTTTTGTCCATTCAACTAAAAAATAGATCACAATGTCTTTGATCACTACAAGAACTTTGTCAGACGAAAAGAACCCGCATCTCACAAGAAAATTTAAGACGACTGAAAACGTTAAAATTCAATCAAGTAGAGATAAATTTTCAGCTCCCAAATAAGTCCTTTTCCTGAAAATCTTAAAAATAGTTTAGATCTCAAGACTTCAAGGTGAAGTATGAGTAACAAAGGCAAACATCATGTAACTCAAAATTTTCCATTAATTAATCTGGAAAAACTTACACACCAAATATTCATAGAACTCAACACCAATAAACCATCCGTGATGGATTACCAATGTAAATAATGCATTGGACAATCATAAGTAACATATGCACATGCAAATAACCCTTTTGAATGTAAATAATTAGGGGATCTGGTATCACTTAAATTTATTGTGCATTTATGGTTTTAGGGTTCTGGTGAAATTCAAAAGTAGAGATAAGAGAGTCCACATGCTCCTGTGAACAAAGCTCACCATCTGAGGATAGCAGCTACATCAATGATTAATATGCTGCTGACACCCTCAAACAAATAGCACAACCAACACTTAAAGAACAGCTTTCTTTGCAATTTCAGCAGGAGATTGAACACTGCATAACTTAAGCTTCAGGAAAAAAGAAGAAGAGGAGACATAGAATTAGCAAGCCTACTGAACTCACTCATTCCACCAATTAAAGATCATGACAAGAGCTACAGGCACCAACAGCCTGGCTGCCCAATTGATCCCCTGCAAGTGAATGTAAATCAGCTTGTGTTTACTATATTCACGTCCACCAAGAGAAACAAACTGGTTCCTTCATAAAAGAAATTATATTCTGAGCACAGGAATGACATAAGCATACTTGATTAGCCCCTTAGCCCCATCTGCCATTGACACTCTTGCCAAGCATACGTACGTAAATCAAGGAACCAAGCAACCCAACGCCAAAACTGATACATGAAACAGTGATGTGTGATAATCACTCTAGGACTTACAGACAACAAATAATCAGTCTACAGATGCTCTATTACAGTTAGAAGAGGCAAGCAACCTCCTGAGAATAGCTTGAACAGCTATAATTCACACAAAACTTAGTGCTGATTTTATTGAATAGAAAAGATATGTGAGTGCCTCTGTGCTAACAGAGGAAAATAAGAAAATTGGAGTGCAAATGGGGTTCATTTCTGGCTATAAATAAGTGCAGTACTGATAACATTATTCATGTGCCAAAGAAAATAGCTCTTGACAGCTCAAAGAAAGGATCTTCAAGGTTGCAGTAGCAAAACAAAATTTTCATCTTTTTGCGATTACTTTCCTGAAAACTACTCAAATATTCTTTTACCCAAGAAGAGAAATCGTTTAGGTTGTCTTGCAAACAGTAATTCCACAGGAAGATCTTAAGGCCCATGGATTAGTCTACTGCCTTAATTATAAGAAGGTCCAGCGAAATCATTCCTGAAAACATTAGTGTTTCCTGAAAACATTAGTGTTTGTCTTTCTGCCCTTGAGGTTCATTAAAGAATAGTTTATTGTTTGGATATCACCACATGTTTGACCAGTGGAAGACTGAGAGGATGTAACATGTTTACAATATATAAGGGCCAAAAATCTCAAGACAATTGCACTTCCTCATACACAGCAATATCAACCAAACGCGACAAAATTGACCATGATAAGGATAATTCATTATTCAGAAACTAGCATTCGTGTAAGATTCATCACCTAGCTGCAGTTTCCAGGGTGTAAGAGACATAAGCTGAGACGAGACCAATGCCACCGATACTTAGGGTGAGGATTTGTAACTTCCTCTTCAACTGTGCAGTTATTTCGGAAAATGGATTTCAGTTTGAGCATATAAAAAGGCTACAATTCAATGAGACCTATCAAATGGCAGCATACATACCTTCAAATACTCCTCCTTCGATTGAGCAGCCAATACCTTTGGGTCACCTTGAGGACGCCTTAATTCCCGAAACATCACCTCCTACAATCAAAAGCAGAATTAAATACCGCAAGACAGTGATAAAGAAAAGCTAAAATTTACTTTATAAGTTCCCTAGGCATAGCAGTGCAGAATGACTTACAGTGCCGCCAGTTGCGGCCTTGCTTGCTCTATCCCAATTGTCTTGTTCGCGGCGTGTTGATGCTAATCTCCATTTTGGCAAAGCACCGCCACTTCTCTGACATTCATTTCCAGCCAAATAGGTGACAGTAATACAAGATTCAGACTACTGTGAAAGCCAAGAAAAGAAATAAATCAGGAAATGTAGTGATTGGTGATTTACTTTTGAAGGTGGCCTAACCAGCTGATCCAACTCCGTCTTTGATAAAGGACCGAGGTCTTTGCTCAAGTCAGCTTCTAGAATAGGGAATATTCATAGCCAGATATATTATAGGAATGTATTGATCAATAATGGGAATTTAGTTGAATCTAGAAGGCTGAGTGAAAGCCAACCTGTCAAGGTTCATGACTCTGTTTAAACTTAAGAATCCAGCAGACACTTCCTGTTCTTGCACATGCAAAAAAACTTGATCTAATGTCAGAAAACAAGAAGAAATGCAAGAACATCGTGCATTCTACACAGGTATCTAAACAGATAAACGGAAACATGTATATTGCGTCATGTACTCATCATGCACACAGATGACAACTCCTTTACTCAAGGCAATCCAATCCACAGAAAATTTGTTCTCTATAGACATGCACACATAAAACACAGATCTTTGCTAGCACGTGAATCAGAAAACAGGGCAAAATTACACTCATCCCAACAAGTTCAGTTCTTGAGAACTTCTAGAGAATACTTCTCCAGTCTAATCAGCAGCAACTTCTGGCGTTACTCTAAATGAGCGTTACAAATCAACCGACCACAGGAAAGTGACAAGGTTAACATGCAAAACAAAGTGACATAACAAGAAGGTCTTGTAGGAATCGACATTGGCTTCCGCTGAAACATCCCGGCTCAATATGGGAAAGAGTGCATATGACTCCACCTGGTCTGCAGCATTTCCTCTTACGGGATCAAATAAAATCATATGATGCCACCTAATATACAATCAAGAAAAGTTGCACGGCAGTGACTGCTGAATGACAAACCAAAACGTCTTCGAACAGACAAAACGTTCCCCAACAGAATCCAGCTTTCACATCGAACACATGGAATTGACAAATCATATTAATGCATTTGATCCTCCTAAAAAATTACCAGAAGAGCAAACGAACAACGTTGATCATCACGTCACAGAATCGCGAGGTCCACAACCCAATTTGCATACATTACGACCGAAGCGAGGAACCAAATCCAAAGAAAAGCACATTTCCGAACCTTAGCGGGAGACGATTCGAGACAATTTTTTCATAGTAGTACCCTCGTTGACTTCAGCTTTACTAATAACTAAACTTGCTTCATTGAAACCCATATTATGACTAGCATTTGCTGCTGCAGAATAAACCAACTTAAAAATGGGATAACATGCTCGATAAGGCATAAGTTCGAGTATCATAAGTGTTTCCTCGTAAGAACGTCCACGAATCTGATCAATTACCCTTTGTGCTTTGTGAGCAGACATAGATATATTTGACCTAAAGCATATACTTCTCCATATGGGTTCTTATTTCTCTTGAAGCGGGACGAGGGTCCTGAATCATTCGTTTGAAGCGACCCACGAAGTCCTTGTTCCAAATGAAGCCGTCGGAGGTCAAAGGGTCTTCTTCTTCGCTGCCCCAGTACCTGCGGAGCCCCGAGCCCGCGCCCGTGGATGCGCCGCCATAAGAGATCGATCCCACCGACTTGAGCTGATCCTTTTTGGGCGGCGCTGAATGGTCACTAGGGATGGGAGCGCGTGGACGTCACGGAGAAGTAATTGACGATCGACATGGCTGGTGGTGATGCGGTGGTATCAGCGGGATGATGATGAACAGCAGAAAGGTGTGCATGTGGGGTTCAGTTCGATCTTTGAAAGATCAATCTTAGGACAAATATCTTCGCTTGCTGCTTACGTGGCCTCCTACGTGATAATAGTGGGCCCACCAAACAGCTAACGTGGCTCAATTTCTGAAGTGGCTCCTGGGAGAAAATATTGAGCGCCTTTCATGTGCCAGACAAATACACGCGCTCTCTCTCTCTCTGTTGGTGTTTGTGCGGAAGCGTGTGTTAATGTGTGTGCAAGGGAGTGTTAGAAGAGAGGACAAGAGAACAAAAAAAAACTTTTTTTATTATTGATTGTAGTACAAAGGGAAGGGGAGGAGCTTGCTTACACTTGTTGGTCTTGCAACACTCCCCCCTCTTTCCTATTTATAGGAACTCAATACAACATTCTAGATTTATGTGGAATGTTGTCCACTTAGACTTTTTCTAGGAAATTCTAGATTGTAGTTTTTTCTAGAGACTTCTACATTTATCTTTGCCACCTAAGCTAGATTTTCTTAAGGATTTTTCTTGATTTTTCTAGCTAATATCAATCTTGAAGTTTCTAGAAATTGGATCAACAATTCAACACTCCTCCTTGATCCAATTTCGTGTTACTCCAAGCATCTCCCGCAATGTCTCGAACTTGGCTTGCGATAATGCTTTAGTGAATATGTCTCGCTATTTGATCCTCGGTTTTGCAATATTTCAGCTCGATCTCTTTGTTATTTTGTGCCTCTCGTATGAAGTGATATTTGATGTCTATATGTTTGGTTCTTCCATGGAATACTTTGGATTCTTTGATATAGCGATTGCGGACTTATTGTCACACAAGAATGAGTTGGTTCTGTCTCGTGCTTCTCCAATGTCTTCTAGAATTCTTCGAAGCCATATTGCTTGATCGGGCGGTCATTGCGGGCGATGTATTCAGCTTCAAGCAGTAGATCGTGCCACCGAGTCTTGTTTTTGGATGCCCATGAGAATATTCCGGAGCCCAGTGTAAAGGCGTAACCAGTAGTACTTCTCCTATCATCAGCTGAACCTGCCCAGTCACTATCAGTGTAGCCAATGAGCTTGGTGTTTGTACTTGAGCGATACCGAATACCGTAATCTATAGTTCCTCGTAAATATCTGAGAATTCTCTTGGCAGCTTCAAAGTGAATTTGACGCGGACTTTGCATGAATCGTGATAGTAGACTTGTTGCATACATAATATCCGGTCGTGTAGCAGTGAGATATAGCAGATCGCCAATCGACTTCGTAGAGGGAGGCATCGGCTTTTTCTCGCTCCATCTTCCTTCAATAGTTTTTCATTTTCCATGAGCGGGGTTGAAAGCGCTTTGCAATAGTTCATCTTGAATTTCTTTAGGAGGTTTTCGGTATATTTCTTCTGCGAGATAAACACTCCTTCGTTTTGGTCCATCTCGATGCCAAGGAAGTAATGCATCAAGCTCAAGTCCGTCATCTCAAATGTCTTCATCATTTCTTTTTTGAATTCTTGGATCATTGTCTCATTATTTCCTATATATATGAGATCATCTACATATAGAGAGACAATGAGAGTGTCGAACTTACCTTGGGTCTTGATGTAGAGTGTCGGCTCACTCATACTCCTCCTTAATCCTTGCTTGATGAAGTACTCATCGATTCTACTATACCACGCACGTGGTGCTTGCTTTAACCCGTATAGGGCCTTCTTAAGCTTTAAGACTTTTTCTTCATTGCCTTTGACAAGTAAAGCCTTCGGTTGAGCTACATAAATTTCTTCTTGAAGATATCCATTTAGGAAGGCTGATTTTACATCTAGTTGATGGATCTTCCATTCTTTTTTGTGTTGCTAGAGCTATGAGCGCTCGAATAGTATCAAGGCGAGCAACAGGAGCGAAAGTTTCAGTATAGTCAATACCTGGTTGTTGCAAGTATCATTTCGCCACAAGCCTTGCTTTATGCTTCTGGATTGATCCATCTGCATTGAGCTTCGTCTTGTAGACCCACTTGACGCCAATGATCTCTTTGTCTTAGGGTCGATCGACAAGCTCCCAAGTTTCATTTTTCTCGATCATCTTGATCTCTTCCTCCATGGCTTTTATCCAAACTTCTTCTTTGGATGCTTGTTCGTAGTTTTCTGGTTCCAAAATAGCAAAGTTGCATGTGTCGTAAATTCTTCTAAGGGCTTTTACCCTTAGTACTGGAGACTCTGGAGTAGATTCTTCTTGCGTCACTCTTGGAGAGCTTGGTGGAGTTATGTCGTGAGTGGTGGAATCCGGTACTTCTTCTTCTTCTTCTTGTGGCGTTGACTCCTCTTGAGCAGGTGGTATGTCTGGCAAAGTGATGTACTTCTCGATCTTCTCATCCTCCCAATTCCAGGCAGCATTCTCGTCGAACTCGACGTCTCGACTTATCATAAGCTTCTTGGTTCTTAGGTTGTAAACCCGATAGCCTTTTGATTGGTCACTGTAGCCAAGGAATATTCCTTTTTCTGTCTTTTCATCTAGCTTACTCCTTTTCTGAGCAGGGATGTGGACGTAGCAAATGCATCCAAACACTTTGAGATGCTTTGCTGAAGGCTTCCGTCCACTTCATGCTTCGACTGGAGTTTTATTTTGAACAACTTTAGTTGGACACCTGTTTAACAGGTATACTGCAGTATAAACTGCTTCTACCCAAAAAGTATTAGGAAGGCCTTTCTCCTTTAGCATAGACCTTGCCATCTCCATGACGGTTCTATTTTTTCTTTCACCTACTCCATTTTGTTCTGGGGCGTAACCAACAGTTAGTTGATGATGGACTCCTTCACGTTCACAAAATTTATTAAACTCCTTCGAATTGTATTCTGTGCCTCTGTCACTCCTTAGGACTTTGATTCTTTGGCCACTTTGATTCTCGACGTGGTTCTTGAATTTTCTGAAGATAGAGAAAACCTCAGATCTTTCTCGAAGAAAGTATACCCACGTCATTCTTGTGTAATCGTCAATGAATAGGATGAAATATTTATTTTGACTGGGTGTAGGTGTCCTCATCGGACCACACACGTCCATTTGGACAAGTTCCAATGGCTTCTTAGCTCTCCATGCACCTCCAGATGGGAAGGACTGTCTCTGTTGTTTTCCAAGAAGACAGCCTTTACAAACATCTGAAATTTCTGTGATGGCTGGAAAATTTCTCATCATATTTTTCTGATGGAGAATTTTTAGCCCAGCAAAATTGAAGTGGCCAAATCTTCGATGCCATAGCCATGAATCATCAAGTTGAGCTTTCATGGCTATATCTTTGACATATTTCCATTGAATAGGAAAATTGTTATTTTTCATCTTAACAGAGGCAATGACATTTTTATATTTCAAATTGATAATGCAAGCATCTCTATTAAAATATAGAGAATACCCACTTTGTATCATTTGGCCCACACTTAAGAGATTTTGTGCAAGACGAGGGACTAGATATACATTATGTATATATTTTGGGCCTTTATTCGTTTCCACGGCGATGGTGCCTTTTCCTTTGACATCTACTAATGCACCATTGCCCATCTTTACTTGGGATTTCACCGACTTATCAATATCGGTGAATATAGACTCGTCCCCCGTCATGTGATTGCTACACCCACTATCGATGTACCATGTTTCACTTTTATTGTCATTTGCCGCTTGGCCTGCGTAGAATGTATTCTCTTCACTTTCTTTTTTTCTACATAGTTTGCTCGATTATTTGTTTTCGAGCGACAATCTTTTTCTACGTGGCCATATCTTTTACAAAAACGGCATTGTTTTTTATTTTTAAACCAACAATCCTTCTCCAAATGATTTGTTTTCTTGCAAATACCACAAGGTGGATAATTTTCCTTTTTTATAATTTCTCCTCCTCTTTGGTTTTTCCATGAGCTCCTTCCACCATTTTTAGTTTGATGAGACCGTATATTTACTTTAGGCGAAAGGCACTTTCAACTGAATCTTCATCTTGTGCCATCAGTCTTTTCTCATGTGCTTCTAGAGAGCCAATTAATTCACTCACCGATAGGGTCGTCAAGTCCTTAGTTCCTTCTATAGTTGTAACTATGGAGTTGTATTTTTGGTAAGTGATACCAATATTTTCTCAACAACCCTTTGATCAGTTATCCCATCTCCATAGGCTCTCATTTGATTAACGAGTTCCTTTAATTTTCCACAATATTCTTGTACGGTCTCATAATTTTTCATTTTAGAATTCTCAAAATCTCTTCTCAAAGTTTGAAGGCGAATAGTGCGTACCTTTTCCGATCCTTGAAATTCTTCTCGTAGTATATCCCAAGCCCCTTTTGCAGTCCTTGCTCCAATTATTCTTGAAAATACGGTTTCCGAGAGTGCTTGCTAGATAAAATATAGCGCCCTTGCATCCTTTTGTAGTTGATCCTTCGAAACACTTGCACCTTCTGGCGGAGCCTCGCAACCTTTTTCCACGATGTCCCATAAGTCTTGGGCCATCAAGAATGTAGTCATTTTTATGCTCCAAAAGTTATAGTTGTTCCCATCAAAAATGGGGATGGGAAATGAGGATGAGGTAGAGTTGGCCATGGTTTAGTTAGTGGGTATTTGGAAAGGGTAGTTTTAGGAATGGGTAGGTAGGACAAACGCCCAATACCAACCAAAGACGTGGCTCTGATACCACTGTTGGTGTTTGTGCGGAAGCGTGTGTTAATGTGTGTGCAAGGGAGTGTTAGAAGAGAGGACAAGGGAACAAAAAAGAACTTTTTTTATTATTGATTGTAGTACAAAGGGAAGGGGAGGAGCTTGCTTACACTTGTTGGTCTTGCAACACTCTCTTTGCCCCCTACAATGCATGTTCTCCATCTCACTCGTTTTGAAGCAGAGGCAGAGGCCGCCCGGTGGTTCATTGGACGAGCCACTGCGCCCTCGCTCGACCGATGAACCACCGCGCCCGACCAATGAACTCCGCGATGACGATAGAAGCAACCTTTTGAGGCGGAGGTGGAGTTGGTTTGTTGGACAAGCCACCGCACTCGACCAATGAACTTCGCGATGGCAAAGGCAACTTCCAGGCATAGCCGCCATGGTGGTTCGTCGGTCGGACGAGGGCTCGATGGGAGCAAGAGGAGGTGGCGAAGAGAGAGAGAGAGTCGGGTGAGATAGAGCGTGAGAGGAGAGAGAGCGTCAAGGGGAGGCAGAAGAGAGAGAAAAGCGTGCACTGCAGGGGTGCACGTGCAGAGAGAAGGGAGAGAGGAGAGAGAAGAGTTTTCAATGCCTTGACAATTGGAGCCCACACGCGACAGGTGTTGTGCTCTTAAAGAGTCTTCTTATTTGCCACGCTGGCACATGAAAGGTATCCAATATTTTCTCCTTGCTTGGGGCAGTTCTAAATAAAATCTACTGTGAAATGAGAATGATCTCAATTTTAAAAAAAAAAGGGGGAAGAAATTTCTCAAAAGGTCGCAAGAGAAACCGGCACAAGAGGAGATGATTGGGGCTCAAGGGAGTTTAAGGGGGCAATGGATTAGAGTAGACTTCATTCGAGGCTGTTCTAAATTTGGGCTCGACTCAACTCGTAAAACTCAAAGCTAAAATGCTTGACTTGAGCTCAATCACGTACTTTTTATCCTACTTAAATTTGGTTCAATAGGAAACTCGACATTCTTGACTTGACTCGGTTTCACTTGATTTTAAGAATATAAACTCAACATACTCAATTTTTATCAGTCACATCGAATTCACCTCGGCTCAGCTCGAAATGCTAAAGAGTGAAAATGTGGTTATATTTTGGAAAGTATTATTGTAAGTATATTTAACATTATCTGTCACCAAGATAAAATTGTGCTACTTAATTAGGCTCGCGAGCAGGGCGGCCTTGCCATCTTGATGTCGACCTTAACACGATAGCCTATTCTTGGTGTTCGCAACCTTGTCCCCTACCATTTGCCATCCCTCTCCTCGCGCCCCCTTTTATGTTTGTAGAGAGCAAGCCGTGCGAGGCAGCCCTTACACAAAATAGGCCACAACCTGCCGGAGAGAGAGAGAGTCTTAGGCATAAAAAAGATAGAGATACGTGAATTGAAAGTACCAAAACTTTTTAAAATGCAATTAAGTCCTAAATTTATCACAAAAGTAAAATTGAGTCTTAAAACTTTTTAAAATTTTAATCGAGTCTTAAAATTTATTAAATTAGTCCAATCAAGTCCTATGTTAATGCACTTTTTGAAAAATTTAAGGTTCGATTGCATTTTTGTAATAATTTTTTGGACTTGATTATATTTTTATAATAAGTTTTATGGTTTCATTGTACTTTTTGAAAGTTTTAGAATTCAACTGAACTTTTATAATAAGTTTTAAGGATTTTCGATACATTTATCTCAAAAAGATAAAAGGAGAGAGACTTGCAACTTTTATGCAAAATAGGATTGAGGAGGAGGAAGGGAGAGAGAGAGAGAGATAGAGAGAGAATATGGTGGGATCGACTCACTAAATGAGGAGAAGAGAGAGTGAAGATTGAGTGTAAGATTGTATTGTGTGATTGAGTATGCAAATGTACGTGAAATCACCAATATGAGAATAGCACATTATCTACTATTCAAGTACCGGCAAATATATTGTGTGAGTGACTTTCAGTGCGCTTATCTTAAAAAGATAAAAAGAGAGAGACTTGTGACATTTATGAGAAATAGGAGGGAGAGGGAGAGGGTGAGTGTTGGGATCAACTCACAAAATGAGAAGAAGAGAATCAGGGTTAAGTGGAAGAACCGCGAACACAAAAGCATTATCTTCCGTTCAAGCACCGACTAATTCCTGTCCTCGCGGTTTACACGCCAATCGGGAACTTTAACATGGAGTGTCGTTGTCCATGAAATTGTACACCATCGACTTACTTTCATCAACTCGGCTAAACCACTTCTGACACTCTTCTTCTGACGAAACAGACCGGACATTGTTTTGCCCACGTTGTATTGCCCCTCAAACAGACCCCAGCGCACACTTCCATGGTGGGGGTCACTATACAAGTCGGTCAGCGCTCAGAATTCGTAGCCCTCCATGTATTGAATCCAAATAATGTCATCTCACATTGTCAGTCGTTGACCATAATACTTTCTTTTTCACGAAAGTACGAAAACAGCAATGCCATTCACATGCAAGAACTGGAAAAGCAAGGAACGTCTTGAAGATGCGGAAGGATAGCGAGCCTGATTGTTGTGCACATAACCAGAACTTTTGACCTGTTTAAAAGACTTAATTTATAAGTTCGATGAGGCAAAGTCAACGCCCTTTGCGTACGAACTGGTGTGATCGCTACCTGTCAAAAGGGCAGATTGTGGCGAAAGCTTCATTTGAGTTGTACAAGGTCGGTGGGCTGATGATGGTACGATACAACATGGCTTGACAGGGAGGCAAAGGAGAACCTATTTATGATGGCAAGTCGGGGGTACTCTAAGCTCACCATATTATCATCTCATCTATCTCTTCAACATCTGCTCATCGATATCTGCAGCAACTCCCCTAGTTACTGAAGCACGTTGAGATTTCTCTCCATTTTCGGAAGAAGAATGTCAACGGTGAGTACTCTTGTCGAATGTCCTAAGACCTGCAGTAAACATATCCATCATCTTCACCGTCATCACCCGAGCGCATTATGTTTATTAATTTTAGGCCCCAAATGCATGTAAGCCGCACATATTTTGTTCAGATATCCGCGTAAGTAATCACCAGTTAATTAGCTTGTGCAAACCGTTCGGTTTTGTAAAATGAGTCCTGGCATCGACAGCTTCTTTTGCAAAGGTCTGTTGCTCTATGTCGATGTAAGCTTATCAGCTTGCGAATTGTTCTTAGATTATAGAGATGCGAGTGCACATGGATTGCCCCGGTTGCGAGAGCAAGGTCAGGAGTAAGCTGGAGAAACTTAAAGGTATGTATGCAGACTTTTTGCACCAACATCAACTTGGCCTTTCACGTCCTAACGAAGTACTAAATTGATTCTTACTCTCATGAAATCTCCAGGTGTGGACACGGTCGAAATAGACATGACCCTGCAAAAGGTGACGGTCACCGGATGGGCCGACCAGAAAAAGGTTCTGAAGGCAGTGAGGAGGACCGGAAGGAGGGCTGAGCTTTGGGAACTGCCGTATAACCCGGTGCTCGATACCTCCGGCGCGCTGGTCAGTCAACACCAAATCAATGGCCCTCTCACATACCATGCTCCGCAACCTTCATCTCTTTATAACTACTATAAGCATGGATATGATAGTAGTGAGCCTAGGTACTACCATCAGCATCCAGGGCATACCATGGTTTTCAGTCACCAGACTGGTGCGACATTTAGCGATGAGAACCCTAATGCTTGTAGTGTAATGTGACCATAGAAGTCAGATATGGATATCGCTTGTAGTGACACTGACACCGCGGTCCTATTTTTCATAAAGCGATGATTTGAAGCAAAATTGGAGTATAGGACTTAATGGTCTCTGGATTTGTCTGCTACAATTTGGCATATGTTTGGAAAGGATATGAAGTATCATCTTGGGAAATCATGAATTACTTTTTTTAGCTCCTGCTATTATGTATGTTTGCAAAATCATGGGCCCGGCCTAGTGCATGGCTCGTACCAAGCTGGGCCAATATGACTTGTCGGGCCGGCCTGGTACGGCCCGTAGAGGGTCGAACCGTGTTGGGCATGCTTGGGCCAGTCCGACACGTTTGACCCCATGGAACAGGCAATGGGATGGACATAAATGGGTGCTCCGATTCTTGTGTTTGATTGTATAGAGAACTTAATTGCTAAATCTGCCCCTTGAATCTGCATACATCCTCCAATGAGGAAGAATGTCTGTTTGATTAAGAATCTGCCCCTTTTGAATCGCATACATCCTCCAATGAGGAAGAATGTCTGATTTTTATTAAATTAAAAAACAAAAAAAACATTTGATTAACGAGTGAGATTGCGAATCGGCAATTGACTGGTAGCAGAAAAGGAATCAAGGTTGGAGTAATGGCTTTCTGTCCACCGAACACGATCTATATAGTCTTGCACCGACCACGGATCCAATGAAGAATCGCTTATTCGCGCATGAGAATTTTGTTGGACAAGTTCCGCTCCAGTAAAATCATCCCTTTCTCCATTTCAGTTTGGTTGCTTCAAGTAGGAAGAGGATCTGTGCTCTCTTTTTTTCTACTTGCAAGGCTGCATGATGGTGACCAGACAACGTTCGGTTCTAAGGATAAATCCATGCGGATAGATTCCGGGCTACATGGTGAAAGCAATCACCTGAATCTAACCACTTCATGCAGAGAGAGAGAGAGAGAGAGAGAGAGAGAAAATGGAAGCAAATGTCCAAATTGATTAGAGACAAAGCAGGCGAATTTGTCCTCAGCAAGGATCTCTATCGTTCTCTGTCCATATGAACGTATACTTTCGGTTTGTTCTTAATCCATCAGTATCTTCTGCCACCAGCGTTTCCTCAGTAGATTCTGCTTTAGGAGTCTCTGCTATTCCACGCATCTAAACCAAACCTTGGTGCGTTTCACTTAAAAATTCACTATAAATAAAAATATTTTCTATGAAAATCAATTTCAAAGAAAATTGCTACTTTTTATTTGTTTCATGATTTATGAAAAATGAAAAATTGTCCGATATTTCACTTTCGTTGACTCAATCATAAATTATTTTTTTTTTGGGTCAAAAGTATCATTTCATTTATTGCCATAAAAAAATAAGAGAGAAACAACACAATCCA
This sequence comes from Eucalyptus tenuipes, assembly GCA_014182365.1. Lineage (NCBI taxonomy): Eukaryota > Viridiplantae > Streptophyta > Magnoliopsida > Myrtales > Myrtaceae > Eucalyptus > Eucalyptus tenuipes. Next base: position 8,588,235 of record CM024547.1, on the reverse strand, counting down.
ACTAAATTTCAAATAGTTTCAAAGCAAAACAAGCTCAAGATAAGGAGATGAATTATCATAATATACATGAGCACACATATGACTATGAGAGCAAAATCTTCACTAAATTTTTCCAATCTTCCATGAAACCCAACTTGTACTAAACCCAAGGGAAGCGAAATCCTGAAAACATAAATGCAAAAATCGCTAGATTTAGATTGGATTGAGATAGAAACCTCCCCAAAGCTGGAGAGAAAAATTTCTGCATCCAAATTCAAATTAGAAGAGAAAAGCTCCCAAAACATGAGGGAATCAAGGAAAAGAAAATAGATAATTGAATGGGTCAAAGTAAAAGGAAGGGAGGGGAGATCTAGCTCAAACCCTCCCCTTTTGAAAAAGCAACTATTTTAATTTTGCTAATTAAATTTTAAACATTTTTATGTTTTACCAATTGAATCAATTTAGCTAATTTTGACCAAAAAAAATCAGTTATGTAGACAATTTTAAATATTTAAAATTTTTTTTTTTCTTTTCTTTGTTTTTTTTTTCTAAGCCTAGCGAGAGTCGCTAGCCAACGCTACTTGTTCATAGGCAAGGGCAAGCCATGGATGAGGGTCATGAGACTCGGTGAGGGCCTTGCCTATGGTCGGTCGATGAGGGTGGCGACCCTCATTGGACTTGGCAAAAAAAAAAAAAGGAAAGAAAAAGAAAAGAAAAAAAATAAAAAATCATATTCATATTTCAATTTTTTTAAAAAAAAAATTATAAGAATTTGTTAATGTCAGGGTGGACTGTCCTACATGATACTACTATGATTTACATAAGCAATTTTTGGTTAAAATTGTCCAAACAAACTTAATTGACAAAACGTGAAAATATTTAGGAATTACATAGAAAAATAGAAAAATTAAGGATTGTATTAGTCAAAGTACAATATGTCTAGCACTTTTTAGACATTTTTTCCTTGTTAAAAATGATTTCCTTTTTACCAAAAGGGAAGTTGTTTTACCCTAATTTAAGCTTCTTCTTCTTTTTTTTCTTCTTTTTTGTGATAAAAAACGATTTTTGTAAATTGATGAATTTTTCATTATTTAAATAACAAAAAGTCGAAAAACAGTTTTATTTCAAATGAGTAGACTCTTAGATGCAATAAAATTTTTTCTTTGGCTCATCATACGTTCGTCCAAACGGACGTCATAACTTTCGAAAATCAAAAGTGGGCACATATGCAAAATCGAGGAAGTGAGGGACCAGTGAAATTAATTAGAATGTTTTTAAAGTGTCTAAGGTGATATCATTGAAATTCTTTTTTAAGAGCAAACAGTGAGAGAATCAAATTAAGCAAGTTGTCAAAAGCATCAATCTCGCCAGAAAAGCAAATCGAATTAGGACACACATAGCATGATCTTTTTTTTTTTTTTTTTAAAGGGATAAGACACAAATGATTCGTAAATTTTGATATAATGTATAATATAATTCCTGAATTTTAATTTATTTAATATGATACTAAACATTAGTCCGATATGTAATGTGGTTCCTTAACTTTTGGTATATATTTAATTTATTCTCTAAATTATATGAAAATATTCAATATCATCATTCAATTAATTCAATGCGAGAGATAATATTGAACATTTTTATATAATCCAACGACTAAATTAAATACTTATTAAAAGTTAATGTACCATATTGAATAAATTAAAAATGCAAGAATATATTGCATATTATGTTATAGTTTATGGACCATATCGAATAAATTAAAACTTCAGATATCATATTGCAAATTAAGTCAAAATTCGGGGACCATTTATGTCATCATCCTTTTATTTTTTTTTTAATCTTAGTCTAGTTTTGACTCGAATTAAACAAAAAAGCCGATCGATTCATATTTTATATTAGGTTATAATTCACGAATCATATCGAACAAATTAAAAATTCAACCATCGCATTGAAAAATAAGTCAAAATTCGGAAAACATTGATATCGACATGCTATTTTTTTAATCTTAGTCTAGTTTTGACTTAGCGTAAACAAAAAAGATGCTCAATCATCCTATTTGTTTAATCATAGTCAAGTTTTGACTCGAATTAAGTAAAAAAGCCGCTCCATTCATGATATGCGACAATTGCCGTCTGCAATGGACCCAAGGCCTTCCTTCTAGGGGGAGAAAAATAATGTGATCAGGAAATAAGCAAAAACAGAAACGGACAAAGATGAAAATGGCCACGTCCGAAGCTATAAACAAGCGTGGAGAAAGAACTGCTCTCTCTGCGTCTCTTTCTCTTTCTCTCTCTCTGTCTGTCCGTTTCTGTCTGGGTATAATTCTTGATTCCCTGGGAGGTATAAAGAAAAGGGGAGAAGGGAAAGCGGGGCAGGCCCAGCAAAGCACCTTTTCCCTGGTCTCTATGGCCGGGCGCGGTTTAGACGGGGTTCCAATCAAAGCTTATAAATGCTGCAGGCCGTCTCGAGAGCAGACACCACCGTCTCCTAGGCCGCACGCTCAGCCATGAGCTGCCCTTCGTGCAATTCATGCAGCGCGAAGCCGGACCTGCCCGTCCTCGCCGTCGTCCTCGATTTGGACGGCACCCTCTTGGACACAGGTTGGCCGAGAAAGGCTCGTCTTTTCTCCTTCTTTCGAGCGTGATGGGCTCGTCTGACTCCTGGGTTTTTCTTCTTTTTTTGTTCTCTCTCTGTTTTCCGATGATCTTGGGTGTGTGTGATTTTGGGTTATGAGCAGAGGTGGGTGGAAAGGGGGCGTTGAGGGAATTCTTGGGCAAGTATGGCAAGGTGCTGGACGAGGGGAATGAGAAGAGATTGGGGAAGACCTTGAAGGAGACGGCCGTTGCCATGATCGCCGACTATGATCTTCCGCTGACTCCTGATCAGTATGTAGAAGAAATCGTGCCCATGTATCGTCAGGGGTAATCTCTCTCTCTCTCTCTCTCTCTCTCTCTCTCTCTCTCTATCTCTCTCGTGCTTGTACGTAGTAGGATGACATGGCGAGGCAAAATTAAGTCAGAGGTGCCGGAAATATGTGCAAACATGTGAAGCCTAGCGTATGTCTCGTGCTAGTTCTTCCTATATGACTGGTTTGGTATGGTATAATAAATCCAGGCTTTGAATTCTTGTATGTTGAGAGTTGGCTAGAGTCGAATCCCGCATTGATCTTTCTTTGTGGCAAATTAAGGTGGGCGAAGGCCAGAGCGCTTCCTGGTGCTAATCGACTTATCAAGCATCTCCAAAAATGCGGAGTGCCGTTTGCTCTTGCTTCGAACTCCTTGAGAGAATACATCGATGCAAAGATATGTCGCCAACAAGGTTTGTCTTCTCAATTTTTATTTTTTATTTTTATTTTGAATTAGGTGTATTTTGATAATAAAGGAAGCATATAGTTCTTTCATCTTTAAATTTCAGCTGTAATAGTGCATATCTGAATCCTGGGTGTCCAATCACGAAAAGCTGTGCTGAGTTTGGTTGTTTTGCGAATTTATGACATCTTCTGTTAAAAAAAAAAAAAAAAAAAAACAGGGCAATAACCGGGGGGGTCGTATGTGGAATGGGACTCGACTGACTATGTGGAATGTTGACTGACTTGACTGACTATATTGCCAATGTAAATAGATTTTAGTTGGGGTTTTTCTTTAATTCATAATCAACGTGGACTATTGGTGATGTTGTTGGTTCTGACATTGTTAGCTGAAAGAAAGATGCGACTCATACTGGAATGCCAGAGGGCATGACATTTGAGTTGGAATGAGGCACTGCCATTACAGTGGACATAATGGTTTTGTGAGTCAAACATGGGTGGTTGCTTGAAGCATTCATGAATGGTATAGTGGAAACATGAGAGCTAGCAGGTGGCTCATAAGTCTCTTCTGTATGGAAAGTTCTCTGCAAATGCTATGTTAATGGACAGTGAATGTCAATCTTATCATAGATCAGGTTTTCCCATTGGGTTTCCTGTCTTTTGTCAGTCGTGTTGCCTTAGACAAAATCCATGTTGACCCCACTGGTCCATTTCATCCTTCTACCTAAGCCATATATTTGTCTTTGACTTTATAGGTTGGAAAGAGTGCTTCTCCATTATTGTTGGGAGCGATGAGGTTCAGTCAGGGAAGCCATCTCCAGATTTGTAAGATTTCTAACTTTTCCAATTTCAGTGCAAATAAAGTCACTGAACTTAATAAAAATAAAGAAGAAGACATGCTTCCTGGAACATCTCACTGAAAACTTGGGCATCCTGTTCTTATTACCCTACGACTGCATAAAAGCGGCATGGCAAAATGCTGAGCCACATGGGACTAAGATGATTGTCTAAAAGATTTTTTTTTTTTTTTTTGCCCAAACAAGACTTTTTTTTTGGTTGGACCCAAAAAAGACTTGACGATGTAAACTACATTGTTTCAACATCACAGTATGACATCACGTGCACTTCTTTCCTCAGCCTTTTGTGAAAGAACAGATCAAACTAACAGGCTTCATGCTGCTTGCAGATTCATAGAAGCTGCAAGAAGATTGGGGATGAATGCAACTCGTTGCCTAGTGATTGAGGACTCCATGTAAGTTACTTTCTTAAGAGTGTTCTTGTTCTTGTAGAAGGGGGGTATATGGGTTAAATAATCTAATAATACAAAATAGTTACTTAATCCACAGTTCTAATATTGGATATTAATTTTCGGAGAACCTTGTTGTTGAAGCCCTAGAAGCAAAATAAATAGTACTAGGATATAGATGCATGCTCATTACTGTCCTACTTTTGATAGATGAAGCCCATGCTATAACAGTCAAGCAGAACTTTCAAGGATGGACTGGATTATGAGTAACTATTGGTGATAACTTGATGCTTATGAAAATGTGAATCCTTGCACAAACAGCCTTTTGTTGCAACTTTGTTCCCCCCTTTTCTTGCTACTACTTTCTCATAGCACTGCCAAGCTGTGAGACAATATTTTGCAACTGACTGTCTATGACAGGGTTGGTGTCCAAGCAGCCAAAGCCGCCAAAATGAAGGTAGTGGCAGTTCCTTCATATACTGAAGCTGACTGTTCTTCCATGGCTGATAGCGTGCTTCATTCACTTCTAGAATTTCAGCCTGAGCTATGGGGTCTCCCACCATTCGATGACTGTAGATACTTAATCACATCATTTTTTTTTTCCCAATAATTATCGTAAGTTATGGAATCAGCGAATCAAGCTCAATCTCATTGTTGCAGGGGTTAACAATGCACTGCCAATTGAAACAATGGTCTTGAGCTGTCAACACGTGAATGGTTCATTATATGAAATTGAAGGTTTGTGAAAACTTAAATTTCTTCTGTTCTATCTCTGGTGTTGACAAAATTAAATTAGCTCCATGAGGTTTATTGTTCCAAGTTCCTGGTGTAATCAAGATGCTGTCCAATTCTGGCCAGTAGTCAACCATGTATTAGCGGGCAGTCTAATCCGATACCTTATGCTTTTGTTGTCCAGTTCATGTTGAATGAAACTTAGAGAACCTGATGTGTGACTAGACCTATCACCAATTTCAGAAAGTCTAATGTGGTTTATATTTTCTGATGTCCATCGACCAGAGGATGGGATGTATGCTCTTCCAGCTCAAGCCGCAGGAGTTTACTTTGGTTGGGCCCAAATCGGCCCCTATACAATCTTTAAGGCTGTGGTTGGCATCATATTTGATTCTCCAATTGCCGTGAGGAAACTTGTGGGTGATCAATGCACTCTTAATAGACACGTTTTCAAGTTACTTCTCAGAATCTATCAGCAACTTGAATATAACCGTAGTACCGTTTCACCTTTTCTTTTGCAGCACTTGTGTTTGATCGATGGAAGCGTTGATCACGTGTCTGATCAGCATGTGCAGCTTTCCCTTGTGGGCTTCATACGTGGTTTTGGGTCAAAGGTAACTTTTCATGACAGGGCGATGGCATGTTTCCTGTCGAATAGTATGAGATTACCTGAAAACATATATGTGCAAGTATGCTTTGCTAAATTGTTCTAGAATATCTGTGACTTTCGAGTATGGGAGAATGGTTCTAATGGCTTTTGTTTGAGAAATGAGTGTGGATAAGAGTTTCTCTGTGTGGACAAGGTTGAGCAGGTCTGCTTGATCCATCTGTGTGCTAATGCATTTTCCTGTGTCTGTACTGATCACAAATCATCTATGCCATAATGAAAGTACAATGGTGCTCAATTTTTGTAGTGCATTAAGGAGTTCTTTGAAACTCTCGCAGCTTTCACTTCTCACGAGGGACTACTACTTGTGCATGTAGGACGTCGTGTTGATGGACAAAATAATAGACAAACGAGACAAGTCCATCGCCGGTTCTTCTTTAGAGCTGCCAGAGTTCACACGCTGCAGCAACCCATCTTTCAGTGATTCGAAAATATGAAGTTCTCTTACCCCCTTAATACACTATTAGGTCAAACTGATCCAGCGGAGATGACGACTGGAGCAGCCTAAAATTGCGGTCTTGTTGACTCAATTGTTTCGGGACAAACCTGATAAAAGGACCAGATTCTTCGGGTTGATTTTTTCAATCACATAATGTATTTGACATCGATGTAGTTCGACAATTACAGTCTATTATTACCACATTTTCACAGCGAGATTAATCTCCTTTGTTATGAAGTGGAAAATGTGTGCATCTTGTTTGTTGAGATGAGACCGATGAGCATTCAAATCTTCTCCAGAACTTCACGATGGCCAAGAGGCCAAGCAGCCCCTGGTTGTTAGTTTTTCTTACTGCTGCTGCAGATGCAACTCCCGATCTGAGGACGACCTACTCTACGTATTGCACCTCGGCACGAACTGAAGACTTTTACTAGAAAGATCACGGTGAATCGCAGTTCTCTCTCTCTCTCTCTCTCTCTCTCTCTCTCTCTTGGAAGCCTAAAATCAGCAATCACAATGTAGGCATGGAAAATTCTTAACTTTTGCTGTTAACGGCGATGGTGAGTACGGTGCAAGATCAAATGATTTTGCATTCCACTCTTCAAATTACAGAGCCGATTGTGATGCAAACTTGTGTCGATTGAATTGAATGATGCAAGAAGCATCGGTTAAAACACGGAACCCTCGACATCAGATCAGCAAATGATTCGTAATTCGGGGAAATCATGAACTGCAAAAAGTCACGTAAGCTTTTCATGAGAAAATGTAGTGCACGTATGCGATCGTAGAATCGAGTAGAGAAGCGACCGCGTCGTTGATGCGCCGAAACTACACCCCGTCCTTTGCAGAACTGCAAAAAACATCAAAAAAGCTGCCCGAATGCGCTTGTGATCGTCACGGCAACGCGGAAACCACGACCAAAACGTAGCCAAAGATATAAGAATCACCTGTCACCACGGATTCCCATGTCCAGCTGATTCGACCAGGAGCAGTCACCGTCGACGCTGCTGGTGGAACCACCGGCATTCACCTCTTTCAATGGCTTCCTCTTCAGAGCATTTTCTCCCGCGCTGCCGCCGCCACTGCTCGTCTCCGAGCCTGAAGAAGCGGTTCTCTTACGACCGAAGGCACCATCGCCTTTCTTTGGCTCCCTCTTTGGAGCATTTTCTCCCGCGCTGCCGCCGCCACCGCTCGTCTCCGAGCCTGAAGAAGCGGTTCTCTTACAACCGAAGGCACCATCGCCTTTCTTCTCCGGTCTCCCCTGGCGTTTGGAGCCATCGTCCGGCGCCGACGGACGGTCCTCCTTGCCGAAGTTCTCGACGGAGGTGATGACACACTCGTGCCATCCGAGCTCGTCGACGTCGGCGATCGCTTCCGCAAGAGAAAGCCGCACGTCGCGCGACGAGACGTTCTCGTTCAGCGTGGACCGCGAGGGATCCACGAGCTCGATCGCCTCCACAGCATCCAACAGCGCTCTCTGCGACGGATTGACAATTCAGCTCCAGGCAGATTTTTCCAACTTCCCGCTCACAAAAGGCCGGAGGCAAAACAAACGATTCGACCTCAAGCGCAGACGAAGAAACACCTCATCGTTCATCACGATTCACCCGATCAAAGTACTTAATCGAGCTCTCATGTCAATCGAACGCAACACGGAGCTCGATCATCCTAATCCAGCTTCGCTTAACGATCCTCACGAGGCCAAAAAAAAAAAAAAAAAAAAAGGCGGAGAGCAACCTTACTCGACATGCGAATCGCTAATCCTCACGAGCTAAGCAGATGCTAAAATCAGCAAACGTCCGGGTACAGCAAAACGCGCAGAGCATCGGAGCCAGTGAGGAGACGGGAGTTTAGGAATTCACCTTGGGGAGGCTGTGGATCTTCCTGAACCCGTGCATCTGGATGATCTGCAAAAGAGACAAAAGCGATACCGATAGGCATCAGGCATCGGAATCGAGCTCTACGGCCGCCGGAAAACGACTGGAGGCCGGGACGGGAGCGGCGGTCGGGCTCTCCGTCCGCCGCACCGCCTTTCGGCCGTTCCGAGAACACAGAGAGACGGAGAGGGACCTGATTGAGGGAGCTGATGGTGAGGTCATCGCGTTTGTGGGAGTGGAGGAAGTCCAGGTACTCCTCCAGCGAGAGCTGGTCTTTTGTCTTCTTCGTCTTCGCCTTCCCTTGCATTCTCCCGGATTTCACCCCCCCTCCTCTCTCCTTCGGCGTGATGGGGTTCGTTTTGGTACGACTACGAGGGGTATTTATACGGTGGGATGATGCGCGCGCGCGCCAGCGCTAGGTGGGTCCCGCCGAGCGCTTTCCGGTCCAATAAGAGCTGAGCGCACGTGTGATCGGAGCAGGCGATGCGAACTTGCAAACGCGAGAGGAAAGGATCCGATTCGGCCTTTTCCATCCGATGGCCATCCCGGCTGAATTTTGCCGCGGCTCGTTTTTGGCAATCCTGAAACTGGTCCTTGTAAGATCACGGTCGAGTTAATTTTCGGCGGATGGATGTTTATTCGGAGAGAAAGAGAACGGAAAGAGAGCGGGGGAGGGTCGTGGACCTTTGCCGGGATTTGTGGGAGGGGACCGTGGCACTTGCTATGTGTCGAGAGAGCCTCCCTTGCCCTCGGGGCGGCTTTTCGTGCGGGGTTCGACCTACCTCTCGCGCGGAGGCAATCGCAAGGAGCCGCTCGGTCCTCGCTCTGTGGTTGGATGGCGGCCAAATTGGATTGCCTAGTCATCAGATGTGAGGCGGACCGAATCGACCGGAGGCATTAATTTTGATATCGCTCCCCTCGTATTTTTCTTTGTAGGATAGAAATGACGCACCTTGCCATATTGGCCCGTGCAATGCAAAGTCATCTCTCGCGAGAAGGGCCATCGTTGCAACGGACACAATTGGCTGGAGGTTCTCAATTCTTGAGTATATAAGATAATTGCATAAATGCTGTGACTTGGGTATGTATGGAGAGAAAGCTACATTAGCCGCCAAAGAGCATTTTTGAGGGTTTAGCATTAGTGGCACATTTTGTGTTAGGAACCGTACGTTTTCATTCGATACCTGCCTATTGAGTTGCGAATTCTTATCAACATCTTTGGCAATAGACAGCTTTAATTCACACCGTATATATCTGCTATTCTCACTAGGCAAATTGAAAGAGAAGGCACCGTCAGGAATTTGAATTCCGCAATGCTCATATCGAGAAATCAAATTATCGGTGCAATGGAATTAGCTTTGCTGTGCAGATCGACCAAAATATTTCATGCAAGAACTTAAAGAGCAGAAGAGCAACATATAAGCATCTGCAGATTGAACGTTACTGGAGAAATCAACCGAAAACATTGCTCGTCACCGTGATTACCAATCACAGCATACAGAAGAGGATGTGGAAAGCATTAGCGAATGGAAAGAATCTCAGTCTTCAACTCTTCTTGCAGAAATAAATGCCTGCACAAGTCGGAACCAGTGAACGGCTCGATCAAGCGTGCCATCAACACCAACACACATGATATGCCGAAATCCTCCAAATGGGTTTAGAATTCGATGAACGAATTGTGCCTGTCGCATATGGCGACGGGAAGAAAAGATTAGGAAACAAGATTAGGGTTTTTATAGAGTGAACCCTGAAACACTAGTACTTCTGCAAATCTTTTCCAAGAGCTCGACCGAACGTCGCCACATCCTCCAGACCAGCGTCAAGGGCATACGAGTGCGAAACAAAGATTCGATGCGATCCGACAGGAGTAAAGCCGGACTACTTGATCCTTCTCCAATCCGTTCCTCGCCACAAGGTCGACCCATCCTTGCCCTACTAGGTGATACACCGTCTCGCTCTTGTTCTTCAAGTCTAACCTCATCAGGCGCAAGTGGCAAGTCTCGCCCGACGGCCCCAGCAGCAAGACCTTCATCTCCGTCTGCGCCCCATTCTCGTCCCGCGTCTTGAGTACTTCCTTCTCGGCCTTCCCAAGAAACTTGGCCTGGAGTTGCGCCTTGGGCAGCGTGAGCCGGCGCGCGGGTGGGCTCACATCCATGAAGTCAAGCGGCTTCTCCATGAGAAGAACCATTTCGCACCCCTCGATCATGTCGCCGGTGGCGACACCAGGGAAGAAAGATCTCGGACTCTCTCACAAAGGGCGCTAGGGTCCTCGGATGAGGATGAAGCCGCTGCGGACGATTCTTGAGACCGGCGCGCTTCTTCCAGCGAAGCGGTTGCAGCAATCGTCAGTATATCCAAGTTCATCGTGTTCGCTTTGCTGCCGATCTTGACTCGTCCAGAGTAACCTTCGCGATCATCTGGAGAGAAAGCATCGCGGCGCACTATTTCTCCTTTTTCGAGATCACCGGGCTCTTGGTGATCGTCACCGGGAGAGGGAGTGTCCCGTATCTCGCCTTCTTCGAGTTCAGCATCAGAGCTTCGCCGGCTGTTTCTCCCGGAGCCGCTCGACATCTTCTTGCTTCTGTTTTCAGCGTCTCGAGCGGGGAAGCGTGATGCGGAATGGATCGTGAAAGTTTGGTTGAGAAAGATTGAGGAATGGATCGTGAAGGTTGGGAGTTATGTTCTATGGCGAAATGAAGAGCTTGTCGATGAGTAGTGCCCCTTTCTAACGGTAGTAACTGATCCGAGCAACGGTGGTTCAAGTCAAAAGTACTAAACCATTAATAAGCGAAGCAAATTACTGTTCAAAAAAATAAAATAAAAATAAGCGAAACAAATTCCACGTGGCAATTCGTAGGGAATTTAGAGATCGGAAATACTCGCGAGTTTTCCTTTTTTTGGTGGTAAAAGTTTTAAAAAAGATCCGTTTATTCAGATCACTGAATTTTGTATTTTGGGTTGGTAATTTGAAGGAGTAGTGGTAAATTTTTAATATTTTTAGGTAATTTTATATGTGTACCTTTCATTGTGTCCTTTGTTAATAACAACTCCATCTTCTTCAAGATTTTTAGGAAAATTGCATGACACGACTTAGTTTACTTTTACTAATTAAGTCATAACTCTTTCAATTTTGTCAATTGAATTATAAACATTTTGGCAATTTATTAATTGAGTCTATTCCGTCAATTTTGACTAGAAATTACTAACATAAATATCGCACAACCTATATTGTATGACCAGTACTTAACTAAACATTAAAAATAATATTTTCATAATTATTTGAATGTTTTGCCTTTTCTTTACTTTTTTTTGCCTTTGATTGAGGGTTGGCGAGGGCTGTGGTGCCTAGATCTTGTAAGAGCTCGCATGGTCTTGATTTGACATGCACGTGCGTCATGACCCTCGCCTAGGCCCTCAACGGCCATGACGAGTGCATTGGGCGAGGCCATGAGCCCTCACCTAGTGGCTGGCAGGGGTGGCACACCCTCGTCCGATGATGACGAGGGTCGATCGGCCACCCTTGCTGACCCTTAATTTAAAAAAAAAAGAAAAGAAAAGGAAAGAAGAAATCCAAAAAAAAAAAGAAAAAGTTTAAAATATTATTAAAATATGTCAATGTTAACGTCAATAGTGCCACAGTCCACACATTAGTAATTTTTGGTTAAAATTGATTAGATGAACTCAATTGATAAAATATCAAAATGTTTATGATTCAATTAATAAAAAGTGCAATAAATCTATGAACTTTTAGATGATTTTCCAAGTTATCTGCAGGGGCGTGCGCCTGCACACACGTAAGTGAAACCATTTGGACGCCAATGTTGAGATGATAACTATGGTTACCTCGATGGATGTTATTTGCCTCGTAAAGTGTAAGTGCTCCTACCCACAAAGAAGGCCGCAGAGACCAGGCCCGAACGACTGACCGTGCGACTCCACTGCTCCGCCTAGCGGCGCGAATCCATCCGCCGTTCGTGCCCTTGCGGACAAGCACCGGCGAAAGCGTTGGGGATGGCATACGAGGTATTAACCTAACTCAAGCTATTCATGAAAGCCTCATTCATTGAAATGAGGACATATAAAGAACCACAGGAGCTATGTAATTTCAGTATAAAGACATGCGGGGTTCGCATGGAGGATGGAATTGGCTCAAAGTAACACCGTTGCAGAATTCCGCAGCTCAATTCATGCGTTTGCCCTCCAGTTTACAAACCCGTCTTGCGAGCAGTATTGGTTGTTAATCGGTTCGAGACGGCTTCCGGAAATCGTGAGCGTGGAATTTCATTTCTGAGAAGGTTACATCCTAAAGAGCAAGGATCATGTTCGATCACCTCGAGATCAAAACCCTTAGAATTCAGACAACAGATCAATGTAATCAGAGGAAGCTGCATGACAGAGAGAGGGAAGCGGAGCGAGTCACGGGTAAAAAATGAGGATCGAGCAGTGAATATGTAAGCAATGATCTGGCCACAGAGATTGAAGGGCTAAAGATGATAAACCGGAGAATTTGAGGATGAATATGAATCAAGAGATAAAAGTTCTTCGCGAAAAGAATTGGAGTTATTTCACAATTCCTGAATTTAGGAGCTGAAAATTTATCTAAGGTTCCCTAAGTATATAATATAAAAGGAGCTTGATTATGTCACAGTAAAATTCCAGTGCCCGAGAGTCCTCCAGAAGCCAACTGCTTAGGACGATCAAGGACGATCCAGGCATTTGCCGCTTCCGACACAGCTAAATCTGCAGCCTTTCATGAACCATTGAACAAAATCGGATGATGGTTTGCATTTGCATTCCTAAAATTAATGGAGCATATCAAGACAATGGTCAGATTAACTCGCAAGCATGAGCAACACCAGTTCTGCACCTTCATAAAGTGAGACAGATTAGGCCCCTGTAAATCACAACATGAGGGGAAAAAACAGAGACTTTCCAAGTGATTTCTTCAAAAGTCGGTGAAAAATCTTGCGACTAGGATATATTGATGCAGCAGATGACCTAGAGCGAACGACTTCAAGCATATGGATGGGGAAAGCAGTTCAAACTTGTCAATGAAATTACGAGGTGGAAGAAAAAAGAACAAAGTAGTGACGAGATTGTGGCTCACCAGGGGATGGCGTTGCGGCTTTGGACTTAATTTAGACAACCCGACTAATTTACACCAGGTTTCGGATTATGACACTCATGCTGAGATGCCATCAATGCGACCTGCGCACGTCGTAGAGATTCAGCAATCTCGCTGTCTCCTGGACGATCTCTTCGCAGGACTTCATAGTCTCTTACGGATTCTTCCCACCGACCGAGCTACAGCATCAGAAAAGAATTCAGAGAGATGTGATTATAAAGCAAACAACGCCAGTGAACGGAAGATATTGATGCAGAAAGGAGAAGCAGATCTTAGAACCAGAAGACACCTAATTTACCTTTCCATTTGAGACAGCTCTCCGAAGAAGTGCCTTGGTGTAATTTGGTTGAATCATGAGAGCTTGGTTGCAGTCTTCAATGGATTTCTCCCACAGTCCAAGCTTAGACCAACAAACAGCTCTGTTGCAATAAAGAACCGAATTGCAATTATCATATTTGAGGCCTTCCCCATAAGCTGAACAGGCCTCGGCGAATCTTCCAGAGCTGAAAAGATCATTACCACGAGCACGAGTATTCGCCACCATCTTGACATTACTCAGCAGCAGTGCGATTTCCGCATTGCTATAATCAATGCGTCCAGCTTTCTCCACTGCTGTGACCGCACTATCGAACCTGCAAGACAGGACAACGATCTCTCAATTGCCAAGAATATATCACCCTTAATTCTCCAAATTCTGCATCAGGAACATACTTTCCCATTGCCATATCGACCTGGGACTGAACATAGAGCACGTATGCTTCGGCAACCATGCCACAGAACCTACTTTGAGGGTAGAAGGGCGAATTGGAGATAGCTTTCAGGCTCATCTCTGCATCTTGTAGTTTATGGAGCTTCAAGAGGGCTTCTGCTTTACAAGCAAGAAGCTGCAAAATTTCCACGTGATGGAGTCAACAAAAGTCCAGCTTTCGGTCTGGGAAATAAGCAAATTTGATCATTAGAGCTGGGGTTTTACCAGAGGAGAAGATTTAGCTCCTCCTTCCATTGCCGCATCGGATTCCTTGACTGCATTCTTCCAGTCTCCAATTTTTCTGGACTCAATGCAAAGGCTCAGATGCTTTTCCAGTGATTGCAGCTTACTCAGCTCACACGGATCGGGCTGCTGGCCGGGATAACAGAGGTGACGCCGCGCATTCTCAACCTGTCCTAGCCTTGGAAATACAGAAGCGCAGGATTGTGAATCAAGATTGTTGACAACTTTCAAACAAAGCATCCTTAACCAATACAGAAAACAGAGCAACTCGTGTCATTTTGCCATCACACGATTCCACATCAATTCAAAGATCAGGGAAACCAATTGGGGAAACCTACTGGAGAAAATCCAAAACGGTCAGCAGCAATAACTGAACTTTCTCCACACAAAAAGTCAACCTAATGGCAACTGCAGTTCCCGCTCACATAAGTAGCAATCAATCTAAACAGACCTATAGGAAAAGACCAATCAGGAAAAGCACAAAACTAATTCATCAAGAATTTGAGACCGGCTTTCTAGTGGGTCGATAGAAGTTAGACAACGAAAGCACAACAAGCTGATCACGACAAAAGCCTGCAGATAAATTCCACGGAAAAGTCTAAAAAAACTTGACAGAAAGAAACAGAGTTGTCCTGTAATAATCATAATCAAAATCGCGAAATTTGAAAAGCAAGCAAGATATCAAACGCAAGAAACTCGAATTCTAAATCGTGGACCGGATCAAAAGATATATACCTAAGATAAAGGGAAGCTAATCTCTGATGAGACCTTGCATGACCAGGGTCCAGCCTCACCGCTTCCTCGCACTCCCTCACCGCCTCGTCCAGCCTCCCTAAAGCCGTCAATGCCGCGGCCCGGTTGCTCCTATACGAGGCGTTGTCGGGCGAAATCGCAATGGCCCTGTCATACAACGACAGCGCGTCTTCGAATTTCCCTTTTCTGTACAGTTCATTCCCTGCGTTCTTCACATCCTCTGGATCTAAACTGGCCATTCCTCTCTTGACAACAGATTCGCCGGCTGATTTTCCGTTGCTCGTCTCCCCTGCATTTCCACCGCTCGTCTTCGGAGTACCGATGCCGCCCCGCATTATGCTTCCGTGGCCGTAGTTTCCGCTCCCGGAGCTCAACGTCGCCATTCTAATGCCATTCGCATTCGTTAGATTCGGCTTCGAAATCTTCCCGGACGGACAAATGTTGCCGCTCAAACCCACCACATTGACGTGGTGATTCGGCGACGCAATGCCGCCGCCGGTGGCAGTCGAATTCGGAGTCCACGTCCTGCTCGAGTAGATCAGCGGAGCCCCGGCGGAGGCGGATCGCCGATGACCCCGCCGCGGCGTCGAATGGAGAGTCTCCGCGTCGCTCGAAGCGCTCGCGCTCGTTTTGCCCGAGACCGAGCCGGAAGAGCTCGAGGAACCACTCGAGGTGGTGGTGGTCGCGCCGCCGCTGATCGAGCTCCGCACCATCAGCGGCGAGACGGGCGAGCCCAGATCGAGCTCCCGGTAGTCGGGCTTGTTCACCTCGCAACTCGCCGAGTCTGCGAACCGTGCCGCGAGCGAGCCAACGCCGCCGGCGTCCTCATCCCCGGCCGCCTTAGACATCGCCGCCTCCGCCGCCGCCGCCGCAGCACAGACTCAAGCTCGAAGGACCGCGAGTCGGGCCGCGCCGCACCGCCGCTTATCTCGCTAGATCCCGTCGACCCACGTTGGCTTCCGAGCAATGCGGGAGGTCGCGAACTAGCTGACGGCTAGAGAGAGAGAGAGAGAGAGAGAGAGAGAGACCGGGAGATTGGATCTCGCGGCAAGAAGCAGAGGAATGCAGGCGGCAGAAGGAGGAAGAACTCTGTAGAGAGAGAGAGAGAGAGAAGCTGCTTCTTAGCTTATGCTGCTGACGAACGATCTGCTCTCTCTCTCTCTCTTCCCCACTCCATGAAACTCGCTTCGTCTTCGAAGAGTCCCTGCTGCTTCTTCACGAGTCTCTCTCTCTCTGTGCGAGGAAGGAGGAGGAGAAGATGACGATGACGATGAGGATCGATTATGATTCTGTATGGGGGAAAATTTCAATTTTCGGTTTTTTTTGTATTATTTTATTATTTATGCCAGCCATTTTGGCCGCCGCATTTAATTTTTTTTTTGGGAAAAAGCGAAAAAAACCCCAAACTTCGCCGAAGTGACGATTTACCCCAAGCTTTGTTTTGTGACGTGAAAACCCCGAACTTTCGCAAACGCGACACATTTACCCCATTAAGGATATTTTCGTCTTTTTCTTTATTTTTTTCTTATTCTCTCTTCCCTCCGCCGGAGCCGAGGCGGAGCCCCGCCGCCGGCGTCCGGCGGCGCCCTCGCGGCGTCCCGGCGAGGGTCGCCCGCCCGAGCGGCTAGGGCGGCCCTCGCCGGCGCCCGGGCGGCGGCCCTCGCCGGCGTCGGGCGAGGACTCCTCGCCGGGACGCGGGCGAGGTGCCCTCGCCGGCGTCGGGCGAGGTGCTCGCCGCCGCCGGCGAGGGCCGCCCTCGCCGACGCCGGCGAGGGCCGCCCTCGCCCGACGCAGCGAGGGTGGCGAGGGCACCCTCGCCGACGCGGCGAGGGCGGCCCTCGCCGGATCCGGCGAGGGCACCCTCGCCGACGCCGGCGAGGGCACCCTCGCTGCGTCGGGGCGAGGGAGGCCCTCGCCCGACGCCGACGAGGGCCGCCCTCGCTGCGTCGGGCGAGGGGGTGCCCTCGCCTGCGTCGGGCCGCCCTCGCCGGACGCCGGCGAGGCCGCCCTCGCCGGACGCCGGCGAGGCTTCCCTCCGCCGGCGAAGAAAAAGAAAAAAAAAAAGAAAAAAGTTTTTAAAAGTAAAATGACCAAAATGCCCCTATGATTTAGGGTAAATGTGTCACACAAATGAAAGTTCGGGGTTTTTGTGTCACAAATAAAAGTTTGGGGTAAATGTGTCGCGGTTTCTGAAGTTCGGGGTTTTTCGCGTCACAAAACAAAGTTTGGGGTAAAATCTGTCACTCGGCAAAGTTTGGGGTTTTTTTTGGCTTTTTCCTTTTTTGTGAGGGTAATTTCCTTTTTTTAATTATTTATTACGGTACGGTCGTAGTTGTTAAAGGGGCAAGGCAAGTTGATGCCAAAATTGGCTCGTATAATTTTTAGTTGGTGTGCCCCGCGCCACCACAACTAACCATCGTTTATTCTTCATTGCTTAATTTATAATCAAAGTCTTAATTAAGGAAAAATTTCAAGTCTTCCAAATACGTATAAAATATACGGAATTATATACGATTGTCTAGTAACTTTTCGAATGTGAAATTGTATAATTTTTTTTACCTTAAAAAAAGATTAAAGTGAATCAGATTTAAGCTCTTCAAAATGTTGCTTCATTTGGCAAAATCGAAATGAGAGTTTATTTGTATGTAACTGTTACAAGTCTCTCGTGTTGGGATTTGTTATGAATGAAAAGTTAGCCATCCGAGAAATTACTGAAATGGCACTTTGTGAATTTCTCTTTAAGAATTTTTATTAATATGGGAAGAAATTAGATTTAGAAGTTCCTCCAAGCCCAGCGAGATATAAATAGAGAGCATTTAATTCAATGGCAAGGAGGAACAAGGAAAGGGACACCAAAAAGTGCATGAATTTGGATACATGTCTATTTATTTCTCCATTTATTAATTTATTTATTTTTAGAGAGAGAAAATGGAAAATGAATGGGGATTGCCTGGGGGACGTAAATGTGCCATGTACTTGGAATTGGAAAGGGTAGGGGGACCTTTCAATTTCTGGGAGTAGGGGGGGGGTTGAATAAAGTGATGACGTGGAATTTTACCCAAACTAGCACATCCTTCCATGCATTCCGTACTCCCCCAAAACTTCTCTACAGTTACGGAAGGCCTATGCAATTCTTTTTCTCTTTTGCCGACTTCCATGCCTTCCTGAATTAGCTGGACCGCAATGGATATTGCCCCCAAAATATTCACCAATTTAAAAATATGACTGGAATGAGGTGATAAAAATTTGTCCTTTATGGGGAAGTATGTACGGGATTATCTATTCCAAGGTGAGTTAATTTCCAGTCTATAATTGAGAATTCATTGTGTGATTTTTTTTTTCAAAACCGAGATCCAAATTGGTCGAGTTTTGGAATTGCCTTGGTCCGGTCTCCGGTTCCACCAAGGGATCGATCCATTTCATGAAAGCTGCGCCATTTCTTTGCAAAAATATTTATTGGTCGAGTGCATTTATTGTTATTTATTCATGTTGAAAATTACTTGATGGACGCAAAAGTAATTTTATTCATCTATTGAGAAAGGCTTCAAAATCAGTTTAGAGTTGGTTCATTCAACCTAGGAACTAGATTAGTTGTATTGGTTCCCGAGAAACTAGTTCGATCCTCGGTATTAAGGCCGAAAGTTGGTTCTAGGTTTGTAGAACTAGGAACCTAGCCATTTCTCCCAAGATCAAATATTGAAACTGACAAAAAAAAATAAACGAGGGAATTAATGTGGGAAATCACTAGTATTAGCTTGTGAGGCATTGTTTCATTTTTAGAAGAAATGATAAAAAAAATCCTCCTATTAAATAATGGTCGCCTCGGAAAAAATAAATCGGTGTCAAGGTAGAAAAGGCACAGAAAAAATGACCTGAGTTTTCTAAATGTGCCTATGGTGTTGCCCGGCTTTTGATTCTCGATTATCTTAAGACAAGAAATTGTAATTTCAACAAAAAAATTCATCTTCTGGGACGAATTTCATAGTCAAGTTTAGGACAACCGAGACAATGCATGTGGAAGGAAAAGTTGGTTTCAAGGGTAGGTTCGATGGTGATTCTTAGGTGACCGCTTGGGGAATTAGATGGCAATTAATGGAGATCATAGTGTATTCAATTTAGAAAAAGGTCTACTAGAGTTAGGTAAGACATATGTGGGGAGGATAGCGTAACGAACTTTAACTATGGCCCCATATGTCTCTTGGACTCCTAGTAAAACAACTACGATACTCTATCCAAATATCATTACTGAGTTCTCTCTATCAGTGCCCCTGAAGAGTATTGCTTGGACATCTTGTTTGGAAAATGTCGATCATTCTTCTTCCTTGAAAGAAGTAGGATTCTTTCATTCCTTAGTGCTTGCCAGGAAAATTATTAAAAAAGTCTTAACCCTATTATACTTTCGCCAATTTAATCCTACACCTTTCAATTTTGGCAAATAAGTAATAAACCTTTTCGTGTTTTGTCAATATAGTCAACCCAGTTAATTTTAATTGGAAATCACTTACGATGGCATTTTTTTTTTCAATTTTTTATTGATTTTTTTGTATATATTTTAACTGTCCTCTTTTTTCTTTTCTTTATTTTCTTTTACATTTTTTCTCCACCGGTCGGACAAAGATGTATAAACATGTTAAGGAAAGCACTAATTTTTGGTAGAGTGATTTATTCCTTTTGTGCAAAGAAATCAATGAGCACTGTAATTAGTGTTTTTTTTTTAAAATTTTTTTTCCCAATACCCAAAAGAAAAGGTGGTCTTCGCAAAACAACACATTTGACGGTTCTTTAACAGCAGCAAGATAAACTTGGACCCGTTGAACAAGCAATCACAAGCCAAAGCGTAGGACCGGACGAGGAAAATAAAAGGAATCGAAGGGTAAAGTAACAGCTTCAAGGAATCGATTCTGTCAGTTCCACGCCTGTTTCAACCATCGTTCTTCGAGCAAAACAGGATCCCGCAACCCAAATCAATCCCGGAATCTCGTTTTTTGACTTCGGGGTGGACTCGACGGATAAAAACAATGCCGATCGGTCACTAATCTCGCCCTGCCCGCCCGCATGTCGTATGAACATGTTGCGTACAAGGATTGGATCGATCAGCGCTCCGGGTGTTGACAGCATCATTTCATGACTGAGCGAGTGGGTCATTCGGGGCCGAAAAAACATGAGGCGTGGTGGGTCATGTCGTGCGGTGCAAGTCCATGATGCGAGACTGTTTCCATTCTTGGTGGGCACGTTCTCATGGCGAAAGGCTGTGTGCATAGCTGTGTCCAGTTTTTCTCGACCCATCTCTTCTCATTCTGCCCCATCCCCATTGCCAACATTAATTTCCCCAAGAAGATAACTAAATACAAGGTTTTGTTATGACATTTTCCCGCTTAAAATCGAATAAGTCTTTTAACCCTGGAGAGAGAACAAAAGAAGCAAGAGACCAAGAACGCTAGAAGATCATCCGCCATACCTAATAGCGGAGCCTCGTATTCGTCTTCATTTTTCGCAGCAAGTTTTCTTTTTCGTGGCTTCTTCTGGGACATATTTTTGAGGCAGGAAAATGAATAGAAAATTGGGGGAAGTGTTGTGGGGGCGTGGGAGGGCGTTGGGCAAGCGACAGAACATTGGTGGCATAATGGAGAGACGAAGTGGGGTGAGGGGGTTTCTGACAGTTTTCGACATGTACAGATGGAATTGGAGGCAAGCTCCGATGTTCGACTGCCGCGCCAGCGGGGCCAGTCAGAGAACCCTATGTCCCCCAGACCCATGTAACTTACAATAAGATTTTAAGGGGAGATATTAAACATGGTCGTGAGGAGCTGCAACGTTCTTCTCGCTTGGCGACGTCTCTAGGGTTCACCATAAGTAATTCTCTCCCTAAAGAAGCGAACTCGCCTCTGGCGTCCCGGCAAAAGTCCCACATCTTTGTCCGGGTTTGCATATACTTTGCTAAGAGAATATGCTTAGGCATCAATGTCTGAGCCACTTGGGCCCTCTCCTTTCAGTCCGGAGCAATCCATCAAGGTCCTGGGAACATGCCGATTTGCGAGGAAAAGAAGGGGGCAAAAAAGGGTTAATCGCCATTGATTTTTCTTAGCTGGATTTCGTCCATGTCAGTCGAATGCTTTGGCAATACTGGGGGACGAAAGGTTTTGCGCGAGTCCAAAGTAATCTGATATGTGCTAGTGGTGTTTGGTCCTGCCAAATTGAATTCGGGGAAGAGTGGATTGACGCATTAAGATGAGTATTGCTTGTGATATAATGACTTATATTTAGTCAAAGTATTTGTTAAAGGGGAATTAGGCATATGACAATGTAATGTTCGTCACCATGTGCTAGTGAACGAATCTCGTAATAAGATTCTTTTATGCCAAAGAGACCACGCCACATTGCTAATGACCCATTTGCACATTTTCTTTTCCCAAATCTGTCTGAGATTAGCAGGGCCCGAAAGACTCCTCATGGTCTCGCACTATAATATCCCTCACGACCCCCCTCCCCCTCAATTTACTTTGTTAATCTACGCACCAATAGATAATTATTAATTAAGCATCTCCTAAAGCACAAAAAGCACCTCGGTCATTCTATATCTGGCAATATCTTGCTGTATTTCTCAGCGGTCCTTACCGAAAGGAATATGCCTTTCCCTATGTCGTAGATAGGCTCCACAGAGCTTAATTAAATCGAGAGGGGGATCATGGATACGGTCATATTTATGCCAAATCGAGTTATATTAATCAAATAACAGCATGCATGCCATCCGCTAAGTCCGATGAGCCAAAGGGGAAAGACAAACCTTCTAATTGGTCCCAGAAAGAGGAAGCTGAGATGATTACCCAAAGACAAAAATTAAGAGCCTACCTTACATGATTTAATTGCTCTTTCGTTATGGAACTTTTGCCTTTGGTTTTTGACCTTTGACTTTGAGTTGTTACTTTCGTTAACAATAAATACTTGGAAACCTCATATCACCTTTGACCTTTTTTACCCTATTTTCGAAAAAGATTATGGGTTTTCTATTATTATTAATAAAATCAAGGAGCAAAGGGTTTTTGGACTTGT
The DNA here is from genome assembly GCA_014182365.1 of Eucalyptus tenuipes. Lineage (NCBI taxonomy): Eukaryota > Viridiplantae > Streptophyta > Magnoliopsida > Myrtales > Myrtaceae > Eucalyptus > Eucalyptus tenuipes. The sequence goes on along the minus strand of CM024547.1, from coordinate 8,566,069 downwards.
GGCATAAGGTCAAGGAAAGGATGTGGATTGGGAGTACTTTCGCCATACGCGAGCGCACACGACTTGTGGAAGCGGGCCAAGAAACGAAAGGCCTTGAGCATTTATAATTGGAAGTGGATAACAAAGTTTCCTAAGCATGACCAACCAAAAAAGAAATCGGACATGTTTTTTTTTTTTTTTGGACACTATGTGCTATAAAAGCTTCTGTTTAACCATGTGGCGTCTCTTTTTCAAGCGAAAGAGATGGGACATGGCAATAGGCATGTAAGATGCACGTACCTCGCATGTGAGTTTAATGAGCATGAAAATTCGTTCTGGCCTCTCTGAAAATTGAAACTAGACTGGCTAAATGAGCGAGCTAAACCTAGGGGTCGTGTTGTGGTGGATAGTGGCCTCGGCCTCAAAATGTGGAGTTTTATAACAGCTCACGTGAGATCTATATTTCTTGATCCGAATAGATCTAAATCGTAGGCACAAAGGCTTGACTTGCCAAATTATGATTTGGAGAAGTTTGAACATAATCGTTGGCCGATTGAGCTAGGGTGTATTTGGACTAACCCAATCAATGGGTAGGTTTAGACAAATGGTTTCCTTATAGAGTTTGTACGAGCTCGCTGCATTTTCATAAATGGAAAAGGGTTTTGAATGTTGGACAAGTTTGGGCATCAATGTTTCAGGTCCAGTCTTGGGGCCAATTAGGATGAACATTTGAAACTAAATATATTGACAAGGATTGACTCTAGATAGGTTCATGATCCAATCTCACAGTTTCACTGAAAAACAGAAATTATCCGGGTCTCTCTATCTCTAGGTCTCATTTGTGTATAGGATGATGGATAAGCAAGCAAGCCACAGTTCTTTCCTAAGGGTAAAGGAGCTGGAGTAGTGAACTATAATTGTGAAAAGATTGGAAGATGTGGCAAGAAGAGCCGTGTAGAATTGTTCCGATGGTTCGATCTTTCCCAGTAAAATGAGGTCCATTTGAATTCTGAGCATTTTTACTCGAGAAAGGGGACTCTGAGCCTAAGTAGTCCTCAATCACCGATAGAATACAAGTATAATGACGGCAAGGTGAAAAGAACAATATTGGGAGGGGAATAATAGCTAGAAACGGATGCTAGTAACCTGTGGACTAAGAAGCAAAAGGAGGAATCTGTCAAAGGAGGGGCTCGGGTCTGATTGGCTATTGATGAAACAATAACTTAACAAGGTAATGATTGATAGCTAGTATGAGAGGATGGTCAACCACATTAGGACCAAAGCATGGCCCAGACTCCTATTAGAGGCAACAGTGGGGAATTTTCTGCATTAGGCCTAGCCTAATGGAGTAATGTCGCATGGAGGTAGAAGACCCATTGGTTGCGAACTTTTTAAGGATGAGAATTAATGATGTTATTTAGGGAACAGGCATTGCCAAACTCTATGCCAGCACCTACGTTAATACAGATGGTGCAAGCACTATTCAGAGTGATTGGGCATAAAGCATTTGCATATGGCTTTTTAAGTCCCTTGTCAAATTTGAGGGCCCAACCCTTGATAGGTTGTGAAAATTGCCAAGCTGGAGTACTATAAAGGCATAGAAAATTATCCAATGGAGTGGTGAAGTACGTAGAAATTGAGAAGAACACTAATGACAGAAGCACTGTTTTGGACCGTAGCAAGAGCACAAAAACCGGGTTTATTATTATAACTCTTTTGTAGTAGAAGCAGCTATCGGTTCTCAAGAAATGTATTGATATAACAAAAATAATTAAATGATTTAAATTGATTCTTTCTAGAGAATTAAATGGTCTTCTTGAACAAGCATTTTATTTGGTAGGTAATTTTGATGAAGCTATTGCCCTATGAACTTCAAAATAGAAAATAAGTTCAAGAAACGACCTTAAGTTTTTGCTTACTAACCCTCACTTCCATTACATTGATGTGGATTACCTCCGGAAATAGCAATAGAGCTTTTCCTGACATTTATAATTCGTTGGCTAATTAGGCAGCATCTTTCTTTAAACACGGACTTGTTTAGAGTAAAATTCAGGAAAAGAAGCCATTTGCATGGAAATACTGTAAAAATTTTATGCAGGGCAAGTCGTATTGCTGATTAGAGCTCCTACTCTGCGTCAGCGGCACCGATTCAATGCTTCCCTGACCATGTTCTCAAAAATTGGCTGCAATTTAAAACAAATCAATAATTTCAGTGGTCTATTTTGATTTTTATGTGTATGCACGGCATGTTATTTTCAAAAGATGTATGATCGTAACTAGTTTTATATTTTTCTTCAACCCTCAGTGAAGAGAACTTCGTCTTACCATCCTTTCAAATGATGAGTTATAAATTATGTCGGACATCACCCAGAAAATTAAATTGAGTTAATATATATGGGCGATGTCTAGCATAAAACCCACCAATCAAAAAGGTGGTGACAGGAAAACGGGACCCTTGTAATTACTCTTAAAATACCAAAGACTTAGTTCATGCTTGCAGACTTCATTGTATGGTTAAACCTAAAAACATATTCTGTGATCTATAGTCCACAGACCAAGACCATCTCAACCGATGACGATGCGATCTTCACTATGAAATCTGCCGAACGAACGGTTTTTTCTATAACCCATCCAATGACTTCTCTTTCAAGCCACCCACGTTCCACATCACAAAGGTAGCTCCTCTTTCTTGACTTCGGATGGCTCTGTGTCATTTGCTTGACTTGGACTTCTCGAAAAACGGCTCCAGCTCATCAAGTTCAATCCCGATACGTGTCTCTCTACGTGCCTCCTCTTTTCCATGGAGCCTTACCACCAAATGGCCACGGCCAAACCAAAATCTCCATCCATCGCCACACAGATTCTCTCGACTCGGGTACCGGATGGGGCCTTACCTATTACTAGTTCTTCTCATAATACAAGCCGGGATTAGTTGCCATGCCTGGAACAATCGCCTGTGTGCCCCTTCAGCATGCGGTGAGGTTGGCGACATTAGGTGTCCTTTCGATTGATGGACGACCCTAAAGGCTGTGGCGACAAGAGGTTCGAGTTAGCTTGTGAAGATAACCGCACAATACTGTCTTTGTTTGATGGCCAGTATCATGTGAAGTCGATGGACCCTTGGAATAACGAGAATACTGGGGTTACGGAAGTGGTTGATCTCGGGCTGCAGAAGAGCAATTGTTCTTCCCTTCCTCTCCGCCAGTTAATGCTCTCTAATTTCAGTAGTGAAACAATTGAATCGTACTACATAGGTTATATCCTTTCCAGGGTGACCATTTTGTCTTGCTAAAAAAAAGTGATATCTTCCTCATATATCGAAACCGAACTATGTATAGCAGTAAGCGGGTATTATTCATACGCTGTCATCAACTCAAAGGCATCGGATATTAAGGATCTTTGCACCATAACCACGTCAGTGCTTGCAGCAGAATATTTATGGTATAAAACAGAAGCATTGTCCCGGGAAAATCGCACAATCTCCTACGACGTCCACAATGTGATGGCTGACAGGTTTAATCTCTCATACTGGGTGTCGCTGCAGAAGAAAACATATCACTTTTGCTTCTTGGGCTTCCGGTACGGAGGGAAAAATCGCATATCCTACTGCTACTGTAAGCGTGCCTTTACATCAAAGTAGGTTACCTGATCATTGTGCTAATATTTGTTTGTACCTACAACTATTTTGCCTTGAAGCGAAGGACTGTGATTGACTGGTATGAAAATCAAAGTACCAGATGCAAGAAAAGTCTGTAGATCTCGCGACCATTGTGATTGGGTAAGCAAAACCGAATAAAATGAAGGGATCAAGAGGACATGCAAATAATTGGTTCACTGTGAAATACGGTCGTCGTTCTAGGAGAGAATGAGGATAGCAATCACGTTGTATTGTGTTATATTCCCGAAAATTTCTACACAAGCTCAAGGTACCTCATCTTTTGAACTGCATGTTGGGGAATAAAAAGTACGCAAAGAAGTTAATGGTGTGCTCCCTTGCTGAGGCTAAGGATATTTAGCAGTTATTAGCTTTATGAATTTTGCTTCGAATGTTGTTGATTTATACCTAGCTTTTTTCAGTTAATCAGGATGATAATACTTCTTTCCTTATACGTATTTTTCATTCATTGCTCAGCTAGTTCTGATATTATGTCTTAATTAATCTCTTGCTTTCTGTAGACAATTCTTCCTGGGGTACGAAGCTAAACGTTGCATTGAATAGAGTTCCTAATGTCGGCTTGTCTTCAGCATGGATGATTCTTTTCTTCACATCTACGAAACATTCGCTTACTATATGTGAAAAAAGCACTCTTTATTGTGCTTTGCACTAATCTTAAGGCAATTTTCTACACAGCTCACTTCTTGGCAGCAAAGTTCATATTCGGAGCCCCATGTGTGTTGACACTTCTAATTTATAAGTGAATGAGTAGGCACCAAGCAATGGATGCAAACATTGAAGAATTTCTACAAGCTCACAATAACTTTTTACCCATAAGATAGCTCTTACTTGGAAATCAAGAAGATCACAAAAAATTTCAAACACAAATTAGGTGAAGGGGGATATGGTTCCGTGTACGGAGGAGTACTTAGAAGTGGCAATGAAGTTGCGGTTAAGATTTTGAACAAATCAAAATCACAATGGCCAAGATTTTATGAGTGAAGTGGCCACAATTGGAAGGATCCACCATGTTAATGTGGTCCAATTTGGTTTTTACTTCAATTACTCCAAGCAAGCTCTTGTCTATATTTCATGCCAAATAGATCTTTGGATAAGCACATTTTGCATATGGATGGTGATAATTCTCTTGGTCATACGAAAATGTATGAGATTTCTCTTGGCATAGTTAGAGGGATAGAGCATCTATGTTGAAAATGTGACATGCAAATTTTGCACTTTGGCATCAAGCCTCACAATATTCTCCTAGACCAAAGTTTCACTCAAAAATTTCTGATTTTGGACTTGCAAGACTTTACCCACCAGTCACAACATAGTAATGTTGACTGTAGTAAGAGAAACTTTGGGATATATGGCACCTAAGCTATTTTATGATGGGCTTGCCACCATACTTGATCATTTTAATAATTTTTCAAATATTAAATGGTACTTTAATTTCATACTGCCAATAAGTAATTTTTTTTTTATTTAAAAAATTCAAACTTAACTACTTGAAACTTTGCATAATTCCGATGGATCTAAAAAATGGGGGAGTTCATCTTCGAAGGTTCCATTTGCTTTGCAGAAAATGTTGACATTCTTAAAATTGTTCTTTGAAAATCAATTTTCAAATGTGACATTCTTGAAAAATTTTTCAAGAAGTCATTTTCAAGAAAATAATAGTATTTTCCGTCATTTTGGTAGAGAAAATCTCATTTGGTCTGAAATTGAGGCACGATGATTGGTAGAGGAAGAAGGAAAAAGAAAAGAAAGAAAAAAAGAAAAGAAAAAAATAAAATATTTTAAAAATACTTTAAAAATTCGAAAATTTCTAAAATTTTTTTGGCCTCCATGGACCCAGGATGGGTGGTCGAGGACGAGGCTTAGCCTCGATATTACTGGGCTTGGCATCTCGGGCATAGGCTCGGGCACTGGTGTCCTAGGCTCGGCCTTGAAGGACTTAGGCGTAGCAGTTGAGGTCTCGGGCACGACTTAGATGGACCTAGCTAGGGCATTGGAGTCCCAAGAAGCTACCAAGGGCCCGAGAATGAGCGTTAGGATTTTTGTGCTTAAGCGTTGATACCTAATCATATTTTGAAAAATGAAGAATTTAAGCTTTGATAAAGAAACATTTTCCATTGATTAGGAAAATGTTTTTTGTTAACTTATTTTTTAAAACGAATAAAATTTTGAAAAATAAAGAAAAATGTTTTTTGTGAAACAATCAGAGCGTAAGTAGAGGTAACGAGTGTCTGGGGTTGAACTTCGTGAAATACGGGAGAAAAGCCGGCCGGCAAAGAAAGAATTGGAAGAGCATTTTCGTAACAGCGTTCTTCTCCCAATTTGTTTTCTCTATTTTATCATTTTTTTTTTATTTTTAAATAAAGTATGACGGGACTTTACCCAAATAGCAATTGTTTGCAAGTTCGATGCCTTCCTCAAATTAGTTGGTCATCGAATAATGCCGCCGAATTTATTGATTTACACGTGGATTATCGTTCGTAAAGGGAGGAAAATATGACAAGAATGAGGGAGCAAAATGTAATTAAAGGGGAAACAAAGAATGAGTAAATAACGTGAAACTATTTCATTTAGGACAACCAAGACCGAAATTGTGAAAAAGAAGTATTAGTTTCAAAACTGGTTCAATGGTGATTCTGTCGTGACGGCTTGATCACTTGTTCTGGTTTCATATATTTAATTTAGTGAAAGGTCTGCACAAATTAGGTTGATATAAAAGGCTATCAAACTTTAGTTATGGCTCAAGACGATACCATAGCTTTTTATCTTAGATAATGTCACCAACTAACTCGAAAGCTAAAGTGCGCATACAAATGCATAAAAAGAGGTTTCCGCTTCATGGCATGGTTTTCTCTAGTAGCGGCGAAAACTAACACTCATCGGATATACTATTATAGAGTGCTCTCTATTAAAGTCCTCAATGAGTATCACTTGAACTTGTAGTTCGCAAAATGCTGATCATTCTCTTTTAAGGAGAATTTTTCTTGCATAATCTACTCATCTTGCTTCCAACTAAAATTCCTCCCCCTCTACGGAGCTTGCCTCATTCAATGACATTAATTTCAATGACTTTTGATATGGCAAATTAGCAAACGTAACTCTTCCTTCTCTCTTCCTATTCAGTATTTCCTTTAACGAGCCATTTATTTCGCGACGATGTTACAATAATGTCATTAGTTGAATATAAAACCTTCTTATGTCACATAACAACAACAACTATAAATTTTTAACTGTTATTGAAGTCCCTTTTAACAGTATTATATGGTATGAACTAAGAACGTCGTTATTTTTTTAAGGATTTGTTTGAAATGGGATACAACAAAATATTTATATTAAAATACATACTCTAATTTACAAAAATGAAAATTATTCATGCCCTATGACGCAAGAGTGCTCTTGGTAATAATTATCATAAGAGTTAGGACATTACTAAGATAAATTGAACTTGATCATTTCACAACATATATTTATCATGACTTAAATCACATAATTGCCAACTCAATTCCATCAACATCGAAGGTCCATTTTCCATTGTTTTCTAACTAATGACAACCTTATCCGTTGTTATATGTATGAATGTCTTTAAAAAATCATTAACCTTTGGTAGAGTGGATTTCTCTTTTCTGCCAAGAAATTAGCGAGCAGTGTAATTAGTAGAACCAAAAGACCTCTTTTGACCTCTTAAAAAAAAAAAAAAAGAAGTCTTGACTATCTCTTTGAAAGTTTCTATAAACATGTCCTTTCTCAACACATTTAACCTAAACCATAAATTCAAAACCCTAAACCCTATAAAACAACACATGTGATGGTTTGTGAACAACAAGTACCCTTGGACTCGCTGAACGGGCAATCATAAGCTCAAGCATGTGTCAATTTCGTTCAACCATCGGTCTTTGAGCAAAATCGGTCCAAGCAAAGTTCATAACGTGGAACTATATGATGCAGAACGTTAAGGCTGCATAACTGAAACCAATAGGGAATCTCCTTTTTGACTTTGGGATTAACTTGATAGTTGAAAAATGCTAATTGTTCGGTAACATCATGTGGCATATCCATGACAATGTGGATAATCTCTCTCTTTTTTTTTTTTTTTGGCTGTTTGACAACATTATGACTCAGTGGGTCATGCGGTGTGGTGCAATTCCGTGGCAGGAACTGTTTCCATCCTTGGTGGACAAAGTCTCATTGTGAAAAGCTTTGTGTATAGCTGTGTCCAGTTATTTCCCACCATTGACAGCAATAATTATCCCAGAAAAGATACTAATAACAGCGGACCGCCGTCAACTATAATAACAAGACCTTTTCTTAATTTTTCCACCGAAAATAAATAATTTTTAACTAGAATTGAAGCATTTTTTCATGGAAGAAACATATGAAAAGAAATAAAAATAGAAACATAGGGCAATATCATATGCGGCATAACTGAGCGACGAAGTGGGGGAGGTTTCCGACATTGTCAAACATGTACAGATGGAATCGGAGGCAAGCTCCGATGTTCGAGTGGCGTGCCAGCTGGGCCAGTCAGAGAACCCTACGCGATCCCAAGCCATGTAACATCAATCAGATTTGGGAAAGATTTAAAATGGTGACGTCAGATTGGAAAACAGAATATTGAAAATACTTATCTTTTCCTATTAAAAGGGCGGCCGGAGCTCTTTGAGTGCTTGAGCTAATTCTTACTAGTGTGTTGATCTTCCGATTCGGTGCCCACCGCGTAAATAATAGAACATACAAGATCTTGACAGAAGATGCACATGTAAGTTATTCCGATTGAGACTTTTAAGTTAGAAAGATGGACAAATGTCATGAATATGTGTTAATGCATGTATATAATAATTTGTTAGCTCCGCATTAAGTGATTTATGACTACAATAAGTCTATTGTCTAATGCACATTATTATTCTTTTAGCATAAGGACCATTGCCCCCTTCTTTTTTTTTACTAATGAATACTCTTAAAATCCTAATAAAGAAATGATATTTGATAGACGATAACTGGCAAAGTTCACTTATATCGAAGTATGACGTAGGAAGAGGAATCCAAAATCACAATTATAATGTCCTAGAAAAGAAAGCGATGAGCCATCATGAGGTGCTAAAACTTCTTCTCTCTTGACGTCTCTAGGTCACAATCTGTCCCTCTCTAAAGAAGCAAACTTTCCTTGGCACGCCGGAAAAAGTTCCAACTTTGACCAGTAAAATTTTTATCAGGTTTGTGTATGCTTTTGTTAAATGAATATGCTTTAAACATCAATGTTTAGCCATTTGGGAGACAAACAAAGGAGCTCTTTCAACTCTATCACTCTCTTTTTGGTTAGTCTGCCGGAGCAATTGATCGATGGGGTCATCAATTCAGTTTTTTTTTCTTTTAGCTAGATTTTGTCTCGTGTCAATCCAATACATCATAATATTAGATACGAAAGGTTTTATGTGAATTGAAAGTAATCTAACATTTGCTAGTGGTGTTTAAGCCTACTAAATTTGATCCATGGAAGTGTGGATTGACGCATTAAGATAAGTACTGCTTATGGTGTTAAGAAATTACACTTAATCAAGTATTTATCAAGGGTGAATTAGGCATATGACATGTAATGTTGTTGCTACACACTTGTAAAAGAATCTCATAACAACATTCTTTTATGTCAGAAAGATCATGCCACATCGCTAATGACTCATTAGTTAAAAGACTAAACCGATTTGCGCGTTCTCTTTGTCAAATCTGTCTGAGATTAGGAGGGCCCATTTGAACGTCGGGCTTACGCATTGCCTAATTCAATTATTAACCAGCTCCTAAAGCACAAAAAGCACCTCAGCCATTCTATATTCGGCAATATCTTTCTGTATTTTTCAGTGGTCCTTAGTGAAAGCAATATGCCTCCCCTATGTCGTAGATAGGCTCCGCAAAGATAATCAAATCAAGAGGGTGATCATGGATACGGTCATATTTATGCCAATTTGAGTTATATTAATTTAAATTCCGACATGCATGTCATTTACTAAGTCCGATAGGCCAAATGCAAAAGACAAACCTTCTAACTCAGTCTCACAAACAGGAAGCTGAGATTATCCAGAGATAAAATTAAGAACCTGTCTAGCATGATTTAATTGCTTTTTTGTTATAAATTTTTTGGCTTTGGTTGTGACCTTTGACTTTAAATTTCGACTTTGGCAAACAATATGGACTTGAAAAGTTTGGAGATTTTCAAGCTATTATCTTACTTCGACCTCAGACAATGAAAATTAAAGAACTAAGCTCTGATGACATAGCGCGAGCAATATGGGCAAAACAAACTTCAACGTAAATCGCTAGGCCGACATTGATCTAACATGGGAATGTTTTGCAGATACATCGAGCATTTTCATAGACAACTTTGGAAAAAGCTTTTGGATATGAAGAGAACTTGCCGTTTTGCTCCCCAATCGTCTCGAATTCCCCATTGCAACCGGACAAAAACAATCGAGATCATCAAAAAAGAAAAGAAAAAAAATCAAAAGCCAACTGGCGACGACCCTTTTTTTTATTTTTATTTTTTTTAATTTCCCTTTATTCTCAAAGAAAAAATATTGGTTTTTCATTAAATCAGGCAAAGGGATTTTGGACTTGTGGCTTTAAGGCCAAGGAAACGATTTGGATTGGAGTACTTTAGCCACGCGCGAGGGCACACTATTTGCGGAAGCAGGTCATGAAACAAAAGGCCTTGACCATTTATAATTGGAAGTAGATAAGGAAGTTTCCCAAGTATGGCCAACCCAAAATACACAAACGATCCACGATTTCTTTTTGCATTTTGTGTGCTATAAAAACTTTATTTTATTTTATTTTTTTAAACCATGTGGCGTCTACTCTTCAGACCGAAAGAGAGGGGACGTGGCCCTAGGGATATGATGCACATGCCATGCTGTGAGTTTCATGAGTGCGAAATTTGTTTTTTGGGTTATCTAAAAAGGAAGTGTAAAAAATAGTCTCTAAACTTTAACTTAATTTACAATGTCGTCTTTGTATTTTTAATTTATTCAATATGATTCATGAACTATTGATAAGTATTCAATATAGTCCCTACGTTATATGAAAATATTTACCCTATCAATCACAACATAGTAACATTGGTTGCAACAAGGGGAATCTTAGGATATATGGCGTCAAAGTTATTCTATAAGGACATTGGCAGCGTTTCTGACAAAGCCAATATTTATAGTTTCAAGATGATGTTGATGGAAATGGCCAGTAGGAGAAATGTAAATGCAAATGCGGAGGATTCAAGTCAAATCTATTTTCTTTTGTGGGTTTATGATCAACTCGGCAAAGAAAAGAAAGTTGAAATGATAGATGCCACAGAAGAGGAAAGAGAGACAATAAGGAAGATGATAATTGTTGCTCTTTGGTTATAATTGAACCTTAATGATCGACCTTCGATGGGTTGCGTCCTTAATATGCTAGAAGGAGAATCGAAAAACTACAAGTTCCCCCAAAACCAGAATCGATAAACTACAAGTTCTCCCAAAACCACTTTTGTATCTGACGAAGACGCCGGTTGCTGATGTCGGTATCAAGATTGAACTTGAAACTCTTTCATCTTCTTCAAGTGTCCCAATAAGTTCTAGTAGTTACTAGTATCTGCACGGCAACATGATTCTGCACTCTTATTTTGTGTGATTTTTTCCTTCTTGTAGAAATTGAATCCAAAATAAAAGTAGTGCTATCACTTGTACTTGATTTTAGTGGTATAATCCTCGTGGCTATATATAGGTAGCCACTTTTTTTTTTTCCAAATGTGTTTATTTATTCGTTTTTTGGGACGAGGTTTTCTGTGAAAAAACGATTGGTCCTTTTGAGTCTCAGTGTCGATCTCTCCTCCGTTGTCCTAAAAGCTCGTACTTAAGAATACATGGCAAACATGTTTCAAAATAGAGTTACAAGTGATCAATATGGAGGAATGCGCGTGGAGAAAAATCAACTCGAGCATGGAAGTGAAGACAACTATTGTCACGCCCCGACCCTCGGTCTCGTGACCATCCTTCAACTTTGGTCGATTTTAAAATGCGATATCCTTAATTACATATCGCCGACCCTTTCATTTTTGATAGCACATGCGGAAGCAGTTATAAAAATCCCCAGACAATAAAGCAATGGGATATACAAGTAGGACTAGAAAATTTAACCTTAAAACCAACACCCTTATTTACATATACAAGTCATTCTAAAAGGTTGGTTTCTACTCAAATAGATTCTACAGCCAAAATCATCGATAGGATTGGCGACTCAATTCTCATCGTGGTCCTCCTACTGGATCATCCTCGTAGTTCTCCTCCGATACTCCTCTTCGAGTTCTTTCTCCTCGGGTTCTTCATCGGGTCCCGAAATGTTGTCCCCAAACCGGGATGAGACTATATCTCAGCAAGTTCTACCCCTAAGACCCGATTAGTAAACTAATACACCTTAGGGTTGCCTATGCACAACATGAGTCAAAGGACTTACCTTGGCCTCAGATTCCACCTGCATATTAGTACAAATCCAATAGACATCCAAGCAATCACATCACTGATCGAAGCATCGATCACATCGACCTAGTCGATTACGTCTCAATCAAACCATTCACCGGTCATTTCCATTAAATCAATCAATTCACAACATTAGATCAAAGTAATGATCAATCGACTTAGTCGATTACATATCAACAAGACCACTTCCGGTCATTTCAATTATTCCAACTCAATTCCCAATTATAAATCACGGTCCTTAGGACACAGCTTATTTATAGGTGGTAATCACGGCCCCACCGAGCAATTTTCTTAGATTTAGTGGCATCACGGCCCCACTCGGCAACTTTCAATTTGTAGTGGCATCACGGCCCCCACTCGGCAATTTTCAATATGTAGTGGCATCACGGCCCCACTCGGCAAATTTCAATATGTAGTGGCATCACGGCCCCACTCGGCAATTTTAGATTTAGTGGCATTATCAACCGATGCCCGGTTATTTTTTAATTGATTTTCCAAAACTATTCAATTTAGGAATAAATCCTAAAATCACTCATAAATTAATTTAGCACAAAATAAAGCTCAATTAAATAAACGGACTGCACCACGATCATCAGCATAAAATTCCGATCACCGGCCATCCCAGTTGAATTTCCGGAAAAATAAATAATTAAATAATTAATTTCGAAAATTAATAATTAATTCCTAAAAATTCCATTTAGGCCCGAATTGTCTAATTAACACCCGATAAGGGTCGGGAAAAATCCCAAGAAGCATCCAATAAATACTATAGGCAATTCTCTATCTAAGTACACTAACTATTTCACTAATATGCAATGCAATTCACTAATAATCCCTAATCCATTCTAATCTAACCACCTAATTACACTTAACTAACACTAATCAACCTTTAAGTGTAATTAGCAAAATAAGAAGGCATTAGTGAGTAAAACTCACTTGATTAAAAGTGAAGACCGGATCACTACGACGACGACACGACGGCGGCCGAAATCCAAACTTTCGGCGGCGTCGGCGGATACTCGGGCCGGCCCAAAAGCCTCGCAAGTCCACGGCAAATTGCTGGGCTTGGGCCTGCTTCAAGGGCTTCAAATGGACTGAAACAAAACTGAACTGGGCTTGCGAAATGGGCTGCTGGACTCACTTGGGCCGAGATGGGCTAAAGACTTGGGGCTGCTGCAATTTTTCTTGGGCTTCGAATGGCCCAACTGCTGGGCCGAATACTGCTGGAAATTGAAGATGGGCTGCGGCTTGAAGAAGATGCGCGGCCTGGAATTGCTGGACCAAAGACAGGCTGGAATTCGGTGGTCTTCACACGGCAAAATGGAGGCAACGACGAGGAAGCGAGGGGAGTTCGGTGGGTTCTGCTGGCGGTCAAAGATGGGGCGGGGCGATGGAGTTGCTTCGGCAACTTGTCTTCGTGCAGCGGGATGAAGAAGGCGGTGCAAGGTCAACAAACCAACTGAGGTGATGCAGGGTTGACTGACAGAAAACGTGGCAGCGGCTGGGTTGTTTTCGGTGAAGGAAGAAGCAAGATTGATGGAAGAATTTCTGCTGCTTGTTGACTCGTGAAGTGGCGTGACAAGCCGAGTGAAGATCGGTGGTGCTTCGGTGATTGAATCGTGGGCCGAGTGTCAACAAATCGGCAAGAAGACAAGAATGGTGGAAGAAGACACGAGCGTGGGCAGAAAACACGTGAACAGCAGCTGGCGGGTCAACACGGCTTCGGTGGGTTTGAAGTTAGTTGACTGGAGGAGTAAAATTTTGTGGAGATGGGCTGCGCACGAGTGGGGAAGGAAATGATGATGATGCTGGTGAGGGATGAAGGCACGGCAGAGAGAAAGAAATGAATGAAGAAAAGAGCTGCAGCTTCGGTTGAGGAGGGGCAGCTCGCACGAAGAAGAGAAAGGCCGGCCAAGCGTGCACGGCAAGTTGAAGGGGAAGGAACAAAAGTCAAGCAATCCAATCCCTTGAATTAATTGCATGTTCCCTATTTCTTTCCAACTAAATATCCACCAATAATCAAATTTAAATACCAAAATTCCAGTCCTCCTCTTTATCTCCGAAATTCACTTATTTTTTTGAGCTTCAATTCCTCACTCAATTCCTCAAATTGAGGTCCGATTTCATCGAAGGAAACTCCCGTACCATTTTCGCAAGTCCCCAACACTCAAAAGCTCGGCCTGGAAGTCCAAACTTTCTTCAATTTGGCCCATCCGAATTCCCGCTAAATTTCCGCAACGTCCGAAACGGTTTTCCGTAAAAATCTCGGAATCTCCGAAAAATCTTCTGAGATTGAGTCGACATTTCTAAAATTTATTGTGACATGACAGACTCTTCAATTTCTGAAATCGGACTTAGATTGGCGGTTAATTTCACTCGGATGCGTTTTTAGTGTGACCCTAGGCTACTAGATAGTTTTCGTAACTTTTTAGGACAAATGACCCGTGGTCGATTTTCTTCGAGCCACGATGAACCCACTCGACACATTGGCGACTCTCGGTTGTCGTGAAAATCTCGATGATTCAAATACGGACACAGGGTACCAAAACGATAGTAAAATCAAATTAGTGCCGGTCGATGAGAATTTTCCAATTTAGTGGAGTCACCCACGATCGGTCATTCATCTCAGTCGAACCGACCTATCTCTCGATCTTAATTCGATTTTTAACTCGTGCCGTAATGATCTCTAAGGATGAGCACGGTCGAGAAGTCGATTCATGGTCGAATTCTCAAGTCTATTTGCCTTAAAGTCCTTAATAACTTACCCGCCTAGTCTAGTTATCTCGTGAGTGGCCAACTCAAAGAAAAACACTGTAGTCGCGCCGATGAAATGCCCAATCTATCTAATCGAAATCAGAACCCGAAAATCTGGATGTCACAACTATAGAACTATAAAGGGCAAGTTCGAATTAGCCCAAAAGTAGAGGTCATGATAGGGGATTTGAATGGGAGAAATATGTAACTATTAGTTATTCTATTTACACTAAAACTAGTTTACAATTTTAGTGTTTAAGTTATTAAGGGGAAAAATATCAAAAAAGTTATAAACGTATAATATTGGTATCAATTCAGTCCTAGACCTTTTAATTGGACCAATTTATTCTTAAATTCAGTCAATTTGGCCGATTTTGGTTGGTTGGTGCTGACTTGGATGTCACCTGGTAGGCAAATGCCGACTTGGACGCCTTGATCGGCCCAAATGCTAACATGATAATTTTTAAATTATAGTAATTTTTTATTAATTTTTTCTCTTTCTTTTTCCTCTTCTTTCTCCTTTGGCTTCTTCCCATAGTGGTTGGCGAGGCTTCGGTGAGGCTTGCCAGCCACTAGGCAAGGGCCGTAAGGCCCTCGGTCGCCGACGAGTGTCGCGGCCCTCACTCGACCTTGACTTGTGCACCGCCCCCGGGCCTTGCCTAATGGTCGGCTAGCCTCATTGGAGCCTCACTGGCCATTGCAGGAAGAAGCCCAAGAAGGAAGAAGATGAAAAAGAAAAAGAAAAAGAAAAGAATTACTACAAAAATTAAAAAATTAAAAAATTAAAAAATTAAAAATTGCCATGTCAATGTTTGCTAATTAGCCGGCGTCCATGTTAGTGTCAGCCGGCCAAAATTAGCCGAATGAATTGAATTGGTACTAATATGAAAAAGGTTTATGACTAAGTTGGTTCAATTGAAAATTTTAGGACTTTTAATTGGCACTAATGCCATAGGTTTAAGATTGTTTTAGTACTTTTTCTGTTATTAAGGTGCTTATTGGAAAGAAAAATGATGAGTAAAACACGAGGTTGGAGAAGATTAGAAAATGAATCGTTGATACAAGAGATAAATAACTTTTAGACTCCGAAAATAAATAAGAAGCGTGATATCAAGAACAAATAGAAATGCTTAGGGTGGAAACTAGTTCTAATAAAGATGACGGGTTTGATTTTTAATATTGGACTTCTAGTTCACTTAATGTAAAGAAATAATGACTCAAAATTGTTACTTGAAACTCAGATGAACAGAGTTTATTATCATCAATGTTACTATTTTGATCCAATTTAGGGCACGATTGTTCATTTTTACGGTGTTAAAGTTGATTCCTAAAAATAATCAATTTGCTAAAAAAGTCAAATTTAGAAATTCCAGACAAGTTTCGTTCCTAGTTAGTGGGAAAGCTATCCATGAAGTATCCACCACTTGTAATGTTAGTTTCAATACGTGTACTGCAAGCTCTGCGTAATTTCTACTTATGGAACCTTTGGTGGGTCTACGCAATTTATTTTTCTTGACTTTACTTTGTGTTGATTGGTTGGTTGACTTGGTCATTGCAAAGACAGATGACCCAACTGATCTTTTCGATCATCATCAGAAAAAAAGGAACCTTCTCTGAAATGCTACGCGTTTTTTAGTCGAATGATCTAACGGGCAGATTGTAAAGTAACTGCTAGAATTATGGTCACCCTCAAGCAAAACAGCCAGTGTCTTCTCACTTTCGACTCAACCTTGTTGGAAGGGCAATTCCCCGAGGACCGCTGGCTATTGGGTAGTCAAGATTTGTCCATTCAGTGAAAGACTTAAGAGTTGCTAACTCCACCGTGTCAAAACCGCAGTTGCGAAAGAAAGAGTAACAAGAGATTACTTGCATAAGCGGAAATCCAGAAATAATTTTGTTGCGAAATATGTTGAAGTCGACAAATCTTGTAATTCAAAAAAAAAGCAAGAGAGAACGAAACTACAAGAATAGTCAATAAGGAATGCTAAAGCATGCATTGGATTTACGTGGCTCGATCTGAATGTCGGAATCTAGTACACGTGAAGAGTCAGCATAAGAGAATCCATTAATCATTAAGGGATTTATTGAGTTATAATCGCTCACACGTTTAAGCGTAAAACATGCCAAACATCAACTTGCTCATATGACCAATTAGATAGGCTTGAAATGGTTTGGTGAATTGGAGAAGCAACAATGTGCGAGACGAAGAGAACGCAGGGCCTCACCACTTGTCACCGCTCACGCAGCAACCCTGCTAGGGTCGATCGATTCATGCCTTGATTTGGGCGAGGCTCCCTTGCTTGCTCTCGGTAATGACCGAGCAGTTCCGGCCCATTGTCAAGTGAGTCCCCCTCAACCAACTTAATCTTTTTGGCTTTTTTTTATGTTAGAATTTTGTTTATAGAAAAGTGTCTTGTCAAGATTTTCATCACCCACATTTGATGGAATTAACGAAAATTGTCAATCACAGCAATATGATAATTTTCAGAATTTGATTGAACAATTTTGAAACTTAATTCTATATTTAAGTAAATCAAGAACACCTAGAAATCATGCTTTTGGCAGGAGCAAAGCCATTGCTCTCTTTTACCCGTAAATTAAATTTGTAGGATTGACAAAGCATTTCCATCACGTAGCAACGATTAGACCTTTTCTTGGTGTATGACGTTGACCGCATATTACGTAGTGGAAAAGGAGAAGTCATTTCCAAATGCTTTCCTAGAAAAATAACCCACTTTGAAAATAAACATTTGAAAATGAAATTTTCAGCACTCATAATTTTCAGTGGCCTAGTGTGATTTTTATGTATATTTCAATACTTTGCATATATTTCTGAAAAAGCACGATTGTAATTAGGTTTATAGAAAATTTTATCTAACCGTTCTCGGGAATAATGGGTTACAAATTGTGGATATCAATTATATGTTAAATTAACTTTATATAAACGTGTGTTATGTCCATGTCTAAAGCCCATTTATCAGAAGAGTGGCAAAAGGAAAATATTGTATGATCAAATACAAAAATTAATTTATGATTTATAGAGTACATAGACCAAGATTATCTCAACCAACAGCCCGGGCCTTCCAACGATATTTTCATGATACGGTTGACATATATCCGCATTATCAATCCAAGTCACATACGTTCCATCACGTAGGAAGCTCCGATTTCTTGACTTTGGGCGGCCGGGTGACTTGCTTGACTTGGGCTTTTCAAAAGACCGACTCCTATTCTTCCAATTCAATCACGGTACGTCTCTCCATTTGCATCCCCTTTTTCTGTCGCGCCTCCGCACCAAATAACCAAAGCCAAACCAAAAGATCTCTGCATTGCACAAAGTCGCCCTACGCAGGTACCAAGAATGGGCCTTTCCCATTACTCCTTCTCATAATACAAGCTGGGATTAGTTGCTATGCCAAGAACAATAGCCTGTGTGCTCCTTCATCATGCGGTGAGGTCGGTAACATACACTAACCCTTTTGATTGAAGGATGACCTGAGAGACTGCTATGATTCGAGGGTCGAGTTAATGTGTGAAGATGATAGCACGATGCTATATTTGTCCGGTGGTCAATATAATGTCAAATCGATACGCCCTTATGAGGATTCTCTTAACTGGGATTATATGGAAATCGAAATGGTGGATGTCGGGCTGCAAAAGAGCGACTGTTCCTCCCTTCCTTTCCACCAGTTAACACGCTATAATTTCAGTGATGAAGAAGATGAATGGTATCCCGCCCTTGGAACCAGCGTAATCATTGTGTCTTGCTCAAAGCAAGCAAGGTCTCCTTTATATATCAGCACCGAACCGTTACAGAAGGATATCATCCATATCCCGCCATTACCGCAGATGCATCGGATATTGAGGATTTTTGCACCATAACCAAGTCAATACTTGCAGCCCAATATTTATGGTATATATGGTATGCGGAGAATCGCACAATCTCCTACAACGACGTTCACAATGCGATGGCCGACGGGTTTAATCTCTCCTACTCTGTGCCGCAGAAGAAAACATATAACTTTTGCTTCTTAGGCTTCCGATACCGAGGGACAAAATGCATACCATACGACTACGGTAAGTTTGCATTTCCAATTGAGGTTCTTTAGCCTGTCAATATGCTAATATATGGCTCTAGCTATAGCTCTTGTGCCCTAAAGCGACGGACTGTGATTGAGTGGCATGAAAATCAAAGTAACATATGCAAGTGAAGTTTGTAGAACTCCCGACCATCATGATTGAATCAGCAAAACCGGATAAAACGAATTGACCCTCGAGGGGATGGACATGCCATGCGAATAATTGTTTCACTGTGAAATACAATCGTCATTCTCCGAGAGAAAATGACAGTAGCAATCATGTCGTGTGGTGTTTTATTCTCATTCATAGAAAGATAGTTGAAAGTTGCAGTATAGAACCCACTAAAAGGCTCCCCTTGTTTCACGGAAAATAAATTTCAAGAAATATTTTTTTCGAATTTTCCGATGTTCAATTAATGAAAAATTAATAAGTCAAAGTAAACATTTTCCATCAATAGAAAAAACACCTTCAAAAATGGGGAAATAATTTTTATTTTTTGAAAAGAAGAAATCATTTTCCCTCCTCTTTCTTTCACCTCTCATTTTATTTATTAGTTTTTTAAATTTTTCTTTCTTTTTTAAATTCGATTTTAAAATTTTTTTTCCTTTTGCTTCTTCTTTAACCGGTTGCTCACCATACAAAGGCTGGCAACTAGCCATAGGCGAGCTTGAGCATCGCTAGATCGGTGACGCATGAGCTTTGTTAGAGGGTGGCGAGGGTCAAGCCTCATAGATCGGCAATGCTCATGCATCGTCGGAGCCGATAAGCTCGTTCTTCGCCCGTGGCTGACAGTTGGCCAAGGAAAAGAATAAGAAATACAAAATACAAAAAAAAAAAAAGAAATGAAAAGAAAAATATAAAATAATTTAAAATTTGATTTTTTTTTTAAAGAGAAAAAAGAATATAAAAAAATAAAAAATAAAAAATAAAAATTGTCAAAAGCAAGGAGAAATATCATATTTTTTGTACCAACTAATAAAAAATATTTTCCATGTCATTTTCAAATTTCAGCCAAACACTAGAAATATATTGTTATTTTCTTGGAAAATGAAGCAAGCATTAAGTTTGTCCTTTTCGATGAATAAATAAAAAAAGTTCGTGCTAAGTCAACATTGAAGATATGGATTTTTACAGAATATAAGAAAATTGTGTTTAGTTTCTTCCAAAATTTTTTATATTAGCTCAAAGCACTTGATCTTTCTCTTATATCAAAAGTTCCCAAAATGAGTAGTATAAGCTAGGGCCGATCGGTTCCTCGGTCCACTCTAGTTTGAGGTGGAACCGAGAACAAAATCGGGGATTGGTTTCTAGATTCTAGGACTGAGAACCGGACCGACCAACCGGTTCAGTTCAATCCAATCTAGTCCGATGGGAGCAAGCAAAAATAAATTGAAAAATGTTACCACTTCCTATTTTGTTGGATTGACCCTTGATAATTGATTAAGTGCTTTGCTCCATCTCGGAAACATCAGGAGTTGCCTAACAAAACAAACTGAATGTGAGCGAATTACAACATACATAGATGCAACAAAAAAGCTTCTAAGGCAAATCTAATCTAAATTAAAACAAAAGATGCAATTTTTGTTAAATCCTAATAAATCAAAAGCAAAGGGAAAAAGGTGAACGAGCTCGATATTTAGACGGTCATCATCGGTCGATTTGACCAAAATGCAAGACATTCCTCCATATGAGCTAACGATTGGACCGAATTCTAAGTTTAGTGAAGTGATCAAAGCAGCAAAGTTGTTTTTCTTAGCTTTTTTTTTTTTTTTTTTTTTTTGCTTATATCAATTAGTCCGGTCAGTTTGGTTCCCACTTTGGAACTAGGAACCGAATCGACCGGCCACAGGTTCCAAGAATTGGAACTAGGAACTAGACTACCCTCTCCAAGAACCGCCAAGAACCTACCGGTTTGATCTAGTTTGGTCCGGGTAGTTTTTAGTTCGGACTGTTCCCGTTGCACACCCCTAGTAAAAGCCCACCAAAAAGTTAGTGGTATGCTGCCTTGCGGAGGCCAGGATATGTCAATCCTATCTCGTAAGTTTATCAAGTATAGTCACAAAAGGTTTTTAATTCTCATAACCAAAATTATGTTAAAAATTTAGAATCTTTTGAAAGTAAAACTTGTTGATTTACTATATTTTAGGTCTCGATGGGGCTAGAAAATTCACTACATGAAATCTCTAGGTTCAAAGAACATGTTAAGTGTGAGACGGTATGTATTGAATATTTACTACTATTGATTGTCGGATATAGTATGCAAATGTAACATTAGTTATTATCCTTAATACATCTTTGCTTCGGATGCTGTTAATTCATACCTAATTATTTTAGTTAACTAGGATAACAATACTTCTTTCCCTGTACTTATTTTTCATTCGTAACTTAGCTAGTTCTGATTATATGTCTTCATGAATCTCTTGCTTTCTGTAGACATATCTTCTTGGGGTATGGCGCTAAATGTTGCACTGAATACCGTTCCTGATGCCGGTTTTATCTTTGGTATGGACGATTCTCTTTTCCTCACATCTGCGAAACACTCACGCTATATGTGAAGAAAACACTCTTTATATGTGCTTTCAGACAAATAAAAAACACTATGCTTTACGCTAATCTTTTGGCAATTCTCTACACAGCTCACTTCCTGGCAGCAAATTTCATATTCGGGGCTTCATGTGTGTTGATACTTCTAATCTATAAGTGGATGAGAAGGCACCAAGCAATGGACACAAACATCGAAGAATTTCTACAAGCTCACAACAACTTTTTGCCCATAAGGTACTCTTACTCAAATATCAAGAAGATCACAAAAAATTTCAAATACGAGTTAGGTAAAGGGGGATGTGGTTCCATGTACAAAGGAATGCTTAGAAGTGGTAACGAAGTTGCGGTTAAGATATTGAATAAACCAAAATCTAACGGCCAAGATTTTATAAGTGAAGTGGCCATAATTGGAAGGATCCACCACATTAATGTGGTACAACCTGCTGGTTTTTGTTTCGATTATTCCAAACAAGCTCTTGTCTATGATTTCATGCCGAATGAATCTTTGGATAAGCACATTATCCATAAGGATAGAGAAGATTCTCTTGGTTATAAGAAAATGTATGAGATTTCTCTTGGCATAACTAGAAGCATAGAGTATCTACATCAAGGATGTGACATGCAAATTCTACACTTCGACATCAAGTCTCACAACATTCTCCTAGATCAAAATTTCACTCCAAAAATATCTGACTTTGGACTTGCAAGACTTTCCCCTACCGATCTTAGCATAGTAACGCTGATTGCAGCAAAAGGAACCTTAGGATATATGGCACCGGAGCTATTCTATAAGGACATTGGTGGTGTTTCTTATAAAGCCAAGGTTTATAGTTTTGGGATAATGATGATGGAAGTGGCCGGTAGAAGGAGAAATATTAATGCAAATGCAGAGGATTTAAGTCAAACTTACTTTCCTTTCTGGGTTTATGATTAACTCGGCAAAGAAGAGGAATTTCAAATGGTAGATGCCACATAAGAGGAAAGAGAGACAATGAGGAAGATGATAATCATTCCTCTTTGGTGTATACAATGGAACCCTAATGACCGACCATCAATGAGCCAAGTCATTAATACGCTAGAAGGAGAGACCGATGAACTGCAAATTCCCCCAAAACCACTTCTATATCTGATGGAGACACTAGTTGCCGATATGAATATTGAGGTTGAAGTTGAAACTCTCTCGTTTTCTTCAAGTGTTCCAACAATTTCTAGCAATTACCAGTATGAGCACAATAATGAGATTCCGCAATCTTGTATTGTGTGATTTTTTCCCTGTTGCAAAAATTGAATGTAAGTTAAGATTGGTACTTGTACGCGACTTTACTAGTATAATCCTCGTGGCTATCTGTTGGTAGCCACTTTACTCAAGTGTTACACATGGTTTTTCTATAAGAAATTTTTAGTCCTTTTGGGTCACAGTGTCAATCCTTCCTTCTTGGTCCTAAAAGGTCACATTTGAAAGAATAGAGCACATGGCAAACGCGTTTCCAAATATGGTGGCAACAATTATCCAGTCGAAACCGAGGGGTCGTGAAAGAGATAAAACCCGCACTCAATGAAGAACAGGACGAACGCCTGACCACCTTCAGTTCGTCCTGAGTTTGATCTTTTTGTTTCCTTCACATCTCGTTGTCATTCAATTTGGATCTCGCATTTCCTTCTCGGGTAATATCAATTTCAATGAATTTTCATTTCACTGCAAAATCTCTACTTTTTACACTTGGTTTCTTCTGGATTTGCACTTGAATCCCCACTTCATGCCCATCCTGACCGCAGTCTGAAACCGTGGAGTGATCTTTGTCGTTCTCTATCATCTGAAATTCGGATGGTCCCTGCATATATTTACTTTTTATCAAATGGTACTATCTTTGTATGATGGTGAACATTCATACATAAAATTCTGGTATCGTGTGAGTTTTCTAGATATTAAAAAGCAAGTTCCTCGCGATACAGTCTGCAATGAGCAATGAGTCTCTCTTCTCTCCACCGATCCATTACAAGCTGTGTCCTTCCCACCAAAACCTCTATCTTACCCCCTTGACAGCCGCTGGATCACCCACATTTACGGCATCCACCATTTCCCAAGCCATCTCCAACCTCGACAGCATGTCATATATGAAGAAGAGCAACTCCCTTCATTATTCCTAACGTCTAAAATTAATTGGGAAATTCTTTAAAATTAGCTTATGGCTTGCACATGCCACTGAGAATATACAGGGTAAGCCGACTACTTTGCCAAATGAACAGAAATTGAGCATGTGATGCCACGCAGATCGGATTTTGCAAGGTCACAAAGAAACCGATTAATGATTTTTGGGTCGGACTGAGATGAAAAATTCAAAGTATACTATGTTGACTGAGCAAAGGGATTGACTGAGACAACCCAGAAATCAGAGGGCAAGTCGGAATTACCCGAAATATAGAGAGTAAGATAGAGGATTTGGATGGGAAGTACTATTTATACTAGAAGTTGACAATATCAGTGTATATTAGTGTATTATTCGATGCTTGCTAATAGAGAAAAATGGCGAGTAAAAGAGGAGGGTGAGACAAAGACTAGTATTGAATAGTAGATATGTGAGATAAATGACTTTAAAAACTTTGAAAATAAGTTGGAAGCACAATATGACGAACAAACAGAAATTCTTAGGATGGAGACTAATTCTCATGAAGATGACGGGTTTGCCAGTTTTCTTAATGCAAAGGGGTTATGACTTAGACAAAATTGCTGTTTGAAGCTCAAGTGAACAAAGTTTATGAGCATCAATGTTGCTTTATGTTCTTGTGCTCGTCTTCATAGTATAGCACTTACAACATGTTGGTTATGAAATGAATTTCAACACGGATGCTTGACTTACAAGGATTTTGATTCAAGATAGCGCATAATAGTTCAGTTTCATGACACTAAAACGGATTCCTAGAGAAAATCAATTTGCCAACATTGTCAAATTTAGGAATTGTAGAGAAGTTTCCTTCCTAATTAATGTGAAAGCTATCCATAAATTAATCCACCAATTGTTGTGTTTGGTTGACTGCATGAACAACAATTTCTGCGTAATTTCCACCTGATGGAACCTTTTGTTAGTCCGCACACAGTTTACTTTTCTTGATTTGACTTTCTGTTAATTGGCCGACTTGGAGATCTCGATGACGAAGGATGCTCACCCAAATCCATCAGACAAAGGAAACCTCCTCTGGAACGTGTTTACTGGCCATCTAGTGGACAGATTGGAAAGCAACTGCTAGAATTCAAGTCACCTCACAGCCAGAGTCTTATCACTTCCCCGAAGACTGCCGGCTAACGAGAAATCAGGTTTTTATCAGCTCTCAAAAAACCTTAGAGCTGCTAACTCCCCATGCCAAAACTATAATTGCGCAGAGAGCAACAAGAGATGAGTTACATAATTAGAAACACAAAAATGTTTCCTCATATTTTGCTTCTTTTCCTTGTTTCATTCGGCCCCTCCTTTCCCATAAGCACAAATACCATACTACCCGGGGAGTCTCTCTCCGGAAATTAGACATTAACCTCTCAAGAAGGAACATTTGAGATGGGCTTCTTTTCACCAGGTAACACTAGTAACCACTACTACATTGGCATTTGGTACGAAGGATTACCTCAAAAGGCTCTGATTGGGGTTGCGAATAGGAACTGCCCCGTGTCCGACCCATTCTCTTCAGAGTTGAAGTTCTTTCGGGACGGTGATTTAGTCATACTTGCTTCATCCAATCGTTAAATCCGGTCTATTATTGGTAAATTATAATTATAGGATTTTTGCTTTATATATTCCTCCAACCCTGATTGAAGAAAATTTCTTCCAACTGCCCTTCAGTTGTGGACGTCAGCCACATTTATATTTAATTTGTGGGTGATGTCCACATCTGAAAGTCAACTATTAGAAAGGTTGTGAGAGGAGAACACGAGGCAAAAACTTCGTACTTGGATGAACTTTATTGGATGATCATATCGGGACCCACGGTAAAACCCAGATTTATCTGTAGTCCATCCAGTGACTTCTGTTCAATCACGTTGGAAGCTCCAATTTCTTGACTTTGGGCTGCTCCGGCCGGGTCATTTCCTTGACTTGGGCTTTTCTAAAGACCGACTCCTAGTCTTCCAATTCAATCACGATACTTCTTTCCAGTTGCGTCCCCTTTTTCTGTCTCGCCTCCGCGCCAAGTAACCAAAGCCCTACATAAAGCTCTCTGCATTGCATGAATTCTCTCAACATCAGGTCCCAAATGAAGCCTTTTCCATTATTCCTTCTTCTCATAATACAAGCTGGGATTAGTTGCTATGCTCAGAACAATTACCCGTGTACTCCAGCATGCGGCGAGGTTGATAACATACGCTATCCCTTTCGATTGAAGGATGATCCACAAGGCTGTGGTGATTCAAAGTTCGAGTTAGCATGTGAAGATAACCGCACGATGCTATCTTTGTCCGGCGGTCAATATCATGTGAAATCGATCTTCCCTGATTCTTATGGGGGTTCCAATGATTGGAATTTTGGGTATATGGAAGTGGTGGATGTTGGGCTGCGAAAGGGCAACTGTTCCTCCCTTCCTCTCCGCCAGTTAGTATTCTCTGATTTCAGTGTGAAAGTGGAATGGTACGGCTTCCCTGGAACCAGAGTGACCATTGTGTCTTGTTCAAAGCAAGTGAGATCTCATTTATATATCAACACCGAACCATGTATATTTATGGAAGGGTATCATTCATACGCCATCATCTACGCATATGCATCAGATATGGAGGATTCTTGCACCATAACCACGTCAATATACGCAGCAGATTATTTATTAGATAAAACGGAAGCATTTTCCCCGAAGAATCGTACAATCTCCTACAACGATATCCACAATGCGATGACCGACGGCTTTACTCTCTTCTACAACTGGCCATCACCCATGTCGGTGCTGCCGTGGACGAGAACATATAACGTTTGCTTCTTAGGCTTCCACTACCGAAGGACATGCATACACTACGACTACAGTAAGTTTGCCTTTCCTTCAAAGTACTTTACCCAATCAATATGCTAATATATGTTTTTAGCTATAGCTCTTGGGCCTTAAAGCGACGGAATGTGATTGACTGGTACGATAATCAAAATAACAGACGCAAGTAAAGTTCGTGGAACTCCCGACCATCATGATTGAGTAAGCAAAACCGAATAAAATGAATTAGCCCTCGAGGGCGATTAAGATGACATGCAAATAATAAGTTCATTGTGAAATACAATCATATTATCCGAGAGAAAATGACAGTAGCAACCGTGTCGTGTTATGTTTTATTCATGTTCATAGAATGATAGTTGAAACTTATAATATAGAACCCACAAAAGGCTCCATTCATTTCGTGGAAAATAACTTTCACAAAAATGTTTTTCGGATTTTACTACGTTTGGTTCACAGAAAATAAAAAGTCTAGGAAAACATTTTCTATCAATGGAAAAAACACCTTCAAAAGTGGAAAACATGATTTTCATTTTTTGGAGAGGGAAATCATTTTCCCTCCTCTTTCTTTCATCACTCATTTTTTTTAATTTTTCTTTCTTTTTAAATTCGAATTTTTTAATTTCCTTTTTTATTTTTCCATTTTCTTCTTCTTTAGCTGGTTGCTCGCCACGATGAGATCAGTGATTGGCCATAGGTGAGCTTGAGTGTCGTTAGACTATGACGAGGCTTGGCCTCACATATCCTCAACAATCAAGCGTCGCCAAAGGCTAGCAAGCTTGTTCCTTGCTTGTGGTCAATAGCCGGCCAAGGAAAAGAAAAATAAAGAAAAGAAAGAAAAGAAAAAGAAAAAGAAATTAAAAATTAAAAATAAATATTTTTTAAAGAGAAAAAAGAACGAAAAAAAAAAAAAAATTATCAAAAGGAGTACAATGAGGAAAATCATATTTTCCATTAAATATAATTTCCAATTTTTTTTATATTTTCCATGAAATGAATGGTCCTAAGTTTGTGCTTTTGGGGGAAAAACTAAGTTTGTGCTAAGTCAACATTGAACATCTGCATTTTTACAGAATATAAGAAAATTGTGTTTAGTTCCTTCCAAAATTTTTTATATTAGCTCAAAGTACATGATCTTTTCTCTTATATCAAGAGTTCCCAAAATGGGGAGTAAAAGCCCACCTCCTACCTCATAAGTTAATCAAGTATAGTCGCAAAAAGCTTTTAATTCTCAAAACCGAAATTATGTGAAACATTCAGAATATCTTGAAAGCAAAACTTGTTGATTGACTATATTTTAGGTCGCAATCGGGCCAGAAAATTTACTAGATGAAATCTTTAAGTTCAAAGAACATATTAAATATGAGACGGGATGTGTTGAATATTTACTACTGTTAATTGTCGAATATAGTATGTAAATGTAACATTAGTTATTATCGTTGATACATCTTTGCTTCGGATGTTGTTAATTCATACCTAATTTTTTTAGTTAACCAAGATAACATCACTTCTTTCCCTATACTTATTTTTCATTCGTTCCTTAGCTAGTTCTGATTTTATGTCTTCATGAATCTCTTGCTTTCTGTAGCCAATTCTTCCTGGGGCACGGCGCTAAATGTTGCATTGAATACCGTTCCTAATCTTGGTTTTGTCTTCGGTATGGACAATTCTTTTTTTCCTCACATCTGCGAAACATTCACGCGCTATATGTGAAGAAAACACTCCCTATATGTACTAACAAATAAAAAAGACTATGCTTTACACTAATCTCAAGACAATTTTCTACGCAGCTCACTTCTTAGCAGTAAAATACATATTCGGAGCTCCATGTGTGTTGATATTTCTAATCTATAAGTGGATAAGAAGGCACCAAGCAATGGACCCAAACATTGAAGAATTTCCACAAGCTCACAACAACTTTTTGCCCATAAGGTACTCTTACTCAGATATCAAAAAGATCACAAAAAATCTCAAATACAAGTTAGGTGAAGGGGGATATGGTTCTGTGTACAAAGGAATGCTTAGAAGTGGCAATGAAGTTGCGGTCAAGATTTTGAATAAACCAAAATCTGATGGCCAAGATTTTATAAGCGAAGTTGGGACAATTGGAAGGATCCACCACATTAATGTGGTGCAACTTGTTGGTTTTTGTTTCGATTATTCCAAACAAGCTCTTGTTAATGATTTCATGACGAATGGATCTTTGGATAAGCACATTGTCTATAAGGATGCAGAAAATTCTCTTGACTATAAGAAAATGTATGAGATCTCTCTTGGTATAGCTAGAGGCATAAAGTATCTACATCGGGGATGTGACATGCAAATTCTACACTTTGACATCAAGCCTCACAATATTCTCCTAGACCGGAGTTTCATTCCAAAAGTTTCTGATTTTGGACTTGCAAGACTTTACCCCACCAATCACAACATGGTAAGTTTGACTGCAGCAAGGGGAACCTTAGGATATATGGCGCCCGAGCTATTCTATAGGGACATTGGCGGCGTTTCTTACAAAGCCGATGTTTATAGTTTTGGGATGATGTTGATGGAAATGGCCAGTAGAAGGAGAAATGTAAATGGAAATGCAAAAGATTCAAGTCAAATTTATTTTCCTTTGTGGGTTTATGACCAGCTGGAAAAGAAAAGGAAGTTCATATGGTAGATGCAAAGGAAGAGGAAAGGGAGATGAGAAGGAAGATGATAATTGTTGCTCTTTGGTGTATACAACTGAATCCTAATGATCGACCGTCGATGAGCCGAGTCCTTAATATGCTAGAAGGAGAGATCGATGAACTACAGGTTCCCCCAAAACCACTTCTATATCCAACGGAGATACCAGTTGCTGATGTCGATATTGAGGTTGAACTTGAAACTCTCTCATCTTCTTCAAGTGTTCCAACAATTTCTGGTAGTTATCAATACGAGTACAATAACAAGATTCTACAATCTTGTTCTGTGTGATTTTTTCCCTCTTGTAGAAAATGAATGTAAGCTAATACTAGTACTTTTGCGTGACATTACTGGTATAATCCTCGTGGTTATCTATTGGTAGCCACTTTATTTAAGTGTGTTTTCCTGGTTTTCTTGCTTTGTGCGAGGTTTTTCTATAAGAAACTTTTGGTCCTATTGGGTTGCAGTGTTAATTTTTCCTCCCTCGTCCTAAAAAGCTCGCGCTTTAAAGAATAGAGAACATACGGCGAACATATGGCAAACATGTTTCAAAATTTGGCGGGAACAATTGTCCAGTCGCACCCCGAGGGGTCGTGAAAGAGATAAAACCAGTGCTAAGTGAAGCAAACGACAAATGCCCGACCTTTGATCTTTTTGTTTCCTTCGCATCTCGTTGTCTTTCAATTTGGACCATGCATTTCCTTCTCGGGTAATTTCAATTTCAATGAATTTTCATTTCCTTGCAAAATATCTATTTTTTGCACTTCGATTTACCTGGATTTGCACTCGAATCCCCACTTCATGCCCATCCTGAGCGCAGTGTGAAATCGTGGAGAGATCACTCTCTGTCATCTGAAGTTCGGATGGTCTCAGCATATGTTGATTTCTCGTCAAATGGTACTATCTTTGTACGATCGCGATGTTCATACATAAAATTCTGGGTTTTGTGTGAGTTTTCCAGATATAAAAAAGCATGTTCCTTGCGATGCCGTCTGCATTGAACAATGAGTCTCTGTCCTCTCTCTACTGATTCATTTCAAACCTGTCCCTCCCACCAAAACCTCTATCTTACCCCCTCGACAGCCGCCCGATCACCCACATTACGGCGTCCACATTTTCCCAAGCAATCTCCAACCTCGACCGCTTGTCCCATATGAAGAAGACGAAGAGCAACTCCCTTCCTCATTCCTGACGTCTAATTTAATTGGGAGGTTCGTTAAAATGGGCTTGCGGCTTGCACATGCCACGGAGGAAACACAGGGTAATCCGGCTACTTTGCCAAATGAACAGAAATTGGGCATGTGATGCCCCGTAGATCGAAATTTGCACGGTCAGAAAGAAACCGACTAATAAATTTTGGGTCGGACCGAGACAAATAATTCAAAGGATACTTCGTTGACTGAGACAACCCTAAAATCAGAGGGCAAGTTGGAGGTGCCCCAAATGCAGAGCATGATAGAGGATTTGGATGGGAAATACTATTTATACTAGAACTAGTTGACAATATTAGTGTAATAGGTTTTCTCGATGCTTATTAATAGAGAAAATGGTGAGTAAAAGAAAAGGGTTAGACAAGACTAATATTGAATAGTAGATACGTGCGATAAATAACTTTAAAAACTTCAAAGATAAGTAGGGAGCACGATACTGCGAACAAGCGGAAATTTCTAGGATGGAGACTAGTTCTCATAAAGATGACGGGGTCGCCGGTTCACTTAATGCAAAGGGGTAACGACTTAGACAAAATTGTTAGTTGAAGCTCAAGCGAACAAAGTTTATTACAATCAACGTTGCTCCATGTTCTCATGCTTAATGGGGCTGCTGAATCAATTAATATGGGCAAAGCATATCCAGAAATGGAGGGTGCTTTGGACACAGCCAACCCTTGAGTGGGAGACATATCCCTTTTGTGGTGCTTCTTCTAACTGCAATCAGAGCGATGCACTGCTTTGTGATTGTCCGCTTGGATACTTAGATGATCTGAATCTGGAAGATCGTCTGGACCGTTGCAAGAGGAGAAACACGTCAAAATGTAGTGGCGACAGGAAAGATAAATTGTTCGTCATGCCTAATACACGCTTGCAAAAAACTCTGTTTCATGTTGGAAAACCTCGAAACATGCAGGTTATTGTGCTTGAGCAACTGTTCTTGCAGTGCTTATGCTTACACTGCCAACTGTCTGATATGGACGGATGCCAAATTTGTAGTTGAACATTCAGCCGATGATGCAATTTCGAGAGATTTCCATGTCCGGATTGCAGCGTTGGACTTGGAGGAGAGTAAGAAACGGGGGAAACCCACTTCAAATTTCATAACAGCTGTTGAAGTTGTGTCCGCAGCTTTTCTCGCAGTCCTTAGCATTTCGCTGGTGGCTATTAAGATGAGACGGCCTGCTTATGCAGCAGACGATCATTTGATGCATTTTGGATATCGAGTTCTGAAGAAGGCAACAAAGAACTTCTCTGAGAAAATTGGGGAAGGTGGGTTTAGTTCTGTTTTCAGGGAGCACTGCCAGATTCAACTCCCATAGCAGTGAAGAAACTCATGAACCAAAGCCAAAGTCAATGTCGTTTGTCTAATTGTTTTTGTGCAGAAGAGTGAAAAAGGTTCCTAGTATATGAGTACTTGGCAAATGGTTCGCTCGCGGCTCATTTGTTTCAGAAAGGTTCCAAAATTCTCGATTGGAAAACCAGATACGGCACCGCCATCCGGATTGCTAAAGGATTGGAGGACCTCCATGAAAGGTGTCGGGATTGCATCATACGCTATGACGTCAAACCAGAGAATATACTGTTGGATTCGGAACTCGAACCACAGATTGCTGATTTCTGCCTCGCGAAACTCATGGGACGGGAAGCCAGCAGCATCATTACCACCGTGAGGGGAGCCAGAGGGTACCTCGCTCAGAATGGATTTTGAGAGGAGCCATCACGTCGAAAGTCGACGTTTTCAGCTATGGAAAGCTGCTCTTTGAGATCACATCGGGAAAGTGAAACATTGAGGAGCTGAACAGTGATATGCGCGATTATCTACCGCTCCAGGTAGACAATTCAATAGCCAGAGGAGAAGTCGTCTTGCCACTCGTGGACCGCAGATTGAACGGACAGGTGGAGATGGAAGAATTGTGCAGAGCATGCAAAGTGGCTTGCTGGTGCATTCAAGACAGCGAGCGTGATAGACCAATCATGTCTCAGGTATTTCAGATTTTGGAAGGGGTTATGGTAGTAGAAAAACCTCCAATCCCAAGAACTTTCTTGCGACTTGTAGGAATTAATGAGAGTGCAACAGAAAACAAAGCACTATGTCCCTTTGTAATTTATGGGAATGATGGAGCCCCAATTCATCCTCCAGGGCCATGGACTGGCTGGTCTTGAATCCGCATCATGCTTACCAGACTTGTCATCACTAACTCCGATTGGCCAAATGGGAAAGGCAAACCTTCTGGCTCGTCTCTAAAAGAGGAAGCGGAGATTTTCCAGGTATACAATGAAGAACCTGTCCAGTAGGATTTAATTGCTTTTATGCTAAAATTTTCGGATTTGGTTGCGACCTGTAACTTTATAAATTGTGACTTTCGTTGACACTGCATACTTTGTTGTACTTTAGCTAGTACGTCCATGAATGGGTGCGATTGGACCGCATCATTTGGACTTGATATGCTACGATGGAAAGACACCCTTTTGAAAGGGTATGAAGGGTGTCGTATATAAGTCTTTTGTAGACACCCATTGGCACTGGTTTTGGCAAAAACATACAATCAGAAAATTCCTCTCGTTGGTTTTTCTCATTTCCATCAAAGAAGGAGGAAGGCATTCCATTTCAGTTTTACAAGAACAGTTTGCATTTACGCCGTGGAAATCGGGTGTTTTCCTTGTGATTACATTCAGACCAACGTGAAGTATTATTGTTTGTGATTCATCCGCAATTCAACGTTCGTTCCGGGATTAATTGTTGTTTGCGCATCGGATAAAGGTAAGTCGTCTTCCGCCGACTTAAATTCCAACTTGGTATCAGAGCCAGGTTGTGATTTCTGCCTTGTTTATCATCGAACTTTCTCGTTTACCATTTGATATCGAGATCAAAAGTATGAAATCTACACTTTGTTTGGATGTCTATTGGTCGGAATTGCTATCTGAATAGTTGAAAACGAACCAAAGCGAAGAATGGGTTCGGGGTCGGGTACACCCGTATTGTTTTGGCCATTTTTCGAAATATTTTTTCGGCCAAAATAAATTTTTAAATATACAGGGTGAAAGTACTCGTCGAGACGAGTCCGACGATGGGTCGAGCACCGCCGGAGGACACCGGACGCGCCCACACGCCCGGCCAGAAGCCGCTGCGCGTGGGATCCATGCGCCGACGCCCGGGCACGCCGTGCCGAACCGGCACGTGACGTCACGCGCGCATCGGCGAACCGACACGTGATGACGTCACGGATGACGTCATCCAACGGCCGGTAACCGCGGGATGACGTCATCGATGACGTCACCGACGGCGGTAGTTGTCCGGTCAGTCACCGACTAGCGACCCGACCCGACCCGACAGTTGACCCGACCCGACCTGACCGTTGACTCGACCCGATCGTTGACCGGTCAACGGGTTCGATCGGTCAATGGTCGGACCGATCAACCGGTTGAACTGGTCAACGGTCAAACTGGTCGGACCGGTCACCGGTTGGACCGATCGGACGGCCAGGAGCCTTTTGGCTCGCTGGCGCGTGCGCCACACGCGCCGGGCACTCAGGCGGCGCGTGGGGGCGCGTGCGATCTCGGATTGGAGCGTGGTCGGCGGTGTTTGGTTCGTATGGATGTCCCCTATACTGTGGTATAGTTATTTTTTATTTTTGAATTTTATAAATGTATGAAATTATGTATGGAACTCTAGGTATGCGTATTTTTAAGGTATTAATGCACAATTTTTCATTTGTAGCTAGTATTTTCTTATGTTTTAGGAAATACAGTAGCTAACCTATATGAAAATGATGTCATATATGTTGTGTAGAGCTTGGTTCGATGGTAGTATGTATATAGTTTAATATACTTGCAATTTTCTAGTTCAAAGAAAATTCGAACAATGGTAGGAAATCTTTGTTTTCCATTATATGTTGAATTGCGGATTTTGATTGTAGTTATAGCATGATTGTTTTTAGTACATTGGTTTACATTATGCTATACTTTTGTGTTAATGGA
The DNA here is from genome assembly GCA_014182365.1 of Eucalyptus tenuipes. Taxonomy (NCBI): domain Eukaryota; kingdom Viridiplantae; phylum Streptophyta; class Magnoliopsida; order Myrtales; family Myrtaceae; genus Eucalyptus; species Eucalyptus tenuipes. The sequence goes on along the minus strand of CM024547.1, from coordinate 8,531,726 downwards.
AAATTGTAGTAATTACATGAGGTCATGTAGTTATTTTTCTAGTGGGAGTTCGTAGGTTGGTAGAATTCGAGGGAGTTCTCACTTAGAACTTAAAATTTGCGCAAATTAAACTGATTAATGATAATAGAACAATCGTACATAGAAGCTGATTGGGAACATAATGAACTTTCGTTTCGTGTCTTTTGTTGAATTATCATTAATTTAGTTTTATCTTTGCTGCAAATTAAATATGTGTGTTACTCTGAAAAATGTGCTAGTATTGATTCTACATTTATTATGTCAATGTGTTATAGCAATTGATTATGGCTTCGGCATCCAAGACCATTGTGGCTAACCTCAATAAGGGTGAGAAGCTGAATGGTGACAATTATGATATTTGGCACCAAAAGGTTCAGTACATCCTTGAAAAGCAAGAGGTTTTGGAAACCCTCAACCACACCATGGATGAACCTGAGCATGGAACTTCAACTGAATACAGGAGAGATCTAGAAGCTTATCAAGCTTGAAAATAGAAGAATAGCATTGCTCGCATCATGTTGCTGAGCTGTATGTAAGATGATCTCATGTGTGAGTTTGAAAGTTATGAGAAAGCTCAAGCTATGTGGGTTGCCTTAAAAGATAAGTTTGGGGGTACATCTGCCACTAAGCTGAGGAGACTCACCATCAAGTTTGACACATACCGAAAACGCCCAAATATAACTATGAGGCAGCATCTTCGGGAGATGTCAAACATGATTCGTGAGCTAAAGTCGGCAGGTTACTCCCTTACTGATGAACAGCAAGTTCAGGCTGTTATAAGGTCTCTTCCTGACAATTGGGAGCATATGAAGATCAATATGACGCATAATGAGAATATTGTCACTTTTGATGATATTGCGCGTCATTTGGAATTAGAGGATGAGCGCCTAGAGGTTGCGAGATCCTCTACCCATACTTATGTTGCTGAATCGAGTTCGCGCAAGGTTTCGGGCTTTAAGCGCAAAATGAATTCTCAATTCAACAACAAAGGGAAGAAGACTGATCAGGCACCTAAGAGGGCTAAGACCTTCCAACGCAAGAAGCGTGGTGGGAAGAAGGACAAGGCCAAGATGAAGTGCTATAATTGTGGCAAGATGGGTCACTTTGCTCGTGAATGCACTAAGCCGAAAGAGGTACCCTAGTACTCCATTACTTTAAGTAATGCTTTTATTTCTAGTACTGTAATGCTTGCTGAATCACATCTCATGTGGACTGTAGACTCAGGAGCAACAGACCATGTAGCTAGAGACCGAGAAGCATTTGTGGAGTACCGTCGGATACAGCTTGGAAGAAGATGGATATATGTTGGGAATAACTCAAGAGTCGAAGTGAAGGGTATCGACACATGTAAATTAATTTTACGTGGTGGTCGAAGCCTATTCCTACATGATGTCCTCTATGCTCCGGATATTCGACGAAACTTGGTCTCGGTAGTTGTTCTTTTTAGCTTAGGTTATGTATTGAATTTTCATGGTGATTGTGTTAACATTTTGTATGGAACAATTTATTATGGTTCAGGTCATGTATCGAATGGTTTTATGGTGTTAGACATTGACTATGATCAATACAATATTAATGTCGATGGTTGTTTTTCTTTCATTGCATCTTCTAGTAATGTTGAGATTGATGCGAGTACTTGGCATGCTAGATTAGGTCACATTGGGTTGCAAAGAATGCAAAGATTAGCTAGAGAAGGCCTTTTAGGGTCACTCACTAATGTTAATCTACCTGTATGTGAACATTATCTAGCGGGAAAAGCAACTAGAAAACCATTCGGTAAAGGGACTAAAGTCGAATTTCCATTGCAACTCATACATTCTGACATTTGTGGTCATTTGAATGTGAGGGCGAGGCATGGAGCCTCATATTTCATCACTTTCATAGATGACTTCACGCGTTTTGGTTATGTCTTTCTCGATCTCCCATAAGTCGAAGCATTAGACTGCTTTAGATGATATATAACGATGGTAGAGAATCGTTGAACAAAACAATAAAGGCATTGAGCGATCGCGGACGTGAATATCTATCGGAGCAATTCAAGGCTCTTTGTGATGAAAAGGGAATTGTATGACAATTGACTATTCCCGGTACTCCACAACAAAATGGGGTTCTTGAGAGAAGGAATAGAACCCTAATGGAAATGGTTAGGTCTATGATGGCGCAAGCAAATTTACCTATCTCCTATTGGGGAGATGCGTTATTGATTGCTGCCTATGTACTTAACCGAGTGCCCTCAAAATCGGTCACTTCCACCCCTTATGAATTATGGACTAGTAGGAAACCAGACTTAAGTAGTCTACGTCATTGGGCATGTACAGCTTATGTTCATGATTCTTCCCATAAATATGGCAAATTGGGCCCAAGAGGGAAGAAATGTATCTTTATAAGATATTCTGAACACTCCAAAGGGTACGTGTTCATAGGTGAACAAGCGGATGGAAGTGTAATCGAAATGGAGTCACGAGATGTCACGTTCTTGGAGAACGATTTTCCTAGCAAATGTGAGATTGATAAGAACTTCCAATTATATGAGGTGGAAGATCCTGATAACACACCCACTAATATTGTAGAGGGAAATGAAGATTTACCTCAACACACAAGACCTAGTGGGAGTGTAGCATCGCCTAACGAATTGAATTCAAGAGAAATTTAGTTGCGTAAAAGTAATCGTAAAAGCATTCCTCGTCGTCGTTTTGAGATTGAAGGGGAAGCATTTATTATTGCTCAGAAAGATGATGCTGAGCCTAAGACTGTACAAGAGGCTCTCTCATCCTCTGATAAGGAAGAATGGAGAAACGCTTTGGAAGATGAGATGGAGTCAATGAGGGCAAATCATGTCTGGGACTTGATTGATCTATCACCCAATCGCAAGGCCATTGGAAACAAATGGGTCTTTAAGATTAAGCGAAGGGTGGATGGATCCATTGAAAAGTATAAGGCTCGCCTTGTGGCGAAAAGTTATTCGCCTTGTGGCGAAAAGTTATACTCAACAAGAGGGTATAGACTATGAGGAAAGCTTTTCACCAGTTGTAAGATTTGTCTCAATACGCCTTATTCTAGCCATCATTGCACATTTGGACCTTGAATTACATCAAATGAATGTAAAGATGGCATTTTTCAATGGGGAACTAGATGAGGAAATCTATATGAAACAACCAATAGGTTTCATAGCTAAAGGTCAAGAGCATAAAGTTTGCGAATTTCGCCGCTCAATATATGGCTTTAAGCAATCATCTAGACAGTGATATCTTTGTTTTCATCGAGCCATAACAACTTTTGGTTTCACGATGATCGAAGAAGATCACTGTGTATATGTCAAGCGGTCCGAAGATAAATTTGTGATTTTATCACTTTATGTGGACGATATTCTGTTGGCTGGAAATGATAAGGTTTTGGTTATCACCATAAAAGAATGGTTGTCCTCTAATTTTGAAATGAAGGACATGGGAGAAGCTGCTTATATATTAGGAGTTAAGATCGAAAGAGATCGATCAAGGAAACTCCTTACTTTATCACAAGAGTCTTATATTATGAAGATTCTTGAGCGTTTCAATATGCAGCACTGTAATCCCATTGATACCCCTGTCATGCAAGGTGAAGGCCTAAGTACTGAGATGTGTCCTAAGATTCCGGAAGAAATTAAAGTAATGGAAACTATTCCTTACGCTAGTGCGGTCGGAAGTTTGATGTATGCTATGATGTGTACTCGACCCGACATATGTTATGCCATGGGATTGATGAGCTGATATCAATCAAATCTCGGTCAAGCACACTGGAAAGCAATGATGAGGATCCTGAGATACTTGAAGAGCACTATGGACTATTGACTTCTGGATATGCGTTCTTGCTCAATCGAGGTGCAAGAAGCAGTATGGCTAAAATGTTTCTTGGAAAATTTAGCCACTGTCACGGAGATTCCAAGACTGGTGACAGTTTATTGCGATAGTCAAGCAGCCATTGCCTATGTGAAAGATCCCAAGTATCATGGGAGGATGAAGCACATTGACATAAAGAACAATTTCATCAGAGATATTATAGCGCAGAAAGAAGTGATCTTACAATACATTTCAACCAATAGAATGGTTGCTGATCCATTTACGAAGGCTATTCCTAGAGACATATTCTTGACCCACAGAATGTCACTATGATTGCGTAGAATGTGATATGTGTTATTGTAGAGGATCATTGGTTTATGTATTAGTGGACATATGTATTATACTTGTTTGTTTATTAGTGATTTAACGTTTTATCAATAAGTACAAATCCACTATGAGACTAGCACATACACACATATATTATTGAAAAGTATGTCAGCAGACAATGATTAGCTCACTCACACGAGCAATCACCTCAAGTGTTATAGTTAGCATGTTGAGATGAGACATTATGTACAAGTAAATGCTGAATAGCAAGTTTAGTACATAAAATAATATGTCGCCTTGATTGGACTCAAGATGAGGTCTGTGATTTGTTAATAATAAGACCGAACATGATAGTCCCACAATCATGTATGCCTGAAATATGCCGGATGCGAGTACTTAATTGGGCGCTATAGAAAGCAAGCTGATATAGCACTCGAGCTAAACATGAGTACGTGAGGAGCACGTGACTATGTTTAGGTTAAGATCCGTATAGTGGATATATTTAGTAAATGACATACGCTCTTATAGAAAGAGAAATCCACTATAGCATGTAATTCATACTACATGTGCATTGTTCGACCGATAAGGGAAGGTGAGTAAAATTATCCCTATTTACTCATCGTGTGAGCCCTTGAGGTAATTTATAATTTACCTCATTTTGTGCCTTATGTTACTTCTGACTATGTTCTCGAAGTGAAAGATCAATGTTGCTACTTTAGCATGTTACGGGCGGTCATGAATAGATATGGCCTATGGGACGTGTCTAGGAAAGCAATTGTTCTGAAATGGAGAGAGACATGAGTGCGAAGGAAGACTATTGTTGTTTTACATCTATCACATGTATTTACTGGTCGACCAATTATATCGCTCTCTGTGGCTGCGGATATAATTGTAAATACATGGTGTTTTTTGAACGATAGTCAAGTATAGCCTTTAAGGGATAGGTATACTTGGATTGATGTAACAAAATATGTATGGGGCACTGTGAGACATCGATTATTTATTTCTTTTCGGGGTTGTAGCCATTATGTCATCCCTAACAGTGCATAATTTGAGCTCCCAAGTGCGGGTGTACTCACCGGTCGCACGGCTTATTTGCAAGTATGAATTATTTTGTAAAGTTGATGAATGTTGAATGCCTTATATTCTTGATAGAGCGATATCAAGCCCATCATGTCCGAGTGGGAGATGTTGTACTTTTAGCTAAGACGTCCATGATGGGGTACGATTGGACCGCACCATTTGGACTTGATATGCTACGATGGAAAGACACCTTTTTGAAAGGGTATGAAGGGTGTTGTATATAAGTCTTTTGTAGACACCCGTTGGCACTGGTTTTGGCAAAAACATACGATCAGAAAATTCCTCTCGTTGATTTTTCTCATTTCCATCAAAGAGGAGGAAGGCATTCCATTTCAGTTTTACAAGAACAGTTTGCATTTATGCCGTGGAAATCGGGTGTTTTCCTTGTGATTACATTCAGACCAACGTGAAGTATTATTGTTCGTAATTCATCCGCAATTCAACGTTCGTACCGGGGTTAATTGTTGTTTGCGCATCGGATAAAGGTAAGTCGTCTTCCGCCGACTTGAATTCCAACATACTTGAAGCGATTTTAAACAAACGGAGAAGTAAGCTCCGATGCCATAGTGCAAGCAATATGGGCAAGACAAGCTTCAACGTAAATCGCTAGACGAACCTTGATCTGAAATGGAAATGTTTTGTGCAAATATAACGAACATTTTCAGAGGCAACTTTTGAAAAAAAAAAAAAAATTGGACATGAAAGCAAACATCAGGTTTTGCTCACAATAGTCTCCAATTTCCCAGTGCACCAACGAGACAAAAACAACTGATATCATTTTAAAATCAAAACCCAACTGGCAACGTCCCTTATGCTTTTATTTTTCTTTTCCATTTTTTTCATAAAAATCATGGGATTTTCTTAAAATCGAGAAGCAAAGGGTTTTAAACTTGTGGCATAAGTTCAAGGTGGGCTTACTTGAGCCAAAGGCGAGTATACACTATCTATGGAAGTAGGCCAAGAAACAAAAGGTTTCGCTGGCGAGGCAGTTTCCTAAGTATGGCCAACTCAGAAAACAACAAACTATTCATGATTTTTCTTTGGGCCTTACGTACCTGAACCTGCTAAGCGACCGTGCCAGACCTAGAGGTCGCGTTCGGGTGGATAGTGGCCTCGGCCTCAAATGTGGATTATTCTTTTACAGCTTACGTGAGATCTATGTTTCTTGATCGAAGCAGATTTAAACCGTCGGAACAGAGACTTGATTTGGAGTAGTTCGGATATAATCGTCGGCCGATCTAGACAAGTGTTTTCCTCATAGAGTTCATACGAGCTCATTGTATCTAATACGAATGAAAATTTTAGGAGTTCCGAGTCATGAACGAGTTTGGGCATGACCTTTACAGGCTCTGCTTGGACCCTACTGGGACGACCATTTGGAACTAAAAATATTGACAAAGCTTGCCTTGTGGACAAGTCTACAATCCAGTCTCACGATACCATTGAAGAAGGAAAGTGTTCTGTTCTTGCTTTTTAGCTGGGTTTTATTCGGTGGATTGGGTGATGGATAAACCAACAAGCCACCGTTCTTAGTACAGGAGCATGTGCGATCAACTATAATAGCGAAAAGGTTGGAAGATGTGGCAAAATAAGGTGACAGCCCAGTAGTTTCCTTATATGATAAATCATCATCTAATAAAATATGCAATTGATCTACTCTTATCGACATTTCTGATCCCTTAGAGAAGTGGTGAATTACTTGCTCAGTCGGTGATGTTCTTGCTTATTGTTGTGGCAGACTCACCAACGGTGTGTAATGTGGCCTAGGTTGGGAAGAATATGAGATTGAAATCCTCGTATGGAAGTGTGCAGAGAAAGCTGATTAAGATTTGGGGTGTTATAGTAGGTGATCAAAATAGCGACAAAAAAAAAATTGGTGAATGATGTTTTGTCAATATTCATTACATGCAACATCACTCACTTGAGGTTAAAGGGAAAAGAAATATAGAGTAGTCACAAGCCATACTTTATTCTTTTGGACCAATGTATTTGAAGTCTTAAAACATATCATGAAACGACGCTAAATTAAAAGTGCAATCAAGTTTTAAAATTTGTTTGATTAGTTCAATCGAGTACTTCTAAGAGTTTTTCTCATTTCAGTGATGGAAAATATTGATATGACTTTTTTTTAATAAGAGATGATGTTATGTCCACTTTGCAATATTGAATATCTCTCTTTGTCGATGTATAATGAGACTGGTGCCAAGGCTGGGTTAGGGGGGTGGTGCCACCCCCAACTATGCCGACAACCCTCGTTGAGGTATAACTTATAAGTGAGGAACACCGACCTTCGTAGCAACATGGGTCCTTCAGCAGCGTTTCTACAGAAACTCTTTCTCCCCAAACGCTCAACATGATGCATCATTGTTGACACCTAAATTTTGGCGATTTAGTTTATTTATTTATTGTACAGGAAATTAGAGGTTAATTTTATTAATTGCATAGCATATAGATGTAGGTGCATTTATTTTTAATTTGCATGTTTCGCATTTATTTATTGGATAGGTAGCGGATGGGTTCGAATTGGTGGTTCTGAGCTTTAAATTGACAGTTCTGTAGGCACAAGCGAGAAATTAGCTCAAGCCCTTTTTTTTAATTATAAAAAATTATCACGTAAAAAAATAAGAATTTGAAAATTTTCGAGATATGATGAAATTTTTCGGATAGGGCAAGTGAAAAAAACGAATATTACGAATATTGTGTTTGCGAAAAAGAATATTTGTGAATATTAATTTTTGAAAGATTAAACCCTAATTCATTACCTATAAATAGATTAAAACGCAAAGGGTTGAAGGGCGCCACACAATAAAAATACACGGCCACAATGAGTTTTTGATCACGTCGAGGGGGCTTCTCTTCGTCGAAAAAGAAAACATAAAAGTTAAGTGAAAAGAGAGAGACACAGGAAGAGGGGTTTCGGTTCTTTGGGAAAGGACAGGGAGAAGAAGGCAGAAAAGGACACAGCAACAGTAGAGAAAAGAGACAGCAGCAGGGAGAAGAGACGTGCGGCCAATAGAGGAAAGAGAAAAAGAAAAAAAGAAGAAGAAGAAAACTGTTCTTCTTCCTCGCTAGTTCGTCCACCCGCTCTTCACCCACGCTGCGTTTGTAGCCTGCCCGTGCTCCTCCCTTCCCCGCTCGTCCGCCACCAACGACCCGCGACGCCCAAGCCCGCCGCGCCACCACCACCTTGCAGCCGTCCGACGTTCCATCCCACTGTTGCCGTTCCTCTTCAGCCCGTGACTTAGCCGTGCCATGGCACCCTCCCCCGTGTCCGATCCCTGCACTGGCGCGCCACCGGGCCCGTGTTTGCGCTGCCGTGCTCGCACCGCTGCGATTTCACACCAGCAGAGCCGCGCGATTCGACTCCGCCACTCCGCTTCCGATCGACGCCTGTGCTCGGAGTTTTCTGCCCCCCGACGACTGCTGTTGCTGCTCCCGTAACGCCCCTGCATTGCGCGCCTCTGCCCTGCTCACTTGACATCCTGCCGCCCGAGCCCCTCTGTTCTGCTCCGCGTCTCTGTCCGCCGCCTGCAGGACCCCTGAACGACCCCTGCAGCAGCTCGCCTTGGCCGCGATCTGCAGATCCCGCGGGTACCTCCACTCCGAGCATCGCCGACGCCGATCCACCCAACGCTGGCCCTGCCCATCCGGACCCGAGCTTCCCTAGCTCCGCTCCTGTGTTGCTGCCACCGCCGGTTCACCTTGGCCGGAGCCTCCTTTGCCGAGCCGATTAGCCGGTTTCCTTGGAGGTCCACAGCTGTGCGTGGAAAGGAAGAAAAAATCAGATTAGGTAGTTTTTTTTATTATTTTATCTTTATTATTTTTATATAGTTTATAGTTTGTTTTTTTTTTTTTTATAGTTTTTTTAGTGTGATTATTCATTGATACATGATTGAGATTCCAACATGAAAGTGCCCTCAAATTAGGGGTTGTCAGTCCGATTTTCGCGCCCGAAATCCGACTCGCAATCACTTCCGCAAAAAATCGACAATCCAATCTCTGGCCTGGGGTCGATTCGCGATTTAATTTTAAAATTTGTCAACCCGATCTCATGCGCGAGATATGGTTCGCCGATTTTGGATATCAACATTATCTGCTTGATTTGATGTCGTGGTGTTTGAATCGGTTTTATTTTCGTAAAAGGAAAAGGAAATCTAAAAAATTGAATTAGGTTTAGGTTTGTTTTTTTTTTTTTGCATGTTTAGAATAGGGGTTTTATTTTCAATCATGCGAAAGGAAACAAAAAAAAAAAGTGCATTCATTTAGGTTGTTTTTTTTTTTTTTATTTGAATTGCATGTTTAATTATGTGTTAGTTTTAATTTCGAATTTCATAAAGAAAAGCACAAAAAAATCATTGTGCATATTAGATTAGAATTGTATGTTTCATTTTAAATTTAGATAATCTTTTTAGATAAATTGCATTTTAGATTTAGATAATGTCTTAGTTTAAATTAGGATTTAATATGACTTAATCCCTAATTTAAATTAGATAGAATCTTAATCTAGCTAGATCATTTTTGCATTTTTTTCTTAAATTTCGAATTTCATAAAATTTGTCTTAGGATAAATTAGTTGCAATTTCTAGGATAGCTTGCATTTTTTAGAATAGAAAAATCATGTGCAAGTCATATAGAACTAGGTCCATGAAATGCACGTCATTTTAGTGATTGTTATTAGGTTCATTTCTAATTAAATTGCTCGTCATTAGAATTAGGTTATTTTGGCTAATTTAGATTGCATATCTAATTGTTGCATGTTCATTAAGAAATCATTAGTTTTTTTTAACCCATTCATATAGTTTAGGACATATTGTCATGCCATATTATTTCATATTAGATTAGAAGCATTGCATTGCATATAAATTAGATTTTCATTAAAAAGTGAAAACAAAATAATTGAGTGATTGCGTGTTAATTAGAAATCATATCTAGGATTCTTGATGTGAATTACGATCTAACATTGCGAGATCTTTCGATGCCATGAGGTAAGTCTTGCAATTTATTCACTGTTTTATCGAGTGTTAAATTGGTGGTTTGCTTGACTCGCGTGATGACATCACATGTTAGGGAGATAAATTAAAATCAATTCAAGTTGCTTGCCAAACATTTTTCAAAAAAAAAGAGAAATGTACCGAAAGGGCGTTAGAGAAATCTAACGTAATCAAGTCCCCGTATCCAAAATCTCGGTTCGTAGAAGTAAAATAATTATCCCATTATTTTACTTAGGTGTCTAATCGACCTACCGTAAACCGATTAGTGGCGACTCACAGTTGAAAATCATGGCATGTTAAGAACTTGAACCTAAGTCGCGAATTGATATGGGCTTGGGAGAGCCCGAAATCAAAGTGTCAGTCAGAATCCATTAGCCAAACCATAGGTGGTGCACCTGAAAATTTGGTCGCGACAATCATCCACTCAATCCCAACGTAAATCTCACTGGCATGTCCAACCGGAGAAAAGGTGAGAGTTGCATTGAGAGGAACAATCTCTTCACGGCCACCAGTAATTAGTCTTTAGATTCGAAAGGCCTTCAATTTGATAAGCGAGTGGCTTTATTATGATGCTTGGAGCTTGGGGAAGTGGAAAGGTATCTCGTTATGCTTGGATTGCATCGAAGGTGAGTCCGTGGAATTGGAAAGCGAGCCTGTGACCACCGCTAATTCCACCAAGCCCAGTCGACTTGGGAAACTTGCCAATGGCATACAACTAACTGGATAGGCTTGAAAATGCCCTGGTGAATCGGAGAAGCAACCCCTTTGAGACTAAGAGAACGTAAGGCCTCAACTCTATCACCACCGCGCAAGGGTTGATCGGCCCTTGCGATCTCTACTAGGGTCAGCCGGCCCTCCCCTGCTCATGGTGATGACTAGCAATCTTGTCTTGTGGTCGAGCAAGTGTTTTCATCGGGCCTCAGCGGTGCCCTTGCAATGCTTTCCCAGCCATCTATTTCTCTTAATTTCCTTTGTTCTTGTTGCCCTCTTAACTTTTGATTTACTTTCTGATGTGGCGTGCACGTGTCTTTAAAATACATAAAAGGGTCCCATTAGCAATTTTCATTATTCAAATTTAATGGAGCTAAGGGAAATCGTCAATCACACCAATTTGATAAATTTCAGGATTTAATTATACTTTTTGATAAAGTTAGGACTGGATTACATTTCAAGTAAATCAAGAATAGTGGATAGTCATGCTTTTGATGGGAACAAAGCCATCCCACCTATAAATTAAATTTGAAGGATTGACAAAGCAAAAGATCAAGAAAACAAAAAATTCCCATAACGTAGTAACAATGAGACTTTTTCTTGATATATGTGTGGACCGCACCTTACTCTAGTTAGAATTTCCTTGAAACGACAAACGCATCATGTGTGAGGCGACGAGCAAAATTGTCTTATCTTCTCCGGTCAAGCTCCATTTTCTGGACTTTGGACGGCTCTGAGTCATTTGCTCGATCTGGTCTTTTCAAAGACGACTCCAGCTCTTCAACTTCAATCCCGACCCGTCTCTCTAAGTGCGTCCCCTATTTTTTATCGTATAACCAAAAGCCAAACACAAATTTCTCCCCATTGCACAAAAGACTTTGCTAACATATAACAGTTTTTGAGTACTATGAGAATAATAATTTATTGTGAGTTACAAATTTTTAAAAATGTAGATTCTGCAATAATTTATAATTATTTGTGATTTATTTTTTATGATTTAGAATAGAATGTTATTCTCATAGTACATTGAAGAAGGCCTGCTCCTTGAATTTAATTTTTGGTCTTCATCGATAGCCTTGTCGAGATCTAGGCAAGGCTTGGGGGCCGTGGAGGAAATTTCAATTCACGTGTCGCTATCCCTTTCTGCCATTCTTGACGAAATTTCATCTTCTTGTTACAAATAAAGAGGGACGTGGAGACGCAGGGAGACTTCATCAGCTCCCTGATCAAAGAGGTCGACAGAGCTGCGTTCACGGACATCAAGGAGATCCTGCCTTTAGTCAAATGCCTCGACGACGAGCTCTCCTATCTGGTAATTGTTCCCGTGCAAGATGGCAGCAATGCTCTACTTCTTCTTTAGACTCGGCAATGGCTCTTAAGCAAAGAATTAATTTTCAATTAGATGGACGAAAGGGCAGTCGCCATGGCCTCGCCAACCGCGGACGATGCCGCCTTTGCCCGTGGCAATGCCAGGGCGAGGCTGCTAGTGAGGGTGAGTGAGGGCCGCGAAGCCCTTGCTGGCCACTGCTTGGTAAGGAAGCTAGAGAGGAAGAAATAAAAAAGGAGAAGGAAAAAGAAAAGGAAAAAAATAAAAATAAAAATAAATAAAAAATTCGAATTTTTTTAATTAAAAAATCGTCACATTAGTCAAGATCCACGGCGTCGACCAACTAAATTTGTGGGATGAACTAAATTGACTTAATTACAAAAGTTTAAGCACCGACCTACCGAAAAAAATTTAGGATTGAATCGACATAATTATAATAAATTTAAGATGTTTTAGTAATTCTCTTGCCAAAATAGTCAAATTTAGAAATTCAAGACAAGTTTTCGTCCCAATTAGTTTGAAAACTATCCATAAAGCAATCCACCACTTGTTATGTCAGTTTCAATGCGTGTACCGCAAGCTGCGTAATTCTTTATGGAACCTTTAGTGGTTCTACACAATTTACTTTTCTTGACTTGACTCTGTGCTGATTGGTTGGTTGACTTGGTCATTGCCAAGACAGGTGACCCAACTGATCTTTTCGATCATCATTAGACAAAGGAACCTTCTCCGAAATGCTACGCGTTTTCTAGTCAAATAATCTAATTGAAGGATTCGAAAGCAACTGTTAGAATTATGGTCGCCCACAAGAGAAAGAGCCAGCGTCTTGTCACTTTCGACTCAACCTTGTTGGACGGGCAACTCCCCGAAGACCGCTAGCTATTGTGAAGTCAAGATTTGTCCGTTCAGAGAAAGACTTGAGAGTTGTTAACTCCACCGTGTCAAAACCGCAATTGCGAAAGAATGAGTAACAAGTGATAAGTTGCGTAAGGGGAAATCCATAAATATTTTTGTTGCAAAATACGTAAAAACTGACAAATCTTGTAATTTGAAAAAACAAAACAAAAACACGATAGGACGAAACTACCAGAATAGTCAACAAGGAATGCTAAAGCACGTATGGGATTTACGTTGTTCAATCCGAGTGTCGACACCTACTACATGTGAAGAGCCTGCATCAGAGAATCCACAAATCATGAATGAATTTATTTAGTTATAATCGTTACACGTTCAAGTATGAAACATGCCGAACATCAACTTGCTCATATGACCAATTGGATAAGTTTGAAATGGTTTGGTGAAGTGGAGAAGCAGCAATGCGTGAAACGAAGAACACAAGGCCTCACCACTTGTCACCCCCACGTGAGGGTTGCTTAGCCCGCTCGACCACCTCGCTAGGGTCGATCAACTCATGCCTGACCTGGGCGAGGCTCCTTTGCCTGCTCGTAGTAATGAATGTGATTGAGCATTTGTTGCCCATTGTCAAGCGAGAGTTGCCCTCGCCCCGCTTAATTTTTTGCCTTTTTTATTTATTTTTATTTATTTATTTTTTAGCATTCAGTTTATAGAAAAGTGTCTTGTTAAGATTTTCATCACCCAAATTTGATGGAATTAACCAAAATTGTCAATCACACCAATATGATAATTTTTAGGATTAGATTGCATAATTTTGAAACTTAATTATCTATTTAAGCAAATCAAGAACACCTAGAAATCATGCTTTTGGCAGGAGAAAAGCCATTGGTCTTTTTCATTCGCAAATTACATTTGTAGGATTGACACAGCATTTCCATCACGTAGCGATAATGAGACTTTCTTGGTGTACGACATTGACCGAATGTTACGTAGGGGAAAAAGAGAGGTCTCTTCTAGTGAGAATTTCCTCGAAACATCATGAAATGCACGTGCAGTGCGAAGAACAAATATCTATCTTCTTTGGTGGTGACGTTACTTAAGCTTTCCGATAAAAATAACCCACTTTGAAAATGAAATTTTCAGCACGCATAATTTTCAGTGGTCTATTGTGATTTTTACTTATATTTCAATACTTCACATATATTTTTGAAATATATGATTGTATTTAGGTATATATTTTCACTCATCCTCGATTGGAAAAAAAAAATTATCTAACCGCTATTGTGAATAGTGGGTTACAAGCTGTTAACATCATTTATATGTTAAATTAACTTTATATAAATATGTGTTATGTCCATATTTAAAATCCATCAATCAGAGGGGTGGTAAGAGGAAAAGATTGCATGATCAAATAAGAAAATAATTTATGCTTTATAGGGTATATAGACCAAAATTATCTCGACCAACAACGACGTGGGCCTTCCAGCGAAATTTACATAATGCCTTTGATATGACATTTATCCGCATTATCAATCCAAGCTACAAATGTTCCATCACGGAGGAAGCTCTAATTTCTTGACTTTAGGCGGCTCTGGCCGGGTCAATTTGCTTGACTTGGGCTTTTTAAAAGACCTGACTCCTGGTCTTCCAATCCCATCACGGTACGTCTCTCTAATTGCATTCCCTTTTCTGTCGCGCCTTCGCACCAAATAACCAAAGCCAAACAAAAAGTTTCTGCATTGCACAAGTCCTGTCAACTCAGGTAACAAATGGAGCCCTTCCCATTACTCATCCTTCTCATAATGCAAGCTGGGATTAGTTGCTATGCCAGGAACAATCACCTGTGTGCCCCTTCATCATGCGGTGAGGTCGGTAACATACGCTATCCCTTTCGATTGAAGGAAGACCCAAGAGACTGCAGTGATTCGAGGTTCGAGTTAATGTGTAAAGATAATCGCACGATACTATCTTTGTCCGGTGGTCAATATCATGTGAAATTGATACGCAGCTATATTTATGAGGGTCCCATTGATTGGGATCGTTGGGATATCGAAGTGGTGGATGTCGGGCTGCGAAAGAGTGATTGTTCCTCCCTTCCTCTCCACCAATTAACGAGGTACCATTTCAGTGATGAAGATGATGAATGGTACGGTTCCGTTGGAACCAGCGTGACCATCATGTCTTGTTCAAGGCAAGTGAGATCTCATTTATATATCAGCACCGAACCATGTATAGTTACAGAAGGGTATCATTCATACGCCATCATCTTCGGATAGGTATCGGATATTGAGAATTTTTGCACCATAACCAAGTCAATAGTTGCAGCCGAATACTTAGAATGGTTACCGGATAATCGCACAATCTCCTACAACGACATTCACAATGCGATGGCCGACGGGTTTAATCTCTCCTACCATGTGCCGCGGAAGAAGACATATAACTTTTGTTTCTTAGGCTTCCGATACCGAGGGACAAAATGCATACCCTACTACTACGGTAAGTATGCATTCCAATTGAGGTTCTTTACTCTATCAATATGCTAATATATGGCTCTAGCTATAGCTCTTGTGCCTTAAAGTGACGGACTGTGATTGAGTGGCATGAAAATCGAAGTAACATATGCAAGTGAAGTTTGTAGAACTCCCGACCATCATGATTGAATAAGCGAAACCGAATAAAACGAATTAGCCCTCGAGGGGATTAAGATGACACGCAAACAATTGTTTCACTGTAAAATACAATCCTCATTCTTCAAGAGAAAATGACAGTAGCAACCACGTCGAGTGGTGTTTTATTCCTGTTCATAGAATGATAGTTGAATCTTGCAGTATAGAACCCATTAAAAGATTCCGTTTGTTTTATGGAAAATAACTTCTACGAAAATGTTTTTTTGAATTTTCCAACATTTGGTTCATGAAAAATAAACAAGTCAAGAAAAATATTTTCTGTCAATGGAAAAAAAAATCAAAAGTGAGGAAACTGATTTTTATTTTTTGAAAAGAGGAAATCATCCCCCCTCTTTCTTTCACCACTCATTTTAATTATTTTTATATGATTTTATTTTATTTTTTTAAATTCGTTCTTTTCTTTTTCCTTCTTTATTTTTTATTCTTCTTTAGCAGGCCGCCACCGCAATGCAAACCGACGAGCTTGTTCCTCGCCTGTGGCCTGCTGCTAATTGAGGAAAAGAAAATAAAAAAGAATAAGAATAAGAATAAAAGAATAAAAATAAAAAATATTTAAAATTTGGAATTTTTTATAGAGAAAAAAAGAATAGAAAAAATAAAAAAGTTATCAAAAGGAGTGCATGAGGAAAATTAAATTTTTCATACCAAATGACATAAAATATTCTCTATTTTATTTTCAAATTTGAGCCAAACACCAGAAAAATATTGTCATTTTCCTAGAAAATGATTTTTGAAAGATATTTTCCAAAATATCACATTTTCCATTGAAACGAATGAAGTTTTACGTTTATGCTTTTTGACAAAAGAAAAAAGAAAAAAAAAGCTAAGTTTGTGCTAAGTCGACATTTTGTTACAGAATATAAGAAAATTGTGTTTACTTCCTTCCAAAAGTTTTTGAATTAGCTCAAAGTACCTGATCTTTCCTCTTATATCAAGAGTTCCCAAAATGGGAGTAAAAGCCCACAAAAAAGTTAATGGTGTGCTTCCTTGCGGAGGCCAGGATACGTTAATCCTACCTCATAAGTTAATTAAGCATAGTCACAAAAAGTTTTTAATCCTCATAACCAAAATTATGTAAAACATTCAGAATCTCTTGAAAGCAAAACTTGTTGATTTACTATATTTTAGGTGGCGATGGGGCCATGAAATTCACTGGCTGAAATCTTTAGGGTCAAAGAACATATTAAATATGAGACGGGATGTGTTGAATATTTACTACTATTGATTGTCGAATATAGTATGCAAATGTAACATTAGTTATTTTCCTTAATACATCTTTGCTTCAGATATTGTTAATTCATAACTAATTTTTTTAGTTAACTAGGATAACAATACTTCTTTCCCTGACATGTCTTCATGAATCTCTTGCTTTCTGTAGACATATCTTCCTGGGGTAAGGCGCTAAATGTTGCACTGAATACAGTTCCGGATGCCGGTTCTACCTTCGTTATGGACGATTCTCTTTTCCTCAAGTCTGCGAAACACTCACGCGCTATATGTGAAGAAAACTCTTTGTGTGTGCTTTCTGACAAATAAAAAAAAACTATGCTCGACGCTAATCTTAATGCAATTTTCTACACAGCTCACTTCCTGGCAGCAAAATTCATACTCGGAGCTCCATGTGTATTGATACTTCTAATCCATAAGTGGATGAGAAGGCACCAAGCAATGGACGCAAACATCGAAGAATTTCTACGAGCTCACAATAACTTTTTGCCCATAAGGTACTCTTATTCAAATATCAAGAAGATCACAAAAAATTTCAAATACAAATTAGGTGAAGGGGGATATGGTTCTGTGTATAAAGGAATGCTTAAAAGTGGTAACGAAGTTGCAGTTAAGATTTTGAACAAACCAAACTCTAACGACCAAGATTTTATAAGTGAAGTGGCCACAATTGGAAGGATCCACCATGTTCATGTGGTGCAACTTGTTGGTTTTTGTTTCGATTATTCCAAACAAGCTCTTGTCTATGATTTCATGCAAAATGGATCTTTGGATAAGCACATCGTCGATAAGGATGGAGAAGATTCTGTTGATTATAAGAAAATGTATGAGATCTCTATTGGCATAGCTGGAGGCATAGATTATCTACATCGGGGATGTGACATGCAAATTTTACACTTTGACATCAAGCCTCACAACATTCTCCTAGACCAAAGTTTCACTCCAAAAATTTCTGACTTTGGACTTGCAAGACTTTACCCCACCAATCACAGCATAGTAACGCTGACTGCAGCAAAAGAAACCTTAGGATATATGGCGCCGGAGCTATTCTATAAGGACCTTGGTGGCATTTCTGACAAAGCTGATGTTTATAGTTTTGGGATGATGTTGATGGAAATGGCCGGTAGAAGGAGAAATGTAAATGCAAATGCAAAGGATTCAAGTCAAATTTATTTTCCTCAAATGCAAAGGATTCAAGTCAAATTTATTTTCCTTTGTGGATTTATGATCAACTCGGCAAAGAAGAGGAACTTCAAATGGTAGATGCCACAGAAGAGGAAAGAGAGACAACGAGGAAGATGATAACTGTTGCTCTTTGGTGTATACAATTGAACCCTCACGATCGACCATCGATGAGCCGGGTTGTTACTATGCTAGAAGGAGAGATTGATGAACTACAAATTCCCCCAAAACCACTTTTGTATCCAACAAAGACGCCGGTTGCTGATATCGATATTGAGGTTGAACTTGAATCTCTCTCATTTACTTCAAGTGTTCCAACAATTTCTAGTAGTTACCAATATGAGCATAATAACGAGATTCCGCAATCTTGTTTTGTGTGATTTTTTCCCTGTTGTAGAAATTGAACGTAAGCTAAAAGCAGTACTTGGGCTATCTGTTGGTAGCCACTTTACTCAAGTGTATTTTCCTTGTTCTCTTGTTTTTTACACAAGGTTTTTCTATAAGAAATTTTTGGTCCTTTTGGGTCGCAGTGTCAATCCTTCCTCCTTGGTCCTAAAAGGTCGTACTTAAAAGAATAGAACACAGGGCAAACATGTTTCGAAATTTGGTGGGAACAATTATCCAGTCGAAATCGAGTGGTTGTGAAATAGATAAAACCCGCGCTCAGTGAAGAACAGGACAAACACCTGACCACCTTCAGTTCGTCCTGAGTTTGATCTTTTTGTTTCCTTTGTATCTCGTTGTCTTTCAATTTGGATCACGCATTTTCTTCTCGGGTAATTTCAATTTCAATGTAATTTAATTTCCACACAAAATCTCTGCTTCTTGCACTTAGTTACGCTTGGATTTGCACTTGAATCCCACTTCATGCACATTTAGAATGAGGTGTGAAACTGTGGAGCGATCTTGATCGCTCTCTTTCATCTGAAGTTTGGCTGATCCCGGCACATATTGATTTTTGGTCAAACGGTATCTTTGTATGATTGCGATCATTCATACGTAAAATTCTGGTTTTCGTGTGAGTTTTTCAGATATAAAAAGGTATGTTCCTCGGGATATCGTTTGCACTGAGCAATGAATCTCTCTCCTCTCTCCCCCGATCTGTTACAAGCTCTGTCCTTCCCACCTCTAACTTAACCCCTCGACAGCCGCCCGATCACCTGCGATTCGGCGTCCACCCTTTCCCAAGCAATCTCCAAACTGGACCGCGTGTCCCATATGAAGAAGAAGAAGAGCGACTCCCTTCCTCGTTCCTAACGTCTAAATTAATTGGGAGGTTCATTAAAATTGGCTTGTGGCTTGCGCATGCCACGGAGGAAACACAGAGTAATCCGGCTACTTTGCCAAATGAACAGAAAGTGAGCATGTGGTGCCACGTAGATCGGAATTTGCACAGTCAGAAAGAAACCGATTAATAAATTTTGGGTCGGACTGAGACAAATAATTCAAAGTATAATACTTCTTTGACTGAGCGAAGGGATTGACTGAGACAACCCTAAAATCAGAGGACAAGTTGGAAGTGCCCCAAATGTAGAGCATGATAGAGGATTTGGAAGGGAGATACTATTTATACTATAACTACTTGACAATATTAGCGTAATAGGTTATCTCGATGCTTATTAATAGGGAAAAATTGTGAGTAAAAGACAAGGGTTAGACAAGACTAATATTGAATAGTAGATACGTGAGATAAATAACTTTAAAAACTTCAAAGATAAATAGGGAGCACGATACTGCGAACAAACAGAAATTTCTAGGATGGAGACTAGTTCTCATGAAGATGATGGGATTGCCAGTTCACTTAATGCAAAGGGGTAATGACTTAGACAAAATTGTTAGATGAAGCTCAAGTGAACAAAGTTTATTAGCATCACCGTTGCTCCATGTTCTCATGCTTGTCTTCACAATAGAGCACTTGCAACATTTGGGTGTTGAAATCAATTTCAACACAGATGCCTGACTTGCAAGGATTCTGATTCAATATAGGAAACGGTAATTCAGCTTCACGACACTAAAATGGATTCTTAGAGAGAATCAATTTGCCAAAAATGTCAAATTCAGAAACCGTAGAGAAGTTTCCTCCCTAATAATTGTGAAATTAATCCATAGAGGAATGTGATTACCTAACCATCCCGTTACTTTACAAAATTGATGGTGAATTGTCAGCCGCTAATCTTAAAGTTGAAAACTAGAGCACTGGCTGGTCCGATTTTATATTTTTTGGGACTTTTTTTTTTGGTCGAAATAGCTTCATTTCATTTCATTTCAAGTGGGTAAAGTAGAAAACGAGCCCAACTGGGCTTCAGAACAAAGAACATCGAACAGCGGTTGGGGTGGGCTTGAGACCTAGTTCGAGAGGGAGGGGCCAGATAGTTACGCTAACGACGTCTGCTACTTTGTTTTGTTCTCTAAAACAGTGGGTTAAGCTGAAATGAGGCAAAGAGCAAATTGAAGCCCGGCCTATCTTGAGTAGTTCAGAGACTTCCCATGATGCTTGACTCTCCCCCAATAGTGCCTGAACTAAAGTAAGGCAATTAGACTCTAGACTTGTACTTTCACTTTTCCCTTTTTTCTTCTCCCATTCGTGCACAAACTCCACTCCCTCCAACAAAGCTAGGGTTTCTGCTTGAAGTGCAGATTGCACTCTAACCTGGCGTGCGAAGCCTCCGACTAATGATCCAGTAGCGTCTCTGCATACTCCAGCAATTGCGCCTGTTGTTGTGCCTGCTCGGAACGAGCCGTCAACGTTAATTTTCAGCGACTTCGAGGTAGGGGGTCGCCATTTGGATGATGAGGTACGGTCTCTCTCCAGCCCTTTTTTCTGATTTGAGTTCCAGATGCTGATATTTTAATGCTTTGCGAGTGTTTCAGTGACTACTCCACGCGGATCTGGTGTCTTCTTTCGAAAGATGGCCCCATTCCTCTCTTTTCACACAAACCAGAGTGTTTCAGCAACAAGTTCGAAGGAAGGTGCTTCTGGTAAGTCACTCTTGTAATGAAGGAGCCACCGATCTATGCTTGTTAGTCCCTTGCTCTAAATTCGAATGCTGATTCGTGGATCCGACCACACTTTCGTTGTCCAGAAGCAAGCAAAAACAAGTGCTCTGCTGTTTCGGGCTTCATTTTGCACAAATGGCATGTCGGATCAGGTATGATTTTTCGTCTGAATAAATTCTCCTTCGTGGGGAGGGCGTTTTGACATAGATTCCACAAAAAGACTTTGATTTTTGGTAGGGTCTGCATACTCCATATCTTGCACCATAGCGCTCGAGGCTTTTGGTATGATGGTGATGCTTCATTGTGTGCTGGGTTGATATTGGCTTTCCATAATTGATTATACCCACTCTTCACTGTATAGTTGCCTGATATTGTTTCTGTCCAAATAAGTTTATCTTTTTCACTTGTGGACGAGATAAGAATTGCCAATATTTCATTTGCAATTCTGTCTTCGAACATGTTCTGTATAGTGTCTTCTTTCCATGAGTGAGTCTGTTTGTCGATTAACTCAGTTACACGCTCAGGTTCTTCTCGATTAGCTGGTCCTATAAGTGTACCCAACTTTAACCATTTATCTTCACGTATTCTAATGGATTGTCCATCCCCCACGGCCCATTGAACCGAATCTGATATGGCATCCCTCCCAACTAGTAAGCTTTTCCATCCCCACGAAGATCGTTGCCCCTCCCTTGCATGCCAGAAGTCGGTACTGGGAAAATATAACCCTTTAAAGAGTTGACTCCATAGTGTGGGAGGATTTTCGACCATTCGCCATGCTTGCTTGCCTAACATGGCCTTGTTAAAAGTAATTAGGTCTTTGAAACCCATCCCTCCATTATCTTTTCTCATCTTCATTACATTCCAGCTTCTCTAGTGAATGCCAGCTTTCACTTCATTGTTTTTCCACCAAAAGGAGGCAATCTTTTGTTCATTTGCTTTACAAATAGATATCGGGATTTTAAATATAGACATTGCATATTGTGGCAAGGCTTGAACCACCGCTTTCAACAGAATTTCCTTTCCAGCTTTTGACAGCAAATTTTCCTTCCATCCTTCTAACTTCATGTTTACCCGAGCCAAAATCCATGCAAACATCTGTTTTTTTGAACTACCCCAATTAGAGGGGATGCCCAGATATTTCCTAGTTTTCTCAATCTCTGGGACTCTCAGCTCCCTTGCCATATTTCTTCTTAGACTTTGGGGGCAGCCCGTACTGAAAAGGATCCCTGATTTGTTCAGATTCACAGCTTGTCCACTTGCTACACAATATTGATTTAGCACCTCAGCTAGATTTTGACATTCGCTAATTTTGCCACCCAGAAAGAAAATCGAGTCGTCTCGCAAACAATAGATGAGATAATGTGGGCAATGTCTGTTCAGCTTAATGCCTTTTAATCTCCCTTACTCAACTGTTTTTTTCATCAATAAAGATAGGACATTTGCAACAGGTATGAACAGGTAAGGGGATGAGGGTCTCCTTGCCTAATACCTTGAGCTGGTTGAAAATAAGGTAGAGATTCTCCATTGAATTTCACACTGAAAGATACGGTAGTCACACATTGCATGATCCATGATACCCATTTAGTGCTAAACCCCATCTTTAGCATACAAGCTTCTAGAAAATCCCATTCAACTTTGTCATAAGCCTTCTTCATGTCCGGTTTTAGCATAGCCTCGGAACTTCTTCTTTCTTTTCCTGATTCTAAGTTGGTGGAGAACCTCTTGAACTATGAGAATGTTGTCTTGTATTTGTCTTCCACTCACAAACGCGCTTTTTTCTATTTCAATTAGCTCGGGCAGCCATTTTTTCAGTCGATTTGCCAGAACCTTCGAAATGATTTGGGTTCTATTCAGAATCGGATTGAGGCATCCTTTCTCCATGAAATCCTCTACCATCTTCAGAATATCTTTTTGAATGTCGTTCCAATGATGTTGATAAAACTGGCCATTCAAACCATCTGGTCCTGGGGCTTTGATTGCACCGAGTTGAAAGACAGCTTCTTTGACTTCCTGTAGTGTAATTTTAGCTATTAAAGCTGTGTTCATTTCATCAGTCACTACAGTAGGGCATTGATCAATGATGGGTTGGAAGTTGCGAGGTCCAACTGAGCTGTATAATTCTGTAAAGAAAGCTAATGTTTCCTCTTTTAGTCTTCCCTCATCCTTGCTCCACTCCCCATCCAAAACTTGGAGCATGGATATTCTATTTCTTTGCCTACGCTGAATAGTGGTAGCATGAAAGTATTTAGTATTCTTATCCCCCTATTTCAACCAATTAATTTTTGATCTCATCCCCCAGTACATTTCTTCTTGCTTCCATGACAGCTCAATATTTTCTTTTACTTCTTTGACTCTCTTCTTATTGTGCTCGACTTCTTTGCTGTTTGTGATGGATTCAAGTTCTCTTTTTAACGATCTGATTTGCCTCTAAGCGTTTGAGAATTTTTTACTCCAAACCTCCAATGATAGTGACTTTTCGTAATTTTGCCCACCAACTTAGATTTGTCACACCTGGATCATTCAAAACTGCCTGTATTATATCCTCATATTCCTTATCCTCCAACCAATAGGCTTCAAACTTGAAATTCCTTTTCTGCTTTGACCTTTCAGCCAGGAGAGACACCAACAAGGGGCAGTGATCAGAACCTATCGCTGGCAAGGAAAATACTAAAGCTTCTGGGAACAAAACCCTCCATTCAATAGTACATAGAACTCGGTCAAGTTTTTCTTTAATAAAGTCGTCCCCCTCTCGGTTATTTGCCCAGGTGAAAGCACAACCTTTTCCTTCTAATTCCATAAAAGAACAATCATTTAGGACTTCACGGAATGCTGCCATTTGATAATATTCAGCTAATCTTCCACCAACCTTTTCCCGGTGGTAGAGAATTTCATTAAAATCTCCAAGACAAATCCACGGAAGAGAGTTGTGGGTCTTGATATATTTTAGCTCCTCCTATAACATCACCCTTCTTTGGAAGGTATATGGTGCATGCACAAAAGTGCTTCTCATAACTATCCTATTTCCCTCCCATTGACAAGTGGCATTTATAAACTCAGCTGAGCGCGAGTCAATTGATACCTGAATTTCTTCATTCCACATTAGAGCTAACCCCCTTGCTGTCCTGATTGGGTCCACCACAAAATGATTCTGAAACTTCAACATCTTCTTTATCCGACAACCAACTATTCTTTGTTCTTTGTCTCCATTAGGAACACTAAATTGGGCCTATTATGAGCCACTAAGGCTCTTAGTTCCTGAATCGTCAGGTGATTGCCCAACCCCTGACAATTCCAGCTTAAAAAGTTCATTGGTACCTCGGTGGCTTATTAGGGCTAACCACCAAAGCTCATGTACCCTATCCTTCTCAATTTGGATTGGGGTTTCTAAGAGTTGTGTCTCGTCCAATAGCTCCTAGTCTATCTTCTCACTGCCATAAGGGCTGAATCTTTTCTGTTTCTTGCTTGTATGTCTTGTTGTTTTCCCTTCTTTTTTCTGATTTGATCCTTCCTTGAGGGTCTGTTTCTGGGTAGAAGTAGATTTTCCTTTGTCTGGCCATGTTAATAACAGGAACGGGGTGTTGGATTTCATTGGTGTGTCTCTTTGCTTGTCATAATCCATGTCTTTTCTTTTTTCAGGTCTCTCCATACGGCTACTGTTAGGGGGGGTCTATTGAACAATCTCCATTTGATTTGGAGCTTCTTGAGTTTCAGGTATTACCTCTTCTTCTACACTTCCTTCATACTGATCTTCATAAAACATCTTCCATATAGGACTGAACTCTTTTGCTTCTACCTTCAACCAAGTATCCGAAGCGTAGTTCATGAATTTTATCAATATCAACCTGGTTTTCAGCACAATGGGTAGTAAAGTGGCCCAGTTTGCCACAAGCATAGCAAAAATGAGGTAACCTTTCATATTTGTATTCCAGCCAGAATTTTTTCCCCGCCTGTTTAACAACACTTCCTTGCTTTAAAGGTGCGAACATATCTAGTTCAACTTTCACTTTCCCTGATACAAAATTAACAGCACCCTTAGATTCCATTTTAATCTCTAAAACTTCTCCTAGGTCATTCGCAATCCTCCTTACAGCTTCTTCATTTTGCCATTCCACCGGGAGGCCAAAGATGTCTACCCAGAAAGCCCCCTTTGAGAAGTTGTAACAACAAGAGGGAGTGTTTGGTTCCCAGGGTTTTAGAAGTAGGTAGAGATTGGCAAAAGACCACGGACCTCCATTAAGCATACGTCTAAATTCCACTTTTGTTTTAAAAGCAAATAAGAAAAGACCCTGCTCCAAAGGGGTTATATCAACACTATATGTTTTCCAAGCCTTCTTCATAGTACTAGAGAAGGCTTGAAAATTGACGGATGGATTCATAAATAACTTTCCTATCAACATTGCACGACAGTCCTTTTCATGCTCAGAAGTATCTATATCCTCTAGATCAATTAGATCAATTATATTTTTTTTACATATCCATTATTATGGAGGAGGTGTTTGGAATTCTAAACAACCAATGGAAAGTAAAAAAATCTGAAATCGGTCAACCGGTCTCCCGTTTTCCTCCATTGAAAATTGCGGCTGACATCAGATGGTCAATCCATCCATAAATTAATCCACAACTTGCTATGTTCGGCTGATTGCGTGGACAATAATGTCTGCCTATTTTCCACTTATGGAACCTTTGGTTGGTCGACACACTATCCTTGACTTTGACTTTGTGTGATTTGGTTGACTAGAATGTCTCGATGGCAAAGAGAACCTCCTACCCATGTCCATCAGACAAGGGAAAACTTCTCTGAAATGCTACTCGTTTACTAGCCAACTAGTGGGAAGATTTGAAAGCAAATGCGAGAATTCAAGTCGCCCTAAGAGAGAAACAGCCAGCTGTCACTTTCAACGCAGCCTTGTTGGACCGGCAATTCCCCGAAGATCGCCAACTGACGAGAAATCAAGATAGCCTTGGAGCTGCTGACTCCCATGTCAAAACTGTAGTTGTGAAAGAAAGAGCAACAAGAGATGAGTTACATAACCAAGAAACACAGAAACGTTTCCTTACACTTTGCTTCTTTTCTCTGTTTCATTTCCCCCCTCTTTGTCCATAACCATAAATACCATATTACCCTGTGAGCCTCTCTCCGGAAAATTTGAGATAAACTTCTTTTCACCACCTTTTTGGTTGAACTTTCTGACGGTCTGAAACTCACCACTCAGAAGAGTGGTGAGTTTACAAAAACTATACTTGATACTTGCAAGGACTTTATTGTATAATCGACGATATGATATTGATCAATATATTCTATGGTCCATTCTATCTGCAAAGCAAATTTCGAAATGCTCTGGTGCATTTGTTAGCCACTATGTCTGCCCACTTTGCCGAAATGTTCTAGGAAGCTCCATTTTCTTAACTTTGGATGGCTGCGGGTCATTCCTTGACTTGGGCTTTTCCAAAAACAACTCCAACTCTTCTAACTTAAATCAGGACAAGTCTCTCTAAGTTTATCCCCTTTTCTGTCGAGCCTCTCCACCAAACAATAAAAGCCTAACAAAAATCTCCCTTCATTGCACGAGTTCTCTCGAGTCAGGCACCATATGGAGCCTTTCCCGTTAGTCGTTCTTCTCATAATACAAGCAGGGACGAGTGGCTATGCCCAGAACAATCAACTGTGTTCCCGTTTAGCATACCGTGAGACCCGTAACTTAACCTATCCCTTTCGATTGAAGAACAACCAGAGAGGCGGTGACTCGAGGTTTGACTTAGCATGTGAAGATAATCACACGGTCCTATCTTTGTTTGGTGGCCAATATCATGTGAAATCAATAAACCCCAGCAATTACAGGGGTTCCATTTGGTTTTTTTTTTTTTTTTTTTGGGGGTTGAGAGGGGGTTTGTATGGTAGTTGTAAAATATGGGTTTTGACCCATCAAAAATAAAAAAGGAGAAAGAAGAAGGAGATCGAGAGTCTTCGGGAGAGAAGAAGAGAGAGAGAGAGAGAGAGAGAGAGAGAGAGAGAGAGAGAAGGAAAGAAAAGAAAAGAAAAAGGGGGAAAAAGGAGGAGATAAAAGGGAAAGAGAGAGAAAAAGGAGGAGAGAGAGAAAGGGGGGTCAGAGAGCCCACGCTCGAAAAAGAAGCAGAAGAAGAAGAAGAAGAAGAAGAAAGAAGAAAGAGGCTTTTGTGTGTTTTCATCATGGGAGCCTCGCCAAGCCATGTAACACAACGCCTGGTAAGCGCTCGTGCCGCCCATTCATTCAATCGGAGTAATTTCGGACCTAGGGCTTGAAATTCGGATTTTTGGAAACATCGAACGACGAAGTATGATTTTTGAGTCGTTGAGCTGTGTATTTTTATAGAAATGATAGCTTGGGATGTTGTAGAGCTGTGGGATTTTACGGATCGTGATTTGAACTCACGGTTTGCCCGAAACAAAATTTTGAAGTTTATCGCGCGTGATGAACAGTGCACGACCAGAACTTCAGGGCTATATTTTGTTGATTTTCGGCTTGATTTCGGGTTTGCTAAATTGGGGTTCTTGTAGTATGTTGGATGGGCTTTCCATTGATTATAAGTACGCTTTAAACAGAGTTCGGTGGAGAAAATTATGGCATGATGAAGTTTCGTGCTCGCACTTCGCGCTAAGGACGGCTTTGAGTAATTGTTTTGGTTGAGTGATTTATTAGCGCGTAGGTGTCGTTTTATCGATGAATAAACATAATTTAGTCGAGTCGTTAGTTGGAGAGTGGCATATTACCTGGTTTTAATATCGTTTTCGATTTATTAATAGGAATACGGGTGCATTGGCTCAAGTAACCACATAGGTTGATTTTCGACTTTCCCAGGTGAATGGTGCTATCTCTTCTAAGAATTTATAAGCTCATGTCTTCAAAATGATAAAGATTTGATATTTTATGAGTTACAAATAAGCATGTTTATTGCATAAAAGTTGGATCGGGTATTTACTAAGTTTTGATATTTGAAAATAGTGTGAGAACTTTTTATGAATATATATTCTGTTTGATGAACGACGTTGAGAAATATTACATGTTTTGGGTTTGTGAAACCATTTTACGAAAAGCTCGACTTTGAGATGATTTATGGAAGGTTATATAGATATTGATTTGTGATAAGGTTTTTGAAATGTCTTTGATTTGAAATTGATTTATGAGACGGGTCTTGAAATTATTTGAGAATATTTTAGGAAAAGTATTTTTGGCGAATAAGTTGAGTTGCGAAATCTTTTGGTGATATATGAAATGATTTATGGACTTGGCTTTGTGGATTGTGGATGGTATTGTTCTGGATTGGTATTGATGCTCAATATTGTTGTGAGCCCAGTGAGGGGCTTGTGGGTATGCGCATTTTATTCTAGGATATCCTTGTGGGCCGAGCCACCGGTTAATAATAGGTGGAGACCTTGCCAAGAGGGGACTCTTTGTTGCCTCGTCACCAGGCATTGTATCGTGACCATGGTTTGATATTGAGCAATGGATTGGTCAATGGAGTGGACTATTGACATGTGATATGAGTTGGGTCGATGGAATGGACCATCGACGTGTAATTTCATTAGATTATCGATGTGTGGTTTGATGAGATTAATCAATGGAATAGACCATTGATACATGTTTTATGAGATTGACCAATGGGTTAGACCATTGGCATTTGCCTATTTTTATCTTGAATATTTTGCTTTGAACATAGTGTTAAAGTAAGAAAGGTTATATTTTGGCCTTGAAGGTTTATTAAATTTCTGGGTTTGGTGTGGTATGAGATTAACCAATGGAATGGACCATTGGCATGTGAATTAATGAGATTGATTAGTGGATTAGACCATTGATGTTTATTTCGATGTTATTATGAAATGAGTAATTTTGCTATAAATATAGCTATGTTGAAGCGTATGTAACTTATTCTTTTTACTGTATGTTTGTTATATCCTAGATTTGAGTTAAAAGAGTTGTAGTTTGGTTTTGTAAATATGCATAGTGGGTGCTCGATCCGCTTAGAAGAGATGCACTACTCACTGAGCCGTGGTTGCTCACCCCTCTATTTTCCAATCTTTTTTAGGTTCCTCGACTAACGATGAGTAATACGAGAGCGATATGGATGTGGGGACTTTTAAGAGTTGGATTTTGGGAGCTTTGAGGCTGCGTCCTTGGAGTGGAAGAATGGCCGTGTCATCCCCCATTCATGTTGGTTTTGGGGTGTAACAGTAGTGGTTGATGTCGGGCTGCGAAAGAGCAGCTATTCCTCCCTTCCCCTCCACCGGTTAATGCTCTCGAATTCCAGTTCATGTATAGCTATAGACGGGTATCATCCATACGCCATCATTTCCCCAAAGGCATCAAATATAGAGAATTTTTGCACCATGATTACGTCAAAACGTGCAGCAGTATATTTATGGAATATAAGAGAAGTCCTGGAATAATCGTACGATCTCATATGACGACATCCACAATGTGATGGCAAACGGGTTTAATCTCTACCATTATGTGCCGCCACAGAAGAAAACATATCAGTTTTGCTTCTTAGGCTTCCGATACGGAGGTCAAAAGTGCATACCCCACTACCACTGTAAGTATGCCTTTCCGTCCAAGTACTTTACCCGATTGATATGCTAATAGTTGGCTCTAGCTATAGCCCCTGTGCATTAAGGGACCATCATGATTGAGTAAGCAAAACTGAACAAAATGAGTTAGCCCTTGAGGGGATTGAGATGATATGCAAATAATTGGTTCATTGTGAAATCCTATCTTTACATGGAGAATAACAGAGAGATTTTTGTCGTTCTCCAAGAGAAAATGATGGTAGCGATCACATTGTGCTGCATTTAATTCTTGTTCACACGATGATAGTTGAAGCTTGAAATATAGCACTCGCTAAAACTAAGTTTGTGTTAAGTTAACATGGAACGTCTCAAATTTCAAAGAATATAAGAAAATCGTGTTTAGTTCCTTCTAATAGTTTTTATATTAGCTCAGAGTACCAGATCTTTTCAACTGCTAGCTTTTCTTTTATCATTAAGAGTTTCACAAATTGGGGAATTAAAAGCTTACCTTAAATATGCCAAACATTCAGAAGAGTTTTCAAAGATTATTTTCTTTAAAAAAAAGATATAATTTAGCCAGTCAGAAAAAGAGTGAAGAAAATCATTTTTAAAACCATCATAACACATACGTGATTATTCACATTGAGACAAGAGACTTGTTGAATACATACAACATTGATTGCTGTAATTTCAACAATATAGTATGCAAAGGTAACATTAGCTGTTTATCAGTAATTATCCTTAGTAATTTTTGCTTCCACTCTTGTTCTGTAGTACCTAATGTTTTTAGTTAATCAGGATGATAATACAGATTATATTTTTAAATTAATCTCTTGCTTTGTGCAGACAATTCTTCCTGGTTGCTAAATGTCGCGCTCAATGGAGTTCCCAATTGTCTTCGGTATGCACGATTCTCTTTTCCTCACGTCGACAAAACACTTGCGCACCATGTGTCAAGAAAACACTCTTTGCATGTGCATTATAACAATTAAAAAGGACTCTGCTTTTCAATAATCCTTAGGGCAATTTTCTACGCAGCTTACTTCCTAGCAGCAAAATCCATAAATGGAGCTCTATGTGTGTTGATACTTCTAATGTATAAGTGGATGAGAAGGCACCAAGCAATGAACGCAAACATCAAAGAATTTCTACAAGCTCACAATTTTTTGCCCATAAGGTACTCCTACAGTAATATCAAGAAGATTACAAAAAATTTCAAACACAAGTTAGGTGAAGGGGGATTTGGTTCCATGTACAAAGGAGTACTTATAAGTGGCAATGAAGTTGCGGTTAAGATTTTAAACAAATCAAAATCTAACGGCCAAGATTTTATAAGGGAAGTGGGGACAATTGGAAGGATCCATCACGTTAATGTGGTGCAACTTGTTGGTTTTTGCTTTGATTACTCCAAACAAGCTTGTCTATGATTTCATGCCCAATGGATATTTGGATAAGCACATTGTCTATAAGGATGCGGAAAATTCTCTTGATGATAAGAAAATGTATGAGATTTCTCTTGGTATAGCCAAGGGAATAGAGTATTTACATTGAGGATGAACGTGCAAATTCTAGACTTTGACATTAAGCCTCACAACATTCTTCTAGACTAGAGTTAATCACTCCGAAAGTTTCTGACTTTGGACTTGCAAGACTTTACCCCACCGATCACAAGCATAGTAACGCTGATTGCAGCAAGAGGAACCTTAGGATATATGGCGCCAGAGCTATTCTATAAGGACATTGGTGGCATTTCTTACAAAGCTGATGTTTATAGTTGTGGGATGATGTTGATGGACATGGCCGGTAGAAGGAGAAATGTAAATGCAAATGCAAAGGATTCAAGTCAAATTTATTTTTCTTTGTGGGTTTATGATCAACTCAGCAAGGAAAAGGAAGTTGAAATGGTACATACCACGGAAAGGTAAGAGAGACAATGAGGAAGATGATAATCGTTGCTCTTTGGTGTATGCAATTGAACCATAATGATCGACCATCAATGAGCCGGGTCCTTATTTTGCTAGAAGGAGAGATCGATGAATTATAGATTCCCCCAAACCACTTCTATATCCGATGGAGACGCTAGTTGCCGATGTAGATATTGAGGTTGACCTTGAAACGCTTTCATCTTCTTCAAGTGTTCCAATAATTTCTAGTAGTTTTTAGTACGAGCACAATAACGAGATTTCACAATCTTGTTTTGTGTAAAAAATTTCTCTTGCAGAAATTGAATGAAAGCTAAAAGTAATACTTTTACAGACTTTACTAGTTTAATCCTCGTGCTATCTATTGATACCCACTTTATTCAAGTGTGTTTTCCTTGTTTTCTTATTTTTTGCATAAGGTTTTTCTATAGGAAATTCTTCGTCTTATTGGATCGTAGTGTCAATCCTATTGGATATCTTAGCAGTCTTGAAATATTTGTTAGAAGTTATGATTGCCATGAAAGACATCATTTTTGTAATGGTTGTTGACACATAAATTTTGGCAACTTGTTTAGTCATTTATTAATTGTATAGAAAATTATGGATTAATTTCTAACCCCTAAAAAAATAATTATATTAAATTGCATCACATAAAAAAACTAGGAGCATTTGCGTGATTAGTATTAAAACAAGAAGAAATTTAAAATTAATTTTAAAAATATTAAAAAAAAACAAAAGAACGGAGTAGGCTGGCCGGGGTTGGGCTGCCCGACCCTTTTCTTTTACCTCTTCTCCTCTTCTTTCTTCCCATTTGGGCTAGCCCATCCTCTTTTTTTATTTTTTTCCTTTTCTCTAGCCCGGCCCTCTCCCTTTGTCTCTTCTTCTCTCCCCTTGGCTTGGACACGGCTAAACGACAACAAAAGGAGCAAAGGACGAGAGAAAGACGACGGTCGTGGATGCTCGACATGGGACCAACGATGGTCGTCGACGCTCCTGCGGACCAGCTCAAGCCAGCTTGCTCGCTTTGCGCTCCTCTCTCTCTCTCTCTCTCTCTCTCTCTCTCTCTCTCTCTCTCGCTCCGCCTCACTTTATGGTTTTCATCCGGCTCACTCTCTTCTTCTCGCGCGCCTCTCTCTCTCTCTCTCTCTCCCATGCAATTTCCTCCTCCTCCTCCTCCTCCTAACCCGACCTACTTAGCACCGCCGCACTCTCACTCCCTCTCTCCCGTGTGATCACCAAAGTGGCGAGGGAGAGCCCGCCGCCGCCGAGCTCGACCCATGAGCGATTAGCTCTCCAAGACCACCTCAGTCTTCGGGCTCAACCTATGGGTCGTGGTCGGCATCTGCGTCGGCGTCGCCATCTTCTTCCTCCTCTTCTTCGTCTCCCTCCCGCTCTCCTCCCGGAAATCAAGAAGCGCCCACCGCGCACGGCCGCCACCTCAGCTCCATCCCCGTCGTCTCCAAGGAGGTCCAAGAAATCCAAATCCAGCACTCCCACGTCCGACCCGGACCCGTTGCCCGAGGAGGAGAGCTTAATTGGGTACAACCGTATTCACATTGAGATCAGCAAGGACCACCGGATATCGTACCCGGAGAGGTACTATGGGTCGTCCTCGCAGCAGTCCAAGGAGTGGCGATCGGGTGGCTGCGGTCATGCCGGAGGTCTCGCACTTGGGTTGGTAACATCGGTATGCTCTCACGGAGCCCAAGGCCTCTACGAACGAGCTCGCTGATGAAAATGTGATTGATGAAGGAGGGTATGGGATTGTGTTGTGACATCCCAAATTTCTGATTCTGTTTTCAATTAAATGAGACGGACTTTTCATCGACGCGCTTATAGTTCAATTCTCCGAGGCGATCACTCACGAGATAACTAGTCATCGGGTGAAGCCGTTAAGGAATTTAAATGCAATAGGCTAGAGAATCGACCATGAATTATTTGCTCGGCCGATTAATCTGCAAGGATCATTACGACACTATCAGAATCGAATAGAGATCAGTAATAGGTCGATTCGACTGAGATATGTGATTAGAGCATGGGTGATTCCACCTGATTGCAATATCCTTGTCGACCGGCACTAAACTGATTCTTCTGTCGTTTTGAGTACCCTGTGTCCGTAATTGAAACCTCGAGATTTTTACGACAACCGAGAGTCGCCAATGTGTCGAAGATTATGTCGTGGCTTGAAAATAATCAACCACAGGTCAATTGCACTGAAAATTTCTAAAAGCTACCCGGTAGATTAGGACGCGCTCAAATCGCGCCAGATTGAAATTAACCGTGATTTTAAACCTAAATTCAGAAATCGAAAGTTCCGCCATGTCACAATTCATTTTAGGAACGTCGACTCATCCTTAGATTATTTTTCTCGCAAACCGAGATTTTTGGCGGAAAAGCAAAGTAAGGCCGTTTTTGTTCGGGATTGTCAGAGGGTCGTTTTTAATCGAATCTTCGGAATGCAAGTTGGATCATTTGATGGGAAAAAGTCGTAAGAGAGACAAGGACACATGGGCGGATTTAATTGAGCTTCAATTGATTTGAATTGATTGAGAATTGAATAGATTTGTGGGACAAAATGTCCAAAATTCGTATGCAAAGGGGTACACCACATTTTGGACCTATTAACAAGCTTGTGGAGGAAGCTTGAGGAGAGAGAGTGGCTGAGGTCATGTGATGTCATGGTGGGGGCAAGAGAGAGGAGTGTTTGACAAGTGTTGAAGGCTTGAAGGCTCACCAAAGGGACCCCTCTTCAACAGCCCTTCTTCCTCCTTGTTTTGTGGCTTTCTCCACTGTAGAGGCCTTGAGGAAGCTCGGAAAAACCAGAGGAGAGCCAAGAAACCGAGCCAGCCCCTTCCCCCTTGCCGTCGACCTCATTTCCCCCTCTGTTTTCCCTTCCGCCAGTTTCTGCTCCAGCTGACCCTTCGGTGAAAACATGAGTTGAAAGTGATCTTCTAGATCGAATCAGCCAACGCTCCACCCACCATCGTCTCCGAGACATCCAAACCGTACAGAAGAACTTGACGGTTCCCTGAAAGGAGCCCTGTAGCCTCCCGAAATCCGATGTGAAGGAACGGCCCGTCGGACTGCCTGGACTCGCCCGGTTCCGCCTATTTCGCCCGTTTCGCGGTTTTCGGCCATTTTCTCATCATTTCGACCCTATCTCCACCCTTACCAATCACCAGCAAGTCCCCCTTGACCCTAGGAGCCACCGGTTGCCAACCACCCGCTCGCGAGCTCCGATTGGCCTGTTTCCTCGCTGTTTTAGCCACCGGTTCAGCCTCTGCAGTCCAAGAACAGAAGTAGAAGACAGCAAGGTTTTGGACACTTTGTGGCTCGTTTTCAAGCTCTTCCTGGCCTCCATTGGTGTCGCCGCTTCGAGGACTATCGACCGCCTTGGCGTCGTGGTCGCTGTGAACTCACCAGCGTGCAAAACCAGTGAGTTTATCTTCTAATCATTGCTTAGCGAGTTAATTATGCTTAAGGGGTGTTTAGATTAGTCTAAATAGGTTTAGGTGGTTAGATTAGATTATTTAAATGTTAATTAGATTAGTTGTATGATTAGTTTAATGGATGTTTAATTAGGACTAATTGTATGTTTAAATTAGTGTAATCTAGTTTAAGCCCTAATTAATTATTTTAGTTAATTAATTATTTCGAATTTAAAAATATTATTTTATTAAATTATATTAATTATTTAATTTTCGGAATTAATTTTAATTATTTAATAATTTCGAAAATTTTGCCGGGATGGCCGATCGTTAGAATTTCGCACCGATCGCAATGGTGCGATCATTTTGTGCTAATTGTATGTGTAATTGTAGAATTGAGTGAAAATGATGATTATGAATAATAATTCCAAAAGTGTGGAATGGAGTGAAATTGGAGAAGTTTTGGTATTTAACTTGAAAATACCCGGTGTCGGCTATTGGCATCATAATTGGTTGGTAGGACCAGTTTGAATCTATTGATTGATTGGATTGAGGAATTGATTGGGTTATTGTTGAATTGATAGCTTTGGCGAGCATTGGTTTATATATATGTATCAGCTTTGGTGAGCTATCTATCTGCTACAGCTTTGGTGAGCTATCTATCTATACAGCTTGAGCAAGCTACCGTCTATATATTACAGCTTTGGAGAGCATATGTCGTATTAACGACTGGATTGATAAGCGGTATTAACTGATAGATAGTAATGGAAGATAGATAGTATGATTGAATTGAATCGTTGGATCAATTGTTCGATTGAGAAGCGAATTGTACTAACTTGCGGGAAGGACCGAGGCGAGGTAAGTCCTCTGTCTGTTTTTGTGTGGCTAGAGCGCCCAGGGCATATTGTCTTTCTAATCGAGTCTTAGAGGGTAGGACTCGCTGAGACATTGTCTCACCCCGTTGTGGGATAATATTTTCATGTCCCTAGATGGCGGATCCTCCGGAGCTTTTTGGTAGACCAGTGAGGGTCACTGAGAGGATTTTTGACTATGCCGATCCCGGAAGTCATTGGGTCTATGAGCTTGCTGTGACTACTCTCTGGGTCGATGAGAACCTTCCTCATAGGGTCCCTCATCGATTCAGAGCGTAGTATCGCTATAGACCTGATGGATTCCTGGATGGCCCTCTCAGGTGTTTTGATATTCCCCCTGGTATCATAGATGCCACTCTAGGTGAGAGCGCTGTTGATCCTCCAAATGGGTTGGTGGAAGACCCGACGCCCTCGGTGCCTGTGAAGACTGATGAGTCGGCGAATGGATCTGACTAGCTAGTCTTAGGACAGCTTAGTTTTTTTGAGGACTGATCTTCTATAGATCTTTTGTTAATAGCCTAGTCCTGTAACTGAACTGGTTCGATGTGTATAAAAGTATGTGGTTTGGTTTTAAAAATGTGATCCTGCTTTTCTATCCCAATTGAGTTTTGTCTGGGGATTATTTACCTGCTTCCGCATGTGCATTAAAATGAATGGGTCGGCGACGTGTCCTGGGAAGTCGCTTTTCTATCGACCGCAGTGGGATGTGCGCGTGCTCAAGGTTCGGGGCGTGACATGTGTACTATGGTCGTTTGGAGGACAAGACTCAGGTTGCTGTCTAGAACTTGCTTAATAACAGGCGGCAAGCTGAGAAGGAGTTCGAAGTCAAAGTGATTGGGCGCGCTCGGCATAAGAACTTAGACAGGTTGCTTGGCTACTGTACTGAAGGAGCTCATACGATGCTTGTGTATGAGCATGTCAATAATGGGAATTTAGAGCAGTAGCTTCTTGGGGATGTTGCTCCTCGTAGTCCTTTGACTTGGGAGATACGGATGAAAATTATCTTGGGAACTGCCAAAGGGTTGACTAACCTTCACGAGGGACTTGAACCAAAAGTGCTACACCGTGAAATTAAATCGAGTAAAATTGCTCGACAAGCAGTGGAATAAGTCTGGGACTCTGGCCTTGCCAAGCTGCTCTGTTCAGATAGTAGTTTTATAACAACTCGTGTGATAGGAACATTCGGCTACGTAGCCCCTGAATATGCGAGTACAGACATGCTCAATGAAAGAAGTGACATATAAAGCGTCGGTATTCCGATCATGGAGGTAATTTATGGGAGAAACCTCGTTGATTATAGCCGCCCTCCGGAAGAGGTGAATTTAGCTGATTGGCTCAAGAAGATGGTTACCGACAAGAACCCAGAGGGAGTGTTGGACCCCAAGTTGCCTGAGAAGCCTACTTCAAGGGCACTGAAGCGCTTCATCATCATCTAATAGTGGACGCCTTTGAAGGTTGGTTCTTCGCCGGTTCATTGTTAACAAAGGTAAGTGTATTTCGACTCTCTTATGTTAGTCTGATGAAGCGAGATACTCTATGTTGATCCTAGGATCGAGCATAGAGGTTTGAGGGATAAGATTTGCACTATAAATGGCCAAAATATATGCTTGAATGATCTGAGGTTGAGTGCTGAATGTTGCATGTTAGATGGTGGATTTGATACTCCGAAAAATTCGGATCCTGTTAGTCCGGTAGTTTTCAAATGATGATATGAGTTGCTAGATGATGTTATCTCACGAAAGTATAATCTAAAGATTCGTAAAGCATGTATTAAGCTTTCTTTTGACATATTATGAGCTCTGATCAGATGTCATTAACTATGTCAAAATGCTGTCGAAGTGCTGTAGTCAGATGTGGAAAACCGATGCTATTCTTCATGTTGTTCTGTTTCCTGTGGCATCCTGATTTTTTAGAAATTTTTGTGATGAGATTTTGGAGTCGCTGTCTGCATGAGATTTATTCATCACATCCAGATCTATTTGACATGAAATTTTCACAAAAAGTAAAGGTTACTTGGTCGGTACTTCAGCCTCTCATTGACCGTTTTTGTCTTTGAAAATAGAGCTTCCAAATTGACCTTCATCTGTTCTTCGATTTTTATAAAACCGTGCAGTTGGAATTTGGTGTTGATGTCTTTATGAAAAATGCTCCCTACATCTCAATGTTGTCAAAAATTTTCAGAAGGTGAAAATGTTATTTGCTATTTTTAGTGATCTTCACGAAGTTGCAGTGTCGTGTTGGAAACTGTTTTCCAGGACTGACCTTTAGCCATTCCCGGATTTTTACAAATTTTTATGATGAAAAGTTTGTAACATGTTCTAAAATTATGCTAAAAAATGGAACAAGTCCTTAGACCTTTACCATAGGGTGTCAATTATCCTTAGAGACAGATACCTTTGAATGCGCTCTTTCGATATGATGATTATAGCTTCCTTTAATGTTGTTAGGATTGATATTTATTTATCTCTTAGTGTTAGATGCTTATTTTGCCTTGCAACTTATTTAATACTTACTTTAGTTGCTCATTGTTATTTTAATGATTACACACCCACATGATCATCTTACATGTTAGTGGATATGTCTAAAATCAATACAAACTGCTTGACAAAAACCTTTTGATATAAACAAGATAAGGTACTGAAATACTACTAATTGATTAATTAGTACAATCAAGCCATCGACTCTAAATTCTTTGGTTATATAGGAAGTGAAGCATACTCACATGCTTCACTTAATCTCTAACCGATTCCAATAGGCTAGTGATGATCCTCCATTAAAAAATTCTCATAACATCAATTTGAATGGTTATGCAATGGCTTCACGCAAAATATGGGCTTGAGAGAGTTCATGTCTAAAACTAGGGCCGTAAGCCCATTTTTTAGCCAATATCTCTAAACCTATTTTCCTCTATACTGAGGGGTAGGTCGCGGTTTTGCAACAGCCCTTATAATGGTTTTCTAACGGCCACATAATAGCTTTATAACAACTTTATAACGTCTAATTTATTTCTTCGTAAACTCTTCATCTATTTTATAATGGCTATACAATGACCATCTTTAATAATTACAAATTTTTTATAACCCTAATGGCTCTCTCTTTTATTTGAATATAAAATTAAAAATTCAGACCACATTTAAAAGAGAGACACCAAATTAAAAATAGAATTTTTCTTTCCTTCCTTTTTTTTTTTTTTTCTTTCATTGCTGAGTTACACACATAATATTGTTCACGTTTCTTCTATTATCCAATGCAGAATAAAGAAGAAGGTATATTGTATCATTGGAGGATAGTCGCTAGAACCTATTGCATCAAGTTTTATACACTAAGGGGCTGTTTGGTAACGTGCCAAACGATGCACGGTCCCGATTTTTGTTCCCGAGAATCGGTTTGGGACGAGAATCGCGTTTGGTAAAATTTTTGTTCAGGGAGCAGATTGGGATGAGAATTGAGAATAAAAAAAAATGTGATTCTCCGTCCGAGAATCAAAACAAGAATCAAAACGATAAAAGTCTCCTTCTTCCCTTCCGACATCGCACGATTGCCATCCACCACCACCCGCCGCCGCCGCCGCCGCCGCGCCGCCGCCGCCGCCGCCGGTCGCCGTCCGCCGTCCGGCGAGCTCGCCGGAGGCGCGGGAGCTGGGCGAGGTCCGGCGAGCTCGCCGGAGGCAAGCCCGGCCCACCGGCGAGGCCGGCCCGGCCACCGGCGGGCCGGGCGAGCCTCGCCGTGGCGGCGAGCCTCGCCGGTGGCCGGGCGAGCCTCGCCGGTGGCGGGGCGAGCCTCGCCGGTGGCGGGCGAGCCTCGCCGGCGGCGGGCGAGCCCCACCCGGCCCCTGCCGAGGCTCGGCCTCGCCGGATCGAGCGAGGCCGAGCCTCGCCGGTGGCCGAGGCCGGCCTCGCCCGGCCGGCGAGGCTCGCCGGCCCACCGGCGAGGCTCGCCCGCCACCGGCGAGGCTCGCCCGGCCCGCCGGTGGCCGGGCCGGCCTCGCCGGGGCTGGGGCGGCCGGCTTGGCCACCGACAAGGCTCGGCCTCGCCCAGATCTAGCGAGGCCGAGCCTCGGCGGGCCGGGCGAGCCTCGCCCCGGCCGGCGAGGCTCGGCGACGAGGGGCCGACCTCGCCGAGGGCGGCGACGCTCCGGTGAGCGTCGCCGGCCCTCGCTCTGGCCGTCGCCGGTCCGGCGACCGGCCAAATGAAGAAGAAGAAGAATAGGAGAAAAGGGCAAAAAAAAAAAAAAAAAAAAAAAAAAAAGGAAAAAAGGAAAAAGTAAAAAAAAAAAATATTTAAAAAATATTTAAAAATTAAAAGAAATTAATTTGAAACATAATCAATTAGCACGGTATCAAACGCAATTCTATTCCAGAATCAAAAATTTTGGACAAGTTACCAAACGCGCTTTTTACTCGAGAATCGGTTCAGGAACGAGAATCAAAAATAATCATTTCTAGTCGAATCGGCTCAGGGAACGAGAATCGTTACCAAACGCGCCCTAAGGGACACAATTATCCTTAAGGACTATACTTGCACACTTCAAACAACTAATCTTATTTTTCTCATTTTTCAAAAGATTTCTACCAATAATAATAATAATAATAATAATAATTTATTTCATATTATTATTTCATATTATTTAACATTTTCCCAAATAATCTTAAGGATAATTGCCTTATAGGTTCTCAAACTAAAATTGTTGCTATTACCATTGCCACTATTGCCATCGCCACAATTGATGCCTCTACCTCTGCCGCTCCAATTATGCCGTCATGCTTACCATCTTTGGATAGTTGCTGAAAAGATTCACTACCATATATAACCACATGTGATGATATTTGAGTTCAATTCATACTTGATCTTGTTACAAGGTAATATTGGTATATGTGTGCTTAATTGAGTCTAAGTGTGCATCATTGAAGTTGAATAGCTTCAAAAATTTGCATACTATTGAGTTTCAGCTTGTGCCTATTTCTTTCAATATAGAAGGGAAAATAGGGTTAAATGCAACTTTTCTTGTTGAATTCGGAAAGATAGAAGGATTTTAGGATTAACTTTTGAACTTGAAACTTTTATGGCAAATAATGGGGTGTATCATTATTCAATTAGATAGCTATTGCCCATGTAGTCTCTCAACCTTGCTTGCTAAAGTGGTATCTCTTTAAATTGCCATTAGTCACGTTTCTGGCTAGTAATAGACACTGATGGTTTCGTGAGCATGCTTTTCGCATCTTGCCTTTTGTGGTATTCTCTGTATATGTATTTTCCATGTTTCACATTTTCAATCATCATTGGATGTTGCTTAGAGTTAAAGTCTGCCATGAGTTTTACATGAATGATGTTTTTGTGAAACATTATTAGCTTTATATTTATGACTACTAGCTTTAGTACAAATATTTTCTTGTCAAAACTATCGTGAGCCTATTCTTGAATTTATTATACTTTTACTTAACTTATGTTTAAAATAGTGAAAGAGATATATAATTTGTGACAACGCAAAATTCATGGGTTAAAGAGTGTAATACCAATTTCGCAATGATTGATTTTTTCACGCATACCTTTCAAACAAAGTTATGAAATAGCATTTTATTGCATAATTAAACCGGTTCTGCAGTTTGCATTGAGTATGCATTGTTGAGACGTCTTTTGTGGTAATTCATATTTTAATGCTAAGAGGAAGTTTTGCATAATTATAATTGCACTTGATTGTAGTCGTTATGTGGATTTATTATTTATTTTGGGTTTCTTTTAACCTCTAATTTTTGATAACTTAATGATGTCAAAAAATGTTCTTTCTAGGAATATTTACTTTTTCAATTTATGTTGAATGTCCTTTAATGTATGATAATAATTAGAGACTTGATTAACTTTTACATTGGAAATGAGTCTCCTTTACTTAATTTTTGTGGAGGTGAAATTTTTATCTATTTCTTTGCATTTGAGTCTCCTTTACTCATTTCCACTATATCGGAGTAAATCTGGTGGCTGTTTCACTGATCCCTGACCACAGCAAGGTCGGGGATGCACTAAGGAATGATCGGCGGGGTTTGCTTCATCAATCACAGTCGTTGGATTGGCAATCAAGCCAGTAGACTCAAAACTGGCTTGGTTATCAGTTCTTGGAGTCGAACCAGAATGGATCGGCTTTAGCCGATCAGTCAACCACCGGAGTTGGTGGCTGCCGTCGAAGGATTGAGAAGGAGCATGAGAGGGACTGCCGGGAGTTGGGCGGTGTCCGATTGGCCGTCGGTGTGTGGCCACCAAGCTTAGACTGGCGGGTGGTTGGTTTGGTTGAGGAGATTTAAAAAAAAACAAAAAAGCGAGAAAGCTGGAGAGTACAGAGAGAGAGGTTTGTAGAGAGAGAATGGATTTGCAAAAAAAGAACCCCTTGCATTTTAGAGGAAAATGGTATTTATACCACCCCAAATTGGTCAATATTCACTGTCGATTTGATCTAACGGACCAAATCATAATCTAATGGTCAAAATATGATTTCAGAAGTCTAATTATCATTTGCAGGTGTCGAGTAATCGATTGAATGAGTCCAATTCACGAAAACCCAAGCTGAAATCGAGAATTGCATTAAAAGGCCTAATTATGAGTCAAATTGTAAATTTTCAAAATTCAATGGTCAATCTGCAAAATCATGGAAAATTGAAGGTGCATAAGTGAAATTGGCACAGTAAAAATCCCAGAACTAGTCGTCGGAGGTCTAGAACCGGTTGACAATGGGCCAAACTGGCTTGCCTCGCCAACGGCTGGTTGAACCGATCAGACAAATTTACATCGGTTTGATCGATTCTTGATTGGGCTTGATCGATTCTGGCTGCTTCATGCACTTGTGGCTCTTATAGGTTCAAAATTTATGCAATTTGGTCTCTCAAGAACCAAATTGAAGAGAAAACTTGCCCGATTTGAGGGGAAATTATTCGATTTCAATTCAATTAAGCCAATTAAATTTCATGAATATGATCTATAGACTCTCTATTGACTTAATTGAGCAATTATTGTAAAAAATAAAAGACCAAAACCATGGGTATATAAGAGTGTGC
Organism: Eucalyptus tenuipes; assembly: GCA_014182365.1. NCBI lineage: Eukaryota > Viridiplantae > Streptophyta > Magnoliopsida > Myrtales > Myrtaceae > Eucalyptus > Eucalyptus tenuipes. The sequence continues at coordinate 8,488,702 of CM024547.1, read as the reverse complement.
CTAAGGGCTAAAATGAGCAATTTTGCAATTCACTAGCCAAAATTACAAATTAATTGAAATTATCTTCAATTATTGTTGCAATAAACATATTAAATTAATTATCCATGTGTAAGATCACCTAGTGTATTCAAATTAACTTTGAATTAAAGTGCTGAAACTTATGCCAAAAATGAATCGGCACCTAATGTTAAAATTGGACCTAGATTCATGCAATTAGACCTTAGTCTTGAATGAGTCAACTCAAATTTCTTCGCTTGAAGCTTGATGGTTTGGTTTTCTTACCTTTAAGATAGTGAAATTCCTCAAATCGGGAAGTTCTAATGCGAATTTGCAAAATTGACTTCGGATTTGAACTTATCTTAAAAAAAAAACAATTGGAAATAATCATTCATTCATAGATTATAAAGAATTGATTTTGACCCCTAATTATGATTTAAAATGGCAATTTGTCTCTCAACATGGCAATTCATGAAATTGAATGGACGAGCAAGTCATTGGACCAAATGTCATTAGAGGAACTACACCTAATTATGACTATAACAAAAATAATTTTATTTTTATCGATTTAGAACATAAAATCGAAAAATCCGGAAAATAAAGTTCTTAATCGAATTTTATGAAATTTTTTATACACAAGTCATATTGATGCTAAAAGAGATATTTTTTTGGATTTTTTATTTTTTCTAATTTTTTAGTCAAAGATTTGACCAAAAGTGAATCATTTAGTAGACTTTTCATAAGATTGATTTTTGAACAAATTTTTTGGACTTTGGAAGAATTGACTTAAGAAAAGTGAAATTAAAGTTAAATGGCATTTTTTGAGTGAAAAGTCAATTTTTGACTCGAAGTAAAATTATTTGATTTTCCAAGTTTATCACCAACTTGGCAAAGAAAAGGAGGTTGAAACCATAAATGCCATAGAGGAGGAAAGAAAGACAACGAGCAAGATGATAATTATTGCACGTTGGTGTATACAATTGAGTCCTAATAATCATCCATCGATGAGCTTGATCCTTAATATGCTAGAAGGAGAGATTGATCACCGACAACCTCCCTTGAAACCAACTGTGTATCCAACAGAGACATCCAATTGATGATGTCGAGACTAAAAGTGTGCAAAAGAATCAGGAATAGGTCGGACTATACAGAAACTGGACCATGTTCACCCCAGGTCGAGACTAAGAATGAACCTGAAATTTTCTCATCTTCTCCAAATGTTCCAACGGTTTTTAGTAGTTGTTAGGATAAGCACAATAACAACATTCCGAAAGAACCTGAAATTTTCTCATCGTCTCCAAGTGTTCCAACAATTTCTAGTAGATATCATTATGAGCACAAAACAATTTCTTGTTTCGTGTGATTTTTTTCCCTCTGGTAGAAATTGAATGCAAAATTAAAGTAGTGCCATCACTTATTCATGGTTTTAGCGGTATATCCTTGCCATCACCTTCTTTAGAAAAAAAAAAATTTGCACGTGGTTTCGTTTCAGAAAATTTAGGTCCTTCCGGGTCGCAGTGTCAGTCCTTCCTATATCGTTCTAAATGCTCACTTAAAAGATATGAGAACCCATGGCAAACATGTTTCAAAAATTTGGGGGAACAATAATCCAGTAATGCCTTCGCCCATTGAAGAAGAACAGGACTTCGAAAAAGACAGAAGAAAAAGAAGAAAAGGACAAACATATTTGCCCGAACACGTGGCTAACATGTTTTATCTTTTTGTTTCCTTCTCGGCTAATTTCAATTTCAATGTATATTAATTTCCTCGCAAAATCTTCACTTTTTGCGCTTCGATTCACCTGGATTTGCACTCGAACCCCACTTCATGCACTTTCTGAGCGCCGTGTGAAACTATGGAGCAATCTTGATTGCTCTCTGTCTTCTTAAGTTCGGATGATCTCGGCGTGAATTGACTTTCGTCAACTGATACTATCTTTGTACGATGGCGATCATTCATACCTAAAATTCTGGTTTCGCGTCGGTTAAGCAAATTTCTTGCGTGATATGGTTTGCATTGAACAATGAGTCTCTCTCCTATTTCCACCGATCAATTACAAGCTCCGTCCTTGCCACCAAAACGTATATCTTACCCTCTCGACAGCCGCCCGATGAAGAAAAAGAGCTACTCCGTTCCTTAATCCTAACGTTTAAATTAATTGGGCGAGTGCTTAAAATGGGCTTGTGACTTGCGCATGCCACGGGGGAAAGACAGAGGAAGCCGCCCACTTTGCCAAGTGAGCAGAAATTGAACAGGTGATGTCGCGCGGATTGGACTTTGCATGGTCAGATGAACTTTGGGTCAGACTGAGACAGAAAATCAAAGTCTACTTTGTCGACTGAAAAAATAACAGGAGATTGACTGAGACAATGACCGGAGTTGAACGGTTGGATGAGACAACCATGAAATTGTATGATAGCTATGGGTTGAATTTTGTGGACCAACCAGGATAATATCGTGTATCAACATTGTTGGACCGGCAATTCCTCGAAGACTTCTGGCTAACGAGAAATCAAGATTTTATCAGTTCTCAGAAAGCCTTAGAGCTTCTAACTCTCCATATCAAAACCGTAGTTACGAGAGAAAGAGTAACAAGAGATGAGTTACATAAGCAGAAACACAGAAATGTTTCCTTATATTTTTCTTTTTTTCTCTGTTTCATTCGGCCCCTCTTTGTCCATAAGCACAGATACCATATTAGCCGGTGAGTCTCTCTCCGGAAACAAGACATTAATCTCTCAAGGAGGGACATTTGAGATGGGCTTCTTTTCACCAGGTAACTCTGGTAACCACTACATTGGCATTTGGTACAAAGGATTACCTCAAAAGACTCTGGTTTGGGTTGCAAATAGGAACCGCCCCATGTCCGACCCATTGTCTTCGGAGTTGAAGCTTCTTCAGGATGGTAATTTAGTCATACTTGCTTCATCCAAGCTTCAAATCTGGTCGAGCAGTTCGACATCGCTCATGCCTAATTCGACTTCAGGAGTGCTTCTTGACAGTGGAAACTTCATTTTAAGGAAAACATCTGATGTGTCTATTGCTTGGCAGAGTTTCGATCATCCGACTGATACGTGGTTACCTGGTGCCAAGTTTGGATTCAATAAACTTACGTTCGAAAGGACAGTTTTGGTGGCATGGAGAAATTTAGACAATCCGGCTCCCGGGATATTCTCTGCATTTGCTGGAGCAGAAGGAAGAGCTCAGTATTCAATATATAAAAGGACGGAAGCCTACTGGAATAGTGGCGACTGGACTGGGGATGAATTCAGGCATCAGCGCTCGGTAATGGTAGAAAACGTGGTAAACTTCTCCTTTGTTTCGAATGAGAATGAGACCTACTTCATATATTCCTCAGTTGCTCCTTATAATCTTTCTAGGGTCGTGCTGGAGCCAACAGGGCTGCTCAATCAATTAGTATGGGCAAAGCATATCCAGAAATGGAAGGTGCTTTGGACACAGCCAACCCTAGAGTGTGAGATATTTCCCTTTTGTGGTGCTTCTTTTGACTGCAATCAGAGCGATGCACCGCGTTGTGATTGCCCCCTTAGATACTTGGATGATCTGAAGCTGGAAGATCGTCTGGGCCGTTGCAAGAGGAGAAATGCATCAAAATGTAGTGGTGACAGGAAAGACAAATTTTTCCGCATGCCTAACACACGCTTGCCCAAAAACTCTGATTGGTTCATGGTGGAAAACCTTGAAGCATGCAGGTTATTGTGCTTGAGCAATTGTTCCTGCAGTGCTTACGCTTACACTGCTAACTGTCTGATATGGACGGATGCCAAGTTTGTAGTTGAACATTCAGCCGATGATGCAATTTCAAGAGATTTCTATGTCCGGATCGCAGCGTTGGACTTGAAAGAGGAGAGTAAGAAAAGGGGGAAACCCACTTCAAATTTCATTACAGCAGTTGTAGTTGTGTCCGTAACTTTTCCAGTGGTCCTTAGCATGTTGCTAGTGGCTATTAAGATGAGACGGCCTGCTTATGCAGCGGACGATCATTTGATGCATTTTGAATATCGAGTTCTGAAGAAGGCAACAAAGAACTTCTCCGAGAAAATTGGGGAAGGCGGGTTTAGTTCTGTTTTCAGGGGAGCACTGCCAGATTCAACTCCCATAGCAGTGAAGAAACTCATGAACCAAAGCCAAAGTAACAAACAGTTCCTTGCAGAGGTTAGAACCATTGGAACAATACAGCATGTCAATGTCGTTCGTCTACGTGGTTTTTGTGCAGAAGAGTCGAAAAGGTTCCTAGTATATGAGTACCTGGCAAATGGTTCGCTTGCGGCTCATTTATTTCAGAAAGATTCCAACACCCTCAATTGGAAAACCAGATACTGCATCGCCATCCGGATTGCTAAAGGATTGGAGTACCTCCATGAGAGGTGTCGAGATTGCATCATACACTGTGACATCAAACCAGAGAATATACTGTTGGATTCAGAACTAGAACCACAGATTGCTGATTTTGGCCTTGCAAAGCTCGTGGGACGTGAAGCCAGCCGCGTCATTACCACTGTAAGGGGAACCAGAGGGTACCTTGCACCAGAATGGATTTCAGGAGGAGCCATCACGTCGAAAGTTGATGTTTTCAGCTATGGAAAGCTGCTCTTTGAGATCATATCGGGAAAGAGAAACATTGAGGAGCTGAACAGTGATATGCGCGATTATCTACCGCTCCAGGTAGCCAATTCACTAGCCAAAGGAGAAGAAGTCTTGCCACTCGTGGACCGCAGATTGAACGGACAGGTGGAGATGGAAGAATTGTGCAGAGCATGCAAAGTGGCTTGCTGGTGCATTCAAGACAGTGAGCGAGACAGACCAACTATGTCTCAGGTACATCAGATTTTGGAGGGGGTTATGGTAGTAGAAAAACCTCCAATCCCAAAAACTTTCTTGCGACTTGTAGGAATTAATGAGAGTGCAGCATAAAACAAAGCACTATGTCCCTTTGTAATTTATGGGCATGATGGAGCCCCAATTCATCCTCCAGGGCCATGGACTGGCTGGTCTTGAATCCGCATCATGCTTACCAGACTTGTCATCACTAACTCCGATTGGCCAAACGGGAAAGGCAAACCTTCTGGCTCGTCTCTAAAAGAGGAAGCGGAGATTTTCCAGGTATACAATGAAGAACCTGTCCAGTAGGATTTAATTGCTTTTATGCTATAATTTTCAGATTTGGTTGCGACCTGTGACTTTATAAATTGCGACTTTCGTCAGCACTACATACTTGAAGCGATTTTAAACAAACAGAGAAGCAAGCTCCGATGCCATAGTGCAAGCAATATGGGCAAGACAAGCTTCAACGTAAATCGCTAGACGAACCTTGATCTGAAATGGAAATGTTTTGTGCAAATATAACGAACATTTTCATAGGCAACTTTTGAAAAAAAAAAAAATTTTAAAATTGGACATGAAGCAAACATCAGGTTTTGCTCACAACAGTCTCCAATTTCCCAGTGCACCAACGAGACAAACACAACCGAAATCATTTAAAAATCAAAACCCAACTGGCAACGTCCCTTATGCTTTTATTTTTCTTTTCCATTTTTTCATAAAAATCATGGGATTTTCTTAAAATCGAGAAGCAAAGGGTTTTAAACTTGTGGCATAAGTTCAAGGAAACGATGTGGAAGGGCTTACTTGAGCCAAAGGCGAGTATACACTCTCTATGGAAGTAGGCCAAGAAACAAAAGGTTTCGCGGGCGAGGCAGTTTCCTAAGTATGGCCAACTCAGAAAACCACAAACTATTCATGATTTTTCTTTGGGCCTTATGTACCTGAACCTGCTAAGCGACCGTGCCAGACCTAGAGGTCGCGTTCGGGTGGATAGTGGCCTCGGCCTCAAATGTGGATTTTTCTTTTACAGCTTACGTGAGATCTATGTTTCTTGATCGACGCATATTTAAACCGTCGCAACAGAGACTTGATTTGGAGTAGTTCAGATATAATCGTCGGCCGATCTAGACAAGTGTGATCCTCATAGAGTTCATACGAGCTCATTGTATCTATACAAATGAAAATTTTAGGAGTTCCGAGTCATGAACGAGTTTGGGCATGACCTTTACAGGCTCTGCTTGGACCCTACTGGGACGACCATTTGGAACTAAAAATATTGACAAAGCTTGCCTTGTGGACAAGTCTACAATCCAGTCTCACGATTCCATTGAAGAAGGAAAGTGTTCTGTTCTTGCTTTTTAGCTGGGTTTTATTCGGTGGATTGGGTGATGGATAAACCAACAAGCCACCGTTCTTAGTACAGGAGCATGTGCGATCAACTATAATAGCGAAAAGGTTGGAAGATGTGGCAAAATAAGGTGACAGCCCAGTAGTTTCCTTATATGATAAAGCATCGTCCAATAAAATATGCAATTGATCTACTCTTATCGACATTTCTGATCCCTTAGAGAAGTGGTGAATTACTTGCTCATTCGGTGATGTTCTTGCTTAGTATTGTGGCAGACTCACCAACGGTGTGTAATGTGGTTGAGGTTGGGAAGAATATGAGATTGAGATCCTCGGATGGAAGTGTGCAGAGAAAGCTGATTAAGATTTGGGGCGTCATAGTAGGTGATCAAAATAGCAACCAAAAAAAAAAATTGGTGAATGATGTTTTGTCAATATTCATTACATGCAACATCACTCACTTGAGGTTAAAGGGTGAGGTTAAAGGGAAAAGAAATATAAAGTAGTCACAAGCCATACTTTATTCTTTTGGACAAGTGTATTTGAAGTCTTAAAATAAATCATGAAACGACGATAAGTTAAAAGTGCAATTAAGTTTTAAAATTTGTCTAATTAGTTCAACCAAGTACTTCTAAGTGTTTTTCTCAGTGTTTTTCTCATTTCGGTGACGGAAAATATGACTTTTTTTAATAAGAGATGATGTTATGTCCACTTTGCAATATTGAATATCTCTGTCTGTGTGTAACGAGACTGGCGCCAAGGCTGGGTTAGGGGGGCGGTGCCACCCCCAACTATGCCGACAACCCTCGTTGAAGTGTAGGTGAGGAACACCGGCCTTCGTAGCAACATGGGTCCTTCAGCAGCGTTTCCACAGAAACTCTTTCTCCCCAAACGCTCAACATGATGCATCATACACTCAATCCCCAACGTAAATCTCACTGGCATGTCCAACCGGAGAAAAGGTGAGAGTTGCATTGAGAGGAACAATCTCTTCACAGGCACCAGTAATTAGTCTTTAGATTCGAAAGGCCTTCAGTTTGATAAGCGAGTGGCTTTCTTATGATGCTTGGAGCTTGTGGAAGTGGAAAGGTATCTCGTTATGCTTGGATTGCATCGAAGGTGACTCCGTGGAATTGGAAAGCGAGCCTGTGACCACCGCTAATTCGACCAAGCCCAGTCGACTTGGGAAACTTGCCAATGGCATACAACTAACTGGATAGGCTTGAAAATGCCCTGGTGAATTGGAGAAGCAACACCTTTGAGACTAAGACAACGTAAGGCCTCAACTCTATCACCACCGCGCAAGGGTTGATAGGCCCTTGCGATATCTACTAGGGTCAGCCGGCCCTCCCCTGCTCATGGTGATGACTAGCAATCTTGTCTTGTGGTGGAGCAAGCGTTTTCATCGGGCCTCAGCAGTGCCCTTGCAATGCTTTCCCGGCCATCTCTTTCTCTCAGTTTCTTTTTTCTTGTTGCCCTCTTAACTTTTGATTTACTTTCTGATGTGGCACGCACGTCTTTAAAATACATAAAAAGGTCACATTAGCAATTTTCATTATTCAAATTTAATAGAGTTAAGGGAAATCGTCAATCACACCAATTTGATAAATTTCAGGATTTAATTGTATTTTTTGATAATGTTAGGGCTGGATTACATTTCAAGTAAATCGAGAATAGTGGATAGTCATGCTTTTGGTGGGAAAAAAGCCATCCCTCCTGTAAATTAAATTTGAAGGATTGACAAAACAAAAGATCAAAAAAAAAAAAATTCCCATTACGTAGTAACAATGAGACTTTTTCTTGATATATGTGGGGACCGCACCTTACTCTAGTTAGAATTTCCTTGAAACGACAAACGCATCATGTGTGAGGCGACGAGCAAATTTGTCTTATCTTCTCCGGTCAAGCTCCATTTTCTGGACTTTGGACGGCTCTGAGTCATTTGCTCGATCTGGTCTTTTTCAAAGGCGACTCCAACTCTTCAACTTAAATCCCGACCCGTCTCTCCAAGTGCGTCCCCTATTTTTCATCGTATAACCAAAAGCCAAACACAAATTTCTCACCATTGCACAAAAGTTTTTGCTAACATAATAAGTTTTAAGTACTATGAGAATAATAATTTATTGTGAGTTGTAAATTTTTGAAAAAGTAGATTATAAAATAATTTATAATTATTTGTGATTTAATTTTTATGATTTAGAATAAACTATTATTCTCATAGTACATTGAAGAAAGCCCGCTCCCTGAATTTAATTTTTGGTCTTCACCGATGGCGTCGCTGAGATCTGGGCGAGGCTTGAGGGCCGTGGGCAAAATTTCAATCCGCATGTCGCTATCCCTTTCCACCATTCTTAACAAAACTTCATCATCTTGTTACAGATAAAGAGGGACGTGGAGACTCAAGGAGACTTCATCAGCTCCCTGATCAAAGAGGTCGAGAGAGCCGCGTTCATAGACATCAAGGAGATCTTGCCTGTCGTCAAATGGCTTGACAACGAGCTCTCCTATCCGGTAATTGTTCCCGTGCAAGATGGCAGCAATGCTCTGCTTCTTCTTTAGCTTCGGCAATGGCTCTTAAGCAAAAAAAATTGATTTTCGATTAGGTGGACGAAAGGGCATTCGCCATGGCCTTGCCAGCTATGGATGATGCTGCCTTTGCCTGCGGCAAGGCGAGGGCAAGGTTGCTAGTGAGGGTGGGTGAGGGCCGTGAAGCCCTTGCTGGCCATTGTTGGGTAAGGAAGCCAAAAATGAAGAAGGAAAAAAAAAAAAGAAAAGCAAAAGGAAAAGGAATAGGAATAAAAAATTAATAAAAATTCGAAAAAATATATATATTATTAAAAAATCGTCACATCAGCGTTTGTTAAACGGCTAGCATCAATGTCAGCGTCAACCGATCGAATTTGGCCGGATGAACTAAATTGACTTAATTATAAAAGGCTTAGGATCGAATTGGTACCGAAAAAATTTAAGGCGGAGATTCGACACAATTACTGATAAATTTATAACTTTTTTTTATAATTTTCTCGCTAAAATAGTCAAATTTAGAAATTCTAGACAAGTTTTCTTCCTAATTAGTGTGAAAGCTATCCATAAAGCAATCCACCACTTGTTAAGTTAGTTTCAATGCGTGTAATACAAGCTGCGTAATTCTACTTATGGAACCTTTAGTGGTTCTACACAATTTAGTTTTCTTGACTTGACTTTGTGCTGATTGGTTGGTTGACTTGGTCATTGCAAAGACAGATGACCCAACTGATCTTTTCGATCATCATCAGACAAAGGAACCTTCTCCGATGTGCTACGCATTTTCTAGTCGAATAATCTAATTGAAAGATTCGAAAGCAACTGCTAGAATTATGGTCACCCACAAGAAAAAGAGCCGGCGTCTTGTCACTTTCGACTCAACCTTGTTGGACGGGCAACTCCCCGGAGACCGCTAGCTATTGTGAAGTCAAGATTTGTCCCTTTAGAGAAAGACTTCAGACTTGTTAACTCTACCGTGTCAAAACCGCAGTTGCAAAAGAATGAGTAACAAGAGATGAGTTGCGTAAGGGGAAATCCAGAATGTGGAAGCTGATGAATCTAGTACTTTGAAAAAATGTACAACGGAACGAAATTACCCGAGTAGTCAACAATTAATGCTAAAGCACACATGAGATTTATGTGATTTAATATGAGTGTTGACACATATTACACGTAAAGAGCTTGCATAAGAGAATCCACAAATCATTAATGGATTTATTGAGCTATAATTGTTACACGTTCAAGTATGAAACATGCCAAACATCAACCTGCTCATACGACCAATTGGATAAGTTTGAAATGGTTTGGTGAATTGGAGAAGCAGCCATGCGTGAGACGAAGAACACAAGGCCTCACCACTTGTCACCCCCCACATGAGGGTTGCTTAGCCCGCTTGACAACCTTGCTAGGGTCGATCAACTCATGCCCTGATCTGGGCGAGGCTCCTTTGCCTGCTCGCAGTAATGAATATGATTGAGCAAGGGTCGCCCATTGTCAAGCGAGAGTTCCCCTCCCCCTGCTTAATTTTTTGCCTTTTTTTAAGCATTCAATTTATAGAAAAGTATCTTGTTAAGATTTTCATCACCCAAATTTGATGGAATTAATGAATATTGTCAATCATACCAATATGATAATTTTTAAGATTTGATTGCATAATTTTGAAACTTAATTCTATATTCAAGCAAATCAAGAATACCTAGAAATCATGCTTTTGGCAGGAGTAAAGCCATTGGTCTTTTTTATTCGCAAATTAAATTTGTAGGATTGACAAAGCATTTCCATCACGTAGCAATAATGAGACTTTCTTGGTGGATGACGTTGACTGAATGTTACTTAGGGGAAAAAGAGAGGTCTCTTCCAGTGAGAATTTCCTCGAAACATCGTGCAATGCATGTGTAGTGCGAAGAACAAATATCTATCTTCTCTGGTGACGTTACCTAAGCTTTCCGATAAAAATAACACACTTTGAAAATGAAATTTTCAGCACACATAATTTTCAGTGGCCTACTGTGATTTTTACGTATATTTCAATACTTCACATATATTTTAGAAAATGTATCATTGTAATTAGGTCTATATTTTCATTAATACTCGATTGAAAAAAAACTTTATCCAGCTGTTCTTGTGAATAGTGGGTTACAAGCTGTTAACATCATTTATATGTTAAATTAACTTTATATAAATGTGTTATGTCCATATTATAGGGGTTTAGGATTTTGACTCGCTAAGATTTTATCTCACCCCGTCGTAGTTAAATGTTTTCAGGTCCCTAGTATGGGGAGGCGGCCAGTCCGTTTTGGGGTACCAAAGGAGATAGACTACGAGCCCTCCTACTTCCCCATTCCCGGGACCAACTAGACCCGTGAGTTAGTTGTGACCACTATTTCGGTCGATGAAGGTCTCTGTCACTGGGTGCCTCATCGCTTCAAAGCGTGGTTCATCACTTATCCTAATGGGGCTCGGGAGGGCCTTTTGTAGGGTTTTGACGAACCTACCGTCGAAATCAAGGATGGGGAGGTAGCTCATCTTATGGACATCGATATCCCAGATGGTGTCGTGGAGGATCCGGAACTCGAGGCGGAGGGGCCCAAGGTATAGGTTGCCTAGTAGTTTCTTTTGGAACAAACTTATGCTTATAGACCTGTAAGACTAACTTGATATGTATATAAAGTGTGGTTTATGAAAAAGGCGTTAGTATGTTTTGACTATCCCAATGTTTGATGGTTGTCAAGGTGTTTATTTAATTCGCTTCCACATGTGCTTAATTGAAAAATAAAAAGAATGGGTCGGCGACGCATCTTGGGAACGTTGCATTTCAGTCGACCATCGAGGGATGCGCGCGTGCTCGGGGTTCGGGGCGTGACAACCCAAGTCCCCAAACCTAGATATTTGGTTGCGTAGGAATTGAGGGAACACTCCCGACCCTCGATTGGGTTTTCTAGCCGACTCCCCAAACGAGGCTAGTGGCGACTCCCATCTTATTTTTAAGTTATCATAAACAATTAAGTCATATAAATAAACCTATTGCGTGGGGTACAAATTTCGATGAAACTCAGCATGGTTTAGCATACTCGATATTGGAGTACCTGGGATGAAGTTATGCCATCTTTATGGGTGAAGCATACTATCGAGAGGACTACCATGGTAAAGGTACATTTAAATCCAATATCCACACCTGACCTCTTTTCCTGAGGTGTGTCGTTCGTGTGGATATGGATCACGACATTCTGCTGTCACGTGGAGTACGAACTTGGAAAAGCTCGTGATCTCATGAAGAGAACTCACGAAAGGCTTGATTTGAAAGACAAGGAGATGACGTCTTTTGGAACGCGAGCCGTGAAGAAACTCTCGTGATCAAGTATCTTTAAATCCGTCATTTTCTCTCATCGTGATGGTGAGGGATCGAGGGTGGCGAGATTGAGTCGCGACATTACCTTTTTTAATGTGTCAACTAAAAATCAGGTATCAACAACATCAAATACACAATCGAGGCGGCTGACATGTTATTATCAATACAATATATGTTGCAATATCTATGTCTAGAAGCCCCATTTTCTTGACTTTGGACGGCTTTGGGTTATTTGCTTGACTCGGAAGTAAAATTTATTTTTCTTTTCGAGTTTATCACCAACTCGGCAGAGAAAAGGAGGTTGTAAAATAGATGCCATAGAGGAGAAAAGAAAGATAATGAGCAAGATGATAATTATTGCACTTTGGTGTATACAATTGAACCCTAATAATCACCCTTCGATGAGCTGGATCCTTAGTATGCCAAAAGGAGAGATCGATCGCTAACAACTTCCCTCGAAACCAACTATATCCGACAGAGACACTCAATTGATGATGTCGAGATTAGGAATGTGCAAAAGAATTAGGAATCGACCAGACCATTTGGAACTGGACTAGATTGGCCCAGAACTAATGGTTTCCATAAGGACCAGTCTTGTTCCTAATTCCAATTTATTGGAATTGATGAGTACCAGTCTGGTTCCTAGTTCTAAAGGTGGAATTGCCCACTTGCTCAACTAGACCGTACTAATACATATTTGATAATCTGAGATTATCCTATGCATTGCAAATAACCTGGATCAATTAACATAAGATTGGTGTCGAATCTGAATTCATTAATGCGTTTCCTCACCTTTTACTCAAACGCATAACATGTATGACAAAATGTTTCTAGGAGGTGATATGTTTGAATAAAAATAAGATGTTTTATGTTGGATCAAATTGGTTTCATGTTAGTTTATTGATTTCACAAGAATGATTTTTGTACCCATTTGATATCAAGTTGGATTGAACTTTTTCAAGAATTCAAAAGGGTTTTGGAAATTGTGGTTTTGTTGGGGACATTAAAACTAGTTCTATGGAATTGGATCACCCGGTAGTCCGATTCTTGGGTAGATCTATGGAACCAAGAGGTGGTGCTCAATTCTAATTTTTCAAAACCGAAACCGGACCATGTTAACCCCAGGTCAAGACTAACACTAAGAATGAACCTGAAATTTTCTCATCTTCTCCAAGTGTTCCGACAATTTCTAATAGTTGTTAGGATAAGCACAATAACAAGATTCCGAAAGAACCTGAAATTTTCTCATCGTCTCCAAGTATTCCAACAATTTCTAGTAGTTATCATTATGAGCACAAAACAATTTCTTGTTTTGTGTGATTTTTTCCCTCTGGTAGAAATTGAATGCAAAATTAAAGTAGTGCCATCACTTATTCATGGTTTTAGTGGTAAATCCTTGCTATCACCTTCTTCTTTTTTTTAATAATTTTGCACGAGGTTTCCTTTCAGAAAATTTAGGTCCTTCTGGGTCGCAATGTTAGTCCTTCCTCCATTGTCCTAAATGCTCTCACTTAAAAGATATGAGAACCCATGGCAAACATGTTTCAAAATTTTGGGGGAACAATAATCCAGTCATGCCTTCGCCCATTGAAGAAGAACAAGACTTCGAAAAAAAATAGAAGAAAAAGAAGAAAAGGACAAACATATTTGCCCGACCACGTGGCTAACATGTTTAATCTTTTTGTTTCCTTCTCCGCTAATTTCAAATGTACATTAATTTCCTCGCAAAATCTTCACTTTTTGCACTTCGATTCACCTGGATTTGCACTCGAATCCCCACTTCATGCATTTGCTGAGCATGGTATGAAACTATGGAGCAATCTTTATTCCTCTCTGTCTTCTTAAGTTCGGATGATCTCGGCGTGAATTGACTTTTCGTCAACTGATACTATCTTTGTACGACGGCGCTCATTCATACCTAAAATTCTGGATTCGTGTCAGTTAAGCAAATTTCTTGCGTGACATCGTTTGCATTGAGCAATGAGTCTCTCTCCTATTTCCACCGATCAATTACAAGCTCCGTCCTTCCCACCAAAACTTATATCTTACCCTCTCGACAGCCGCCCGATGACCCACATTTACGGCAGCCCCCTTTCCCAAGTCATCTCCAACCTGGACCGCATGTCCCATATGAAGAAGAAGAGCTACTCCGTTCCTTAATCCTAACGTTTAAATTAATTAGGCGAGTGCTTAAAATGGGCTTGTGACTTGCGCATGCCACGGAGGAAACACAGAGTAAGCCGCCCACTTTGCCAAGTGAGCAGAAATTGAACAGGTGATGTCACGCGGTCGGACTTTGCATGGTCAGATGAACTTTGGGTCGGACTGAGACAGAAAATCAAAGTCTACTTTGTCGACTGAAAAAATAACAGGAGATTGACTGAGACAATAACCAGAGTTGAATGGTTGGATGAGACAACCATGAAATTGTATGATAACTATGGGTTGAATTTTGTGGACCAACCATGATAATATCGTGTATCAACATTGTTGGACCGGCAATTCCTCGAAGACTTCTGGCTAACGAGAAATCGAGATTTTATCAGGTCTCAGAAAGCCTTGGAGCTTCGAACTCTCCATGTCAAAACCGTAGTTACGAGAGAAAGAGTAACAAGAGATGAGATACGTAAGCAGAAACACAGAAATGTTTCCTTTTATTTTGCTTTTTTTCTCTGTTTCATTCGGCCCCTCTTTGTCCATAAGCACAGATACCATATTAGCCGGTGAGTCTCTCTCCGGAAACCAGACATTAATCTCTCAAGGAGGGACATTTGAGATGGGCTTCTTTTCACCAGGTAACTCTGGTAACCACTACATTGGCATTTGGTACAAAGGATTACCTCAAAAGACTCTGGTTTGGGTTGCAAATAGGAACCGCCCCATGTCCGACCCATTGTCTTCGGAGTTGAAGCTTCTTCAGGATGGTAATTTAGTCATACTTGCTTCATCCAAGCTTCAAATCTGGTCGAGCGGTTCGACATCGCTCATGCCTAATTCGACTTCAGGAGTGCTTCTTGACAGTGGAAACTTCATTTTAAGGAAGACATCTGATGTGTCTATTGCTTGGCAGAGTTTCGATCATCCGACTGATACGTGGTTACCTGGTGCCAAGTTTGGATTCAATAAACTTACGTTCGAAAGGACAGTTTTGGTGGCATGGAGAAATTTAGACGATCCGGCTCCCGGGATATTCTCTGCATTTGCTGGAGCAGAAGGAAGAGCTCAGTATTCAATATATAAAAGGACGGAAGCCTACTGGAATAGTGGCGACTGGACTGGGGATGAATTCAGGCATCAGCGCTCGGTAATGGTAGAAAATGTGGTAAACTTCTCCTTTGTTTCGAATGAGAATGAGACCTACTTCATATATTCCTCAGTTGCTCCTTATAATCTTTCTAGGGTCGTGCTGGAGCCAACAGGGCTGCTCAATCAATTAGTATGGGCAAAGCATATCCAGAAATGGAGGGTGCTTTGGACACAGCCAACCCTAGAGTGTGAGATATTTCCCTTTTGTGGCGCTTCTTTTGACTGCAATCAGAGCGATGCACCACGTTGTGATTGCCCCCTTGGATACTTGGATGATCTGAAGCTGGAAGATCGTCTGGGCCGTTGCAAGAGGAGAAATGCATCAAAATGTAGTGGTGACAGGAAAGACAAATTTTTCCGCATGCCTAACACACGCTTGCCCAAAAACTCTGATTGGTTCATGGTGGAAAACCTTGAAGCATGCATGTTATTGTGCTTGAGCAATTGTTCCTGCAGTGCTTACGCTTACACTGCTAACTGTCTGATATGGACGGATGCCAAGTTTGTAGTTGAACATTCAGCCGATGATGCAATTTCAAGAGATTTCTATGTCCGGATCGCAGCGTTGGACTTGAAAGAGGAGAGTAAGAAAAGGGGGAAACCCACTTCAAATTTCATTACAGCAGTTATAGTTGTGTCCGTAACTTTTCCAGTGGTCCTTAGCATGTTGCTAGTGGCTATTAAGATGAGACGGCCTGCTTATGCAGCGGACGATCATTTGATGCATTTTGAATATCGAGTTCTGAAGAAGGCAACAAAGAACTTCTCCGAGAAAATTGGGGAAGGCGGGTTTAGTTCTGTTTTCAGGGGAGCACTGCCAGATTCAACTCCCATAGCAGTGAAGAAACTCATGAACCAAAGCCAAAGTAACAAACAGTTCCTTGCAGAGGTTAGAACCATTGGAACAATACAGCATGTCAATGTCGTTCGTCTACGTGGTTTTTGTGCAGAAGAGTCGAAAAGGTTCCTAGTATATGAGTACCTGGCAAATGGTTCGCTCGCGGCTCATTTATTTCAGAAAGATTCCAACACCCTCAATTGGAAAACCAGATACTGCATCGCCATCCGGATTGCTAAAGGATTGGAGTACCTCCATGAGAGGTGTCGAGATTGCATCATACACTGTGACATCAAACCAGAGAATATACTGTTGGATTCAGAACTAGAACCACAGATTGCTGATTTTGGCCTTGCAAAGCTCGTGGGACGTGAAGCCAGCCGCGTCATTACCACCGTAAGGGGAACCAGAGGGTACCTTGCACCAGAATGGATTTCAGGAGGAGCCATCACGTCGAAAGTTGATGTTTTCAGCTATGGAAAGCTGCTCTTTGAGATCATATCGGGAAAGAGAAACATTGAGGAGCTGAACAGTGATATGCGCGATTATCTACCGCTCCAGGTAGCCAATTCACTAGCCAAAGGAGAAGAAGTCTTGCCACTCGTGGACCGCAGATTGAACGGACAGGTGGAGATGGAAGAATTGTGCAGAGCATGCAAAGTGGCTTGCTGGTGCATTCAAGACAGTGAGCGAGACAGACCAACTATGTCTCAGGTACATCAGATTTTGGAGGGGGTTATGGTAGTAGAAAAACCTCCAATCCCAAGAACTTTCTTGTGACTTGTAGGAATTAATGAGAGTCCAGCATAAAACAAAGCACTATGTCCCTTTGTAATTTATGGGCATGATGGAGCCCCAATTCATCCTCCAGGGCCATGGACTGGCTGGTCTTGAATCCGCATCATGCTTACCAGACTTGTCATCACTAACTCCGATTGGCTAAATGGGAAAGGCAAACCTTCTTGCTCGTCTCTAAAAGAGGAAGCGGAGATTTTCCAGGTATACAATGAAGAACCTGTCCAGTAGGATTTAATTGCTTTTATGCTATAATTTTCAGATTTGGTTGCGACCTGTGACTTTATAAATTGCGACTTTCGTCAGCACTACATACTTGAAGCGATTTTCAACAAACAGAGAAGCAAGCTCCGATGCCATAGTGCAAGCAATATGGGCAAGACAAGCTTCAACGTAAATCGCTAGACGAACCTTGATCTGAAACGGAAATGTTTTGTGCAATATAACGAATATTATCATAGGCAACTTTTAAAAAAAGAAAAAGAAGATTGGACATGAAGCAAACATCAGGTTTGCTCACAATAGTCTCCAATTTCCCAGTGCACCAACGAGACAAAAACAACTGAAATCATTTAAAAATCAAAACCCAACTGGCAACGTCCCTTATGCTTTTACTTTTCTTTTCCATTTGTTTCATAAAAATCATGGGATTTTCTTAAAATCGAGAAGCAAAGGGTTTTAAACTTGTGGCATAAGTTCAAGGAAACGATGTGGAAGGGCTTACTTGAGCCAAAGGCGAGTATACACTATCTATGGAAGTAGGCCAAGAAACAAAAGGTTTCGCGGGCGAGGCAGTTTCCTAAGTATGGCCAACTCAGAAAACCACAAACTATTCATGATTTTTCTTTGGGCCTTATGTAACCTGAACCTGCTAAGCGACCGTGCCAGACCTAGAGGTCGCGTTCGGGTGGATAGTGGCCTCGGCCTCAAATGTGGATTTTTCTTTTACAGCTTACGTGAGATCTATGTTTCTTGATCGACGCATATTTAAACCGTCGCAACAGAGACTTGATTTGGAGTAGTTCAGATATAATCGTCGGCCGATCTAGACAAGTGTTTTCCTCATAGAGTTCATACGAGCTCATTGTATCTATACAAATGAAAATTTTAGGAGTTCCGAGTCATGAACGAGTTTGGGCATGACCTTTACAGGCTCTGCTTGGACCCTACTGGGACGACCATTTGGAACTAAAAATATTGACAAAGCTTGCTTTGTGGACAAGTCTACAATCCAGTCTCACGATTCCATTGAAGAAGGAAAGTGTTCTGTTCTTGCTTTTTAGCTGGATTTTATTCGGTGGATTGGGTGATGGATAAACCAACAAGCCACCGTTCTTAGTACAGGAGCATGTGCGATCAACTATAATAGCGAAAAGGTTGGAAGATGTGGCAAAATAAGGTGACAGCCCAGTAGTTTCCTTATTTGATAAATCACCGTCTAATAAAATATGCAATTGATCTACTCTTATCGACATTTCTGATCTCTTAGAGAAGTGGTGAATTACTTGCTCATTCGGTGATGTTCTTGCTTAGTATTGTGGCAGACTCACCAACGGTGTGTAATGTGGTTGAGGTTGGGAAGAATATGAGATTGAGATCCTCGGATGGAAGTGTGCAGAGAAAGCTGATTAAGATTTGAGGCGTCATAGTAGGTGATCAAAATAGCAACGACAAAAAAAATTGGTGAATGATGTTTTGTCAATATTCATTACATGCAACATCACTCACTTGAGGTTAAAGGGTGAGGTTAAAGGGAAAAGAAATATAAAGTAGTCACAAGCCAAACTTTATTCTTTTGGACAACTATATCTGAAGTCTTAAAACATATCATGAAACGACGCTAAGCTAAAAGTGCGATTAAGTTTTAAAATTTGTATGATTAATTCAATCGACTACTTCTAACAGTTTTTTTTTTTTTTTTCATTTCAGTGACGAAAATACTGATGACTTTTTTTAATAAGAGATGATGTTATGTCCACTTTGCAATATTGAATATCTCTGTCTGTGTGTAACGAGACTGGCGCCAAGGCTGGGTTAGGGGGGCGGTGCCACCCCCAACTATGCCGACAACCCTCGTTGAGGTATAAGTGAGGAACACCGGCCTTCGTAGCAACATGGGTCCTTCAGCAGCGTTTCTACAGAAACTCTTTCTCCCCAAACGCTCAACATGATCCATCATACACTCAGCGCCCGTTTGGTTCGGCTTTTGGGGAATGTATTTGCGAAAATACAAATACCTTTGGGTGAATGGGGTTTTTCGAAATGCAAATATCGTTTGGTAAAATTTACATTGAGATACAACTTTGGCCAAAATACCGTTTGGTAAAATTTGCACTTGTAAATGAATTTTATTAAATTAAAAAAACAAAAAAAATATTTGCAATTTTTTTTTTAAATCCGGCCACCGGACCGTCGGATCCGGTGGTCCGGATGGCCGAATCAGCCCCGGACGGCCGCCGAGCTCGGGCGACCCCGGGCGATGGCCGCCTGGGGTCCGGTGACCCAGGTGGCCGTCACCTATGTAGCACCGACACGCGACACGACACGAGTGTTCGACACGACACGACACGTCGACACGTCATTTCTAAAAAATAGAGAATTCCGACACATTGCGACACGTTATATATTAAATGAATATTTTTATTTTTAATTAATTTGATTCAAATTCATAAATAAATAATTAATTAAAAAAATAGCCTATAATAAATTTACACTAATAATATTAACAAATCAATTCATTTGAAATTCGAAAGATATATTCATAATTAACGCGAAACATTTTTTTAATTTTAACAAAAGTTATCAATGAAACTAATAATTAATAAGAAATTAGAATAAATTTATTTAAATAAATCCATAATTTTCTACAATGACCAAAATTTATCATTATTCAAAATTCAATACTTTTATTTTTCGAAATTATTTTTTAATTTCATTTATTTAATTTTCGGTTAAAAAACAATCCCTAAAATTCACCCCTTCTTTCGTTCGTCCTTTTCCCTCCACCCCAAGTTTATTTTACTTTTTCCCTCCCCCACCATTTGACAGTGATAGGTAAGCTGTCACTTCCCCTCCCCCTCACGCCATCAGATCTCCTTTCTTATTTTTTTGGGTTTCTTTATGAAAAACCCTAGTGAGCCGCCTAGCCCTCCTTTTCCTATTCCTCCTTGCCGCTCGCTGCACGACCCCCTTCCCTCCTCTCCTCTTCCTCTCGTCGTCGATCCATCGCAACAATGGCGGCCCTCGCCGCTCTCTCTGGCCGTCTCTCGCTGTCGCGGTGGTCCGTTCGTGGCTTCGTCTCGCCGGCGGGAGTTTGTCTTCTCTCTTCTTTCTCTCTGTTCGGCTCTTTCTCTAGCCGTCTCTCGCCGTCGCGGTGGTCCGTTCGTGGCTTCGTCTCGCCGGCGCTCGCAGCCTCTGCTCCCTCGCCTCCACCCTCCATCAGTCTTCCGGACACGCGTCGACACGCGTGTCGAGAAAAGTTGACCGCGTGTCGGAAAATCCGACACGCGTCGACCGCGTGTCCGATTGTGTCCGAGCGTGTCGACGTGTCCGACACGCTCCGACACGTGTCGAACATGACATGGAAGCACGGACAACGTGTCCGTGCTTCATAGGCCGACGCGTGAGGTCGCGCGACCCAAACGACGGCCCGGGGTCGCCCGACCCCGGCGACCGTCGCCCGAGGTCACCCGATCTCCGGTAGCCGCCCGGGTCACGTGATTCAAGCCATCGGTCGCTGGGTCACGTGACCCGGGCGTCGCCGAGGTCTAGCGATGGTCACCGAGGTCGGTCGACCCTCAGGCGGCCGTCGCCGGCGGGTCGTCGGCGCGCGGGACCCCCTTGGCCGGCGGTCGTCGGCCTCCGTGCGGTGGTTTTCCTTGCGGATGAACAGTAATCGCGATGTGAACAGTGACCGAAACTTGCATTCCGGAAATGCAAGTTCCCAAAGCACCTCTGGACTGCTTTGGCCTAAGGCCCCTTAGAGTCCTCTGGAGATACAATTGCATCTTGTCAAAGTTACCCAAAAAATTGAACTAAACGCGTTTGCATTTGGCCAAAGGACTTTAGGGTCCTAAAGCCCATTTGCAAAGCTAAACCAAACAGGGCCTCAATCCCCAACGTAAATCTCATTGGCATGTCCAACTGGAGAAAAGGTGAGAGTTGCATTGAGAGGAACAAACTCTTCCGGCCACCAGAAATTAGTCTTTAGATTCGAAAGGCCTTCAATTTGATAAGCGATTGGCATTGTTATGATGCTTGGAGCTTGTAAAAGTGGAAAGGTGTCTCGTTATCCTTGGATTGTATCGAAGGTGAGTCCGTGGAATTGGAAAGCGAGCCTGTGACCACCGCTAATTCAACCAAGCCAAGTCGACCTGGGAAACTTGCCAATGGCATACAACTAACTAGATAGGCTTGAAAATGCCATGGAGAATTGGAGAAGCAAGGTGTTAAACGGGTGGGTCGGGTCAAGTTTGGGTCGGATCATTAATGGTTCGACCCAAATTGACCTATTAACTTATTTATGACCCATTTATGCCTAATGTAAATTTTTCGATCCATGTTCAACCCAACCTATACCCGACCCATACTCGATCCATTTAATTAAATTTAAAAAAACTTATTTCTATATATATGTTTAAAAAAAATAGTATTGCACACAAATTTAATGGACAATTTTTTTTAATTTTTAAAATAATTATATTAAAAAATGGTATTACTAAAATAGCTCGAGGCTCGCCTGGCCGGTCGCCGGAATGAAGAAAGAAAAAAAAAGAAGAAAGAAAAAGAAAAAAGAAAAAAGAAATTAAAATAAAAAATAATTATAATTTCAGTTTTTATAAAAAAAAATATTTTTGTTCAGTTAAATAGAGAAGAGAGAGTCTCTCTCTATAAATGGGTTCATTTTTAATGGGTTGATAAATGGGTCTTAAATGGGGCTGCTCTCAGATCCATTTAAGACCCATATATCTCAATCTTATTATTTTTAAAACCCATTATGGGTGTTTTGGGAAATAAGGTTTGACCCATTAACGACCTATTTAATTATAAATGGGTCCATAAATGGGCTATTGACCCATTTTGACACCTCTAGCAACACCTTTGAGACTAAGAGAACATAAGGCCTCAACTCCATCACCACCGCGCAAGGGTTGATCGGCCCTTGCGATCTCTACTGTTAGAGAAAACTCCTTTATTATTTTGAAGTTGACAAAACCTTTCCAAAGTCTACATCGGAAGATCTGAAGACTTTATCGTGAAAGTCTGAAGACTGACAAACCATCAGATTTTAATCTCAAAGTCTATCCTCATTGACAGTTCGGGATCGAAGTATGAAGATTTATTCAAACGTATGATTATTATCCAAATGCAAGATTATCTTCAAAGATTCGAATCGTATGGTTATTGGATGATCTTATAACTGGATTTCACATCTAGTTGATTGATTATTCTATTGGAATCTATTTTGATATGAAGATCTTCGAAAAGTAGTTAAACTTGGAAGGTTCTATTTATGGAAACTCAAGATCCTGATTTGTATGAGCGAACAGGATTGACGGGCTTTCAACACAAATTATCTAATGACTCAAGATCACCTTAATTGATTCTGTCCAATGGGTAGATTGGAAGAATTCCTTTAGAAAGTGCCAACGGTTTAAAAGGCATAAAGGAGTATTTAAGGATTGACTCTTTGGTTATTCGATACGATGCTTGAGAGAGAATTCCAAAGTCTAAAGCTTTCTGGTCTCTTACTTTTTCATTCATTGAGCTAAGCATTGTATACAAAAGAGAGAAACTTTTAGTGAGACTGTGTGAGAGTTCAAGAGAGACTCATCACTGTGATAGTCGAGATCACAAGTTGTAACATCTCTTTTGATCTTTAGTGGAGTCTAGCCAATAGGCTGTCAGCGAGGAGAGTGGACGCATGCTTGGTCTAAGCCGAACCACTATAAACTTTGTGTTCATATTCTCTTTTCCTGAACTTTGTACTTTTATTTAGTGGTTATTTATTTGCTTCAAGTTAAGATATGCTTATTGCCTAAACATCCTCTAAAAGCAAATTACTTTCATTAAGTCCTGTGAAATTTTTATAATCACCTATTCACCCCCCCTCTAGGTGTATTCACTAGCCCTTTCATCTACTAGGGTCAGCCAGCCCTCCCCTGCTCATGGTGATGGCTAGCAATCTTGTATTGTGGTCGAGCAAGCGTTTTCATCGGGCCTCAACGATGCCCTTGCAATGCTATCCTGGCCATCTCTTTCTCTTAGGGTCTGCATGACAATACTTCTATTCCTCAAAATTTCTGTTCTTTTGTTCCCCAGAACGAAAAAAAGAACAGAAACCCGTTTGGTAACGCCAAGTTGTTTTTCTATACCGGGGAATAGAAAGTTAGCCCAGAAATAGATATGAAGCAAAAATGAGAAACAAACAAAAAATTGCTTCTGTTCCCGAGAACAATTTCTAGAAATAGGTCAATTTTTTTTATTTTTCTTTTATTCGTCTCTCTTGCCACGGCCACCTTCAACCGCTCGGAGACACCGTCGACCGCTGGCCGCCTCCGTCGTTCGCCGCCGCCGCCGCCACCCGGCAGCAAGCGGTAGATGGCGGTCGGCGGCCGGCGATCCGTAAGCAAGAATAAAAAACGAATAAATACAAAAAAGAAACTGTTGTGTTACCAAACGCATTTCTATTATTTTTCTATTCCAAGAGTAGAAATTTTGTGTAGTTACCAAACGCGTTCTTTTACTCAGAAATTGTTCCCCGTAATAGAAATAGAAAAGAACTATTTCTGAAAAAAAAAAAAAAAAAAAAAAAAAAAAAACTCTTTCCCAGCCAAAAAGCGTTGTCATGTGCACCCTTAGTTTCCTTTTTTCTTGTTGACCTCTTAACTTTTGATTTACTTTCTGATGTGGCAAGCACATGTCTTTAAAATACATAAAAAGGTCACATTAGCAATTTTCATTATTCAAATTTAATGGAGCTAAGGGAAATTGTCAATCACGCCAATTTGATAAATTTCAGGATTTAATTGTATTTTTTTGACAAAGTTAGGGCTGGATTACATTTCAAGTAAATCAAGAATAGTGGATAGTCGTGCTTATGGTGGGAACAAAGCCATCCCTCCTGTAAATTAAATTTGAAGGATTGACAAAACAAAAGATAAAAAAAAAAAAAAAATTCCCATTACGTAGTAACAATGAGACTTTTTCTTGATATATGTGTGGACTGCACCTTACTCTAGTTAGTGAAAGGGCTAGTGCAAATATCTAGAGGGGGTGAATAGGTGTAAATGAAAATTTTTGCAAAACTTAGAATAAATAATTTGCTTTTTGAGGATGATCAACTAGGAACGTAATGAATATGTAGATATACGAATGAAGGTAAAGAATTCAGGGTACGAGAATTAGAACACGAGATTTATAGTGGTTCGGCTTAGATCAAGCTTACGTCCATTCCCCCATGCTGAGCCCTAAAGCTGGATTTCACTATGAATCAAAAGAGATTTTACAACTTGTGATCTTCGACTTTCTCAGTGATGAGTCTCTATTAGTCTCTCACAAAGTCTCACTAAGTATATCTCTTTTTTGTGTACAATTGTGAGCACAACAAATGAAACGGTACGTAACTGGAGATTTTCAGACTTAGGGATTCTTTTTTCACGCACTCCCTCGAACAACTTGATAGTCCGCCTTAAATACTCCTTCATGCCTTCATAACCGTTGGCATTTACCAAAGGAATTCTTCTAATCTACCCGTTGGACAGAATCAATCAAGGAGATCTTCAAGTCGTTAGATGATTGTGATGAAAGCTCGTCAATCCTGTTCACCCATACAATCGGGATCTTTGGTTTACATAAGTAGAATCTTCCAAGTTTACTCGCCTTTCACATGATCTTCATATCGGAGTAAGTTCCAATAAAAATAATCAATTAAGTAAATGCTAAATCTAGCCAAAAGATCTTCCAATAACCATACGAATCAAATCCTTAAAGATAATCTCGCATCTGGATAAGTCTTCATTCTTCAGTCTGGAACTGTCAGTGAGGGTAAACTTTAAGACTAAGGTATGACGGTCTTCAAACTATGATGATAGAGTCTTGAAGTCTTCAGACATAGACTTGGAAAGGTTTTGTCAACTTTAAAACAATAAAAGAGTTTTCTCCAACAATCTCCCCATTTTTTATGGTGACAAAACTTTCCTGCAAATTTGAAAAACCTTTGTCCTGCAAAACAGTACTTATGCAATATATAATAACTTATAAAAATTAGTTGATTAGGACCTGAAAATTTTGATTCTACAACCACAGAACACATGTTAATCCATAAGGATAAATAACAATCCAGTCATAAGCAAAAACTTAGTCACTGTAAGCAAGCATCAAAAGATTCAAAGTCAAACAGTATCCAAAGTCAAATGTCCAAAACAAACCAAACCAAAAAGTCACACAAAGTCACACAAAAGGTCATTCAAAGCTAAATTGCAAATATGCACACAAACTCTCCCCCTTTTTTCATCAGCAAAAAGTGAGGGATAATTATAAAAAGAGTTGGATAAAAATCAGGGCTGCTTGGGAACACAAAGGATCTGGAAATCCCCCATTGACTTGACAGTGTCTTCAAGCTTCTTCAGAGACTCTTTGAGTTGATGTATATCCTCACCCTTTGCAATTTATTGCATTTGAAGCTTTAGGACTTGAATATGCTCTTGTAGAGAGTCTGAAGTTGTCTTGAAAACCATCATCATGTTCTTCATCTCAAACTCGAAAGCATATTGCTGTCCCTTTAATTCCAAAAGAAGTTCGAGCAATCTTTGAAAGTCTACTGAATGTTTTGTTGTATCACAAGGTCCAGCCGAATCAGTTCTGGGAGTCTTGAGATGTGAGGGAACATCAGTTGTTCGATCACCAGGACTTGGAGTGTGTTTGTAAAATTCTAAACGCAAGTGAACGTGTCGAACAAGTAATATAATGATGAGATAAAGTATCATCCTATGGAGATCGATAAGTAATAAACTAAATAAATACTAAAATCGATTAACTCTAAAATTTATCTAACAGATCAAAATATAATTGAGAATAGATTAAAAACAAAATTTGTAGACTAAATGCAGTAAATCAATCAGATAAATATGTTAGAGCATCTGATTTCACCATAACCACTAGATATGAATTTCAGATTGTTGTGAATACAAGAACAATATCAAACATGTAATAGCGGAATTTCCTAAACTATTTACTATCCTATCTCTAGGTATAGCAAACCTACTTAGTTTATTAATCTACTATATCTCTATGTGAATTAAAATAAACATAAGTGCATTAAAAACTATGAATATTCCCGGCTTACAATGAGTCTTTTGGATCACCTTATCACCGAAAGCTACACAAATAACGCAGTATATCTCTATCCACGTTTAATTCAAGGTTATATATTATAATGAGCAATTGCATATTATCACTTCTCAGTCTCAAACATGCACATCAAATCATTCAAGTGGTGGCCAGTCACTCAAAAGTATTATGCACAATAATATATAACTCACATGAATGAAATCAATTGTAAAATATAAAAATCATGAAATTCACATTATCATGGTTAGGCTACATCGTAACCCTAACAAAAGAAAATTAGAACATAGTAGATGAAGAAATAAAAATATAAATTAAACTCAGCATCTTGAATCAAAGAACAAGAATTCTGTCACCACTTTTGTTTTCTCTTCAAAATACTTGAAAAACTCTCAGAACAATGAAAAACAATCTAGCAGAAAAACTAGCTTAAAATCTAGCTGCTCTCTCTTAATGTTCTCCTCTTCATAGGATATATCCAAGATCCTTATCTCCAAGCAATTGCGCACAAAATCAGGGAGTAAATCAAAGGATTTTGATTTGATATCTATCTTCCACTTTCTTTGCTTGATTTAAATTCATGAGTTTTACCATTTTTTTTCCTTATCTTCTCCATATATCATTATTCTGCATAAATAAGAAAAATTCAAATAATCAGAAGAAAATCCAAATATCTTTCATAGATATTACATTAATTGTTGCCTAAAATAGGTAAAATAACTCTATTTTTATAGAGTTATCAGAGTGGATGCCTCAACATCAGCTTCAGGGTATTGAGAGGCATAGACATCCTCTAGGTCTGGTGAAGATCTACTAACATCACTTGTAAAAAGAGGTGAAGAAGTACCTTGTTTTTCAGCATCTCCCCCTATTTTTGTGCCTTCAGGTGGAGAAAAATATTCTTCTTCTTGTTCTACTTCAGCACTTGAGTGATGTAGTTCTCCTGTCTTTCCACTCGTTGTCTTCTCCGAGTCGTTGGACAAGGATATAGCCAATGTTGGTTCAAAAGAGTCATCGTGACTCCCTTCTTCTTCTTCTCTTCCTCTTCCTCTTTCCTCACCTCTCTTCTCTGTTTCTTCTCTTTCTCTGTTCTCTAGCTCCTTAAAGCTAACAAAACTCTGTAAATTTCGCAAGGAAAAAGCTGAGATAGTAAGATCATCTTCATCTTCTTCATCCTGCAAGATAAGAGATCTCCTTTTCTTCACTGGTTCGTTCATGGGCTCCTTGCTTTTTCTTTTCTTTGCAGCAAAATCTTGATTTGCCTTGACAGGGGACTTCTCCTCAAAGCGCTCCAATTCCTTGTTCAGCTCCTTCGATCGCATCTTTGAAACCATTTTTAGACCAATCACCATTGGAGCAATGGTTCGAACACATAGAGGAGTAGGAAGTTGGATTTTAAAATGCTTGAAAAGTTGAGTGACAAGCGTTAAGTAAGGAAGTTGTCTCTTGTCCTTCATAACTGTCCTATATATGTGCATAAGGATAGTGTAAGGCGGTGAGAACTTATATCCAGTGTTGATTGCATACATCAACTTTGCTTCCGAAAGAGAGACATCCGTCTTTGAAGTAGACTTTGGTCTGATGTAGTTTATCATGACCTTGTGAAGTAGAATGTTAGAGACATTCATTCTTGAATAAGAAATCTTGATCTCAACAAGTCTATCCCGAACAATAGCCAAGGTAGCATGAGCAATAGATACACCAATTGGTTGGAACCTCCCTCTTTCCACACCAATTATATCAGCCAAGGTGTCCACATTAACCACAAATTCTTTGTCCCTAAATATAAAACTGAATTTATTCGCATCTAGAAAAGATAGATTTGAATAAAATAGGTAGTAAGTTCATGGTAGGTGATAGTGGTCTCGGTACAAAAACGTTCAAGTTGAAGTAATGCAAACTTCTCCCTTAGATTTATTTTTAAAGAGTCGAGAAAGTCAAAGTCCACACTTCTAGGGCTCATAACCCCTCTCTTCAACAGTTTCGAGTAAGACTTCTTGTGGTCCTTAGAACGAAATAAGTTTGTTCCTTCACCACGAACCTTTGCAGCAACACCCATCCTGGGCTGAAAATGAGTGTACAACCTTTCATCGTCATCCTTCTCATCAGGTTGTCCAAAACGCGGATCACTAGGAAAATTGGCAAAAGTCCACTTTGCCAAACCTTGAGGCGTGGCCTATCCTTTCCATCGCATTTAAGAAAAATGTCTCATTCTTGTAACCGTATGCTCTCAAGAATTCGTCAAGCAGATTCATCGCAAAACCACCCCTTTTCAAGTTAGAGTACAGTCTAAAAAGAAATTGGGGTTTTTGAGTCCTTACAGGTTCAACGTCCTCGATGATTTCTTCTCGTTCATGTTGAGGAGGAGGATTTTGAGTCGCTTGATGACGCTGTTGAGAATGTTGTTGTTGTTGAGGTTGAGGAAAATCTTCTTCTTCAGTCAAGTCAAAATGCGTATGACCCTCACGCATATGCTGTGGTGCCCTATTTGCAATCCTTGAAGACTTCCTCTGGTAAGACATTGTCACAATCGAGGGAAATTTCTCAAACTCGCTCGTTGAAAAAGGTGAGAACTTTATGGATCAAACTTTAGAGAAAAAGAGAGAAAGTAGGATCTATGTATTCTAGGGTTTGAGTGAGCGTAAATGGTGAAGAGGAATTTTGACAGTATATAAAGCAAGTGAAATATGAAACGTCACAAAGGAAAAAGTAAAACTGCCTTCTTCAAAAATGAAAACTACCTTTTTGAAAACGAAAAATTATCATAAATTCAGGAATAATTGCTAAAATAAAATAAGCAAGTAGCGATTCAAAAATAAAACGTACCTTTTCGAAGCTTTATCCAAAAATAAACTATTAATCAATTGAAAAGTATTAACTTACATTCGTAACTTCTGGAAACTCTGAGTCTGAACATTTTCAGACTTTACCCGGTAGAAGATATGACGTTCAGCCTTGCACAAATAGACTCAAATAATTTTTTCTCCAATGGCTTTGTGAATATGTCCGCCAACTAATTTTTTGAGTCTATGAACTGTATCATGACTTCTCCATTCTGAACATGATCTCGAATGAAGTGATGTCGGATTTCGATATGCTTTGCTCTTGAATGAAGAATTGGATTCTTTGTAGGATTGATGGCGCTGGTGTTATCACATTTGATCTCAGTGCACGATTCTTCAATATCAAAGTCTCTTAGATGTTGTCTTATCCACAAGATTTGAGAGCAGCAACTTCCAAGAGCTACATATTTTGCTTCAATTGTTGAAAGAGCTACGGTACTTTGTTTTCTCGAAACCCAAGAAACCAATTTGTTGCCCAGCAATTGACATGTACCAGACGTACTCTTTCTATCCACTTTGCATCCTGCTAAATTTGCATCTGAATATCCAAGGAGAGTAAAGTCTTGTTCTTTAGGATACCAAAAACCAAGCTTTGAAGTAGTTGCAACGTATTTGATTATGATCTTAGATGAGATTCTTTGAAATTTGATTGGAATCTAACACAAATACAAACACTAAACAAAATGTCAGGTCTAGATGCAATAAAGTAAAGAAGTGATTCAATAATACTCTTGTATAGCTTCTGGTCTATTTTCATTCCTTCTTCATCTTTATCCAGCTTTGAAGAGCTTGACATTGGTGTCTCTGTCTTTTTGCAATTCTCCAAGCCAAACTTTTTATGAGATCTTTCGCATACTTTTCTTGATGAATGAAAATACCTTCATTCGATTGTTTAACTTGTAATCCCAAAAAGAAAGTTAACTCACCTATCATGCTCATCACGAATTCATCCTACATACATCTAGAGAACTTCTTGCATAGATTTTCATTAGATGATCCAAAAATGATATCATCAACATAAATTTGAATAAGTATAAAATCTTTTCATTCTCTTTTAATGAACAAAGTAGTATCTATCTTATCTTTAACAAATCCATTTTGAATCAGGAATTTACTTAACCTTTCATACCAGGCTCGAGGTGCTTGCTTCAATCCATGCATGGCCTTTTTTAGTCTGTAGACTAAGTCTAGCTTTCTTGAATCTTCAAAACCAAGTGGTTATTCCACATAAACTTCTTCTTGGATAAATTCATATAGGAATGCATTTTTTACATCCATTTGGAATAACAAGAAATTTTTATAGCAAGCAAAAGCAAGTAATAATCTAATTGCTTCTAACCTCGCTACTGGTGCATAGGTCTTGTCATAATCCATCCATTCTTCTTGTGTATATCCTTTGGTTACGAGTCTTGTTTTGTTCCTAACCACTTTTCCTTTCTCGTATACTTTGTTCCTGAAAACCCATTTAGTTCCAATAATAGACTTATCTTTAGGTTTAGGAATTAGTTCCCAAACATCGTTGATGCTGAACTGTCTGAGCTCTTCTTGCATGGCTTTAATCCGGCTTTCATCAATCAAGGCTTCTTCTATACTTTTAGGTTCAATTTCAAAAATAAGTGTCAAAGCACTAGACTCTTCTCACCGCTTGGATCTGGTGCGAATTCCTTCATCAATGTTGCCAATGATGAGATTTTCGGGATGACATGACTTATGCTTCCAGTTGCTAGTTGGTTTGACAGTCTGCTGATCTTCTGCTTCAGTTGATTCTTTTGGTTTTTCCTATTATCGAACTTTAGAAGTCTGAACCACTTCAGGGGAAGTGGACTTTATGATGTCTAGAGTAGGTTCAGACTCTTCGAGTTGAGTCTGGTCCACTTGAGTTTGCATAGAGTCTTGAAACTTGATTCTTCCACAGACTAAGTCTTTTTGTTAAATACTCTATAGGCTTTACTTGAAGTTGAGTAGCCAAGAAAAATTCCTTCATTTGATTTTTCTTCAAACTTACTAGTTCAATCATTTGTATTTTTCAAAACCAAACACTTACAACCAAACACATGAAAATAAGAAACATTTGGCTGCTTCCCTTTAAATACTTCATAAGGAGTTTTCTCTAGAATAGGCCTAAAAAACACTCTGTTAATGATATAGCAAGCCGTAGAAACTGCTTAAACCCAAAAACAAGAGGAAATGTTACTCTCAATTAAAAGGGTTCTTGCCATCTCCTGCAAAGATCTATTCTTTCTTTCCACAACTCCATTTTGCTTTGGAGTATAAGATGAAGAGAAAATATGTTGTAAACCAAATTCATCACAAAAATTTGCAAAGTCTTGATTTTCAAACTCACCTCCATGGTCTGTATGAATGCTTGAAATAGCATAACCTTTTTTCATTCTAAATCTTCTTAGCAAATTTTGAGAAATAGGAGAATGCTTCAAACTTACTTGCTAAAAAGAATACCTCGGTAAACCGAGAGTAATCATTTACGATTACTAAGCAGTATTTCTTTCCACAAATGCTTTGAGTTCTGGTTGGTTCAAAAAGGTCTATATGCAGAAGCTACAAAACACGATTAGTAGAAACTTGATTTATAGGTTTAAAAAAACTTCTAACCTGTTTTCCCAAAATACACAGTGTGCATAATTCAGACTTTTGATAAGTCAAGTTTGGTAGTCCACGAACAAGTTTCTTGGAAGAAATCTTGGCAATCTATTTCATGTTAACATGACCAAGCTTTCTATGCCAGATATTTGCTTCATCTTGAATGGAAATTAGACATGGAGAGCTTTCTGATTTTATATCCAGAAGGTAAATATTTCAATGTCTTCGTCCAATAAAAGATTAAGATAAATCTTTACTAGTTCCCGAGCAAACGCCTTCTTGGAAATTGATTTTAAATCCAGTATCGCACAGTTGACTTATGCTAAGTAAACCTTCCACCAAGGAGACATTGTTGATTGTGAGATTTCCAATCATTACAGTTTTACATCCAACAATTTTTTTCCTTTGCTATTTCCACCAAAAGAATCTTTTCCACCCTTCATTTGCATAAACTTTATAAAAAGTCTCCTGTAATGTGTCTCGAACAGTCACTATCCAAATATCATTTAATCTTTTTCTTGATAATGACCTGCAATCATGAAAGAACTCAAATTTTCTTTGGTACTCATGTTTTCTTGAGTCTAGGGGAGTTAGTACTAAAAACAGTTCTTGCCCAATTCCTCTTAACAGGTCTCCAAACCATGGGACATTCATTCTCGAAATATTCTGAGCTGTTATACTTTGAATATTTGAGAGCATTTCGGCCAACAGGTTTTATAAAAACTTTTTGAAAGTGGTTTTTATAAAATGTTTTTGTAGGTCTCTTTTTAATTCTTTCCTTTACTTTGGGAAAATCAATTGAAGGAATAGTTTCTAGTGTCATAGCCAAACCAGATTTGTTGAAATAGGGTCTTTGCACAGAAAGAATTTTTTCTAACTTCTCAAATCCTTTTGAAAACCTCTTTGATATATTTGAAATATCATCTTTCAAGAAAATATTCTCATTCGAAAGAGAATTTGCATTTTCCTTTAAATTATCAAAACTTTTGTTTAGATTTTCAAACTTTTCTTTCAAGAAATTTCTTGTTGCTTCAGTTTAGAATTCTCCATTTTTAGTTCGAAAATTCTTTTAAGAGATGTCTTGTGACTAAGACAGAATTCATCAATATAATTTGAAACTTTAGCAGGAATTTTAAAATTACTAACCTCGACTTCCTTATCTGAGTCTAAGTCTGAATCTGTTTCAGAGTCTCAGTCCGATTCTGAATTTTCCATTAGACATATGTTAGCATATTCATCTTCACTTTCTTCGCATTCAGTATCGCTCCATGTCTCTACTTTGAGAGCCTTTTTGAATTTCTCTATATTTCCCTTCTTTTTCTTCAACAAAGGGCAGTTAGATCTGATATGCCATTTTTTCTTACATTCGAAGCAAATAACTTCTTTGTTTATCTCATTGTCTTCATTGATTTCTTCTGAAATCTTTGAGTGCTCTGCTTCTTCCAGTTAAACCTTCTTCATTTCCTGTTCAACTTCTTGAACTTCCTTATCATGAGTGCAAGTTCTTCATTATCCAAGTCATCTTCTGAATCTGTATCATCAGAATCATCGTTAGATTTTAAGGCAATTAACTTCTTACCTTTGAGATTTTCATCTTCATTGATTTGTTCCACTTCATATGATTGAAGTGTACCAACTAATTCGTCCACTGAAAGAGGCATGATCCTCTGTGTTTCTCTTATTGAAGTCTTAATGTGATTCTAGTCTTTGGAAAGTCCACGCAACAATTTATTGACTTTCATTTGCCCTGAGATTGACTGTCCATGATATACTAGACCATTTACAATCTCTGTGAAACGACTAAACATATCAGTGATGGATTCTCCTGGCTTCATCTTGAAGGCTTCATACTGTCCGGGTAGTATGTTGATTTTTGTTTCTTTAACTCGATCAGTTCCTTTATAAGTAACATGCAACCTGTCCTAGACTTTTTTTGCTATTTCATGAGATGAAATTTTGTTATACTCAGTAGAAGATAAAGCACAATATAAGGAGTAGATAGCTTTAGCATCAAGAGCTTGCCTCTTGGTTAAATCTGCTTGTGTCGTTTCGCCAGCATCTGCAACTTCCTTTCCTCTTTCTGAGGTTGATGTAACTTTGGGAATGATCCATTTTTCTACCACATCCCATTTCAGGGGATCTTTCGATCTCAGGAATGCCTTCATCTTATTTTTCCAAACGTTGTATTCCTTCCCATCGAAGTAAGGAGGTTTGATATTGCTTTGGCCTTCAACCAATCCTGAAGCCAAAATACTAGCCATAGATCTTTAACTTAAGAAGTAAAACACTTCAATAAATAAGCACACAAGCTCTGATATCAATTGAAAGGGCTAATGCAAACACCTAGAGAGGGGTGAATAGGTGTAAATGAAAATTTTCGCAAAACTTAGAATAAATAATTTTCTTTTTGAGGATGATCAACTAGGAATGTAATGATTACACAGATATACGAATGAATGTAAAGAATTCAGGGTAAGAGAATTAGAACACAAGATTTATAGCGGTTCAGCTTAGATCATGCCTACGCCCACTCTCCCACGCTGACAGCCCTAAGGCTAGATTCCACTATGGATCAAAAGAGATTTTACAACTTGTGATCTTCGATGTTCTCAGTGATGAGTCTCTACTAGTCTCTCACAAAGTCTCACTAAGTATTTTCTCTTTTATGTACAATTGTGAGCACAACAAATGAAACAGTAAGTAACTGGAGATTTTCAGACTTTGGAATTCTTCTTTCACGCACTCCCTCGAACAACTTGATAGTCCGCCTTAAATACTCCTTCATGCCTTCATAACCGTTGGCACTTACCAAAGGAATTCTTTCAATCTATCCATTGGACAAAATCAATCAAGGAGATCTTCAAGTCGTTAGATGATTGTGATAAAAGCTCGTCAATCATGTCCGTCCATACAATCGGGATCTTTGGTTTCCATAAGTAGAACCTTCCCAGTTTACTCGTCTTTCCCATGATCTTCATATCGAAGTAAGTTCCAATAAGAATAATCAATTAAGTAAATGCTAAATCCAGCCAAAAGGTCTTCCAATAACCATATGAATCGAATCCTTAAAGATAATCCTGCATCTGGATAAGTCTTCATTCTTCAGTCTGGAACTGTCAGTGAGGGTAGACTTTGAGATTAAGGTCTAACGGTCTTTAGACTATGAAGATAGAGTCTTGAAGTCTTCAGACATAGACTTGGAAAGGTTTTGTCAACTTCAAAACAATAAAGGAGTTTTCTCCAACAGTTAAAATTTCCTTGAAACGACAAACACATCATGTGTGAGGCGACGAGCAAAATTGTCTTAGTTTCTCCGGTCAAGCTCCATTTTCTGGACTTTAAATGGCTCTGAGTCATTTGCTCGATCTGGTCTTTTTCAAAGACGACTCCAGCTCTTCAACTTCAATCCCGACCCGTCTCTCCAAGTGCGTCCCCTACTTTTTATCATATAACCAAAAGCCAAACACAAATTTCTCCCCATTACACAAAAGACTTTGCTAACATAACAGTTTTTTAGTATTATGAGAATAATAATTTATTGCGATTTAAAATTTTTTGAAAAAATAGATTCTGCAATAATTTATAATTATTTGTGATTTGATTTTTTATGATTTAGAATATACTATTATTCTCATAGTACATTGAAGAAGACCTACCCCCTGAATTTAATTTTTGGTCTTCATTGACAGCCTTGCCGAGATCTAGGCTAGGCTTGGGGGCCGCAGGCGAAATTTCAATTCTCGTGTCACTATCCCTTTCCGCCATTCTTGACGAAACTTCATCATCTTGTTACAAATAAAGAGGGACGTGGAGACACAGGGAGACTTCATCAGCTCCCTGATCAAAGAGGTTGAGAGAGCCGCGTTCACGAACATCAAGGAGATCCTGCCTTTCGTCAAATGGCTCGACGACAAGCTTTCCTATCTATTAATCGTTCCCGTGCAAGATGGCAGCAATGCTTTGCTTCTTCTTTAGCTTCAGCAATGGCTCTTAAGCAAAGAATTGATTTTCAATTAGGTGGGCAAAAGGGCAGTCGCCATGGCCTCTCTAGCCACGGACGATGTCGCCTTTACTCATGGCAAGGCTAGGGGGAGGCTGCTAGTGAGGGTGGGTGAGGGCCGTGAAGTCCTTGTCGGCCACTGTTGGGTAAGGAAGCCAGAGAGGAAGAAAAAAAAAAAAAAGGAAAAAGAAAATGAAAAAATTAAAAATTAAAAATTAATAAAAAAATTCAAAAATATATATTATTAAAAAAATCGTCACATCGGCGTTTGTCAAATGGCCAGCATCCACATTAGCGTCAACCAATTAAATTTGGCCGGATGAACTAAATTGACTTAATTACAAAAAGTTTAAGACCGAATTGGCTCAAAAAAATTTAGGACTAAATTGACATAATTATAATAAATTTAAGACCTTTTTGGTAATTCTCTTGCCAAAATAATCAAATTTAGAAATTCCAGACAAGTTTTCTCCCCAGTTAGTGTGAAAGCTATCCATAAAGCAATCCACCACTTGTTATGTTAGCTTTAATGCGTGTTCTACAAGCTGCGTGATTCTACTTATGGAACCTTTGGTAGTTCTACACAATTTACTTTTCTTGACTTGACTTTGTGTTGATTGGTTGGTTGACTTAGTCATTGCAAAGACAGATGACCCAATTGATCTTTTCGATCATCACCAGACGAAGGAACCTTTTCTGAAGGGCTACGCGTTTTCTAGTAGAATAATCTAATTGACAGATTCGAAAGCAACTGCTAGAATTATGGTCACCGACGAGAGAAACAGTCAGTGTCTTGTCACTTTCGACTCAACCTTGTTGGACGGGCAGCTCCCCGAAGACCGCTAGCTATTGTGAAGTCAAGATTTTTCTGTTGAGAGAAAGACTTGA
The DNA here is from genome assembly GCA_014182365.1 of Eucalyptus tenuipes. Lineage (NCBI taxonomy): Eukaryota > Viridiplantae > Streptophyta > Magnoliopsida > Myrtales > Myrtaceae > Eucalyptus > Eucalyptus tenuipes. The sequence goes on along the minus strand of CM024547.1, from coordinate 8,452,025 downwards.
GAGTAGTTAACTCCACCGTGTCAAAACCACAATTGCGAAAGAATAAGTAACAAGAGATGTTGCGTAAGGGGAAATCCAGAAATATTTTTGTTGCAAAATATGTGGAAACTGACACAAAAAAAAAAAAAAAAAAAAAAAAAAGCACGACAGGGCGAAACTACCAGAGTAGTCAACAAGGAATACTAATGGGATTTATGTGGTTTAATCTGAATGTCAACACCTACTACATGTGAAGAGCTTGTATCAGAGAATTCACAAATCATGAATGGATTTATTTAGTTATAATCATTACACGTTCAAGTATGAAACATGTCAAACATCAACCTGCTCGTACAACCAATTGGATAAGTTTGAAATGGTTTGGTGAATTGGAGAAGCAACAATGCTTGGGACGAAGAACACAAGGCCTCGCCACTTGTCACCCCCACGTTAGGGTTGCTTAGCCCTCTCGACAACCTTGCTAGGGTCGATCAATTCATGCCCTGATCTGGGCGAAACTCCTTTGCCTGGTCGCAGTAATGGATATGATTGAGCAGTTGTCGCCCATTGTCAAGCGAGAGTCCCCCTTCCCCCTCTTAATTTTTTGGCTTTTTTATTTTTTAACATTCAGTATATAGAAAAGTGTCTTGTCAAGATCTTCATCACCCAAATTTGATGGAATTAACGAAAATTGTCAATCACACCAATATAATAATTTTTAGGATCTAATTATATAATTTTGAAACTTAATTCTATATTTAAGCAAATCAAGAACACCCAGAAATCATGCTTTTGGCAGGAGCAAAGCCATTGGTCTTTTTTATTCACAAAATTAAATTTGTAGGATTGACAAAGCATTTCCATCAAGTAGCAATAATGAGACTTTCTTGGTATACGACGTTGACTGAATGTTACGTAGGGGAAAAAGAGAGTTCTCTTCTAGTGAGAATTTCCTCGAAACATCATGAAATGTATACGTAGTGCAAAGAACAAATATCTTTCTTCTTTGGTGGTGACGTTACTTAACCTTTCCGAGAAAAATAACCCACAACGAAAATGAAATTTTCAGTGGCCTATTGTGATTTTTACGTATATTTTAATACTTCGCATATATTTTGAAAATGTATGATTGTAATTAGGTCTATATTTTCATTCATCCTTGATTGAAAAAAAAAAAAATTATGCAACCGCTCTTGTGAATAGTGGATTACAAGTTGTGAACGTCATTTTTATGTTAAATTAACTCATGTCCATATTTAAACCCACCAATCAGAAGGGTGGTGAGAGAAAAAGATTGTATGATCAAATAAAAACATAATTTATAATTTATAGAGTATATAGACCAAAATTATCTCAACCAACGACGACGTGGGCCCTCCAGCGAAATTTACATAATACCGTCGATATGACATTTATTCGCATTATCAATCCAGGCCACATCCGTTCCATCACGTACGAAGCTTTAATTTCTTGACGTTGGGCGGCTCTGACCGGGTCAGTTGCTTGACTTGGGTTTTTCAAAACACCTATCCCAGTCTTCCAATTCAATCACGATACGTCTCTCTTATCGCATCGCCTTTTCTGTCGTGCCTCCGCACCAAACAACCAAAGCCAAACAAAAAGCTTTCTGCATTGCACAAATTCTCTCAGCTCAGGTATCAAATGAAGCCCTTCCCAGTATTCCTCCTCCTCATAATACAAGCTGGGATTAGTTGTTATGCCAGCAACAACCGCCTGTGTGCCCTTCATCGTGCGGCGAGATCGATAACATACACTATCCCTTTCGATTGAAAGACGACCCGAAAGGTTGCGGTGCTTCAAAGTTCGAGTTAGCATGTGAAGATAACCGCACGGTGCTATCTTTGTTTGGTGGCCGGTATCATGTGAAATCGATATACCCTGATAGTTATGAGGGTTCCATTGATTCTGATTATGGGAATATCAAAGTGGTGGATGTCGGGCTACGAAAGGGCGACTGTTCCTCCCTTCCTCTCTACCAGTTAACGCAGTATAATTTCAGTGTTGAATACGGTGCATGGTACAGGCCGCCCTATGAGCCACCCACAGTGACCATCGTGTCTTGCTCAAAGCAAGTGAGATCTCATTTATATATCAGCACCGAACTCTGTATAGTTACGGAAGGGTATCATTCATATGCCCTCATCGACGCAGAAGCATCGGATATTGAGGATTTTTGCACCATAACCAGGTCAACATTTGCAGCAGCTTCACATTCTCCTACAACGACGTTCACAATGCGATGGCCGACGGGTTTAATCTCAGTTACTCGCCTCCCCGGGTGAAAACATATCAGTTTTGCTTCTTAGGCTTCCGATACCTACGGACAAAAATGCCGAAATGCATAGACTACTACCCCTGTAAGTATGCCTTTCCAATTGAGGTTCTTTACCCTAGCAATATGCTAATATATGGCTCTAGCTATAGCTCTTGTGCCTTAAAGCGACGGACTGTGATTGATTGGCATGAAAATCAAAGTAACATATGCAAGTGAAATTTGTAGAACTACCGACCATCATGATTGAATAAGCAAAACCGAATAAAACGAATTAGCCCTCGAGGGGATTAACATGACATGCAAATAATTGTTTCACTGTGAAATACAATCGTCATTCTCCTAGAGAAAATGGCAGTAACAACCACGTCATGTGGTGTTTTATTCCTGTTCATAGAAAGATAGTTGAAACTTGCAGTATAGAACCCACTAAAAAGTTCTGTTTGTATCGGGGAAAATAAATTTCAAGATTTTTTTTTTTGAATTTTTCAGCGTTCGGTTAATGAAAAATAATAAGTTAAGGAAAACATTTTCCGTCAATGAAAAAAAAAAAAAAAGCATCTTCAAAAGTGGGGAAAATGATTTTTATTTTTTGAAGAGAGGAAATCATTTTCCCTCCTCTTTCTTTCACCACTCATTTTACTTTTTTTATTTTTTATTTTTTATTTCTTTTTAAATTCAAATGTTTAATTTTTCCTTTTGCTTCTTCTTTAGCTGATCGCCCACCATGTGAAGGCCGGTAACTGGCCATAGGCGAGCTCGAGTGTCGCTAGATCAGTGACACTTGAGCTTTGCTAGAGGGCAGCAAAGCTTAGGCCTTGTAGATTGGTGATGCCCGAGCATTGCCAAAGCCGATGAGCTCATTTCCTCACTTGTGGCCAACTGCCGGCCGAGGAAAAGAAAAAGAAGTAAAAAAAAAAAGACATTAAAATAAAAATATATAATAATGAAAAATTTTGAATTTTTTTAAAGAGAAAAAAGAACAAAAAAAGATCCAAAATAATAAAATAAATTATCAAAAGAGGCGCAAGGAGAAACATCATATTTTTCGTACCAACTGATGGAAAATATTTTCCATTTCATTTTTAAATTTCAACCAAAAATCAGAAAAATGTTGTCATTTTCCTAGAAAATGATTTCCAAAAATTTGTGCTTTTCGACAAATAAAAAACTAAGTTCGTGCTAAGTCAACGTTGAACATCTGGATTTTTACAGAATATGAGAAAATTGTGTTTAGTTCCTTCCAAAAGTTTCTATATTAGTTCAAAGTACCTGATCTTTTCTCTTAAATCAAAAGTTCCCAAAATGGTGAGTAAAAGCCCACCAAAAAGTTAGTGGTGTGCTTCCTTGCGAAGGCCAGGATACGTTAATCCTACCTCGTAAGTTAGTCAAGTATAGTCACAAAAAGTTTTTAATTCTCATAACCAAAATTATGTAAAAAAATAAGAATCTCTTGAAAGTAAAACTTGTTGATTTACTATATTTTAGGTCTCGATGGGGCCAGAAAATTCACTGTATGAAATCTTTAGGTTCAAAGAACATATTAAATATGAGACTGGATGTTTTGAATAAGTGCTACTATTGATTGTCGGATATAGTATGCAAATGTAACATTAGTTATTATCCTTAATACATCTTTGCTTTCGATGTTGTTCATTCATACCTAATTTTTTTAGTTAACTAGGATAACAATGCTTCTTTCCCTGTACATATTTTTCATTCGTAGCTTAGCTAATTCTGATTATATGTCTTCATGAGTCTCTTGCTTTCTGTAGACACATCTTATTGGGGTGCGGCGCTAAATGTTGCAATGAATACCGGTGCTGATGCCGTTTTTATCTTTGGTATGGACAATTCCCTTTTCCTCACATCTGCGAAACACTCACGCGCTATATGTGAAGAAAACACTTTTTGTATGTGCTTTCTGACAAATAAAAAACACTATGCTTTACGATAATCTTGAGGCAATTTTCTACACAGCTCACTTCCTGGCAGCAAAATTCATATTCGGAGCTCCATGTGTGTTGATAATTCTAATCTATAAGTGGATGAGAAGACACCAAGCAATGCTCACAACAACTTTTTGCCCATAAGGTACTCTTATTCAGATATCAAGAAGATCACAAAAAATTTCAAATACAAGTTAGGTGAAGGGGGACATGGATCTGTGTACAAAGGAATGCTTAAGAGTGGCAATAAAATTGCGGTTAAGAATGAAGTGGCCACAATTGGAAGGATCCATCACGTTAATGTGGTGCAACTTGTTGGTTTTTGTTTCGATTATCCCAAACAAGCTCTTGTCTATGATTTCATGCGGAATGGATCCTTGGATAAGCACATTGTCTATAAGGATACAAGCTCACAACAACAAATTTTTTTTCAAGCCCCAATATAAGGTACTTCTTATTCAGATATCAAGGAAGATCCCGAACTATTCTAAAAATTTCAAATACAAGTTAGGTGAATGGGGGATATGGATCTAGATGTCATTACAAAGGAATGCTTGAGCCCTAATGGAGTGGCACTAGAAGGAGAGATTGAACTACAACTTCCCCCAAAACCACTTCTAACAATAGAGATGCCCATCTTCTTTTTCAATTTTTTATATCACGGAAGGCGTCCCTCATGTAGAAATTGAAACCTTATGATTGACTTACTGTTGCTTAGGGCAATGGATATTTTGTATTTAAACAAATTTGGCAAGCTCTCGATTTGAGAGGCTGCTCTGATGCAATCTTTGATTGTGATTAGTGTTAAAGAAAACTCCTTTATTATTTTGAAGTTGACAAAAAATCAAAATCCTATGTTTTCTAAAGACAGCCATGAAAGCATATAGGGCAAGTTGGATTGACTGTGTGTTTACTGCGTTGGTGTCATCTTGTGAAGTAGCTTGCGTTCATGTAAAAATTGTGTGATTGGAATGTAATATCAAAATTACCTATTTCCTATACCTACTTGTTCAAGAAGTGTGGAACTAAATTGAACTCGGCACTTGCTTAACGCCCTTTTTTCTTTTTATATCATGAGGCGTCCAAACCCTTCGCCAATGGATATTTTGTATTTAAGCAAGCTCTCGATTTAGAGGCTCTCTCTTGTGATTAGTGTTAAAGAAAATTCCTTTATTATTTTGAAGTTGACAAAACCTTTCTAAAGTTTATTCTTTATCTCAAAGTCAGATTTTATCTCAAAGTCTAAGGCAGCTCCAAAGGCGAAGTGAAGATTTATCAAAATGCAAGATTATTATCCAGATGCTATGTTATCTTCAGAGATTCGTTTCGTATGATTATTGGAAGATCTTATAGCTGGAATTCACACATACTTGATTGATTATTCTTATTGGAAATTACTCCGATATAAAGATCTTTGAAAGGCAAGCTAAACTTGGAAGGTTCTACTTATGAAAACTCAAGATCTTGATTTGTATGGGCGAGTAGGATTGACGGGCTTTCAACACAAATTATCCAATGACTCCAGATCACCTTAATTGATTCTGTCCAACGGGTAGATTGGAAGAATTCCTTTGGAAAGTGCCAACGGTCGAGAAGGTATGAAGGAGTATTTAAGGATCGACTCTTCGGTTGTTCGATACGTGCTTGAGAGAGAATTCCAAAGTTTGGATCTTTTCTAGTCTATTGCTTTTTCATCGAGCAAAACGTTGTATACAAAAAAAAAAAAAAAAAGGAACTCTTAGTGTGACTGTGTGAGAGTTTGGTTAGATTCTTCACTGTGATAGTCAAGATCACGAGCTGTAACAACTCTTTTGATACTTAGTGAAATCCAACCAATAGGTTGTCAGCGAGGAGAGTGGACGTAGACTTGATCTAAGCCGAACCACTATAAACTCTGTGTTCACTTTCTCTTATCCCTGAACTCATTATTTCTATTTGCCGGTTGTCTATTTACTTAAAGTTGAATATTGCTTATGTTTAAAATCAAACAATTTCATTAAGTCCTGTGAAATTTTTATTTACACCTATTCACCCCCCCTCTAGGTGTATTCACTAGTCCCTTTCAATTGGTATCAGAGCCTGTGTGCTTATTTATTGAAGTGTTTTACTTCTTAAGCTAAAGATCTATGGCTAGTATTTTGGCTCCGGGACTGGTTGAAGGTCAAAGCAACACTAGACCTCTTTACTTTGATGGAAAGGAGTATAACGTATGGAAGAATAAGATGAAAGTATTCCTAAAATCGAAAGATCCTCTGAAATGGGATGTGGTAGAAAAAGGAGTAATTCCTACAAATACATCAACTTCAGAAAGAGGAAAAGAAGTGGCAGATGCTAGCGAGATGACACAAGCAAATATTACCAAGAGACAAACTCTTGATGCTAAAGCTATCTACTCTTTATACTGTGCCTTATCTCCTACTGAGTATAATAGAATTTTATCTTGTGAAATAGCAAAAGAAGTCTGGAACAGGTTGCATGTTACATATGAAGGAACTGATCGAGTTAAAGAAACAAAGATCAACATTCTTCTTGGACAATATGAAACTTTCAAAATGAAGCCAGGAGAATCTATCACTGATATGTTTAGTCGTTTTACAGAAATTGTAAATGGTCTTGCATATCATAGACAACCAATCTCAGGGCAGATGAAAGTCAACAAGTTGCTGCGAGGATTGCACATCTATCTGTAGATGAATTAGTGGGCACACTTCAATCCTATGAAGTGCAGCAAATCAATGAGGAAGAAGATCCAAAAGGTAAGAAATCAATTGCTTTAAAGTCTAATGATGATTCTGATGTTACAGATTCAGAAGATGACTTGGATGATGAAGAACTAGCACTTATGATAAGGAAATTTAGAAAGTTAAACAGAAAATGAAGAAAGTACAACTGGAGGAAACAAAATACTCAAAGATCTCAAAATAAATCAACAGAAGATAATGAGTTTAACAAAGACGTGACTTGCTTCGAATGCAAGAAGAAAGGACACATCAAACCCAACTGTCCTCTATTGAAGAAAAAAAAAAGGGAAATACAGAGAAATTCAAAAAGGTTCTCAAAGTAGAGACTTGGACCGACACCGAATGTGAAGAAAGTGATGAAGAATATGCTAATATTTGTTTAATGGCAAAAAATCGTAATCGATTCAGACTCGAAATAGACTCAAACTCAAATTCATATTCGAGACACAAGGAAATTGAGGTTAGCAATTTTAAAATTCCTGTTAAAGTTTCAAAATATATTGATGAACTCTGTCTTAGTCTCAAGGTATCTCTTAAAAGAATTTCTGAACTAAAGAAGGAAATTTCCATACTAAGGCAACAAGAAAATTCTTGGAAAGGAAAATGTGGCACCCCTCGGCGGCCCCCGATCCGTTAGGGTCGCCACAGTTCGCTTACCTTTCGCTTTCCCTAATAACATGTCAAGATACCATTTCAATTGCAGCGGGTCCATACAACCATGGGGGTTTACATCTTTTAGTATCGGTCCCTTGCGCAATTCATATAGCGGAAACGTATCCAACAACTCCCTTCCCAATATTCGAAAACGATGCACACCAACTAAACATTTATGGGTAAAAGCCGAACACTTTTATTTACATAAAGCATATGGACATCTTTAGTCGGTACATCGAAATGCCATAGTTTTCTATACTTGGCTATACTTCAAAGGATGACCGACATCTCTTCCAACAGTCGTATACTTAAAGTCCATCGATCAGTGTCGGCGTCCAAAAGTTCCTTCTTTTGCTATCCTCCTCCTCGCAGTCATATCCAACCACTCGATCCATCTACCGGTGGCAGTGGCAGCAGAGGTATCGTATCTAGTCTGAAATGTTATTCCCCAAAAGGGGTGAGTACAACCACTCAGCAGGTAAAGGATCCAATAAACCACTCAATGCATCACATAATATAATCATAACAATCATAGCATAACACATGTCATTCATACATCCATGCATAACTCACCTTGAAGCCATGCATATGTCATCATACCGCATGCACATACATCCTCATATAATCATCACCATCATGTCATACATGTACCATCATGCCACAGGTGATCATCATCATATCATATATGGAAATCATCATGTCATAGGTGATCAACATCATATCATATCATATATGCATATCATCATGCCATAGGTGATCATCATCATATCATATCATATATGCATGATTCAATTTCCACTTTTAACTTTCAATTCGATCACCCCATCACTCTTTCTCGGGATCATCAATTTCATCCCATACTTTACACTCGCACCCCATCCTGGCATCGCGAGAAAAACCTCCGGCATTCAGCCATTTAAGGCCACCGGGCATCCGGCACCCCCACATTCCGGGCATCTCGCATCCCAATTGGCATCACGAGGCATCCCCTCGGGCAAAGACCTCCGAGGCTTCCGGCACCAACCATTCCAGGCATCTCGAAACTCCCGAGGTCATCCAGCCATGTATCTCTATACATTTCGGGCATCCGGCACCCCCATCCCGGGCATCCTGATACTCCAGGGCATTATCATCCGCCACAAAATAGTTTCCTCATTTATCATTGTTCATGTTTACCAATTTAGGTCTCAACTCAGCATGGCACATGATGTAATGGCAAACAAAATCACTTTCATCTTTTGATCTATACATGCATTATCAGTCATCATCATACATGCAGCAAGACACAATCATCCATAACAATAAAATTTATGAAATTCGTACAATTTAGAATAGTCCATTTCTCATGCCTTTTTGAAATTTATTTAAATTCCAGCTTGTACCATTTTAGAAAATTTTTAAATTAAATATCCATATGATTCTCAAAAATCATAAAATCAGAGTATGTAATAGACAAAACATAAAGGTAGCAATTTCATGAATAACACGTGCCCAAAAGAGCTTCACACAATAAGATATGGCTCACACAATACCGCATGCAAAATTCGGGTAAAGTCAGATTGCGCAGTTCTTGAAATATTTCGATTAAAATACCCGAATGACCTCCAAAAATTATGAAATTTTACCAGATTATAGTCAAGGCCTTAAGGTAGATTTTTCATGAAGACATCTAGGCCAGATTCGTTCTAGGTAATTAACTATAGACGGTCAAAGCTCCTGTTCCTAGTACCGAACAGTCCAGTTTAGCTGTCTCCGAAAAATCGAGGTTTCGCCTACTTATCTTTCTTCATTTCCTCTGAAATTTTGATATGTTTTGCCTCAAGAGTTCCACTACAACTTTCATTAAGGGATCTAGGTGAGATTCTCAAAGGATAGTCACCATATAGGTCTAAGAAATCTCGGGTGTCCAGTACCACGTCTCCAGATTTACCGTCTTCAAGAGTAAGTCGATTCACTAGGCTATACTTGTTCATTTTACTTCAAATTTGAGTATGTTAGTCTTCAAGATGTTATATACAAGTTTCATGAAGAAGTAATTTGAAAATCTAAAACTTAAATAAAAAATTTTGTTAGTCACAAATTCATAAATTCCAATTTTAAAAGAAAGTGAAGATTCTCAAATTTTCAAAGGAAAACATGGTACTTCCATTTTTTGAAAGAAGATATTTCAAAAATTTTGTTGTTTTAAAAAAATATCAAAGGAAAAAGTTTTTGAAAGAAGATATTTTTCAAACGGATCTGAAAAGCTAGATAAAATTCTTTCTATTCAAAGATCTTATTTTAACAAATCAGGTTTGGGAATGACACCAGAAACTATCCCTTTAATTGATTTTCCAAAAGTTAAAGAAAGAATCAAACAAAGACCAACTAAAACATTTTACAAAAATCATTTCCAAAAATTTTTGTAAAACCTATTGACCAAAGTGCTCTTAAATGTTCAAAGTGTAACAGCTCAAAACATTTTGAGAAGGATTGTCCTAAAGTTTGGAGACCAATTAAGAGAGATTGGGCAAAGATTGTTTTTGGAACTAACTCCCTTGGACCCAAGAAAATATAGGTACCAAATAAAACTTGAGATCTTCTTATAACTGCAAGTCACTATCAAGAAAAAGATCAAATGGTACTTGGATAGTGGTTGTTCAAGGCATATGACAGAAGAGTCAAACTACTTTATAAAGCTTACTCAAATAAATGGTGGAAAAGTTTCTTTTGGTGGAAGCAGCAAAGGAAAAATTATTGGTTGTGGAACTGTTAAGATTGGAAGTCTCACAATCAACAATGTTTCCTTGGTGGAAGGCTTGAACTATAATCTACTCAGCATAAGTCAACTGTGTGACACAGGATTCAAAATCAACTTTCAAGAAGGCATTTGCTCAGGAACTAGTAAAGATTTATCTAAATCTTTTACTAGAAGAAGACATGGAAACATCTATCTACTGGATATTAAACCAGAAAGTTCTCAGTGTCTAATTTCTATTCAATATGAAGAAAATCTTTGGCATAGAAAGCTTGGTCATGTCAATATGAAGCAAATAGTCAAAATTTCATCAAAGAAACTTGTTCGTGGACTGCCCAACTTAAGCTATCAAAAGTCATATTTATGCACACCATGTGTTTTGGGAAAATAGGTAAGAAGTTCTTTTAAACCTATAAATCAAGTCTCTACTAATCATGTTCTGCAGCTTCTGCATATAGATCTTTTTGGACCAACCAGAACATAAAGTATTGGTGAAAAGAAATACTGTCTAGTAATTGCGGTTGATTACTCTCGCTTTACTTGGGTATTTTTCTTGGCAAGTAAGTCTGAAGCATTTTTTATCATTTTTCAAAGTTTGCTAAGAAAATTCAAAATGAAAAAGGATATACTATAACAAGTATACGAACCAACCATGGAGGTGAGTTTGAGAATCAAGACTTTGCAAATTTCTATGATGAATTTGGTTTGCAGCATGTTTTCTCTTCGCCATATACTTCAGAGCAAAATGGGGTCGTGGAAAGAAAGAATAGATCATTGCAAGAAATGGCTAGAACTCTGTTAATTGAAAGTAATATTTCTTCTCGTTTTTGGGCTGAAGCGGTTTCTACAGCTTGTTATATTATTAATAGAGTATTTTTAAGGCCTATTTTAGAGAAAATTCCTTATGAAGTATTTAAAGAGAAAAAGCCAAATGTTTCTTATTTTCATGTGTTTGGTTGTAAATGTTTTATTTTGAAAAATTCAAATGATCGAACTAGTAAGTTTGAAGAAAAGTCAGATGAAGGCATTTTTCTTGGTTACTCAACATCAAGCAAAGCTTACAGAGTATACAACATCAAGACTCAGCATGTAGAAGAATCTATGAATGTCAAGTTTCAAGACTCTACACAGAATCAAGTGATTGAGACTCAACTCGAAAAAATTGAACCTACTCGAGAGATTACAAAGTCTACTTCCCCCACAAAAGCTCAAACTCCTGAAATTCAACAACAGGAAGAACCAAAAGATTCAACTGAAGCAGAGGATGAGCAGACTCAAAAATCAACTAGCAACTAGAAGCATAAGTCTAGTTATCCTGAAGAACTTATCATTGGCAACATTGATGAAGGAATTTGTACCAGATCTAAAAGACGAGAAGAGTCTAGTACTTCGGCACTTATTTCTGAAATTGAACCCAAAAGCATAGAAGAAACCTTAAATGATGAAAGCTGGATTGAAGTTATGCAAGAAGAACTCAAACAGTTCAGCATCAACGATGTTCGGGAGTTAATTCCTAAACCAAAAGATAAATCTGTTATTGGAGCTAAATGGGTGTTCAGGAATAAGGTGGATGAGAAAGGAAAAGTAATAAGGAACAAAGCAAGACTCGTGGCCAAAGGATACACACAAGAAGAATGGATAGACTATGACGAGACCTATGCACCAGTAGCGAGGCTAGAAGCAATTAGATTATTTCTTGTTTTTGCTTGCTTTAAAAATTTTAGGTTATTCCAAATGGATGTAAAGAGCGCATTCCTAAATGGATTTATTCGAGAAGAAGTCTATGTGGAACAACCACCTGGTTTTGAAGACCCAAGAAAGCCAAATTTAGTCTATAAATTAAAAAAGGCTCGTATGGACTGAAGCAAGCACCTCGAGCCTGGTATGAAAGGTTAAGTAATTTTTTAATTCAAAATGGATTTGTCAAAGGTAAAGTAAACACTACATTATTCATTAAAAAGGAAGGAAAAGATTTTCTACTTGTCTAAATTTATATTGATGACATTATTTTTGGTTCACCTAATGAAAGGTTGTGCAAGAAATTCTCTAGATGCATGCAGAATGAATTCGAAATGAGCATGATAGGTGAGCTAAGTTTCTTTTTGGGATTACAAGTAAAGCAGTCAACAGAAGGAATCTTCATTCATCAAGAAAAGTATGCGAAAGATCTCATCAAGAAGTTTGGATTGAAAATCTGCAAAAAGACAGAAACACCTATGTCAAGTTCTTCAAAGTTAGATAAAGATGAAGAATGAAAGATTGTGGATCAAAAGCTATACAAGAGCATAATTGGATCACTTCTTTACCTTACCGCATCTAGACCTGACATTTTGTTTAGTGTTTGTATCTATGCTAGATTACAATCAAATCCCAAAGAATCTCATCTCAGTGCAACAAAGCAAATTATCAAATATGTTACAACTACTCCAAAGCTAGGTCTATGATATCCCAAGGAAAGAGATTTTACTCCTTGGATATTCAGAAGCAGATCTTGCAGGATGCAAAGTGGATGGAAAAGTACTTCAGGTACTTGTCAACTACTTGGCAATAAGCTGGTATATTGGTTTTCAAGAAAACATAGTACAGTAACTCTTTCAACAGCTGAAGCAGAATATGTAGCACTTGGGAGTTGCTGCTCTCAAATCTTATGGATGAGGCAACAACTAAGAGACTTTGGAGTTGAAGAATCATATATTGAAATCAAATGTGATAATACAAGCGCCATCAATCTCACAAAGAATCCAATTCTTCACTCAAGAGCGAAGCATAAAGAAATACGTCATCATTTTATTAGAGATCATGTTCAAAATGGAGAAATATTGATTCAATTCATCGACTCAAAGAATTAATTAGTGGACATATTTACAAAGCCACTGGATAAGAGCTTGTTTGAGTCTATTCGAGTAAGACTGAACATTCTATTGTTTACCGAGGAAAGTCTAAAGAAGTTCAAACTCAAAATTCCGATTGATGAGACTTTTTAACCTTTTTGAAAGAGCAAGTTCGAGAAATTCCTCAAGACTTTGATAATGTCTTCCCAAAGAAAGTCTTCAAGGATCGCGAATCGGGGACCACAGCATATGCGTGAGGGACCTACGCACTTCGACTTGACCAAGGAAGAAGATTCTCCTCAGCAAGAGCAACAGTCAAGGCAACATTCTCAACCGCGCCAACCAGCATCACAAAATCCTCCTCCTCAACAAGAACAAGAAATAGTTACTGAAGATGTTGAACCTGTGAGGACTCAAAAACCCCAATTTATTTATAGATTGTATTCGAACTTGAAGAGGGGTGGTTCTACTATGAACTTGATCGATGAGTTCCTAAAGACACATGGTTACAGAAATGAAACTTATTTCTTGAGAACTATGGAAAGAATAGGAGTAGTGCCACAGGGTTTGGCAAGATGGTCTTTTGAGAATTTTCCTAGTGATCCAATTGTTGGACAACTAGAGGAGAAAGACGAAGATGAAAAGTTATTTGTTAGTTTTCAGCCCAGGATGGGCGTTGCTGCAAAGGTTGGTGGTGATGGGACGAACTTATTTCATTTTAAGGACCACAAAATGTGCTATTTGAATTTGCTGAAAAAAAAGGGGTTATGAACCCTAGAAGTGTGGATTTCGATTTCTTCGATTCTCTAAAGATAAACTTGAGAGAAAATCTTGGCTTGCTTCAACTTGAAAGGTTTTGCACCGAGATAACTGACTCGTATCCCGAGCTCACTGCCTATTTTTATTCAAATCTTTCTTTTATAGATGCGAATAAATTTAGTTTTTCTGTAAGGGATAAAGAATTTGTAGTTGATGTGGACACCCTGGCTGATGTAATTGGTGTGGAAAGAGGGAAATTCCGACCAATTGGTGCATCTTATGCCCATCCTACCTTGTCCATAGTGACCGACAGGATGGTCGAAGGAAAAATTTCTTATTCAAGGATGAAAGCCTCCAACATCCTCCTTCACAAGGTGGTCATTAACTGCATCAGGCCAAAGTCTACTTCAAAAACTGATGTATCTCGTTCCGAAGCAAAACTTATGTACGCGATCAACACTAGCTGCAAGTTCTCTCTACCTCACACAATTCTCATGCACATGCACAAAAGTGTTGTGAAGGACAAGGGACAACTTCCTTACTTTGCGCTTGTTTCTCAACTTTTTAAGCATTTCAAGATCAAACTCCTTGCTCTTTTTTGTGTTAGAACCATTCCTCCAATGGTTATTGGGTTCAAATTGTTTTCTAAAATGAGGCTGAAGCAATTGAGCAAGGAGCTCGAGCGCTTTAAGGAGAAGTCCCCAGTGAAGGCAAAACACGACTCTGCTGCAAAGAAGGGGAAGGGAAATGAGCCTATGATAGAACCTGTGAAAAAGAGAAGATCTCTCATCTTGGAAGATGAAGAAGAAGATGAAGATGATCTCACTATTTCAGCTCTTGCTCTGCGGAATCTACAGAGTTATGTAAGCCCCACTGAGATCAGAGAACGAGAAAAAGAAGGAGAAAGAGAAGAAGAAAGAGAAGAAGAAAAAGAAGAGGAAGAAGAAGAGGGAAGAGAAAGGGAGAAACAAGAAGGAAGAAGAAGTGAAGAAAGAACACTAGCTGCATCCGATGATTCGGAGAAGACAAGGAGTGAGAAGACTGGAGAACAACATCACCACTGTGCTGAACCAGAGAATGAAGAAGAACATACCTCTCCACATGTAGGCACGAAGACAGGGGGAGATGCTGCACATCAAGGTACTTCTTCACCCATATTTACTAGTGATGTTAGTAGATCGCCTCAAGACCCAGAAAAGGTCTATGCCGCTCATTTCCCTGAAGCAAAATTTGAGGCATACTCTCCTAGTCGTGATAAGACAACTGATGTTCCTCCTCACTTTCAAACTCCTGTATCTACTTCGGCTGGTCCCAGCTCTACTACAGATCACTCTGCAGATTTTCAGCGAGTGATGGAACTTCTATTAGAATTAAAAGGACAGCAGTATGCTTTCGAGTTTGAAATGAAGCACATGATGATTGTCTTCAAAGCATCTACTGACTCTCTTCAAGACTAGATTCAAGCCCTCAAGCAAGAACAGGCAAAGGGTGTGGATATTCAACAGCTCAAGGAGTCTTTACAGAAGCTTGAAGACACTGTCAAGTCGATGGGGGATTTCCAACTTGTTCGTATCCCCAAGCAGCCCTAATTCAAACCAACTTTTTAATCGTTTTTGTCTCCACTTTTTGCTAATGACAAAAAGGGGGAGAGAGTGCAGATTTGTTTGTTTTTATTGACTTGAACTTTATTTCCTGTGGACTGTTTGATTTGGTGTTTGACATTGATTTTGGATATTGTTAATCTTTTGAACTTTATTTGACACCTAAATTTTGGCGATCCGGTCATTTATTTATTGCATAGAAAATTAGGGGTTAATTTTATCCCTGAAAAAAATATTAATTGCATAGCATATAGATTTAGGTGCATTTGTTTTTTATTTGTTACCGGTGGCGGATGGGTCAAATTAGTGGTTTTGAGTTGTCGGACTAAGCCCATGAAAAGTACAAATTGGCCCGAGCCCTTTTTTTTGAAATTGAGATTTGAAATGAGGATTTTTGGAATTTAAGAAAATCAGGTTGTGATCTTATATTTAAAAATCAGTAGAAAATATTTAGGAGATAAGGAGAATAAAAGATTTTTGTGATCAAGAGGTTATAGAAATCTTCAAAATATCCCATGAAGATTACATTTTTCTTGCTTATAAAAGGGCCGTGTACGAGTTCAATCGGGGGGTTCTCTTGGTCGAAAGGGGGAAAAAGAAGTGAAAAGTAAAAAGAAAAGGCAGAGAGAGAATACAGAAAAGGGGAGTGATTTGACCCTTACCGTTCATTGTCTTCCCAAGTTCGCTCGGCTCAAGATCCGCAACCGACCGGCCGGCTCTTCCTCAACCGCGCCCGCCGCCCCGGCCAGCCGCGATCGCCGTTGCCGCCGCCGCTCGCCTTTGCCCCCGACGACCCGACGTCACCCGCCCGTCCGTTCTTCTTTGCTCCAGTGCCGATCTCCTCCGCTCGAATCTGCCCGAAGCCTACCGTGCGTTCGACGCCACGAGATCCGGCGACGCCGCCCGCCGGTCTCGCCGTGCCGCCCGACGCCGCCTTCGCCTTGCCTCTAGCCCGAAGTCGCCCTCGCTTCGACCAGTGACCCACCCGGCGACCCGACTCTTCGACCCGAGCCTCGAGTCGAGCTGTTACACTCTTTGCCCGAACCCGAGTAAGGTTGCCGCCGCTTGCTTCCCGTGCCGCGCCACCGTCTCGCCGCTCGCCCAACCTCGCCGAAACCCTAGCCGGTGTCTTCCTCCCGCCGGAGCTCCGATCGGCTGCCCTTGGAGACCCACGAGCAAGCCTTGCTCGAGAAAGGGAAAAAAGAAAAACAAAAAAAAAAAAAGACAAAAAGGAAAAAAATCAATTTAGGTAGTTTTCTTCTTTTATTTATTTATTTTTTTTTTTGTTATTTCACTTTATTATTTTTCTTTCTTTTAGTATAATTATTCCTTAGTGTAAGGATGAGATGTTCGACATGAAAGTGCCCCTCAAATTAGGGGTTGTCGTCCGATTTTCACGCCCGAAATCCGACTCGCAATCCCTTGCAAAAATCGACAATCCAATCTCAAGCCCGAGATTCGATTCGCGATTTAATTTTAAAATTGGTCAACCCGATCTCATGCGCGAGATATGGTTCGCCAATTTTTAGATATCAACATTATCTTGCTTGATTTGATGTCGTAGTGTTTGAATCAGTTTTATTTTCGTAAAAAGAAAAAGGAGATAAAAAAAAAATTGAATTAGGTTTAGGTTTGTTTTTTTTTAATTATCTTTGCATGTTTAGAATAGGGGTTTTATTTTCAATCATGAAAAAGGAAAAAAAGTGCATTCATTTAGGTTGTTAGTTTTTTTATTTGAATTGCATGTTTAATTATGTGTTAGTTTAATTTCGAATTTCATAAAGAAAAACACAAAAAAAATCATTGTGCATATTAGGTTGATTGCATGTTTGATTTTATTTAGATAGATCTTTTGAAATAGATTGCATTATAGATTAGGAACTTTCAAGTTAAGATAACATCCTAATTTAAATTAAGATTTGACCTAACCCAATTCTTAATGTGAGTTGGATAGAATCTTAATCTAGTTCGATAATTTTTGCATTTTCTTAATTTCGAATTTCATGAAAAATCCAAAAAAAATTGTCTTAGAGCAAATTTATTTCATCCTCTAGGATAGAATTGCATGCTTTTTAAGGAAAGTAGAAATGTCATGTGCACGTCATATAGAAGTAGATTCATTTAGCTATTGTTCCTAGGTCCATTTAATTAGAAATTGCCCGTTATTAGGATTAGGTCATTCTGGCTAATTTAGATTGCACATCTAATTGTTGCATGTTCATTAAGAAATCATTAGTTTTTTTACCCATTCATATAGTTTAGGACATATTGTCATGACATATTATTTCATATTAGATTAGAAGCATTGCATTGCATATGGACTATGTCCTCGTTTAAAAAAAAAGTGAAAACAAAAATTGAGTGATTGCTTGTTAATTAGAAATCATATTTGGGATTGCTTTTATGAATTCTAATCTAACAACGCAGATGCTTTCGTTGTTATGAGGTAAGTTTTGCATTATTTAATTACTTTCTTGAGTGTTAAATTGATGATATGCGCACCCGCATGATCGCCTCACATGTTAGGGAATTAGATTTAAAATCAATTCAAGCTGCCTGCAAAAGCATTTTTGAAAATAAAAGAATGGTACCGAAAGGGCATTAGAGAGATCTAATGTAACCAAGTCCCCGTTCCCTTAATCTCTGGTTCGTAGGAGTAAAATAATTCTCCCGTTATTTTACTTAGGTGTCTAATCGAGCTACCGAAAACAGATTAGTGGCGACTCCTAGTTAAAAATCAATTGCACGTTAAGAACTTGAACCTAAGTCGCGAATTGGTATGGGCTTGGGAGAGCCCGAGTTAAGTTTAGGCTTAACAATCCATTAGCCAAACCCTAGGTCGTTCACCCCCGAAAAATTGGTCGCGACAGCTTGGCGACTCCGCTGGGGATAATCACCACCTAAACTTCGGCTAATGGATTGCTAAGCCTAGACTTAGCTCGGGCTCTCCCAAGCCCATACCACCCGCGACTTAAGTTCAAATTTCTTAACATGCAAATGGATTTTATCTAGGAGTCGCCACTAATCAGTTTACGGTAGGTCGATTAGACACCTAAGTAAAATAATGGGAGAATTATTTTACTTCTACGAACCAGAGATTTTGGATACGGGGACTTGATTACGTTAGATTTCTCTAACGCCCTTTCGGTACCTTCTCTTTATTTGGAAAAGATGTTTGACAAGCAGCTTGAATTGATTTTAATTCACTTCCCTAACATGTGAGGTTATCATGCGAGTGCGCAAACCACCAATTTAACACTCAAGAAAGCAAATAAAGAAAATGTAGGACTTACCTCATAGCAACGAAAGCATCTGCAGTGTTAGATTGAAATTCACATCGACAATCCTAGATATGATTTCTAATTAACACGCAATCACTCAATTTTGGTTTTCACTTTATTTAATGAGAATCATGCAATGCATGCTACCTATTTAACATGAGTTAATATGACATGGTAACATAACCTAAACTACATGACAGGAATAAAATGCAGTTTATCCTAAAGCATGAAATTGATTTACTCTAAGACAATTTTTCTTGTATTTTTCATGAAATTCGAAATTAAGAAAAATGCAAAAATTATCTATCTAGATTAAAATTCTATCCAATTTAAATTAAATATTTGGGTCAGACTAAATCCTAATTTAAACTAAGATATTATCTTAACCTAGCAATCTCTAACCTAGGATGCAATCTATCTAAAAATCAATCTAAACTCAAAGTGAAACATGCAATTTTATTCTAATATGCAATGACGTACAAAGAATGCCCTAATTCTACATGATATATGCATGATGATTTTTTTTTAATAAAATTCGAAATTAAAGTTGACACATAATTAAACGTGCAATTTAAATTAAAGAAAACTAACATCCTAAATGAACGCATTTTTTGGATTTTTTTTATCTAAAAATTTGAAATAAGATTGCAATTCTAAATATGAAGAAATATTCTAATCCTAACTCAAATATTTTTGGATTTTTTTATGAAAATAAAATTGATTCAAACACTACGACAGACAAATCAAACAAGATAAGATTGATATCCAAAAATTGGCAAACCATATCTCGCGCATGACATCGGGTTGACCAATTTTAAATTAAATCACGAGTCGAATCTCGGGCGTGAGATCGGATTGACGATTTTGCAAGGGATTGCAAGTCGGATTTCGGGCGCGAAAATCGGACTGTCAATCCCTTAATTTGAGGAGCTCTTTCGTGTCGGAATCTCAATCATACATCAAGGAACAACTCTACTAAAAAACAAAGTAAATAAATGAAAATATCATAAAAAAATAAAGTAAATAAAAGAAAAACTACCTAATTGATTTTCTTTTTTTCTTTTGTTTTGCCCTTTTATTTTTCACGGCTTGGCAGCTCGTGTGGCTTTGCCGCCGTCGGTCACCGAAGGTTGTGGGTCTCGGCGCGGGTCGTCGGTCCGGCAAGGGAGCTCCGGCAAGGAGGAGCCAGCGGCGAGCGGGCGGATCAACTCGAAGGGCTCGAACAGCGGGGACGTCGAGTGAGCGGGGCAAAGGCATGTGATGCGGGGGCGTCACGGGAGCGAGCGGCGGTTGTCGAGAAGCTCAAAGCCGGCGCGGTGCGGCGGTGGGAAGATCGGCTCGGGTCCGGCCCGGCGAGCCCGGCGGGCCGGAGGTTGCGGTCGAAGTGGGTCGCGGCGTCACGGGCAGAGACGTCGTCGCTCGGGCAGCGCAAATCGCGGTTAGATCGGGCGGTAGCAACGCAGGCGAGGGGGAACAGATGCGGGGTCTGTGCGCGATTGCGGACCAATCGGGCGGCAGCAGCGTCACGGGCGAATCTCGAGCGGCGAAGACCGGCGGAAGCAGCGGTGACGGACGCGAGCGAGTGGCTGCAGCCTTGAGGGGACGAGGCGGCCTCACCGGCGTCAATAGGCTCGAGTTGCTGCTACGGCGGTGCTCGCGTGGTGGTGGTGCGATCGTGGACGAACGGCGACGACAGACGGACGTGAGCGGGCGGTGACTCGGCCGACGACGCCGCGCGGCGACCGGCGCAGCGAAACCTCGAACGGCCGCTAGGGAGCCAAGCGCCTGTGGATCCAAGGGAAGAAGATGAACAGAACTTTCTGCTTTTTCCCTTTTTCCTCTCCCTTGTCTTCTCACGTCCCCTCTTTTCCCTTTTTCCCACAAAAAACGAACACTTCTTCTTTTTTTGCTGAATTGTTGACCTCGAAAACTTCACCCAAAACCCTAAAAACGAAGTCTCTTTTGTCTTCAATTTTCGACCTAGAAAACCCGAGAGAAAAACCCCATTGATGTGGCCATGTATTCAATGTGTGGCCTCCCCGAAAACCCTACACGAATAATCTATTTATAAGCCTCGGACTAGGGTTTTAATTTTTCCAAATTGATATCCACAAAGATTTTTTTCTGCAAACACAATATTTGCAATATTCGTTTTTTCCACTTGCCCTATCCAAAAAATCACATCATATCTCGAAAATTTTCAAATTCTTATTTTTTACGAGATAATTTTCGATAATTAAAAAAGCTTGGGCCAATTTGCTCGCTTCGTGGGTTTAGCCCGGCCTATCAATTTAAAGCTCAGAACCACTAATTCAAATCCATCCACCACCGGTCCAATAAATAAATGCGAAACATACAAACTAAAAATAAATGCACCTAAATCTATATGCTATGCAATTAATATTTTCTTTCAGGGATAAAATTAACCCCCTAATTTTTAATGCAATAAATGACTAAACGGGTCGCCAAAATTTAGGTGTCAACACTTGCAAGTGCAATGGTTTAGTTTACGATATTACTTATAATTGGTTTGACTAACCCGTGTTCTGTGGATGCAGAATCAAGATTGTTCAAATGCCTAACTATATTTATAAGATATTCGATATTGCATAAGTATTGTTTTGCAGGTCAAAAAGATTTTCCAAAATCTGCATGAAAGTTTTATCACCATCAAAAAGGGGGAGATTGTTAGAGAAAACTCCTTTATTATTTTGAAGTTGACAAAACCTTTCTAAAGTCTATGTCTGAAGATCTGAAGACTTTATCGTCAAAGTCTGAAGACCGACAAATCACCAGATTCTATCTTAAAGTCTATCCTCACTGGCAGCTCCAGACTAAAGTATGAAGATTTATCAAAATGCAGGATTATTATCCAGATGCTATGTTATCTTCAGAGATTGTTACATATGATTATTGGAAGATCTTATAGCTGGAATTCACACATACTTGATTGATTATTCTTATTGGAAATTACTCCGATATGAAAATCTTTGAAAGGCAAGCTAAACTTAGAAGGTTCTACTTATGAAAACTCAAGATCCTGATTTGTATAGGCGAGCAGGATTGATGGGCTTTCAACACAAATTATCCAATGACTCAAGATCACCTTAATTGATTCTGTCCAACGGATAGATTGGAAAATTCTTTTGGAAAGTGCCAACGGTCGAGAAGGCATGAAGGAGTATTTAAGGATCGACTCTTCGGTTGTTCGATACGGTGCTTGAGAGAGAATTCCAAAATCTGAATCTTTTCTAGTCTATTGCTTTTTCATCAAGCAAAACATTATATACAAAAGAGAGGAACTCTTAGTGTGACTGTGTGAGAGTTTGGTTAGACTCTTTACTGTGATAATCAAGATCATGAGCTATAACAACTCTTTGGATACTTAGTAAAATCCAGCCTATAGGCTGTCAGCAAGGAGAGTGGACGTAGGCTTGATCTAAGCCGAACCACTATAAACTCTGTGTTCACTTTCTCTTATCCCTGAACTCGTTATTTATATTTGCCGATTGTCTATTTACTTAAAGTTGAATATTGCTTATGTTTAAAATCAAACAATTTCATTAAGTCCTGTGAAATTTTTATTTACACCTATTCACCCCCTCTAGGTGTATTCACTAGCCCCTTTCAATTAGACTTCCGCCTATCAATTTCACGAGATACCCTTTGCACAATACTCAACCATTGAACAAGTTCATCGTGGTTACATCTAATATCTTCTTCCCACAATTTAACATCCCCCTCTCTCTCTCTCTTTCTATCTCTCTCTCATAAAACTATAAGTCCGTTTGTTTTGTGGAAAACAATTTCTGGAAAAACGTTTTCCTTATTTTCTAGCATTGGATTCGCTTAAGAAAATGAGTCAACGGAAAATATTTTCCTAGTCAATAGAAAATATTTTTCTTCCAAAACTTAAATTTAGTAAAAAGATTTCGCATTTGAAAGAACCGGAAAATATTTTCCGAAATGTTTTAAAGTCCTTAGTTAGTGAAAAATTTATTCTTAAAAAATTCTAATTAAAAATTTTGAATTTGTTAATATTATATCTTTTCTTTTCTTATTTTTTTCTTTTTTTTCTTTTTTTTTTTCTTGTTTTCTCTTTTTCTTTCTTTGCCTGTGATCATAAACCCTCTCTCCTTCTCCTTTGCCCCCTTCCTTTCGTCACCGCCGCCGCCTCCAACCCTAGCTCCTCCCGCGATCTCGTTGGCTTCGCTCCCTCCCCTTCCTCTTCTTTAGCGTCCTCTACCCCTTCATTCTTCAATGGATTTGGCTCCATGCTGACGACTTCAACGTTAACACTCTTCGGTACGCCGTCATCGGCCGCATTCGGAGGATCCTCGCACTTTGGAATGGCTCAGCCTGCTGCAATCTCTGGTCTGTCGTTGCTGTTCGCGTCGAGTTCCCCTTCCTCATTGTTTGCCTTGTTGGGGAGCTCTGCTACTTCTTTGTTTGGTACGCCTGCTCCTTCTTCCAATGCGAGCGCAAGTTCATCCTTGTTTGTGACGTGTGCGCCTGCACCTCGGGCACGGTCAAGGCTGGCTGGCTCGTGCCTATGCTTTGAGCTCGGCCGACCTTCGGTGGACGAAGTCGCCACAGAGGGAGGTGAGGTCATTGAAGATAGCGGTGATGGCGGTGGACAGAAGGAAGGGGATATGGGTGAGGTGGAGAGACGGGTGGGAGAGAAGAAAAAAATAAGGAATAAATAAATAAATATTTATTTAAAATTTTGATTTTTGTAATATGCGAGAGCATTTTTCAATGAGGTTTAAACATCAAAAGACATTTTTAATCATATATACCAAATAAAGGAAAACTAATCATAAAGTATTTTCAAGAAAATATTTTATTTAATCATTGAATTTTTCGTGAAACAAACGCACAATGTGTGGAATTCAGTTCTTCTTTCAATTGTGATCTTGGTTTTCTTTTTATTTACACATCTGTATCTTCTTTTCATTTAGTTTGAATCCAAGACAAATAATTAACATAATTAGTAGTAGGGATGTCATAAACCTAACAAAATTGAACCAAAAAGTTCAATTTTTTCGGTTCAGTTCCAATAATATTAAGAACTAAAACTTTTTAAATCAGTTCAGTTAACCGAACCAAATTGATAAAATCTTTATAAAAAAATCCTTTTATTTTTTCCTTTAATTTTTCCCTTTTCTTTCTTTTTTTGAGCTAGAGCCTCGTCGTAGGCTAGCAAGGCTCACCTTGGCCAGTCATCGGCTGCCAATGTGGCCAGTTACCGGCTGCCGATGTGACTGGCGATCACCCATTGAAGAAGAAGAGGAAAAGAAAAAGAAAAATTTAAAAATCAATTTTAAAAAAGTAAAAACCAAACCAAATCAAACCAGCATTTCAGTTCGATTCGGTTTTGGCACAAATCTGATTTCAGTTCAGCTCATAAATTTCCTTATCGGTTCGATTTGATTCAATTTTCCAAAAAAAATCTAATCGAACCAAACCACTTACACCCCTAATTAGGAGCACCTCGTGCTCTATCGAATGGCTAAAAGGAGTAGAAATCGAAAAACAAAAGCATTAGGAACGGTTAACTTCCCATCCTGAGTCATCTTTTCTAACCACAGATTAAGCCGTCGCCGATGTTACACTTCGAGGATAATCGGCAAGCCGTCCATTTTGGGCCGTGGCTGGGTTGTCTGCTTTTGGCGGCAGGCAAAGAGCAACCTCGGTGAAATCACTTGTCGCGGATGGTTTTCTCGCTTTAGAGACCGGTTTGGCCACCCCTCTTTTGAGTATAAGTTTAAGATGTTATCATTTCATTTTATCTATTATACTCTAACTCTCAATTTACTCTGAGATAAAGTCCTCTCTCTGGGTGAGAGTCAAACCTCATATCTGAAACTAAACGTCCTCATGTCAACCCTTGAAAAGGTGGAAAATTAAACTTTTGAATTTACTTTTGCTAATTCAGTCCTAAAACTTTTAATTTTGTCAATTCAATCCTGAACATTTTCACACTTTATCTAACTAATTTTAACTAGAAATCACTAACGTAGATGCTTTATTGTGCTGTCAGCACTAGCCATGCTACATAGGACAGCCAACATCCTTGTCTATAGTTACCTTGGCCAATTGTAAAAAAGTTTTATGACTAAATTAAAAAGTTCATGATTGAATTAGATTGTATAATGGATTTAAAAACTCTTACGTTAACTATCCTTTTAACTATGTATGCTGCAAAATTCTTTTAATCCTACAAATCGACTATAGCCGCACAAAGGACTACATCTGGGTACATGTAGTGGAAATAGTTTTTTTTTTTTCCCTCAACAGTAAATTAAAGAAAAAATTCATCATTTTTTTTTTGGGACTTAGCGGTGGTGGAGAAGCAAGATATTCGAGCAGCCTAATCCTCCATTCCGCCGTTTTAAATACTCACGTGCACGCCCATGCAACTCCAGCGCGAAAGGTCATCGTCTGTAGTTTGTACCCATCAGATTTGTCGACATGCTGCGAGCTTGGCCAAGAACGAACGATGAGAACACGTTACGACCAAAGCAGATAGTCCTATATGTCAGCCCACGAACAGAAACTTGGAGCTTTCCGTGATATGAATCTCACGAGCTGAGTCCATCACAGAACATTCTCTCCGGCACGCAAATGGAAACAAATTCAAATCTAATCCGATGTGCCCATCAGGACAGATAATCAGTCAAGTTGATGAATTCACCGCTTGAATTCTTCGTACGGGTCCAAGACATGAGGACTATAAATCTGAGGTGCGAATCCAGGACTCTGTGTGCTCACAAACTTTTCTCCCTTAGCCCTTCTCCATCTCTTACTCCCAACATTCCTTGGGAAGCCATGGCACCGTTGACAAGCCGATGCTGCATCCTAGTGACTCTGATCTTCCTTTTGGGAGCTTGGGCTTGCCAAGCCGTGGGTCGCGCCCTCCAGCAAGACGATCCCATGTACGAGATGCACGAGCAATGGATGGCCCGTTATGGGTGTGTATACAAGGACATGGACGAGAGGCAAAGCCGTTTCCAGATATTCAAGGCAAACACGCGACAGATTGAGTCGTTTAATCAGGGAAGTGGCAAGCCTTACAAGCTAAGCGTCAATCAGTTTGCCGACCTCACGAATGAAGAATTCAAGGCGAGGAACCGATTCAAGTCGCACATGTGCTCCGCCGAGGCCGCGTCTTTCAAGTACGGAAATGGCACCGCGGTGCCTTCCAGCATGGATTGGAGAAAGAAAGGAGCCGTGACACCTGTTAAGAACCAAGGCCAATGTGGTAAACTGATCGAATCTATTGATGCTATTTGACCATTTGTTGAGTCAATATGTAGTCAAACTGCCTATGATTCTTATGGCAGCTCCAACAATATTCATGTTTTAACTCGATTGTCCATTCATACGTAGGATGTTGTTGGGCTTTTTCAGCCGTGGCAGCGGTGGAAGGAATCCATGAAATAACCACAGGTAAGTTGATTTCCCTTTCCGAGCAAGAGTTGGTCGACTGCGACGTCCGCAGCCAGGACCAAGGATGCGAAGGCGGTTGGATGGATAGCGCGTTCCAATTCGTCGAGAAGCACGGCCTCACTACTGAGATGAATTACCCCTACACAGGCACGGACGGTAAGTGCAATGCAAAACGCCGTGCCGTGACCATAAAGGGATACGAAGACGTTCCTGCCAATAGCGAGGAGGCGTTGCTGAAAGCCGTCGCTAACCAGCCGGTTTCTGTGGCCATCGACGCCGGAGGATTCAAGTTCCAATTCTACTCCAACGGCGTGTTCACCGGAGCCTGTGGGACCGATTTGGACCATGGTGTCGCCGCCGTCGGGTACGGGACCAGCGACAACGGTACCAAGTATTGGTTGGTGAAGAACTCGTGGGGCGCGGAATGGGGGGAGGAAGGGTACATAAGGATGCAGAGAGATGTTACCGCTAAGGAAGGCCTCTGCGGCATAGCAATGAAGGCATCTTATCCTACTGCATGAGTCTGAATTCACTACACCGGAGATGAGCTCGTGTGATGTCAAGACTCAAGATTTCCCGCTTTCTATGTTTATTACGTACAGCGGTCTGGCTGCTGCTTGTAAATTT
Organism: Eucalyptus tenuipes; assembly: GCA_014182365.1. NCBI lineage: Eukaryota > Viridiplantae > Streptophyta > Magnoliopsida > Myrtales > Myrtaceae > Eucalyptus > Eucalyptus tenuipes. The sequence continues at coordinate 8,425,121 of CM024547.1, read as the reverse complement.
CACCTGTATGTGTGATTAGAAGGTAATAATAATATGAAATTTCCTATTTGAAAATCTCTAATTATTTGAGAATTCTGAAACCAAATTCAACTAAGCACCTGAGATTAGTATTCATACCAAATCGTACTTGGGTGTGTGTCGATGTCTGTGCAAAATTGGGAAAATTATCAAAACAGTCCTAAACTTATTATAATCTTTCCAATTCAATCTTAAACCTTTTTTTAGGGGGTCAATTTAGTCCTAAACATACAATTGTGTCAATTCAGTCCATCTGACTAATTTTGACCAACTGGCACTAACTGTCCTGGTCTATGCTAACGTGGACAATATTTTAATAATATTTTATTTTTTCAAATTTTTTATTAATTTTTTTCTTTTTACATTTTCATTTTCTTTCTTTCTCTTTCATTTTTTTTCCTCCTTCTTCCTCCTTCGTCCTTCCTCTGGCCGACAATGACAAGCATTGGCAAGGTCAACCTTGCTGGCCAATGGTGAGGCTCACCCCCGCCGGCTACTGGTGAGGGTAAGCCTCACCTAATGATGACAAGGCCGCCCTCGCCATGGCTATGCAAGGCCGCGATCTGCCCATGGCTAGCAAGGCTCACCCAAGCTAGAGGCTGTGCAAGGTTGCAGCCTCTGGTGAGGCACGACAGCCTCGCTAGCTTAGCGAGCAGCCTAGGTGAGGTCACCTAGCCATAGCTAGGCTTCCCGAGGATAGCGAGGTCCCTCGCCGACCCTACCTTTGGCTGGTCGCTGGCAGCGACTAGCTAGAGGAAGGAGGAGGAAGTGAAGAAAACCATAACAAGAAAAAAAAATAAAAGGAAAAAATGAAAAATAAAATTTGAAAAATAAAATTGAAAAATAAAATAAAATATTATTAAAATATTATCCACATCGCATCAACCGAATGACCGGTATCCATGTCAATGCTAGCCAGCCAAAATTGGCCAATGGAATGAATCGACACAATTGCAAAAGATTTAGGATTGAATTTATAAATAAATAAATAAATAAAAAGTTTATGACTGACTTGGAAAAATGACAATTATTTTGGGACTTTTTGTTAATTCTTTGTGCAGAATTCCATTGTCCCCTACCCCAAAATACCGATTTTTTCCGTACTAATTATATTTCAATAAATGTTGGCAAATATATAAAAAAAAAACTATCCGATAAAAAAAAATTGTCGGTAAATTTTTTCCCGGGAAACCAACTTACTAATACTTTTAATGAAACTAACTAATTTTTATTGTTTGCAAATTACCAATTTTGTACTAACTGATTAACTTTTATTTATATCCGAATTATCTAACTCTTAAATGAAATTTTCAACCTGAAATATTATTTGGGTTTGCATAGAACTCTTTTGTCTCCTGCCTACAAATACCGATCTTTTTCATGCTAGTATATCTCAATAAATTACCGACCAAACCGTGTGTGTGATATATATATATATTGGTTAATTTTGGTTAATTTTAAAGCTATTGGTAAGAAAAAACAATTCCAATTTTTTTTTTCAAATAACTTATTAGTAACTTAGCAACATTTTATGGGATTGCTAATATTTTTATAATTTATAAATACCAATTTTGCATTAATTTATCAAGTTTATTTGCATAACTTACTAATATTTTGAATTTACCAATGGTGAAACCACGTGTTTGTCTGTTCGAGAGAGAGGGAGGGGGGCCACGGTCGTGACAAGAGAGGATAACACTGTGGTGTGGTAATTGCGTGATGGTGTGAGAAATAGCTTTTCTCAAAATGTCTAAGAAAAATTTCCCTTTTAGGGTGGGATCACTAAGCACATAAAAGAAGTTCAATACCTTCGTTCCAAGAGATTGTCAAGAGGCCCTTAAAAAGACTAAGAATATTTCCCCTTTAGGGTGGGACAACTTATGTTGTGAAAAATCTTATTCCTTTGTAAATACATTGTAGCCATGCAAAGCGTTGCACCTCAGTATCACATATTCGATAATTGGAAAGTCATCCGAGTTTATGCTGATGAATGTCTATCGTCCTCTCAAAAGTCATCGTTTGCTTCGTCTGATGTGAGAAATTATTGTAGTGACTAAACATGCTACGAATTGGCCCAAAAAGACAATAAAAGCACACAGTCCAAATTACCAGCCCTCGCACAGAAACAAAGTAAGCCTCCAGACATGAATCTCACAAGCAAAGTCTATCTCGGAACATCGTCTCTGGCACGTTGATGATTGATTACTGCTTCTCTTGATTAAAGCTAATTCATCCGATTAATTCGATGCACCCATCAGGATAGATTATCAGGCAAGTCGATGAATCCACGTCCGAATTCGTCGTACGATCCAAAACATTGGGACTATAAATTTGAGGTGCAATCTTAGGATTCTGTGTGCTCCCAAACTGATTCACTTAGCTATTCTCCTTCACTCCTAACATTGCTAGCCAAGTCATGGGATCGTTTAGAAACCAATATTTCATATGGTGCCTTTGGTCTTCCTTTTGGGAGCTTGGGCTCATCAAGCCGCCGGTCGAACCCTCCAGCGAGACGATCCCATGTACGAGATGCATGGGCAATGGATGGCCCGTTACGGGCGTGTGTACAAGGATGTGGAAGAAAGGCAAAGCCGTTTCGAGATATTTAAGGCAAATGTGCAAGGCATCGAGTCGTTCAATCAGGCAAACGACAAGCCTTACAGGCTCGGCGTCAATCAGTTCGTCGACCTCACGAATGAAGAATTCAAGGCAAGGAACCGATTCAAGTCGCACATGTGCTCCGCCGAGGCCGCTTCTTTCAGGTACGAAAACATCACCGCGGTGCCTTCTAGCATGGACTGGAGAAAGGAGCTGTGACTCCGGTTAAGAACCAAGGCCAATGTGGTAAGTTGATAGAGACTAGTTCATGAATTGCCTTCATCAATCTATTCGAGATTCTTAGAGACAAGATGTTAAACCCCCTAATGTTGTCATGGTATCTTCTCCACGAATGTCTGTTGTTCTGATTTGAATGTCCTGTTTCCGTTGAAAAAATGTAGGATGTTGCTGGGCTTTTTCAGCCGTGGCAGCTGTGGAAGGAGTCAATGAAATTAACACGGGTAAGCTGATTTCTCTTTCCGAGCAAGAGTTGGTCGACTGCGACATCGGTGGCCAGGACCAGGGATGCGAAGGCGGTTGGATGGATAGCGCATTCCGATTTGTTGAAAAGCACGGCCTCACAACCGAGACGAACTATCCCTACAAGGGCACGGACGCCAAATGCAATGTCAAATCGGAATCCAACCTTGCCGTGATCATAAAGGGCTATGAAGACGTTCCTGCCAACAGCGAGGGGGCATTGCTCAAGGCAGTTGCTAACCAGCCAGTTTCCGTGGCCATTGATGCCGGAGGATTTGATTTCCAATTCTACTCTAGCGGCGTGTTCACCGGGGCTTGTGGGACCGAATTGGACCACGGTGTTACCACCGTCGGATACGGGACAAGTGATGATGGCACCAAATTTTGGCTGGTGAAGAATTCGTGGGGCGAGGAATGGGGCGAGGAAGGATACATAAGGATGCAGAGAGACGTCAGTGCGAAGGAAGGCCTCTGCGGCATCGCAATGAAGGCCTCTTATCCTACCGCGTAGATTTTAATGAAGCCACATATCTGTGTGTACTGTAAAAATGGTGAAGCTTTTCAGTTCTAAGGCCTTGTTTTATACCTATGCTTGACATGCTGGAGGTATATATCTATATGTACCAGTTGTGTGTCTTTAAGAAGTGATGTTTGAATTTCCGACTTAAAAAATCTTATTGTTGAAGAAACTTAGGATGAGATCCAACTCGGTACGGCCTCATAACGTGAACAAGAAAAACTTGCGCAAGTCATCAATCCCGATACGCCATTGAGAACGATCTAAAGATGTCGAGTCGAAATACATGAAATTTAAAACACTCATTCCACATGCAACAATTTAGCAACCAGCATGCAGTGAAGGATTAAAGAAGAGTATGTGCGAATTTATGGAATCTTCAGTCCGAAGAACAGACTTTTCCTCTCGAAGAATCGAAGTTCGAAGTGGCTTTAAAACACTCATTCCATATGCAACAATTTAGCAACCAGCATGCAGTGAAGGATTAAAGAACAGTGTGAATTCATGGAATCTTCAGTCCGAAGAACAGACTTTTCCTCTCGAAGAATCGAAGTTCGAAGTGGCTTGTTTGAAAGCTGCAGAATTTTCTAGCAGATAACTACCTGCAAAATCTTAGATCAAAAAAAAAAAAAAACTACCTGCAAAATCATTGATTTTAATATTGAAAAAGTATCACAAAATACTAAAGCTATTGCATTGGTACCAATTAAATAATAAACCGTTCAACTAGATCAATTTAATCCTAAATATTTTCATATTAGTACCAATTGGGTACATCCAATCAATTTAAGTCGGAATAGCTGACATTAAAGTTAGTCATTCTACGTAACATACGCTAAGATTATACAAAAATTTTCTCAAAAATACGTACGATTGTGTATGCCACGTCATTACACTACGGGAGCTCTCTTCTCCGTTTGCTTTTAAGGATTAAATTATTTTTGCTGATAGCGCATCCAGACAAAGGATTGCCGGATTTTACATTTATTTACCAATAGATCCGCAGCAACGATCCTTCATGGATGATAGAAAACCATTTTAGTTAGATCCATTGGGTGTTCTGCACGCCCGAAGACTGTAGCACCAATGAGGAAAAGGATATGAAAAATAGAGGTGATTACAGAGAATGACAAATATTGTATTGCTCTAATTTCGTCTTTTACGCAATCTGCCAAGGAGGAAGAAGCCAGACATAGGCTCCGTTTGTTATGAAAAAAGTGAATGATTTGGATTGCGTATAATTTTTCTAAAAATGATTACTTATATCACTTGCAAAAAAGGATAATATTTCAAAAAATCATAAACCTATTATATAATGGCCGATTCAATCTCAAATCTTTGCATTGTAGCGCTTTAATCCTAAAACTTTTGATCATAAGTCAACTCCGTCCTAAAGTTTTTTATTGTGTCAATTAGTCCTAAATCTTTTAATAATTTGTCAATTTAGTCCTAAACCTTCATTTTGTCAATCTAGTCTTTCTGGTTGCTTTTGATCAAAAAGCGCTAAAGGACTATATTGGCAACTGGTTATAAAAGAAATCGCCGGCCAAAATTGTAAAGGTTGAGAGAGAGAGAGAGAGAGAGAGAGAAAAAAAAAAAGGAAAGGAATGGGAGAGGAAGAAAAAAGAAAATTAAAAATAAATTGAAAATTTTGGAAAATTTTAAAATTTAAAATATATCTATACCAGAGTTAATTGTGCGAACACAACACAGCCAGCATCCACCTAGCAGTTTCTAGTCAAAATTGACTGAATGGTCTCAATTAGTTCCATTGTGAAAAGGTTTAGTATTAAATTAGTCCATATTAAAAGGTTTAGACTTGAATTGATACCAACACAATAAATTTGCCAAAATTGCAAAGGTAGAGAGAGAGAGAGAGAGGGGGAGAAAAGAAAAGGAAAGGAATGGGTGAAGAAGAAAAAAGAAAATTAAAAATAAATTGAAAATTTTGGAAAAATTAAAAATTAAAAATATATCTATACCAGAGTTAATTGTGCGAACACAACACAGCTAGCATCCACCTAGTAGTTTTTAGTCAAAATTGACCGAATGGGTGTGAAAAGGTTTGGTATTAAATTAGTCATATTAATGAATTGATACCAACACAATAAATTTATGACTTTTTTTTTTAATTTCTCCCTGATATCTTCACTCCAGTTCATATGAATCGAGGCACAAACTTAAAAAGCGGCCAAGTTTAGAGTGGTCATTTTAGTTTTTTTCTTTTGAAGTATATTGCTTCGATTTTATTGGATTACATGTTTGGGACGCTTGAGTGACCGACAATAAATGACTGTCATTAAGTTGATCCTTACTAGTACAATTTTTCTACAATAAAGAACGGTTGGATAAACTATAGAACTCTCATTGCATCGAATTGAGATTTAGAGATTTTTATTTGGTCAAAACGAAACTCATGTCCGTATATTTAAAAAATGCCTCAGAAAACAACCAGTTTTTTTATAAGTAAATAGTCTCAAACGCTCTGGTGTCCATGGCAGTGACGAAGACGGAGGCCGGTTGATTTGCAACGGCCTTCATCAGTGCTTCCTCACTGATGGCAGGGACATCAACGTAGCCCTTGATGGTTAGGGCAAGATTGGCTTCAGTTTTTCATGTTGCATTTTCCATACTTCGCCGCCGTAAGACCGTGTTTCTCGATGAATGGGAATGCGCCATCCTTTCAACCGCCTTCCCGGCCCTGATCCTCGCCGCCGACATCACAGCCGACCAACTCCTACTCAGACGAAGGAATCAACTTACCCGCAGAAATGTCTGCTACCCCGTCCGCGGCAAGGGACGGCTGGAAACGCCCGACAACATCCTGCATATTATCGTTTGACAAGCATTGAGGAAGCAATAAAGAAGGTCCGAACCATTGTGGATCTGCAAATGTTTTTTCTTGAATCCTTTCCTCGTGGCCTTGAACCCTTTCATTGTGAGGCCCGTCATTCGGTTCACTCCCTAGCTTGTAAGGCCTGTCGATCGATCGGTTAAATGAATCGGCGCACTGCGCTCTCTCCTCGAAATCTCGAAACGTCCTTGCCGCTCCTGGCCGTCTTTGTAACGCGGCCATTTCCATACCATCCATTGCTCTCGTGCCTGCTGTACATGGGACCGCCTTGCTGGTGCCGGAGGTTGCGGCACGAGGAGGCTTGATAGGCCCAAGCTCCTAAAAGGAAGATCAGCGTGACAAAGGTTGGTGAGAGATCGCCGTCTTGCCTCTCACGTCAGAGCTTAATGTCAGTCACGGCCCGACCGCCAACATGGCGACCTTGATGCCAACTGGAAATCTGCCATCTGTTTCTTTTTTAATCTTTTTTTAAAATTCGATGAGCTAGATAGAGGATGACCGGATCTTGGAGAAGGGGATGTAGTTCGGATCTTGCATGTGGGGAGATGCATGATCTACCCGAGAATCTAGTGCTTGTTTTGAGCTCTTTATCTGCTGACTCCACAGCAATCGGATGACAGTAAATGAGGTGGTTGGAACAGGATGTGAAGTTTGTCCTGAGCCATGGCTGAAAAGTGAAAAGTTTTGAGATCCAACAAGGTTTAAAACTTAATTGGTACCAATGCAATAAGCTTAAGACATTCGTGGTAATTTTTCAACCTAAAAATCAATGATTTTCCAGGTAATTGTTTGCCCGAAGATTCGGCAGCTTTCAGGTTTATTAGAGGCTCAAGTCAAAACACAAACAAAGCCATTTTGAACATTGATTCTTTGAAAGGAAGGGGATGTTCTTCGGACTAAAGATTTCATGAATTCTCACATGCTCTTCTTCAATCCTTCACTGCACGCTGGTTGCTAAATTGTTGCATGCGGAAGGAGTCGTTTTAAATTTTATGTAATTTGACATGACAGCTTTAAATCGTTCTCGATAATGTATCGGACTAGATGTACCTCGCAAGTTTTTCCTGTTCGCGTTATGAAGCCGTACCCAGTTGAATTTCATCCTAAGTTTCTTCAACAAGAAGATTTTTCAAGTCGGAAATTCAAACATCACTTCTTAAGAAGACAACTAGTACATACAGATGTATATATCTGCAGCATGTCAAGCAGAAGTGTAAAACAAGGCCTCGAACTGAAAAGCTTCAACATATTTACAGTACACACAGATAGGTGGCTCATTAAAATCTACGCGGTAGGATAAGAGCCCTTCATTGCAATGCCGCAGAGGCCTTCCTTCGCACTGACATCTCTCTGCATCCTTACGTATCCTTCCTCGCCCCACGAGTTCTTCACCAGCCAAAATTTGGTGCCATCATCGCTTGTCCCGTATCCAACGGCGGTAACACCGTGGTCCAAGTCGGTCCCACAAGCACCGGTGAACACGCCGCTTGAGTAGAATTGGAACTCGAATCCTCCGGCATCGATGGCCACGGAAACTGGCTGGTTAGCAACTGCCATTAGCAATACCTCCTCGCTGTTGGCGGGGACGTCTTCATAGCCCTTTATGATCACGGCACGGTTGGATTCCGATTCAACATTGCATTTGCCGTCCGTGCCCTTGTAAGGATAGTTACTCTCTGTTGTGAGGCCATGCTTCTCGACAAATTGGAATGCGCCATCCATCCGGCCACCGTCACATATCTGGTCCTGGCCACCGACGTCGCATTCAACCAACTCTTGCTCGGAGAGAGAAATCAACTTACCCGTGGTTATTTCATTGATTCCTTCCACAGCTGCCACGGCTGAAAAAGCCCAGCAACATCCTACATTTTTGCAACGGAAACAGGACATTCAAATGAGAACAACAGACATTCGTGGAGAAAATACCATGAAACATTTGGGGTTTCAACATAATCCTCGCTCTAAGAAGGTCGAACAGATTGGTGAAGGCAATCCATGGACTAATCTCCGTCAACTTACCACATTGGCCTTGGTTCTTGACTGGTGTCACAGCTCCTTTCTTTCTCCAGTCCATGCTAGAAGGCACCGCGGTGATGTTTTCGTACTCGAAAGAAGCGGCCTCGGTGGAGCACATGTGCGACTTGAATCGGTTCCTTGCCTTGAATTCTTCATTCGTGAGGTCGGCGAACTGATTGACGCCGAGCTTGTGAGGCTTGTCGTTTGCCTGATTGAACGACTCGATACCTCGTACATTCGCCTTAAATATCTCGAAACGGCTTTGCTTCTCTTCCACGTCCTTGTACACACGCCCGTAACGGGCCATCCATTGCCCATGCATCTCGTACATGGGATCGTCTCGCTGGAGGGTGCGACCGGCGCCTTGATGAGCCCAAGCTCCCAAAAGGAAGACCAAAGGCACCAGAGTAGAATATTGGTTTCTAAACGATCCCACAACGTCGCTAGCAATGTCAGGAGTGAAGGAGAAGAACTAAGTGAATCAGTTTGGGAAGGGAGCACACAGAAGCCTAAGATTGAAAATTAAATTTATAATCCTAATGTTTTGGATCGTACAACAAATTCGGAGGTGGATTCATCGACTTGCCCGATAATCTGTCCTGATGGGTACATCAAATTAATCGGATGAATTAGCTTTAATTAAGAGAGGCAGTAATCAATCATCAACGTGCCAGAGAGGATGTTGTGAGATAGACTTGGCTTGTGAGATTCATGTCATGGAATCTTACTTTGTTTCTGTGCCAGGGCTGGTAAATTGGACTATTTGCTTTGATTTCAGCATGTCTTTATCGTCTTTTTGGGCAAATTTGTAGAGCATGTTCAGTCCCTACAATAATTTCTTAAATCAAACGAAACGAATGATGACTTTTGAAAAGATTATTCTAAAGGTCATAAACTTATTGCGCTTTTACTAATTTAGTCATAATTTTTTAATTATATTAATTGAGTCTTAAATCTTTTTTTTCATTTTGTCAATTAAGTCTATTAGGCCAAATTTTGTCTAAAAGTCGCTAATGTGAACTACGTGGCACAACCTATGCTGACGTAGACGACATTTAATATCATTTTAATATTTTTAGAATTGTTTTATTTATTTTCTTTTCTCTTTCCTTTTTTTCTTTCTCTTTTCTTTTTTTCCTTCTTCTTCCTCTAGCCAGTCATTAAAACTCGGCAACTAGCTAGAGGAAGGGGAAAGAAAATTCAAAAAATATTAAATAGTATTAAAAGTTGTATACGTTAGCGCTGAGCATACCACGTAAGCCGATCAACATTCATATTAGCAATATCTAGTCAGAATTAGTCGGAATGACTAAATGACACTAAGCCAAAATGTTTAGGATTAAATCAACATTAATAAAAGGTCTAGAACTTTTTTGACACTTTTCCCGCAACCTTGATTTGCTAGTTTAGGGACAATGGATTTCATAGATAAATTATCGACCTATCATTTTTTTGAAGCTGCATGGAAAGTGCAAGACTTCACAAGAGATAGCCTTTAGTGTCAGCCGAAAGGTTAGGATACCTCGTGTAAAAATAAAAAGGGCCTTAAACATTTGGTAAGTGGTGCCAAGCTCAATTTGGTTTCGTACTTTTTGAACAAGGAGATATGGGAAAGTTCAACATTACTTTCCAATCGTACAGCATATAGATGCACTTAATTTACTTCACAAGATGAAAGTACGTAATAAACACACCAAGTAGAAAATCTTTACATCATGTATCAAAAAAGTAACAAATTCGTACAAGATTTACATCGAATTCCAATTTTCTTCGAGTGACATGCTCACAGGAGCTTGTGGGCCGCATTCTGACCGTGGCATCGCTGCCACTGGACACGGGACAACCGGTACGGGGCCAAGTTTTGGCTGTTGAAGAACTCATGGGGAGCAAAGTGGGGCGAGGAAAGATTAATAAGGATGCAGAGGAATCTCGATGCTAAGGAAGGCCTTTGTGGTTTAGCAATGAAAGCATGCTTAAGCTCCAAATCAAGCTACATATGCAAGCTCAGAGCAAAGATATCTAAAAAATCAAGCTGCATATTCGAAACAGATAGCTTCAATCTTCAGACTACTCGCAGGACATCAAGGCAAGGGATCAGTTCACTTGTTTATAATGACGCCCGTTGAACGACTTCTCTCCTTTTTAAGGTAACACCTATTCAACGACTTTAAAGCACAATAACCACGTAGCTCAATGCTAGATAGAATCTACCTAGCCCACCCTCGATATGACTAGATCGATGTCATTATAGCATGACATTTCACCTTAAATTAGGCTAATACAGCTCAGGTTTCCATCCTCTTGTATAAAGAGACTTCTGCTTGTTGAGATCACATCAATGTAAATAAGCAGAATGGAAACAAATGTCGGTCATCTTTGAGCAAAAAGATTATGACGATTGACATCTAACATGTGAAGAAGTTATTACTCAAAATCAATAGGGCAAAATGGTTCATGATCTGTCATTAGCTCAACAGGCACAAACTTATCGCAATTCAGACAGGGAAATACAATGGAATAACCCACATCACATAACCTACTTAGATGCACGATACAACTCCCTCAAATACAGTACCACATGCAAAGTTGCGCTTTAGCTTAATTCTCAAAAGCTTCAATTAGCAGACTGCCTCAACTCAGGTCGTACAAAGTCTGCATTTGGAGGCACAGAGATATCAACTGTAGGTCTCAACTGTGCGCAAACTTCAATTGCTCCATGCACCGGATCTGACAAGAAGTTGCTGATGAGGTCACGGTTAACTGGGGTACCATTGTCCACAGCAACTAAAGCTTGTTGAGTCAGGATGTAATCAAATCGGGGAGCCCACTTCCTTGACCCAAGACGAGCTGTGGTCGAACAATTGTCGACCATAAAAGAGACTCCACGGGCATGCATGAAGGGGTTCAAAGAATCAACTGATTCTATAACACTCTCATTGATGATCTCAGAGTAGGAGTGTCCCTTCTTCCTCAAGATTTCAATCTGAACAAATATCACACCTCACAAGAGTAAGACACTAAAATGAATAAAGGATCTCCTCTTTAATTACTTTGCTTATGGTTGTAAAACTGTACTAGTAAGGCACATAAAAGAATCTTGATGTGCATGCAGTAGATTAAAGCAAGCCATAGTGTGCGTTTCGGTCCAGATGAGAAAATAAAAAAGCTTAAGATGGCTTCTAGCCCACCAAAAAAAAATTTGATACAACTAGAGGAGCCTTGAAACCTCAGAAACTGAAGAAACTAGCGTGGGAAGTATTCATCTTCCATGAGATTAAGATTACCAAGCCAACCATATTGGCACCAAGATATAAAAAGAGATCCTCACCTGGGCCATCATCAAGGCAACAAAGACACCAGCTGTGAAAGGATATAATGGGCCAAGGTCACCTGCTGGTCTTGCTGCTCGCACACGCTCACCCACTTTCCACATGCGGGTCTGATCTATCTTGCCCATCGGGAAAGCAGGTAGACCATCCTTTTCCTGAAGAGAAAGGACAAGAAAATCTTAATCTGGAAAATGGATGAGCATCCACTTTATACTTTTGCTCTATCAAATTGAAAGTCAAAATTTATCAAAGTAAAACGTACATAAAAGCGCCGTCCAGCAAGTACAACACTGCGAATCTCACTACCACTGGCAACATCTTCATAGCACTCATACAAGATGTCCATGCAAGGATAGTACGATGCACTGTATGCCTTCTCAAATTCTTTTTTTCCTTCATCAGACAGTGAATTGTAAACAGCCAACATGCCCTGTTGAGAAAATGACCAGAAAACAAAATTAAACGCATTGACCCAGTAACAAGCCATACACATCTCTATAACAATGGTATCAGTGGCATCCAAGAGTAAGGGAAAATAGAAAGGAGCAGCTATCAAATTTATCACCAAAAAACAACCTGTGTGGAAATGGTCTTCGATATGATGCCAGTTATGCACTCAACGGTATTGTTGTATGCCAGATCTTCACTCATTCCATTTTCAGTGTACCTTCTGAACAGGGATTCCACAACTCCATGAACGGCACCAAGTAAAATGCCTAAGAGCAAGGCAAGCACAAACCAAGCATCATTCGCATACTTGCAACATAGAAATCCATAGAACTGTTATCTGTAATTGTCAATAGATATTTTATTTAGGATTCATCCCGATTAAGGAAGCATGGAGCTAAACTCACCACGCTCCCCAAAGATATCACTTTTGTACTCCTGCTCCAAAGTTGTAGCAAATGTAAATGGAGAACCAAGTGCAACTGACCAACCAAGGGCAACGTCAGTGGCTCTTCCATCAACATCCTGTATTCAAGAAACAATTAGCACCTTTTAAGAAACTTAAGTCTCCCATTTTTGCTAAAGTGTGTTGAGAAGAAATGGGCCCTATATTTTTGTTCAGCATGCTCACCTGGTGGACTCCAAAACTGGAATTGATTCCAGCACCATTTATCTCTTTGCCTTGGACATAGAGTCTCCTTACAGAGGGACCCATCCCCTTGGGGCACACAGCAATCACGCTGATGTTTTTCGGGAAGTCAAGTCCCATAGATTGCAAATGCCCCAAAAGGAACCCGTGGGACAGACCGAGGATGCTGTTTGGCTTCATGTGAGAAAACACTTTCTCATAGTTATCCGCCTGCAGCATTACATGGAATTGGATATTCAGAAAACAGGGGAAAGAACAGGGGAAAGAACTAAGGAAATAAAGTAGTCTAGGACTCTAGGGACAGTGGTGGAAGCCAAGTGCAAAGTTAAAGCTTCTTTGGCTGGTTTCATCAGTATTAAACAAATGTCACAAACCTGTGCAGCATCAGAAATCAGTAGCAACACAAGATCACTTTCTGAAATGGTTTCCCATATATCACCCAGTGTCCCATTCTCCTCAGAAAATCCTGCAGCACGAGCTTCAGCAAAAGATCGGGAACCTTTTCTGAGTCCAATCTGTAAAAATGATATGGTGAGGTGAACTTTCCAATTAAAATGAGAGCCCAGATAAACCCAATCAAGAACTGTGGGACAGCGAAGGGATTGATTGTGACCAACAACCTTTTTAAAATTATTTACATAGCCTAAAGAGAAATATTACCTTAACCACGATATTAGACTTCGCTTCAGCCAGAGAATCTCTCAGATTTTGGGCTTGAGCAGGACCCTAGAAAAGCACCCTCATTAACAGATGGTAAATACAAAAACCAAGTATGCACAGAATGTGAAGATGTTATAACCAAACTCAACGAAAAGGTTGGAAGATGAAACCTGCTTTGTACATGTTGTTTACCATGCTTCTACTGGAAAGAGTATGGATTTCACAACCTTCCTAGAGACTCTAATAACTCCCAAGATTACACAGCCCCTAGGTTGTGTCTCTTTTCCAGTTACGCAACAACTCAGCTTAGCAACCATATCACACTGATTATATTGTCAACAAGTATGTTGTAGCTCTTTTAAGATATAGCAGAACAGCCAACAGAAAAGCCACTATACAAATGTCCGATGGATGTACCATCACTCTCACAGTGCGCCGAGCCACCTAATCTAGGTTATTTTTTCTAAGGAAGGAAAATGAAAAACCAAGGTTTAATGAAGTTCCTTCCAGTTGATAGTTTGGAGGATAAACCCAAGATTCTCCTCTATCACTATACAGAAACTCCGCACAATAAAGAAATACTTCAAAGACCTCTGAGAGCTGAAGCCCACATAACGCCCCAAAAGAAGTAGACAAGCGAAGTTGCCAAAATCATGAAAGAACATCCAATGAAGCAGCTAACCGACGGAACAAAAGTCAGAAACGAAAGGAAAGAGCTGAGAGATGGTACCTGAGAACCCCATCCAATAACACCAATCTGCTTAATTCCCTTGAACGCATCGGGCAGCAGCGGGAACAAGTCCCTTCCTCCTCTCACAATGTACTGCAACAGGGTGAAGAACAGAACAATCAATCGGTATTTCGACAAAAACCAAGAGCAGCAAAGTTCATCCTTTTCCATCATACACGCAGAAAGAAGCAAACCCGGTTTCCTTAGAAATGCAAACGGTACGCACGCACAACGAAACAATCAACTTCTACCCAGATGTCCACACATAAACAGATACATTCAGAACAAGAACAAACACAAACACGTCGAGCCAGCGAAACCGGAGCAAAAAAAGACACATTTCTAAAATCATCTTCCCATCATTTCTCTGCTCGACACTCTCCATGTCCCCTAAAACTCTCTACCCATAACGCACGGTCACTGAGAGGAAAGCCGTACGAAGCTCATCTTTTCTACGTAAACACGGAACGATCGGAACAGCAAACACCACCTCGTCGTGACCGGCGAGCGTGACCTTCTCCTTGTTGAACACCGAGGTCTCGAAATCCAGCGAGATGAGCGGCTCGACGGCCGGCACCGACACCATGCGAGCGCCCAGGGCCGAGCCGCCGGCGCCATTCCCGGCGGCGGCGGGGGCGGCGGCGGCCCTCAGGGCCCGGGAGGAGCTCGAGGACGAGGAGAGGAACCCGAGGCTGAGGCCGGCCGGGGAGGGCTTGGCGAGGGGCTTGAGGGATTTCGAGGAGGCCGTGGCGGAGAGGGATGGGGAGAAGGAGGTCGCCGCCGCCATTGTCGAGAGCTGGAGAGCGAGGAAAGAGAGCAGGCGCGGCGAGGCTGCTGGCAGGGATGGAGAGGAGAAGTCGAAAAGGCTGCTCAATTTTCGCAGGCCTTTTATAGTCGAGGGATTCCAGTGAATGGAGGAGAACCCGGCGACTGGATGCGGGTCGGGTAACAAATTACCCGATCCAGTATCGCAAGTTCAGGTTCCCTTAAAACTCGCCAATATTAGGGATGATCCGTACTCGGTCCAATCTGGTCCCACTAAATAACAGGGATAGGTTCTCAATTTTTGGTACCAGGAGCCAGACCGGTTCTTGGGCGGTCCAATGAAATTGATCACATCTTGTATTTTGTAGAGCGTGATGGGTAGCGACTAAACCACTTCGGTTCGATTCTTGGGTGATCTCATGGAATTGGTCGCATCTTGGGTAGCGGCTGGATGGAGGAGGAGGCTCTCTACACGGGAGGTTTCATGATTTTGAGTAGAGAGAAAGTGTGCTTTTAAGAAGTTTCATGTAGAGAGAAAGAGCGTGCTATTAAGAAGTTACATGTTTTGCCTTTTTTGTGTAATGAAATATGGGAGGAAGGGGTAATTTTGGAATTGTACCATATAAATGTTAGTCTTGAGAATGATGGAAGACGGGGAGGGAACAATAGGTTACACCATAGAAGGAAAGGAAGGGCAAGAGGGCAAATACAGGGAAAAAGGAACAGCCGGTTGGGTTTGGTCCCCACGGTTCATGGCTCGAATAGTTCCTGTTGCTCACTCTTGAATAGCATTTAGCAATAACAAATTCAATTTCAATGACAAGCTTATTAAACATTTACCCAATAATGGATATGCAACGTGATTTCAAGTAAGCGTGACTAGCTGTGCAATTTTTAGATTGGTACTGCAGGATATTTTCACTCCAATTTGTTGTGTAGGATTGAGGCACAAAAATTACGTAGTACGTAAAATAAAGACGCAAACTTAAAGAGCAGCCAAGTCAAGCGGGGTCGACTTCTTGTTTTTTTCTCATTTGAAGTATAGTGCTACAGCTCTATTTGGGCGACGCATTGGGCACACTTAAGGAGCCACCAACTATAAAACATCGTCGATAAAAGAAAGAAACTTTGAGAAGAAAAACATAGAACTCTATTGCTTTCACCGATCACTTTATTTACTACTTTGCCAATAGGAGGATAGGGAAAATCGATGAAGCTAAATAGTAATGTGTAGTTTATAATGCATAACTCTCATTAAGTTGATCCTTATTAGTATCTTTTTCTACAATAAAGAATATTTACCCGTCTCGAACTTGGACTCAAGTCACATGCTCAATGTGAAAAATAGAAAAAATAATAAGAGGAAAAATATCTTACGGGTGTGTGCAACGGCGTGCGTGCGTGGGGCACGAGTTTTGAAAATGATAAGGATGGCGAGGGTGGTAAAGTGCCAATGCGTTTTTCGAGCTTTTTTAAAAAAAAAATATTTATTGATTTTTTATTTCTTTGGCAGAAGCGTCGTCGTTTCCGAGGCTTTAAAGACCAGGGTGATCGGGCCCAGGATGGATAGGGTCAGATTTGGACCCGTACCCGACCCCGTTATAACCTGCTCCCCTTTTCCGGACCCTATACCCGACCACATTTGTATTGACAACCCCGTACCCGACCCACCCCGTTTTTCCGATCCTATTCCGGGGTCAACCCCGTTTCCATTGGAACCTGTTTTGCAATCTCTCGATATCATATACGACTTTGAATTTTATATTAATAAGCGAGAAAATAACGTAATTCTCCTAATTTATATTGAAACATTAAACACTGGTAATAAATTAATATATTAACTTTTTGACTAAACGAAAAATTAAGGATCCATAGGGCTAATTATAATAAATAAAATCATAAGGCAAAGAATCGGCAACAAACACGGGTCGAATATTAGTCTTATTCCCACAACTACTACATGAAGCTACTCATTTGTGCAAGCATAACTTCTTATACAAAAGAGAAATTAGGCAAGCCAATTCATGTGATACACAAGAATTTAGCAACGATGAACACCGTCCGTCCATCAGACGATGCGAGAGGGAGCCGGTGAGAGAGGGAAGCAAGTGAGGAAGAGGAATGATAAAGGAGGAGTGCCGTGCGTGTTTGAGAGAGTCAAGAGAAAAAACATCGTATGACTGCGAGAGTAAGAATATAAATCGGGAGAAAAAAAAAAAGGTTTTGGACCTCTACTTACAAAATTGGTCCGGGAACCGGTTCCAAAACCATCCCAGAACTAGTTTCCGGGTGGGTAATCACTCGGACTCTGTTCCCGGACCGGTTTAAACCGGTTCCGAATTTTTGGGAACCTATTCTCGAACCGGTTTCAATGGGGACTGGTTCCTGACCCTGTTTTCCGGGTGGGTCGGTCCAGGAACCGGTATACCCGATCTGGTTGCACACCCCTATTAAAGACCAGAAATTGGATCTTCCATCGATCAAGTAGGTGAAAACTGGTGAAAACTTGCCATAAAAAGGAGTGTGATTTCTACGGCCAACATATCCCGTTTTCTAGGTCTTTCGCCCTCGGATTGAAAAGATGGAAATTCCATAAATCTCATACCACGTCCACTTTTCGATCAATGACTTTTCTCCTTTTGTGTCATTCAATCGATGAATTACCAATTGTAGATTTTTCAATCGATTATCTATATGCTATAGTTTTGAAAAGAAAATATTTCATCACAAACACTATAAATTTTAGTGTCAAGTATAATTTTTCGACGGTGAATTACGATGTCCCTAAAGTGACTCATTTTCCACACCCACCATATACGCAGTACCAGATTACTGCTTTTTGTTAAGGCATGGCTTAACAATATATGAGTTCTTCAACCACTCCACTTTCTTTCTCTTTTATCTTCCCCACAAAAATTAACACGAGTATAGAAGCTTCCTCCTAAGAAAAACCCTAGACGGCTCTCTCTATCTCTCGTGCACGGATCCACAGCCATCGGAGCAGCTTGACATCGGTGGAGTCCGGCCTGTACATCATTAGCATCTATAAGGATCCATGCCCTATTCTATGGCATTTGAGATATAGAACATAGAAGATACTCAAATGAGTTACTTTAGTACTTAAATATAAGTGATTTTTTTTTTTTTAAAGAAAAGTGTGTATTACCCGGAAAGGAAGGCTGAACATTTGAATTGCTAAAGTTAATTAAAGAAAATGTGTAACTAAGCAGGGAAGCTACGTATTTTTACCAACTAAAGAAAAGGAGACTCCTAAAAATGGTCGATTCGAAAATTAGCTCCCTAGGGTTCTTATTATTTTACATTGATATCGGGATTGAAATGGGCGTTAGCCAGTATTATTTGTCGTAGCCTATAGGTTTGTCCAAATAAAATAAGTGCAAAACGTATCGAATTTATACAAGCTATATAACTCAATACTAGAGATCTGGAGTGGCCCCAAGCATTATGTTCAACAACAATATAATAACCTAACTACTTGTTAGGGTTTCTTTTTTCCTTTATTCTTTTGGCGACACTAAATTAGCACAAATCAATATTAGACTGATTAACGAGATATTAAGTAAACGACTAATTAGATAAATACGACAATCACCCTCATGAACTTGCGAAATTGATCATATTGACATTCGGCACGATTCTTATTTTTATAGCCTTTTTACCGTCGAAAAGCTTCAAATTGGCAGATAGTCGCAAGTGAGGTCGTACGAAGTCTACATTTGGGGGCACGGAGATGTCAATCGGAGGTCTCAACCGAGCGCAAACTTTGATCGCTCCGTGCACCAGATCTGACAAGAAGTTGCTGATGAGGTCACGGTTGATCGGGGTGCCACTGTCCACGGCAAAAATAGCTTGTTGAGTCAGGATGTAATCGAACCGGGAAGCCCACTTCCTCGACCCGAGCTGAGCCGTCTTCGAAGAGTTGTCAACCATAAAGGCAATGAAGGGGTTCAAGGAATCGACCGATTCTATGACGCTCTCATTGATGATCTCTGAGTAGGAGTGCCCTTTCTTCCTCGTGATTTCAATCTGAACATACATCACACCTCACAAGAGTAGGACACCATGAAGGATCTACTGTTTTATTGCTATGCTTAAGGCTGTAAAACTGTACTAGTAAGGCATACAAACTGACATGAAGATTACCAAGCCAACCAAATTGAGACTCAAGACATAGAAAGAGATCTTTCACCGAGGCCATCATCAATGCAACGAAGACACCAGCAGTGAAAGGATACAACGGGCCAAGTTCGCCGGCTGGTCTTGCTGCTCGCACACTCTCATCCACTTTCCACATGTGGGTTTAGTCTATCTTGCCTGTCGGGAACGCAGATAGACCTTCTTTTTCCTGTAGAAAAAGGATAAGAAAATCTTAATTGGGAAAAGGGATGAGCATCCACTTTACACTTTTGTTCTATCGAATCGAGAGTCGAAATTAATCAAAAAAAAAAAAACTTAAAAGGGCCATCAGCAAGTACGATGGTGCGAATCTCACTACCACTGGCGTCATCTTCATAGCACTCATACAAGATGTCCACGCAAGGATAGTATGCTGCACTGTATGCCGTCTTGAATTCTTATTTTCCTTTGTCACAGTGAATGGTAAACAGCCAACATGCCCTGTTGAGAAAATGACCAGGAAACAGAATTGGACACATTGATCAAGTAACTGGCTATTTAGACCTCTACAGCCATGGTATCAGTGGCATCCAAGAGTAAGGGAATATAGGAAGGAGCAGCTGTCAATTTTATCACCAAAAAGCAACCTTTGTCGAAATGGTCTTCGAGTTGATGCCAGTAATGCACTCAACAGTATTTTTGTATGCCAGATCTTCGCTCATTCCATTTTCAGTGTACCTAATGAATAGGGCTTCCATAGCTCCATGAAGAGCAACAAGTCAATTGCCTAAGACAAAGGCAAGCACAGATCAAGCATCATTGGCATACTTGCAACAAAGAAATCCATAAAACTGATATTTGTAATTGCTGATGGATACCCTATGATCATATAAAGGCTTCATCCCGATTGAGTATGGATGGAGCTAAACTCACTACGCTCTCCAAAGGTATCACTTATGTACTCCTGCTCCAAAGTTGTGGCAAATGTAAATGGAGAGCCAATTGCAACCGACCAACCAAGGGCAACGTCAGTAGCTCTTCCATCAACATCCTGCATTCAAGAAACATTCAGCACCTATTAAGAAATTTAAGTCTCCCATTTTCGCTTAAGTGGGTTGGGAATAGACGGCGCTATATTTCTGTTTCAGCATGCTCACATGGTGGACTGCGAAACTGGAGTTGATTCCAGCAACATTTATCTCTTTGCCTTGGACATAGAGTCTCCTTACAGACGGACCCATTCCCTTGGGGCACACACAAATCACGCCGATGTTCTTTGGGAAGTCAAGTCGCATGGATTGCAAATGCCCCAAAAGGAACCCGTGGGACAGACCTAGGAGGCTGTGTGGCTTCATGTGAGAGAACACTATCATAGTTATCAGCCTGCGGCATTACACAGAATTGGAGATCCATAAAACAGGGGAAAGAACTAAGGAAATAAAGTAGTCTAGGACTCTGGGACAGTGATGGAGACCGAGTGCAGAGTTACAACTCCATTGGCTAGTTTCATCACTTTGAAATACACATGTCCAGGTAAACAAATGTTACAAAAGTGCGCAGCATCAGAAATCAGTAGCAACACAAGATCACTTCCTGAAATAGTTTCCCATTGATCTTCGAGTGTCCTGCTGTCCTCAGAAAATCCTGCAGCACGAGCTTCAGCAAAAGATTGGGAACCTTTCCTGAGTCCAATCCGTAAAAATGATACGGTGAGGTGAACTTTCCGCTTATCATGAGAATCCAAACAACCCCAATCAACAACTCTGGGACAGCTAAGGGATTGATTGTGACCAACAACCTTTTAAAGTTATTTGCATAACCTAAAGAAGAATATTACCCTAACCACAATATCAGACCTTCAGCCAGAGAGTCTCCCAGATTTTGGGCTTGAGCAGGACCCTAGAAAAGTACCCTCATTAATGGATAGTAAAATCAATAACAAGTATGCATAGAATGTGAAGATGTCACAACCAAACTCAATGAAATGATTGGAAGTCGGAAAACCATTTTGTACATGTTATTTACCATGCTTCTACTGGAAAAAGTATGGATTTCACAACCTCCGTAGAGACTCTAATAACTCCCAAGATTACATAGTCCCTTGGCTGTCTCTCTTTCCAGTTACACAACTCAGCTTAGCAACCACATCACACTGATAATGTCGTCAACAAGTATGCTGTAGCTCTATTAAGAGATAGCAGAACAGCCAACAGAAAAGCCACTATCCAAATGTCTGATGTACCATCATTCTCACATTAAGCGGAGCCACCTTTCAAGGTTATCTTTTCTAACGAAGGAAATTCAGAAACCAAGGATTATAGAAGCACCTCCCAGTTGATAGTTTGGAGTATAAAACCAAGCTTCTCCTCTGTTACAACACAGAAACTTCACAGAAGAAAGAACTACTTGGACCTCTAAAAGCCGAAGGCCACATAATGTCCCAAAAGAAGCAAGACAAGGGAAATTGCCAAAATCAGGTAAGAATATCCATTGAAGCTGCTAAGACCGACGAACAAAAGTCAGAAACGAAAGGAAAGAGCTGAGAGATGGTGCCTGAGAACCCCAACCAATAACACAATCTGCTTAATTCCCTTGAATGCGTCGGGCAGCAGCGGGAACAATTCCCTCCCTCCTCTCACAATGTACTGCAACAGGTGAAGCATAGAACAAATCAATCGATATTTCGACAAAATAAAGAGCAGCAAACTTTCATCCTTGCCATCGTACACCCAGAAAGAAGCAAAACCGGTTTCTTAGAAATGCAGTTGGTACGCATGCATGACGAAAGAATCGACTTCTACCGGGATATATTCAGAACACGAACAGATACAAACACGTCGAGGACTAAAAGAGGCACATTTTTCGAATGATCTTCACCTAAAACTTCATGCACGACAGGCTCAAACGTCGCTGAGAAGAAAGTCATACGACGCTCATCTTATTTACGTAAAATACGTAACGATCAGAGCAGCAACATTAACTCGTCGTGACCAGCAAGCGTGACCTTCTCCTTCTTGAACACCGAGGTCTCGAAATCCAACGTTGGGAGCGGCTTGATGGCCGGCACGGACACCATGCAAGCTCCCAGAGCCGAGCCGCCAACGCCATCTCCGGCAAGGCTAGTAGCCCTCAGAGCCTTGGACGAGCTCGAGGACTTGGCGAGGGACTTAAGGGATTTCGAGGAGGCCGTGGCGGAGAGAGATGGCGAGATGGAGGTTGCCGCTGCCATTGTCGCAGGAATCGAGAGTGAGAGACTCGTCACAGGCGGTTTGATCTAGAATTTTCTTTTTTTCTTTTTTAAAATGGTGAGATGATACAAATGAGGTGATATGCATAAGTACTGCTTGTTAGGTTACAAATGTAATCTCTGTTCTATCTACCAGTGGAGATTTCATCTTTTCATCTCTCAATTACTCTCATTTATTATAATATATACTAGAATAGAGCAAATTTTAATATATGGTCCGCTCATCATTCCACCTATCAACTACTCTCATTTATTACTGAACTGTTTCAGAATAGAGCAAATTTAAAATACCATCCGCTCCTTAGAATATTTTAGAGAACACTAGATAGACTCAAATTCACGGTCCTTCATGCTAGAATATCTCCGCTTCTCCTCCAGCTAATCAAGGGACACCCTCGTCACATCTTTGGTATTGAATTGCTTCTTGAACCACCAAAATGCGGCTTCCTAACTTGTTTTACTCCTGGAAGACCCTTTCATTGGATCAAGTATTCTCGCTTCTATGCATAATACCTCTTTCATATGACTCATTCCGCCATGATGAAATCAATGTCATGATCGGTTTTTGCCTCAAGATGTGCCCATTGCGACTCTCCTTGATTTGGTCTTTTTCATCTACATAAAAAGGTTTAAACATACTCATATGGAAGACCGGATGTCCCTATAGTCTTGCCAGGAGTGCTAGCTTGTGTGCCACCTTCCCAACTCGTTGTAACACTCGAAATGGCCTTTCATGGCAAATGATCACCACTTGGTGCGCATCACAATATCAAAGAACTTGCCCAATATCGGGTCCCCACGTGGTATTCTTCAGGCTTTCGCTTTTTATCAACCCATTTCTGAGTGCGCTTCAAGGCCTTGTGTAGATGACTCCGCACGAAGTCCACTTCTTCTTGCCACTCCTTAGCAAACTTGCAAATGGATGGGCTACTCCCTCAATATGCCGTTGCAACTGTACTCAGAGTGTGCGATTGTTACCCCAGCACAATCTTAAACGAACTCTGGTTCATGGACTCGCTCCATTGCAGGTTGTAGGAGAATTGGTTATGTCAATCAGCTTTGCCCAATTCGCTCACGTTGTACTCATATAGATATCATAATTTTTTTGATCAGTTGCTCGACATTCATAATTTCTTAATCGATTATTTGAGTACCATAATTTTGGGGAAAAAAAAAACGTTTCACCACGAGAACCATGAATTTGAATGTCATGTATGATTTGCCAGCAATAAACACCAATGTCACTTAGGTAAACATTTTACAAGAGCCATGGTACTCAAGTGTTCAATTAAAAATTTATTACACTAACAAATGCTTAGGGGTGAGCATCGGTCTAGAATCAATCCTAAACCAACCCTGAACCGGCCCAACCCTGCCAGTCCTCGTCCGATTCCCATGGAGATC
This sequence comes from Eucalyptus tenuipes, assembly GCA_014182365.1. Lineage (NCBI taxonomy): Eukaryota > Viridiplantae > Streptophyta > Magnoliopsida > Myrtales > Myrtaceae > Eucalyptus > Eucalyptus tenuipes. The sequence continues at coordinate 8,401,270 of CM024547.1, read as the reverse complement.
GGGTCGGTCCTTGGTCCTGGGATTCCTGGACTAGCACCGTGCGGGTTGGTCCTCGATCCGAGAGTTTAGGATTGGTCCAACCCCGACCAACCCCGATTCTATATATATTATATCTCTTATATATAATTTATAATTTTTTATATAGAGAAAACCCTAAAATAAACGGCGTCAACAACATTAAATAGCTCTTTAGTGAGGAGTTCAAGTAATTTTACATTATTTTTTTAATAACTTAGATCTTTTAATATCTTTTACGGCGTCAACGGCTATAATTTACAAAAGAGGAAAATGTTTTTGTGAGGAGTCCTCACGGCGTTCAAAAGGGCATAGATAGCTCCTCATGGTATCCTCCTCTAGTACTCGTTCTCTTATGTTTTATTTGTCCTCTTAGTCTTAATTTGCCAAATTCGAAAGAAACAACTTCTCTGCTCGCCACTTGACACTCACTTCACTCGCTTTGGGTCACTCGTGCCGCTCACCGCTCGATGCTCGCCTAGCTTGTTGCTCGACGCTCGACGCTTGACGCTCACCCCACTCGTCGCTCGCCTCTCTTAGCTGACCTCGCTCTTCACTGAACCCATATGGTCGGTCCGATCCTCGCTCACCTTTTTAGGGAGTACAAAAAATGAAACAAAAAATCATTGCTTGGTCCCGGGTTGACCCTAGAATTGGACCAAATCCATTGGGTTGGTCCAGTCCTTAGTTGCCTTTTTAGAGAGTACAAAAAATGAAATAAATAAATTATCGGTTGGTCCCGAGTTGACTTTGGAACCGGTCCGAACTCATTGGGTCGGTCCTGTCTTCGGTCCTTAGTTCCAAAAATTGAGGACCGGCACTGTGCGGATTGGTCCTAGGATTAGGGGGTGGGCCGGCCCAACCCGAACCATGCTCACCCTTACAAGTGCTACATAAAAGTCACTGTAATGGTGACTGTCATTTTTCACATCCACTCTAAGTATGAGATACCAGCGTCATATTAAGGCATGACCGAACAACTATTTAAGTTCTTCAATCACTTTCTCTCTCTCTCTCTCTGGTAATCTTTCTTTTAAAAATTGACTGAAGGAACGAAAGTTCCTCTTAAAAAAACCCTAGAGGGCTTCCTCTCTCTTTTGTTGTAGGTTTTATATTTTTCACATAGATGTAGATATAAAACTGGCACTAAGGCCGTATCATTTGTCCTAGCCTATAGTAATTGTCCAATAAAATATGTATAAAATAAATGAAATTTTCGAGCAGATCGAAGTACGAAGTTCTATAACTCAATAATAGATTTTTCAAGTAGATCAATTGTATTATGTTGTACAAACATTCACCAATCAACAACAATATAATTACCAAATTACTTGTTAGGATTTTTTTGTTTGATTAAGATTATTCTGACAACACTAAAGGTGACACATTAGCTAGGTATGTGATATATGGGTAGATTTATTATTGTCTGAGACAAGACATTTCTCCATTGGATGTATGTGGAGAAACTCTTTTCCAAATTAACACAATTTAATATTAAAATTAATTAAGTAAATGTTTAATTATAATCGATATTTTGAAATTTGAAATGATTCTTATGGATATATTTAATAAACTTCTAAGGATATATTTATTAGTAAGATCCAATTTACAAAGTAAATAAATAAATAAAAGGGAAAAGAAAAGGCTAGAGGAGCACGTTGTCATTGAATGTGATGCATAGGGAGCCTTTTACTTTTGTAATAGCTCAACCAATTAAAAACGGGGACCATGTCCAGGAAAAGCATGAACACTACTGTGTCAATTTATTATACGAAAAGTAAATAATTTAAAAAATATTTTTTAAAAATGATCACTTTTATCTTTTATAAAAAAAATGAATAAACGAAAAAACATTTATAGTGATTGGAAATATATTATTGTCGATAATAAAAATATATTTGATCGATCGATTAAATTAAGTGGTACAAATGATTATTTTACTAAAAAATATTTTTAAATTAATTTTTTTGTGAAACAAATGGAACTGTCTTAGTTGAATTGAGTCACAAATGGTAGATAGCACACTTTGTCGCTAAGGGGCAGACTGATTTCATTAATGTGGATCTTGGTCCGCGAGCTGACATTTTTGTTTTTTTCATCATCGATGAGGACAAAATAAGCTTCAGAGAAAGTGGGCGCAGCAGAGACGTGCGTGACTCGGCGAAGAAAACCCTCATTTTTCTCTTTAATAAGATAAAACTATAGATTCTAGACCTCATAAATTCCTAATCACAGTTGCTAAATCACGATAATGATCGGGAATTTCATTGGTGAAAAAGATATCTGAACGATTGCATCATCTTATGCTTCAAAAGCCACTCAATTAAGTGACAATTCATGTTATATCAACACTAGATCTAATTTTAATTGACTTATATCCCATGACTCCTTTAAAACAAGTATAACACAAATCGTAATTTGCACGCGTAAAAATTGCATACATACAGGAAGCCGTAACATGCTAAAGCGTATAGAAAGAAACTCTCAAATATTATTCTTCAAATTCAATGCAAAAGCTTGTCTTTAACAATGAGAATAAAATGAACATCCAAACTTCAAATCCTAACAAATTCTAAAGAAGTTGTAATTCAAAGGCTACTGTGGAAAAGGAAACAGACCATCCAACAAATCACATCAGGCTCGTATCCAAGAAATTCAGGAGTGACACAGAAATGTCCCAACCTAAAGTTGAAAAAGTGGAGATTATTCGACCGGCGCAGAGGAAAATTTCGTCACGGAGGGGAGCCAAAGGAAAAGAAGTATCAGACAAAGATTAAATGGAACGCGGACCGAGGAACAGGTGGATGGAAAATGTAAAAAGAACGGCGAGACAATAACAAAAGGCAAAAGCAAGCGAAGGAAAAGAAAGTGGACACAAGCGAGGCTTGGTCTGGTTTGGCTCCATTCGGAAGCGAGTGTCTTGGTTGCGACCCCGTGGACCACGTCGTCTGTAATTGCAGTGCTGCAAGTGCGGTGGAGAACTCTCCACAGACAAGCCTCGATCCTTCACGTGGCTTGATGAACAACAGTCCAGACTTCGGACCCAAGAGAACTCGTGCGACAGTTGTCAGATTTCTTCCTGGTCGAGCAACCATTTTCGTCTTTGCTCTCTGCCCAGAATCGATTGGAGTGAGTCGAGCTAGAAAGTCTCGATTTTTACGTGTTTCGACGATCCATATTCAAGATTTATTAGAGCCATTGCTGGTTCACAGTGGTGGTGATTCTTCTCTCTGTGAGATCCTACTTCTAGCGGGTTCGAGCTCGAGGATGAACGACTCCGATTTCGAGGTCTTGAGCGATGATCCTCGGGTTAAGCCTGGGATTAGAGCACGGCAGAGAAATGGGTCGTCGTCGTATTCGTCGTTGGTGCTGGACAGCGAGAGAGGAGAGCTCGTCGAGGCCTCCGTGAGCGCCAAGAGGAAAACGGCGCCTGCCGAGAGGAATGTTGATGCCCTGAAGAATCACAGTGAGGCGGAGAGACGGCGGAGAGCGAGGATCAACGCGCATCTCGACACGCTTCGTGGGCTAGTTCCCGAGGCAAAGAAGGTAGACATTGTCGCAGTTTCTGTGGTTGTTGGTTTGAGGCGTTACCAGTTTTAGCTGGTCCGATGATGTTGACTGTTTGAATTCCTAAGGGCGACTTGGGGAAATTGTCAAAAGAAAGGGCATGATTTTTTAGGAACACGTCGGTGCTTATGACATTATTGCTACCGTCTGAAGTTTTCTCAGGATTTTTTTAATGAAAGTGTTGACAGGAGTTTGTGTTACTTGTGCTGTCATGTTTCTTATTTAGTATGATGAATTCCGCTACCAGACGAGCACCACTCGAAAATATATTTTTTGTCTATTGAATGTTAAGATATATATGATCAGAAGCAGTCTAAAAGGAGTCCTTTCAATCCGTGTTAATCGGACTTGATATGTTGGTTGTTGAGAAATGGCTCGGGCAGTGCTCTAATTATCCGTCTTTGGCATACTGAGATTCTCCTGAAAATGGACAAACGGCCACATTTCAAAGTAGTCATTTCTTTGGAATGCGATATAGTTATCAGTAAAGTGGTAGTGAAAGAAGTGAAAGAAGTCATTTCAAATGGATTCTCCCTGCCAGCGCAAAATAGAAAGAGTCTGCCCTTCAAAAGTTGTGTCCCCCCAACATCCATTATAGATAGATTTTTGCTCTATTGGCTGGTGAGACAACTGGGTTTTTTCTGTTTCTGAAACTTGAATGTGTGGTGAATCTCTGGTCTTTTTTGTATTCAGAGTGTCGCTTTGTATTTCCAGTGTTGCTGTAACTTAAGATTCATGGGAATGTTAGCTAAATTGCAAATTTGGATGTCACAGATGGACAAAGCAGCGCTGCTTGCTGAGGTCGTCAACCACTTAAGAAAGCTGAAAGGAAATGCCGAAGAAGCCATGCGGCAATATGTGATACCAACAGATGCTGATGAAATAAAGGTGGAGCAAGAACAGGGTAAAGTAGTGGATTTGGAATTTGAAACGATCAAGGCATCACTTTGTTGTGACTACAGACCTGGCCTTCTCTCCAATCTAAGGCGAGTGCTTGTCGACCTCGGGTTAATCGTGTTGAGTGCAGAGGTTGCCACCCTTGAAGGAAGGATGAAAAGTATTATGGAACTGACAAGCCATGAAGGAGATAAGACATTGTGTCAGGTTCTTTCAAGCTCTCTCCGTTTGGCCCTTTGTTCAATGGTCGATCAGTTCTCTACTTCAGAGGAGTCTCCAAGGCCCTCAGTGTCGGACAAGAGGAGAAGGGCTTAATTATCCTGTTGTGAAAGATCTTGAAGAAGCTAGAGAAATTCGACTTCCGTGATAGTCTGACTTCTATAGTACATGGAACATCCTTCAGTAAGAGCTGCGTCATAAGTACTGATAAAGTTCCATGTGTTCTTTTCTTCCTTCTTTAGTGAGGTGAGCTTGTAAAGATGTTTTGTGCCTGAAGCTATGACCAACTGGATTATCGTTGGTACTTTGAAATAATTCAGGGAAATTATAGTTGAGTGTCGGATCTGTTGTACAGAAAGTTTTCCTGGATGCATAATGCACAACTGGCTAATGGACTCTCGTCAAAATAGATAGTTCTCTGTTAATGGACACTCATCAAGCTACAGCTGCCTATCCAGCAAATAGATGCCAGGAGTCTCGAGCAGTTGTGAAGCGATCAGTGGAATAAACATAACTTTCACTGATGGGTGTGGAATTTCATCCCGAATCAAGTGGTCAAGTGTTCTGATGTCGAGTCAGCAAACTGGTGGATAATCATCAGGAGTTAGCTACCATCTGCCACCACGTCCGGACGGTCTATGCATGTTCGTTCTGCAGGTGTTCACCTCAAGTTACGAATTTAGTTTCCCAAGACTTGGGACATTGGCAAACAAAGCCTGCCTCAACTAGAGACTGGATTGCTCGAGGGGGTGGTTAATACAGTAACAGAACTGGGGCATAAGAGAATCAGGCAGATCGCTATGGGAGCAACCAAGGAGCCAAGTTGGCATCGAGACTCAACAGCACATCTAAAGATCGCAGCCTGCTAGACGATCTCCACCGGACTGAATGTCTCAGAGAGTCCCTTGGCCGACTTCAACGTGATTTCGACGAAAGAGACTTCCTGGCGTCTTCCAAATGAAGATATTAGATGCCTTCAGAAATGTTTTCCAATGTGAACTCTGGCGGCTGCTAGAGTCAAGATGTAATGCTCCTGTTATTGTCGCTCCAAGTGGCTGATCTGTTTAGAGCAACTTCTATCAGCATGCGTGCACAGTGTGTTCTGTCCTGACTTTATTGTTCACAAATTCTGCTTATTTCGTCTAAGTTCTCTTTTAACTTTAATCAGCATCAGCGACCAGGGTTTTTGTCTGCCTGGTGGTGAAATCGAGCGTGATTTGCTTGTCAAATGTCGAATTCTTTGAGGAATTAAAAGCATATCCTGCTGTGAACAAAAGATAATTTTAGTTGCACACCAACTAGAATTAGGATGGTTCGGGTATTAGAAAGTATAGTTAACTCCAAAAAAAAAAAAGGGACGATTTTCGGACATAAAAGATGAAATCCTTTCTTCTTTGGGTGTTATTTCGCTGGTCGAATTACTGAAACCAGAGAGAGAACCGCATATGGAAAATCATCAAGAATCCCCTCTCGTCCACGTGTCAACGTACTATTGGTCCACTAGATTTCGACGCCACGCAGACAACGCATTAGACAGTTGACACCATGCGGCTTCTGGGTCCTCGTCCTCCTGTCTGCATCTTCACTCTCTCTCTCTCTCTCTCTCTCTCTCTCTTTCTTCCTCTGTGAGTACTCCCATGGCGTTGGCGTTGGCGTTGTATGCGAACGCCCACAAGCTCTATCTCGCTTCGCCGGCAAGTGGGCACGATGCAAGAACCAGGAGCAACGGCAAGAGAGCAAGAATTCTGGCGACCAGAGCTGCGGCGTCATCGTCGTCGTCCGCCGCGGAAGCGGCGTACGAGAAAGGACAGCTGGAGAGGCCGAAATGGGCGGGAGAGACGCCGCTCTCTCGCCTGGTCGGGGCCGTCATCTCGTTCAAGCCTGTCTACTCTCTTCTCAAGCTCGGCGCTCGGCAAGTCCTCATCAGGTGGTCTTCCTTCTTGTTCCGTGTGTCCGACTTTATTACTCAGTGAAACCCGACTCTGCTTCAATTGCATTACCAATTACACTGAAAATGTGCGCTACGTGTTCGCGTAGTTCGGTATGTTAGATGGATTGAGAATAATGGGGCATGATTTTTTCAGTATTTGAATGGATTGGTGGCGGTGCATGTAATCTACAGAATGCACTAGTGCAAGCGAATCAGTTTTGGTTTTTGTTGGGATTGAGTGTAGGATGCGTTATGAAGTCCATCTTCATGGTATTGGTAAAAATGTGATGTTGGCTAGCAAGGAACTCGGAAAAAAGAGGATGACAATCTGTAACAATTTTTCTTTTTTGGTGAAAAAAGGTGGATTGGGTTGAGTATTGGTTGATTGCTGCAGTTTGAAATGTTGTTTTGTTGGATCACCATGAAGTTCTAGAGTCGAGGCCAGGGGTTACCGCAAATGGGTTGATGACCTGGTTTTCTTCTGGGGTCGGGATTTTGAGAATTCAGGAAAGCTGAACACAAAGGAAGAAGCTTTATTTTATTACTTTTTGGAATCTGTCAAAGAAACTCTTGATCTTGAGACTCCGAAAAAAGCGGGAGATGCTAACCCTGTACTTTGACATGCCAAATGAGCAGCACAGCTGAGAAGAATGGCGTCCCTTGGCGAGAGATGACGAGACAGATTCTGGAATCAGATGTTTATAAGGAGCTGGAAAGCATTCAAAACCCCTCACTTGTGTACCCAGATTGTAAATCTCTCGATTCCTTCTGATTTTTCTTCTCCATATGCTTTTCCTTAGATACGGACTCGACCCTTTGCACACGTATGCACTCTCTTGTTAAGCATATTGCGCCAAAAAGGTGGAAAGGCCTCACGTGGGCAAAGCTTTTCACTGCAATTTAAGTGACTAATGAATGACAAAATGACTGTTCTCTAAACAGATTATCTGAGTCCTTTCCATGCTTATGATGAGGGTAACCTTTCATGGATGGTAAGTATTTGGTCTTTATAACTTTTATCTTCTTTAGCAATCGTTTTGAGAACACAATTAACTGCCTCTTTCAGAATAATCTTTTGCTCTGTTGAAAGTGCTTTACCATTTATTCCAGGAAGTAGAAGTTGCTACTTTGTACAAACGGTCTTTTACATGCTTTCTATTATGAAATTATCTAAACATGATAATGAGGATATAACATATCCTAGTAAAGCAATTAATACAAATCAAAGTAGTCGTAAATTGTTGCTGCCCAAAAACCTCGCAGGCTGCAGCAGAAGCAGAGCCTGCCACAACGTCAATGTCTATACGAGCAGTACCTGATGCTAAATCAGCAGATGAGGCAACTCAAGTAGTGCGTGGAAATTGGCTTGAGGCAATTGAAAAGCACCATAGACAGCACTCTGGTGGTTCTATGGTTCAAGACATTCTGGATATTGGATGCTCAGTAGGTATTAGCACTGGTTATCTCGCGAACACATTCCCTTCGGCAAAAGTCACTGTATGTGTATAAGCATGTACTCCAATCAGATTAATCTATTTCCCTGTGGATTTCATTTTGCATAAGCATAACAATCTCTATCTAAATGCATTTGCTTTGTAGGGTCTAGATCTGTCGCCATATTTTCTTTCTGTGGCTCAGTTTAATGAGAGAAAGAGGTCCCAAAGAACAGTACCAATTCAGTGGATACATGCTAATGGGGAAGATACGGGTTTGCCATCCAAATCATTTGACCTTACTTCAATTTCTCTAATGGTAAGGTTCTCATCCAGTTAGCAAATAGTTCTCATAGCTTTCTGAACTTTTAGCTATTGGCACATTATTTGATTCTTTTTAAGCCCATTGTATCTATAGAAAACTAGCAAAGCTTGAAGGACTGATGAGTGTTATCACAGTACCCGCATGTTTTACAATGTAATAGTGGATACTTGACATTTAAATTCTCAAGAATCTATATAATGAAGGAGCGATATATTTGGTTGTCATTATTGCTCAGTGGAAGCATCTGGTCCGATTGTTTTTGTCATGCGACAGGGCTGGAAACTGCTGAGAGATGTTTGATATATATTTTATGTTTGATATATTTGTTTCTTTTCTGATTCTTCTATGTGCAAATGTGTTAGCATCTGCTTCCATGCTTCTAACTAAAGAATTACGTACAGTTTCATGAATGTCCTACTAGAGCAACAACCAATGTAATAAAGGAATCGTTTCGGCTACTTCGACCTGGCGGCACCATTGCCATAATGGATCAAGCGGTGCGTAATTATCTCGTATCAATCACTAAAGTTTGTTATTGCTGACTCCTTTCTCCATAATGGAAATAATGATATGATTTCCTTTACTCGTTGATGCAGCCATCCTCTAAGGTTCTTCAGGTATGGTTCAGATTTCTCTAAATTGTTTTGGTTTCTTCAAATGGAAATTTTGCGACTGCAAGTATCATCACTACCTGCTTTCCTTGTTGATGGCATGTTTGTCACCCACGCAAGTTTTTTCATTCATCCTTTTCCACAAGTTATTCTAAATTACCAAGAATTGGTTAAAGAAAAAAGAAAGACATCAATTCCTCAGAAAATATAGTAGAGGCAAGTGAAGATTTTAGGTTTCGCTAGCAGGGCCTTGCGTACGAATATCTGATTGCTAATATTAAGGTGGATATTAACTTATATGTCATAACATTCATCTCCATATAAGTGGGCTTGAGTTCTTATATGAGACTCTTAATGTTCTAATTAGTCAACATTCGACTGGTGAGAACATTTTCAACTGCTGCAGGTCACATATTTTATACCTCACCGGTCCTAGTACTAAATGGCTTTCTTGTACGATTGTCATAATCTATTCGTTGGGATTGCTGACGTATATTACCTGGAGCCTCCATCGCAAAATTGACATTAAAAATAAAAAACAAAAAAAATGAAAAATGATTGTATGAAGTCTAGTTCTAGGTAAGTTGTGAAGTTTAGTTCTGGGTAAGTTGAAGATAGTATCCTAACTGCTAAAAGCTACAATGAACTGCACAGCGATTCAATCATGGGTTTGATTAGCTTAAACTAAAGTATTATAACGGAGCATTAAGTCATCAAATCATGGAGAGAATCGGCCTTGTAAACAGAAATCGGGAACTGAGCAGTTTTTGAAAGGAGCTACTCGTCATTAGCGACATGTTCGTAGGCTGAAACATCTTTTTCTTCGGCCATTTAACATCAGCAACTTTATTCCTTATCTTTACTACGTTCTGCAGAATTTGTCGCCTGTGCTGTTTACACTATTGAAGAGTACCGAACCCCTCATAGACGAGTACTATCTTACTGATTTGGAAGGAATACTAAGGGAAGCGGGGTTCGTGAATGTAACGGAGGTCCTAACAGATTCGAGACACAGAACTGTGACGGCATCTGTGCCTCATTAAATATGTGGTTGCGAGGATGTTTTTTGGCTTCCAGAGCCACAGAAAATGGCCAAAGATAAGATGCCATTTTTCTAAACCTTCATATTAAAGCTGTATGAGGAAAACCAGACAGTTTTGTAAATGATTGTTGATCATTGTTCGGCTCATTATCCAGAGTCGCATGTTGAACGCCTGTTGCTTCTAAAAATTTCTCAGATTTCTTGTTTCATGAGAACTTTGGATCGCGAGAATCGACCTATCAAACATTCAAGAACCTTTTCTCTTGGAAGAAGAGAAAATGTTTGTATCTTCTCCACAGTGCTAAAGTGATTTGCTCATACAATGTGTCAAGGTACTCTGTTAAAGGACGTATTCTCCTTGCCATGGATACTTCTGATCAAACCACAGCTTATGATGGGGAAAAATGGTGAAAACCTGTTCTTATAATTCAAATTAATACTTATTGATAAATAAATAAATAAAAAGCTGGAATTCCTATTGAATTGGTACAAATAATATCGAATAAACTATATTTTTTTGCGATTTAACCATACCATGTCGAAGGGAAAAACTTCTTGTTGGTTGTGGACACTCCAAGCCAACTACACTCGAGCTTATTTTCGCAGAAGATCTCATTTAACCTATATGCATGAACAGATCTCATTGGATTACCACCTTCAATGTCAACTGCTTTTTTAGGGCCATTCTTGTTCCTCTCACCGATAGAGTGGCAATAAAAGCTTAATTCTTGTAGGAAGACAAATTGGACATTTAATAGAAGAATATACATATGCATAGAGGTGTCAAAATGGGTCATTGACCCATTTATTGATCCATTTATAGTTAAATGGGTCATTAATGGGTCAAGCCTTATTCCCCAAAGCACCTATAATAGGTTTTAAAAATAAAGAGGTTGAGATATATGAATCTTAAATGGGTCTAAGAGCAAACCCATTTAAGACCTATTTATCAACCCATTAAAAATGAACTCATTTATTTTCACCAAAAAGCTCACAATCTCTCTCTTCTCTCTTTAACTTTATAATTTTTTTTTAAAATCGAAATTATAATTGTTTTTATTTTATTTTATTTTATTTTCTTCTTTTTTTTTTCTTTTTTTTTTTTTTTTTTTTTTTTTTTTTTTTTCCCTTTCTTCTTCCTCCGGTCGTTGGCACGGTGATGGCTAGCGATCGGCCAGGCGAGCCTCGAGCTCGCCCCTCGCTAGATCTGGCGAGGCCGCCGATGCCCGGCGAGACTCGAACTCGCCCGGTGTCCGGGCGAGCTCGAGCTCGCCCGGCCCCGCCGTTCTAGCGAGGGGTGAGCCTCGAGCTCGCTAGATCTAGAGTGGCGAGGCCTCCCACCGATGATCCGACGAGGGGTGAGCGGCGAGGCTCGGCGGCGAGCTCGAGGCTCGCTTGTGGCCAAAGAAGAAAAAAAAAAAAAAAAAAAAGAAAAAGAAAAAGAAAAGAAAAGTTATATTTAAAAATAATTAAAAATAATTAAAATTTATTTTTAAAAAATAAAAATAATTTTAAATTTCAATTTTTTTAAATATTTATTTTAAAAATTATAAAAATTTTCCATTAAATTTATGTTGTATAAAACTATTTTAGCAATACAATTTTTTAAAAAATAATATATATAAGAAATAAGTTTTGAAGTATTTTAGTAATATAATCTTAAAAAAAAAAAAAGGAAATAAGTTTTTTTAAAATTTGGTTAAATATGAAAATTATTAATATGGGTTGAGTCGGGTATGGGTCGGAAAATTTACATTGGCATAAATAGATCATAAATGGGTTAATGGATCGATTTGGTTCGAACCATTAATGACCCGACCCAAATCCGACCCGACCCGACCCACCCGTTTATCTGCTCTACATATGCACAGGCTCTTTTCCGCACTAGACCTTAGTGCTCACACATCACTTTCAACTTTATCAAAAAAGGTCAACGCTCACTTGTTTATTCCGCAGGCCTTGACGAGCACGGCTTGCTTCCTTCTACTGCCCCCTGAATCTCATCTGAAGCACACTGACAATGAAACAGTTGTCCAACCCAAGCCAGCTCTGAAGCTCATCATTCACTAAATCCAACACCAACCCGATTTTCAATTTCCAGATCCGGAGCTGAAGAAGATGGCACCACCCACGAAACTATCTGGAATTTGCTCTCTGCTGATGGGTCTTCTCTTTGCCTACTCTGCATCCGTTCAACTAGATGATCCAGGTACTCTAAAGATGATTTTGACTACAGTCCCGCGATCATATATACCGGTCGATGACTCCATCCATTTTCTTGCAAATCTGTCAGATTGGTACTTCTGGTTGCCTCTGTATTCCTTTGCCTGCCTCGTGAACCTGGCGAGCCTGGTCTTCTTCGCGTCCAAACTGGTCCCAAGCATTGGGAAGCTGGCGCTTTGGCTCGGGCTGTTTCTGTTCATGAAGGTGGTGGCGGAGGACTATAGGCACGAAATCGCCGGCTTCTGGTCGCTGGACATGAGGGAGAGAGTTGTGAGAGAGAAATTCGGGAGCGGGCTGGTTGTGTTCTCCATGTTTCTGCATCTTGAAGCCACATCCAATGAAAAGGGTCTCTTTACGAGGAAGGATGAAGGAGTTGCCAAGCATATTGAACTTGGTAAGACTCTTTTGCCCACCCTCTGTTGACTTCTTGGATTTCAATTGAAAGCCAATGGATTGGCATTGACTTTTGGCAATGATCTTTCGAAATTTCAGGACAGATGATCTTGGTGGGCATTGGTTACGGGCTGTCCTTGGTCTTCTTTGCATTCCACGAGGACGAAATGAAGTTTTGACTGAATGAATCTCGAAGGGATCATGTATGCCCAGAGATGGTCATATTTGTGTCTTATCAGTGTGAGCGTGAGAGATTCTTCGATATCACTGTTTGATATGTATCTACAACCTTCGGTTTGCAAGGGGAAGGATTTGTAATTCATCTTCTGACATGAATGCCGGCACAGTTTGACCGAGAAGAGTTGTAAATGCAACAGAAACAGATGTATATCCAAAAAGATTATCCACGGAATGAGTTTGTTCAGTTAGTTCTTTATCAACTGGAGTAATAAATGCAAACACAAATCGTCGGTACTATCCAAAGTAGTCATGAACCTCTTGTTCTCGAGCAAATATAGGGTCATGTCGCATGACTTGCTGACATACCATCTTCAAGATATTCTGCTCTATTACTTGATCACGGGCTGGAAGGTCCCGGCCCAGCCCAGCCCGTCCAAGCCCAAAGGGCAAAACTGCGGGCTTAGAACAATTTAATTTCCTTCCCTGGCTCGGCTCGTGCGCCGCTGGTCAGCCACATCTTTTTTTTTTTTTTTCCATTCACACGTGGCAGACAGGAATTCCAGGTAAGCTCCCCCCGCTTTAATGGGGCGCCAGCTCGGACGACACGTGTCGAGAGCTGAGTCCGCTAACGCACCGTGTTATCTCCCCTTCTCAACACGTGGCGCCGTGCCAGTTGACACGTCTCCTGCCATGCTCGCCCACGTCCATCGATCTCACCCTCTTCTTCATCTTCTTCTTCCGAGTGCTCTGCTTAATACCACCGTCGTCCTCGTTCCACGTCTCTCATCAGTTCTCAACTTTTGAAAGTTCAAACGCACACAAAACACGTACAGACTCGAGAGAGCAAACATGGCTTCGGAGCAAGTCTCGCGAAGAAGAGAGAACACCACGAACGAGCGAGAGATCCACGTGGAGACGGATAAGGTCCCCAAGATGACGATCCACTTCGAGTCCCTCGCCGAGAAGGCGCAAGCCTCGGACCCGGCTGGCGGGAAGGAGTCTCCGCATGGCGAGGCTCGTCTGGAGCGAGAGGGGAGAGAGACTGCAAGACAGACGGAGACGACGGCCCGACATGATCGAGAAGGAATGAAGAAGGAGGAGGAGGAGGAGGAGGAGGAGAAGGAGAGTAGTGACAGCAAGCAGTTGGAGTCCCTGGCGGAGAGAGTGAAGACCATCGACGTGGGAGGTCAAAAGGGGGGTTATGAGGGTGGTGAGAGAGAGGGTCGTGGGACGAGAGGAGAGTCGCTGGCGGAGAAGGTGGAGAAGATAGAGATTGGCGGAGCGCCCATGAAAGGAGTGAGTCGGGGTGAAGAGGGAGAGAAAAGGAGAGAAAGAGGAGGCCAGGAGGGGAGGGAGAGGAGCGAAGGCGGTCGTCAACATCATGGGGAAGGTGGAAGGACGACGGAGAGGGAGACTTATCAAGTTGAAGAGAAGGGAGGCCGAATGAGAGGAGAAAGTGCCCCAGGTAACCCCTCAACTGTTTTGGTTTTTTTCACATTGGATTATGTCGAAGGATGTTCGACAAGAAAGAAGATTTTGGAATGATGCAGTGATGATATACTCGTCTTTTGAATCACTTCATGACAAACTCGTATTAACACGCTCATCACATGCTTCTATAACAACCATGTAGAACAAGGTAGAATGAAAAAGGCTGCGCAAAGAGAAAGAGAGCAGCATTGAATAGACTTGAATCAAGAACGATTTTGTTTTAATTTCAAAGTCCAGACGTGGTTGTTTAGAATGTAGATAGCATAAATTAGTAACAGTTATCCATTTGTCTTGGAAGTTCAATCTTTGTAAGTTGGGCGGCTCAAATTCCGTTTGGTTTATATTTCATTTCTGTTTGGATCGGCCTTTACGAGCAGACACTAGGCGAATAGATGTCACTTTGACTCACTTGGTAATGCTTTTCCAGAAACGGAAAGGAAAGGTGGCGAGGAGATGCAGGGCCAAAAAAAGGGCCACGAAGAAGAAGCACAACCTACTCTAGAAGAAGTTTCGAGATTAAGAGCATTGGCCCAACAGAATTCAATGGAAATACTGAGAGCTGCGGAGGAGCGCTACAACCAAGCGAAAGAATTGGCGAATCAAGGACTCGGTACAGCTTCAGAGAAGGCCGCTCAAACAAAAGACACGGTCCTTCAAGGTGCTCGTGCCACGTCTGAGTACATGGCAGAGAAGGGTGCGGGGGTCAAAGACACAGCCGTGGAAAAGGGTCAGCAGGGTCTTGCGGCCGCGAAGGAAACCGTGCTCAGTGCCGGAAAAACTGCTAAGGACTACACCGTTCCAAAGGCAGAGCAAGCTAAGGACTACGCGATGCAAAAGGCTGCAGAAGCCAAGGACTATACCCTTCCAAAGGCAGAGCAAGCTAAGGACTACGCAATGCAAAAGGCCGCAGAAGCTAAGGATAAGACGGTGGAGATCTCTAAAGGAGTTGCCAGTTACACGGGAGAGAAGGCGGTTGCAGCGAAGGAAGTGGCGGTGGAGACCAGCAAGGGCGCAGCAGAGTATGCAGGGAAAGCGGCTGTGGAAGTCAAGGATAAGACAATTGCGGCAGGGTGGGGAGCTGCTCATTACACTGCCGAGATAACGGTGGGGGGAACGAAGGCTGCCGCTAGGGTCGCTCAGGGAGTTGCTGAGAAGGCCGGAGAGGTTGCTCTAGGTGCAGGACATAAGGCTGCAGAGATTGCTGCCAAGCCCTTGGTTGCAGCAAAGAATGTGGCAGCTGCGACTGGTGAAAAGGCCAAGGAGTATACAGCCAGGAAGAAAGAAGAAGCCGAAAGACAGCTAGAAGCCAAGAAGTCAGCCGAAAAGCAGGTGTTTAGTAAACTAATCATGCGAATTCTAGTTGTTGTGCGTTCTTGATGATGTTCAATTTAGTTTAACAAAGAACAGACTAGAACACTGAGTGAGAATGGTAATAATGATGGGCTTTTGCGCAAAACTCGCGGGCTATAATAATGAAGATCAAGAATATTAGGATCTTATAAGGTGTTTGTGGGGTTTTGGTTATAGTGGGATGTCCTTGAGTCTTGGATTATTATACGTATGAGATGAGAAATTGAAACGCTTTGCAGGGAACAGAAGGGGCTGAACAGCCCAAAGATGTAGTGTCACAAGCCAAAGAAATGGTGGAAGGAGGGGCTAGAAAGGTGAAGGAGACTACCCAGGAAATCCTCGAGGGATCGACCAAGGAGGGAAAGATGGGGACTGGCGAGCAGGTAGCTCAGGGCAAAACAGAACACAGAAAGACCAAGGAGCAGCAGCCCGGAGGCGGTGTACTTGAACAGCCCAAAGGTGTAGTCACACAAGCCAAAGAAATGGTGGAAGGAGGGGCTAGAAATGCGAAGGAGACTGCCCAGGAAATCCTCGAGGGATCAACCAAGGAGGGAAAGACAGGGACTGCCGAGCAGGTTGTTCAGGGCAAAACAGAACACGAAAAGACCGAGGAGCAGCTGCCCGGAGGCGGCGTACTGGGAGCAATTGGTGAGACTATAGCGGAGATTGCGCAGACAACCAAGGAGTTTGTGGTCGGCCAGGATGAGCCAGGAGGCGAAGAGGCGAACCTGGCTTTCTCGGCCTCCTCAACGGACCGTAGCGAGCAAGGAGAGCGTAAGCAAGACCACAGTAAATAGAGGTCGGTCACGGAAGGTTCATAGCTCTGCTTTGATTTAGGATGGGAAGAGGAATGTAGAGTTGAGAGGTGTGCCATGGGGAAAACGTGAGAGGACGAACCTGCGAAGCAAATAAAACAGTTTGCTAGCTCTTGTTCTAGTGAACTGGTGGATGTACAGATCAGAGAATGTTTGTTGTATGGTCAACTTTCGTGTAATAAACAATTCTGGAATGGTTAAGATTTCCATTTCTGAGTGACCCATCTTGCTTTCTTCTTATGAACTTTAAACATGTGGACATAAAAATGACGATGCACGCCAGGAAAAGTGAATCAAGAAAAACGGCTAATCATACCCATGTCTGCAACTGCAAATGAAAGACAAACTTCAATCAATTTTTTCTAGAAATTTCACAAGAGCGGATTTCCCTTTTTTTTTTCATTACATACAAACTCAATAATCGGCCGTACATCACAGAGATACCGCCATGAAATCCGCGCACGGGAAAGAGGAGAAATACCAGTCAGCTCTGAAAAGCAGAAACGGTCTTCAAATGGTGATCGGTATGATCAACAGGGTATCTGAGAAGTGAACCACTCCATGACGTGAAGGGGGGCTTTGATCAACTCCAAAGCGAACTCCACTAGCAGGGTCACGCACAGGAAGCAGGGGCATATCAGAGACAACAGCAATCTGCAGCGTCACCCACCATTTTTCTCATCTTATTCAATCCATGCAGAGTTCAAAACCCAGAGACTAAATCTCAAGACAACTGGTAGAGGGAGAGAGGGAGAGAGACAGAGAGAGATGAAACGTACCCAACGATCCAGACGATGATGCCGACTATGGAGACTAGGAGAGAGAGAAGGGCGAAGGGAAGGCCAAGCAGGAACGCCAGCGGCCTGCAATCGTCTCCGCAGCACATTCTCGCTGGCTCTCTCTGTCTCTCCCTCCCGAGCTCTGTTCTACTGCCTCTGATGTTTCTTTCTCTGGAAAAAAAGTTGATGAGACAGAAATATACGTTTTTTGATTCTCTGTGCGTAAAGCTCGGTTTCAGGAACGACTTCCCATCGCCCGTAGTGCTTGAAGAATACCCGCCGATGATGCTGTCGTGCGATTGCTTCGCATTTTCGTCACGCTATCGAGAACCCAGGAAAGTTCGTGATAAAGTCCGAGACTTTTGGTTGAGGCGTGAGCTGTGATGGCAGATGCTGCGATACGTGTAAGGCCTGTTGGATCATCACGTGGAATTTAGCTTCTGCTGATGATTCTCATTCCTATTCTCGACAGGAATGGCCTATATTATTATATGGGTGGAAGCGCCACGTCTCTCCTGTCTTAGGAACACAGCATATTAGTCATCTTTGCTACGATTGATTTCTCCGAACATAAGGTGAAGTTCTAATATGTTCAAGTCAATCACGCATCATCTTGGAATTCTCTCCTATGAAATATTGTCATTGCTACGATTGATTTCTCCGAACATAAGGTGAAGTTCTAATATGTTCAAGTCAATCACGCATCATCTTGGAATGCTCTCCTAAGAAATATTGTCAAATTATTTCTCCGAACATGTCATTGTTCAAGTCAATCACCATCATCTTGGAATACTCCTAAGAAATATTGTCATTGCCTCCTCCCTCCCTCTCTCTCTCTCTCTCTCTCTCTCGTTTTTTTTTTTTTTTTTTTTTTGACTTTTCATATTCTTACTCATTGCGTAATAAGAGATTCTATCCGATCTACACCACATCTAGGCATAGATTAGGTCTTTTTGAAGTTCTAAAATGTCTATATCCCGTTAAAAATCAAGGGAAATACTCGCCTAGACCCAAAATATATAGTTGCAATCCACCTCACCTAGTGGACACGGGTGGAAAATTCCCTCACCATCAAACATGGGATATGATAATTTTACCTGTCCAAAGCTCTGTATCTAGGCTCACCAGAGTCCAAGGTCTAATAAGTAATCAGTCATGAAGAGACCCAGCATAAGGATCAAAGAAGAAGGCGCACACAGCTTTAAGCTGACAGACATCACACGGCAAAGTTCCCTGTATCCTACCAATATTGATTTGTCCAAGATAAGCTAAAAAAGTAAAAAAAATAAAAAATCAAAAAGGTGCAACAGTGAAGTTAGGAAGTATTAACTTATGTAGTAGTTACATCTCCATAGAAGTGCGGAGAAAGGCACATAACAAACATGCCTAGGATATTACACTGAAATCGTGAGAAGCGATCAAAAATCGGGATACCGCATCTTCTCCTCAATGAGCTCTTGAACTTGTTTTGTGCTTGCCGAGGTAGTTGCTGATTTAAAAAAAGGTTTTCCTTGAAGTTCCTGATAGCAAGGAGTCATTTTTCACCTGGCATACCGCACCGCCGCTGATGTCTGTAGTCAGTGGTAAAAAATATTCGTACCCAAGCAATTGCTGTGGTAATACGAGTGAACTTGTTTCACCTGACCTGGACAAAATCATCAGGCAGGTCCGCTTGAACTAGAGTTCTCACTCTCCATAGATATGATGTGAGCCAGCCTATCATATACCTGCCATGATTATTTCACAATCATAAGTCACAGGTATCTATGAAACTTGCAAACATTTGGTCCAATCATCTGAAAGACCTCTCATACCACAGAAAGCTGCTCCTTCCCATCTTGTTTATTTGTCGATGATGATGCGTACCTTGTGAAATGGTTTAAGGAGAAAATCAAAACAAGGTAATAGGAAAGCAGAAAATTTTGATTGCCGTACCCTGTCAATTTTCCCTTACCAGTCACGAGGAATACCAGCTTTGTCTCGAGCTGAATAATTGAAAGGGCCCTTCAACTCTATGCCGTACTCTGTCAATATGTCTGCACTAGAAAGTTGAATCAGCAAAGGTTTATGGGTTCATAACAGAGGCCTGAGGGAGTAGGTCCTGAACCTTTGAAAGTGGAGCAAGGAGCACGGTTCATTTTCCGACAAATGGAGATAAACCAATCAACACCAACAGCTACATGAGCCATTTCCTCATCAGCAATCCTACCCACGATTTTAGATGTCATGTTGTCACCAAAGCCGACCAATTTTTGCACCAAACGTGGCCCAGCATCAAGCCCTCTGGCCTCCTGAATGAAAGGGAAAAAGAAATTTTATGTACATTTGAGCAGGCATGGCAATTTGTGATCGGCAGCTATACTGTGGAACTACATAAGATATGGCAAGTTGGATGATCTTCACTTTCGAATGTTAACCATGTTAATGCTTCATACTGAGGTGAGCAGAACAGCATACAGGCGAAGCGCACTCTTCTTCTCAACCTCTGGAAGGAATTTTTTAAAGGACAAGATGAATGTCCAACTACCATATAGCAAATTTAAGCAATGACAAGAAGATGGCACAGTATAATGGTGATGCCAAAGAATCCAGGAGCTAAATCAGGAAAAGTATACATAACCTTATTTCTCATAGCGGAAGAGAAAATTGTCAGAAACATCAGAGGGTCAAGAACAATAAATGAAGGCTTTGGGTGAGTAGGGATAAGGAGTGCCCTCATGTCGTACTTAACATTACGAGTGAAAAGACAAATGGAAAAGCAAGAGTCTTTGGGCCCATCATTGGAAGAGAACGCTTTGTGAAGCTCGTCATAACAAACAATCAACAACTCAAATGTTAAGGGATACCTGAACCAGTGGGATTACTGCCAAACGAGCAGCAACATTATCAGAGGATTTCTCACACTCTCTCCAAAGAAAATTATGAGCAGGCATATCTCCATACCTAGGTAAACAAAGAGAATATGATGAAGGCATACTGGTTGCACAGGCGAGAACGAATTTGCTAACCCAAAAGTTCCCCTGACCTGAATCCAAGCTCCAGCAGCCTCTGAGAGCACCAAGCAAAATGGCGACTCTCATCATCAGCGACGCGAGCAAAGTCCGCAAAAAATCCTTCCCCAAGAGTCTCCAAGAACGGTGAGAACCGAACCACAGTATCCCATGCCAAATCAATCGCATTCAGCTCCACATGAGCCAGGTTATGCAGCATATAAGCATTAAGAGGTAATCCTGATTCTTTGGGGGGTGGTATATCCTTCGGGGAAACCTATAGTAAAGACCAGATAAGAAGATGGTTGAGAGTCTTAATCTTACGGACAGGCGAGCAATTTACCATGTAAACAGCATCTCAACATCCAAAACACGACTCCCTAAATTCTAAACTGGCAAAAAGAGTGAGAGGTCGATCATCAGCAAGAGACCGACATTCCAATCACACAGAAGGCAGAAAATATTCTAACGGCGCATTAACTACACAACATCGAATTTTTTCATGTATTGCAAGTAAAAGCAGATAATAGTCCCTGCATTGCTGCGGCATTCACAAATAACGCAGTCTCCCGGTGTTAACTTCAGGTCAAGCTTACTGAGACTAATGGTACTAGCAATTGCAATAAAATACCTCCCCAGTGATGCTCTGGAAACAAAAACAGTAACTGCCAGAACTATAGCACACTAGTGATAAAATAACAACACCAACGCCAAAACGCACTGAAAAGAACCAACTCCCAGAATTCGAAACTCTCGAAAGCCGACGCCTTTTCGACAATTCTCCAAAAGACAAAACCAAGACTTACCAGTTCCGGCCTCGCAGGCCTGGCCGGTCTATCGGGGGGCCGAGAGACCCCGACGGGCAGCTTCTCGCCGCGCCACCTGCAGTACGCGAGATGGGAAAGCTCGGACTTCGAAGCAGGGTCGCCGGTGGCAAGAACGAGAGCACCCATTTCGGCCAGGGAAGAAGCCGACCCGACCGCGCTCCGTCCTGGGTCGGGCGACGCAAGGGGCGGTCCCGGCGGAGGCTGCGGTCCATTGGGTCCCCAGAACCGGCCGTGGTTCAGCGAGCTCTCCCGCCATGGCCGGAGGCCCGGCCACGGCGTGTACTCGATGCGAGAAGGCGGCGAGGAGGAGAAGGAGGAGGAGAGAGGCTTGGGCCTGAGGACTGATGAGGGAGACCATCGGAGAGAAGGAGGGCATGAGGCTGCGAGCTTGAGGTACTGCATCATCTCCTCCACGAGCCTCTCTCATTTCATTGCGTTCCCAAAAAATAAAAGAGAGAGAATGACTTTAGAAAGCAAAATTTCATCTTTTTAATCCTTTGCTGAATTGGACGGAATTAAAAAAAACTGGACTCGGTTGCATTAATTCGATAAATTTTGAAACTTGATGGTACTAATAAAAAAAAATTATTGTATTAATTGAAAATGCGACACCTACTAGCCTTGCATCTCATTGTGTTTGAGAAACAAAAGAGGCAAGATAATTTTTGAAGCAAAATTTCATCTCTTCAAACCTATGCTAAATTGGAAGGAAATTAAAAAAATTAGACTTGATTTTTTTAGTTCAATAAATTTTAAAACATGATGGTATTATTTGAAGATGACTTTATAAAGCAAAATTTCATCTTTAATTAGATAAATTTGGATTGTATTAATTTCCAATGTAATTTCTACTAGCCTCACATTTCATAATGTTCGGAAAAACAAAAGAGAGAAGATGACTTCATAAAGTAAAATTTCATCTTTATAAATCTATGATGAATTGGACGGAATTAAAATATTGGACTTGATCATATCAATTCGATAAATTTTAAAATCTCAATGGTATTAATTAATTTTTTTTATTGTATTCATTGAAAATATACTATCTACCAGCCTCACATTTCATTGCTTTTCGAAAAGCAAAAGCAAGAATCAAACTTTATAAAGCAAGATTTCATCTTTTTAAGCCTATGTTAAACTGGACGACTTTAAAAATTGGACTTCATTAATTTGATAAATTTTTAAACTTGGCGGTAATAATAGAAAATTTCGATTGTATTAAGTGAAAATGTAATTTCGCAATAAATTTTAAGATTTTCCATATAATATTTTTAGGTACAGATGTTGGCAAACCTTTGAGAAGCTGCAAGCGTCCAGAGGCTCTGGCTCGAACGATCGCTGCCCATGGCGGGATGGTAGCCTTCTGCCGAAGCTTCAGCACCGCCCGCTCGTCCCTCCGATCCGTTCTTCCCCGAAAGCTCTCGCTGCACGCGGCGGACGGCGACCTCCGTCGGCCGTATGGGTACTCCTTCCCCTTCTTCGAAGACAGGCAGCAGCTCGAGACCCGCCTCGTCTCGCTCCTCAACGGCTGCCGCGGCCTTCCCCAGCTCAAGCAAGTCCACGCCCATCTCTACCGCAAGGGCCTCGACCAGTGCTGCTACGTCGTCACCAAGCTCGTCCGCACCCTCACCGAGCTCGGCGTCCCCGTGGGGTCGTACCCCCGCGCCGTCTTCCGGCAGGTCGACCGCCCCAACCCGTTTCTCTACACCGCACTCATTCGTGGGTACGCGGCTCAGGGGCCGTTTGGGGAGTCCATCGGGTTGTACGCGAGCATGAGGGAGGAGGGCGTCGGCCCCGTGTCCTTCACGTTCACGGCGCTGCTCAAGGCTTGCGGCGCGGCTCTTGACTTGAATTTGGGGCGCCAGGTGCATGCTCAGACGATGCTGATTGGTGGGTTCTGCTCTGATTTGTATGTGGGGAACACGTTGATCGGTATGTACGTGAGCTGCGGCGATTTGGGTAGCGGGCGTAAGGTGTTTGACGAAATGCTGCACAGGGATGTTATTTCCTGGACGACGTTGATAGTGGCGTACGCGAAGACTGGCAATATGGCGTCTGCTGGTGATCTGTTTGATGAGTTACCGGTGAAGGACATGGTGGCTTGGACTGCTATGGTTACTGGGTTCGCACAGAATGGCAAGCCGAGGGAGGCTTTGTGGTTTTTCGAGCGAATGCAGGATGCTAGAGTTGAGACCGATGAGGTTACTTTGGCCAGTGTTATATCGGCTTGTGCTCAACTAGGTGCCTCTAAATATGCTAAATGGGTTCGGGATATTGCCAAAAAATCTGGACTTGAGCCGACTGAGAATGTTGTTGTGGGATCGGCTATGGTCGATATGTACTCAAAATGTGGCAATATAGAGGATGCACACATGATCTTCAAAGGCATGAACAAACGGAATGTGTATACATATAGTTCAATGATTCTAGGCTTTGCAATTCATGGCCTTGCTCGAGCAGCGATGCAACTGTTTGATGAGATGGTAGAAACAGAGACAAAACCTAATAAAGTTACTTTTATAGGTGTACTTGTAGCTTGCAGCCATGGTGGAATGGTTGATCAGGGCAAAAAAATATTTTCATCCATGGAAGAACGCTATGGTGTTGTTCCAGATGGTGATCACTATGCTTGCATGGTTGATCTTCTTGGTCGTGCTGGACATTTGAATGAAGCGCTTAAACTTACAGAGACAATACCTCTAAAACCCCATGGAGGGGTGTGGGGAGCACTTTTGGGGGCATGTCGTATCCATAGGAACCCTGACATTGCTCAAATTGCTGCGAGCCATCTTTTTGAGCTCGAACCTCATGCAATTGGAAACTATATGGTTCTATGTAACATATTTGCATCGGCTGGTAGGTGGGATGATGTTTCAAATATGAGGAAGCTGATGAGAGGGAAGGGATTAAAGAAGAATCCTGGATGTAGCTGGTTTGAGTCAAAGAAAGGGGAGATACACGAGTTCTTTGCAGGTGATACAAAGCACCCGAGGTCAAGCGAGATAAATAAAGTGTTAGAGGATCTTCTGGAGAGATTAAAGGGACATGGTTATCAACAGATCCTGAGTTCAGTGGCTTATGATGTAAGTGAGGACGACAAGAAGCGAATATTGATGGCTCATAGTGAAAAGCTGGCTCTGGCATTTGGGCTGCTGGATTCTTGCGCAAATTGCCCTATCAGGATCATGAAGAACCTCAGGATATGTGAAGACTGTCACTCTTTCATGTGTGGTGTATCTCACATTATTGGGAGGGAGATTATTGTGAGAGATAACGTGAGATTCCACCATTTTAACGGTGGGACTTGTTCTTGCGGTAATTTTTGGTGACCAGATCAAGCAGACATCGCTGGAATTCTTTGTCGTGACAGTAGTTGTACGTTATTATTCTTATTTATAAATGGGCTCCTGGATTTGCTTCTTGTGATTTACTAATACAATCACGCTATTGTTAGATTCTTTTCCTTAGAGGGCTCAAGAGAGATCGCTTTGATGAAGTGCTTTGTTGGGCCAGTTCAGTTCTCTTCTCCCACATACTTGTATTCCTTTTTTGATCATCTAAACTAAAGATGCAGTCTCTCGAACTTTTGAGGTGATGGCGTGAGTTTGTAAAGCATAAATGCTGAGAAAGTCTTGATGCTATTCCCACATCTCAAAATTTGAGTTCGACAAGTTTGAGGTTCCTTTAGGCCTTCCCTTTTGCCTTTCCTTGCCTTTTTGGATAGCAGTATGGTAATATACGCGGTCTGGCGGTATTTTAGGTTAACTTCGTCGCACCTTATCACCTACGGATCCAATCAACATTGTGCCCGTCATGGTTAAACGAAGGAATTCGAAACAAGTTACTTTCTCCGGGATTAATCTCAAAAAATTTGTGCAGAACAAAAACCTAACCCGTGACGAGCTTGACATTGATTTAGGTTAACCTCAGTGGTGGCGAATGCCCTGTTCAAAGGCCAAAAAGTCCGTGGCAATGGAGCAAAGCTGATTTGCAGAGTCCTTTTTGGTGGGCCTCTCTCACTCTCCCTCCACTAGTTAGAAAGACACTCCAACTCTCTTCCATTGGCTAAGGTGGAGGAACCTCATATCCTTGTATTGCATTAGAACACATCAGCACAAGCGTAAGATTCTTCTCGTCCACATTTGCTAGATAAAATTAAGGTGCCCTTTTCCATCCAAATCGTAGGTTTTGTCGAGCGGCTGAAAGTGAAAGCCATCTTGTCCTGAGTGGCGACTAACTTATAATATTCAGATCATGCACTAATGAGATATTGCCTTGAGAGGCTCTTGGTATATTATTGGGGGAATCCAGCCTACCAAGGTAAAAAAGAATGAAAGGTTATAGCTCCACTCCACCTCAAATCCATGGCGAGCAAAATGGTGCAATGCCCTAAAATCACATCAAAAGTGATTAATGACACAACAATGTTTTTAGCAAACTACATAGTTCATTCCAATTTGGAACCTATGTCCTACATAGGAAATAATTGAATATGGAGAAACACTTGTGTGGATCGTTTCTAGGGATGTCGTTAGATCCACGCAAGACTTGTATAGAACTTATTATCGGTCATGATCAAGATTGATTCAGTTTACTGTACAACGGATATATAAGGAAGTATTTTACTTGAATTTGAAGCAACCATATACTCTGCCTATCGAGTTGAAATGAAAATGCTAGTTTGGGCAAACATCATAATTTGTGAGTATAACCAATAGTAAAGACCATGTCCATCATATCAGACCCACAGCATTAGGACTTCTGATGCCTCACATGCTTGGTCAATGCTTACAAAGTTTGATTTGTCCAACTACCTGTATCACTTTCATATTTGACTGATTAAAGTCCGCCATACTAATTGGGCAGATGAGCGTAGGTTGTGTTTAGCTACCCGTATTTGACGGAGATTTTGTGAACGAAACACCCCTTATACAACTAACTAATGAGGATAACTTTACACTTTTTAATACACCGTCTCTTCTTGTATTATAGTATTATTAAATTAGGGAGTAAGTTATTTCGAATTTAGCATACCATGACTCATGGTATAGTATTGTATTGTATGTTACATTACGTCGCGATTATATAGCGCTACATTGTGAGCATTGCATGGATAAGCCAATTTTTTTTTTTTTTTTTTTTTTTGAGAGAGAGAGAGAGAGAGAGAGAGAGAGAGAGAGAGAGAGGTTTCAAATACGAATATGTGACGACCTGCACAGGGCATGACGGAGGGATGGACCGAGATCGCCTTGGCGTACGCGGGTGAGGCTAAGGGCATGTCTCTTGTCCCACATCGCTTAGGGGGCGTTTTAGGCTAGTTTATAAAGGCTTGGGTCCCTTTAATCTATATAACACGTTTTAAAGTCGTGAGGACTCAGTGTCCAAAGCGGACAATATTATACAGTGGGGCCCGGGTTGTTACAAATGGTATCAGAGCCGACTCCCGACCGCATGTGGGGGCCACAGCGAGGACGCTGTGCTTTAAGGGGGGGAGAATGTGATGTGATGACCCAGACCCGGGGTAGTACGGAGGGATGGACTGAGATCGCCTTGGCAGTACGCGGGATAACGCTTGCATCCTCTGTATTACCGCGGCTGTTGGCATAGAGTTAGCCGATGCTTATTTCCCAGATACCGTCATTGCTTCTTCTCCGGGAAAAGAAGTTCACGACCCGTGGGTAGAATCAATTAGCAAGAGGTTCAACGATTACGTGAATTGCTTAAACAATCCCAAGCAGCCCCTCTCACGGTGGAAGAACAGATAATGACTATTTATACGGGAACGAATGGTTATCTTGATTCATTAGAAATTGGGGGGATCGATTCCATAAAAGATGATATCAGTAAATGGAAATTCACTGAAGTTCCATCCTTGTTAGATCGTTTCCACATATTACAGGTAACGTAGGAGACATCTCTATTTTTCCCCCGGGGAATCTTTCGAATTACCACTGCTTAGCTTTCAATTCGCCTCTGACCATCAAATGAAATGTGAATAACCTGTCCTCCTCTCTTTGACCAAGATTTCACATCGACGGGAAGGTTTGGCACCTCGATGTCGACTCTTCGCCACCTGGGGCTGTAGTATGTTTCAAGGGTTGGGCTGTTCGCCCATTAAAGCGGTACGTGAGGACTCAGTGTCCAAAGCGGACAATATTATACAGTGGGGCCCGGGTCGTTACAGAATATAAGTTGAAGACTAGTGAGGAAAACATCATTGTTCCCACATGTATTATTCTCATAACTTAGGAACTATAAGCGAGCGAAAAACATAGGACTCTTGAACCTTCTGGTGCTAGGGCAACGTGTGTACCTCTTTTTTTTTTTTTTTTTCGGTAAAGAACGCATGTCACCTCTTTCATCACCATATTCATTATTATTCCCTATCTCACATTATTCTTGTTCGCGAACACCTTGTACCACGTAGAACTTTGGCTAGGTTTATAGAAAATAACCCTCTCTCGCACGGTTTGGTTTCTATGGCTAGCGAAGGGCGGAAGGGCTTTGAATGTGATGCTGCGGGTCGGGTCCTCCAGGCGCTGCCTTCGTCGGGTCCGCATCCATGGTCGAAGCCCACTCAACAGAGCTCGGCTTGGCTCCGTCGCGGTTGCCGAGTTGACGCAAAAGAAGACGGCCAGCATTCCTCTTATCCGCGAGAGCACGTCCCTGTGCATTCATGACGAGAAACACAAAAAGAACTGCGACGAGTAAAACCCGCCTCTCATTCGAAAAACAAGCCATGTGCGAATGTGGAAAGATGCGAACGTGGGTACAGTAGGAGCTTGAGCTACTATTCAAGTCCAAGGCAAAGGATTCTTCTTCTTTGTGTGCTTGACCTGAGCATTGGAGCGCTCTATTTATAGACGGAGGATGAGAGAAAAGGGTGGATGAGTTGGGACAACCGTGAGTCACACTGAGTCACACTAGCATTTCGATTTTGTCCTCGATACCACATGGTCCTGGCATTAATTGTCCCCCTCTGAGATATGTAATTCTGCTTATTGTGGGTGTCCCATCGCCATAGGGCCGTACCAATTTAAAAACTTAGTCATTTTGGATCTTCACATATTGTTGCCGCTACTTCCTTTTTCTTGGATGAGCCTCCACGCCCACCCAAAAGTCAAAGAATAAAAAAGGGTACTTAAATCCAAAAAACCCGGTCATCATTGCCTTAATGCCACTGTTTTTTTGGACGGTGACTGTAAACAAATAGCCGATCTTTCATTTTCTTTCAATAAAGAATTTCGGATAGGCACAAAGATTGTTCAAGCCACGTCACTTCTCTACAAGATTTATACGATGATCATTATGTATAAGTTTTGTATTAGATCTTCTACTATGGTATTAAAGTCAGATTCTCTATCTTAATTTATTTTGCATGTGCAGCCCCTTTCTTATTCGCTTGTCTAAGATCCAATCCAATATTGAAGCCAGCTAGCCCCTTATATTGGTTGCCTCTATCCTTTCTCTAAATTGTTGGTAATCTTTCAAACTCAGTAAGAAAAGACACCGACTATATAGATAGGATAAGACGCCATTATAAAATAGTTTTCAAAAAGTAACCTTTCTTGCCACTTGATTAACCTAACTAAACAAGCATAGGGTTGGGCATGAAAGCAAGAACCAAATGATTGAGAAGGCTTTTCCCAACCTTAGTTAGGTTTGGAATCCTTTCCCTATTTGTCAAGCTTAGATGAGAAGCCAACTGAAAAATGGATGTGCTCTACTAGCGCGGCTCACTTTGCTTTTGTTGCGGAGCTCACTGCTTTTCATTTTGTTAGGAGTAGATGCTTGTGGAGGAAATCAATCCAGCCACAGGTTTTTCTACGGCTACCTTATTACTGCTTCATCCCTATCGAAGACCCCACGGCAATATATTTTGGATTGAACTTTTCAACAAATATAACATATTAATTAGGATATATAATTGCCTAGTATAGTCCCTGTGGTCCACTTTTGAGTCTTGGCCATATGATCCGCCGCATACACATTCACAGGACCATTCTCCCACTTTCCCTCACCAAAGAGTCTCTCCATGCCCTAGGAGAGTCCAAAGTGGAGTTTCAATGGTCGGTATCGGATCAAATCATCAGCATTTGGGAATATTTTTAGGTCAATTATGCAGTACTCGTGGCAGTATGGGAGATCGGTAGTTAAGATAATAGATGGTACAGGCCTCTCGGTGATCGTGTAGTGTCCTCGACAACGCTCAAAAAAACTCTTTTCATCACTTGGAATTTCTTCATGTCTCTCCCTCTAACCCTTCCCTTTTCTAGCTTGGCCGCGCTCCAACGCCGTGACATGTCAAGTTTTTGTCAGGTGAGCAATTTGAAGATGTATGCAATGATAGGTTATAAGGATGAAAATGGAGATGACAACCCCAAGTCCTCAACACGTTGCCCCATCCTCGTATCATGTCTTTGTGGAGAAGATAAGATGGGGCAGTAGGAGATCTCATTCCTATACGCACACCTTCCCTACGGTGACAATCCACGTGGAGTAGCGTCCATGGCTTGGGCGACCTCGAATGAGCACGGCTTTTAAGCGAGTCCTTCTCGACAAGATCTCTTTTGGCCAATCTCTAATCAATCGCATGAAAGCAGATCAAGTAGAGTAGGGATGAGCACGGTTCAGTTTGGTTCGATTTGGATGGAAAAATTGACCTAAACTACAATAATATGGTTCGGAAAAGTTTAAAACCAAACTTAACTATATAAGGGTCTGAAATTAGATCAAATTGAATAGAGCTCATCATTTTTTATTCGACTCTCTTATCTGATGAAGTTAAATTTCATATAGTATTTAACTTTTAACGAGCTTGAATTGGTTAACGGCTCAAGCTATCATCTAAAGATAGAATAACATTATAATGTAACAATTACCGCCGCCACACCAACTTATGCATAGTTTGGAGGAAAATTCCAAATAAGAGCATGAAGTGTCTTCATTTTTCACATAAATGCATGAAATGAACATTGTGTCAAATAATGACCTAAAATGACTAGGTTGGTCTCAAATAAGGGCTTGAAGTAGTTATATGTAACTCTCTAGAACATCACGAGCGACATGTGTACTTTTTGATTTTTTTTTTAATAGCAAGCGGAAGCACCACAAATACGTTACCATACAACATACAAGAAAATTATCACACAAATTAAATATTATACGTAATAATTCATTACGTTAACTTTATATTTACAACCCACAATAATATTCCAAACAACACACAAAATACCAAAAGACCTCAGAAAGGTTAGGATTGCCTAACTTCAACATTATCCTCTTATACCCAAAAGCCTGCCTGTACAACACCAAAGCTAAAATCGAATGATCAATGACCTCCTCATCAATGGCCTATAAAAAATGTAGTCAGGGGGACCATCAAATCCTCTTAGTGGTCCAACCAGTTGCCGTCAAAGATCGCATACCAAGCTATGTACTGGTGTGAAATCCTCTTAGTAAGTCCCACGTCGACTCAAACCCTGATTGTACACTTAACATACACAATAACCATATAAAACAATACAACTTCTTTATAACTATACTCAATGTGAGCTGGAGCTCCAAAAAGTAGCGGTGGTGGAAGAGCCATCCTACAAGTCTCAAAAATAAAGAAATGAGCTTAGGTCTAGTAAATGAAATTCCTAAGTCTAAGATAGGAGATCCACCTATCACTCAATCTGGCATCACAATAATTGTGAATTCAAGATAGTACAAGACAACTATACATAAGGAATGCAAGCATAAAAGTACTATCTTTCCTATCATGACATATTAATAAGACAACCATAAGATTGCATAAGATTGATTGCTCCCATGTGCAAGCAAATTTCATATTTTATATCACAAGTACCACAATATCTCATCAATTTACACATATGAACTCATGTTCGTCACTAGCCAAGACCATCTCAATTGATGAGGCATCTTGACTAACAAGGCATCGCCACTACCAATTCATGGGGATAGAATTATACATACCCATTTGTCACACCTCAGCCTATCAATCACGAGTCTCCTCTACATTAATGAGGATTAATGCACCACTGTACATCCGCATGACAATGGCCATTTATTAACATCACACCATGGCTTCACAAGCCACATCATATCATGACTACACGAGTCATGTTATCATAAAATTTCATGTCATGTTAACCTTGTGGAGAACCGTCTCATACGGTATAACATTTGGCTAACTCCAAAGTCTCATACATAATCATATAAGGGAATTTGTTCAGTGGTTATGAGCGAATAAACCATGGCAAAGGTCTTAATCATGAAGTATCAAAGATATACATAATTAATCACAACACAATAAGCGTCAGATACTTTTCGATGTCCATAATTGCAGATAACGACACATTATTCTCTTGGCATTCCCATATAACCATGAGAATCAATCAATTACGTATACTTTAACATATACATATTCTTTTTCTTTTCACCAAGTCATAATCATTCAGTACAAAATTTTACTAGTTTATCAATTCTTGATATCCATTTAGCAATAGACACTACTACTCCAATAATTAAAATAACTCATAAATTTACATTTTTATAATAAAACCACCCTTGATTAAGCTCACTTTTTCCACAAAAACTAAAAAGTATTTTCTATAATTCCAAATTCTTAACAACTAGACTATTGCCCTAGTAAAAATTCCCATTTTATAAATTTACCCCTAATTTCCTATTTTCAACCAACCAAGTGATATTAATCAAATTAAAAAATAAACGCTATCCTTTTTGTTATCTAAGACATACTAACATTTTATTTACACAATAGACACCCCACATATTTTACAAAACTAAAACAACTCATTTTTGGTTAATTAATTCAACTAGTTCCAATTTTTACATAATTTACATGTCATCTATTAACTCTAAAACTAACTTTTTCACTTATCATAAGAAGATTCCACAAGCTGTGAACAGTTCTCAGAGGTTTCAGTTTTTGCATATTCATCCCTTAACTTGGCGAAATTATGAATTTGCCCCTAAAACCTCTAAACTCATTTTTTGAAGCGATTCGATTCCCCTTAATTAATCTTACTTAGAAACCCACTTATTAAAACTAAAAATCATAAAATAAACCTGTTAACAGCCATATCTCCATTTTGGAAATTTCAAAATTACCTCATATTTTGTCAAATATTTACGAAAACATCCCTTCTTATGCCTAGTTTTACTATCTTCATATTTCTCCCATTCAAGTTGCTACAAAACCTTTTAGAAATCTCTCAAAGGCACTCTAGACATATGAATAGCTTTTTACTACAAGCACAACAATCACCATACTTAACATACAACTATTGCAACTTACTCACACATAGAGTAAAATCTATAGTAAATAAACAACCAACCAATCAATCAATCAAGTTCAAGAGTACTAAGTAGATCATTCTACCTTAGTCCTTAGGTTTTTCACTTACCTTGAGTGAAATCTTCAACAAACAAAGCTTTTACTCACCTTGAAATCAAAATAATTATTAAAATTAACAAGTGTCATTCTTTAGAAAACGACAAAGCTTATTTAATAAAAATAAAAGGAAAATCTTTGAATTTACCTTGTAAGACACTAAATTGAAAAAAAAGGGTTTGGACCTTGTCTTTAAAGAGAGAGTGAAATAAAACTTGAACTTGAAGAAGTGAGGGAGATGGAGGTGCAAGTGAAAGAGGTAGGGAAAGAAGGCATGTATCTCTTGTCTTCCACACTTATTCTCTATATTTAAGAGTGGCTTGAAGTAATATTTATTAGCCTTGGTTAAAAGTAATAATGCCAATTAACTAAAGTTAAATGAAGACAAAAAAATATCTAGGGTTAAGATAATGTCATGCATGAGGTCATATAGATAAGTCCAAATGATTCATGTGGATAAATAAATGTGGTGGAGATGAAGACATTCGTCTAAGTTCTCATAATGACAAATGGCATGATTTAATAAAAAGATGGAGATACTATGTTAATTTGGACAAAGACTTTACATTGTAGTAATTAATTAAGGAAATCGGTATTTATTTGAAACATTCAGAAAATTATTTTGAAGCCGATGTTGACACCTAATTTTGGCAAATCTAGGGAAATAAAAAAAAATCGCATCAAAACAAATAAAAGGAAAAAATGGGAAAAAATAGGCGAAAATCGATTTGATTGATTATGCATGGAAGTTTGAAATTCTGATGAATATTCAGATTTTGATAAATGCAGAAGTAATAAAAAAATCAGATGAATAAATGGCAAGGTTTTAGATAAAATGGAAGGAATCAAGCAAAATCGAGTTGATTGCGAAATCGCGCTCTGATTTGCAGCCTTGATTTAATGCAACAGAAGATGAAAACTCGAAAGTTGCCATTAAGAGCGGCTGTTTGGAAATCACTATAAAAGAGAGACTTAATTTTCGTGACTGGGGGGATGAGTTCGGAGAGAAAAAAAAAATTCGAGAAAGAATTCGTGCAAAAAAAAAAGGAATTCGTGCAAGAGAAAAAAATTCGTGGGAGCTCGAAAAATTGAGAAAAAAAAAAATTCAGAAGCCTTCGTCCATCTTAGTCAAAAGAGAAAACTATTTCTCTTTTCTTTCTCTGACAAGAAAAGAAAAAGGAAAGAAAAAGTGAGAGAGAAGAGACGTGAGTGCAGAAAGAAGAGACAGAGAGAAGACGAGTGCAGCAGGCCGGCAGAGGAGAGAGAAAGAAAAGAAAAAAAAAGAAAAAGAAAAAAAAGAGCTGCTTCGTCTTCTCCAGGAGCTCTTCCGCCGCTGCTGCTCATCCCCACCGTGCCAGCACCCGACGCCGGAACCGCGAGTGCCCGCCACCACGCCTCCGTCCGAGCGCCAGTGCCACCTCTGCTGGACGCCGCGCCTCTGTGATCCGTCGATCGCCGCCACAGCAACCGCTTCCGTGCCACCGTCCTGGACACCGACAGCCGCGACCCACCTGCCGCTCGCCACAGCCCAGCACCCGGTGCCCTCGCCGTGTCCTCGCGCCACCTCCACCGCCTGCACCCGACGCCCCATACCGGCGACCCGCGACTGCCCGAGCGCCGCGACCCACCTGCCGCTCGTGACCTCAGCCCGGCGCCCGACACCTTCGCCGGTGGTTCGCCTCTGCTCAGCCCAGCAGCCCGGGCCTGTGCCACCCTCTGACCACACCTCCGCCAGACGACCGCGCCGCCGCGATCCCGCGCCCTCGCCGTTCAGCAATCCGCGCCTCCGCCCGTCCGCGGCACCTGCAGCACCTGCAGCACCTCCGAGCACCAGCATCGTCGCTGCCCAACGCCCGTGCTCCGGCCCCTTTTTTTTAAAAATAAAAAATAAAAAAAGTCAAGGTAGTTTATTTTTATTATTTTTTATTTTTTTTTCTTTGATCTTTTTTTTTTATCATGTTTAGTTGTAATTGCTTAAATTGAAACATTGGATGTTCGTTCAGTTTATGGATATTGTAGGCATTAACCGCAGGAGTTTTGTCCAAAATTGTTGTAATTATTAATTTAATCTGTAAGATGTCGGATCATTTTTTTATTATATTAATTTTTGGGCATTTAAATAGTATTTAAATTGTTAAATCATTATAATTATTAATTTGATCCGTAATATTTCAGATCAGATTTTTAATTACTTTGAACATTTTTTATATGTTGTGATGTTTAGGGTTAAGGTAATTGTTTAATTTAACCCGTGAGACAACGGATTATTTTTTCGATTATTTTAATCCTTTATTTGATGAATATCTTGATTGTTTAGATATAATTGATTGTCTTGGAAAAACACTAAAAAAAATCAAATAAAAAAAATCCAAAATTAAATCTTGCATCGGAGAGTGTTAGTTTAGTGAATTAGGATTGCATTTTTAGGGCTGCACTTTTAGGTGTTTTTTTTTTTTTTTTTTGGGAATAGATTAGAATTAATTCTTTTTATATAGATAGACTCTTAAATAATGTTTGCATATTTTAATAATCTCATTTTTCTAAAAAAATAGCTTTCTAAGATAGGATATGGTTTAAGTCAAATTAATCCCTAAAATAAATTAGAAAATTATTCATTTTTAAATAGTTTAATTAGGGTTTTTATTAATTCTGAATTTCAATAAAAAATACAAAAATATTCAGTGCATGTTAATTAGTTTGCATAACATGTTCATTTAATTAGAATTTGTTTATTAGTAAAAATTAGGTCATGTAGTTAAAATGCATGTTTTATAAAAAAATCCTAATTTCAAGAAAACCTAAAAAATTTCTTGCTTTGTGTGTTTATTTCTTTTGATGCAATTTATTTTATTTATTGAATGTTTAATAGTGGATGAGCATCCGTGTGGTCACCATATTTGCATGATAGTAATTTAGATTAAAATACATCCAAGCTGCCTGTAAAAACATTTTTGAAAATAAAAAGAATGGTACCGAAAGGGCATTAGAGAAATCTAGTGTAACCAAGTTTCCGTACCCATAGTCTCTGGTTCGTAGGAGTGAAATAATTCTCCAATTATTTTACTTAGGTGTTTAATCGACCTACCGTAAACTGATTAGTGACAACTCCTAGCTAATAATCCATTTGCATGCTAAATATTTGAACTTAAGTTGCGAATTGGTATGGGCTTAGGAGAGCCCGAGCTAAGTTTAAAGACTTAATAGTCCATTAGCCTAAACCTAGGTGGTGCATCCAAAATTTAGGTCGCGATAGCCACTACGATTATTAACAAAATATATAAAAAAATAAGGAAACCTTAACTTAGTAAAAATTAAATTTTTGAAAATGATTTGATATGTATTTAAGAGTGTATCGATCCCGATAGTTACTATACTAATTATATATCCTGAATATCATGAATTAAAAAAAAAAAAAAAAAAAAAATTCAAATGTCACACTATAGCAGCTTCAAATAAGGGTATGACCTCGCTGGCCGGCTAAATATTCCAATTGTCAAGGTATTTTCATTTTAAAACAAT
The DNA here is from genome assembly GCA_014182365.1 of Eucalyptus tenuipes. Taxonomy (NCBI): domain Eukaryota; kingdom Viridiplantae; phylum Streptophyta; class Magnoliopsida; order Myrtales; family Myrtaceae; genus Eucalyptus; species Eucalyptus tenuipes. The sequence goes on along the minus strand of CM024547.1, from coordinate 8,365,242 downwards.
TAAAATTTTAATGATTTTTCTTTTTTCTCTCTTTTTCTTTTTCCAAATCTCGAGAAGCGCCGACAAGGGTTCGATTGCCGACTGTTGGGTGAGGGCCACCACCCTCACCAAATCTAGGTAAAGGTCGCCTCAACCTAGGCCCTCGCCAGTTGTGAGCAACCCTCACTTGTGGCTTTTAAGGGCAGCCTTGCCAACTGCTGCTAAAACGACCCTTGCATATATCTGTCTAGAGGGCCTCAGCTATGGCTCGTGAAAGCGACTCTCATCCAACCCTCTTGGGGCATTACGATGGTCGCCCATCGCTTGAGACCAGCCACCAACGAAGAATAAACGGAAAAGCAAAAGAAAAAGGAGAAAAAGAAGAAGAAAAGATTCAAAAAAAGGTGAAGGGTGAAAAGGTTCTTGACTAATTGGAAAGTTAAGTCATTTTTTGAAACTAATATAGCTACTTATAAAATTCATTTGAAGTCTTTTTTTCATACTCTTATTTAAAATAAGATTCACTTTATATTTTTATCTAAGCAAATGAAAACATTTTAAACCCTTACTTGAAATTTTCCCCATAATCTCGCGTTACGGCATAACTCATAAAAATAGTTTAATTCAGTGCATTTTGTCAAAAAAAAAAAAATCAAATCAAACCAAATTGCCAAATTTTAGTCGGCTTCAATTTACAAACCGAAATTTTTGAAATTACATCTCGAGGACTGAGCTGACAATCAGTTGATTTGGCGGTTTGAATCGAATTATGCTCGTTCCTCATTAATTAGAAAAAAAAAGTTGGACTAGAGGATAAAGAAAAAAAAAAACAAAACCCTAGAAAAATCTCAGCTTGAAATGAGCTCGACAAGCGCGCCTGGGGGTGAAGGTCTGGACTTTGCAACTCTGGAAACTTGAGACGTAAAGTTCACGAGTCCCGTCTGCGCTTTGACCCTTCCGCGTTCCCATTTTTCGCTTGCAGAAACTGAGTAAGGCATTCTCTTCCTCACTTCACTCTCACCTCTCTCTCTCTCTCTCTCTCTCTCTCTCGCTGTTTCGTGATTTGTGGTTGGTCGACGGAGGCTGTCGCTATCGGTGTGCGTGCTCGATTTTCTATCTGCTCGGGTCGTGCTCCCCGTTCTGCAAATTGGAGCTTCAATTTCGAAAATTTGATCCGGAAATGGAGTTTTAGGGCTGAAAGTTGGAATTTTTGCGTCGAGGAGTGAAAACCCAAAGAGCTAAATCTTTTTCTCGTGTTCTTTTCGCTAGAGGGTCGATAATGCTGGAGAGACCCTGTTGCTTCAAATGGTTTCATAATTTTTTTATTATCTGGAAAGTATTAATTTTCTCATCGGCATGGGTTGTCGGAGTTGTGGGGAGTTTCATACACGGGAACATGGCTCACATGAAAAAAGATTGTAAATTTTGGCATGGGATTGAAGGGGAATGGTTACTGGGGTTCTAGCTTGTTGAATAATGATGCATTGTGCTCTGAGTATGCTGGGAAATCTTAGTGCTTTTTTAGAGAGTTCGGTCCCCCTTCATATGGTTGAAATGTCAACTCAGATTACATTGGTGTTTGGCTGTTATCGATTGTATCAGGGCTGAGTTGATCGCCCGAATTTTCAATCGGTTGTTACTTGAAATCTCACTGCACCACTTGAATTTGTCATGCTTCAAATTCTTCAGCTAAAGCTAATGTTGATTCATTAGGTATTCAATGTGTTCGATCTTTATCTTTCTGAACTTTGGAACTTAAAATGTGTTGACACCTAAATTTTGGCAACCCGATTAGTTGTTTATTGCATTAAAAATTAGGGATTAATTTTTAACCTTTAAACAAAAATAACATATAGTTTTAGAAGCATTCATTATTTAGTTTATATTATTTTTATCGCATTTACATTGGATTGATGACAAATGAGCTTTAATTTTATAAGTTGGGAGATATATATATTTCGGAAAGGATTTGTTCTATTCTTCCAATATTCGATGATATGAGGGGAGATTTTTCAGGGATATATTTCTTGGCAGAAAGGAAGGTTTCGGATGAAATATTGGAAAAAAAATAAAAGAGAATATTGCACATAAGTGCATATATCTCGACGATATATTCATGAGGCCATGGGCGAGCAAAATCAATTTTCATGCATATTGAGAGAGGAAGTTTGAATCTGATATGAGTAGATGGGAAAAGTTGAAAAGGGAAATGAAATATTCAAAAAAAAAAAAAAAAAATGATGCAAGCCAAGGTTAGGCTTTCTCAAACAGTAGGATCGGGAGAGTGACTCGCACTCGGGAAACAGGACGAACACAAGTTTCAGCACTGGGCAAGCTCAGGAGAATAGTCGTATCTTTGTTGATACAGATTGGTTCGACCTGATTCCAAAGCCAAATGAACAAAGACTTCTGGATCTACAATTTCTCTGTTCTGGGTTTTCTGAAATAAGCATTGTAGGATGGTCGAATTTGGGTTGGAAGTGGGTAAAAATAACGAACAGAACAGTTGTCGATTCAACCGAGAAGCCGTATCGATATCTTGAGTCCATCCTGGAAGCTTGAAAGAAGACACCTTGGGAGCCATGAAGACGTTATGCTTTTACTAGTTTCTAGTTTTTATGCTCTTTACTATTTTTCTAGTTTCTATGCTCTCCCTTATAAAACCCTTATTCAATAACTCCATAACTTGTCGATGCAATTCCTCATATTCGGTCGGACTCATTTGGTAATGAGCGAGAGTCGGCAAAGAGGCTTCGGGCATCAAGTCGATTTGATGCTGAATATCTCTCATAGGAGGGAGACCATTGGGTAAGTCCATCGGGAAGACATCTTTGAACTCTTCCAAAAGAGGTTGAACTCGATGAGGTACGACAGAGGCAACTTCATTCTTCTCACCTGTTTTATTAAGCAAACTATACAAAATACGAACTGTGACATCCCGATTTTCCAATTCTATTTTCAGTAAATTGAGATGAGCATTTCATCTTTGTATATATAATTATTTTCCTTGAATCGGCCACTCATGTGAAAACTAGCCTATCAGGTGAAGCCGGTAAGAAATTCTAATGCATCAGACTCGAGAATTTGACTAGGAAGCGACCTTTCGACCAAGCTAATCTGCAAGGGTCATTACGGCACAATTAAAAATCGATTAGAGACCGAAGATAGGTCAACTTGACAGAGGCATGTGATCAAGTATGGGTGATTCCACCAGATCGCACAATTCTTATCGGTCGACACTGGACCGGCTTTTCTGTCATTTTGGTACCCCGTGTCCGTATTTGAAACCTTGATATTACCACGACAACCGCGAGTCGCCAATGTGTCAAAGATGTACATTGTGGCTTGATCAACCACAGGTCAAATGCATGAAAATTTCTAAAAGCTACCCGGTAGATTAGGACGCACTAATATCGTGCCAGAGTGAAATTAATCGTGAATTGAGATCGAATTCATAAATTGGAAGTTCGGGTGTGTCACAAATCATTTTAGAAACATTGACTCATCTTCGGAAGATTTTTCATGCAAGCCGAGTTTTTCAGCAAAATAATCAAAGTGTAATTAATTTGGTTTGGAAATTGATAGGCCCGCTTTTGGTTGTATTTTTGAGATCAAGATGGTTCTATAGTCAAGTAAATATGTGAATTGAAGTGTGGTGACATTGGATTAATTTTATGGACTTTAATTGGACTCAATTGGAAGAGAATTGAATGGAATTGAAGAAATTTAATGTACAAGATTTCATGCCACGGCGGAAAATGAAATTGCACCCATTGGAATAAGGTTGTGGGAGATTAAGATAGTGGGGTGTGACATCATCAAGTGATGTCATGGTGGGGCTTGTGTGGCTAGGATCTTGACAAGTGGAGGGTGGATATTGGCTCTTGGAAAGGTGGGCTATCAACATAATCTTCTTCCTTGAATTGTGGCTTTGTCTTGGAACTTGGGGGAGGAGGAGAGAGAGTGTACCGGACGGAACCAGCAGCCTCGACCACCCCCCCTTCGCCGCTCGCTCGGCCGCCCGTCGCCGTGCCATCGTCTGCGCGCGTCGCCCCGTGCCCGCACGCCAGCTCGCCGGTGCCGCCTCTCCCTTCGTCCGTCGTCCAGCAGCCCCGTTAGACGCCCCCCTTCGTCCGCCCTACCGACCATTGCCAAGCCGCCCTCGCCGTCACCGTCGCCGTCATCGCTCACCCGCAAGTGCGCGCTGCTCGCTCGCCCGCTCATTTGCTCCGCCCCCTCCCATTGCCGTTCTATTCGTTGTCCAGCATCGTTGTCTAATAGTCCAGCCGCTTGCTCGTTGCAGCCAGGGTCGTCGGAAGACTCGCCGGAGCTGTTGGCTCGACTACCTGAGCTGCTGCCGTCCCCCTCTGCCGGTTCCGCTCGCAACCAGCCACCAGCGCACCCTCCTCCGGCCAAGGACAGCCACCGAAGTTCTAGCTAGATCTAGATCTTTAAGGCCCATTTTAGGGCTCTTCCGGTCCTCTTTTGGTGCCACCCCGAGGAGGTTTTTTCGACCACCTCGCCGTTGTCTTCGTCGGGGACTCGTCGGAAAGCGATTCCGGTGAGTTTAGCTCACTAAACCTTGATTATCGAGTTAATTATGCTTAGGGTGTTCTTAGTTTAAGCTAAGTAAGCTTAGGTGGTTAGTTTAGTTTATTTAATTGTGAATTAGATTAAGAGGTTGGTTTAATTTAAAGTATGTTTAGTTAAGGTTAAATTGAGGTTTATATTAGTATAATGGTGATTTGACATAAATGAATTACTTTTGGATTAAATAAATATTTCAAAATTGTTTAATAATTTAATAATATTTTATCATTCGAAATCATTAAAATATTATTATTTAATTAATTTCGAAATAAAATTAATTATTTAATAAATTTCGAAAATTATTTCGGGATCTTATTTTCTTAGAATTTTGCGCTGATTGCTGCCGTGCATTCAAATTATTGATTTGATGGTTGGATTTTGCAAATTGAATGTTGATTGTGAAAAATATGGATTTATTCAGAAAAATCCCGGGTGTTGGGTTTGGCACCGAAATTGGATTTTTAAGGATTACTATTGTAATGGGAGCATTTGAGTGAAATGCAAAGTATCCGAGGGTCAATATTGAATTGTCGTGTGCTGGTTGAAAGACTCGGTCGCAGTAATGGCTAGGCCAACTGGACCTATATTCCTTTAGAAACGCCATCAACATAGTGACGAGGCTCGGGTCGCAGTAGAGGCTAGGCCAACTGGACCTATGCTCCTTCGGGAACGCCGTCGACGTAGTGACGAAGCTGCGCTCCAAGGTGGGGAGGCGATGCCTGGCATTAATGTCAGTAGATAGCCGAACTGCGAGTAGGCTATGCCCTTGTGTGGCAGTGAATGACAATTGGAACGCATGTTGGGTGTTGATTGATGAGCCGGATTATGGGATGGAATTGTGTGGCATGGTATGGGACGTGTCATGACGGTTCGGTCTTATAATCAGGACTCTTGTGGTTGTTGTTATTATGAAAGTGATTGCGTTCCGGTTGTTTAAAATCCTTATTACTGCATGTGATTGAGTGATACGAATTGTGCTAACCTGCATGGAAGAAACTGAGGCAAAGGTAAGTCTCATTGTTTGTGATGGTGTGGCTAGGCCATCCTTGGGCGTATTTTCTTTCTAATAGGGGTTTAGGGGGTTGAACTTACTGAGACAATGTTTCACCCCGTTGTGGGCTTACATTTTCAGGTCCCTAGTGGACGGAGCGGCCAGTTCGTTACAGTTGGCCTTGTGGAGTTGCAGAGGTGAAGTCTGTTGGATTGGAGTTCGTGTCCGACTTGTAGGTCGTAGGACAGTTTCTTTTTAAGAGCCGGTCTTTTGTAGAATTTTGGCTGTAGACCTCTGTTTGTAAACTCCGTGGGTTTATGAAAGTGTATTGTGGTGAAATTGCTTCCTGCTTTTCTATCCCGTATTTTATTGTCAGGGGTTTTATAACACGCTTCCACATGTGCATTAAAAAACTGATTGGGTCGGCGACTTAACCTGGGAACGTCGCATTTGAATGACCATGATGGGATGTTGGTGCGCCCGAGGTTCGAGGCGTGACATGAACTCCTTTCAAAGTATCCTTCATATCCTTCGTTGTAAACAATGTAGGGGAGAATGAATTCTCATTTACAGAAGTTTTCAAAGGTTCCCCACTAGGTGCCAATGTAATCTTCTTGCCTCCAAATTCAAAAGAATATGTATTCGATAACCATCATGCGTAGTCCTACTATCGAATTGCCATGGTCGACCAAGAATAATGTGACTAGCATCCATCAGCAAAACATCACACCATATCTTGTCATTATAAACAGAACCAATGGACAGATTAACAAGGCATCGTTTTGAAACAGTTACCTCAGCGCCTTTCTTCAAGCACGACATTTTATAAGGCGTAGGGCGCGTTTTTAATTCCAACTTCAGCTTGTTTGCCACTACTTCATAAATTATATTCTCACAACAACCATAGTCAATAATTGATTGACACACCTTTCCCATGATTGTGCAAGCAAAATGAAAAATATTGGTACGCAGCCACCTATTTCCAGTGTCATCTCGAGGAGTAAAAAAAATTTTCCTCACCATAAGAAGTTCGCCAGTGTCGGCATGCACTATTTGTTCATCATCTGCAGCTTCTTCATCGTTGTTCAACTCCTCTTCAAGTGGATCCTCAGCATTCTCATCAGAATCATTATCCACCAAGAAGGCTTTACTAGCTGGTCGATTCTTATTGATTCAACAATTGCTAGCGCGATGACCCAACTCCCTACAAGAATAGCAACGTATTTCGGACATAGTAGGTTGCTTCGAAACATGGGGCTGAGTAGAAGGCTATTGCGTTGTAGCCTCAGCAACTTTAGCAGTGCTAGTGGTACTCTTAGTGGCCCGACTTGTCATGGTAGTTGATTGCTGTCTCTGAGAACGAGAGCGCTCCATTTTGAGTGCCCGTGGGTGTGCATCTCCTAAGTCCCAAATGTCGAGGACTTCCAAGGCGTCTTGAATGTAAAATTGAAGACCGTTCAAGTATTTGTCCACAAGCACCTCCATCGGGTCCTGGATATTGTTACGAATCACCAACTCATTGAATTCATTGGTGTATCGGTCCACCATTCATGTTCCTTGTTTTAGATTTTGGTACCGTTGGTAGAGCTCTCTCTTATATCCTTTGGGAAGAAAATATTTTCGAATCTTGCCCTCCATCTTTCTCCACAAAGTGATTGGTGCTTTGCCAACGGCTTGGCGAGTTTGTTTTTCACGTCTCCACCAAGCAATCGCCTTGCCTCGGAATCGCATAGCAATGATCCCAACTCGACAATTCTCCGAAACGTTTCGATGCTCAAACACCTCACTCACAAGTGTCAGCCAATCAACAATTTCATCAGGAGACTCAGTGCCTGTAAATTCTGGAACATCTTTCTTGACTTCCTTTTCCTAATCTGGCTCACGAGTATGTTGTAAACGATCTCGAACATGCCTCCGACCGTGAATAGATTGAACACTCTCCGAAGAAGAAGAGTCACCATGGGAATCTTCAGTCTTGGAACGGGGTGGAGAATTATTTGCTTCAGCCCTCAAACGACGAACTTCTCGCGTCAATTCGTCAATTTGTTGTTGCATATGTTGCTGCAAATTCTCAGCGAGTGTGTGCACTTCATCGAGCGGAATAGTTATGCCGCCACGACGTCTAGCTTGTCTTGAGGCATTGTCCTCTCCTCCAAGCTCTGATACCATATGATGCAAGCCAAGGTTAGGCTTTCTCAAACAGTAGGATCAGGAGAGTGACTCACACACGGGAAACAGGATGAACACAAATTTCAGCACTGCGCAAGCTCAGGAGAACAGTCGTATCTTTGTTGATACAGATCGGTTCGACCTGATTCCAAAGCCAATGAACAAAGACTTCTAGATCTACAATTTCTCTGTTTTGGGTTTTCTGAAATAAGCACTGTAGGATGGTCGAATTTGGGTTGGAAGTGGGTAAAATTAACGAACAAAACAGGAAAAGATAGAAACTTCGTTGGTTGCTCTTCTAGGCCTCCAAGGAAGTTGAGAGGGCACCGATTCTTCTAGATCGATGATTGCAACTCTTCAAGGATGCAAATTTCAAAAAGTTCCGACTCTTCAAGGACGGAGTGAAAACTCTTCTAGGTTTTCAAGGGTATGAACTTTGCAAGGTTCACGATACTTGCTTGAAAGCAAAGTTTTTATTCATCAAAAGTCGTCTATCTTGTACCAGGAATTGGATTACTTATATCGTCAAGGAAACAAAGACAGAGTATTGAAACTAGGAAAACATTGAATCTAGAAAGTCAAAACCGAGAAACATGAAAACATTAAAGAACTCTGAAACTAGAAAAATAGTAAAGAGCATAGAAACTAGAAACTAGTAAAAGCATAACATCTTCATGGCTCCCAAGGTGTCTTCTTTCAAGCTTTCGGGATGGACTCAGGATATCGATACGGCTTCTTGGTTGAATCAACAACTTCATCGAACTTCATCGACAATTGACAACTTCATCGATAAGAGGTTTCGTCAAGCTTGAATGCGGGCCGATTTTCTTGGTCGAGAGAGCTGGTCTTCAATGCGGGCTGCATTAAAAAAAAAAAAAACAACCATTCTTGGCCTATAAAAGAGGGCTCAATACGGACAGAAGAGGGGGGCCACAATTTCGTGAAAAGGAGATGATCATGAGAGGACCTGTTGCGAAGGAGAGCCCCCGCTCAAGCTTCATCATCACCCGCTGCCAATGTGCCTCGCCAAGCTTCTAACAGCGACGTCAGCCCAAGCTCTTCCTTCGCTCAAAATCCCGACGCCGTCCCCATCCAGACGTGAAGCCGCTGCTCCTCTCCACCCAACGCAGAACCTCTATCCTCTTGTGTCCATTAACGTCCTGTCCATGCCGTTTGTCACCTCGGCTTGCCCCAGTGAAGAAGTTCCAGCGGACGCCCAAATTAGCTCATGTAGCTTCCGAACACGAGGCCACACAATCTTCCCCGCACAATCGATATACACTGCCTCATCGAGAAGAGCGCAATAGAGAGAAAGGGGAGTCACGGCCGCAACACAGAGAACACACGTTCTCCGCAAAAGAGGAGAGACGGCTACAAGACAAAAATAGTCAACAAAGAGAGGGCCGGCAATTCAGAATCCCATAGCACGGTAGAGAGGCCGCACCATTGGGACGCTCCTCTTGCCACTCTCCCTCTGGCCGAGACGTCTTCCGCTGCTGCAGGACAACACCGCTGCTCTGGTTTTGCTGTGCTGACGACGAAGTTGCTGTCCCCTACCGTGACGACACTGCTGCTTTTCCAGAGAAGCCCGCACAGCCACGACGACCTTGCTGCCCGACATCAATCGTTGCCGTTCCGTAGACGACGATAAAACTTTTTTCTCTGTTTTTCCAGGTCTCCCATGATCTTGTGTTACTGATGGAAGTCTATGCTTTGATACGATCTTGTGTTGCACAATAATAATGATCTCTCTCTCTCTCTCTCTCTCTCTCTGGGATTAAAGAAGAATCCTGGATGTAGCTGGTTTGAGTCAAAGAAAGGGGAGATACACGAGTTCTTTGCAGGTGATACAAAGCACCCGAGGTCAAGCGAGATAAATAAAGTGTTAGAGGATCTTCTGGAGAGATTAAAGGGACATGGTTATCAACAGATCCTGAGTTCAGTGGCTTATGATGTAAGTGAGGACGACAAGAAGCGAATATTGATGGCTCATAGTGAAAAGCTGGCTCTGCCATTTGGGCTGCTGGATTCTAGCGCAAATTGCCCTATCAGGATCATGAAGAACCTCAGGATATGTGAAGACTGTCACTCTTCCATGTGTGGCATATCTCACATTATTGGGAGGGAGATTATTGTGAGAGATAACATGAGATTCCACCATTTTAACGGTGGGACTTGTTCTTGCGGTAATTTCTGGTGACCGGATCAAGCACGGACCTCGCTGGAATTCTTTGTCGCGACAGTAGTTGTACGTTATTATTCTTATTTATAAATGGGCTCCTGGATTTTCTTCTTGTGATTTTACTAATACAATCACGCTATTGTTAGATTCTTTTCCTTAGAGGGCTCAAGAGAGATCGCTTTGATGAAGTGCTTTCTCGGGCCGGTTCAGTTCTCTTCTCCCACATACTTGTATTCCATTTTCAATCATCTAAACTAAAGATGCAGTCTCTCGAACTTTTGAGGTGATGGCGCAAGTTCGTAAAGCATAAATGCTGAGAAAGTCTTGATGCTATTCCCACATCTCAAAATTTGAGTCCGACAAGGTTGAGGTTCTTTTAGGCCTTCCCTTTTGCCTTTCCTTGCCCTTTTGGATAGCAGTATGGTAATATACGCGGTCTGGCGGTATTTTAGGTTAACTTCGTGGCACCTTATCAGCTACGGATCCAATCAACATTGCGCCCATCATGGTTAAACGAAGGAATTCGAAACAAGTTACTTTCTCTGGGATTAATCTCAAAAAATTTGTGCAGAACAGAAACCGAACCCGTGACGAGCTAGACACTGATTTAGGTTGACCTCAGTGGCGGCGAATGCCCTGTTCAAAGGCCAAAAAGTCCGTGGCAATGGAGCAAAGCTGATTTGCAGAGTCCTTTTTGGTGGTCTCTCTCACTCTCCCTCCACTATTTAGAAAGACTCCAAATCTCTTCCATTGGCTAAGTGGAGGAACCTCATATCCTCGTATTGCATCAGAACACATCAGCACGAGCGTAAGATTCTTCTCGTCCACATTTTCTGGATAAAATTAAGGTGCCCTTTTCCGACCAAATCATAGGTTTTGTCGAGCGGCTGAAAGTGAAAGCCATCTTGTCCTGAGTGGCGATTAACTTATAGTATTCAGATCATGCACTAATCAGATATTGCCTTGAGAGGCTCTTGGTAGATTATTGGGGGAATCCAGCCTACCAAGGTCAAAAAGAATGAAAGGTTATAGCTCCACTCCACCTCAAATCCATGGCGAGCAAAATGGTGCAATGCCCTGAAATCACATCGAAAGTGATTACTGACACAACAATGTTTTTAGCAAGCTGCATAGTTCATTCCAATTTGGAACCTATGCCCGACATAAGAAATAATTGAATACGGAGAAACACTTGTGTGGACCGGTACTAGGGATGACGTTAGATCCACGCACGACTGGTCATGATCACGATTGATTCAGTTTACTGTACAACGGATATATAAGGAAGTATTTTACTTGAATTTGAAGCAACCGTATACTCTGCTTATCGAGTTGAAATGAAAATGCTAGTTTGGGCAAACATCATAATTTGTGAGTATGGCCAGTAGTAAAGACCATTTCCAGTAGTAAAGACCATGTCCATCATATCAGACCCACAACATTGGGACTTCTGATGCCTCGCATGCTTGGTCAATGCCTACAAAGTTTAATTTGTCCAACTACCTGTATCACTTTCATATTTGACTGATTAAAGTCTGCCATACTAATTGCGTAGATGAGTGTAGGTTGTGTTTAGCTACCTGCATTTGACGGAGATTTTGTGAACGAAACATCCCTTATACAACTAACTAATGAGGACACCTTTACACTTTTTAATACGCCATCTCTTCTTGTATTATAGTATCATTAAATTAGAGAGTAAGTTATTTCGAATTCAGCATACCATGACTCATGGTATAGAATTGTATTGTATGTTACATTACGTCGCTATTATATAGCGCTACATTGTGAGCATTGCATGTATAAGCCATTTTTTTTTTTTTCTGAGAGAGAGAGAGGTAGGTTTCGAATACTGAATATAAGTTGAAGACTAGTGAGGAAAACATCATCGTTCCCACATGTAATATTCTCATAACTTAGGAACTATAAGAGAGTGAAAAACATAGGACTCTTGAACCTTCTGGTGCTAGGGCAACGCTAGTCACCTCTCTTATCACCATATTCATTATTATTCCCTATCTCACATTATTCTTGTTCTCAAACACCTTGTACCACGTAGCACTTTGGCTAGGTTTATAGAAATAACCCTCTCTCGCATGGTTTGGTTTCTATGGCTAGCGAAGGGCGGAAGGGCTGGCAATGTGATGCTGCGGGTCGGGTCCTCCTGGCCCTGGCCTTGTCAGGTCCGCATCCATGGTCGAAGCCCACTCAACAGAGCTCCGCTTGGCTCCGTCGCGGTTGCCGAGTTGACGCAAAAGAAGACGGCCAGCATTCCTCTTATCCACGAGAGCACGTCCCTGTGCATTCGTGACGAGAAACACAAAAAGAACTGCGACGAGTAAAACCCGCCTCGCATTCGAAAAACCAGCCATGTTCGAATGTGGAAAGATGCGAACGTGGGTACAGTAGGAGCTTGAGCTACTATGCAAGTCCAAGGCAAAGGATTCTTCTTCTTTGTGTGCTTGACCTGAGCATTGGATCGCTCTATTTATAGACGGACGATGAGAGAAAATGGTGGATGAGTAGAGACAAACTTGAGTCACACTGAGTCACACTAGCATTTCGATTTTGTCCTCGATACCACATGGTCCTGGCATTAATTGTCCCCCTCTGAGATATGTAATGCTGCTTATTGTGGGTGTCCCATCGCCATAGGGCCGTACCAATTTAAAAACTTGGTCATTTTGGATCTTCACATATTGTTGTCGCTCCTTCCTTTTTCTTGGATGAGCCTCCACGCCCACCCAAAAGTCAAAGAATAAAAAAGGGTACTTAAATCCAAAAAACCCGGTCATCATTGCCTTAATGCCACTGTTTTTTTGGACGGTGACTGTAAACAAATAGCGAATCTTTCATTTTCTTTCAATAAAGAATTTCGGATAGGCACAAAGATTGTTCAAGCCACGTCCCTTCTCTACGAGATTTATCCGATGATCATTATGTGTAAGTTTTGTATTAGATCTTCTAACATGGTATCAAAGTCAGATTCTCTATCTTAATTTATTCTGCATGTACAGCCCCTTTCTTATTCGCTTGTCTAATGTCCAATCCAATGTTGAAGCCAGCTAGCCCCTTGTATTGGTTGCCTCTCTATCCTTTCTCTAAAGTGGTGGTAATCTTTCAAGCCTTGTATTGGTTGCCTAGCTATCCTTTCTCTAAAGTGTTGGTAATCTTTCAAGCCTTGTAAGAAAAGACACCGACTATATAGATAGGATAAGACACCATTATAAAATAATTTTCAAAAAGTAACCTTTCGCACCACTTATTTAACCTAACTAAACAAGCATAGGGTTGGGCTTGAAAACAAGAAGCAAATGATTGAGAAGGCTTTTCCCAACCTAAGTTAGGTTTGAAAACCTTTCCCTATATGTCAAGCTGAGATTAGAAGCCGACTGAAAAATGGACGCGCTCTACTAGCACGGCTCGCTTTGTTTTTATCGCGGAGCTCACTACTTTTCATTTTTTTAGGAGTAGATGCGTGTGGAGGAAATCAATCCAGCCACAGGTTTTTCTACGGCTACCTTATTACAACTTCATCCTTATCAAAGACCCCACGGCGATCGATTTTGGGTTGGACTTTTTAACAAATATAACATATGAATTTAGGATATATAATTGCCTAGTATAGTCCCTGTGGTCCACTTTTGAGTCTTGGCCATATGATCAGCCACATACACATTCACAGGACCATTCTCCCACTTTCCCTCACTAAAGAGTCTCTCCATGCCCTAGGAGAGTCCAAAGTGGAGTTGCCATGATCGGTATCGGATCAAATCATCCGCATTTGGGAATAGTTTTAGGTCAGTTATGCAGTACTCGTGGCAGTAGGGGAGATCGGAGTTAAGATCATAGAGGGTACAGGCCTCTCGGTGCTCGTGTAGTGTCCTCGACAACACTCAAGAAAACTCTTTTCATCACTTGGAATCTCTTCATGTCTCTCCCTCTAACCCTTCCCTTTTCTAGCTTGGCCGCGATCCAACGCCGTGACATGTCAAGTTTTTGTCAGATGAGCAATTTGAAGATGTATGCAATGACAGGTTATAAGGATGAAAATGGAGATGACAACCCCAAGTCCTCGACACGTTGCCCCATCCTCGTATCGTGTCTTTGTAGAGAAGATAAGATGGGGCAGCAGGAGATCTCATTCCCATTCGCACACCTTCCCTACGGTGACAATCCACGTGGAGTAGCGTCCATGGCTTGGGCGACCTCGAATGAGCACGGCTTTCAAGCGAGTCCTTCTCGACAGGATCTCTTTTGGCCAATCTCTAATCAATCGCATGAAAGCAGATCAAGTAGAGTAGGGATGAGCACGGTTCAGTTTGGTCTGATTTGGATGGAAAAATTGAGCTAAACTACAATAATATGGTTCGGAAAATTTTAAAACCAAACTTAACTATATAAGGGTCTGAAATTAGATCAAATTGAATAGAGCTCATCATTTTTTATTCGACTTCTCTTATCTGATGAAGTTAAATTTCATATAATATTTAACTTTTAATGAGCTTGAATTGGTTAAAGGCTCAAGCTATCATCTAAAGATAGAATAGCTTATAATGTAACAATTATCGCTGCAACACCAACTTATGCATAGTTTGGAGGGAAATTCCAAACAAGAGCATGAAATGTCTTCATTTTTTCAAATAAATGGATGAAGTGAACATTGTGTCAAATAATGACCTAAAAAGACTAGGCTGGTCTCAAATAAGGGCTTGAAGTAGTTATATGTAACTCTCCAGAACATCACGCACGACATGTGTACTTTCTGATTTTTTTTTTAAAGCAAGCGGAAGCACCACAAATATGTTACCATACAACATACAAGAAAATTATCACACAAATTAAATATTATACATAATAATTAATTATGTTAACTTCATATTTACAACCCATAATAATATTCCAAACAACACACAAAATACCAAAAGACCTCAGAAAGGTTAGGATCGCCTAACTTCAACATTATCCTCTTATACCCAAAAGCCTGCCTGTACAACACCAAAGCTAAAATCGAATGATCAATGTGTCACGCCCCGAACCCCGAGCACGCGCACATTCTATTGCGGTCGATCAAATATGCGACATCTCAGGATACGTCGCCGACCCATTCATTTTATTACGCATGCGGAAGCGAAACAAATCCCTGACAACATTGAACTTGGGATAGAAAAGCAGGCAATCAATCACAATACCAAACACTCCTTTATAAACACAGTGGTTTAAATAAGACACTGGACTGTCTACAAAATAGACCAGCTCGACAAAAGGGGAACTATCCTAAGACCAACTAACTGGACACGTTCACCGATCCTTCGGTCTCCACCTTTCTAGACTCCATGGCTTCAGGTCCTCCACGACCGCCATCAAGGGACCTGTAATTTTTGGCCCACAACGGGGTGAGACATTGTCTCAGCAAGTTCAACCCCCTAAATCCCCATTAGAAAGAAAATACGCCCAAGGTGGCCTAGCCACACCACATAGAAGACTTACCTCGCCTCAGTTCCTTCCTGCAGGTTAGCACAATTAAAATCACTTAATCATGTTCATATCACTCAATCACAGATATTAATAAGAACTTAAACTACTGGAACACCAACAATATCATTTCGAACGACCATAGGAGTCCGGATTATAAGACAAAACCGTTATGACACGTCCCATACCATGTCACACGATTCCATCCCATAACCCGACACGTCAATAACACTCAGCATGCGTTCCAATTGTTATTCACTGCCACACATGGGCATACACTACTCGTAATTCGGCTATCTACTGGCATTTAGCCAGGCATCGCCTCTCCACTTTGGAGCGCGGCTTCGTCACTACGTCGACGGCGTTCCCGAAGGAGTATAGGCCTAGAATCAACTGCGACCCAAGTCTGTTAATGTGGGGCCTCCTATATAGGGGTATCCCAAAAAGGGTACGTCTAGCTCAGTAGCCCAAGATGGGTTCATATTAACCAACACACGACAATTCAAGGTCGGCCCAGGATACCATGCATTTCACTCAATGCTCCAATTTAAAATAGTAATCCCGGCCTCTTTTCTTCATATTAAAAATATTCCAGAAATTATTCACGTGTGTGGAGGCACGTTAATTTCGAACTAGAAAATCAATATCTCACTTTTTCAAACCCCACAATTTAATATAATTCTTAAAATCCAATTTCGGTATCAAAACCCGACACTTGGGATTTTATAAATAAAATCCCTATTTTTCACAATCAACAATCAATTTGCATTAACCATTCATCAAATTCAAAATCTGAATACATAGCAGCGATCATCGCAAAATTATGAGAAATTAAGGTCCCGAAATAATTTTTGGAATTTATTAAATAATTAAATTTATTCCAAAAATTAATTAAATAATAATTTAATAATTTCGAATAATAATATATTATTAAATTATTTAAAAATTTCGAAATATTTATTTAAATAAAAAATAAACCAATAATGTCAAATCAAGGCTTATTCTAATATAAACCTACTTAGCCTTAATTAAACCCACTTTAAATTAATCATACTCTTAATCTAATTTACACTTAAATAAATTAAACTAACCACCTAACAATACTTAATATACTAAACCTCCATAAGCATAATTAACCCTCTAATCGAGGTTTAGTGAGCTAAACTCACCAGAATCACTTTCCGATGAGTCTCCGGCGAAGAGGACAGCGAGACTGACGACAAATCTCCTCGGGGCGACACCAAAGGAGGACCGGAAGGCGCCTAAAACGGGCCTTGAAGGTTCGGTGGAGAGCTGGTTCACGGCTGCTATCCTGGGCCGAACGGAGGGTGCTCGGCGGCCGGTTGGGCGGAGGAGGACCGGCGGAAGGTAGTAGTGGCTCGGGGCAGTGTCCGGCGGAGGCTCTGGCGGCCAGGCGAGATCTCCGGCGACGGCTGGCAGCTCGGGACGATGGACGATGGCTGCTGGTGCACGGACGAAGCAAGGACGAGAGGGCGGGCAGCTCGCGCTCGGGATGGTGTGCGCGCGGACGGATGGCGGCGGCGACGGGCTCCGACGACGGGCAAGCTGGCGGCCGAGTGGTGAAGGGCAGCGTCGGGGCTGTCTGTCGCACGATGTAGCTCCTCCTTTTCTCTCTCTCTTTCTTCCCAAGTTCAAAATGAAGAAGATGATGTTGATTGGTGAAATGAAATCCCACCTTTTTGAGAGTCCATCTCCACCCTCCACTTGTCAACTTCTTCTTCATTTGGCCCCAACCACCATGACATCAAGTGATATCATCTTCCACTATCTCAATCCTCCACATCTTCCAATAGTTGCAATTTCTTTTTCCATCGTGGCATGAAATCTTGTACATCAAATTCTTCAATTCCATTTGATTCTCTTCCAATTGAGTTCAATTGAAGTCCATAAATTAATCCAATGTTCCTAATAAGATATGTGACATAACAGGACTTCCAATTTCTGAATTCAATCTCAATTCACGGTTAATTTCACTATGGCACGATATTAGCGCGTCCTAATATACTGGATAGTTTTTAGAAAATTTTTGTGCATTTGACTTGTGGTGGATCAATTAAGCCACAATGTATATCTCTGACACATTGGTGACTCTCGGTTGTCGTGGTAATCTCAAGATTTCTAATACGAACACAGGGTACCCAAACGACAGAAAAGCCGGTCCAGTGCCGACCGACAAGAATTGTGCGATCTGGTGGAATCACCCACACTCGATCACATGCCTCTGTCGAGTCGACCTATCTCTGGTCTCTAATCGATTTTTAACTATGCCATAATGACCCTTGCAGATTAGCTCGGTCGAAAAGTCGCTTCCTGGTTAAATTCTCGAGTTTGATGCATTAGAATTTCTTACCGGCTTCACCTGATAGACTAGTTTTCACATGCGTGGCCAACTCAAGGAAAAGAACTATATGCGTGAAGATGAAATGCCTGTCTCATTTTATTAAAAACAGAATTGGAAAATCATGATGTCACAACTCTTCCCCTCTTATAAAAATTTCGTCCTCGAAATTTAAACCTTTACCAATTCTTAACAAAAAGGTGGGGGCTTACAGTCGTCTCATCGAATCTTCTCTTTCCCTGGTTGCTCTTTCTGTACTGCGGTAATGCCAGATCACTTCCAAACTTGTCCAAACCATTACGGATTCAAAATGCTGAACACATGCCCACTTTTGCAAAAATAAAAGCTACAAAATTTGGTTATTTTCCTTTTTACTTTTCCCTTTTTCCACTAAGCGGCTAGTTGCCGCGTCGGGGATTCGAACTCCCGACTTCAAACCTTTTTCTTCATTCCTGGGTACCACTCAGCTAAAGGTGCCGATAGTGTCTCGAATTGCTTTCTTTATCCAATTAAAGCCAAAATCCTCCTTTGAACCCAAATTTCGATGGATTCCGATTTAAATGCTATTTCATCTTCCCTTCCTTAACAAAACGCGATGTCCCTATCATAGGCGACATTTAAGGAAAAATATATTTTCCGTACTTGAAATTCCAAGGTCTGCAATACTAATCTGCGAAGCTAAACTGGCGATTCTGAGCGGTCTCAAGTTTGTCTCTGATAACTGCAACTGAATCACTGATTTCTGAACCAACTCTGGACCTGTGATTTTCTGATCTCTGACCTCAACTCAACCAACTGAAGTTCTGTACACTCTACTCTGCTCTGCTTCAAAAGGAACCATCTGAAAGCTCGACTGGCAACTATTGCTGTAAGTGAACTCAACGAGAAGGAGTTGTTCCTTTCCACTTACTTTGAAAACTAACCCACATGCTCTCAACCTATCCTCAAAGGTCTTAATTGTTCTTTAAGACTAGTCATCCGTCTGAGGATGATAATCCGTACTGTACTGCAGCTTCATTCCCAAAACACTCTGCAACTTTTCCAAAAGGCGGAGGTGAACCTCAGGTCTTTATTTGAAGTAATCATAACCGGCACTCCATGCATACAAACTATCTGGCGCACATACAAATCTGCATGTCTATCCAAACTCAGGTCCTTTCGCACTGCAATAAAGTGAGCCGACTTTGTTAGACTGTCAACCACTATCCAAATGTAATCATTTCCTTTCTGACTCTTCAGTAAGCCTGTCACAAAGTCCATTGTGATGTACTCTCATTTCCACTCGGAAATCTCGAGAGGTTACAGAAATCCTCCTAGTTTACGGTGCTGGGCTTTGACCTGCTAACACATCCAACATTTGGCGACATGCTAAGCGATGTCCGCCTTCATATCAGACCACCAATTATGTTGACGTAGATTCTGATACATCTTCGTACTACCAGGATGAATGTTGTAACTGCTACAATGAGTATTCGACAAGATCTCTTCCTTAAGCGCTACATCGATAGGTACACACAATCATCCTCGGAACCTTAGTGTCCTGTCTTTAGAAATCTTAAAATCAGGTTCTCTCTTTCCTGTATTTGCTTGTACGACCTTGTGAAACTCTGTATCTGACGGCTGAAGCGTTCTGATTCTGACCTGCACTTTCGGCTCAATTCTGAGGGTGGCCATAAGATTCGAAATGTGGCCTACCTCAAGTTTGAAACCTGAATCTCGTGTTCTCTCTAGTAGACTCCATTCCTTGAGTACCATATGCGCAACTGAAGACTTCCTACTTAGTGCATTGGTGACCTTGTTCGCCTTTCCGGGGTGATACAAAATCTCACAATCATAGTCCTTCAGAAGTTCCATCCATCGACGTTGTCTCATATTCAACTCCTTCTAAGAGAACAAGTACTTGAAACTCTTATGGTCGGTGAAGATCTGGAATCTTTCTCCACACAAATAATATCTCCAAATCTTCAAGGCAAAGATGATCCCTGCGAGTTCTAAGTCATGTGTCGGATAATTTAACTTGTGAGGTCTCAACTGACGGGACACATATGCAACAACCGTACCATGCTACATTAACACGCAACCCAGTCCTTTAAACGACACATCACTGTAGATCTCAAACCCTCATGAACCAAATGGAATAGTAAGCACAGGTGCAGTAGTTAGCCTGTACTTAAGCTCTTGGAAACTACTCTCACACTTATCTGACGACACAAACTTTTCTTCCTTCTTCAGAAGTCTTGTCAACGGCGATGCTAACACTGAAAACCTCTCTACAAACCGTCTGTAATACCCTGCTAAACCCAGAAAACTTTTGATCTCTGTCACTATAGTCGGTCTCGGCTAGTTAATTACTGCTTTAATCTTGGCTAGGTCCACTGAGATTCCTTCTCCGAAAATGACATGACCTAGGAAAGCCACATGAGTTATCCAAAACTCGCACTTACTGAACTTGGCGTACAGCTCGTGATCCCTCAAAGTCTGAAGCACTATCCTTAGGTGCTTTTCATGATCCTCAGTACTCCTCGAGTATACTAGGATGTCATCGATGAAAATATTTACGAACTGATCCAAGTACTCCATGAACACACGGTCCATCAAATCCATGAAAGTAGTTGGGGCATTCGTCAACCCAAATGGCATTACAGTAAACTCAAAACTTTTATCCATCAACGGGTTGAACTGTACTATATTACGACAATAAGTCATTACAACCAAAAAGCTCCTCGAGCCAAACCTTTTCATATATAACATCAAAGTTATACATAAACAAACTAGTCAAGTACAACTCTAGTCAGCGATTCTCATTTCTACAACTTTATTATAACAAACTGAAGTTCTCCATACTTAACCAAAATTCCACTGCTCTACCCTGATAAACTCACCCCAAAACATTCTTCATCTGATCGATGTATGGTTTAATTCATTCTTGTTCCTTTCACCATCCTAGTGGCGCCTTATCTGCGATAGCGGTGCTAGTACTCTCCTAGACCTACAAGGACAGTTCCTCACCTGATGGCCGTGCTGGCCACATCCATAGCATGCTCCTATTATACCTGGACACTGAGTCAGTCCATGCTTCCTTCTACAAACTCGACACCTATCTGGTGAGTCCTCTACCTCTTGTCGGATGACAGCATGCACCTTTTCTTGCACCGGGGGCCTTATCCAAGTAGCCCACTATGCGTCTTGTGGTGCATTCTCTCTATTGTGATCCATCGGTGGCGGTGGTAATAGCAGCTGTTGTCCCATCTGCCTGCGCGGAAAATTCCTAGCTATGTGACCCTGCTGGCCAAACATAAAATAGGCACCTGTCCTAAAATGGCACGGGGTTGGTCCATGCCTTTTCCCACAAGCACGACACACTCCCTTCAGATTGGATGCTGGCTTTCCCATAATACTCCTTTGAGTGGGACGTTTAAAGTGCTTTCCTTCTATGATTGGTCTCTTCCTAAACCGACTTCCAACTCTGTCTGAATTGAACTGCGACCTAGATGGGGCGGCTCGCTCCTCGATCACAATTCCAGGTAGGGTCTCAACAGGTGCAACAACAACGGCGATTATGGCATTGGTGGCAGCAGTCACAACGGCAACAGCGGCGGCTTGATCTTGCGCTTGCTGACCCAAAATGCTTCCTAAAGACTCTAGCGCCTGAACAATCCCATCAAACCTAGGATCGTTCGGTGCTGCTACACTCTCATTACCGACTTGTGGCGGTACTCTCACACCCGCGCTGGTCTGAGCCTGCGCTCTGCCTTGGGTACCGACTCTTGTTAGCGTCCTACCCCGAGGTACAGGTCCTACCGACCTCCTCAAAGGAGTTCTCCACTCTTGGTCACTCATCCTACAGGCTCCTTATAGACACCTGTTTTCCAATTCCAACATCAAGTTAGAATTTGAGTGACCCCACAAACAAGCTACCAATCAGTTATCACTCACATGCATTAGCATATTAAAAGCATTTCCTACTAACTATCCCATGACTCATCACATCTTATCACTCCATACACAGAGCATGCTTTGATACCACTTAAATGGGGATGTCACGCCCCGAATCCCGAGCGCGCGCACATCTCACTGCGGTCGATCAAATATGCAACATCCCAGGATACGTTGCCGACCCACTCATTTTATTACGCATGCCGAAGTGAAACAAATCCCTGACAACATTTAACTTGGGATAGAAAAGCAGGCAATCAATCACAGTACCAAACACTCCATTATAAACACAATGGTTTAAATACAACACTGGACTGTCTACAAAATAGACCAGCTCGACAAAAGGGGAACTATCCTAAGACCAACTAACGGGACACGTTCACCGATCCTTCGGTCTCCACCTTTCTAGACTCCATGGCTTCAGGTCTTCCACGACCGCCATCAAGGGACCTGTAATTTTTGGCCCACAACGGGATGAGACATTGTCTCAGCAAGTTCAACTCCCTAAATCCCCATTAGAAAGAAAATACACCCAAGGGTGGCCTAGCCACACCACATAGAAGACTTACCTCGCCTCAGTTCCTTCCTGCAGATTAGCACAATTAAAATCACTCAATCATGTTCATATCACTCAATTATAGATATTAATAAGAACTTAAACCACTGGAACACCAACAATATCATTTCGAGCGACCACAGGAGTCCGGATTATAAGACCAAACCGTTATGACACGTCCCATACCATGTCACACGATTTCGTCCCACAATCCGACACGTCAATAACACTCAGCATTCGTTCCAATTGTTATTCATTGCCACACATGGGCATAGACTACTCGCAGTTCGGCTATCTACTAGCATTTAGCCAGGCATCGCCTCCCCACCTTGGAGCACGGCTTCATCACTACGTCGACGGCGTTCCCGAAGGAGTATAGGCCCAGAATTAACTGCGACCCAAGCCCATTGATGTGGGCCTCCCATATAGGGGTATCCCAAAAAGGGTACGTCCAGCTTAGCAGCCCAGGACGGGTTCATATTAACCAATACACGACAATTCAAGGTCGGCCCAAGATACCATGCATTTCACTCAATGCTCCAATTTAAAATAGTAATCCCGGCCTCTTTTCTTCATATTAAAAATATTCCAGAAATTATTCACTTGTGTGGAGGCACGTTAATTTCGAACCAGAACTCACTTTTTCAAACCCCACAATTTAATATAATTATTAAAATCTAATTTCGGTATCAAAACCCGACACTTGGGATTTTATTAATAAAATCCATATTTTTCACAATTAACAATCAATTTGCATTAACCATTCATCAAATTCAAAATCTGAATACACAGTAGCGATCATCGCGAAATTCTGAGAAATTAAGGTCCCCAAATAATTTTTGAAATTTATTAAATAATTAAATTTATTCCGAAAATTAATTAAATAATAATATTTTAATAATTTCGAATAATAATATATTATTAAATTATTATTTAAATAAAAAATAAACCAATAATGTCAAATCAAGGCTTATTCTAATATAAACCTACTTAGCCTTAATTAAACCCACTTTAAATTAATCATACTCTTAATCTAATTTACACTTAAATAAATTAAACTAACCACCTAACAATACTTAATATACTAAACCTCCATAAGCATAATTAACCCTCTAATCGAGGTTTAGTGAGCTAAACTCACTGGAATCGCTTTCCCATGAGTCTCCGGCGAAGAGGACAGCGAGACTAATGGCAAATCTCCTCGGGGCGACACCAAAGGAGGACCGGAAGGCGCCTAAAACGGCCCTTGAAGGTTCGGTGGAGAGCTTGTTCACGGCTGCTATCCTAGGCCGAACGGAGGGTGCTCGGTGGCCGAATGGGCGGAGGAGGACTGGCGGAAGGCAGCAGTGGCTCAGGGCGGTGTCCGGCGGAGGCTCCAGTGGCCAGGCGAGATCTCCAGCGACGGTTGGCAGCTCGAGACGACAGATGATGGCTGTTGACGCGCGGATGAAGCAGGGACGGGAGGGTGGAACAGCTCGCTCTCGGGACGGCGTGCGCGCGGACGGACGACGGCGACGATGGGTGAGCTGGCGGCCGAGCGGCGAAGGGCGGCGTCAGGGCTGGCTATCGCACGGTGCAGCTCCTCCTTTTCTCTCTCTCTCTCTCTCTCTCTCTTCCCAAGTTCAAAATGAAGAAGATGATGTTGATTAGTGAAATGAAATCCCACCTTTTTTAGAGTTCATCTCCACCCTCCACTTGTCAACTTCTTCTTCATTTGGCCCCAACCACCATGACATCAAGTGATGTCATCTTTCACTATCTCAATCCTCCACAACATCTTCCAATGGCTGCAATTTCTTTTTCCGCCGTGGCATGAAATCTTGTCCATCAAATTTTTCAATTCCATTTGATTCTCTTCCAATTGAGTTCAATTGAAGTCCATAAATTAATCCAATGTTCCTAATAAGATATGTGACATAACAGGACTTCCAATTTCTGAATTCAATCTCAATTCACGGTTAATTTCACTATGGCACGATATTAGCGCGTCCTAATATACTGGATAGTTTTTAGGAAATTTTTGTGCATTTGACTTATGGTGGATCAATTCAAGCCACAATGTATATCTTTGACACATTGGCGACTTTCGGTTGTCGTGGTAATCTCAAGATTTCTAATACGGACACAGGGTACCCAAACAACAGAAAAGCCGGTCCAGTGCCGACCGACAAGAATTGTGCGATCTGGTGGAATCACCCACACTCGATCACATGCCTCTGTCAAGTCGACCTATCTCCGATCTCTAATCGATTTTTAATTATGCTGTAATGACCTTTGCAGATTAGCTCGGTCGAAAGGTCGCTTCATAGTCAAATTCTCGAGTCTAATGCATTAGAATTTCTTACTGGCTTCACCTGATAGACTAGTTTTCACATGCGTGGCCAACTCAAGGATAAGAACTATATGCGTGAAGATGAAATGCCCGTCTTATTTTATTAAAAACAGAATTGGAAAAATCAGGATGTCACACAATGACCTCCTCATCAATGGCCTATCGAAAATGTAGTCAGGGGGACCATCAAATCCTCTTAGTACCAAGCTATGTACTGGTGCGAAATCCACTCAGTAAGTCCCACGTCGACCTAAACCTTGACTGTACACTTAACATACACAATAACCATAGAAGATAATACCACTTCTTTATAACTATACTCAATGTGAGCTGGAGCTCCAAAAAGTAGCGGTGGTGGAAGAGCCATCCTACAAGTCTCAAAAATAAAGAAATGAGTTGAGGTCTAGTAAATGAAATTCCTAAGTCTAAGATAGGAGATCCACCTATCACTCAATCTGGCATCACAATAATTGTGAATTCAAGACAATACAAAACAACTATACATAAGGAATGCAAGGATAAAGTACTATCTTTCCTATCATGACATATCAATAAGAAAACCATAAGATTGCATAAGATTGATTGCTCTCATGTGCAAGCAAATTTCATAATTTATATCACAAGTACCACAATATCTCATCAATTTACACATATGAACTCATGTTCATCACTAGCGAAGACCATCTCAATTGATGAGACATCTCGACTAACAAGGCATCGTCACCACCAATTCATAGGGGATAAAATTATACATACCCATTTGTCACACCTCGGCCTATCAATCACGAGTCTCCTCTACATTAATGAGGATTAATGCACCACCGTACATCCACATGACAATGGCCATTTATTAACATCACACCATGGCTTCACAAGCCACATCATATCATGACTACACGAGTCATATTATCATAAAATTTCATGTCATATTAACCTTGTGGAGGACCGTCTCATACGGTATAACATTTGGCTAACTCCAAAGTCTCATACATACTTATATAAGGGAATTTGTTCAGTGGTGTTGAGCGAATAAACCATGGCAAAGGTCTTAATCACGAAGTATCAAAGATATACATAATTAATCACAACACAATAAGCGTAAGATACTTTTCGATGTCCATAATTGCAAATGACGACACATTATTCTCTTGGCATTCCCATATAAGATTAAGAATCAATCAATTTCGTATGCTTTAACAAATAAATATTCTTTTTTTCTTTTCACCAAGTTATTATCATTCGGTACAAAATGTCACGCCCCGATCCTAGAGCGCGCGCCCATCCCTAATCTGGTCGATTAAATAGCGACGTCCCAGGACGCATCGCCGACCCATTCATTTTAATACGCAAGCGGAAGCATATAAATAAATCCCTAGACAATAAAACAACTGGATAGAAAAGTAGGATTAAAAATTCTCGAACTTGAAAACCACACTTATATACATCACAACCTGCATGTATATATTACATTACAACTATCCAAGCCAGGTAGTACTCCAGTCAGTTAGAAGACAAAGTTCACAAACATGGGTGGGGGTTTCAAAAGCCACTACGAGTTGTCACCCTCTTCATCCTCCTCTTGCTCCACTTCCTCGTCCTCCATGATTTCACCCTTTTTCCACACCCGCGTTGGAGTTTCAACAGAATACTCTAGAGTTCCTAGGTCTTCAAGGTCAGAATCCACCACGTCTACGACCGAGCCATCCTTAGGATCTGCTGTACCTTTTCCCAAAGCAACCTCGAAAACATACAGAGGTACATCACCTTTCGGTACAGGGCCCTCCCTTCATCCATCATGGTAATGGCGATACCACAACCGATATTCATGGGGCACCTTTTGGGGTTTGCCCACATCAACCCAGACGGTGGATTTCACCATAACATACCCTAGTCCTTCAAGGTGAGGGTGTATCGGGATGTGATAACCTATCTCGGTGATCTCCTCAGGTATACCAAAATGCATGGGAGGGGGTGGAGGTGCTGTCATCTATGGACCTGAAATGTTATCCCATAATAGAGTGAGACGACGTCTCAGCGAGTTCTACCCCCTAAGACTTGATTAGGAAGCCAATACGTCTTAAGGGCTGCCTATGCACAAACACGAGTCAGAAGACTTACCTTGGCCTCAGTTCCTCCCTGCAATTCAACACAATTCATAAGTTCATCAAGTCACATCATCGAATCCAATCATTTACTCAAATCGACTCATCGATCAATCAACCTAGTCGATTACATGTCAAACAGACCATTCCCCGGTCATTTTAGTCAATATCATCTATTCTCCAAGATGACATATTAAGTCACCGAGCTAGTATAATATAATGTCTTTCTCTGAGATGACATACCAAGTTATTGAGCCGACATAGTATAATGTCTTTCTCCAAGATGACATACCGAGTTATCAAGTCAACATAGTATAATGTCCTTCTTCGAGATGACATACCAAGTCATCGAGCCGACATAATATACACCTTTCTCCGAGATGATATATCAAGTCATCGAGCCGACGTTCGTTCTCCAACAATTTCTCACTTTTTATCATACTGGATAAAATAGTCGTGTGTGAGTACACGGTTGGCCTTAACCAAAATATAATAACTTCCTTTCCATAAATCCCACCATTTTCTGTGATCCTCAAAAATACTTTTTGCGTTGTAAACTGACGCTCGGTTATTTTCAAAATTGATTAATTTAGGAATAAAATCCTAAAATCACAATTAAATCAATTCAGCACAAATTAACGCTCAAATAAATAAATAGAGAGTACCACTGCCATCAGCATAAAATTCCAATCATCAACTATCCTGGTTTAATTTTCGGAAAATAAATAAATAATTAAATAATTACGGAAAATATTAAATAAATGCCAATAAATCCAACTTAGGCTCGTAATGCCTAATTGGACGCCGGAATGGACCCGAAAAATTTTGAGGTTCTTTAAATAAATACTATAACATATTTACTTGCTAATTGCAATAACTAACCACCTAACATGCATCGACAGATAATTAAATTAACTAATCTAATCTAATCTATCAACATAATTACACTTAATTAAATCTAATCAACCCCTAAGTATCATTAACCTAATAAGCAAGGATTAGTGAGTTAAATTCACTTGTTTCGCAAGCCGGTCGGTTCAAATCGATGGGGACGCAACAGGGCTCGATTCTTCCCAAGGCGGGCCTAGCTTTTAGGGCCGGAAAGTGAGACAAAACGGGCCAAGAAGCTGCTGGAAAACCCTCTCTGTTTGCTGCTGGTCTTGGCTAGAAAAGAGAGCAACAAGCTCTGTTAAGAGAGGGAATTGATCGAGGAAGGTTGTAAGGGCCAAACCGGGCCTTGGCGGGGACTCACGGGGGTCGGAGGTAGGCCAAACGACTGCACGGCACGGCTGAAACAGAGGCTGGAACACACGATTGGGCTATTGGAACAGCGAGGATGGCACGACAGGCGGAGGGTGCATGCAGCTAAGTGCGACGGCGCGCGAGGCGGCAGGGCGGCATTCCGGCGACATGCGGCGTGCGACGGGAATAGGATGGCTACTTTGGTGGTCTCCTTCAGCTGCTAGTTCGGAAAATTGCACAATGAAGGGGGAGGAAGGCTGGTCGGCAGCTTTGAGGGAGGAAGAGGGAGACAAGAGGGGGCCACAAGCCTTATTTTCTCTTCAAATGTTCCCTTGACCCATCCTCCACCACAAGCTGTCTTCCTAGGCCATAATTCAGCCAACAATGCTCATCTTACAACTCTTGAAATGGTCCAAAAAGGCTAGGCAAGGGGGAGTTACGAATTTCAAGTAATTTGGCTTCAATTGGACACAGTTTCCTTCTTGACTCAATCCAATTTGGCTCTCATAAATTCAATTAGCACCTCAACGATTAAATTGGTATTTTTCCTCACTAATTGATCCCACTTGCTTCCCAATTACGCGATAAAAAAACGATCCCTGACTTTTTCTGGACAAAAATGGCCCTAGGATAACTTTTTCCCAAAAAGTCTCGGGTTGCAGGAAAAATCTTGTGAGACTGAGTCAACACTCCTAGAATTAATTGTGACATGACAGAACTTTCAATTTCTGAAATTGGACTCAAATTGGCGGTTAATTTCCATTTGGCGCGATTTTAGCGTGACCTAGGCTACCAGAAATTTTTCAGTGCAAATGACCCGTGGTCGATTTTCTTCGAGCCACAATGAACCCACTCGAAACATTAGCAACTTTCGATGATTCAAATACGTATATAGGGTACCAAAACGATAGAAAAATCAATCTAGTGCCGGCCGATGAGAATTTCTCAATTTAGTGGTGTCACCCATGATTAGCCACACATCTCTGTGAACCGACCTATCTCTAAGCACGGTCGAATAGTCGATTTTTGGTTGAATTCTCAAGTCTATTACATTAAAATTCCTTAATGGCTTTCCCAGATAGTTTAGTTATCTCGAGAGTGATCGGCTTTAAGAATAGCTCTATAGGCGCGTCAATGAAATGCCCGATTTATACAATAGAAAACAGGATCGAAAATCTGGGATGTCACACAAAATTTTTACTAGTTTATCAATTCTTGATATCCATTTAGCAATAGACACTACTACTCCAATAATTAAAATAACTCATAAATTTACATTTTTATAATAAAACCACCCTTGACTAAGCTCACTTTTTACAAAACTAAAACAACTCATTTTTGGTTAATTAGTTCAACTAGTTCCAATTTGTACGTAATTTACATGTCATCTATTAACTCTAAAAATAACTTTTTCACTTATCATAAGAAGATTCCACAAGCTGTGAACAGTCCTCAGAGGTTTTAGTTTTTGCATATTCATCCCTTAACTTGGTGAAATTATGAATTTGCCCCTAAAACCTCTAAACTCATTTTTTTGAAGCGATTTGATTCCCCTTAATTAATCTTACTTATAAACCCACTTATTAAACTAAAAATCATAAAGTAAACGTGTTAACAACCTTATCTCCAT
Organism: Eucalyptus tenuipes; assembly: GCA_014182365.1. NCBI lineage: Eukaryota > Viridiplantae > Streptophyta > Magnoliopsida > Myrtales > Myrtaceae > Eucalyptus > Eucalyptus tenuipes. Next base: position 8,335,699 of record CM024547.1, on the reverse strand, counting down.
TTTGGAAATTTCAAAATCACCTCATATTTTGTCAAATATTTACCAAAACATCCCTTCTTATGCCTAGTTTTACTATCTTCATATTTCTCCCATTGAAGTTGCTACAAAACCTTTTAGAAATATCTCAAAGACACTCTAGACATATGAATAGCTTTTTACTACAAGCATAACAATCACCATAACTTAACATACAACTATTGCAACTTACTCACACATAGAGTAAAATCTACAGTAAATAAAAAACCAACCAATCAATCAATCAAGTTCAAGAGTACTAAGTAGATCATTCTAGCTTAGTCCTTAGGTTTTTCACTTACCTTGAGTGAAATCTTCAACAAACAAAGCTTTTACTCACCTTGAAATCAAAATAATTATTAAAATTAACAAGTGTCATTCTTTGGAAAACGACAAAGCCTAGTTAATAAAAATAAAAGGAAAATCTTTGAATTTACCTTGTAAGACACTAAATTGAAAAAAAGGGTTTGGACCTTGTCTTCAAAAAGAGAGTGAAATAAAACTTGAACTTGAAGAAGTGAGGGAGATGGAGGTGCAAGTGAAAGAGGTAGGGAAAGAAGGCATTTATCTCTTGTCTTCCACACTTATTCTCTATATTTAAGAGTGGCTTGAAATAATATTTATTAGCCTTGGTTAAAAGTAATAATGCCAATTAACTAGAGTTAAATGTAGACAAAAAAATATCTAGGGTTAAGATAATGTCGTGCATGAGGTCATACAGATAAGTCCAAAGGATTTAATTTAGACGTGTGGATAAATAAATGTGGTGGAGATGAAGACATATGTCTAAGTTCTCATAGTGACAAATGGCATGGTTTAATAAAAAGATTGAGATATTATGTTAATTTGGACAAATACTTTACACTGCAGTAAATAATAAAGAAAATAGGTATTTATTTGTAACATTGGTAAATCAGCAAATTATTTTGAAGCCACTACAATTATTAACAAAAGATATAGAACAATAAGGAAACCTTAACTTAGTAAAAATTTAATGCTTGAAAATTATTCGATATGAATTTAAGAGTGTATCGATCCCGCTAATAGTTACTATACTAATTATATATCTTGAATATCATGAACTATAAAGAAATTTCAGATGTCACACTATAGCAGTTTCAAATAAGCGTATGATCTCGCTGGCCAGCTAAATATTCCAGTTGGTGAAAGGCATTTTCATTAACAATTAAAATTTTAATCATTTTTCTTTTTTCTCTTTTTTCTTTTTTAAAAAATTTCGACAAGTGCTTACAAGGGTCCGATTGCCAACTGTTGGGTGATGGCCACCACCCTCGCCAAATCTGGGCAAAGGTTGCCTCGACCCAGGCCCTTGCTAGTTGTGAGCGACCCTCACTTGTGGCTTTTGAGGGCAGCCTTGCCAACCGTTGGCAAAGTGACCCTTGCATATATCTGCCGAGAGGACCTCAGCTATTGCTCGTTAAAGCAACCCTCGTCCAACCCTCTTGGGGCATTACGATGGCCGTCCATTGCTTAAGGCCAGCCACCAACCAAGAAAAAACGGAAAACCAAAAAAAAGGAAAATAGAAAGAAACAAAAAAAAGGGGGGAAAAAAAAGATCCAAAAAAAAGTGAAGGATGAAAATGTTCTTGACTAATTGAAAAGTCAAGTCATTTTTTGAAATTAATATAGCTACTTATAAAATCCATTTGAAATCTTTATTTTAGACTCTTATTTGAAATAAAATTTACTATATTTTTATTTGAGCAAATGAAGACATTTTAAATCCTTATTTGGAATTTTTCCCATTGTCTCGCATCTTGTCATAACTCATAAAAATAGTTTGATTTGATGCAATTTTGGAAAAAAAATCAAATCAAACCAAATTGCCAAATTTTAATCAGCTTCAATTTACAAACCGAAACTTTTGAAATTACATATCGAGCTGATGATCGATTGATTTGGAGGTTTGAATCGAATTATGCTCGTTGCTCATTAATTAGAAAAAAAAAGTTGGATTAGAGGATATAGAAAAAAGAAAAAAACAAAACCCGAGAAAAATCTCAGCTTGAAATGAGCTCGACAAGCGCGCCTGGGGCTGAAGGCCTGGACTTTGCAACTCTGGAAACTTGAGACGTGGAGTTCACGAGTCCCGTCTGCGCTTTGACTCTTCCGCGTTCCCATTTTTCGCTTGCAGAAACTGAGTAAGGCATTCTCTTCCTCACTTCACTTCACTCTCTCTCTCTCTCTCTCTCTCTCTCTCTCTCTCTCGCTGTTTCGTGATTTGTGGTTGGTCGACGGAGGCTGTCGCTATCGGTGTGCGCGCTCGATTTTCTATCTGCTCGGGTCGTGCTCCCCTTTCTGCAAATTGGAGCTTCAATTTCGAAAAATTTGATCTGGAAATGGAGTTTTAGGGCTGAAAGTTGGAATTTTTGCGTCTAGGAGTGAAACCCAGAGAGCTAAATATTTTTCTCGTGTTCTTTTCGCTAGAGGGTCGATAATGCTGGAGAGACCCTGTTGTTTCAAATGGTTTCATAATTTTTTTTATTATCTGGAAAGTATTAATTTTCTCATCGCCATGGGTTGTCGGAGTTGTGGGGAGTTCCACACACGGGTACATGGCTCACATGAAAAAGATTGTAACTTTTGGCATGGCATTGAAGGGGAATGGTTACTGGGGTTCTAGCTTGTTGAATAATAATGCATTGTGCTCTTTGTAAACGCTAGTATGAGCACCTAGAGGGGGTGAATAGGTGCGAAAACAAATTTTTGCTAAGTAAAACAGAAATTATGATTTTAGCTCACGTCTGTTCAGCAGTAGACTTTGGAATAGAAATTAGACTCTAACAATTAAATAGAGTTACGATCAAAGTAAAAGAGTTTAGGGAAGAGAATAAGAAAACAAGGTTTATAGTGGTTCGGCTTAATCCAAGCCTACGTCCACTCTCCCGCTCTGACAGCCCACCGGCTAGATTCCACTATGAATCAAAAGAGTCGTTACAGTATCACTTCCTTGATTCCACAGTGTAGAGACTCTACTACACTTCCTCAAGACTTCACAAAAGTACAAACTCTCTTTTGAGTACAAGTTTACGCTCAACAATTGAATCGACAAAGAACAAGAAGTTTCAGACTTTGGAATTTTTCTATCTCGCGCACACTCAAATAACCAGGGCATCTTCCTTATATACTCCTTCATGCCTTCATAACCGTTGGCACCTTCCAAAGGAGTTCTTCCAATTTACCCGTTGGACAGAATCAATTAGGGAGATCTCGAGTTACTTAAGGAATGTGAAGATAGCCCACCAATCCTGTTCGCCCATACAATCAGGATCTAGGTTTCCATAAGTAGAACCTTCCAAGTATACTTCGCCAATCAACGGATCCGAATTATCAAAATCAAAATGAATAATCGATCTTGAGATGCTTTCTTCAGCCGTGAGATCTTCTTCAACCGCTCGAATCAAATCCATAAAGAAATACTTGAATCTGGATAAATCTTTCTTCGTCGGTCTAGAAACTGTCAAAGAGGGCAGACTTTACATCTTGAGTCGGTGGTCCGGTGATCTTCGGACTTTGACGAAAGAGTCTCGCGAGTCTTCGACTTTGTCAAGTGAGTCTGCAAGTCTTCAGACTAGACTGATAAAAACGTTTTGTCGACATCAAAACAAATAAGGAAGTTTTCTCCAACACTCTTAGTATGCTGGGAAATCTTAGTGCTTTTTTAGAGAGTTCGGTCCCCCTTCGTATGGTTGAAATGTCGACTCAGATTACGTTGGTGTTTGGTTGTTATCAACTGTATCAGGGCTGAGTTGATCCCCCGAATTTTCAATCGGTTGTTACTTGAAATCTCACTGCACCACTTGATTTTGTCATGCTTCAAATTCTTCAGCTAAAGCTAATGTTGATTCATTAGCTATTCAATGTGTTCGATCTTTATCTTTCTGAACTTTGGAACTTAAAATGTGTTGACACCTAAATTTTGGCAACCCGATTAGTTGTTTATTGCATTAAAAATTAGGGATTAATTTTTAACCCCTAAACAAAAATAACATATAGTTTTAGAAGTATTCATTATTTAGTTTATATTATTTTTATCGCATTTGCATTGGACTGACGACAAATGAGCTTTAATTTTATAAGTTGTCAGATATATATATTTCAGAAAGGATTTGTTCTATTCTTCCAATATTCGATGATATGACGGGAGATTTTTCAGGGATATATTTCTTGGCAGAAAGGAAGGTTTCGGATGAAAAATTGGAAAAAAAAAATAAAAGAGAATATTACACGTGTCCATCCAGACGTGAAGCCGCTGCTCCTCTCCACCCAACGCCGAACCTCTATCCTCCTGTGTCCATTAACGGCCCTGTTTGGTTCAGCATGTAGAAGGGGCTTTTGGACTCTAAAGGGATTTGGGCAAAAGCGAAGGTGTTTGGTTCAATTTTTTGAGCACTTTGGGGAGATGCAATTGCATCTCCAAGGGGGTTGAAAGGGATTTGGGGGAATGGAGGGGTAGAGGTTTATTGGGAAGTTGCATTTTCGGAATGCAACTTTCGGTACTGTTCATCTCTTCGGTGGAGAAGCCGATCGGAGGCCGACGATCGCCGGCCAAGGGGTCGCACGTGCCGGCGACGCGCCGGCGACCGTCGGCCAAGGGTCGCCCGACCCCGGCGACCATCGCCGGACCTCAGGCGACGCCTGGGTTGCGCGACCCGGGCGGCCATCGCCCGATCGCACGACCCGGGCGGCTACCTAAGGTCGCGCGACCCAAGCAACCGTCGCCCGGGTCGCGCGACCTCGGCGGCTGTCATCTTGGGTCGCGCGACCCAGTGACGATCGCCGGTCGCACGACCCCGGGCGACGGTCGCCGAGGTTGCGCGACCCAGGCGGCCAGATCTGGCCATCCGGCAGCCATATCCAGCGGTCCGGTCGCCTGAGGTCGCGCGACCCAAGCGGCTAGATCTAGTCATCTGGTCGTCGGATCCAACGGTCCGGTGGCCGGACTTCAAAAAAGAAAATAATTTTTTTTGTTTTTTAAATTTAATAAAAGTCATTTACAAATGCAAATTTTACCAAACGGTATTTTGGCCAAAGTTGTATCTCAATGTAAATTTTACCAAACGATATTTGTATTTCAAAAAACTCCCTTCACCCAAAGGTATTTGCATTTTGACAAATACATTCCCCAAAAGCCGAACCAAACGGGCCCAACGTCCTGTCCATGCCGTTTGTCACCTCGGCTTGCCCCAGTGAAGAAGTTCCAGCGGACGCCCAAATTAGCTCATGTTGCTTCCGAACACGAGGCCACACAATCTTCCCCACACAATCGATATACACAGCCTCATCGAGAAGAGCGCAATAGAGAGAAAGGGGAGTCGCGGCCGCAACACAGAGAACACACGTTCTCCGCAAAAGAGGAGAGACGGCTACAAGACAAAAAAAGTCAACAAAGAGAGGGCCGGCAATTCAGAATCCCATAGCACGGTAGAGAGGCCGCACCATTGGGACGCTCCTCTTGCCGCTCTCCCTCTGGCCGAGACGTCTTCCGCTGCCGCAGGACAACACCGCTGCTCTGGTTTTGCTGTGCTGACGACGAAGTTGCTGTCCCCTACCGTGACGACACTGCTGCTTTTCCAGAGAAGCCCGCACAGCCACGACGATCTTGCTGCCCGACGTCAATCGTTGCCGTTCCGTAGACGACGATAAAACTTTTTTCTCTGTTTTTCCAGGTCTCCCGTGATTTCTTGCTGTTCCAAGAAGCTCACCTAGCAGATCGTCACTCAGGGCACACTACCAGGGCCACCACCGCAGCCTTTCCTTGGTCGATCACCACAACGTTGATCCATTGGTCGGGAATCCTTATTGGTCCGAGAAGCCATCAAGCCATCACGTGAGTCCAAGAGGCGAATTTTGTTCCATTATCACAACCTTTCGGCCAAAATAAGGAGCATCAACTGAAATTCATGGCCACGTGATCTAGAGCAGAGAATTCCAAAGAAAGAGACAACATAAAGGAAAGTGGAGATTGGAGATTTCAGTTGCATTAAGCAACATGACATCTGCAAATCAAGAACACGTCCGTTGCCACAATCCAGATCCCACGATGGCAGTTCTCTCTCTTCGACAATAACGAAGCAACACCCACTTCAGACTCGAGACCCATCTGCTGTGCCGAGCCTCACCCACGAGCTATTCCCGGTCATCTGTCGAGCCGATTCCGTCGAGCTCAAATTTGGCAATAATACTTGCAAATTATTTTATCCAAATTTGATTTCGATATTTTATTGCCTAATATATGTCTATTAATATCTAGTGTTCATACCCATGGGTGATAGACATAACTTTCAATTAAGATTTATTTCCTAATTCGCAACCGCATATCTATAAGGCTTTAGATGGAATTATTGATTCCGGGAATCTTTAAAATTGATATTTTGATCTTTAAGGCTTAAGATCAACTTATTGGTTTTATTCGCGAGATTACAAGTTGATTGGATGTCATTTCCTTATTCGCATTGATTGGATGATATATGATATTGAGTGATTTAGTGCTTGCTTTAATTTCTTTATCTGTGTTGAAAATACAAAAACTTGCGCATCATGTAGATTAGAATTAGTTTCGCATGATATAATAGTTTTGCTACCTTTTTAAGGATGCATGTTTAGGTAATATTTAGACTAAATCACATCTTCGCATTGAATCTTTTTGAGATATCTATCTAGGTTAAGATAGGATTTAGGTTAGTCTATAGATAATATCTCACTTTAGGCAAATTTTTATTAATTTTTTATTACGATTTTTTTTATAAAAAATACAAAAATATCATGCGCATGTCATATAGAATTAGGTTCATGAAATGCATGTCATTTAGTGATTGTTGCTATGTCCATTTAATTAGAAATTGCTCATCATTAGAATTAGGTCATTTAGTTAAATTGCATAACATTTAGAATATATTTTATTAAACAAGAGAAAATCCTAAAAGATTGAGTGATTGCTTATTAATTAAAAAATCATATCTAGGGCTTTTGATGTGAATTTTGAGCTAACACTGCAGATGCTTTCGTTGCTACGAAGTAAGTCCTGTATTTTATTTATTATTTTCTTAGGTGTTAAATTGGTAGTTTGCGCACATGCATGGTCACTTAGGTTCCAGAAGGGCGTTAGAGAAATCTAGCGTAATCAAGTCCCCGAACTCACAATCTCTGGTTCGTAGGAGTAAAGTAACGTTACTTTATTTGGGTTTCTAATCGACTCACCAAAATAGATTAGTGGCGACTTCTAGCTAATAATCTTTTGCATGTTAAATACTTTAACTTAAGTCACGAATTGGTATGGGCTTGGGAGAGCCCAAGCTAAGTTTAGGCTTAGCAGTCATTAGCCAAACCCTAGGTGGTGCACCCGAGATTAGGTTGCGACAAAATGTAGACTTAACTATTCCTTTGCTTGCTATTTTACTTTCATAAAAAATTATTGAAACATGGTTTTACGGTACTTCCCTATCCCCTTTTCATTTTCAATTTAAGAAAGGAAAATTATGGAGCAGTGAAGTTATATGCGATGAAATTACCGGCTCGATGACTTACTGAGTCCCATCTTCTCTGAACTGTAAGCTCTGTCTTTTGTGATTTTCAGATCAAGTATTTTCTCTGATTTTGTAATTGATTTTCTGACCAAAAACTACAATTTTAATCTTTCAGCAAAGTCGATGATCTTGTGTTACTGATGGAAGTCTATGCTTTGATTTGATCTTGTGTTGCACAATAATAATGATCTCTCTCTCTCTCTCTCTCTCTCTCTCTCTCTCTCTCTCTCTCTCTCTCTCTCTCTCTCTCTCCGTGTGGGATTAAAGAAGAATCCTGGATGTAGCTGGTTTGAGTCAAAGAAAGGGAAGATACACGAGTTCTTTGCAGGTGATACAAAGCATCCGAGGTCAAGAGAGATAAATAAAGTGTTAGAGGATCTTCTGGAGAGATTAAAGGGACATGGTTATCAACAGATCCTGAGTTCAGTGGCTTATGATGTAAGTGAGGACGACAAGAAGCGAATATTGATGGCTCATAGTGAAAAGCTGGCTCTGGCATTTGGGCTGCTGGATTCCAGCGCAAATTGCCTTATCAGGATCATGAAGAACCTCAGGATATGTGAAGACTGTCACTCTTTCATGTGTGGCATATCTCACATTATTGGGAGGGAGATTATTGTGAGAGATAATGTGAGATTCCACCATTTTAACGGTGGGACTTGTTCTTGCGGTAATTTCTGGTGACCGGATCAAGCACATACATCGCTGGAATTCTTTGTCGGGACAGTAGTTGTACGTTATTATTCTTATCTATAAATGGGCTCCTGGATTTGCTTCTTGTGATTTTACTAATACAATCACGCTACGGTTAGATTCTTTTCCTTAGAGGGCTCAAGAGAGATCGCTTTGATGAAGTGCTTTCTCGGCCGGTTCAGTTCTCTTCACCCACATACTTGTATTCCTTTTTTAATCATCTAAACTAAAGATGCAGTCTCTCGAACTTTTGAGGTGATGGCGCCATTTCGTAAAGCATAAATGCTGAGAAAGTCTTGATGTTATTCCCATATCTCAAAATTTGAGTTCGACAAGTTTGAGGTTCTTTTAGGCCTTCCCTTTTGCCTTTCCTTGCCTTTTTGGATAGCAGTATGGCAATATACGCGGTCTGGCGGTATTTTAGGTTAACTTCGTGGCACCTTATCACCTACGGATCCAATCAACATTGCGCCCATCATGGTTAAACGAAGGAATTCGGAACAAGTTACTTTCTCTGGGATTAATCTCAAAAAATTTGTGCAGAACAGAAACCGAACCCGTAACGAGCTTGACACTGATTTAGGTTAACCTCAGTGGCGGTGAATGCCCTGTTCAAAGGCCAAAAAGTCCGTGGCAATGGAGCAAAGCTGATTTGCAGAGTCCTTTTTGGTGGGTCTCTCTCACTCTCCCTCCACTATTTAGAAAGACTCCAAATCTCTTCCATTGGCTAAGTGGAGGAACCTCATATCCTTGTATTGCATCAGAACACATCAGCACGAGCGTAAGATTCTTCTCGTCCACATTTTCTGGATAAAATTACTGTGCCCTTTTCCGCCTAATCATAGGTTTTGTCGAGCGGCTGAAAGTGAAAGCCATCTTGTCCTGAGTGGCGACTAACTTATAGTATTCAGATCATGCACTAATCAGATATTGCCTTGAGAGGCTCTTGGTAGATTATTGGGGGAATCCAGCCTACCAAGGTAAAAAAGAATGAAAGGTTATAGCTCCACTCCACCTCAAATCCATGGCAAGCAAAATGGCGCAATGCCCTGAAATCACATCGTAAGTGATTACTGACACAACAATGTTTTTAGCAAGCTACATAGTTCAATCCAATTTGGAACCTATGCCCTACATAGGAAATAATTGAATATGGAGAAACACTTGTGTGGACCGGTTCTAGGGATGTCGTTAGATCCACTCAGGACTTGTATAGAACTTACTACTGGTCATGATCAAGATTGATTCAGTTTACTTTACAACGGATATATAAGGAAATATTTTACTTGAATTTGAAGCAACCATATACTCTGCTTATCGAGTTGAAATGAAAATGCTAATTTGGGCAAACATCACAATTTGTGAGTATCGGCAATAGTAAAGACCATGTCCATCATATCAAACCCATAGCATTGGGACTTTTGATGCCTCACATGCTTGGTCAATGCCTACAAAGTCTAATTTGTCCAACTACCTATATCCCTTTCATATTTGACTGAAAAGTCTGCCATACTAATTGCGCAGATGAGTGTAGGTTGTGTTTAGCTACCCGTATTTGACGGGGATTTTGTGAATGAAGCACCCCTTATACAACTAAATAATGAGGGTAACTTTACGCTTTTTAATACACCATCTCTTCTTGTATTATGAGTAAGTTATTTCGAATTTAGCATACCATGACTCATGGTATATTATTGTATTATATGTTACATTACGTCACAATTATATAGCGCTACATTGTGAGCATTGCATGTATAAGCCTCTTTTTTTTTTTTTTTTTTTTTTTTTGAGAGAGAGAGGTTTCAAATAATGAATATAAGTTGAAGACTATTGAGGAAAACATCATCGTTCCCACATGTATTATTCTCATAACTTAGGAACTATAAACGAGCGAAAAATATAGGACTCTTGAACCTTCTGGTGCCAGGGCAACGCATTCACCTTTTTCATCACCATATTCATTATTATTCCCTATCTCACATTATTCTTGTTCGCGAACACCTTGTACCACGTAGAACTTTGGCTAGGTTTATAGAAAATAACCCTCTCTCGCACGGTTTGGTTTCTATGGCTAGCGAAGTGCGGAAGGGGTGGCAATGTGATGCTGCGGGTCGGGTCCTGCTGGCCCTTTCCTCGTCGGGTCCGCATCCATGGTCGAAGCCCACTCAACAGAGCTCGGCTTGGCTCCGTCGCAGTTGCCGAGTTGACGCAAAAGAAGACGGCCAGCATTCCTCTTATCCACGAGAGCACGTCCCTGTGCATTCATGACGAGAAACACAAAAAGAACTGCGACGAGTAAAACCCGCCTCGCATTCGAAAAACCAGCCATGTGCGAATGTGGAAAGATGCGAACGTGGGTACAGGAGGAGCTAGAGCTACTATGCAAGTCCAAGGCAAAGGATTCTTCTTCTTTGTGTGCTTGACCTGAGCATTGGATCGCTCTATTTATAGACGGACGATGAGAGAAACTGGTGGATGAGTAGAGACAACCTTGAGTCACACTGAGTCACACTAGCATTTCGATTTTGTCCTCGATACCACATGGTCCTGGCATTAATTGTCCCCCTCTGAGATATGTAATTCTGCTTATTGTGGGTGTCCCTTCGCCATAGGGCCGTACCGATTTAAAAACTTGGTCATTTTGGATCTTCACATATTGTTGTCGCTCCTTCCTTTTTCTTGGATGAGCCTCCACGCCCACCCAAAAGTCAAAGAATAAAAAAGGGTACTTAAATCCAAAAAAACCCGGTCATCATTGCCTTAATGCCACTGTTTTTTTGGACGGTGACTGTAAACAAATAGCCGATCTTTCATTTTCTTTCAATAAAGAATTTCGGATAGGCACAAAGATTGTTCAAGCCACGTCCCTTCTCTACAAGATTTATACGATGATCATTGTGTGTAAGTTTTGTATTAGATCTTCTAATATGGTATCAAAGTCAGATTCTCTATCTTAATTTATTTTGCATGTACAGTCCCTTTCTTATTCGCTTGTCTAATGTCCAATCCAATGTTGTAGCCAGCTAGCCCCTTGTATTGGTTGCCTCTCTATCCTTTCTCTAAAGTGTTGGTAATCTTTCAAGCCTTACAGCCCCTTTCTTATTCGCTTGTCTAATGTCCAATCCAATGTTGAAGCCAGCTAGCCCCTTGTATTGGTTGCCTCTCTATCCTTTCTCTAAAGTGTTGGTAATCTTTCAAGCCTTACAGCCCCTTTCTTATTCGCTTGTCTAATGTCCAATCCAATGTTGAAGCCAGCTAGCCCCTTGTATTGGTTGCCTCTCTATCCTTTCTCTAAAGTGTTGGTAATCTTTCAAGCCTTGTAAGAAAAGACACTGACTATATAGATAGGATAAGACGCCATTATAAAATAATTTTCAAAAAGTAACCTTTCGCACCACTCAATTAACCTAACTAAACAAGTATAGGGTTGGGCTTGAAAACAAGAAGCAAATGATTGAGAAGGCTTTTCCCAACCTAAGTTAGGTTTGAAATCCTTTCCCTATTTGTCAAGCTTAGATTAGAAGCCGACTGAAAAATGGATGCGCTCTACTAGCATGGCTCGCTTTGCTTTTTATGGCGGAGCTCACTGCTTTTCATTTTTTTAGGAGTAGATGCTTGTGGAGGAAATCAATCCAACCACAGGTTTTTCTACGGCTACCTTATTACGACTTCATTATCAAAGACCCCACGGTGATCTGTTTTGGGTTGGAATTTTTAACAAATATAACATATTAATTTAGGATATATAATTGCCTAGTACAGTCCCTGTGGTCCACTTTTGAGTCTTGGCCATATGATCCGCCACATACACATTCACAGGACCATTCTCCCACTTTCCCTCACCAAAGAGTCTCTCCATGCCCTAGGAGAGTCCAAAGTGGAGTTGCCATGGTCGGTATCGGATCAAATCATCAGCATTTGGGAATAATTTTAGGTCAATCATACAGTACTCGTGGCAGTAGGGGAGATCGGTAGTTAAGATCATAGAGGGTACAGGCCTCTCGGTGCTCGTGTAGTGTCCTCGACAACACTCAAGAAAACTCTTTTCATCACTTGGAATCTCTTCATGTCTCTCCCTCTAACCCTTCCCTTTTCTAGCTTGGCCACGCTCCAACGCCGTGACATGTCAAGTTTTTGTCGGATGAGCAATTTGAAGATATATGCAATGACAGGTTATAAGGATGAAAATGGAGATGACAACCCCAAGTCCTCGACACGTTGCCCCATCCTCGTATCCTGTCTTTGTGGAGAAGATAAGATGGGGCGGTAGGAGATCTCATTCCCATTCGCACACCTTCCCTACGGTGACAATCCACGAGGAGTTGAGTCCATGGCTTGGGCGACCTCGAATGAGCACGGCTTTCGAGCGAGTCCTTCTCAACAGGATCTTTTTTGGCCAATCTCTAATTAATCGCATGAAAGCAGATCAAGTAGAGTAGGGATGAGCACGGTTCAGTTTGGTATGATTTGGATGGAAAAATTGAGCTAAACTACAATAATATGATTCGGAAAATTTTAAAACCAACCTTAACTATATAAGAGTCTGAAATTAGATCAAATTGAATAGAGCTCATCATTTTTTATTCAACTTCTCTTATCTGATGAAGTTAAATTTCATATAATATTTAACTTTTAATGAGCTTGAATTGATTAAAGGCTCAAGCTATCATCTAAAGATAGAATAGCATTATAATGTAACAATTACCGCTGCAATATCAACTTATGCATAGTTTGGAGGGAAATTCCAAGCAAGAGCATGAAGTGTCTTCATTTTTTCAAATAAATGCATGAAGTGAACATTGTGTCAAATAATGACCTAAAACGACTAGGTTGGTCTCAAATAAGGGCTTGAACTAGTTTTATGTGACTCTCCAGAACATCATGTGCGACACATGTACTTTCTGATTTTTTTTTTTAATAGCAAGCGGAAGCACCATAAATACGTTACCATACAACATACAAGAAAATTATCACACAAATTAAATATTATACATAATAATTCATTATGTTAACTTTATATTTACAACTCATAATAATATTCCAAACAACACACAAAATACCAAAAGACCTCAGAAAGGTTAGGATCACCTAACTTCAACATTATCCTCTTATACCCAAAAGCCTGCCTATACAACACCAAAGCTAAAATCGAATGATCAATGACCTCCTCATCAATGGCCTATCGAAAATGTAGTCAGGGGGACCATCAAATCCTCTTAGTGGTCCAACCAATCGTCTTCAAAGATCGCGTACCAAGCTATTTACTGGTGCGGAATCCACTCAGTAAGTCTCATGTCAACCCAAACTCAGACTGTACACTTAACATACACAATAACCATATAAGACAATACCACTTCTTTATAACTATAATCAATGTGAGCTGGAGCTCCAAAAAGTAGCGGTGGTGGAAGAGCCATCCTACAAGTCTCAAAAATGAGTTGAGGTCTAGTAAATGAAATTTCTAAGTCTAAAATAGGAGATCCACCTATCTCTCAATCTGGCATCACAATAATTGTGAATTCAAGACAGTACAAAACAACTATAAATAAGGAATGCAAGGATAAAAGTACTATCTTTCCTATCATGACATTTCAATAAGACAACCATAAGATTGCACAAGATTGATTCCTCTCATGTGCAAGCAAATTTCATATTATGTATCACAAGTACCACACTATCTCATCAATTTACACATATGAACTCATGTTCGTCACTATATGGTTCTATTTAACATATTTGCATCGGCTGGTAGGTGGGATGATGTTTCAAATATGAGGAAGTTGATGAGAGGGAAGGGATTAAAGAAGAATCCTGGATGTAGCTGGTTTGAGTCAAAGAAAGGGGAGATACACGAGTTCTTTGCAGGTGATACAAAGCATCCGAGGTCAAGAGAGATAAATAAAGTGTTAGAGGATCTTCTGGAGAGATTAAAGGGACATGGTTATCAACAGATCCTGAGTTCAGTGGCTTATGATGTAAGTGAGGACGACAAGAAGCGAATATTGATGGCTCATAGTGAAAAGCTGGCTCTGGCATTTGGGCTGCTGGATTCCAGCGCAAATTGCCCTATCAGGATCATGAAGAACCTCAGGATATGTGAAGACTGTCACTCTTTCATGTGTGGCATATCTCACATTATTGGGAGGGAGATTATTGTGAGAGATAACGTGAGATTCCACCATTTTAACGGTGGGACTTGTTCTTGCGGTAATTTCTGGTGACCGGATCAAGCACATTCATCGCTGGAATTCTTTGTCGGGACAGTAGTTGTACATTATTATTCTTATCTATAAATGGGCTCCTGGATTTGCTTCTTGTGATTTTACTAATACAATCACGCTACGGTTAGATTCTTTTCCTTCAGAGGGCTCAAGAGAGATCGCTTTGATGAAGTGCTTTGTCGGGCCGATTCAGTTCTCTTCTCCCACATACTTGTATTCCTTTTTTGATCATCTAAACTAAAGATGCAGTCTCTCGAACTTTTGAGGTGATGGCGCGAGTTCGTAAAGCATAAATGCTGAGAAAGTTTTGATGCTATTCCCACATCTCAAAATTTGAGTTCGACAAGTTTGAGGTTCTTTTTAGGCCTTCCCTTTTGCCTTTCCTTGCCTTTTTGGATAGCAGTATGGTAATACACGAGGTCTGGCGGTATTTTAGGTTAACTTTGTGGCATCTTATCACCTACAGATCCAATCAAAATTGCGCCCATCATGGTTAAACTAAGGAATTCGAAACAAGTTACTTTCTCTGGGATTAATCTCAAAAAAAAAAATTTGCGGAACAAAAATCGAACCCGTGACGAGCTTGACACTGATTTAGGTTAACCTCAGTGGCGGTGAATGCCCTGTTCAAAGGCCAAAAAGTCCGTGGCAATGGAGCAAAGCTGATTTGCAGAGTCCTTTTTGGTGGGTCTCTCTCACTCTCCCTCCACTATTTAGAAAGACTCCAAATCTCTTCCATTGGCTAAGTGGAGGAACCTCATATCCTTGTATTGCATTAGAACACATCAGCATGAGCGTAAGATTCTTCTCGTCCACATTTTCTGGATAAAATTAAGGTGTCCTTTTCCGACCAAATCGTAGGTTTTGTCGAGCGGCTGAAAGTGAAAGCCATCTTGTCCTGAGTGGCGACTAATTTATAGTATTCAGATCATGCACTGGTGAGACAATGCCTTGAGAGGCTCTTGGTAGATTATTGGGGGAATCCAGCCTACCAAGGTCAAAAAGAATGGAAGGCTATAGCTCCACTCCACCTCAAATCCATGGTGAGCAAACTCTTACTGGTGCAATGCCCTGAAATCACATCGAAAGTGATTGCTGACACAACAATGTTTTTAGTAAGCCACATAGTTAATTCCAATTTGGAACCTATGCCCTACATAGGAAATAATTGAATATGGAGAAACACTCGTGTGGGCTGGTTCTAGGGATGTCGTTAGATCCACGCAGGACTTGTAAAGAACTTACTACTGGTCATGATCAAGATTGATTCAGTTTACAGTATAACGGATATATAAGGAAGTATTTTACTTGAATTTGAAGCAACTATATACTCTACTTATCGAGTTGAAATGAAAATGCTAGTTTGGGCAAACATCATAATTTGTGAGTATCGCCACCCACAGCATTGGGACTTATGATGCCTCACATGCTTGGTCAATGCCTACATAGTCTAATTTATCCAACTACCAGTATCACTTTCATATTTGACTGATTAAAGTCTGCCATACTAATTGCGCAGATGAGTATAGGTTGTGTTTAGCTACCCGTATTTGACGGAGATTTTGTGAGCGAGACACCGCTTATACAACTAACTAATGAGGATAACTTTACACTTTTTAATACGCCGTCTCTTCTTGTATTATAGTATCATTAAATTAGAGAGTAAGTTATTTCGAATTTAGCATACCATGACTCATGGTATATTATTGTATTGTATGTTACATTACGTCGCGATTATATAGCGCTACATTGTGAGCATTGCATGTATAAGCCTCTTTTTTTTTTTTTTTTTTTTTGAGAGAGAGAGAGAGGTTTCAAATACTGAATATAAGTTGAAGACTAGTGAGGAAAACATCATCGTTCCCACATGTATTATTCTCATAACTTAGGAACTATAAGCGAGCGAAAAAACATAGGACTCTTGAACCTTCTGGTGCTAGGGCAACGCATTCACCTTTTTCATCACCATATTCATTATTATTCCCTATCTCACATTTTTCTTGTTCGCGAACACCTTGTACCACGTAGAACTTTGGCTAGGTTTATAGAAAATAACCCTCTCTCGCACGGTTTGGTTTCTATGGCTAGCGAAGTGCGGAAGGGGTGGCAATGGGATGCTGCGGGTCGGGTCCTGCTGGCCCTTTCCTCGTCGGGTCCGCATCCATGGTCGAAGCCCACTCAACAGAGCTCGGCTTGGCTCCATCGCGGTTGCCGAGTTGACGCAAAAGAAGACGGCCAGCATACCTCTTATCCACGAGAGCACGTCCCTGTGCATTCTTGACGAGAAACACAAAAAGAACTGCGACGAGTAAAACCCGGCTCGCATTCGAAAAACCAGCCATGTGCGAATGAGCAGAAAGATGCGAACGTAGGTACAGTAGGAGCTTGAGCTAATATGCAAGTCCAAGGCAAAGGATTCTTCTTCTTTGTGTGCTTGACCTGAGCATTGGATCGCTCTATTTATAGACGGACGATGAGAGAAAAGGGTGGATGAGTAGGGACAACCTTGAGTCACACTGAGTCACACTAGCACTTCGATTTTGTCCTCGATACCACATGGTCCTGGCATTAATTGTCCCACTCTGAGATATGTAATTCTGCTTATTGTGGGTGTCCCATCGCCATAGGGCCGTACCAATTTAAAAACTTAGTCATTGTTGGATCTTCACATATTGTTGTCGCTCCTTCCTTTTTCTTGGATGAGCCTCTACACCCACCCAAAAGTCATTATACGTAATATTTTATTATGTTAACTTTAGATTTACAACCCATAATAATATTCCAAACAACACACAAAATATCAAAACAACTTTGAAGGGTTAGGATCGCCTAACTTTAACACTATTCTCTTATACACAAAAGCTTGCCTGTACAACACCAAAGCTAAAATCGAATGATCAATGACCTCCCCATCAATGGCTCATCGAAAATGTAGTCAGGGGGACCATCAAATCCTCTTAGTGGTCCAACCAGTTGCCGTCAAAGATCGCGTACCAAGCTATATACTCGTGCGGAATCCACTCAGTAAGTCCCATGTCGACCCAAATCCTGATTTTACACTTAACATACACAAGAACCATATAAGACAATACCACTTCTTTAAAACTATACTCAATGTGAGCTGGAGCTCCAAAAAGTGATGGTGGAAGAGCCATCCTACAAGTCTCAAAAATAAAGAAATGAGCTAATGTCTAGTAAATGAAATTCCTAAGTCTAAAATATGAGATCCACCTATTAC
Organism: Eucalyptus tenuipes; assembly: GCA_014182365.1. Classification (NCBI taxonomy): domain Eukaryota; kingdom Viridiplantae; phylum Streptophyta; class Magnoliopsida; order Myrtales; family Myrtaceae; genus Eucalyptus; species Eucalyptus tenuipes. Next base: position 8,317,985 of record CM024547.1, on the reverse strand, counting down.
TCAATTTGGCATCACAATAATCGTGAATTCAAGATAGTACAGAATAACTATGCGTAAGAAATGCAAGGATAAAAGTACTATCTTTCCTATCATGACATATCAATAAGACAACCATAAGATTGCATAAGATTGATCGCTCTTATGTGCAAGCAAATTTCATATTATATATCACAAGTATCACTATATCTCATCAATTTACCCATATGAACTCATGTTCGTCACTGGTCAAGACCATCTCAATTGACGAGACACCTCGACTAACAAGATATCGTTACCACCAATTCATGGGGGACGGAATTATACATACCCATTTGTCATGCCTCAGCTTATCAATCACGAGTCTCCTCTACGTTAATTTGGATTAATGCACCACCCTACATCCACATGACAATGGCCATTTATTACCATTACACCATTGTTACACAAGCCATATCATATCATGACTACACGAGTCATGTCATCATAAAATTTCATGTCATATTAACCTTGTGGAGAATCGTCTCATACAGTATAACATTTGGCTAACTCTAAAGTCCCATACATACTCATATGAAGGAATTTGCTTGGTGGTGATGAGTGAATAGACAGTGGTAGAGGTCTTAATCACGAAATATCAAAGATATACATAATTAATCACAACACATTAAGCATTAGATACTTTTCGATGTCCATAATTGCAGGTGACGACACATTACTCTCTTGGCATTCTCATATAACCATGAGAATCAATCAATTACTTATACTTTAACAAATAAATATTCTTTTTCTTTTCACCAAGTCATGATCATTCGGTACAGAATTTTTACCAGTTTATCAATTCTTGATATTCATTTAGCAATAGTCACTACTACTCCAATAATTAAAGTAACTCATAAATTTACATTTTAATAATAAAACCACCCTTGATTAAGCTCACTTTTTCCACAAAAACTAAAAAGTATTTTCTATAATTCCAAATTCTTAACAACTAGATTATTGCCCTAGTAAAAATTCTCATTTTATAAATTTACCCCTAATTTCCTATTTTCAACCAACCAAGTAATATTAATCAAATTAAAAACTAAAAGTTATTATTTTTATTATCTAAGACATACTAACATTGTATTTACACAATAGACATCTCACATATTTTACAAAACTATTAAAACAACTCATTTTTGGTTAATTAGCTCAACTAGTTCCAATTTTTACATAATTTACACATCATCTATTAACTCTAAAAATAATTTTATCACTTATCATAACAAGATTCCACAAGCTGTGAACAGTCCTCAGAAGTTTCAGTTTTTGATATTCATCCCTTAACTTGGCGAAATTATGAATTTGCCCCTAAAACCTCTAAACTCATTTTTTTGAACCAATTTGATTCCCCTTAATAAATTTTACTTAGAAACCCACTTATTAAAACTAAAAATCATAAAATAAACCTGTTAACAACCTTATCTCCATTTTCGAAATTTCAAAATCACCTCATATTTTGTCAAATATTTACTAAAACATCCCTTCTTATGCCTAGTTTTACTATCTTCATATTTTTCCCATTCAAGTTGCTACAAAACCTTTTAGAAATATCCCAAAGACACTCTAGACATATGAATAGCTTTTTACTACAAGCACAACAATCATCATAACTTAACATACAACTATTGCAACTTACTCACACATAGAGTAAAATCTACGGTAAATAAACAAACAACCAATCAATCAATCAAACTCAAGAGTACTAAGTAGATCATTCTAACTTAGTCCTTAGGTTTTTCACTTACCTTGAGTGAAATCTTCAACAAACAAAGCCTTTACTCACCTTGAAATCAAAATAATTATTAAAATTAACAAGTGTCATTCTTTAGAAAACGACAAAGCTTATTTAATAAAAATAAAAGGAAAATCTTTGAATTTACCTTGTAAGACACTGAATTGAAAAAAGGGGTTTGCACCTTGTCTTGAAAGAGAGAGTGAAATAAAACTTGAACTTAAAGAAGTGAGGGAGATGGAGGTGCAAGTGAAAGAGGTAGGGAAAGAAGACATTTATCTCGTCTTCCACACTTATTCTCTATATTTAAGAGTGGCTTGAAGTAATATTTATTAGCCTTGGTTAAAAGTAATAATGCCAATTAACTAGAGTTAAATGTAGACAAAAAAAATATATAGGGTTAAGATAATGTCATGCATGAGGTCATATAGATAAGTTCAAAGGATTTAATTTAGACATGTGAATAAACAAATGTGGTGGAGATGAAGACATTTGTCTAAGTTCTCATAGTGACAAATGGGATGGTTTAATAAAAAGATTGAGATATTATGTTAATTTGGACAAATACTTTACACTGCAGTAAATAATCAAGAAATTCGGTATTTATTTGAAACATTGGTAAATCAGCAAATTATTTTGAAGCCACTACAATTATTAACAAAAGATATAGAACAATAGGGAAACCTTAACTTAGAAAAAATGTAATGCTTGAAAATTATTCGATATGAATTTAAGAGTGTATTGATCCCGCTGATAGTTACTATACTAATTATATATCTTGAATATCATGAACTATAAAGAAATTTCAGATGTCACACTATAGTAGTTTCAAATAAGGGTATGATCTCGATGGCCGGCTAAATATTCCAGTTGGTGAAAGGCATTTTCATTTTAAAACAATTAAAATTTTAATGATTTTTCTTTTTCTCTTTTTTCTTTTTTAAAAAATTTCGACAAGCACCAACAAGGGTCCGATTGCCGACTGTTGGGTGAGGGCCACCACCCTCGTCAAATCTGGGCAAAGGTTGCTTCAACCCAGGCCCTCGCCAGTTGTGAGCAACCCTCACTTGTGGCTTTTGAGGGCAGCCTTGCCAACCCTTGGCAAAGCGACCCTTGCATATATCTGCTGAGAGGACCTTAGCTATGGCTCATGAAAGTGACCCTCATCCAACCCTCTTGGGGCATTACGATGACCGCCCATCGCTTAAGACCAACCACCAACCAAGAAGAAACAAAAAACCAAAAAAGAGGAAAATAGAAAGAAACAAAAGAAAAAAGATTAAAAAAAAAGTGAAAGATGAAAATGTTCTTGACTAATTGAAAAGTCAAGTCTTTTTTTGAAATTAATATAGCTACTTATAAAATCCATTTGAAATCTTTAATTTAGGCTCTTATTTGAAATAAAATTTATTTTATATTTTTATTTGAGCAAATGAAGACATTTTAAATCTTTATTTGGAATTTTTCCCATAGTCTCGCATTATGTCATAACTCATAAAGATAGTTTGATTTGATGCAATTTTGGAAAAAAAATCAAATCAAATCAAATTGCCAAATTTTAATCAGCTTCGATTTACAAATCGAAATTTTTGAAATTACATATTGAGGATTGAGCTGACGATTGATTGATTTGGCGGTTTGAATCAAATTATGCTCGTTCCTCATTAATTAGAAAAAAAGTTGGATTAGAGGATATAGAGACAAAAAAAAAAAAAAAAAACTAAACCCTAGAAAAATCTCAGCTTGAAATTGGCTCGACAAGCGCGCCTGGGGCTAAAGTTCTGGACTTCGCAACTCTGGAAACTTGAAACGTCGAGTTCACGAGTCCCGTCTGCGCTTTGACCCTTCCGCGTTCCCATTTTTCGCTTGCAGAAACTGAGTAAGGCATTCTCTTCCTCACTTCACTCTCATCTCTCTCTCTCTCTCTCTCTCTCTCTCTCTCTCTCTCTAGCTGTTTCATGATTTGTGGTTGGTCGACGGAGGCTGTCGCTATCGGTTTGCGCGCTCGATTTTCTTTCTGCTTCGATCGTGCTCTCCGTTCTGCAAATTGGAGCTTCAATTTCGAAAAATTTGATCTGGAAATGGAGTTTTAGGGCTGAAAGTTGGAATTTTTGCGCCGAGGAGTGAAACCCAGAGGGCTAAATCTTTTTCTCGTGTTCTTTTCGCTAGAGGGTCGATAATGCTGGAGAGACCATGTTGCTTCAAATGGTTTCACAATTTTCTTTTATTATCTGGGAAGTATTGATTTTCTCATCGGCATGGGTTGTCGGAGTTGTGGGGAGTTTCATACACGGGTACATGGCTCACATGGAAAAAGATTGTAAATTTTGGCATGGCATTGAAGGGGAATGGTTACTGGGGTTCTTGCTTGTTGAATCTTGATGCATTGTGCTCTTAGTATGCTGGGAAATCTTAGTGCTTTTTTAGAGAGTTCGGTCCCCCTTCGTATGGTTGAAATGTCGACTCAGATTACATTGGTGTTTGGCTGTTATCGACTGTATCAGGGCTGAGTTGATCGCCCGAATTTTCAATCGGTTGTTACTTGAAACCTCACTGCACCGCTTGATTTTGTCATGCTTCAAATTCTTCAGCTAAAGCTAATGTTGATTCATTAGGTATTCAATGTGTTCGATCTTTATCTTTCTGAACTTTGGAACTTAAAATGTAGACTTAACTGTTCCTTTGCTTGCTATATTACTTTCATAAAAAATTATTGAAACATGGTTTTATGGTATTTCCCTTTCCCCTTTTCTTTTTCAATCCAAGAAAGGAAAATTATGGAGTAGTGAAGTTATATGGGATGAACTTACCGGCTCAATGACTTACCTAGTCTACCTTCTCTGAACTGAAAGCTCTGTCTTTTGTGATTTTCAGCTCAAGTATTTTCTCTGATTTTGTAGATTTCTGACCAAAAACTAGAATTTTAATCTTTCAGCAAAATCAGTGATCTTGTGTTATTGATGGAAGTCCATGCTTTGATATGATCTTGTGTCGCACAATAATAATGATCTCTCTCTCTCTCTCTCTCTCTCTCTCTCTCTCTCTCTCTGTGGGATTGTAAATTTATCAATACTCTGTGTTTGTGTCTGCTATTTGAAATGTTTATACCCAATACATTTTTGTGCATATTTGACTAGTAATGTTCTGTTGTAGGTTTGCCCTTGAAGTTCATGGATCATTTCAGGAGAAAGCTATGGACAATCGGGTATCATGCTTGAAATAACAAATTGCTTAAGGGGACTCTGTATTTACATTTTCTTTTTTTGTTTAGTCGGTGTTTTTTTCCTCGGTCTTGTAACCTTTTAGTTGGATAAGTGTGCTGTTATATTAATTGTTATTTCGAAGTTGGTCTGATCATATAAATAAATGCTGTCAGTTTCACTTAAAAAGATGACATACATATTTGAATTTACTAGATGCATCGAGTATTCAACTGCTGAGAAGTGTTATTACTAAATCACAATTGTCAAGCTTATGAGCTCAAGCTTGTGCATGACTTGATGAAAATGGAATCGAGTTGAGTTGTGCTTGGTTCATTCAGTTACCTAGCAAAGTTGTGCTGGGATACACACAAAAGATACTCATAAGTTTGGTATTAGTTGAGTGGAGCTTATGTTGAACTGTTTGGGCTTTGTTGGGAGTTAGAATCATAGTCTGGTTTAAGTGCTTTATATGTATGGAATTAATGGACGGGTGACCAGGGCCATTAGAGATTTTTGGCACTTTTCTTTTCCAAGTTTATTTCATTTAATGCTTGTATGGTGCAGAGGATGGGTAGTTTCTCAACACTTACCCAGCTTTTGTTAATGTTTAGCTTGCCCTATCATTAGTAACGCATCTTGACTATGGAATTGTCTGATGGTGAATAGGATGGATTTGTCTGGAAGAAATTTACTGGGGGATGCTGTGTGTTGTAGAGTTTCTTCATTTAATCACTCTCGTATTTCTGAGGCTGGGTATTCAACTACAAGACAAAATTTTAATGCTGCAGGTATTATATGCAGCTTACAGTACTTACCAAGTGCTCTCTCACCTCTCCAGTGATGATTCAATTGTTTTCCTTATATCTCTAATGTGCATATGGAATTTGCAGGAGGTACTGTAAATAGAATATTTGCTCCATATTGTGTATATAAGGGGAAAGCTGCACTCTCTCTGTCCCCGGTTCTTCCTACTTTCAGTAAATTGGAGGTATGTCTGTTCCTTGTCTTCGTTGGAATATATCACAAAACATGTGGTAACCGCTTTCTGCTTTCACTGTATATCCTCTGTATTTAATAGTCTGGTGCTGGTCTTAAAGTCGATAGACATGGTGTCATGATGTTGCGATTTTGGCCTGCTATTGGTGAGCGCAAGTATGATTGGGAAAAGCGACAGGTAAGCATTGGTCTGTTTATCAAGCTCATTTTCAGTTATCCTACATCAAGTCTGTTTGCAAATATGTTGATGATACAGAATTCTGTATTTGTTGCTTTTCTACAGCTTTTTGCTTTGTCAGCCACTGAGACTGGATCCCTCATAAGTTTGGGTCCAAAAGATTCCTGTGAATTCTTTCATGATCCTTCAATGCTGTCCAGGTTATTAAACTGACTTGCTTCTGCTAGTTCTTTAAATGCCTAGCCTTCCTCTAACTTCGTATGACTTGCCCTTTATCTTTTTCATGTCTGGCTCATTTTGTTTCCCCTATTTCTTTGTTTTCTCTTAAATGTGTTATCTACCTAGAGTTTTTACGTTTATGTATGCTTGAGTTTCAGTAGTCGGGTCTTTTTGGATTGGAAATCATTACTAACTTTTGTGTAAACGTGATGACATTGACAAGAAATTCTTCCTGCAGCAATGCTGGTCAAGTGAGGAAGAGCTTGTCAATTAAGCCTCATGCTGATGGGGGTGGCTACTTTATTTCTCTGAGTAAGTACTGTGTTTCTACTTAATTTCTAGAAATGGTAAATATGCAGCCCTTCAATAGTGTTTGTTACATTTTCGTTACCTTATATGAGCTGATTTATCTGTAGAATACTTAAATTTCTATTTTCTAGCGTGGTCATATAACAGCTAGGTCTAATTTTTAGTTTGGGTACCTAACTAATTCTCATAATGCATTAGTGTGATGTACTCGCCTTTGCACCCCCTCTCCCTAGATCCTGGGTCCACATCTGTTCCCAACCGTCTTGAAGCCAACTTCATATGTAGTGTTTTTCTGTTTCTAGTAATCCACCTCCTATTCTCCTAGCTATACTTCATTGCCACGATTTTCCTCTAAGACCATCATGCTCAACATTAAAACACCATAGCCATTCTCAACACCATAGCAATTTGCCAGCTAGAGCCTTATTAAAAAGCAACAAAAATTTAGTTCCCATAAGTTGCTTGATCGGATGGGTGTTATTTACTTTTGTTATTCGTGGCTCTTGAAGGTTGGAATTTGACTTCTGATTTCACAAAGTGGCTCAGATCTTTAAAAATATATAATGTGAATATCCATATATTACTTAAGCTGATTGGCACATGCTTGAATGTGAACTCTCTCACTTGCAGGTGTTAACAACAATATTCTGAAAACAAATGAGCGATTTACCGTCCCTGTTACAGCGGCTGAATTTGCCGTCATGAAGACAGCGTGTAGTGTATGTCTTCACTTATTGTCTCTAATTTCTTTATGGAAATGGTAATTGTGTTTTATATTTTAGCATCTAGCAAATGACTAACTGATCGTGACAGTAACTATGTTCTGTACTGTTTTTCTTTTTCATATTGCTTCTATTGATTAATCATCTACAATGCTTTGGTACATTGCAAACTGTTAATAACAAGGAAAATGGGGAGAAGGAAAGGTTAGGGTGGGGAGTGTTTGGAAAAGGAGAGAGTTTCCTAATTGCCAAATGGGAAACGATAGCAGGCCCTCTCTGCTTGATTAATAACATGGCTTCTAAATGAATCCTTCGGAAGGCTTCTTGGTTTTAAAACCTTGTTCAGACCTCCTGTAAGCTACACTAATTTTCTGCTAATGCCTGTTACAGGCCCTCTAAAAATAGTTAAAAGTTTCTCGGTATGAAGGATATTTATGATTGCCTACGGTGGAGACTGGAGAAGAATATTGTTTTAGTAGCTGCTCTCATGTCTATTATTCTATGATTTTCTGGGGCACTTCTCTATGGGTAAATAGGCGTAGTGGCTGATAATTTGAACGAGAGCACCTTTATGTCTTCCAATTGTTCTTTCATCTTTTCTACTCTAGGAGCATGTACTTTATGAGAGTCTGGTTTTGCAGTTTGCTTTGCCTCACATCATGGGTTGGGACCGGTATACCAATAACCAGCGGCACGGAGCAGAGGAAAGTCCCTCGAAGGTGGATAAACAACTTCTGGGTCTGGAGTGGGATAAATGAATGCTCAAATGGTGGTTTCACCTTTGCTTGAAACACTCTGCAACTTTTTGTAAAAATCTGCGCCAACAGTTGCTTAGCTCCAGTTCTGGGTGTCCGACAATGTGTCATGATCATGTATCGCTTCTTGGTATGTTTTGGAGAGTGCGTTCTGATTATATTTGTGTGCTATCAAATTGACATCCTTTTTCGCGTACTACTTATGTTGCAATCCGGTTATCTACCATGAGCTTTCATTTGCTCCTTTAGGAGGCTTCTCAGAAGCTGTTTGTTGATGATTGCGTCTTAATTTGCCAATTGATCTATATGTATGCTGCAGATGATCTCCAATCTCGTTTTCGTAGCTTCCCAAAGTACTCAAATAGAATGATTTTGCGCTCAGAAATTCCAGTTTATAGATGGCTTCTTCAGCTACGGAATTGATGCAGGGGCAGTGGTTGTGGGTGGTGCTCCTGGGGCGTGTCGCTTAGCAGGCTGAAGAACCTTGACTGTAATTTTCATGACAACGCATCCCTTGGGCTCCATGACATCATCATGAAGATACTCAAGAAGAGCAAAATCCTGTCTTGTGTGCTGAAAACAACTGGCCATGACGAAATGCTGGTAAATCACACTCAGATGAGGGTCGGTTTTAGTAGAGACAGTCACCATAGTCGTTCCTTTCCTTTGAGTGAGACGTGGTTCTGCCTCTCGTGCCTCCCCGTTGCCGTAAGGCAATACAAGTACAAAGCCCACATTGGCACATTGGTCCTTCCGATTTTCACAACGTGGTGCTCTTCCCTTTTCTCAGATGAGCCTTCATACCCACCAGAGTGATCACAAGAACGATACTTATCACGCCATTAACATGGACAGCGTCGCACGGTGTTCGTATGTATAAGAGATGGAAAAGGCTGAGTTTTTCCATTTCTCAGTTTCCTTTTCGCTATTAGTAAAAAAATGCCTTTTGAGTAAAGATGGACGAGATCACTTGTGTAAATGAAGCAATGATATTGATTCAAGTCGTCGTGATACTCATTCGCACAATGGGAATACATATATTGGACACGAGTCAATGTACTTCAATTACGTAGGAAGCTCTAGGGATTGAGAAAGTGACATGATAACACGTCATGTAATTCACATCTCTCGTTCGGTGCCTTTGCACGAATGATTTACCCTCGGTCATAGTCACCGTCCAAAAGACACATATGGTGCCAGAGAAAAGGGGAGACAAGAGTCTTCCTACCATCGATTCAGAATCCGATTACTTCTCTAGGTAAAATGACGTTTTTTCTATGATTAACTACCCCGCAGAATTCATGAGGGGCATTGCCTACCTGAAAAGTGGAAATGAGATGAGCTGCCTTGATGTCCAGAGAACTAGCATCCTGTTGAATTGCCCGTATTTCGGTCAGGGCAGAGAGAGGATGAATACAGACTCTGGTTCGGCCATGAACTGGCAGATGGAGTGAAGATGGCTCGATATAATAGCTAGATGCCGAAGTGCATGTTCTTCAGGGTGGTCACTTTGCACTAAGACAACAGAAAATGGCTAAGCACCTTCAGTTAGTATTCTAAGTCAGTTGAATGCAATGAAGAACAACTTAACCAGGTATCTAAAAAAAATTAACTTCCACTAGTTGTGTACAGTTATATTCATCCGCCTCTTCCCACACCTTCTGAGAATTAACACCGCTTCATTGGCCTCAAGCAAACCTCAGCGGCAATACTCTTCCGGTGATGATTTTCTGGTGGCAGGTGGATAATACAACTTCAAGTTATTGAGGTTGCATGCTTTGGATTTAACAACCTCAGTATGCATTCTATGGAATACATGAGAATGTGATTCTCATTCTGCTAGCTCTGGCACTCGATTTTTATGCAGCCTCTTGCAGCCCTCAAGAAAACTGCGCCAGACCAGTGCATTTGGTGGGAAAGGCATGCTCATAATCATTTCCTCTGCTTCCTTAAGATGCCCATTTTTGGCCAATAAATCAACCACACCGTGGTAATGATCCATCTCAGGTTCCACCTTGTAATAAGTTTTCATTAACTGGAACAATTCCAACCCTTCTCTTACTAACCCGCCATGTCTGCATGCAGTAAGCACTGCTGTAAAAGCAATACCATCAGGTTGAATGCCCTCTGATTCCATCTCCCTAAACCTTTCTAACGCATTATTGGCATAACCATTAGCTCCAAGAGCAGATACCAGCACGGTCCAAGAGATGATGTTTCTATCAGACATTTCATCAAAAGTTCTTATTGTGCTCCCGATGCATCCACACTTCCCATACATGTCCATCAGAACATTGCACACGATTGTGTCACAACGACTAAAATCCATCTTTATCATCAGACCATGGACAGAACTCCCAGTAGCAAGGTTGTAAAGCTTACAGCATGCAACTAAAAGGCTGACAAAGGTGTACTTGTCTGGTCGAACTCCAAACGCGTGCATATAGCTGAAAAGTTCAAAAACTTCTCTGTAATTACCATTGCGAGCACAGGCTTCAATAACGATATTCCAGGACACAACATCAGGGTCTTCAAGTGCAGAGAGCAACTTCAATGTCTCATGGAACTGGCCTGTTCTGTTATATATACCAGCAATGACATTGCTAGAGACAACAGAAAGCCGTTCACCACGAGCAGTTACAAAGGCCATGGCGCCAGATATGAGTCCATTTTTGGCGTATGAGGTAATTAGAGAGGTCCAGACGTAGTCATTGCATTCATAGCCCATTTTTGTAATCAAGCAATGTAGTTGCTGTAGCTCTGAAGCGCATGATCCTTTGAGAACAGCAGAAAATGAGAACTCGTTTGGTTGGAATCCCAATCTAACCATCTTTTGCAGTAAATATAATGAAGTAGAGGAGCTTCTATTTGCATACCCGGATATCAAAGCACTCCAAGACACTACATTCTTATCGCGAATTTCATTGAAACAATACTGGGCAGCTTTGAGATTTTCAAACTTCACGTAAAAGTCAACCAAAGCACTACCTATAAAAGCATCAGACTGAAAAGCATTTCTAATAATCTTAGCATGCATATACTCTCCATAAACTTGGACTTCAAATCCAGTGCAAGCATTGACAGTACTTACGAAAGTCGCTTGGTTAGGCAAGAGCCCGTCCATGGACATTCTACTAAAGAGTTCTAAAGCCACTTCAGGTTTTCCAGTCTTTGCCCAAGCCCCAATCATTATATTCCATGAAACTACATCTGGAACATGCAGCTCCTTGAACACTTTCTCCGCCAAGCTTACAAATTTGCATTTAACATAGACATTGATTAATGAATTCAGAACAGAGGACGCTGACTTGAATCCATTTTTTATCACAAGACCATGTATCTGTTCTCCCAATACCAAGTCTTGTTCACATGAGCACCCCGATAAGATGCCCATGAAAGTGCATTCAGACAAGGCACAGTTTTCTTTCATAATATCTCGGAATAAACATGCACAATCTCCGGGATATCCATGCTGCCCAAACAAAGTCAGCATGCAGTTCCAAGTCACTAAGCTCTTTGAAGGCATATCTTCAAAGACCCCATTAACATCATCCAAACAGCCATGCCTCCCATACAAGTTCAACAAAGCAGTCCCCACAAAAGGGTCGGCATCAAGAAGCCCAGTCTTCATCGCGATCCCGTGCAACTGAATCCCGCAACTCAAGTCCAACGCCTCGCAGGACAACACTCCAGCCAACGAGTGCTGGGTCAGGCCAAACCCACGACCTCTCATTTCGGAGAAAACAGCCAAAGCCTCCTCCGCATCTCCACATCGACCGCACGCGGCAATAACGGCGTTAAACGACACCGCGTTTCTCTGGGGAATACTCTCGAACACCTTGCGGGCGGCGGGCAGCTCGCCGAGACCGGCGTAAAGAGAGATGACATTATTGTAGAGGAAGATGGGTTGTCTCGAATAGGGTCCGGCCGTGACGGCGAGCGCATGGAGGATCCTCGTCGCGTCGAGAGAGCCGCTCCTCGAGCATGCACGGACAAGGTCGAGGAGACGCTTGGGTTTGAGAGAGACGCCATTGAAGCTCATGCGCGAGAACGAGAGCGTCGCCGACTCGCTATTTTGAGCAAAAGTTGGGCTTTTAAACGATGATGAGGCCCATTGACAGGTCAAGTACTCGTTGGGCTTGGGCCTGAATTATTTCCACCCCCATTGATTTTTTATTTCCTATAAATCCAAGGAGATATAGCATAATCAGACTATGGAAAAGAAAAAAAGCCCATTTTACGAGAACAAGAAAGTAAGTAATTTCGGAGTGCTTTTCGACACAACCATGCATTTTGGGGGATATCCTTTTTTCCTTTCCGGTCATTTTACCAGGTCCACAAGTTTGGTAGCTGATAGACAAAATCATATATATAAAAATATGGGCAAATTATTTGAGGGTTTTAGGTACTTTGCAATTAACAAATCTTTAGAGAACAAAAAAAGAGTCATGTCAATATCGTCTACCGATCAAATAAAATGTTGCTTTCAATTGATCCAAAGATAGGTCTTTCCAATTGATCCAAAGGTAGGCCTTGATTTCGATACAGACATCTAATAAAATCGACTGTTCAAACTCTAAGACAATCGAAAACTGAAGTCAATTATGTCAGGTAAATCCACGAAATTATATGCTTGTGCGGGCTTTTATTCCAACATCTCTTCCATGATCCGGGATAATATTCTTTATTCTTTATAGAAAATGAAATCGGGATGAATCCAAGAAGCTTGAAATTGACGTGACACACAAGTTACTTTCAACCCCCATAATTTATACGAGATTTTTATAAAAACTCTCCTGTCTAAGGACAAAGATCACATGGATTTGGACAGATTCGGATCAATCTTATGAAACACCATGTGATGTGGACCATGTACAATACAAGCACCAACCTACTCAAAAGGCCTCTGAAAAAGATGTCATAACTAATCCAATTAAATCAAACTCGACATTAGGGTTAAAAAATACAGTTTCCACTTATCCACTGGGCAAAATTTTGGCGTGCTTTTTAGTAACTTGTTACAATAAGCTTAACGAACTAGGTACCACATGACGGAATAATCACGGCAAAAGTTGAGCATATAAGGGATCAAATCTTTTGACCCAAGAGATATCAAAGATACGGGGGGCGAGAGCATATATTTCTCGGCAAATCGGGAGAATATTTTTTGTCCAGAATATATATATTTATGGGTGCCATTTGTTGGTATCAACTTGGGAAAAAAGGGAGGGGCACGGTGTAGGTGGGAATGCTTTTGGATCAAGTGGAGCAAATTGAGAAGAGGTGGGGAAGATTCAAGACCACCGTAATCAGCTTTTGTGAACGCTTGTGTTTTTGGAGTCAATGTTGAAAATGACCAGCCGAGGATACAGCTAATAAGCTCTATAAATGCAGAGAGAGAGAGAGAGAGAGAGAGAGTTGCCATGGAAGACTTGCAATGTCGAAGTCTCTCTCTAGACAAGTCCAAAATGGATGCTGCTCTCAGCAATCTCTATAATATAAACAGCATTTCGCTGTCGCTAGGGAGGCCATTAAATAAAATGTGTGGGAGAGAGATAGAGAGAGAGATTGGTTAGAGAAAGAGATTGGTTCGGGGGAGATTGTCTAAGCAATGACCTCATTGATTTGGCTGCTTATTTGTTAGCTGTGAATTAACTCGCGACTTGGAGTCAATTTCAAACGAGGATATTTGTCTATCGGTCAAGCACATGACACAGACTGCGCAAATTCCGACACTCTAGAGTATGGACTATTTTCTTGTCTTGGCCACTAGGTCGGGGCTTTGGCTTGTGTCTAGGTGCGTAAGTTTATGTCATAGCTAATGGGTCTGGAATTTATCCACCTAAAATGAGCTTCTTAACAAATCAAAATTTGTAAAGAACTTACATCTAAATAAAGCAAAAGATCTCATCTAATGAGTATAAAGGTTTCGAAAATGCTCGAAATGTGAAAAGGTACATCCATGGACAAATTCTACCCTAAGCTTTCTCGAATGATGTTAACTAAAGTCATGCGCACATCTTTAATAGATTTTTAAAAAAAAAAATTAGTCCACGAAATCACTATCATTCAGATCAAGTTTTCTTCCTCTATTTGTACTTCGTTTGAATTTGGCATTATAGGTCCAATCGATTTCAAAAGGGGGCATCGGAGCCTGCTCTTGGAATATTCAAAGTGCGCACAATTGCGGTCATTTTCTAGGTGAGGTTCGACATGCCAGATCAAGCACCACATCAAGCGGCGCCGCCCGCCTAACGAAAAGAAGATTAATGTAACTAAATTCTTTTCATTGTATGGTTAACCTTTGCTTTAACCGAAGGATTCCCTAATGGCATGTGCATTGAAAGTCTCTTCTTTATACAAACAAAAAGAGAAAGGCAAAGAAAGAAAGGCAAAGAGGACAAAAAAAGTTACCATGGGAGTTGGGGAGTTTCCCTTTCGACGGGCGGGGCACGGCTTTGATTGGCGCCACAGCACGCACGCACGCGTACTCAATTATGCGAAAGAAGGGGGCTCTTCAACAACAATATCGTACGAACGAGCCCCCCCATTTGATGTTGATCGCATGAACACGTGCATCGTCCAACCTTTTCCCATTTATTAAATATTTGCTTATTATTTTACATATATGTATATGCATATATATAATTTTTTGGATTTTCCGATGTCATAAAGTCAAGTAAACTAAGTTGGGAAGATTCTCGGCTGGGAAATTCCAGCTGCGCTGGCCAATGAGTAAAGCCTAAAGCTTTGGCTTTTGCAGTTTGTGTAAATGGTTGTAGCTCTCTCTCTCTCTCTCTCTCTCTCTCTCTAGGGCTGGAGCTAGGGTTGGCTGAAAAAAGCCCCTCTTTTGTACGTATTGAATGAAGCTCCCCACATGGTAAGGCTTTATATCCATAAAGGAAGCAAGTGCTTCCCCTTTTTTTTCTTTTTCTTTTCTTATTTTTTCCCTTCCATAAGTTATTGGACAAATTACTTACATTATTCTTTTGAGTTATGGACCAAGTTATGATGACCCCCTTGTCGTCTTGAAAGATCACGCAAAGACTTCCATGGAGAGAGAAGCTAGGCTTCCTCAATTAGTGTAGAAAAGTTGGAGCGTTGGAGGATGGCATGGCTTTGTAATGTTTCTTCGACGCTCCTTTTCTTAGGGAAAAATATTGTATATTGGATCATGAATAAAAAAGAGAATGGCATCCTTGCGGCTAATTATATCAGAAATCACCTTGGATAATGTCAAACAAATGGTGATGGCCATGATATAGGCAGGTTGAGAAAGTGGCAATATGTCAACAGCTAAAGCGATGGTCAGTGGTTTGTCAAGAATTGGAGAGATTTGAGAGTTTTATGAATCGAGGGATCAGGATTTTCAGTCTACTGAAATGAGTGGAAGTGAATTTCGCATTATTGAATCTTTCGGGAGAGATATTCCAACAATTCGAAGGAAAGAATGAAAAAATCTTACATAGTCAAATTATCCACCATCTAATAATAAAATATATTCAAGAAACTTCACCCATCGACGCACAATTTTGTTAGAAGAAAGCCAAACTACTTGATTTCATGCAACTGTTTTTTTTTTTTCCTTCGAGCATATCTGGAAAGACGAATCATCCCCTTTTCTTCTTCGACTCCTAATGCTAGATAAACAAGCTATATTTAGCAAAGACCATTGCATGAAAAAAAAAAAAAACATTACAATGACAAGCGACAAGTCATTTCTCTTTTCAACACGACAAAATTTAGCCACCAATTCACCCAACAAGATTTGAGATACCAATTTCATTATCAAATATCGTGTATCATTGACTATCCTAAGAGCTTGTCAAGCAAAGGTAGCCGGCACTATGCTCAATAAAGTTTGTTCGCATTATTGAATGTAGGCAATTTTTTATTTTTTGTTTCGGGGGAGGGGGAGGGGGTGAGAGGGACGATAGAAGATTGCCACAGGCAGTAAACAGTAAATGCCCCCACCATCAATGACAACGAATTCAAAAGAGAAACACAACAATGCTCAATGGAGCTGTGTGCATTATTCAAATTGTTATTGCTGCTTGTTTTGTCTTTCCCTCCCCGGCCAAGAAACAAGCAGCAAAGACAAATTTGAAAAGGGGTAAGATAGAAAAACCAAGCTGCAAAAGCGTCGAATCCCCTCAAAAACGAAGGCAAAAAGGGCGGGGAATAGTGCCTCGGACAGAAGCATCAGAGAGGGAAAGAGGGGGGGCATTGAATGCCTCGGATCGCGAGCTCCTGTTCGGTGGCTTTCACGTTTTGCCACAATCTCGCGAAGCACGAGGACGATGAATCCGACAGACGGGACGGTCTTGGCCTCTGCCATTTTCGTCCGCTTCTAGGAATCAACCCCCCACCATCTCTTTCTCTATGCGACGTGGAAGGTGTGTCTGAACACGAACCGGCGAACGGGCGTGAAAAGGTTTCGGCTTGGGGACGGGCTCGTGCTGGGGAGAAACGGAACTGGAGTGTGAATCGCGTTTGCCGCAAAAAAAAAAAAAAAAAAAAAAATCGGCGTGCCTGCGAGAAACGTTTCTGGAGCAGCACCGGCCAAAAAGATTGCATTTTTATGTCTTACTTCTTTTTCAAAATTTCTAATTTTGTCTTACTTCTAATTTTGAAAGAATCTTTTGAAAGAACATCTAAATTGTTGGCCGAACTCACGAATTTGCTGATGTTATTATTCAAATTTTCCTTCCTTTTAGAAACTTTCTTGGGGTTCTTTTTTCTTTTTTGGAAAAATCACTTTTCTCATGCTAGTGAAAGATGTTGACATATTGGTATTTTATACGCAGTCCTTATTTAAGTGGACAAGTGACTTGATCCTAGAAGCACCTGGAAATCCCTTTCAAATCAGACTACTCTCAAGATGTGAAGTATCGAGTTGGCTAATGGTATTTGCAATCGCGCCTTTGCTACCACCCGTAGATCTCATATGTTTTTCTCTTTCTCGCCATGTAGGTGGACATAGGAGAAATTTTCAATTAGTTTCATAAAACGGTAATCTCACCCACCTAAACTGATTCACACATACAAAAGTGTTGGAGTTTTGATACAAAATACAACAAAACGGTAACATTTGATATGGTATGATTGATTTAAAAATGTGGAATCTCATATTCGCATCTATAAAATTTCTCTCAAAACTAGCCAAATAAATAATAAAAAATTAAGAATCATACGAGACAACACGATGCTCGATCAATCCATACAAGCACTATATATAAGAAATCAAGTCATATTTTCTAATCCATCTATAAGAAATTAGATCATATTTATTACTATACGGTTTTATTGGAAGTAATGGGGTGGACAAGCCTATGATATTTTCACTAAAGTTCCTTTTTGCTTTTATGTTATACGCTCTTGGACTTTCTTCTACGTGTCATGACACAAATGTTTGGGCGGCTGGTCCCATCTTTTTCTCTCCGTTGGAGACGGTGATAGAAGTGGCCCAGCAGAGAGAGAGTGGAGGGAATTTTTTTTTTTTTCCCATTTTGCTTTAGTATGATATAATGCAGAGATCTAAAGGGGAAAAAAACTTAAGATGCCATGTTTTTACAAAAAAAAAAGATTATTTGAAAAAAACACTTTTTTAAAAATAATCGTCTTTATGACTTATAGAAATAAACGAATGAAATAAAATTTTATTATTCACAAAAAAATTTAGACATGAATTATCATCGACAATAGAATTTTTTTTGTCACCTAATTATTTCAAGTGATACATGAGATTTTTTTAGAAAAATAGTTTATAAATTATCTATTTTCCACAAGATGAACAAAACATTAAATTAATTGGTACACCTCAGGTCATTCGGGAACTTGAAATAATAACATCTAACACCATAATTTATAATCGAGAACTTCACGCTATATTCTTAAGGCCTTTGTACAGTAGGAAGTGATGGAATGACCCAATTGTGGTTGGAATGTCCTATATTTGGAAAAGTGAGGTGACATGTCAAGAATTTGCAAAAACAAATGATGCAAATGTCTGAAGTGGCATTTCGCAATTTATATACTTTCCATTTTCTTCATATAAATTGATAATAAGTACACATTTAAACTCGTGGTTAATGACGCAACTGAGTAAGTGCACACGGCGTTTGTCGAGATAGCCAAAAAAGATATTGGATGCTCTTTTGAAGTAAGCTTACAACCAAGCTTCATTTTACTAAGAAATATTTAAATAACTTCTCCATTATTTCGATTAAAAAAGTGAACACCAAGCAGATTTCACGGTATTTAAAAAGAAAAGAAAAGGGTGATACATTTCCACCCCAAGATTGACAAAAGAAACAACTCTAGCCACACATTGTGAACGATAACAGCACAATTATTGATCGAGGACTGATGATTCAACATTCGCATAATTACCAGAAGGAAAATTAGCCATTCAAATTAAAAAAAGAATTTCTTCATTTTTGTCCTTATTTTCATGCTATATATAAAAATCGATTCTATTCATTTGATTAGGTTCTTTTCCCTTTTGTCACGTGAAAGTTTTTTGGTGTCCATGCAATAAATTTCACCTTGATTATTGATTTTATTACTCTCTAGCTTCAAGTAACTTATAAATTAAAATAATAATAAAAAGCGGCTTCACGTGCGACTCATGTGTGTTTTGGCTGGTTGATGCTAAAAAAGTTAACAAAAAGCCATCCAAACAAATTAATACGCAAATTAGATATTGCATCCATACAAATCCACCGGTATGCACGACCTTATATTTTAGGGAAAGTGACTTGTCAATGTTAGATAAACCTTTTTGGTTCCTGCCAATAGATTGCCATACCTGTGGCCATTGTCGATGTTATGCTCATAACTAGCTTTTCACGATAAAAGAAAAGTCATTATTATGGCCCCCAATAAAAAAATCAAGGCATTGTTTTTTTCTAGAAGAGCATATAAAAAAAACTGTATCATAGGAAAAAAAAAAATAGGATAACAACGCCGTAAGTATCTAAATTTTAACTTGCTTTGCAATCGAATACCTAAACTTTTTTTTTAATCAAGTAAAATAATTTTTCGAATATGGGTCAACGTGAGATCTTCGCTAAAATCAGGGAAAAGTACAAAAAAGTTCCAAACATATTATATTGGCATGCAATTTAGTTAAACTTTTCAATCAACCGATTCGGTTAAATCTTTTTTCACATCCAAATCATCCACCCATCAACCCATTTTGGGTTGACCTACATTGATGTGGATACCGGCTAATGGCCAAATGATGACGTGGCAATTTTTAATGATTTTTATTTTTATTTTTTTCAAATTTTTTATTAATTTTTTCTTTTGTTTTTCTTTTGTTTTTCTTTTGTTTTTCCTTTCTTTTTCCTTTTCTTTTCTCCCTTCTTCCTCCTTGGACTGTCCTTGCGGTGGGCGGCGAGCCTCCCACGACCCTCACCTGCTTGTGAAAAGGTTTAAAATTGAATTGATTCAATTGAAAAGCTTAAGATTGAATTAATATCAATACAATAAGTTTAAGACTTTTTTGGTACTTTTCCCCTAAAATCATGGATAGAAAATGTTAGATTGGACAACAACACTAGTAAATAATCGTTAATTGTTGATGTTGGCGTCCAATATAGCATTTTCAAATAATGTCATGATAACAGAGTTATATCAGACGACCGAGATTATACAAGTGAGTGCGCACACCCTCTCCCCCCCAACACATCGCCCGGCACCTAAATGAAGATGGCATCATTTCTACTTCCTAAGCGAGCCAAATCACCAATTGGCCTTAACCTTTGCCAAATAAACGAGTCACGTCAGCAAAATCACATTGACCCACATTTAAAGAGTCGAAGTACTTGATTGGAAAAACAAGGTTTAGGTACTTGATTTTAAACCAAACAAAAATTCATGTATTTGTGATGTCATTATCAAACAAAATACTAAAATGTCAATCTGAGTGTTGGAATTGCCAACCCACTATCAATAATTTAGGACCCCAGTCCATAATTATATTGTTGATTACATGCTAACCTACACATTGCTATGATAGCATGACATTGATTTAAATCTTGTATTATAACTCAGGCCCTAATATATTTTTTATTACATGCTACCTACCCACATCACTCTGACAGCTCCCTTATATAATACATACACATATATGTATATATATTTAAATTCAGGCCATTTACTAGTAGAACGCCCCTCCAAAGTTCAAACGTCAATAATTGGGTCCAACGATGTAGTCGTACCATCACGCACTTTAATCAATGGCATCACTGACACGTCAAATAATTACCCTAAAGGAGTGGGCTTTAGACCTATCTCTCACCCAAATAAGCCTGTCTCTCGAGTTCCCAACTAGGAGGCAGCCAGGTATAATTCGGACAAAAGCAAACACAAAAGATGAGATTCGAATGAAACGGTGTATCTATGTTCATTCGATATATTTTATTAAAAGCTAGACTACATGAAATTAGATACATCAATAGCAAGAGGCAAAAAATAAATAATAAAGAAATTGGCAGCTCCATGTGGAATGTGCAGTTCCACTTTTGTGCTTGAGCAGTGGAAAATGTTGTTTATTATCATATCATATTCATCCAATGTGGTACTGAACTTTTGCTGCTTTATTATTATTAATTTTGGCACAACTTTTGTTTTTTTGTTTATTCACCTTGATGAGTGTTAATTGAGAAAAAGAAATGATTGATGGTCAGAAAAGGGTTCAAGGGGATGCATGCACTTTGCAGGAGGGAGCACGTTTTGCCCTTTACTATTTCGTGAATTTTTTTTGGTATTTTTTGCTAACACTGTTTTGTGAAACGCTAGTCATTAGTTGGTTTAAAGCTTCTCCTTTTGGGATATTGGACTGACTCTCGGTGTGGTGGAAATAAGAAGTGCAGAGAGGAAAAGGTAATAGCAAAGCTGTGTAGATATTGTTTTCTATGCTTCCAAGTGGACGGTAGAGCTTGTGCCTATGTTATTAGCTTAGCCATGACCCTAATCATAGCTTAATGTTAAAATTAATGGCACATTAATTCTAATATTAATACAAGTGGAAAACTACAGGGAGGGGAGAGAGAGAGGGTGGCTACGAGCTTCCCCTTTTCCTTAAAGCTAGGGCAACAACCCCTCAACAAGTTTAGGGTGTGTTCATTGAACACGAATAAAGATTTAGGGGAAAATCTTAAATAAGGATTTGAAGTGTTTTCATTTTTTATTTAAAATGGCCTAAAATGAGACTTGTTTTAAATAAGGGTACAAAATGCTATTGTTTTTCAGATAAGGGCTTGAAGTGGAACTTATTTCGAATAAAGGATTAAAGTGACTATATAAATCTCAAAGAAGAGTTTAACTTTGCTAGGTGAAGGGCATTTTTGTCTTTTACTTTTTAAAATTATTTTTCCTTTTTTTCTTCTTTTTTCCTTTTTTCTTTTTACTTTTTCTTTTTTTTTTTCCCTCTTCCTTCCGCCGATGAGGGTGGCTTTCCCTTAAGGCCGGCGGCAACCTCTGCTGGCCATTGACAAGGCGCAGTGATGGTTGGGGAAGGGAAGAGGAAAAATTAAAAAAGAAAAAGGAAGAAAAATAAAAATAAAAAATCACTTAGAATTTTTTTGACTAAAATATCCCTTCCTCAATGGCTGAAATAGTCACCAGTCAACCAAAAATTCTTATTTGAGATAATTTGGCTATCTTAGGCTCTTATTTGAAACGATTTGGTCACTTCATACCCTCATCTGAAATAATATCTACTTTAGATCCTCATTTGAAAAAATGAACACACTTCAGGCCTTTATTCAAAAATTTTCCGCAAATTATGGCATGCACTGAAAATTTCATGATTAATGAAAATATTTTTAATGAAATTCATTTCCAAAGAAAATGGTTAGTTTTTATTTATTTTGTGGTTTTGGGAAAATGATTTCCTTCTTATTAAAAGGGAAAGTCATTTTTCCTAAAAAGGAAATCATTTTTCCTAAATTAAACTTTTTTTTTAGTCCATGAAATATGTTTTCCATAAATTGATTAGTTTTCCGTCATCTAAACACCAAAAAGTTAGAAAATATTTTCCCCGAAAACTGTTTTTCTTCAAAAAAGCGGGCGCTTAGATCTTCGAAGAGTAAATGTTTAGAAACTCAAAGAATAATCAAAATATTACCAATCTACTTTATTTTGTATTAATCTCATTACTTGTCAAGTAATGTTCTAGGAGTACTTAAAGCTATTTGGGAAGACCCCATGCTCGTAACTTTCGTACAACCTTAAAATAATGGTGCTAAAAAAATATATCTCGCATTGCTTAGTTATGAGATTGTAATTGACTTTATAAACCTACAATCTCATTTAATTATAGCTTCAATGTCCATGTTAGGTTTGTGCATTCGAATTTTTGTTATGATATCAGAGCCATTTTTCGCATCTTTCGTACTCCAATTAAGGATTCGCTAGCAACTCTTCTGCAATATTTAGGGGAAAAGAAGGCGAAAAACAAGAGGAGGTGCTCTCATTGATTACACAAATGTATATATGAATATGTATACATATAATATATATGTATATATATGTGCGCTGTCGAAGTCAACTTTAGGGCATGGCAAATTTGATCATAAAGCTAGCTATAAGCATCATATCGACGTGTGTCAACTGGTTAAGATTCCTAGATATTAATTCCTCGCTCTTTTGAGTTTGACTAACATGTTTTCTTCTAGATTGGTGTGATAAAATATCTTTCATATCCGCTTGTCACATCCTTATCACAGCCTATTATTCACCAAAAAAGACAAACGAATGAATTATCACACTAGACCAAGACAATCACATGTCAAGAAAACTCGATCTTAAAAAGAAACATGTAATCTTGAAATAATTTTTGCACTTCGTTTATGTAATCAGGATATGCAATAATCTTCTTTTTGATTAAATACTAATATCGTGGTTGTGTAAAGTATA
Organism: Eucalyptus tenuipes; assembly: GCA_014182365.1. Classification (NCBI taxonomy): domain Eukaryota; kingdom Viridiplantae; phylum Streptophyta; class Magnoliopsida; order Myrtales; family Myrtaceae; genus Eucalyptus; species Eucalyptus tenuipes. The sequence continues at coordinate 8,294,922 of CM024547.1, read as the reverse complement.
CATTTTCCCATCCCACACGCAATTGAGTTATTCAAATGACTCAACTTTATTAGGATGTTACTCATATAAATTTTATTGGTAAATTTTACTTAATTAGTCATAAATCTATTGTACATATGCCAATTAAGTCCTAAACTTTCTAATTTTACCAATATAGTCCTAAACTATTACTCGAAATTCCAACGTAATCATTCCTGCCTATTTTTGCCGGAAATCCCTAATGTGACATTCTAGTCATCATTGATCATCCTACATAGCAAACTACCATTTTAGCAATTGCCCACGAAATTGACCGGAATGACTACATTGGAATTTCGCATAAATACTTAAGATTAAATTGGCAAAATTGAAAAATTTGGAACTAAATTGATATCTGCACAATAGGTTTAGGACTGATTTCACGAATTTCCAAAATTTTATCTCTCTAAGAAATTATCCTTGGATTGAGTATTATCAAATCAAGGGATGTTTGATTGTGACAAGTCATTAGTAGAGGATGCTCATGAAATTAGTCAATATCTACTTGCCTAAGATTAGTTTGGTGATTAAAAACCTCTTCAATTTGTGAGCTACTTGCCCTCGAGCGAGTATACATTTTGGAATTTATCAACTGGTATCGCAACTACTTGTTAAGTAATCAAATAGAATAATGTGGTAATTTTGGATGTTGCATTTTTCATGAGTTATGTATGAATAACACTGTGAAAATCGAAATTTCTTTATGACATATGCTTCTTCTTTTTTTGGGTCGGATGCTTTGATAAGCATCTGGAAATCACTTATTTATAAGATAACTCATGTATTTCTGTGGGGGAGATTTTGCACTACGACACAGATTTTTTAATTCTGCTCTCTGACCTAACTTTGCTACACTCTCTGCAGAAGCATCCAACACCTCTTAATATCAACGCCACTCGAGATTTTCCCACTCCGTCACATCCTTACAAAAAACGCACATTTCGCTTTTACTCCCTCTTCTTTCTCCTACACTTCTCCATTGCTTTCTTCTTCAGCATGGGGTCTAAGGCCTCTTCACCTTTCCCAATCTCATTCCAAATTTCTATGAGATAAGCATGCAAGGCCTTTTCCCTTTATATACGCGATTATACATATGTCTTTAGCCGTGCCAAGCAGCTTCCATATGTCCTAGTTCATTATTTCCTCTTCTAATTGTGCCTACTCTTGAGAGGCACCCTTCAGATCCCCCCCACCTGCCTCCCCTCTGATGCTCGAGGTGGATGACTCATTAATATCACCAGAGAGCCAGCGCTGGGTAGATAGAGAGGGGGGAGAGAGAGAGAGAGAGAGTCTTGGATCTAGGGCAGAAAGTGCAATGACAGGGGTTTCCTCGGGATCTGAACACGAGAAACGCAGAAGCAGCAAGATCAGTAATGATCAGCTTTGAAGAGTGGTGGTTGCAGTTTGCAGGTGACTAAAGAGCAACAAGAGAGCAAACCAACAAAGAAGACCCACAAAAGCGAAGAGAAGATAGTACAAGGAAGCTGCATCAAGTTGGGATCTTTTGTTTCTTTTCTTTTCTTCCTCTCTCTCTCTCTCTCTCTCTCTGGCAGAGACAAGATCAGAAGAAGGCCAAGGAGGATCTGAATCTTCCAGACACACAGAGCTTATCCACCAAAATTAATAACCCTAGAGAGAACCACAGGCATAACACCAAAAGCAGGCAAGGCTTTATAAATCCCATTAAGGCCGTCTCATTCATTCAGAAGGAGAAGAATCAGCCAAAAAAGAAGGAGGTCTATTCTTTTCTCAAGACCCTTCTTTTATCTTAAATTATGCAAAAAGCTCCAAAACTGTGAAATGGGAATGAAGAGCACAGAAGGAGAGATTGTCCAGGTCCAGGGAGGCCACATAGTTCGGTCGACTGGCCGAAAGGACCGCCACAGCAAGGTCTACACCGCGAAAGGCCCTCGGGACCGCCGTGTCCGGTTGTCAGCTCACACCGCCATTCAATTTTATGATGTCCAAGACCGGCTTGGCTACGACCGGCCCAGCAAGGCCGTCGACTGGCTCATCAAGAAGGCAAAGGCGGCCATCGACAAGCTCGCCGAGCTGCCGCCTTGGCAGCCGAACTTAAGCTCTGTCCCTTCCACCTCCACTGCCCCAGACAGCGCAGCACACAATGGGAATTCGGCCGAGATGGCGGTTGCGGAGGAATCGGAGTCTCCCAAGTACAATTTTCAGCTCCATAGGCAAATCAGTGCCAATTCAAGAAACGCAACAAGCCAATTCTTGCCACCGCAGCTGGAGAACGATCAGTCCATGTTGGAGACGATGAAGTCGTTCTTCCCGACGAGCTCGGCCGCATCATCCATCAATTTCAGCAGCTACCCATCCGAGATTATGTCGAGGAGCACCCAGCAGAACCAAGACCTTGGCCTTTCCCTACACTCTCTTCAGTCTCAATCTGCTCTAATTCACCAAAGCGATCCACAAGAGAATGAAATGAGCCAAACCCTTTTCTCGACTTCGGCGCCAATGGTGTACGAACCTGGGTTTCAGAGAATGATGGGTTGGGGCGCCGACCCATCTGGCACGGACAACCGTAGTGGCGGCAGGTTTCTGTTCAACTCGCCAACGCCGTTGACGCTGCCTTTGCCGCTGCTGAGTCAAGGCTCAGCGGCGTTTCCACAAAGGGGAACCCTTCAGTCCAGTTTCGCACCGACTTTTCGCTCTCTTGACGAGTTTTCTGTGGACTCGGCTGACCATCACAAGTCGCAGGTCATCCATCACCCGTCTTCGCTCTTTGGCAACAGGTTCGTCTCCGATGGACTGCCTGGCTTTTGCATTTCTCCACAAATTCAGAACAACGGGGCACCGCACGATGTCGTTTCTGCCAGGCCATCATCTTCTGCTTCTCTGAGTAATGGCCGTTGATTAAAGAGAGGAAGTCCTCATCTTTATCACTACTGAGGTACATAATCTTGAATTCTTCGTTTCTATCAACTTTGTTATATCTGCTATATTCCCATGTCTTTTCCTTTTGTTTCCATCGAATGACTTATTGTAGATTGTATGCTTCGGAGTTAAAAAACTTAATGAACTCGTAGAACAACGTGGATTCTAAGCACTGCATTCTTTGTCAACTAAATTTAGTTTCCTTCAAAATAGGAATTTGGCGACGGGAGCTCTGGAACCGGTCCACATGTTGACGAAACAAGAGAGGAGATTCTCGTCGCGTCAATTTGTGCTCCTTTTGGAGAAGATCATATCAGGCTTGTTTCAATCGTCTAGAGGGCCTTTCTTTAAATCAATTCCCCAGTTATACCATAATATATTAATTTTGTTGTGAACGGTTGAGTAGGTTTTCTTGCATCAGCTTGATTTGTCTTCTGGAATGTGTTTTGATCTGCATGCTGAGCTCATCTAAAAGAGCTCAAAAACTTTTGAATGGCGATTACACTTGCACAGATTCTTGTTGAGCGAGAATATTCTCTTCTCGGGCCATCTTCATGTCGTGTCTTTAAGTAATTCGCTCAAACGGAAGAGAGAGAGAGAGAGAGAGAGAGAGAGAACGATTACCCTTCATTCTTGGAAAAAGTGAGCCGAGTTGCAGATAAGAGACAAACGTTTTGAATTTGTTAATATTGGGTAGAGTTTTGTATCTTTTTTAAGGGGCTCACTTTTGAACCAGCAAAAAGAGCAACTTCCACAGATATAGTCATATACTTAGTTCGAAAAGCTCAGTATGATCCATTCCATGGAGATGTTATACTCAGGAAGATCTCAGAAGTTAGGTGGTCTTTTGGGGGCACTCAGGTGCAAATGATACATGAGCTGAACTTTGCCTATCCATGTTATGTTTTGCAAGAACAAGAGAGTGATGCCTTGGTGTTCTGATGGCTACAATACCGGGACCTCTTGAAGCATTGTTCTAATGGCTACAATATGGTGTAGCAAAGCCAGTAGATTGTCAAATAGAAAATAATTCTATACTCTTTTTCTTTTTCATATTTAGGTTGACACTATCATGATAGCACGCAATAACAACTTTGTTTGGATGCACTCCGGAATGCACATGCCCTCATTTGTTTGGGATGCGTGTGACGAGTGATTAATTAATTCAATGTGGGGCGGAAAAGATTATTATGCTAAAATGGCATACCTTCAATGTCTTTCTTGTATAAGCCTAGGTTTTCTCATTATGGAAAATCAAGTTGTATGTTGCAGTGTTTGGATGGAGCAGTATCCGTCATTACTGCATGCTAAGAGAACTTTTCTGAGCCAGTATTAGTAAAAGGATTTCTATAATGCACGCAGTTCAGATTAAATTTTGTTTATACAGACTGGTTTAGACGAATGTCATGTGCACTGCAAAAGGTACATTTTGGAAGTAGAGTCAAATTATATGCGCACATCTCATATGAAATCTTTTCACAGGCTGTGTGCAGTATAAAAATCATTTGTTTTATTCGAATTCTATGAACAAGAAGACGGTCCTTACGTTTCTATAAGCTAGAATCCGGTAGCAGTGCGAAATAGCATTAGCCAATCTCTTTGAAATGGAACAGACTAAGCCAATAACCATTCAGAGCCTTTCTTCATCCGTGGCATATACCAAAATAGGGTGTGGATTACATTTTGCCTCCCCCTTTAGTGTTGACACCACTTCATTTTCTAGTCAGACTTCTGTCGTGTGCTTGTCGCGTGACTGACTATAGCCCACTTCATGAGAGCAAATCTATCCAACAAGACAAGTGAATTGCATTTTGCCTGTCAAGTTTTGGCACTTTTTATAAGTTAGTTACCCCGTCCTTTTTAATATTTGCAATTTCTTTATTGAAGTCTTGAAATCGGTTACAATATCCACTAGCTTTGGCTTTGGCCAATTTCATGTAAGATCTACTTTTTTACTCATTTTTCAAATCTATCCGATACTTTCAGGAAAGAAATCAATCAAAATACTAGACTTTGTATTTCATATTGATTATGGCCTTCAAATTTCATCCAAGCTTTCCAAGTTATTATGTAAACAATCAAAATTTGTATATAATTTTCATACAATGACTTCTTAAATCTTGCAATGTAGGGTCAGACGTTTAGCAAATTAAGAGACGCAGAGAAAAAATCTTAGCATTAAGACATGATACGATCTGCACATTAGGTTTATCAACCCAAATTAATGCATGTATTCTGTAAGTCAATTGTTTTTTCTTGTTAAATAATAAGTACGATTACTTTAACGCTATCATCATTTTATAAGGAACATAATACGAGTATTACATGTTGATGCAGTGTGACAATGTGCCAAGTTTTATTATTGAAAGTACCAATAATTAACAATATTTTACTTTTATGCAATCTTGTGCGAACAACATATTCGTATTGATCAAAATGATTTTATAATTTCTATTACTAATAAATATCTTTGTGAAAAGCATAGCCACACCGCCAGTAGAGGTTACAACACAACCACACACATACTAGAAGTGGACAGGACGACCCTTGCTTAGGTAGCCAAAGTCGATCGCCGGAGGAGATTAGATGAAAAAATTGGTCTACATCACCATCAGGGGGGCTGTTAAACTCATTTCGATACTTCAGGGGGAACATTGATAACAATTGAAAAGTCAAGAGGCAACTTGTCACATGTGCCAAAACATGAGTGGTAAAATGTAATTTGCCATTTGTTGTTAGCCAGATTTGCTCTCCGCGGGAGAACAAATTAGTCGCGTGACAAGCACATAGAGAGTTCCGATTGAAACATGTTTGGACTCAATGGCCAGGTTGACATTGCAACCAATTTGAAGACTCAGAGGGAACCTTGCAAAAATTGAAAAATCAACAGGCAATTCGCAACGTATACCGAAGTCCAGGAAAGATTGATTTCGCACCAACAATATGATGCCAATCTTGGATCATATTCCTAAGGATGACTTCATCATGAACTTGGTAGCACATGAGCTAAACAAGTCAACTTATTGGAAATCGATACAAAAGTGACCTGTGTAAAATTTCAGTTGTTGAATGAAATATTGGGTTTGTGGACACATGATTTGTCGGGATATCAAGAGAATTTAAGTTTCGATCTAATTGAGATGAAAATGATATGTCTACTCAAAATCATTCTCAATTCTCCTAGAGTGAGTATTATATAGAGAGTACAAGACTGGGCAAGTTTGGTTATGCTGAAGTCTATCTTTAGACACCAAGCGAATTAAGCAGATATCATAAGATACCTACTCAAAACGCCATGTTATAAAGTGAAGTTTATCATTGTTGTCAGCAACTCTATTGAACATGCTTGTGGACGATACAAGGCCTGTTGGGTTTGAACTTGGGCCGCTCATATTGGGCTCGACCCAAGCCCGAATAGTGTCAAGCCCACCCAAGAAAGAGTGATCATTTAGTTGCATGGACCTCTCCTTAATTAACAACCCAATTCTTGAAAAACTGCTTCTTTAATTGTTAAAATATATTCGATTCGATTTCCACATATATATATATATATATATATGCACACACAAGAGCATCTCCTTGGCGAATAATTTGTCATGAACAACACAGGTTGGTCTTAATTCATAAAGTGAATTTGGCATATGAATGCGAATCGCCAGTTGACCGACGGCACATGACAAGTGAATTAATTCTCCGGAATGCCAAGCACGGAATTCAAACTACTCGATTCATGTGGTCAGCCGAGAATTTTAAGGACCAAAATTGAGGCGGATGCTCCTGGACATAATCAGAGAAATAAAAAAAAGTTTAGAAAACAAGGTGGGCCAATAAAATCTTGAGACATGACTTCATTGCTTTCGGGAGCAGTGATGCTTGTTGGGTCATAATAAATGTCAAAGTCATCGAAGCAACACAATCCTCAAAGACATCGAAGGACATTCCCAGGAGTTTACGGCATGCCCATATTCCACTCAATTGGATGTGATACGCTTGACATTTTTTGCATGGAAATAAATGATCAGCTTCGACCCCACGAGTTGAATTTAGCATCATTTTATTTCAGAAAAAGGAGGAGGAAAAATTATATTTTGAAAATTTTTTTGACTCTTAGGTTCCAATTGTTACTCGAAAAATAACTTTTAGAAAAATATTTTTTGAATTTTTCGACGTTTGTTTCTCAGAAAATGAATTAAGCACTGTCGAACATTGAAAAATAATTACGTTTTCTCAAAAAAAAAATCAGAAACATCACATTTTCTGTGAAACGAATAGATATTTATGCTAATGAAGTGCACAATGGACGGGAGAAAATTTCAATATATCAATTTAAAGTTACTTCTACGAGTTGAATGTAATTATTATTTTTTTTCTAATTTTTCGGGATTCAAAAACGTTAAAAACATTAGCAATAAAAACACTTTGATCAAAAGAAAGAAAAGAAAGAAGAATGTGAAAAGGTTTGGATTCTTGGGGGAAAGAGTCTCTAACCACCTCCTATCCTTCCTCGGGAGATCCATCACAAGCATAAAGAACTGTCAAGATGTGACGTTTGTTCATAATTTCCTCGGTCAAAATTGTAAACTATTTTCAACCTTCTCGAATCCTAAAAATTCAATGTGAAATTTCTTGCAAATGATGTGCGAACTTTTATATTGTTAAATTTTGTGAGATTACTATCAATTGTTTTATAAGTTTAATATTCAAGTAGTACCCCTCGCGAGTAGGATAGATTACGACCTAAAATTTGAATTTATACATCAAGAAAGATAAATAAGGGGACTGAAAAAATTGGAATTTACATTGAAAATATATAATAAGGAAGACAAATAATGTACTTGGAAAAATAAAAATTTGGGATTTCTTGATGTCATATAAGACTTTGCGATACTAGTATAGACCGGTGTATAAGCATCTATTAATGCAATACTATATAAAGTATATGAGATCATTATCAACTGATTTAAAAACTTAACTTATTAGATGGTTATGATTTGATAGATCCCATTTCACACTTCAAAACATGCACAATATTAGGTGGATTTGCTGCGGTCCACGGAGCAATGATACTTATGCAAACTTTTCTACAATTCTTAATCGCCTTTCACACCAATCAGCCACCACATTACATGTTAAACAACACCCCCAAATGTAAACAACGAGAAATTTCATTTTCAACATTTACCCAAAAAAATATCCAATTTTTTTTTTTAAATGAAGGGGGAAAGTCAACATTCAACAGTCAACGCCATTGAAAAACGAGGCTCCTCATGTAACCCAAGCTGTGTCAAGACTTCCACGAGTCCAGCGCAGCAAAGCCAAACAAATCCCGGCGTCTTCTTATTCTCCTTCTTCAGTTCACAACCAAATCACACATCAACGCCTTCTTCTCTACTCCTCCTCCTCCTTCATCTTCAACCCTCGGCCGCCTGCGCATCTCATTGCGCCGGCATGGCCCCCGACGATCATCATGATGACAACATGCCGCCTCCACGGATCCCGCGAGGGCCGCCACGGATCCCAAGCCCGCCATGGTACTCAGAAACGAAAAAGAGCTACGACCTCAACAGCAAGATCATGCTTGCCGCCATCGTCTCCCTCTCGGTCGTCGTCGTCCTCGTCGTCCTCCTCCACATATACGCGCGGTACGTCCTGCGCCGCCAGGCCCGCCGCCGGACCGCCATTCGCGACCTCGGCCTCGCCCTGACCCCCGTGCACCCCAGGGAGGACCCGCCCAAGGCCGGGCTCGACCCGCTGGTCATCGCTTCCCTGCCCGTGTTCGTCTTCCGGCGGGAGGGTGCGCGGGACGAGGTCGTGAGCGAGGGGGCGGCGGAGGAATGCACGGTCTGCTTGAGCGCGTTGGAGGACGGAGAGATGGCCAGGAAATTGCCCAACTGCAAGCACACGTTCCACGTCGGGTGCATCGATAGGTGGCTGATCTCGCACTCGACGTGCCCGATTTGCCGCACCGATGCCGAGCCCCAAGCCCAGCAGGAACTGCCGCCGCAGCCTCCCGTCGGGGCCGCACCCATGGCCCCACCCCTGGAGCGCACAAGCTCCATGTCATCCGGCATCGAGGGTACATCCGACGGGGCAGCGAGGCCGTCAGCTAAGGTCACCGGATCGAGTTCCCGGTTCGGTTCATTCCGACGGATGCTCAGCCGGGAAAGATCATCAAGGAGGATGCCGTCCTGTGGCGCGGAAGACGGTTTAGCAGATATAGAGAGGCAGTGCTGATGATCATTCGATCGGTAATGGTTTTATCTGGCAAAATTCAACCAGAGAATTTCTCCAATCTTCACTGTTGCTGCTCATACGGTTGAATTTAACGCTACATGCATGTTATTATTTATGTATATATTTTCTTCCGAATACCAAACGAATTTTGAATCGCGATGCTCGATGAACATGTTTTATTGCTCGGCTTCGAGAGGAGGTTCGCGTTTGTTGACCTAAAACGCTGGCAAGATCGTCAATGGCGACGGTATTAGGTAGAGTCTCCATATTGAGCGCCGTTGTCAGCCATTGACATAGAGCTGGTGATTCCCCAGCTTTCTTTTTTTTCGCTTAAATAAAGGGAGGGGAAGGGAAGGATTCGCAAGCAGTTGTTAAACGAAGAAGTTGAAGTCAAACCTTTCGGTTCCTCTTGCGTCGTGAGTCGGCAGGGAAATATTCAAATTTGGAGTATTAACAACGTCATCACGGTCACATGGAGCTACTAGCTACCCCACCGGAGAACATTTTGAACCTCGTATTCTTCTATTTTGTCCGAACGCATCTCTGTCTTGATCACGGACTCAAAAAGCCTTTCGATTCTAACTAAGTCCAGAGATGATGAAATTGGATCGCCGCGAATTCAGCATCCAGTTTTCCAGGATATGGTTACCTCGTAGCAAGTGCCAGCAAGAACGAAGGATGGAACCGATTACGGTACGAGGCACATGTACCATATCCAACTGGTCCGGGGATATGTAATGTAGACTCTGCATTAGTGATGAAATGTCACACGCCTAATTAATCGTTAAACAATAGATTATAATCACAGGATGCTACTTAAGTCTTATGTGCTGCCTATTTAGTAAGATTGCAACTTATGCCCTTCTTATTTCGGTCTTTACTGTGTCTTAATTAAATCTATTAAGTCGTATGCGTGAATTGTATTAAAAAAGTCTCTTATATCGAAAAATTGGTATGGTATAAAGCAATTAACGGTCTTAATTAGCACATAACATATCAACTTCAGTTTTAGAGTAGTAGGGTCCAAATAGATATATGGACGAACTCGGATTTAGGCTCTTTTAGGTCAAGGCATTGAACTTCTACTGTTCGACCCAAAAATCCTCACCACACCCTAACAATGATCTTTCTCTCTCAACCTCCATGACAGACACTTGTCCTTCCGCCACCGTCACCTTCAGTCCAAGCCACTGCCTCTCTCGAGAGCGCGCTAGCTCGACCCTACCCAATGGCAGGTAGGGCCATCACTTCGGGATCGATGACATGAAAGCAGCGAATAAAGGTGTAGGTGAAGAGAGAGGTGGAGGGGGTGTCACGGGCTCTGTCATCGAGGCCAGCAAGGCAATGGCAACGCAGAGCTCCCTGATGGCGAGGACGGCGAAAGGTACGACGAAGAGGGGAAGTTAGAATTTGAGTTTTGCTCGACCGCGAGGGAGCACGAACTGAGATATTCACGTGCCACCGTTCGCTGGTACGAGACAGCAGATGGGACCGGAGCAGTGCCTCCATCCGCATTCGAAGGCCCGCAACACTAGCTGGAATTATAACTCTCACACGGGACCTTCCAAAGGCAGCTGAGTGCCTTCACCTGATTGAGTTGCAAAAAGTAGATTGAGCAGCAGCATGATATGAAGGATTTGGAAGCATGAGACAGAGCTTTGGTTCTCCTACCCCTAACAAGATCCTCACTTTTAGCTGGAATTATAACTCTTACATTGGCGAGTGTATCGACCTTTGATCTAGATGAGCTTTTCGACCTACAATCTGGAGATCCATGCAAAAACAAACCGTAGCATTAGCAAAAATACTTAAATGTCGACATAAGCGTCCCCCACCATCTTTGGGCCAACTATTGTGAGAGGGTTGAACCGGGCAGTATAAAGTCAAATTGGAATATGAACAAAAAAACAGAAGCAGAAGGAACTCAGCAACTTAGGAAGTTCCTTGAAGGATTCAGTGATTAGTCTTTCAGCTTCAGCATAAGCAAAGAGAGATGAACGGATAGAACACAGATGTCTGCAGTGCTTGAATGCAGGGGAAGTCAAGTGAATAAGATCTAAATTATGTAAACCCTCAGAACTCAGCAAAATAGCCATTAATCAACGACATTCTGAGTAATTACACCCTATATTAATGTAGGAATAAGAAGAAAACAAGTGCCCGCAATTATAACCTCAGTTAGAGGCTATGATTTCATCCTCATTAACGTTTTACAGGTATCAAAAACACCATGATACAAAGATACAAGGGGAACAAAATCTCAATAACCTAAATGAAGATAATGAATGAAAACCAGATAAGAAAAAAAAAATGCCTTATCTAGGCCGTTCCACTGAAGCACTTTTGATGATGCTTTGAAGAAGTGCTCACAGATGTTGTCATCATCAATGTTCCTGAATTAACCAGCGCAACAGTATTGAACAAATGCTCATGATTACAAAAGAATACTGCTGGATAGCAATCCGATTGCAGCCGCTCAAATTGTTATAGGTGGGCTGAACTCCAACTGCCGTTGATGCACCAGAAAGACTGCCATTATTAACAGACAAGCTGTCCACAGAAACGTAGAAAACATTGTTTTTCATCAGTAACATAATAAGAAAATCCTACAAGAGCAATTTCCTTCTTCAAACTGGGGGTTCAAAGTACCACAATCGCCATAATCGTCATACTGTCGGATAAGAGGCCCTCGACTCTTAAGTTAGCGCTAAATCCGAACTGAAAAGAATACCAACATTTCATCCATTACCGACTCGATTTGGACCTATCTAATTTTTACTTCTTCAATCACCAAAGACCGGTTTTCTCTATTCTAAAGACAACCCACAAAAAAGTGCACAAGATCAGACACCCCACCAACCAGATTGGCCCAAAACCAAATCAACAAATAAACTAAAAAATCGAACAACTAACTATCATTTGAATACAGCAATTTCAAAACGAAAAGTTCGTTTCTTTGATTACCTAGAGGGGAACTTGCAATTGCCGTGACCTGAAACGACACAAACGAGAATGAATTAGCTAATGGCAGAACAGAATCATTTCAGCACTTACAAGCAATAAGCTTGTTTCCTTATTAGGAGAGCGATTGGATCCGTTCGGCAAGAAGATGACTCAAGTACATACAAAAGATCAAACACAGATAAAACCGGGCTAAAATCAGATCCAAAGCTCCTACGGAAAAAAAAAAAAAAAAAAACCAAATGAAATAGACGACGCCGCCGCACTCACTGGGGTTGATCGAGGTGAGCGCCGCCGTGTCGGCGAAGCTGCAGCTGTCGTCGGTCATGCCGTGCTTCAGGTAGTAGTCGTTGAACGCGTACGACGCCGTCCTCCCGACGTCGGCGGGGTCGTAGCAGGGCCCGCCCTGCTGGATCGGGCCGCAGTCGGTGCCGCCGGGCCCGCAGGCCCAGTTGATCGCCGCCTGCAGCGAGGCGTCGTCGGCGTTGTTCTTCGCCACGCACCACAGCTCCAGGCTCGCGACGCCGGGGGCCCCGACGCCGCCGCCGCCGGCCGTGGCGGAGCGAGGAGGGCGAGGAGGAGCAGGGCGAGGGCGGAGGAGAGGCGCCTGCGCATGGCGGAGAGTTCTAGAGAGAGAGATAGAGAGTGGAAGTGGAAGTGAGTGGAGGAGAGAGAGAGAGAAAGAGGGGACGAACTTAGTGAGAGAAACGAGAAAGATGACCGTTAAATGGGAAGGAGACAGAGCGACTTCGGTGCTCGAAACGCAGAAACGACGTGTGAAAGCAAGTTGGCGACAACTTCCCAGGGATCTGAACCTTGTCGTTTCCATTTACTGGGGCCTGTCGTTTTGCGGGCCTTGGGGACCCACACCTCATGTTTTCTTTTTAACTTTTTTTTCTTTCCCTCCCTCTTTTTACAAACCCAAAATTTAAAGAAATAAATAATAATTTGCGTAGTTGGTCCTTTGAGCTGACTTGCACGCTGATTTGCAATTGTTAATTTGTACGGGCAAAGTAGCTTGAGCTTGTTTAGAATTTTTCAATCAAGTCCATCAAATTGGCAAAGATAGCAAACTGAAGCAATTTTCGAATGGAAATCCATTGTCTACATCGGCATCAAGTTTTCGCACATTGGATTGTTGGTTGGGGTTTGAGAAACACGTCGACTTACGTGGTCGGAACTAGTGATTGCAAGCGTGATGGAGAAAGTTCTAAGTTTACAGGGTTAAATAGATAAGTTCATACTAAATTGACAGGATCCACTCTTGATCGATGGAAAGAATAAATGACCAGGTCTGGGTCATAAGGTTGGGCTTCATATTTTGGCTAAGCCCGCTTGGAAGAACAAATTATGTACACAACTTTGGGCCCGAAGTTGGGCTACGCTTATAACTAAATAGTCTTGTCCAAGCCTACCCAAAAGTGCCTTTTATGCCCTTGTGGCCTGAGCAAGACCAGAGGAAAGCGTCCCGGATTACATATGTTTAACTAAAATAAATTCACAACGGGTATCTATTGTTGTAACTACAAAGCTTAGCATTAGAACTCCAATAGCCAAGTAAAATGCGAGTGTACTATAAAAATGGGCGATCTCATAAGAAATTATTTAGATGTACCAAAGGAATAAATAATGCAGCTCAAAAGCGTAGCAAATAATGACCAAAATAGGTTTAGACCATGTAACTCCGAGGGCAGTATAAAAATATATGACCTCATAATAAATTGCTTCGGTGTGCATCAAAAGATAAAATCACGTGGTTCAATACCAAAGCCAATAATATCCCCGAATAAGTTAAAAGGCCATAGATCAAAGAAGCACCCATCAAGAATTGCGAACACCAAACAAGGTGTTTACCTTCCAAAGTTTGGCTAGGATAACTTAGCAAACGATGCAAATAGAGAAGTGTTCTATGTGTATTGTTAAACACTCCCAACATCCCCACACGTGTGATTTTAGCGACAAAGCTAGACCAGAAAAATGTTCTTGTTCCCTACAAATTGAATTTTTATTTGGTTGAGTTTAAAAGGAGTTCTTGATTGGCATCGCTAGTTGAAAAAGATGATTAAATGCTATCACCATCTAACTGTATGTTCTAGAGAATGGGAGAATGTGGTAATGGGATATGCCTTCTTCGAGGTCTTGATATTTGTCAGCTCGATTGGCCCAAAATTGTTCGCTGTGCTAGGATTTTGTTCTTTTGAAGCCCACAATCACAAGCCATTTGTGAGGATGCTCTTATCAGGAACCCAGTCCATCTTGGCCATTCACTTTGTGAGATTTGCATTGGAGGTGAACCGAATCAAGTTTACTCGCAAGTAGCTCGGCTACGCTCGGCTCGATGTCGATGATTACTCGAGATCGACTCATTTGATTTCAAGTTGAGCTCGGGCTACTAGAGTACCTTGTTGAGCTCGCAAATTCTCAACAAGATAGGCTCACAAGCTTAATCGAGTTTTTATTAATATTTTTAAAGATATCACTAGTAAAAAAATAAATATAAGTATCTTTATAAAGAAATTGTTAATTTCATTATAAATATCTATTAAATTTTAAAGATAAAAAAACACAACAAATGTTGGCTTTGAAACTGATAACAAGATCAATGTGCATTTAAATGGCTCCTCAATCTTTTCGCTTAAATCACATTGCTTTTGAAGGACTCCCAACTGACCTAAAATTAAGACATATGATATCATCAGTCAATTTCCTTTCAAAATATATGAATTTACGGAAACCAATTAAGCTTCGACATTGATGAACACCTCTTATCTCTTTACAATCAAAAGAAGCAAAAAAACTACTGAACTTTTCTTCAGGGTTATATGTACTAATCAATAATGAAATTATTAATTTATCCCATGTTTAGAGTGTACTAGATATTCACTCTCTTAATTTATGAGTTCTTATTTTTTGAAAAAAAAAAACAATATCCACCAAATCTTTTTTTCTTTGGTAAGGTAAAAAAAAAAAGAACATGATCAACTATTTTAAAAGTTGCAGTTAAATCTTTCATAAATTACTTATCGTTTAAATTTCATCACTTAGATATGTTTCTTTAGATTTACTAGGAACATAGATCTCATCATACTAGATTTCATCATTAATTGATTGAGGAATATCCATCGTCCATTTAAAAGTTGTACTTAAATTTCTTAGAATTTTGTTGCTCCACTATTATCATTTGGGATTTGTTTCTTTGCGTAAACTGAAAGATAAGGCTACTGGTTGCCCATTTTTACAAAATCAAATATGTGTCCTCAACAACATTATCAAAATTTCTATCTAACCGTGCCATCATGCTAGTGCCACCCTCTGTAAAATTCTTATCGGGGATTCGCTAGCTTGACCAACATTATTATATAAAGTAGGATTAAAGATGTACCTTGGTGCCATAACATTCCGTTGTAGTGGTTGGTTGGAAGATTTTGACCTAGACATGGCATCATTTAGAGCGATGATGACCATTGGCTCGATTGCATCTGATATGTGGCTCACCATGCAGTTAGCTGTGTTCTTTCGCTATTCCTCGAACAACCTCCGTATGGTTGCCAACTTGTTGGAATCTAGGGGAGAATTACCAAAAGAATTTAAACATATTTTAATTATGTCAATTCAATCATAATTTTTTTTAACCAATTCAATCTTAAACCTTTTGCAATTGAGTTAATTCAATCCATCCGGCTAATTTTAGTCGACGGACACTAACATGGATGACCGTTTCCGGCCAACTCTAATGTGGCAATTTTTTTTTAATTTTTTAATTTTTTTAATTTTTTTTTTTCTATTTTCTGTTTTTTCCTTTTTCTTTTCATTTTGCTCTTCTTCCTCCTTTGGCTTCTTTTCCCTGGCTTGCGTCACTAGGCAAGGGTCATGAAGCCCTCACCTGGCCTCGCCCATAGCTAACCAGGCCATGGCGACCTTTAGCCAGGCGAGAACTTCGCAGTCAAGGCCTCATCTAGTGGTTAGTAAGCCTCAACAGAGTCCCCACTATAGAGAAAAGAAGCCAAGGGAGGAAGAAGAACAAAATGAAA
This sequence comes from Eucalyptus tenuipes, assembly GCA_014182365.1. Taxonomy (NCBI): domain Eukaryota; kingdom Viridiplantae; phylum Streptophyta; class Magnoliopsida; order Myrtales; family Myrtaceae; genus Eucalyptus; species Eucalyptus tenuipes. The sequence continues at coordinate 8,278,780 of CM024547.1, read as the reverse complement.
AGGAAAAGTAACAATAAAATAATAATAATAATAATAATAATAATAATAATAATAAATAATATTTAAAATTGCCATGTCAAGATTGGTGGACGACTAGTGTCCACATCGTGTGTCAACCAACCAAAATTAACTGAATAGACTAAATTGGCACAATTATAAAAAGTTTAAAACTGTATTGGCAATATATATATATGACTGTATTGGTATAATTGCAATAAATTTAAAACATTTTTGGTAATTTTCTCATAATTTAGTGCAACTTGCATCAACTATTTTTCACCAAAATGTCTTGGAAGATCGACACCTCCTTATCAATTGTCCTATGCTACTCTTCCGACAATTGAGCACTTCTAATGCGCAACAACCTCACTATGATTTGTGGTAATGGGTTGTTGTTGCCAATAGTATTGTCAAACTCAAACTGATTTCTCATTCTTGCTATCATAGTCTCCTCAAATAAAAAATGTGTTCCATTAGGTGTGCCAAAAAGTATCACCAAAAAGATGATGAAGTACCTTTTAGAACGTGGATTGATCAATGAGTAAGTCAACAAAGGATGTGTAGGCTCCTTTGCTGATTTTAAATAGGAAAGTAGACTATAAGAAATTCAATTTACAAATGCTGGGAACAATACTTGCCAGCAATGTAAATTACAAGAAAGTGAGGAAAAAACATAAATTTGCAAAAATACATTAAGCTCTATAATTATTTAGTTGGGGTTTTTTTTTTATGAATAGTACACTTGGGGTATTTATAATCCATATAAGTGGTCTCAACTTAAGCCTATGAAAATCTTCCTAAGCCAATTGCGATTACAATTAGTGACACTATAGCCACTTCCTTACCAATAACATTGACTCCACTACCTTAACGGTAAACCTGTCAAAATGGGTCATAAACTCATATCTTAACCCATATTAGATGAGCCGAATTGTTATATTAGTTAGTTATATTCAGTAAATAGGTTTAAAATGATAAAATGCAAATTAATATGAATATTACATGGGTTCACAACTAACTTAAATCTAACTCACTTTTATGACTTTCTCTTGCATTACTCGATCTCACGCTTCTTCATCCATTGTTCTTACTTCAGTTTGAGTATAAGTCTCCCTACATTGGTTAAATATAAAACTATTTTAGCAATATGAATCGGGTATAAGTCGAGTAGGATAGGGATTACTAAATTTGCATTACATGGAAACGAAGTTAATTTGAATCGGACTATTTTTTGACCTGACAGGCTAACACAAACCAATGCCAATTTAACCATTTGACGAGTTTACTTGACAACTATATCCCACTCTCTTCCCCATTTGCTGTATTAGTCTTCCTCATTTACCAATTTTTGCTCCAGCAGTTGATTATATGTCGTTAAAACCTTTGTCAACTAAACTAAGTATTCTTGTCTATCAAATTATCGACTACAACATTTGGACATTTTCTTTTTGTCAACAGGGGCAGATATCATTTACATTGATTTTTACGCTAATCATTTATTGTAAAATTTGGCAACAATTATCTACTGCACGAACTTGCACCAGAATTCAATATTTACAATTTTCTGCAACATCATGTCTGAATTAAACACTAAAATGCATATTACATCAACGTACCATATGCACCGATGGACAAAAAAAAGTTACAGAAGTCTGAAATAAATTCTACAACCATCATCATCCTTTCCCAACTCCAAGGTCAAGTAAATTCCCAAAAGGCCAAATTTAAGAACAATTCCCTGACAAGCTCCTACCTTTCGTACATCCCAACACAAAATCCACCACCCTCCAACATGACTCAAAATTCAAAGGCTATAATTTAAACAAAAAAAGAAAAGAAAATGAATATTAAAATGGAAGATAAAATAATTAATTAAATAAAATCACTGCATTACACAATCATCACCACCACCACACCCTACCAAATCAGATAAAGCAAGAGACAATATTTATACTGCCTTTTTTTTAATCATTTCTTTTTTACAACTCCAGAGAGCATCACCCATTCTCTTTATCATTTTCTTCCTCCTCCTCCTCTTCAATCACGGCTGCACGTGTTCGTCTCTGACCTCCAATCATGTCGCCTTTGATTGGTCCCCACACGATGTGGACACATCACGTGAATGCACAGATCGTCGTCAGATCGAAAGAGAGAGCGAGAGAGCGAGAGGTAGAGAGAGAGAGAGAGAGAGAGGGCGAGAGGGCGAGAGGAGACCAGCCCGTCAATAGGCTTCCCACGACACACCCTCTTCTTCAAGCTGGCTAACACATGGGATCTCTACATAAAAATCAATAAATAACCAAAGAAAAAAGCTGGCTGACATGAACTCCAATGTCTCTTCCATAAATACAGATATGAATATGAATACCCAATTAGATGGAAGGATATAATTTTCATGTTTCGAAAGTTCAAGGAGAAAAAGCGTTGAACTTGGGAGGCTAATCTCTCTCTCTCTCCCTGTCCTTTTTTTGTTTTTTTGGGGGGGTAAAAAATTAGACTGTTGAGGGAATAATGATAATAATGTTAAGGTACAGAGCTGGGGGGACAGGAGTCAAAAAGTCAAGCGCTGAGAAGCTGCTCCTTACTGTTCTCCAATGGAGGAGGATTATTTGCTCGGAGGATGGAGGAGGAGTAGGAGATGCTGCGGATGCATTGTTACTGTTGTTGTGAATGTTGTTATTGCCGTTGTTGTTTTCCATTTTGTGGAGGCTCTGCTGGTGATAAACTTGCCTCAACCTCTCTATTTCCCTCTTCAATGCTTCTTGATGTGCTGCAAAAGTAATAACAATAACGATGACGATAATTCAAGAGAAATGGAGAAAAAGTTGTAAATTTAATTGGTGGTGGTGGGGGTGGTACGCAAGACAAGCAACGTGTTCGTACGCGGGAACAGAACAAATGCATGCATGAGTACCTGTCCTATTATTAATTAGGTTTCCACTCCCACATGTAATTCAGCTGCTGTTGAAATTGATTATATCATTAGGCTAAAAAATCAATTACCCTTTATTATCCCTCACATTAAATTCATATGTACATACATATCTGTAAATACCAAAACCCGTATGCAAAATCAGAATACTAAACAATCAAAAGATTGTGAATACGCATTTAAGCAAGCGAGTCATGTCCAACACCTAACATGAAGCTTTAAATTTATATTGCATCATTAGTAATATCGATTTTTTAAATTAGTGTTGATATACCTAGCATTATTTATATCGTTACGAGCCCACACACGTTAGCTTAAGAACTTAGAATATAATTGCAAAGTCGGTGATAATTAAGCTCAATTAAAGAAAAAAAAAGATGAAAAAGGGGGAACAATTGACTAACCATCTTTGAAAATTTTGTCTTGGGCCAAAGCTGCGATTCTTTGCTTGAGAGCACTGTTATCCACGTTCAGCAGCAAGCGCTGATGGTCCAAAAAGGCAACCCTCGGCGACAGCACCGAAACCTCGGCCTTCAATGGCGACCATGCAACGAAGAACAAAATCAATGTCACCCGCAGTCGGCGCTAATTCCTCGGCCGTTCCACCATCCATGGCGTAACATAATCACGTATAAAACGACAACAGTTCTTCAGTTTAAGTACGTACTTGCAACGAGTTGACGCTACGTTCGAGTTCTGATATGTATTGCAGCTTCCTCACCCTCGATCTTTGCGCAGATTGTCTGTTTGCTAAGATTCTAATTCCAACCCAAGACCCCCACCCCAGAAAAGAAAAAGGAAAAAAGAGGAAAAAAGAATTGTCACTCAAAACCTATTTAATGAGTCAAACTCAATGGCATTATTTCGCAATGGTAAACCCTACTCTACCATGCATGTTCTGAGATATGATGGTGCTTCTGTTTGCTAGATGACATGTTTCATATGACCAAGGCAACGGGAAAGAATTATTATCAATTATTGTCAACTGCATTGCAATTATCCCTGGTCATTTTAATTGGTTTGAGATGAATTTTGTGAGGAATGATGTTGAAATAGTTATGATTTACCTCTTGACCCTTTTGGGATCGACGATCCTCTCGGCAGGATTGCCTGGGTTTGAATTGGGTGGAGTGTTGTCCTGTGAGTCAGATTGGCAGGGGCTTTGCACCTCCTCGGGCTCGTTCTTTGGCTGCTGCTGCTGCTGCTGTTGCCGCTGCTTCTGATCCACCTGCTTCTCCTCGTTGATACTGTTGTGATCGGACGGCGATGACGGGTTTGACGACGACCCTGTGGGGGGGACGGCCACGGCCGACGGGGAGATCTCGTCGGTGAACATGGACATGAACTGCTCGTCGTCGAACCGGTCGAACTCATGTTGGTTGTGGCCGCTGTTGGCGCCGGACCCCGGCGCACTCGCGTTCCGGCAATGCTCAAGCAGCGGGGCCTCGAGGAAGGCGATGGAGTCGCTCGCCGACCTGCGGTGGGACCCGCGGCGCGCAGCCGAGAAGTCGAGGAACTCGTCGACCCAAGAAGGGTTGTTGTTCTGGTGGGAAGCGGCAGGGGCGGCGGCGGGCGGGTTGAGGACCGGGGGCGATTGATGAGACCCCATGAAGGAGAACTTCTGGTGGTGGAGGGAGAAGTCAGGCCAATTGGGGGTCATGTTTGGGATCTTAGGAGGCAATTGTGCCATTGTGCAATCGAAAACGCCACACAATGCCACCCAGAATCCAACGAATGCTGACCGCAAGACAACCCGACTGATCAAAACTGGCTGCAAACCCTCTCAAACCGAAGGACCGAAGCTGGGGAAAGGAAAGGAGAGGCCAACACACAAACCACACCACGCCGCGCCGCGCCAATCCCAAGAAAGGTGACGCGGGTGGCGCGTTCGATGTTCGTGTTGGATCAGGAAGGAGGGTGATCGAAATTTCAGCTGACACGAGAACCAAACCAAATGATGATCCCTAAGGGAGCTCCATATAAATAACACTCAAAGGAGAGAGGGAATGTCGCTGCAGAAGAAGGAAAGCAAAGGACACCAACAAAGAGAGAACATCATCATGATCTTCATGGGGCTCTTGGTTTCTTATTCTTATCGAATTCCCCCCCTTTTCGATCTGTGCTCGTTGATTATGTTAAATCTCTCTCAGCAACAATCCATCCCTCTCTCTCTCTCTCTCTGTGGATGTGCAGTGGGGTCACATGGGGGGGAGATTGGACAGCTATTGCACAGCTGGGATGAGGGAGGTTGGGACTCAACGGTATTACTGGAAAGTCGCTCAGTAGTTTTTATTATAAGAACCCAAAGAGAGAGAAAGAGAGAAGGAATCTGCAACCCACGTGCCCTTGTGACCTTCCTCTTTACTGGTGGTGGTGGTGGCTTCTTCATATTCATCACCTTCCTCCTTATTATAGTCTCTATTATTATTATTATCATCTTCCCTATTGCCTGTTTCTCCATATCCCCCAATGGAAACATTCCTCTGCAATACCCTCCAGCCCACCATATTCCCCCCCCACCCCTTTCTAATCTTCCGGATCTCTGGCCGTCCGATCCGATCGCCACTGCCACAATGGGGGAAGGGTTCATGTGTGCGCGAGCGAGGTCCATCATTTCGTGACGAGTTTTTTATATGTAATATGTTACGTTGGCGATGCATAGTGGCCGGTACTGTCCTTTGCTAGCTAGCAAGCTTCATAATTCCATGGAGCGCATGTGCGGCAGCAAGAGAGAGAGCACAGAGTGGCGAAACGATTAGACATAACGTGTCCCATTTTGACCCCCTTTCAGCGAGTGTGCGGGAGGCACAGACAATCAGTGCAAAGAATCATACGCCTTATTCGGGTCGTTTTCCGGTCGACCCCATATGCCAATTCGGGGGCAGGAGTACTACACGGGGTCATTGTCGAAGGCCGGATCAAAACGGGTCGAACTAGCCGCGATTATCGAGCTAAACCCCCTCACGAATCCAAAACATCTGCTCATATACTTCGTTTTTGCTTTATCTTGGCCACCTACGCTGCCCCCGTGCAAATGAGATTAGGAGGCCCCCAGACTGATGTGCCCGACAACTTAGCCTATCTCAACCCGTACATCAAAGTAGAGCGAAAGGAAGAAAGATTATTTTATAAGGTGGAGTAGTGGGATTTTGGGGCATGAGCTGTGTGTAACATTGTGGAGAGAGAGGGAGAGCAATGAGAGGATCATGTCAGGCCATGTGAATTGTTTGCATGCACTAGGCTTTCTTTTTGCTTTGTCCCCAAACCATACTCACATGTAGGGCTATGTGTCCTCCCTCTTTTCCCATCTCTCTCTCTCTCCTCTCTCAAGCTCCTTCTCAGCACCTTCCCATCACCTCATCTTAGGACTTTTGTACTTCAGTCTTTTAATTAAATCGGTTCATCAGCCTTATTATTATTATTATTATTATAAGTTATTATTCTTTTTTGGGAGGTAATAACCATGATTAGGGAGGAAGAGTGCATAGTTTATTCGCCACCCCCCCCGGCTTCCATCTCAAGAAAGTGAACCAGCGAATGAAAGCATCATGATCACCATCTTTCCCTTCCTTTTTTTTTTATAATTTTTTTTTGTTTAGTGATGCAAGTGGATTCGGGCATGTGAGGGTATTACTTATACCCGTTTTCTTTCATTTATTTAATGCAACATTAAACAACTCTTTCTTTTTTGTTTTAATTGGAAAAAACTGGAAGTGGATATTGAAAATTTTTAAGGTTAGAGGATGATGAAGTAATCAAACCGTCTCGTGTCCAACACCCAACATTAGGAAAAACAAATTTAAGAAAAAAAAAGGAAAAGAATTATCCGCTACGCACTTTCACCGAGAGAGAGGGGACTGAAAATTATGAAATAGTTTAGAGCATTCGTTTTCATGTTTTTTTTTTTAATAATTTGCATGATAAAGAAACATCGCCCGCATAATTTTCCACTGCATAAGAACTCATGCAATTAAGAGAAGCGTCCGTTGATTATGAATCGACTCTTTCAATTGAGGAGTCACTTGGTGTGATTAAGCCTTCCAATTCACTCCATTTGATCGTGTAGGCTCCAATGAGCATATGGTGTCTACGAGTGCTAGTTGAAGGAACATGCTTACCACCATTCTCAAAAGTCCCGAATTAGTCCAGAATAGTTTAATGCCAAAAAAAAAAGTGCATGGCATGCGCAAGCTCACGAAAATATTATATGTTTAAAGCTTCAATCAACTGTGATTTTATAAGAGTGAAGGATTCTCGATATGAAAGATCATGTGCAACTCCCTTTTAATTTACTTGCCACCCCTTAAGAACACTCTTTCGGTCAATTTCGACGTTAGATGAAACTCAATTTTATTTATTCGATGATAGACTGAACTAGCTACAGTGTATCGTGAATCGAAACGCATTGTCCGTGGAGTTAATAAGAATCCTCGGCACTCATCCGAAACGTGGTCGGCTCAAGACGATCGTTCCATCCCAAAGCTGTGCTTCACTGAGCCCTCTTCTTGCCATGTTGAAACATTTTCCTCAACTATAGTGACATAGTCTGATAAATGATCCGCCAATTTTTTCATTTGCATGTGAAGAACAAAGTTGTATCATCGTTTTGTATCAAGCAGTGTCGCAAGAATGGTCACAAAATGGGCACCTCTAACAGCCATTAACAGCCATTCTTTCTCCCCAACTCAAGACAAAACAGTCTGTACCGCCATCAATGCATAGCTTCAAGTTGCATTTCACATGATTCAATGAAGAACTTGACAATGAACGGTGGAGAATCTATCTTTCTATTGGTATACATGAAAACAAGCATATTTCTTTGTATACAATGTGGTATCAACAACTGTCACTCAATCTACCAAACTACAGCTCCAACTTAACCCAAGAAGTGTCTTATGGCAGAGTGTTGGTGTTGCAGAAAATATGACCTGATGGTGACAGCAGCAAAGCAACTCTGTTCATCGTGGCCTCATACCTCAGCCACTTCTCAACCACCACATGTGCTCAAAAAGGGATACCTTTTCTTGGGGCCAAGCTTTGGAACACTAGGATCATAACAGGAATGTCTTCATTAATGGCTGAACAACTAAGCCATCCTCACATTTGAGCCTTATCACCTCGCTGCATTGTTAGAAGTAAAACTAACCTTATCACCTCGCTGGATTGTCAGAAGTAAAACTAAGTATTTTCCATGTGAGTTTCCTCACTTTGTAGTCCTGTCTCCTTAGAAATAATTACGTGTCAATTTCACATCATGACCACCATGTCGAGGTTCCTATATGAAACATCTAAACATACAAAAGCCTTCTTTGTATTTGACTGTCATTGAACCAACCATCAGTTTGATGTCGTCTAGTGCAGAACCTGGTCCGACTTGCTTAACGACTCAGGTGAGGTTTGGCAATTCAGCAGTCATATAATGGGAGGCACAAATGCCACACCAGGAATCCACATTTATATGGTCAAGGGGGAAACCTGAAAAGAAAACAGAACCTTGCAGATGAAATCGAAGTAGCAACTATCAAGTCAAATGGAAGGTGCTATGGGACAGTACTATTTCCTTTGACTCATGTTATGCAACAGTAGTAAAAGAAATATTACCTCACTGGCATTGATGATCATATAGCAAACTAGATCAACGTGCACGTTTTTTTCTTTGTCTATTGCGCCGACGTAAAGCTCGGAAAATCAACAGGCAAATGACGATAAGCACCTGAATTCCGATCACAATCTTCAATCCTGACAAACAACCCCGTATTCATCAGCCTGCTTCTCCATTATGCGAAAAACATTCTATGCATGCAAAGAAAATGGTGTACCTTTGAGCTTTTGGATCATTTCATCTAAGTTTGTTCCATTCTTGGGTTCTTTATTGCCAATGCCCAAAATGGTTGTCCTTGCTGCATAGTTTTCAGCTTTAAACTTGACATTTCCTCCCATGACGCACGTATTGGGACATTTGAGCCTTCCATCATACTCATCACTTCCATCACAGCAATCTATAATGGAATGACCCATGAATGATGTTCAGGGGGAAAGAGAGGACAGAAAATGTTGAACTTCCATTCAGAACAGAGACAAGGTCAAAACACACCCTAAAAGGATAACCTTTCCTGGAACTTCCGGATCCTGATTATGTTGTTGGAACTTTACAAGTGCTTATAAAGCAAGGTACAATTTCAAATAATCATCTGTACATTCTTTCCCAACCATTTTGAAGGTCAATGAAAAGGACAGACCGCTTGTCACTATGATATTTTCAGACGGTCATATCCAAACTCACAATGCTAAAGGTTCGATCCAAATGCAACAGGTAATAATTTCCAGGAAGTGAACGAACTCCTCACAAATAATTTTCAAACTGAAAGGAGATTAGGAAAGCAGCTCTAAATAGTCTAGAAAGGATGGAACTCCACAAGTAAAGTCCTTACCACAAAAATAATCATTTACTCGAGAAGAGTATATAAACTTAGGCGTACTACCCACGTTTCTGCAATAAAACTTCGCCGCTGGACAAGCTGAAGTTCCTGAAAGCAGAAGAAGCGATACTGACTCAGAGAAATGTGAAGTAGGGCACATGCTGAACATGCTGAATTGATTCAGTTGACATACGAGTAATCAACTGTGATTTGTCCATCGAGAGTCAAGCGAAAACACGTTATTAGTGGACTACAGGCAGTAAGGAAATACACATGAACTTCTAAAAGAGTTGTATAGAGAGGATACATGTACGATGTATCTGAAAGGAAGATATGCAAGTCGACAGTTTCCATCCCAGTATTGGAAATCAACTCTAAGCGGATACAAGCCTAACCTGCAGTAACGAATCTTGAACTCAAATTACTGACCCATTTCCCTTATAAAGCAGCAGGAGTCATTTGAATCCTAGGAAAACTCCAAGGCTAGCGTCAAGAGTAGTATCTACTGATTTTAACTCAATTCCCTTTTCATCAATTAGCAATCAAAATTCAACGTATAGTTTAGGATACTATCCACACAGCATACAATCAGCTGGAACACAATAATCTCACGACCCTGACACTGAACCTCAACACATAGATACCGTCTTCAATTCGAATCGAAGCCTCACCTGGCTCGTCCGTTCCGTCGATGCAGTCGCAAAAATCGTCGTTCAGATGGTCTTTCGTGAAGGATTTCGAGCCGTCCCTGCATTTGATCACATCCGCTGCATAAAACTTCTCATCTGCAAAATTTAAATAAACAAACAAAAAAAATAGAAACTTGAAAATCAAAAACAGATAAAACAAGAGATTTCACGCCATTTGAAGATCTTGCCTATTCCGCAACCCACTCAAACCTGCTCTCAATCAGAGGGAACGCACGAATCACCAAAAAGTTTCGAGCTTTCGACATTTCCGAGCACGAAAAGATCAGGCTCCACTTACCCAGAACTCAATCTCCCCACAAGATGCAAAATTGGTCGAAACCCACAAGATCCCTACGGCACACGGACAGGTAAACGCCCAAAAGAGAGAGATAGAACTAGTACCCAGTGGGTGGACGCCGAGGAGACGCGCGTCGGGATGAAGGGAAGCGTACGAGGAGGCCACAACAAAGCAGGCGGAGATGAGAGAGACGAGGCCGTTGGGTCGGAGATGAGTCGCTCCGACGGCGGCGGCCATTTCGATCCGAGGAGTTTCGAGTCCTCCTGAAGTCGCGTAGGTCATTCGAAGATCATCGTCCCCATGCCGTGGAATTTTGGTTCGCTTGACCTGGTGGAGCCTTGAGCGTCAAGTCAACCAAGATGGTCCAAAATCAATTTTAAGGTAAGTTTTTATGTGAATTTTAAGATGATTTGATGTACCTCAGAAATTTTCGTGATTCTCACGTTAAAGGGGTTCATTTTAGTTTCCACGCAAAGATTGATCCATAATCTTTAAGAAAATTTTAAATAAGTGTACGAAGTATCTTTATTTTTTTCAAAAAGAGTTATTGAAATGACTAGGGTGCGCGTGATAAAATTTTTGGGGGAAGAGTTTTTCCAAAAATAGTTCTTTTCATTTCTATTCCTAGCAGTTTACGAAAAAAACCCGTTTGATAACCGCACAAAATTTCTACTTGGAATAGAAAAAGAATAGAAATGCGTTTGGTAACGTAACGATTCTTTTTGTATTTATTTGTTTTTTATTTGTTATTTTTTTATTTTTTTATTCTTTTTTGTATTTATTTTTTTATTTGTTTTTTATTCTTTTATTTGTTATTTATTTATTTATTCTTTTTTGTATTTATTTGTATTTATTTGTTTTTTATTCTTTTTTTTTTAATTTTCTTGCGTTTTTTTTATTTGTATTTATTTGTTTTTTGTATTTTTTGTATTTATTTGTTTTTTGTATTTATTTGTTTTTTATTTATTTTTTTGTATTTATTTGTTTTTTATTTTTGTTTTTTATTTTTTTTGTATTTATTTGTTTTTTGGTTTTTTGGTATTTTATTTGTTTTTTTATTTTCTTGCATTTTTTTATTTGTATTTATTTGTTTTTGTATTTATTTGTTTTTTATTTGTTTTTTTATTCTTGCTAACGGTCGAGGGCGGCGGTCGGCGGTCGGCGATCGGCGGCGGCGGCGGCGGCGGCGGTCGGCGATGGCTCTAGGCGGTTGGAGGTGGCCACGGTAAGAGAGAAATAAAACAAAAATAAAAAGAAAATTTGTTTATTTTTAGAAATTGTTCTAGGGACAAGAAGTAATTTTTTTTGTTTCTCGTTTCTATTCTAGGGCTAACTTTTCTATTCAGGGAATAGAAATCAACTTGGGCGTTTAAAATGGGTTTTACATTCTTTTTTTGTTAGAGGAATAAAAGAACGAAATTCTTAGGAATAGAAATGTTAAACGCAGGACCCTTAGTCTTTATCGGTTAGGAAAATTTTGCTATTAAACAATTAAAGTAGGGGCAATTTGGTCTATGGCAATTTTGTCTTTCTCGCCTTTTTTCATCTTTTTCGGGCTCTCTCCTCCTCAAACAAATCAAGGGCTGAGGCACACGATAGGTGCTAGAGTTGATTTGCCATCACGAATCGCAAAGCATAATCTCCTAATTTAGTTCATTTTGTTCCATTTTCATTCTCACTGCTCTAGAGTGCAAACACCAAAGCATGCACATGTTGACGGCAGTTGGGATTTTGACGGTTGGGATTTGTCCCTTCGAATTTGATTATCCTCCAACAAGGTGAAGAAATCAAGGAGTAATAATCCACAAAAAAGACAACAAATCCCTTTGCTTCTTTGTTCTTTGCAAGCCATTGTTTCCTCGGCTTTCTGGGTGGGAACAAAGGGCAGAATGCCCAACCAGCTAAAGCCGCACCCTCAACTAGGCAAATCCAGTTTATGAAGAGCTACTTTCCCGTGTTGGGCTAATAGTTCATATATCCCGACCCAAACGCGTTCGCCGGACTCATTGTCAGCTCGATGAACCCAATTTGACCACCAACAGCCCCGCTGCCCCACCATTGCCATCGCCAGCAGCCGCTCCTGCAATTTCATCAACCCCTTCATCAATATCACTAGGGACTAATGGCGATGGTTAGCATCCGTGCGCTCTACCTTCTCTAGCATGATGGCATCTGCATCGGCCAGGCGCCACTAGCCTGGGCAAGGAAGCGGTCAGTGTGCTCGATCCTGGGGCTTAGATCAACCTCCATCCGAAGACAAAGTTGCTGGAGTTGCTGTCGAAGGCAATGGTGGACAAAGTCGACGGCAAGAGAGAGGAACTTCAAGGAGGAGATCGCGGAATATTAAGGACTGAAGTAGATGAAGAAAGAGCAAAAGAAAAGAAAAAAAAAGAAAAGAAAAATCGACATGGATAAATTGCCCTTACTTTAGTTGCCGGCCAACAAAGATTTTGTTGACTAGTGAGTTTGGGCCATTATTGAAAATTAAATCGCCACTCCAGATTCTTTTTTTTTTTTTAAAGTCCATTTTAGGCCATCTTTTAAGAAAATGTAGCCAATTCATATCTTTATTTAAAAAAAATTCATGAGTTTTTACTTATAATAGTAAAAGAACATGTGTGAATGTGTCATGGTCGCGAGATTCCTATGACCAAAGGATTGTACTGGTTTGATAAAATTGTCCAAGTTTGTCTATGGTTTCCCCTTGGGCTTCTAAAATGTTCTTAGAGACGGGCAAAACGATAATTGCGCTAAGTTCTAGAATTCTCTTATAAATGCCGGTAGTTATAGGTCAGGAGATGTGATCTCGTCCACCAGATCAAAAATCAATCAATGGTTGTAACGAACGAGCTACTAGTATTAAAAGAGGTGCTCTCCCCTCATTATAATCATTCAAACCATTTCAATAATACAAAGTTTCATCCTGCTAAAGCTTCTTCTCTACAATTTTCTCTCTCTACGATCAAGTGAGCAAGTGAGCGATCGATCTCAAGAAAATCTTAATTAAGATGCTCCAACGATCCAAACAATCCAAGGAACTTAAGTCTCCATACGGTCTCGATATTGGCCCATGACAAATGCGTGTTTAGTAAAAAAAAACTAAATGCGTAAAGGAAAGATAAACATTTTTTTTTGGTATGAAAAAATAAACATTAAAACATGCAAAGAAAGAAACTTAAATGACTACCCAAAATGAACGAGCTTTAGATTCGTTTTCAAAAAGTAATTTGTTTATGGGATTAATAGAAACTTATCTTTGACTATTTGAATTATGAATTTTTCAACCTTATGTGGGCATTTTATGGAAAACGGATTGTGTGTGAAAGGTATTTAAAAAAGATATATTTGATTTCATGCCGATCAATCTTATAGGAAAAGATAAATTTTCAACTTAAGATCTAGATATTGATTTTAATTGTTTTGATATTCAATGTCTACTAAATCAACAAAGAAGGAAAAATCAGGACAACTTCACTCATTAGACAATCCCACCTGCCTTGATCGTTGTCGCTTTCGCTTCAGTGGTCGCCGCAGATGTCCACTGACCCGTATTGTGAATATGAATGGTTCTTTGTTAATTTTGGACAGGAATACGAAAGGCTTGGGATGGATTGGAAACCCTTCTTTTGCTTCGATCATGCTCTAGTGGCTGCTGCGGATTGGAAACCCTTCTTTTGCTTCGATCATGCTCCAGTGGCTGCTGGGGATGACGACGCCTAACCCCACCCGTCTTATGAATATGAATTGTTCTTTGTTAATTTTGGACAAGAATACAAAAGGCTTAGGGTGGATTGGAAACCCAACTAAGAAGAAGGGATTATGGATTCAGGCCTTTACGACCCAATTCGTAACCTGGTTCTTGACAAGTGGGCTACTCAAAGGCCTTTCACTTTGATAAGCATGAAAGATAAAAGATAAATTTGACTTTGATAAAGAGATGAAAGATAAAAAATAAATTTACAAAGATTGATGAGATTGTGATTAATTGGGGGTCTTTACAAAGAGTATGGCTATTTAAAACTCACAATCAACCATTACAAATTTAAAAAGATAACTTCCTAATCCTATCTTTAGAAGAAATAACTTCTTAATCCTATTTTGCCGCTATAAAAAGTTAGAATGACACTTATCAACGAAAAGATACAATCCTAAAATAGTGGCAATAAATATAACCACCAGAGGTGGATTTGAGAGCGCCCAAGTTCGAGATTCAAACCTTGGCAATAGGAGAAGAAAAATAATGTCCAGATGTCAATAACTTATTAGGCAAGTTGTATCCATGACTTTGTTCACCACTATCAATTAAGTCTGTCACCTGTCAATTATAGGTCATATTTGGGTGTCAACAAGTCTCTTGGGCACAAATAATAATTATTTCGGCAAGAAAGTGATTTTTGGAAGAGAAATAGATTTTTTCTATTTCTATTCCTAGATAATTTTCTAAGTAAAAAATTGTGTTTGAAAATAACGCAAAATTTATGTTCCCAAAATAGAATTTTATTTAATAACAATATAAAATTTCTCCCAGGGTCGGCGGATGGCAACGGGCGGCGAGCGGCGACGGTGGACGGTGAGTGGGTAACTGACTAGTAGATAGAATGAGCGATGAGAAAAATAGGATTAAAAATTTATTTCAAAAATAGACAAAATGAAATTGCATCATCAAATATATTTCTATTCCATAAACAAGTCTGGAACAGAAAAATTATATTATACTAGAACAGAAGTAAAATGGTTGTTATACGCGCCCTTAAAACACTTGAATTATATCGTCCCACATGATTACAAAGTTGTGATCTTGGCTTAATGTTTAAAAGGCAAAATCAACAAGTGATGAGTGAAAAGTTATGTTAAAAGGAACCATATAAAAAGTACATGAGTAAAAGAGGATGCATCATATCATTTCAAAGATGTCTTAATGGGAGGTCCTAGTATATCTAGAGTTAGTTTTTTGGATTTCCCGTCTTCGCTTCGCATGTAGTAGAGAATCGATTAAAATTGGTCGTTAGGGGTGCGCATGACAAAATTTCTGGAACATAAATTGATTTTTGGCCAGAAATTGAGAAGTTAAAAATTTTAGCTGCTGATTTCTTCTTCAAATCTATTTTTGGAATATAAAATCTGTTCCAGAAATAGAAAAATCAAATTGTTTTACCAAACGAATTTCTGTTCCAAACCTGTTCCAGTAGAAATTTTATCATGCGCACTCTAGATCAGCCACAATTCAATGCATATGGCTTGGTGATTTGCCCATGCACTATCATCAGCAGATGAACAAATCTTTAAAGCACCAATACAAAGTATGTAAAATTGAACTCAAGACAGACGTTACAAACTCAGAACTATCCTAACGCCTATTCTCCGAATGCATTCAGTTGCACAGAGACAATAATTTAGGAAAACCAAAAAAAAGAAATAAAAAATAGAAACTCTAAAAGGTCGTATAACTATCCCTATATTTCGAACCCTCCGACAACCCTAGAGAATAACAAGAAAGGTGGAAATTATTCGGGTCCTCCATCGTCCATCCATGAATGTTATCATCAAGTTTCCGATCCAGATTCTTCTTATGTACCTGTAACATCATCGACAGTAGCTACATTCGATTAGCCAGCAAGAAAATGTACCGAAACCCTAATCGATCATAGAAGCAAGCAATGAAACCATCTGGAGATTATTGTGCGTGCATCCCTGATTTATTCACAGAAGTTGTGCATTAATTTACTAATTTGAGGTACGCTCCCGAAAAGTTCCTTAGTACTGCTATCGCGATTGCGGAATCGAATAGAAAACTCGGATGGCATAAATTACCTGAGAGAAAGTAGTGTTGATTAAACCCATTTATATCTTCTTGTTGGAGTGGGAGGCCAGAAGCAATCTCTCTTTCTTGTTTCAAATCTTCTGAACTTTGCCCCTGATATGGAATCGAATCGATTATGCAGCTGCCGCTGTCGCGCGCGTAGGTACTATTCATGGCGGTGCCATGAGCAATCCCTCCCCCGAAACTCGTCACGGTATTCATGCTCGTCCCAGGGTCGAACGCCATCGCGTTCGTGCACTTGTTGTTCCACCTGCCAAAGCTTCGCGCCGTGCTGTGGCTTCTCTTGCTGAGCTCCCCTTGCAAGCGTTGCGATTGGATCGCTTGCTTCTGGAGCATACTCTTGTAGTATTGGAGCTCGTTTTGTATCCTTTGGTACTCCCCGAATGCGCCATGGACCGGGTCCTGCAGCCGGTGCCCAGCCTCCCAGATGAGCGAGTCAGCAACCCACCGCCGGTCCAGATCGCGCACGGCAAGCACCATCTTGGTCACGTTGCTGACGCCGTACACCCTGTGCACGGCTTGGAATTCCACGGATTTCTCCGCGGGGAAGTACGGAGACAGCACGCACTTGTCGTCACACTTCTTCCTTTGGTGCTTGCACGAGGCGCAGGCCGCGTGCGTGCCGCCTATGCCATTGTTGATCGGCCTATGCATGGGTGCTGCATCAAGACGACGGAGAAAGAGATCAAGAAAGAGTTCAAGGTGAGAATACGAATACGTATATTTATGTTTCGTTTGCTTAAAGAAATCCTACCTTGGATAGAGTTGTCATGAGATTCAAATTTCATATCTGTGTGTATATAAATTCGAAGGGCATTAAAAAGAAAGTGATTTAGAATGGGTCAAGTTGTGTTTTACGTGGACATGTAAAGATTATGTCAAGGTAGGACAGAATATATATCTTGAAGATTGTTGATTAGGGTTTAGGTCAATCATAGAAAGAAAGAGTTCAATTCTAGGGCAACAATATCTAACAATTCCTTCTTTATTAACTTAATTATGTTCTTTGAAAAGGGAAACCAAATCTTGGTTGGATTTGGCTTCTTTCAATTGAAGACTTGTAAGATAGGGTTTGTTGCATCTAACACCAAATATATGCCACAGTTTAAACAAGGAAATTTTTTATTTATCTAATCTAGAAAAACGAAAGAGAAGAAAAAAAAAGTTAATTACTAAATAACAATTTCTTGATCTTGTTACCATATTTAAAAAAAAGTTACTTCTTATTACTAATTTTTCCATTCTCAATAGTGTTGATCTAACTATTCAAGCATGGATGATATGAGGGGCCATAGTAACCAGTGTCTTGGTGTAATCGACGGGAGGTTTAGGGCACGGTAGGCCAAGGAGTGGCCTAGATGACCAAGCAAGTCTTGAGTTTTATGAGTACTCTAAAATATTTTTGGAGGCTATGTTGAAAATGTATGCTTGTATTCTATAGAATTCTTGCAATCAATAGGAATAAGTGTTAGATATGGAGATTAAATCCTCTACCGTTAGATAAGGGGAGTTTTACAGTTGCAATGAAAGAAACTCAAGTCAATATAAGAGTTTTCTCCCCTCATTTGTGTTATCCCATAAACCCAATACAAGGAAAGCAATGTAACATTCTCTCCAAAGCACTTCTCTCTCTAAAGTTTCTCCTAGCGGTCTGAGATAGGCCAAAGTGATATATTGAGGGAAAAGTTGAGAGCTCCGACAACTCTAGTAAAGAATGAACGAGCTAGAAAAACAGAGGACCTAATTTGACAACAAAATCATGCAACTGGGAAGTATGTAATGCCTGAATAATGAAAGTTAATACAATGCCTGAATAACGAAAGTTAGTACAGTACAGCAAAAGTTTCCAGGGAACCCTAAGTAACGATTTTGATTATCAGAAAGGGAAAGCAGAGTCATGGGTCTGCCGGGTCATGTTCTTGCTTTGGGGCTACACATTGACAAGTGTCATGGGCTTCTTTTAAGGGTAGATGAGCCCAACCAGAATCCAATGCAAAACCCTAACTAACCAGACCCACAAGGTGAAGAAATTCCTATGATCTTTGTCCTAGTCCTTACTGTTTTTGTCCACAAATAACTAACAAGACCCACCAGGTGAAGAAATTCCCATGACGTTCCTTTCGCTGTCCTAGTCCTACTGTCTTTGTCCGCAAATCCTGTTGTAGGGTATTCATCATATTGTATTTGCTAATTAAGCAAGGTATTGTTACAATGATTTCTTATTCCATGTTCATCATTCAAGTCACTTCCCTTGCCCAACACTTAATCCAACTAACAACCAGCACCAAACACCACCATTTTTGTCGTCCAATGCCTCTGTACTTCCCCTTAAAGAAACAGAAAGCTTTTCCTTTATGCAATCATCATTGTACAGAAAGATACAGAAGATAAAGATAAAGACAAAGAAAGAGGAGGAGGAATTTAGTTTTGCTGCTAAAGTGGGTGCTCAATATTCTCGAGGTTAATAAATTCCCACCTCCCCTCCAATCCTATTCGAATTTGAAACTCTCCTCCCACTTCCATCTCTTTTCTTTGTCTATCACGAAGGGAGAGAGTTGATTTAGAGTAGAGAGAGAAGACATTTTTGTTTTTTCAAGACGGAAGAAAAAAAGTAGAATGAGTACAGCGAGATTCATCAAGTGCGTGACTGTCGGCGATGGAGCTGTTGGGAAGACATGCATGCTTATCTCTTACACCAGCAACACCTTCCCCACGGTCTGATGTGTTCCTGGCCTTCAATTTTCATGTCTCCTTGTAGGACTTCTATGAATACTGCATTTTGATATGGTTGTGCAGTATTTTTTTCGATAGATCGAGAATATTTTGCAAACAATTAGACGTCTTCTTTTGCCATGTTGTAGGATTATGTGCCTACTGTGTTTGACAACTTCAGTGCCAATGTGGTGGTGGATGGAAGCACAGTTAACCTTGGGCTGTGGGATACTGCTGGTGAGCGTCTGCACTTGTTTCATGAAAATTCTTGCTGTACTAACTTTCGTTATTCAGGCTTTACATAATTACCAGTTATATTTTAACCTTTGTATCTGACCATGTGCTTAGCTTTTATTGAGATTTAACAGACAGTCGTGTGAATGATATGATTAGCAGATTAGCGGAAAATTTAGTTTGATTGAGAAACAGTCGCTTATGCAAACCAATTACTCTGTGCTTCTATGAATTCAGGAAACTGTTGTGTTGAATCATCACACATTTGATAATAGACAGGGCCTATAATTATTTCTATCAACGAAGCTGAAGCTCTCAAATGAATTCGACTCAAGGTAAAATTTATTTAATTTGGGCTTTTCTCTTCTTGCTCGCAGGACAGGAGGATTACAACAGGCTGAGGCCTTTGAGTTACAGAGGAGCTGATGTCTTCCTGTTAGCATTTTCCCTCATCAGCAAAGCGAGTTATGAAAACATCGCCAAGAAGGTAAACTGTCTTCGTCATAACACAGTCCATACGATCCATTTCGTCTCACTGCTTATGATCTGACATTCTCGGCTTTTCTTCCTGGCCAGTGGATCCCCGAGCTGAGGCATTATGCCCCAACTGTGCCGATTATTCTGGTGGGCACAAAACTGGGTAAGTCCAGACACTCTTTATCTTGCCATAGCTTTTAGCTGATGCCAGTAGCCAAATTCAATGTGTGAACTCTTGGATGTTATGTGTCCTCAGATTTAAGGGAAGACAGGCACTACTTGATAAATCACCCCGGCACAACCCCAATCACAACTGCACAGGCAAGTTGACAACATCGACCAATGAGGAAATCTTCAATCCAGCGAAACGAATTTCGTAGCTAATTCATTTCAGTCTTTTCTCGTTAGTTTTTCCTCCGTAAATGAACTCTAAAGACCATTCAACGTTTTGTCAGGGAGAGGAGCTGAAAAAGAACATTGGTGCTGCTGCTTACATAGAGTGCAGCTCTAAGACCCAGCAGGTTCGTTCTCTTCTCCTCCTATTTAATGTAACAAAAAAGCATCGGCCCTGCTGTTGCTTACATACAGTCCTCTGCATAAACATCTGCAGAATGTGAAGGCGGTCTTCGACGCCGCAATCAAGGTGGTTCTGCAGCCTCCGAAGCCGAAGAAGAAGCGAAGAAAAGCGAGGCCATCATCATGCATCTTCCTATGAGACATCTACATTGCCCTCATCCAGACGGTGATAGTATGATTCTAGATTATCGGAAACATGCTCGCTTCCAGGACATATTCTCAAAAGACGACCCCGAAATATTTTCTCATGATCTGTAATTTTCTTCAGCTGAATACCTGTGCCATTGTATTGGGAGTTGATTCAAAAGATTTACACAACACATTATACGCAAAAGCATAAAGAGAAAGAGGCCAAGGCTTGATCAGTGCATGCTTTTTGAGACTACATAGTTTGCTCTGGTTAAATACTGTCTGGTTCGCTCTACTTTCCGTAAAAATTTATCAAAATCACTTGCTCCTAAAATGAAATTTGCCACTCGTCAACCTCAATAATCATGCAAAATCCCATGAATCATTTCATGTATCCTAGTTTTCTCGCTAGAATAAACATGAAATGTGAATAGAACCACAAAGAATAATATCCCACTTAAGCTTCTATTTATTTCGCGAAAAACGAATAAGTTGGAAAACATTTTTTTGAGAATGATCGTTTTTATCTCTTGACTAATTACTCCAAGCAATACAAGCAATCATTTTTATCATTCAATTTTTGCAAAAACAAATGGACTCTAAAACCGCCAAGAACTCGGAAGAGTCCTTTCACTTTTCTTCTTCCAAACTGCATATGCTCAATCATCCATACTAAAGATCCACATCGTACTTCGTCAAAACTTGAGAGACCATTCCAAATCCTCAAAATCATTCCAACGTCAACCTCCAACCAATGATCACCCAAAGTTACAAAGATTATCCAGATGTGACCTCAAAATGAATTGAAAAACCAGAACTGTCTTGAGACTTACCACTAAACAGCATCATCTAAGGGAAAGACGTTACTCATGCAATCTGGGATCTTCACCAATTCAGAAGCTTGACCGGTAAAGGTAACACGGAATTCGACTGAAAGAGAGTATCATAACTCAATTCATTTAGAGCCCCTTGGTATTCCTGGAATTAGGTCCCAAACCGAACAGCAGAAAATCCGGGGAGTGTCGAGGTAGGAATTGTTAAAGTGCCTAACAGCTTGGTGCACTTCCTGCTCGGTCCGGAACTTAAGGCTGATGGCAGACCATCCCTGCAACATTCAAACACATATCCAGTAGGAATGAGAGATTTCAAGTTCCTTACAGGTTCCGTCTAGAACCTGGAACCTACCCTCAGGCACATGTTTCTCATTTTTTAGAACCTGGAACCTATCCATCGGAACCTAGAACTTAGAACCTATCCTATCACAAGTTCTAGGATCCAACAGGTTTTTTTTTTTTAGTTAAACAAAACAAAAATGAACGCTGTCGCGACCAAATTTTCAGGTGCACCACCTAAACTTCGGCTAATGGATTGCTAAGTCTAGACTTAGCTCGGGCTCTCCCAAGCTCATACCAATTCGCGACTTAGGTTCAAATTTCTTAACATGCAAATGGATTTTATCTAGGAGTCGCCACTAATCAGTTTACGGTAGGTCGATTAGACACCTAAGTAAAATAACGGGAGATTTACTTTACTCCTACGAACCAGAGATTATGGGTACGGGGACTTGATTACACTTGATCTCTCTAATGCCCTTTCGGTACCATTTCTTTTTATTTTCAAAAAAATGTTTTACGGGCGCAAGCTTGAATTGATTTTAATTCACTTTCCTAACATGTGAGGTGATCATGCGGTGCGCATACCATCAATTTAACACTCGGGAAAGCAATTAAGTAATGCGGAACTTACCTCAAAGCAACGAAAGCATCTGCAGCGTTAGATTAGAATTCACATCAGTAATCCTAGATATGATTTCTAATTAACAAGCAATCACTCAATTTTTGCTTTCACTTTTTAACGAGAATATAATCCATATGCAATACAATGCAGTGAACCTAATATGAAATAATATGGCATGACAATACGTCCTAAACTATATGAATGGGTAAAAAAAACTAATGATTTCTTAATGAACATGCAACAATTAGATATGCAATCTAAATTAGCCAAAATAACCTAATTCTAATGACGAGCAATTTAATTAGAAATGAACCTAATAACAATCACTAAAATGACGTGCATTTCATGGACCTAATTCTATATGACTTGCACATGATTTTTCTATTCTAAAAAATGCAAGCTATCCTAGAAATTGCAACTAATTTATCCTAAGACAAATTTTATGAAATTCGAAATTTAAGAAAAAAATGCAAAAATGATCTAGCTAGATTAAGATTCTATCTAATTTAAACTAGGGATTAAGTCATATTAAATCCTAATTTAAACTAAGACATTATCTAAATCTAAAATGCAATTTATCTAAAAAGATGATCTAAATTTAAAATGAAACATGCAATTCTAATCTAATATGCACAATGATTTTTTTGTGTTTTTCTTTATGAAATTCGAAATTAAACTAACACATAATTAAACATGCAATTCAAATAAAAAACTAACAACCTAAATGAATGTACTTTTTTTTGTTTCCTTTTTCATGATTGAAAATAACACCCCTATTCTAAACATGCAAAGATAATTAAATAAAACAAACCTAAACCTAATTCAATTTTTTTGGATTTCCTTTTTCTTTTTACGAAAATAAAATTGATTCAAACACCACGACATCCAATCAAGTAAGATAATGTTGATACCTAAAATTGGCGAACCATATCTCGCGCGTGAGATCGGATTGACCAATTTTAAAATTAAATCGCGAATCGAATCTCGGGCCGAGATTGGATTGTCGATTTTTTGAGTGATTGCGAGTCGGATTTCGGGCGCGAAAATCGGTCGACAACCCCTAATTTGAGGACTTTTTCATGTCGGAATATCAACCATATATTTTAGGAACAATTAAAAAAAAAAAACTATAAAGGAAAAATAATAAAAACTCAAGAAATAGATAAATAAATAAATAAACTACCTAATTTTCCTTTTTTTTACGCAAGGCTTGCTCGTGCAAGGCTGGTCACCGAAGCAGTGGATCGGAGGTCTGGCAGGGGGAAACTCCGGCGAGGGCGGCAACGGGCGGAGGCAGGTCGCAGGGCTTCGGCTCCGAGCAACAGGGCGTCGAGATCAAGGCCGTCGGTCGTTGGTCCTCGGGGCAATCGGGCTCGGATAGAGCAGCGTCGGGTCGGAAGACTCGAGCAGCAGGGTGGTAGTGGTGCGCGGTAGAGCGGAGCGGTGAGCTCGCGGGTGAAGAGGCGCGGCGATGGGCTACCGATCTGGCTCGGGTTACAGGCGAGATGGGCTCGCGGTGTCAGAGCTCCGTCGCGGGGACTCCGGTAGCAAACGGCAGAGCGCTTCGCGGATCGGTGTGGTGGCACGGTACTCGCTGGGCGTCGGAGCAGAGGGCTGTCCGTCAGGCAACAGTCGTTTCTCGGGGGCAAAGGCAACGTCAGGTGGGCCGAGATCAGGGTGGAGCTTCGGACGAAGCGGCGAGTCGATGATCGGAGGCGCTGCAGGCACGATGGGCTCTCGGAGCAGCTCGGTTCCGTCGTCGCAAGGGGCAAGCAGCGGTGGCGGCTTCGCAGGAGTGACCAAAATGAGCTGCGGATGTCTCGTACGGTGGCTGGCTACAGGCGCGGGCAGCAAGTTTGGGAAGACGATGAACAGTGGGGGTCAAATCACCCCCTTGTTCTTCTGCCTTTACGCTTCTCCCCTTTTTTTGATTTCCCAAAACCCTCAAAACGAAGTCTCTTTTTCTTCGATTTTCAACCTAGAAAACCCGAGAGAAAAACCCCATTGATGTGGCCGTGTATTCAATATGTCGCCTCCTCCGAACCCCATGCGTTTTAATCTATTTATAAAGAACGAATTAGGATTTCTAATATTTCAAAATTGATATCCACAAAGATTTTTTTTCCGACACAATATTTCGTAATATTCGTTTTTTCCACTCGCTCTATCCAAAAATCCCATCATATCTCGAAAATTTTCACATTCTTATTTTTTACGAGATAATTTTCGATAATTAAAAAAAACGGGCTTGGGCCAATTTGCTCGCTTCATGGGCTTAGCCCATTTAAAAAAAAGCTCGTAACCACTAATTCAAATTCATCCACCACCGGTCCAATAAATAAATGCGAAACATATAAACTAAAAATAAATGCACCTAAATCTATATGCTATGCAATTAATATTTTTTTTCAAGGATAAAATTAACCCCTAATTTTTAATGCAATAAATGACTAAACGGGTCGCTAAAATTTAGGTGTCAACAAACACAATAATAATAAATAAGTTTGTCATTCATCAAAGAGAATACAAAATAAACAAAACTATTAATAGAAGAAAATGAATTCTTGGCAAGGAATTGAACTAGATAAAAGTAGAGGTGAGTGGTTCTAAGTTCGGTACAGGTTTCATCTGGAACTTGGAACCTACCTATTAGAATAGGTTCTCATTTTTTGGAACCCGAAACCTACCTTGCATACCCTAAAACTTGGAACCTAACTTATCATAGATTCCAAGGTCTACCTAGGCCTCACTTATGTTATTATTTGAAAGATTACAATTCACTAATTATAACTTATATTAAGATAAACGAAAAATATGAAAATTAATAAAGTACAAATCTTAGCTATAAAATGGAAACTCGGACTAGTGCTTCAAGATTATACATTCATTATTGAACAGCATGGAATATTGAAAGATCGCACAGAGACATGGATCAAGAAAAATATTGAAACTTATTTTAAGTTCTATGATACAGGTTCCAGGTTCCAGGTTCCAGATTCCAGATTCCTCCAACTAAGAACTAGGAACCTATCCATTGAAACAGGTTCCTCATTTTTTAAGACCTAGACCTACCCTGCATTCCTTGCATATCTTGGAACTTGGAACCTACAAGTTCCTACCGATCCGGTTCTCGGGTTTTAGGTTCTACCCTAGAACCATAATCACCCCTAACATCCAGAACCTCAAAAGATTCAAGGAAAAGAGAGATCTCGCGAGAATAACAAGGAAGGGGTAAAGGTTTAAAGGCAATGAATACTCGTAGCGATGGATCGTAACATCTGTGATTTCGCCTCTCTGAGAGAAGAGGTTGCACATCACGTCCTGGGGCAAGTTGTTCACGAAAATGGGCAACCTTCTCGACCTAAACGTGAATAAACACCCATTACGAATTGTTTGTTTGCTCTTTCGAGTTTAGCATAAAAAAGGAACGTATCGAGCCAAACTAGCATTGCTTGTTGCACGCTGAGAACAAACACTTGTTTGACCAAAACTAATGAGCTAGGAAGTACCCACACTCTCCATGAGCATTCCTATCATGTCAAATACTCTTCGACACTCGGTCAACACGTGTTGGAAAATCCAACACTTGGTTAGAATTTCAACACATGATTCCGACATGCACGTATCAATTTTAAAAATTTTCAATAAATGAATAGTCAAAATGTAAATATGTAAGAAAATAACAAAATAATAAATTGGAAAAGAAGAAAAACTTAGTTTTCTTTTCTCTTCCAACTCTTACTTTCCACGACACACAATTCACCCCCCAAATTTGTTTTATATCCTTCTCTTTTAAACACTCTGACATGTGAGTCTAGAGTGTGGATTGTTTTTTTTTTCCCGCCACATTTTATGAATTATTGGAGTGAAGCTGAATTTGTCAAATTGAAATAGTAAATGATAGATTAATTTTTTTAATGTAAATTCATTATAGACTCTTTTTTATTATTTATTTATTTACGAATTTGAATTAAATTAATTTGATAAAAATAATCATAAAAATGATAATTTATCATGCATATATAAAAATATACATTTAATATACAATGCATCCTAATGTGTCGGGATTCTCTATTTTTTTTTAAAAACGAGGTATCGGCGTGTCATGTCCTATTGGGTGTCGCGTATCATGTTGGTTCTACTTAGCTAATGAGAGCTTGCTGTAATCCTAACTAGTTTGTTTTAATTGTGTTGGAGATATTCAGATATTTTCTAGAGATACTAAAGATATTTTTCTCCATTCTTCATATCTTTTATAATGATGCATATATTTAAAAGGTCCTTCATATCTTTATTTTGTTATGCATATCTAACATGTTATCTTAGATAATCATCTCATAGATACTCTTTGTTAATATAATATACATCCAAATTATTGAAAATTTTCTTAATTCTTTATCATTAGCATATATTTCTTATCTAATTGAAACCGAGCGGTGATAAAACAGATTCAAAAAGCTTGTGGGATATTATTCCACATGATATGGATGACGCTCTTTAAAAGTACATTAAATTCCACAAAAGATGCATTGATATCTTCATGTTACAAAAAAATGATCGACGAGCAAAATCAACTCCCTCTCTAACGAAGAACTTATAAGCAAGATATTTATATTCAAACGCACAAAGAGAAAATCTCTACTGTTTTCCAGGAAAAAGAAGAGAGATTTGTCAAGAAAAAATTACTGTTCATCAGGTAGGTACAGAAGTTCCTACAAAAATGGAAAATGTCCTACTTTTGAGTGCAGATTAAAAAATTGATTTACATAATTGGAAGCAACCAATTAGGTTTAGGACGAAACCTAGAAATCGATCATCTATCCAATTTGAGTACCTCTACAAGATAGACCTCTACTAAAAATTGAAGAATAATAGCAGTAAGTGATTGAGTTCAGTAATTCCTCATATAAAATTGTTGCTGACAAATAGGTTTAATAAGTTTGTGGATAATCTCTTGTAATATGTATTTTATCCCCGAAACTGTTCGAAAAAATTAGGTTCTTGTGTTCAAAAAAAAAAAGTGAGCCTTGTATAAATCGGTGTAATGGAAAAAAAAATTTAGAAGTAAGTATATGCCGAATTGTATGAAGGATTTACAACAAACGACAATGTATCATCATCATGCAACGACACCATTCACACAAGCCAGAAAGAAAAAACAATAAGTCAACAAACTTACTATTCAAACTTGAACTCTAGCACCACTAGATCCGTTAAACGGGTGGGTTGAGTCGGGTTTGGGTCAGGTCATAAATGGTCTGACCCAAATCGACCTATTTAACCCGTTTATGACCCATTTATTGCAATGCAAAATTTTTGACCCATACCCGACCCGATCTATATTCAACCCATAGCCGACTCATTTATTTATTTTTATTTTTTAAATTTTTTAATTTTTTAATTTTTTAATTTTTTAATTTTTTTAATTTTAAATTTTAAATTTTAAATTTTAATTTTAAATTTTAAATTTTAAATTTTAAATTTTAAATTTTAAATTTTTAATAATATAATTTTTAATTTTTTTTCCTTTTTTTCTTCTTCTTCTTCTTTGGTCCGGCCGCCGGCCACGCAAAGAACCGGCGATCGGCCATAGGCAAGCCTCGAGCTCGCTCGGCTCGCCGATGCCGACAAGCTCAAGCTTGCCCGACGAGTAAGCTCGCCCCTCGTCGGATCCGGGCGAGGCTTGAGCCTCGCCCAACGCAGCGAGTTCGAGTCTCGCCAAATGGTGAGGCTCGAGCCTCGTCGGACGTCGATGAGGCCTCCACCTTGCCAGATCCGGTAAGCTCGAGGCTCCCGTGGCCAATCACTAGCCACCACCATGCCGGCCACTAGAAGGAGGAAGAAGAAAGAAAAAAACGGAAAAGAAAATTAAAAAATTAATTATAATTATAATTTCGATTTTTATAAATATATATATTTTTTGTAAAGTTAAAGAGGGAAGAGAGAGATTGGGAGGTTTTAGTTGAAAATGGGTTCTAAATCCAACCCATTTAAGACCCACTTAAGATCCACATATCTTAAATATTTAACTGTTAAACCCATTTAACTAGTTTCTTAAAATAATAAGTGACTAATATATGACCAATTTATGATTTAAATGGATCATATATGGGTCTAAGACCCATTGCACGTCAAGCCGTTGCACGTCAATGCTCGGCCTCGCCTTCACCGCCGCCATGAGTGACCCAGTTGCCGAGCTCCCAATCATAGTCCCACTCCCCTCTCTCTCTCTCTCTCTCTCTCTCTGCGACTCGACAGTGGGGCGTCCCGTTCGCCGATCATTCACTGCTCGCAGAGCTGTAACCGATTAGTATATAACCCAATTAGATTCAAAGTCACTTATATATTTCGTGTGATCAATATTCAAAAAAAGGGTAACCGATTATCTATTAGTAATTTACTGACATTTTGAGAAGTCTACTGAAATAGAATTGTAAATTTGCACGATGAAGGAGAATACTCATGGATGGGCTTCGTCGATTGCAAATTTAGAAGGAACGCTGCAATCATTTAGGTAACGTTATTAAGAACCGAGGCAGAGAGAGAGTCGCAATAATTTTAAGTTTGCTTACCATTTTGCAAGAGAGGTTATGATCATCGAGACCTTCAAATTTACGATTACTTTAGATGATTTATTATGTCGTTTATCAATCACCATTTACATGAACTTATATGTAATTTACAATTATTAAGGTCAATTATAATTTATAAGTTGTTTTTCTTGCGACAGAAGATCGGTCTTATTGATCGAGCAAACTAAAGTAATACCCAAGCTGTCTTTTGGTCTGGCTAGGTTTTTTTTAGGGCTACATTATTGTCCCCTAGAATATGTAGACATACAAGTTTTCTTTTAAGAACCATGTAACATTACTCTAGTAAAAATGATAAATTATATAAAATGCTTTCACACATTTTATCATTGTTTGGAAGACCTAGTAATTCATAAATTAAAAGTCGCAATTTAAACGTCAAAATTCTAGACAATCTCTCTATTAGGGCACTCCTATTTTAACTTTTTTTAGATCTATGAATATCTTGCGGGTCTCAACATGGAGGATAATATCTATTTTGAGCACATCTCTTTGTCTTCCGTAATTACGTCATAATTGTGGAATTTTCCAAAAGAAAAAAAGCAATCATTTTTATCTTTAAGATTTAAGATTTAGCACTTAGACAAATGATTTGTATCTCGGGACATTGACGTTTCTATCGTTTCTTATTCCAAGATCGCATTGGGATGCTAATTCGTCTATCGACGTGACATGCACAAATCTCTACCATAATTTTGGGGCCGACTCGTATATTTCGCCTAACATCACGTCATCATTGTCATTTTCTTACCTAATTCTTTAACAATGCAGATTAGTGATGTCTTGCACCATTATTGGCACATTGACAATTTTAAACATTGATTACGGGCCCAAAAAACAAAAGAAATCATAGTCGTGACGAAATCGGAATCGGCATCTATTTTTTTCTCACGTGTTTAAAACAATGGCTGGATTTTTTAACCGGGGTTTTCGAATTCGAGATGTTTCAATGAAATAATAGCAGCAATAAAATAGAAGTAAAAAATTTAATCCCTCCCTCATCCGAAAAAAGAGAACAAATTATGAGAGAAAAATATGTTCTTTTAAGAATGCGGTGAATATGAGGGGAAACGAACCGGCAAAGAACTCTGATATTCTAGAATGAGTTGCCTGTTTAGTAAAAGATATTGTTCGGCACACTTCCCGAGATTATCACGTTCGTGCACGACCCGGTTCGGAAACGCCAATGTTCCGATAGAGAGAGAGAGAGAGAGACAGGACCATCCCCATCAGCCGCCATTTTCCTACATCTGTGGGCTATGATCAACCGCGGATGTCTCCGAAATTTCACGTGCAGATCGGATCAATAAGGATGCGTTTATTTGTGTTTCTGTTCTTTTTTTGTTCCAGGAAACAGAAATAAAAAAAATTATTTCTGTTCCGAGAAACAATTTTTTCGATCGAAAAACACGTTTAAAAACACATTCGTTAAAAAAAAAATGTAAAACACGTTTGGTAAACTTGTGTTCTTTTTTTTGTTTCTTCTAATTTTTTAATATTTTTGTTTTATTTTTCCTTTTTTTCTTTCTTTTTCTTTTTTTCTTCTTTTGGCCGGTCGCCGGCCTCGGCCATGGCCGGCGATCGGCCCGACAAGGGCGGCGGCCTCTCCTAGCCACGGCGAGGCTCGCCGAGGCTCCCGCGCGAGGCCGAGCTCGCCGTGGCTGGGCGAGGCTCGGATGGCCGCGAGGCGAGCTCGGCACCGGCGAGGCTCGGCTCGCCCGCATCCGGCGAGGCCGAGCTCGCGTCACCGGTGGGTGGCCGGCGAGGCCGAGCCTCGCTCTTGGCCGGGCGAGCTCGGCCTCGCCGTGGCTGGGAGAGGCCGCCGACCCTTGTCAGCCGGTCGCCGGCCATGGCCGAGACCGGAGACCGGCCAAAGAAAAAAAAGAAGAAAAGAAAAAAAAAAAGAAAGAAAAGAGCAAAATAGGAGAGAAACGTTTCTTGGAATTGTTAAGGAAAAAGAAACAAGTTTTTCTTTTTTGTTTCTGTTCTTTTTGTTTTCGGAAACAAAAATGATTTGGAACAAAAACGCAAACGAACACGTTTTGTTTTTTTTCTTAACAAAAAAACAGAAAATTTGTTCATGAACAAAAAAAAAGGAATACAAACAAACAGCCCCTAAGTGGACTCCGTCCTAAAATTAAAAAGATGATATTAAATATTTTGATATAAATCGGAAATTATGTATAAAAATTATAGAAATCAGATTGAACAAATTAAAAATAATTAATATTATGAATCCTAAATCTATACGCGTGATAAATTTACTCCTAAATAATTTTTTAATCACAAAAAAAATCCAAACTTGTATAATTGTGATAAATTCTATTGTCAAATTGATAAGTTCGACGATATATGATAGTTGACAGGTGTCAGATCGATATGAGATTTTCAAATGTATTAATTTATGATTTTTTTCGTAGTGTTAATCCAATTTAATGGAAATTAAGGAAAGGTAAATTTATTATAAACGTATCGGTTGAGATTTTTCATGATAATAATTCAATTAAAAATTCATGAATTAGATTTCTTATTAATTTGATATTTTTCATGATGATCACTTAATTAAAAATTTATTAAGTTAAATTTCATAATTGGTCAAAGTTTTGGGACCACTTTTGGGTGCCATTATCTCCTATCAAAACCAAATGGATGACTGTTGGGTTGGTCGGTGAGTACACCCGTAGAATCGTAGATCAACGCGAGACCGCCGGGTTTCCCGGCCGACACGCCTCTCCGTCGTCCTCCTTCCCCCGCCTTTAAAGCGACTCCTTCTCAGGCGGAAAAGTCAACATCTTTCCGGATTACACTTCGCTTCTCGTTCGCCGGCGACGAAGCTCCGATTCCCCTCGCCTCGCTCCGTCGAGAGCCCTTCCGATTCCCCCCTCCGACGATGGATCGAGCCTTTTGGCGTGCCCGGGTCATCAAGAACCACCTGACCCAGGACCCGTGTCCCCAGACCCGTCCCCTTTCCGGCGCCCCGTGCCTCGACTACTCCCCGCCCGAGCTCGCCGAGCCGGCGGCCTTCGACGTCGTCGCGATGCGGGCGCTCCTGGACGGCCACAACGTGCCGGAGCGGGACTGGCTGTTCGGGCTCATGACCCAGAGCAAGCTCTTCAACCCCCGGCGGGTGGGCGGCCGGGTCTTCGTCGCGCCGGACTACAACCAGTCGATGGAGCAGCAGCGGGAGATGACGATGAGGAGGATCGAGTTTCTGCTGGAGAGGGGCGTGTTCGAGGGGTGGCTCACGGGGGGCACCGAGGAGGAGGAGCTGCGGAAGTTGGCGCTGCACGAGGTGACCGACATATACGACCACTCGCTGGCGATCAAGCTCGGGGTCCACTTCTTCTTGTGGTACGTCTCGCTTGTGTGGTTTTGAGATTTTGCTTCGATGATAGAACCACGATTGTGTTCTCGGGTAGTTGACTTTTAGTTAGCATTGGAGCAAGATGGTTATTTTCATGATGTTGGTACTCATTACTGTTGAACTCTGTACTTGGTCGGATACGATTATGGAGAATTGAATTGAATTCTCTGTTTATTCTGTTCGTTGTCTGGCAATTTTCGCAGAGAGGGTAGGAATCTCTCTCTTTCGTGGCTCTGTAAGTCTCCAATGTTTTTCTGCATATGTTGTTATTGCCTTGGTCTGCGTCCCGCATGACTTTTCTGCTTAGGTGAATTTGGTGCATCTGTTTGGGGTGTCGTATCCTTTACCTAAAATTAGTGTGATTTTAAGGATGCTTACATCTGTTTGCTTTGATGGGATTTCAGGGGTGGCGCTATCCAATTTTTCGGCACAGAGCGGCACCACTTGAAGTGGTTGAGAGACACCGAGAATTATGTGGTCAAGGGTTGCTTTGCGATGACTGAATTGGGGCATGGGAGTAATGTATGCAACTTTGGTGAACTATGTTATGACCGACTCTCTTTTCTGATGGGTCCTATTTATGATTGAATTCAATGTGTGTGTTATTCCTTGATGAGTTTTTGTTTAAACTGATTGCTTGTTATTGGGGTTTGTGCTGTCAGGTTCGAGGCATTGAAACAGTAACAACATATGATCCAAGGGCCAGGGAGTTTATTATTGACACTCCATGTGAGTCGGCACAGAAATATTGGATTGGAGGAGCAGCAAATGTAATGACACTTTTATTCGCAAAATAAAATTTGCTTGCAGTATGTAGCCTTAAAATATGACACTGTGTCTTACTTTTTTATCATATTTCTTTGTTGTGAAAGCACCATGTGTCCTTACTATTAATATACTTGTTATTGTGGCTGTGCAGCATGCAACGCACACAGTGGCTTTTTCCCAGCTCAACATCAATGGGATCAATCAAGGGGTCCATGCATTTATAGTACAGATAAGAGATGCAGATGGCAACATCTGTCCTAACATACGTATAGCCGATTGCGGGCATAAAATTGGTCTGAATGGTGTTGACAATGGTCGGATATGGTAATTACTTGTTGTTCATCAGTGCAAATTTTGCTCACATGTGCATATCTTTGTATGGTCTAAGAAGTTCCTTCAATGCGGTGGATTAGGTTTGATAATGTGCGGATACCACAGGAGAACTTGTTGAATTCAGTGGCTGACATTTCACCAGATGGGGAATATCTTAGTGCTATAAAAGACCCTGATCAAGTAATTCACAACTAAAATTGCAGACATACAACTTTCTTACGTTCTTTTTCATTTTTTTGTTTTTCTTGACATGTTTGAGCTGGATAGCAGCAGGAGAGCATGTTTTATATGTTCAATGGAGTTTCTCAAGTGATAGTTGCACTTCTATTTTCCAGAGATTTGCAGCATTCTTGGCCCCATTAACAGCTGGGCGTGTAAATATTGCAGTCAGTGCAATTTACTCTGCCAAGGTAATTTTAGTTTAGTGCTTTTGTGAGTTTTATCGGTTATCAAGTTAATTTTAGAATTACTATGCGATGACTGGAGGTGAATGCTATACAAGCATCATGATGTATCTGATGTTCATTTTATCAGATTGGTTTGGCGATCGCCATACGGTATGCATTGTCGAGGCGAGCATTTTCAACTGCACCCAACCAGCCTGAAGTACTGTTGCTGGACTACCCAAGTCATCAACGGAGACTCTTACCTCTCCTTGCAAAGACGTTAGTTTTCTCTCTTTAATTGCATTAATAGCTGGATGTCTGTGTTTCAATATCATGTCATGAGATGTGTTTTCTAAATTGGTTGGATATTGTTAATATTCTATGGAAAAAGATGGTATTTGCAAGTTGCAGCAGACTTTATTGTATAATTGTCACTCTCATCAAGTGACTTGGCCTTTTGGTTTAATTTAATTGCCGTCACACATGGTTTCAATTTATCATTATTATTTCAGCACCTTGTATCATTCCTAGAAATTGATATGACCTCCTTTCATTAGTTCTGCATTAGAAAAAATTGCAATATGTCAATTGCCCCGTTGCTAAGCCTTTTTTACCCTTAAGTTCAAACCTTCTGGAATGTAATTTTTTAGCGTTGTGGGTTCCTTATACTTGTTGCCATTCAACAAGCACACGAGAAATGTCAAGCCAAATTTGTCAGTTAATGAGTGCTTGTTTGAATCGCTAATTTGTTGGGCTGCCTTATTTCATTAGCTATTATATGATCAGCCTAAAAGTATATAACGCCTAACAGTAAAGTTCATAATTCTGAGTCGCTAGTTTGACAATTTGGCATATATTTATGTTGTTCTGAGCATTATTCCATTCCACTGCAGATATGCAATGAGTTTCTCTGCTAACCACTTGAAGATGATTTACGTGAAGCGGACACCTGAATTGAACAAAACCATTCACATCCTCTCTAGCGCGTTTAAGGCTTCATTTACCTGGCATAACATGCGGACTCTTCAGGAATGTCGTGAAGCTTGTGGAGGACAAGGCCTCAAGACTGAAAATCGTGTTGGCCATTTGAAAGGTGAAAAAGATGTGCAGTCCACATTTGAAGGGGACAACAATGTTTTGATGCAACAGGTTGTCACCTTTAAATTCCTACTGCAAAAGGGAAAAAGCAAGTTAATTATTTTGAAGTACTTTAGTACATGAGGTGAATTTGTCTATTTGATTTGTTGTTCATTTTCTTTCTGATAATGAGACCAAGGGAAATGGATATGAAATCATGTTTAGGATCTGTTAGTGTTTAATTCAGAATAGATTTGAGTGCTTTTAACTGGTCACTGTTTATGTGGTAGTTAGGTTAAAAATTAGTGACACGACTTTGCAACTTCTATTCTGAACAGCCCTCTAGTTGTAATTTCTGTAAATATGAGCATGTTTGGGATGGTCCCTTTTTCTTCTTGTTTCCTACTTTTCTTAGGTCTCTATTTTTGTCTGAAGTAGTGAAAAGTGCAATAGACAATGAATTGCCATCCAAGGACGTAAAATATATGTATAAGCAGCTTTTTTCATTTTTATCATCGTTAGGGCTGCAAAAGTTAACATTTCGACTAGTTTTTCGTTTGTTTATTTTTACCTTTGATTCTCTAAAAAGGAAAATTGCAGAGCCGTAACCACAGATGGGTGCAAAGATCTGTCACCCTGCAAAAAGTGGGAAAATGAACAAAAGGATCATTCTAAATCTTGTTATATGTACTTGAAAAGGCCTCCATTGAACCGGTTAAGTCATGGAGCCCTGATAATTTTGTTGTTCCCTTTTCCTTTTATGGCTTACATGCTTGTAACACCTTGTTCCATCTCATGCTATATCTGTCTTATCAGCATGAACTACTCATCTTAGTTGGTAGTTTGCTTCTGTATAATTTACTTGCGATGCAATAGGTGATGCTTCCTACTAATTATCTGTGCTCTTTAAAGGTTTTCTCAGCCGAATGTGTGCTATTGTGAATTCAGATAAGCAAGACGCTCTTTGCTGAATATCTAGCGGCTCGAAAGAGAAATAAGCCATTTAAAGGGTTGGGATTGGAACACATGAATGGACCATGCCCTGTGCTACCGCAGCAGCTCCCCAGCACTGTGCTTAGAAGCAGCCAGTTCCAGGTTGATGCCTTCCATGTGAGGGAGAGAGATTTATTGAATCGTTTTGCTGAGGAGATATTGCAACGTCAAGCACGAGGAGAAAGGAAAGAGCATGCATTGCTTTCGGTGAGTACATGTTATGTCGAAATGAAGAAATAAACCCTCCCCCAAACTCTCTGTCTCTCTTCTCTCTCTCTTCTCTCTCTCTCTCTCTCTCTCTCTCTTTCTCTTAAACTGTTTTCTTTCACCGTCCCAGAGTTACCAGCTTGCAGAAGACTTGGGTCGAGCTTTTTCAGAACGATGTGTACTGCAAAATTTCATAGAAGTTGAAGAAAATTCACCAGCTGGTTCATTGAGGGTAAATCTGCATTTATTCTCCCCAATAGTGACATAACATTCACTTGGAGGAATGAGAGATTATTATTGGCCAGTTTGATAGGATTTAATGTAACTAAAATAACACAGTAGGCTATCTATGATTTAAATGAAAAAAAATAAGGAAATGATTAGAAAGTAGATCTGCTTCTCTTCTGGCATCTGGTTTCGCAGTCATAATAAATGTGAAAAGTGCCAAAACACTAAGTAAGAAATGTTGGACGTTAATATCTTTGTGTCTGATCTTATGATACTTAATTGGTGAAGCCTTCAGGAAGCTACAGTAAAAAAATCGCTGCAAATGTCTAAAGCCCATCGTTGTAGCCAAAATTATAATGCACATTAAACATGTTCTTGATTTGTCGATGACCCCATGATTTCGGGTAGGTATCCATTAGAAAGAGGGTATTATATGCACCTTGAGTTGAAGGATATTTGATTCCACAAATTTTTTTTTTTGCTTTTGTCCCCTTTATCTATGAATTAGATGACATGACAAGCTGTCCTGTAGTGCTACGTATACGAGATTTATAAGCCTTGGAGTGCTTTATCGCATGCGCTTTTGTGCACTGTGCTTTGGGCTGTACTGAATATGCATGCAAATCTTTGTATTTATCTGCAGGACATGCTGGCTCTGCTGAGATCCATGTATGCCTTGACCTGCATGGAAGAGGATGCTTCATTCTTGCGGTATGGCTACTTATCGACTGAGAATGCTGCTGCTGTACGGAAGGAAGTGGCTAAACTCTGCAGTGAGTTGAGACCGCACGCGCTCGCTTTGGTCAATTCCTTCGGCATTCCTGATGCTTTTCTGAGCCCTATAGCTTTTAATTGGGTTGAAGCAAATTCATGGTCTTCAGTTCAACACTAGAGCTTGCTGGACACCGCCGATACCTAGTTGGCCAGAAAAAAATCGATGCATCGGTTGCTATTTATTTTGTATCCAATAAATTCTCGGAAGAAAATGTAGATTGTGTAGCTGAGGTTTCTGCTGTCTTTCCCGCCACACACACCATGTAGTTTGCATCCTGATTATTTCTCTGGTTTCTTGTACTTGGGTCAACGACCCTCCTCATGGGAAAGTATACACTTGGTCATGGAATTTGTTTCGTATGTCAGTATGGATTTGATATGGCCAAGAAATTATCAATAATGGAAGAAAGTGGCTTTGTAATATTGGGCAATAAAAATATTCTACTGAGCTTTGAAAGCTTTCATTTGACATATTTTCAGCCGGTTGATAGTCAGTTCCTTCATTCTGGCTTTGCTCCCACGAAGCTTTTCCAAAAATAGTAGTTGTCTTTTATGCTTACAGAATGCCAGAAAATTGACCACAGTGCATGAAAATGCTTTAGCATGTGAATTTGAACCCAGCCATGAGAATTTCTTGATTGGCTTCTTCCCAACCGGGCTAAACATAGGTCAAACTGTGACAGGAGCTTCAAATTAAAATCAAATGATGACTATGAAAAATGGCTACATGAAGAGGAGAAGATTGATTCCAGAAAACCTGCAGGGTTGGGCGGAAGAGGCCGAAGCCTTCGAATGTTCATGCACGGAGCGTGGTCAGTTAACTCACCTCAAAATGCGCCGTTCACGAGCTTTAAGTGACATATCGGTTGATATAACGACTGACTACATGAATGTACCGAAAGCATTTATGTTGGGGTGGGAGCAACTGCCAAAAACAGATGACAGACTGCACCTGATGCTGCTTCCACGAATTTTGGAGAAAATATAGCCAACATAACAGATTCAGTACTTTCTCTCCCTCCTTCTCCCTTTAATAGTCTCTTGATCTTCCTCTCTTGTCCTACAGACTCACTGTGCATTTTGACATTTCTGTCCAACGGGTATTCTTCTTGCTTTTCCTTCTTCTTTCCTTGATAATTTACTGCAATTTTGTGTCGCACTGTGATGTGATAATCTCACAATGTCAGAGACGTCTCCTTCGGTTATCAGAGTACAATCTCCGGTCGGCTTTAAGCATCCGAGTCTTTCCAGCTGCTGGCAAAGGAGATCTCCCCATCATAAACAACCCTCTTGCTTATGATCACTGGACTTTCTTCCTCAGAAATTTCATGTGTCGATGAGTTGAACATGGACACACTAGAGAGTAGAGACGCAGTGATATTGCAGTGCGTCTTCAGCCACATTGGCAGGGCTAGAAGGAGGGTTGTGGCGGTTTCTGAGGTAACTTCATCGGCCTGGTTTTGCAGGTACCTATCCGAAATCGAATGTCGGATGAAGATGGTCTCAAAGAGGTTATGGTTGAAATCGATCTGCCCTTTGAAAGCCTGTGTCTCGCATCCTTGTGCCATTTTCTGAGACCTTCCACTATGCGGTTCGAAAACACAGCCTTTGTCATCCCGGAGCCCATCTGCTTAGACACAACATCATAAACGATTATGCAAGCACCTTGCAGAGCATATCTCTACTCTACAAAAACCAATCTCGCCGTTTCTCCAGGATGGATCCTAGAATGACCCATAAGTGAAATGAATGAGACTCTAGGATTTGTGAAATTGTACCTGTGAGAGAAGCGCATAAAGGGGCGTTGTCACATAACCACACAGGATCTGCACTGCCACACCGATAGAAATCCTTATGGCAATGTCTTGTGTTTCTTGGTTGAAACAAGATCTAAGGTCAAACTCATACTGTTATTGCAAACAGGATCAGCTAACAATCGCAACAAACAAACGTTTCAATTGACCTTGCTCCAAGAGACTTACCCATGTCCATGCAAAGAACGCCAGCTGAAAGGAGTTCTGCAACCAAATCAAAGAAGAGAAAATGTAAAGCCTGAAGTTGTCTTATTTGTTTCTAGTTGTTGTCCATTGATGTCAGCAGCTAGATTCATGGAGGCACTCATTCTTTTAGCCCGTTATACTTTACATGGGAGTTAAATTGCTTGCTTTTTTCATTACATTTTTTCGTTGAAGTGATGAGACAATAGCAATACAAACCTAGATCATGACAAACTGGATGAGATGGAGGAGTCAAATCTTTACTGCTTTTCGGGGAAAAAGAAAAGAGAGATAGATTTGTCAAGAAAAACTTAGTTCCTATAAAAATGGGAAATGTCTTACCTTTGACTGCAGTTTGACCAATTGATTTACGTAATTAAAAACAATCAATTAGGTTTACGACGAAACCTGAAAATTGATTACTCATCCAATATGAGTAAATCTACATAATAGAACTCAAGAAATAAATAAAAAAAAACTGAAGAGTAACAGCAAGTGATTGAGTTTAGCAATTCTTCATATAAAATTATTATTGACAAATAGGTTTAACAAGTTTGTGGGATAATCTCTCATAATATGCATTTTATTCCCAAAAATGTTCGAAAAACAATAAGTTCTTGAATGAAAAAACAATATAGTAAATCTTGTATAAATCAGTGCAGGGGAAAAAAAAATTCAAGAGGCGTTGTATACCGAATTGTATGAAGAATTCACCACAAACGACAGCATATCATCGTCACGCAACGACACCGTTCACACGAGCCAGAAAGAAAACCAATAAATCAACAGACTTTCCATTTGGCTTCGAACTCCAGCAAGCCCTTGCACGTCGGTGCCCCGTTCGCTGATCATTCACTGCTCGCGGAGCAGTAACCGATTAGTATATAACCTAATTAGATTTAACGTCAATTATATATTTCGTGTGATCAATATTTAAATAAGGGTAACCTATTATCTATTAGTAATTTACTGACATTTAAGGAAGTCTACTGAAATAGAATTGTAAATTTGCACAATCAATAAAGGAGAATACTCATGGATGGGCTCCGTCGATTGCGAATTTAAAAAGGAACGATGCAACCGTAGGTAACTTTACTAAGAATAGATGAGAGAGAGTTACAATAATTTTAAGTTTGCTTACTATTTTGCAAGAGAGGTTATAATTATCGAGACCTTCGAATTTACAATTACTTTAGATAATTTATTATGTCGATTATCAATCATTATTTACATGAATTTATATGTAATTTATAATTATTTAGGTCAATTATAAATTATAAGTTGTGTTTCTTACGACAAAAGATCGGTCTTGTTGATCAAGCAAAGAAAAGTGAGACCCAAGCTGTCTTGTGGTCTAAATAGGTTTTTTTTAGGGCTACATTATTGTACCCTAGAATATGTAGATGAACAAGTTTTCTTTCAAGCATTATGTAACATTACTCGAATAAAAATGAGAAACTGTACAAAGTCCTTTCACTCATTTTATCATTGTTTGGAAGACCTAGTGTTTCGTCGATTTTAGATCCCACAACGAAATATCTTTTACTAAGTATTATATTTTGATTTTTATTTAAGAAGATTCCGGTTATGTGTTAACTTTTAACATAAAGGGTTAAATAAAAATGAGACTATACACCTTATACTCTCAAAATTAAAGAAGTCATTGACTTATCACACACTTAATATCAATGATAATTAATGTCGAAACCTAAGCAATGACATCATTCAAACTCACTTTAATATAATAATGAAAACTCATTAAAATTAAAATGGTCTATACAACAACGAGGTACTTCGAAAACGCTAGATATGAACACAATGTTTAATAAAACACTGATTTCTACTAATTTCGAGGACACAAAGTCGGAGTTTAATCAACAACGCTGGAAAATGAGGACAACACCTAATAGACAATAATCTGGAATGGATTTAAGGACACAACATCATAATCTAATCAACGACATTTAATAATGATAACAACGCCTAGTAGACACTACTCCTAGATGCGCATATGCACACATCGGAATTTAATCAACAATGCTGGACAAAGGCAATATGAACACCATCCC
The DNA here is from genome assembly GCA_014182365.1 of Eucalyptus tenuipes. Classification (NCBI taxonomy): domain Eukaryota; kingdom Viridiplantae; phylum Streptophyta; class Magnoliopsida; order Myrtales; family Myrtaceae; genus Eucalyptus; species Eucalyptus tenuipes. Next base: position 8,237,970 of record CM024547.1, on the reverse strand, counting down.
TAGATGAAGATGAGAACACAACGTCGGAATCTAATCAACGATGCTGGAACAATAGGCTAGCACTGGAATCTAATTGACAGCACTTCCCAAGATATAAACAATCGCCAAAAATTGAATCTACGACAAAAATCTTAAGTTACAATTAGACTAAACTAAGTAAAGATAAAGGCAATATAAAGTAATTTTTTGTGTTTTCGGTGGACCATTTGTTGGAGTGCTTGAGTATTTATAAGCCCATTTGATAACTATCAATAGTCAGTTACTTCATCCTTAAGAGTTGCTCCACATTCCATAGTGAACCATCTTATCCATGTTTAGATTTTGACTTGTTGGACAACATTCTTGCATCTTGTCCAGCAAGTATTAACTGCTCATTCTTTGAGTTTAGCCCATTTTTAACTATTCCCACATATTTCCACCATCAATATAGTGCCATCATCAATGATCTTTGGCTTCAACATTATATGTCTTTGTCTATCGAAATTCAATCCAAAGTTTTGCAAAGTTCTTAATCATCTACTTATGGACTGAGCCGATGTGAATTAAGACTCATGTACAGCTATGACGGCGATTTTAACACTTTCTGCTCCTCGTGCCTAGCACATGCTTGTAGGGATAATTTTGGATGTAAACACCTAGTAATTTCCTAAATTAAATGTCCCAATTTAAAAGTCAAAAGTCTAGACAATATCTAAATTTGGGGCACTTCTATTTTAAATTTTTTTAGATATATGAAAATCTTGCTGGTCTCAACATGGGGGATAATATTTATTTTGAGCACATCTCTGTGTTTCATAATTACGTCATAATTGTGGAACTTTCGAAAAGAAAAGGTCGATTTTATCCTTATGATATAAAATTTAGCACTTAAACAAATGATTTTTTTTTTTGGACAGAAAAGATACTATTAAGAGGAAACAAAATTACACCCCGCTGCTAGAGCATCCGAAATGAGAAGATCGAATAAAAGTGGTGGGGGGGGGACATGCGCTCCAATTGGATAAAAGACTCCCTTTTGCATGGGCTTTTGCGGCCCAGTCCGCTGCAAAATTTGCCCTACGCTTACAAAACGAAAACTGAAGGAGAGAGAAACGTCGCATGAGGACAGCTGCTTCGACGAACAGAGGGCGGAGTTCCCATGGAGGGTCTAGCTGTTTGTTGATGGATTCGACCAAGAGAAGACAGTCAGACTCTATCTGGAGAGGCGTTTCAGATGTGTTTTGTTGCAATATATGGTGAAGGGTGAACAGTAAAGCTTGGGTTTCGGTAATTAGTGGAAAAACATCGCATCGTCATTGTCATTTTCTTACCTAATTCTTTAATAATGCAGATTAGCGATATCTCACACCAAAGCTTGGGTTTCACGCTGGCATGTTAACTCGTCCATCAATGGGACGCACAAATCTCTCCCATAATTTTAGCGCCAACTTGTACATTTCACCCGGAGAAAGGCACATCATAATGTCCTTGGGAACATTGAAATCCTAATCAAATCTCAACCTCCCTAACTCGTGATTAGTGGAAAAACATCGCATCGTCATTGTCATTTTCTTACCTAATTCTTTAATAATGCAGATTAGCGATATCTCACACCAAGGTTGGCACGTTGATCATTTTAAACATTGATTATGAGCCCAACAATACGAAAGAAATCAGAATCGTGTCGAAATCAGAATCGATACCTATCATTTTCTCTCGTGTTTAAAATGAGGGCTGGATTTTCCTTCCAATTTTTTAATCACAAAAAAATTCAAATTGATATAATTATAATAAATCTTAATGTTAAATTGATGAGTTACATGGCACATGATAGTTAACGGTTATATCAATTTGAGATTTTCAAATGTACCGATTTGTAATTTTTTCACAATGTTAATCTAATTTAATGAAAATTAATAAAAGGTAAATTTATCATAAATGTGCCAGTTTGATTTAATTTATTAAAAATGCACCATTGAGATTTTCCATGGTAGTAATCCAATTAAAAAATCATGAATCAGATTTCACATTAAATTAGGTATACTAATTTGAGATTTTTCATAATAATCACCCAATTAAAAATTCATGGGTCAGATTTCATATTTGGTCAAAGTTTTGACACCACTTTTCGGTGTCATTATCTCTTATCAAAACCAAATGGATGACTGTTGGCCGACAAGTGCACCAGTAGAAATTCGTATTAGATTAGGTATACTAATTTGAGATTTTTCATAATAATCACCCAATTAAAATTCATGAGTCAGATTTCATAGTTAGTCAAAGTTTTATATCTATTATCGAAACCAAATGGATAACTGTTGGTCGGCGAGTGCACCTGTAAAAATTCATATTAGATTAGGTATACTAATTTGAGATTTTTCATAATGATCACTTAATTAAAATTCATGAGTCAGATTTCATAGTTAGTCAAAGTTTTAACACCACTTTTCGGTGTCATTATCTATTATCGAAACCAAATGGATGACTGTTGGCTGGTGAGTGCACCTGTAAAAATTCATATTAGATTAGGTATACTAATTTGAGATTTTTCATAATAATCACCCAATTAAAAATTGATAGGTCAGATTTCATATTTTGTCAAAGTTTTGACGCCACTTTTCGATGTCATTATCTCTTATCAAAACCAAATGGATGACTGTTGGCCGGTGAGTGCACCAATAGAAATTCATATTAGATTAGGTATACTAATTTGAGATTTTTCATAATGATCACCCAATTAAAAATTCATGGGTCAGATTTCATATTTGGTCAAAGTTTTGACGCCACTTTTCGTTGTCATTATCTCTTATCGAAACCAAATGGATGATTATTGGCCGGTGAGTGCACCAATAGAAATTCATATTAGATTAGTATAATAATTTTAGAATTTTCATAATGATCACCCGATTAAAAATTCATAGGTCAGATTTCATATTTGGTCAAAGTTTTGACACCACTTTTCGGTGTCATTATCTCTTATCGAAACCAAATGAATGACTATTGGCCAATGAGTGCACCAATAGAAATTCATATTAGATTAGGTACCTAGTCACCCAATTAAAAATTCATGGGTCAAATTTCATATTTGGTCAAAGTTTTGACACCACTTTTCGGTGTCATTATCTCTTATCAAAACTAAATGGATGACTATTGGCCGATGAGTGCACTAGTAGAAATTCATATTTGATTAAATATACTAATTTGAGATATTTTATAATGATCACTCAATTAAAAATTCATGAATCAGATTTCATATTTGGTCAAATTTTTTACACCACTTTTCGATATCATTATCTCTTATCGAAACCAAATGGATGATTGTTGGTCGGTGAGTGCACTAGTAGAAATTCATATTAGATTAGGTATACTAATTTGAGATTTTTCATAATGATCACCAAATTGTTTTCATAATGATCTCCCGATTAAAAATTATAGTTCATATTTCATATTTGGTCAAAGTTTTAACACTACTTTTCGATGTCATTATCTCTTATTGAAACCAAATGGATGATTGTTGGCCGGCGAGTGCACCAGTAGAAATTCATATTAGATTAGGTATATTAATTTGAGATTTTTCATAATAATCATCCAATTAAAATTGATGGGTCAGATTTCATATTTGGTCAAAGTTTTGACACTACTTTTCCATGTCATTATCTCTTATTGAAACCAAATGGATGACTCTTGGCCGGTGAGTGCACTAATAGAAATTCATATTAGAGAACTAATTTGAGATTTTTCATAATGATCACCCAATTAAAAATTGATGAGTCGGATTTCATATTTGGTCAAAGTTTTCCTCCTTCCTCGCCTTTAAAACCAATTGACTTCTCGGTGAGTGCAGTAAAACCGAACTCTTGGAGTGCCAAAACGCCTCTCCGTCTTCCTCCTTTGCCTTTAAAACCACTTCTTCTCAGGCAGAAAAGGACACCGAACCCTTTAAGTGTCAAAAATTGACACAAATGGACACTTAAGTGCCAACACTTAAGTGTTAAAATCGGAGCAAAATGGATCACTTAAGTGTCACCGACAAGAAAATCCGGCCAAAACGTTGGAGTGGCAATTTTCCGGCGAGCTGCGCGCAAAACGACGTCATTTTGTATGTTGATGTGGCTTAACAGTGTCAAAACGACGTCGTTTTGGTATAATTCGAATTTTAATAATAATTAATTAAATTAAATTTTAAAAAATTATTTATTTATTTATTTATTTATTTATTTAAAAAAGAAGAAGGGGGAAGGAGGAGGAAGGTGGCAGCCGATGGCTAAGGGCTCAACCCTCGCCGCCCTCACCACCGCCTCCCCTCCGTAGCCGGGAGGTGGGGGAGTGGCCAAGGCCGCCAAAGGCGGCGGCCGGCGGCCCCCGCCAACCAACGGTGAGGGCCGCCGCGTGCCCTCGCCCAAATCTAGGGCCGAGGGTCGCCACCCTCACTTGGCCGTCGAAAGGGCCGGCGACCCTCGCCGGCCGGGCGAGGGCACGCAAGCCCTCCCCACCTTTCGGTTGGGGCCGCCGACCCGGGCCGGGAAGGTGGCGGCCCACCAACTCTCCCCCACCTTCCAAAGTGATAGCGGGGAGGCGGCAACCGAGGGCTCAACCCTCAACCGCCGACCGCCTTCCTCCTCCTCCATTTTTTTCAAAAATAAATAAATAAAAATTATTATTATTATTTTGTTTTAAATTTAATTTAATTAATTTTTATATTATATTAAAATTTAAATTATGTCAAAACGACGTCATTTTTGTGTGTGTTTTGCTGATTCGACATTTCAACGAGCCATGTAAGCGAAAAATTAATAAAAAAAAATATCACGTAGAATTTCGGCAAGACAAGTTAGGATGTGGCATTAAGGGTGCTCATGACACCGCTTCTTAGCCGGGAAAAAGTTTTTTTCAGAAATATTTTTTCTATTTCTTTTCCGGGGAACAATTTCGAGTAAAAAGACCGCGTTTGGTAACTACACAAAATTTTTCATGGAATGGAAAAAGAATAAAAATGCGTTTGGTAACGACGGTTTCTTTTTGTATTTATTCGTTTTTTATTCTTGCTCACATGCTAGCCGGGCGGGCGGCGTCCGGCGACCGGCGGCGGGTCGGCGGCAGCGGCGTCCGGCGACACGACCGGATCTATTCCCGGGCTAACTTTTTATTCAGGGAATTGAAAACAACTCAGCAGACAAATAGGTTTAATTTTTTTTTGTCAGGGAACAAAAGCAAAAATTGGGAAAAATGGGAGAAACAAAACGTTGCGCATGTTTCACAGCTAAGTGTCTCATTTTCATAAAAAGTGGCACTTAACTTTCAAGTTTTCAACTAAGACAGAAGTGTCATTTTGCCAACTTTGGGCACTTAAGCGTTCTTTTGCCAGCAGAAAAGTCAAAATCTTTCCGGATTACACTTTGCTTCTCGTTCGCCGGCAACGAAGCTCCGATTCCCTTCTCCTCGCTCCGTCAAGAACCCTTCCGATTCCCCCTCCGACGATGGATCAAGCCTTATGGCGTGCCCGGGTCATCAAGAACCACCTGACCCAAGACCCGTCTCCCCATACCCGTTCCCTTTCCGGCCCCCGTGCCTCGACTACTCCCCGCCCGAGCTCGCCGAGCTGGCAAACTTCGACGTCGCCGTGATGCGGGCGCTCCTGGACGGCCACAACGTGCCGGAGCGGGACTGGCTGTTCGGGCTCATGACCCAGAGCAAGCTCTTCAACCCCCGGCGGGTGGGCGGCCGGGTCTTCGTCGCGCCAGACTACAGCCAGTCCATGGAGCAGCAGCGGGAGTTGACGATGAGGAGGATCAAGTTTCTGCTCGAGAGGGGCGTCGTCGAGGGGTGGCTCACGGGGGGCACCGTGGAGGAGGAGCTGCGGAAGTTGGCGCTGCTGGAGGTGGCCGACATATACGACCACTCGCTGGCGATCAAGCTCAGTGTCCACTTCTCGTGGTGCGTCTTGCTTGTGTGGTTTTGAGTTTTTGCTTCGATGATGGAACGACGATTGTGTTCTCGGGTAGTTGACTTTTAGTTAGCATTGGAGCAAGATGGTTATTTTTGTAATGTTTGTAGTCATTACTGTTGAACTCCGTACTTGGTTGGATATCATTATGGGCAATTGAATTGAATTCTCTGTTTATTCGGTTCGTTGTCTGGTAATTTTCACGGACACGGTAAGATTCTCTCTCTCTGGTGGCTCTATAACGGCCTGTTTGTTAAAAATTATTTCTATTCACCGGAATAACTATTTCTATTATTTTGTTCCAGAGAAAGGAAAGAGAATACATACGTGTTTGGTAAAATTTTTGTTCTCGGGAACAAAAAACTTATTTTTTTTCCCAATAATAAATTTGGAATAAAAAAATTAAGTTCTTATTATCGAGAATAATTTTTTATTTTCTTCTTTTTTTTTCTTCTCTTTTCTCTTCTTCTCTTTCCTCTCATTCTTCTTCCTTTTGGCCGGTCGCCAACCTTGGCCATGGCTAGTGACCGGCCAATGAGGGCCGGCGACCTCGCCGGACCATCGCCTGCCCCCGGCGATGTCGAGCCATGGCGATGCTCGACCTCGCCAGGCCGGGCGAGGCCGACCTCACGCCACCTAAGCAAGGTCAAGCCTCTCCGGTGGCTCCGGGCGAGGTCGAGCCTCACGGTGGCCAAGCGAGGCTCCGGCGAGCTCGTCGGACGTCGCCCGGCCGGTCGGTGGCCGCCGACGACCGGCCACAAAGGAGGAAGAATGAGAGAAAAGAAAAAAAAAAGGAAAAAGAAAAAAAAAAAAAAAAAAAATATAATAAAAAATTTAAAAATTAAAAGAAACAACAAAATTATACAATTTTACCAAACGCAATTCTTTCCGGGAATAGAAATTTTGTGCAATTACCAAGCGCGTTCTTATATTCAAAAATTGTTCCTGGGAACAGAAAAAAAAAAAAAAAATCATTTCTGATCAAAAATTGTTTCCAAAATAAAAACATTACCAAACGCGCCCTAAGTCTCCTATGTTTTTCTGCATATGTTGTTAATGCGCTTGGTCTACGTCCCGCATTACTTTTCTGCTTAGGTGAATGTGGTGCATCTGTTTGGAGTCTCGTATCCTTTACCTAAGGTTAGTGTGATTTTAAGGATTCTTACATCTGTTTGCTTTGATGGGATTTCAGGGGTGGCGCTATCCAATTTTTCGGCACAGAGCGGCACCACGTGAAGTGGTTGAGAGACACCGAGAATTATGTGGTCAAGGGTTGTCTTGCGATGACTGAATTGGGGCATGGGAGTAATGTATGCAACCTTGGTGAACTATGTTATGATCGACTCTCTTTTCTGATGGGTCCTATTTATGAGTGAATTCAATGTGTGTGTTATTCCTTGATGAGTTTTTGTTTAAACTGATTGCTTGCTATTGGGGTTTGTGCTGTCAGGTTCGAGGCATTGAAACGGTTACGACATATGATCCAAGGACCAGGGAGTTTATTATTAACACTTCATGTGAGTCAGCACAGAAATATTGGATTGCAGAAGCAGCAAATGTAATGACACTTTTACTCGAATAATAAAATTTGCTTGCATTATGTAACCATGAAATATGACACTGTGTCTTGCTTTTTTATCATATATCTTTGTTGTGAAAGCACCGTGTGTCCTCACTATTAATATGCTTGTTATTGTGGCTGTGCAGCATGCAACGCACACGGTGGCCTTTTCCCAGCTCAATATCAATGGGATCAATCAAGGGGTCCATGCATTTATAGTACAGATAAGAGATGCAGATGGCAACATCTGTCCTAACATACGTATAGCCGATTGTGGGCATAAAATTGATCTGAATGGTGTTGACAATGGTCGGATATGGTAATTACTTGTTGTTCATCAGTGCAAATTTTGCTCACATGTGCATATCTTTGTATGGTCTAAGAAGTTCCTTCAATGCGGTGGATTAGGTTTGATAACGTGCGGATACCACGGGAGAACTTGTTGAATTCAGTGGCTGACGTTTCGCCAGATGGGGAATATCTTAGTGCTATAAAAGACCCTGACCAAGTAATTCACATCTAAAATTGCAGACATACAACTTTCTTACGTTCTTTTTTGTTCTTTTGTTTTTCTTGACATGTTTGAGCTGGATAGCAGCAGGAGAGCATGTTTTATATGTTCAGTGGAGTTTCTCAAGTGATAGTTGCACTTCTATTTTCCAGAGATTTGCGGCATTCTTGGCGCCTTTCTCAACTGGGCGTGTAAGTATTGCAGTCAGTGCAATTTACTCTGCCAAGGTAATTTTAGTTGAGTGCTTTTGTGACTTTTATCGCTTATCAAATTAACTTTCGAATTACTATGCGATGACTGGAGGTGAATGCTATACAAGCATAATGATGTATCTGATGTTCATTTTATCAGATTGGTTTGGCGATCGCCATACAGTATGCATTGTCGAGGCGAGCATTTTCAATTGCACCCAACCAGCCTGAAGTACTATTGCTGGACTACCCAAGTCATCAACGGAGACTCTTACCTCTCCTTCAAAGACGTTAGTTTTCTCTCTTTAATTGCATTGATAGCTGGATGTCTGTGTTTCATTATCATGTCATGAGATGTGTTTTCTACATTGGTTGGATATTGTTAATATTCTATGGAAAAAGATGGTATTTGCAAGTTGCAGCAGACTTTATTGTATAATTGTCACTCTCATCAAGTGACTTGCCTTTTGGTTTAATTTAATTGCCGTGACACATGGTTTCAATTTATCATGAATTATTTCAGCATCTTGTATCATTCCTAGAAATTGATATGACCTCCTTTCATTAGTTCTGCATTATAAAAAATTGCAATATGTCAATTGCCCCGTTGCTAAGCCTTTTTTACCCTTAAGTTCAAACCTTCAGGAATCTAATTTTTTAGCGTTGTGGGTTCCTTATACTTGTTGCCATTCAACAAGCACACGAGAAATGTCAAGCCAAATTTATCTGTTAATGAGTGCTTGTTTGAATCGCTAACTTTATTGGTGTGCATTATTTCATTAGCTATTATATGATCAGCCTAAAAATATATAACGCCTAACAGTAAAGTTCATAATTCTGAGTCGCTAGTTTGACAATTTGGCATATATATATGTTGTTCTGAGCATTATTCCATTCCATTGCAGATATGCAATGAGTTTCTCTGCTAACCACTTGAAGATGATTTACGTGAAGCGGACACCTGAATTGAACAAAACCATTCACATCCTCTCTAGCGCGTTTAAGGCTTCATTTACCTGGCATAACATGCGGACTCTTCAGGAATGTCGTGAAGCTTGTGGAGGACAAGGCCTCAAGACTGAAAATCGTGTTGGCCATTTGAAAGGTGAAAAAGATGTGCAGTCCACACTTGAAGGGGACAACAATGTTTTAATGCAACAGGTTGTCACCTTTAAATTCCTACTGCAAAAGGGAAAAAACAAGTAAATTATTTTGAAGTACTTTAGTACATGAGGTGAATTTGTCTATTTGATTTGTTGTTCATTTTCTTTCTGATAGTGAGACCAAGGGGTATGGATATGAAATCATGTTCAGGATCTGTTAGTGTTTAATTCAGAATAGATTTGAGTGCTTTTAACTGGTCACTGTTTATGTGGTAGTTAGGTTAAAAATTAGTGACATGACTTTGCAACTTCTATTCTGAACGGCCCTCTAGTTGTAATTTCTGTAAATATGAGCATGTTTGGGATGGTCCCTTTTTCTTCTTGTTTCCTACTTTTCTTAGGTCTCTATTTTTGTCTGAAGTAGTGAAAAGTGCAATAGACAATGAATTGCCATCCAAGGACGTAAAATATATGTATAAGCAGCTTTTTTTTCATTTTATCATCGTTAGGGCTGCAAAAGTTAACATTTCGACTAGTTTTTCGTTTGTTTATTTTTACCTTTGATTCTCTAAAAAGGAAAATTGCAGAGCCGTAACCACAGATGGGTGCAAAGATCTGTCACCCTGCAAAAAGTGGGAAAATGAACAAAAAGATCGTTCGAAATCTTGTTATATGTACTTGAAAAGGCCTCCATTGAACCGGTTAAGAGATGGAGCCCTGATATGTTTGTTGTTCCCTTTTCCTTTTATGGGTTACATGCTTGGAACACCTTGTTCCATCTCATGCTATATCTGTCTTATCAGCATGAACTACTCATCTTAGTTGGTAGTTTGCTTCTGTATAATTTACTTGCGATGCAATAGGTGATACTTCCTACTAATTATCTGTGCTCTTAAAAGGTTTTCTCAGTCGAATGTGTGCTATTGTGAATTCAGATAAGCAAGACGCTCTTTGCTGAATATCTAGCGGCTCGAAAGAGAAATAAGCCATTTAAAGGGTTGGGATTGGAACACATGAATGGACCATGCCCCATGCTACCGCAGCAGCTCCCCAGCACTGTGCTTAGAAGTGGCCAGTTCCAGGTTGATGCCTTCCATGTGAGGGAGAGAGATTTATTGAATCGTTTTGCTGAGGAGATATTGCAACGTCAAGCACGAGGAGAAAGGAAAGAGCATACATTGCTTTCGGTGAGTACATGTTATGTCGAAATGAAGAAATAACCCCCCCCAAACTTCTCTCTCTCTCTCTCTCTCTCTCTTAAATTGTTTTCTTTCACCATCCCAGAGTTACCAGCTTGCAGAAGACTTGGGTCGAGCTTTTTCAGAACGATGTGTACTGCAAAATTTCGTAGAAGTTGAAGAAAATTCACCAGCTGGTTCATAGAGGGTAAATCTGCATTTATTCTCCCCAATACTGACATAACATTCGCTTGGAGGAATGAGCAGTTTATTATTGGCCAGTTTGATAGGATTTAGTGTAACTAAAATAACACAGTAGGCTATCTATGATTTAAATGGAAAAAAAAATAAGGAAATGATTGGAAAGTAGATCTGCTTCTCTTCTGGCATCTGGTTTCGCAGTCACAATAAATGTAAAAAGTGCCAAAACACTACGTAAGAAATGTTGGACGTTAATATCTCTGTGTCTAATCTTTTGGTACTTAATTGGTGAAGCCTTCAGGAAGCTACAGTAAAAAAATCACTGCAAATGTCTAAAGCCCATCGTTGTAGCCAAAATTATAAAGCACATTAAACATGTTCTTGATTTGTCGATGACCCCATGATTTCAGGTAGGTATCCATTAGAAAGAGGGTATTATGTGCACCTTGGAGTGCTTTATCGCTAGCGCTGTGCTTTGGGCTGTACTGAATATGCAAATTTTTGTATTTATCTGCAGGACATGCTAGCTCTGCTGAGATCCATGTATGCCTTGACCTGCATGGAAGAGGATGCTTCATTCTTGCGGTATGGCTACTTATCGACCGAGAATGCCGCTGCTGTATGGAAGGAAGTGGCTAAACTCTGCAGCGAGTTGAGACCGCATGCGCTCGCTCTGGTCAATTCCTTCGGCATTCCTGATGCTTTTCTGAGCCCTATAGCTTTTAATTGGGTTGAAGCAAATTCATGGTCTTCAGTTCAACACTAGAGATTGCTGGACACCGCCGATACCTAGTTGGCCAGAAAAAATTCAATGCATCGGTTGCTATTTATTTTGTATCCAATAAATTCTCGGAAGAAAATGTAGATTGTGTAGCTGAGGTTTCTGCTGTCTTTCCTGCCACACACATCATGTAGTTTGCATCCTGATTATTTCTCTGGTTTCTTGTACTTGGGTCAACGACCCTCCTCATGGGAAAGTATACACTTGGTCATGGAATTTGTTTCCCACGTCAGTGTGGATTTGATATGGCCAAGAAATTATCAATAATGGAAGAAAGTGGCTTTGTAATATTGGGCAATAAAAATATTCTGCTGAGCTTTGAAAGCTTTCATTTGACATATTTTCAGCCGGTTGATGGTCAGTTCCTTCATTCTGGCTTTGCTCCCACGAAGCTTGTCCAATAACAGTAGTTGCCTTTTATGCTGACAGAATGGCAGAAAATTGACCCCAGTGCATTAAAATGCTTTAGCATGTGAATTTGAACCCAGCCATGAGAATTTCTCTATTGGCTTCTTCCCAACCGGGCTAAACGGAAATCTGCTGTGATAGAGGTCAAACTGTGACAGGAGCTTCAAATTATAATCAAATGATAACTATGAAAAATGGTTACATGAAGAGGAGGAGATTGATTCCAGAAAACCTGCAGAGTCGGGTGGAAGAGGCCGAAGCCTTCGAGGGTTCATTCATGGAGCGCGGTCAGTTAAGGCACCTCAAAATGTGCAGTTCACGAGCTTTAAGTGACATATCCGTTGATACAACGACCGACTACATGAATGTACGGAAAGCATTCATGTAGGGGTTGGAGCAACTGCAAAGAACAGATGACAGACTGCACCTATGCTGCTTCCACGAATTTTGGAGAAAATATAGCCAACATAACAGATTCAGTTCTTTCTGTACCTCCTTCTCCCTTTAATAGTCTCTTGATCGTCCTCTCTTGTCCTACAGAATCACTGTGCATTTTGACATTTCTGTCCAACGGGTATTCTTCTTGCTTTTCCTTCTTCTTTCCTTGATATTTTCCTGCAATTTTGGTGTCGCACTGCGATGTGATAATCTCACAACGTCATCTTGTTCCTGTTCTATTACGTTTCTCTCTTACGTTTAATTCCTCGCCGCAGTTTCCATAATTGATTAGCAAAACATCTCACCCTACATACGCTTTTAGATAATGTTATAAAAATGCCAAATCTTGAAATATTAAACGTCAAATATTTAAGATTTGCATGTTCTAAGCTAAGTTCCTCTGTTTCCAAGTTTTATAGAAAACTCCCCAAAAAGGAAAACGTTATTTCGGAATAAACAACTTAGCATTTCGTATATTTTCATAGTGTTTTTTTTTTTAAATTTCAATCTAAATATGGAATGACAGTTCAAAATCGGTAAATCGTTAAAAGAGATTAGTCCTTACCATCTTTCTATATATAGTTGTCTTTAAAAGGTAAAATGACATCATGTGATCAGTTGAGGCTTCAAGTTGCACAACCCCAGAAATAGCTCGTGATCTGATGTTTCTGGGATCAAAGAGGTCACGACCGTGTTACAGGAGAGCTTTATGATAAAGTCATCTGCCACCGTCGTGGTTCATGTTTGCTTTTCTTTTCCAAGCAAATCCTCAAATGCAACATCCTTGCAAAGTTTTGCTTGAGACGTGCCGTGGCGATACCTGAAGGTCATGCATGATTACGAGGTCTTTTAATTCTCTATTGGATTGGCCAGGATCATCATGGGTGAATCAAGACTGCACATTGCAATGTATCCCTGGTTGGCAATGGGCCACCTGACTCCATTCCTTCACCTTGCCAACAAGCTAGCCAAGAAAGGCCACAAGATCTCCTTCCTCGTCCCTCCCAGGACCCAAGCCAAGCTGGAGCACTTCAACCGCCATCCCGACCTCATCACATTGTCCCGATCGCCATCCCTCACGTGGAGGGACTCCCTCCCAATGCGGAGACCACCTCCGACGTGCCCTACCCGCTCCACCCGCTCATCATGACCGCCATGGACCACACCGAGCCCACGGTTCGCCAACTCCTTCAGACCCTGAAGCCTCATTGTGTCTTCCATGACTTCACTCACTGGCTGCCCGCCATCGCACGTGACCTGGGGATCAAGTCGGTCCATTATTGCATCATCAGCCCCGTAACTGTCAGCTACACCCTATCTCCGGCAAGGCACCTCAGTGCGCACAAGTTAACGGAGGCCGACTACATGGTCCCCCCAGCTGGCTACCCAAATTCATCAATCAAGCTCCACCTCCACGAGGCGAGAGCCCTGATCACAATAAGGTACAAGACTTATGGCAGCAATATCGGGTTCTCAGATCGTATGTTCGCTGGATATGTTAAGTCCGACATACTGAGCTTTAGATCGTGCCGAGAAATCGAGCAGCCCTACATTGAGTACCTGAAAAGCCAGTTTGGGAAGCCTGTTTTGCTTTCTGGACCGGTCATACCCGAGCCACCGACATCTGCTTTAGATGAGAAATGGGTTGAATGGCTAGGAGATTTCAAGGATGGCTCGGTGATTTACTGTGCATTCGGAAGTGAATGCACAATGCAGAAGGATCAATTCCAAGAACTACTGCTGGGTTTAGAACTTACGGGATTGCCTTTCCTAGCAGCACTCAAGCCACCTTTCGGAACATCATCAATTGAGGAAGCCTTGCCCGATGGATTCGAAGAAAGGGTTCAAGGACGGGGTATAGTCCACGGCGGTTGGGTCCAACAACAGTTGATACTTCAGCACCCAGCCATTGGTTGCTTCATTACGCATTGCGGAACCAGCTCGACCATTGAAGCACTTGTCAACAAGTGTCAGCTCGTGCTATTGCCGCAAGTGGGCGATCAGATATTCAATGCGAGGATGATGGGCAACAACTTGAAGGTTGGAGTCGAAGTAGAGAAAGGCGAAGAAGATGGGCGCCTGACTAAGGAATCTGTGTGTAAGGCTGTGAATACAGTGATGGATGAAGGAGATGCATACGGGAACGAAGTGAGAGAAAACCATGCTAAGATTAGAGAAATTTTACTGGACCAAAAGCTTGAGTCCACTTATATGGATTGTTTTGATCAAGAGCTCCAAAATCTGCTCCATTGATCCTTCCACTTTCAGCTGTCAAGGTTAGATGACCATTATTACTGAACAGAAGAAGATGATGAGGAACACCAACCATGGAATTCCGTACGACAAGAAGCCCTTGTCCTATTTATACTGCTAAAGTTTTTTTCATGTTCATCACTAATATAGAACAAGAGAAATGTCGAAATTACAAGTTATCATCAATAAAAGTGTTCATCTTTACATGTCAAAACACTTGCCATCTAGCAATCCAAACAATTGACAATACAACTGACCGAGATTTCTGTTGTTCATACACACAAAGGCAAGCACGAGCGCACATATACAATCAACATGAATTCCCACGATTTAGTGATGACTAACCAACCCTTTTCAGGAATCCCCACGGAAGCCTTCTGAAGAAAGAACACATGTAAAAAGAATGACACAATTTGTAACCCAACATCATTAATCATCAGAATGACCACCCAGGCAAACATCTAAAAGGCGTATGAACAGTAACAGACAGAAACATAAGGAAAAATATTAGCAAAAGGAAACGAGGAAATTATTCAAATCATGCTTCATAGATTCTGTATTTGGGTTCAATGTAGTTTAATCTGCTTGACCCAATTAGTCAAAAAAAATGAAGGCTCCAGCCAACTGATAGCTGTTCTATATTTGAGTTCACAATATTGGTCAGTTATAGTGTGATCTATAAGTACAGAGATCAAGATGGTCCTGTACTCTCATTTACGGTTGTGCATTTTTGCGTTATACCAGTAAGTCCACGTCCTTTGGCAAGTTGATCCAGTTCTTCAAATCTCTGTCTAAGTAGCTCAACTTCTCTAGCTAATTCTTCATCTCTCCTTTTCATTGCCTACGCCATGGTACACAATAAATTAATAAGGAGAAAGAGCACAGAGCTGTCTATATATATGATGTAGCAAGCAACTTTGTCAGACCGGAACAAACATTTCTGTCACTCCTTTAGAAATTTGCTTTTGCCACTACCATGTAAAAGTAATAGTGCCGCAAAGTTAATTATGGAAGAAAATTTGGCAGTTAATAGTAGTGACTCAGGACAATAACGGGTCATAAGAAAGTTTCTGACATTATATCCATGCTCCTTCAGCTGCTCAATTGACACTGATATAAAACACCAAGTACCTTAATTTGATGAAAGGTAAATTGACAAATGTTGCAACGTAGCCAATTAGCCAAATACAATGTAATTTCAATACATATGAAGATTAAAACAAATTGATAGGAAAGCCTCACAGAAACTTCTATGACAACCCAGAGAGAGAAAGGAAAAGGGAAGCAAGCAGGAAAACTCATATTGCTGGATACCTCAAGTTCCTGTCTGCGCAACTCCTCTTTTCTTGCCTCTGATCTAGAACTTCTTTGGACTTCGAATATAAGAGCTGCTCCAGCCACCTGAGGAAATGCAAGAATCATTTAAGAACACGAAAATGACCCAAAAAATGGGAGGTCATAACGGTGGGAAAATCAGTATATTGAATATGCTTGCAGCAAGCACAGTCATCAATTTAGCATTTAACTGGATAGATATATCCCCTGTAGGAGCAACTTTCCAAAAGGAGGAAAACGGAAGTCCTCACTGAAAATTATGTAAAGCACACCCTGTATGATTGCAACCTTTCATTTTGACAAGCTATTGTGCAAAGGATGAACATTCAAGTAAATCACAGAGAGAGCTCATAACAGCTACAAATATTCATTGGACTTATCCAACAGGTAGAATGACCAGTAAAATGTGTCTCCGCCACATTTTCTTAATGTTTAAGAGGGACAAAAAAATACAGTTGACATCGGCAAACCTTTTTTCACATGGTACTTCTGTTTTAAGGAAAACAAGCAGCACCTTGGTGTCACCCAAATGAAGGGACGAAAATATTAACCGTGACAATCTCTCGAATGCCAAGAAAAGCATAAAAGAATAACCTGAACAACAATTTCCCTAAGTTATCCAATACACTCCTAATCAAAAACATGTTCCATACCTTCTTGAGAACAAAAAGTAACCATATCATGTAATCTCAAATGATTTTGAGGCTGCAACATAACTAAACAGGCCACCACCCAAATATTCTTATTTATATCTCGGAGTCAACAAAAAGTTTCCTGATTTTGTTCCATTCATATCCTCTCGCTATAAGTTCGCGCACAAGCATCAATCACCGCAAAATTCAATTGCCAGCACATCTGGAGAAGGAATAGGAAATGGGAAAGTATTAGTACATACCGAGAACACAAACAGTTCACCAGCAAGATCAGCAGCAGCCTGGACAGCCTTCTCTTCATTCAAAGGCCGTATGGCAACATCGGTTGCGCGACCGTAAATGCGCCTTTGAATTTGCGTGGTGAACCTGTGATTTGCCTAATCGGAAACAACAGGGGTTTCCCAATCATCTACCGCTGGCAGTCCAACTTGCTTAAAAGTCACAAACAGATCACAGACAGGACCAAAGGTCCAAAACCCAATATCACGCTCGCAGAAATTAATGATCAGAGACTAAGAACAACAAAAAATGACTCGACCCATGTGAGACGATTGCATAAAGAAGGCATCTTTATAGACGAAAACGAGAGAGAGATCAAAAAGAAAACCTGGGCAAGATTGATGATGAACTGTCTGAACTTGGGGTGATGGGTGGCTTGTTTCTTGATGCGATTGGCGATGGGTTTGCTGAAGGTTTTCACGGCGAGGGTTCCTAACTTCACCACCGGCAGTACCATCTCTCTTCTCTCCCGGATTCAGCGACGGAGCAAGAAGACAATGACATCACCCTTTACGCTCCGCCGTCGCTGCGGGGGATGCTCCGCCGAATGAGGGAGGCTGCGGAAATGCTTGTGCGCTCCGGGATTCCTCTTCACGTCCGTCCTTGATGATTCTTTGTCGAGTGGGTGAAAAAAATACGAAAGTGATGTAAAGTGAAACGAGGAGTCATGCTGTTAAAAATCCCAAATTGGTGTCATGATATATCTATTGCCAAATAATTTCACCTCCCAAAAAATCTTAAATTAATATAGTATAACACATTTACTCCTATATTAATTTCGCCGTTGAAGTTTCGAAATATGCATATGAATCAATATGGGAATATGGACAATGGAATATCAAGAACTCTAACTAGATCTTCATGTGAAGACATAGATTGATACACCCTTACAAATATTCTCTCCATTAGTATTTTGTTCGATTTTCTTTACAATGTAAACGTATCAGCACACGTGGCAATTGACTATCTTGCACTTAATGAGTAACAGAACACTCAATTACGAGATTCCTCTTTATAAATAGGATTTTGTTAATGAGTGCTCCAATGCCACTAGTTAAGCTCATATGTACAATATATTTGTCATTTTTAAAGTATTATGTTTTTCATGTTGTGTAGAATCAATATATTAAAATGAAAATGTTTCTTTATTACTTATAAATAACAAATGGCTACACAACCTTCGTGAATATTCAAGGTTAGAGTGAACATCAATGGAAATTCCAATTTAGATTCACTGTTATTATAAAAATGCTGCTAGAAGATAGGTATCAAGTTCCTTATTCAATAGCATATACTTGAAAGATAAGTCCGAGGCTGTCCGAGGCTAGGACCAATAGTTTATCCACTCTCGAACTGCTCTCCCCTAGTTGCATCTCGTCTCCCATGGCGGTAACTCGACTAACTCCAATTTCAATACTAATCTCTCACAATTCTATTGATTCATTTCAGAATTGTTCCAATTAAGAATCCGTAGCACAAAAGTCTTCGTGAAGAGAGACAATGTTCAAGAGAAGTAAACCGGACCCATCTGAAGAACGTGAAGGAATGGAGGATCCTTGAAAAAGAGATCACTTCTCAGTACTTTAAGGAAATCACTTCTCAGTACATTAGGAGTTGCTGCTATACCATGTACAGAAGGTACAGGATTCACATCCAACTTTGACGTCACCAATCTAATCCAGTGAACTGATCAGAGACATCTCCTTCGGTTATCGGCTTTAAGCGTACCGAGTCTTTCCAGCTGCTGGCAAAGGAGATCTCCCCATCGTAAACAATCCTCTTGCTTTTGATCACTGGACTTTCTTCCTCGGTAATTTCGTGTGTCGACCGTTGAACATCGACGCACTAGGGATGCAGTGATATTGCAGTGCGTCTTCAGCCACATTGATTGGGCTAGAAGGAGGGCTTGTGGCGGTTTCTGAGGTAACTTCATCAGCCTGGTTTTGCAGGTACCTATCCGAAATCAAAGTGTCAGACGAAGATGGTCTCGAAGAGGTTATGGTTGAAATCGATCTGCTCTTTGAAAGCCTGTGCCTCGCATCCATGTGCCATTTCCTGAGACCTTCCACTACGCAGTCTGAAAACACAGCCTTTGTCATCCCGGAGCCCATCTGCTTAGACACAACATCACAAACGATTATGCAAGCACCTTGCAGAGCATATCTCTACTCTACAAAAACCAATCTCGCCGTTTCTCCAGGCTGGATCCTAGAATGTACCATTAGTGACATGAATGAGACTCTAGGATTTGTGAAATTGTACCTGTGAGAGAAGCGCATAAAGGGGCATTGTCACATAACCACACAGGATCTGCACTGCCACACCGATAGAAATCCTTATGGCAATGCCTTGTGTTTCTTGGTTGAAGCAAGATGTAAGGCCAAACTCATACTGTTATTGCAAACAGGATCAGCTAACAATCGAGACAAACAAACGTTTCAATTGACCTTGCTCGAAGAGACTTACCCATGTCCATGCAAAGAACGCCATCTGAAAGGAGTTCTGCAACCAAATCAAAAAAGAGAAAATGTAATGCCTGAAGTTGTCTTATTTGTTTCTAGTTGTTGTCCATTGATTTCAGCAGCTAGACTCATGGAGGCACTCATTCTTTTAGCCCATTATACTTTACATGGGAGTTAAATTGCTTGCTTTGTTCATTTTATCTTTTTGTTGAAGTGATGAGACAATAGCAATACAAACCTGGATCATGACGAACTGGATGAGATGGAGGAGCCATTTAGGTTGTCTGAACCAGAACAAGTCGTCATTGGGCTTCACAAGACAGGTCCCTCGAGTCACAGAATTTGCAGAGCAACTCTGCACGCACATTTGTGTTATTATCACTTGGAGCTTTGTACTGACAGCTAGAACAATCTGCAAAAGATGAATGAGGTCTAAGCAACAGGAAAAGGGTTCTCTTGATCAGATCAGCTCGTCACAGAAAAAGCAACATGACAAACCACAGTTCATACCACGAGAGGGATGAAAGGAAGCCAGTAGTAGTTGTAGAACTCTGCACTCAAATCAGGTTGAAAGTGTCAAGCAAATGGATAGCTTTGCTTCTGGCTTAGAGTAGAGTTCTATGAATTGAATATCATTTTACTTGAACATTTAAAAGGAGTTGCAGCATATTCATAAGCTTTGTGCATATTGCAAGGTATTGTCTTACCATGCGCACCAAAAAATATGAAGAATATGGGGAAGATCCAAATCCAAAATCTGCAAGAATGGTCAATATTACTTCGCCATTTCGGTAAAAGGATAAAAAATCTCATTCATTTCGTCAGTCAAGACTCAAGATGCAGAATCTAGTCTGAAGCCGGACATATACTTGGGGGGAATATTTCACCTCGTTTCAACCACTTTCTTGAAATCACCATCAAAAGCTCTGTTAACGAGCTTCTGAAAGTTGAAATCGCTACCTCCAGAGGTATTAGCCTAGGAGCAAGTAAAAACAAAGAATACAGTTAGTCATTGAAAATGGAGGTGATGACCTACAACTACCTATTTCACGTTTTCATTATCTCTTGAACTGTGAAGTAAAAGGACTTTTGTAATTTGCAGTAGTGCTTCATCGACGAACTCTTCAAGTCCAGAAATCATTGCTACATCTATAAGTAGATCTCCAACCCAGAGTTGCCAATACAAGGTAGAAGAAGACATCCTCTTACCATGATGAATCCATGACGGAGAGCGAAGTAATCAGCTTTTGATATTGACCCTCTGAACTGTCGGATAAAACAAACCTTGAACAATGATAATAAAGAATAATTTCGGTCAGGAATCTGAAACCAGACTTGATGATGACACCATAAATCAATGGCCAGACTGAGATTGGCTCTGTTGGGCAACATGATCATAATATTTAATGTGCAATTCCTAGGTTATACATCGTTCTGTATGCCTGCTGTAACAAATAGTAAGAATGCAAGTTCAGTTCATGTATCTATGGGGGCGATGGCAGCCTTTGCAACATGTTCTATAGAATAATCCATTAAACGAGAGTGATGGCTGTCTCTCTGCAACACATATAGGTATGATGACATGTGAATGAAATTGCTAATTTCAATTATTGATAGGTCTGAAGCGCATGCACGAGTTGTTAACGAGATACTCAATTCTTAGCTCCTGATTACGGCAAACTCACTGGCCAAAGTAAAAGAGAGTGGCGACTCCAGAACTTCAGATGTCGCCGCCCAAATGACGTTTCACGCATAAACTGAAATCTACTTGGATCTGCAAGCAAATATAGTAATGCCGAGAGTATATCAAAATCATCTATGGGAATCAATGCTTCCGAGCTCAGCTCCAGTTTCATTACTCTAAGAGCAACAAATTTCTCGAAGTAATCACATTTGATCCGAACATGAATATCTGCATCTTAAAATTGAAACTCTATCTATGGAGTGAGATCATGAAGACAAGGACCAGTAGTGGACGTTGAAGCTTACCATGAACAATCTGATGCTCCAGGGTTTGAGTCTCTTCTTCCCACGCCTTCCATTTTGCCATCTGTTGACAAAACCAAACACATCGATCACTCCATCGAAACCATTCGACTCTGTCGCTAGTAAATGATTGATCACGATGGTGGCTAGTTCTGATCGTGCTCGAGCTCCACACTATTGGAGTCCATGAATGTGAGGACACAAGTTCATAATTTAATATGCACTGCAATGATCTTCTAATCATTTGCCAGGACGTTTATTACCTTGGCAATTCCCAGGTACATGGTAAAGAGGCAGTAAGAAACATGAAAAACGGCCAACAACGAGATGAAGATGTTGAGCTGCATCGCCCCATCCCTCGAAATTAAGGGAACCAAACCCTGAAAATTTGTCAACCCAAAGGAAGAGCATGCAATCAGTACACAAAGATAAAGATGGTTTATCTCCAACGAAATCTAGGGCTGGAAATGCTTCTGAGCATCGGTATTCAGGTTGCTCATGCATCAAAGTATAAGTTATATGAAGTTCACAAATTATTCATCCAAAAATCACTGGCATTAGAAGGTGCTTGAATCTTGTAAGATGAAAAACGTTAAATTATTCATGAGAGACTAGATGAGGTCTTTTTAACATGACTACATGAGTCCCAAGAAACTGCAGTAAGGCTTATAGACAATTCTCAATAAACTATGTGCACTATTCTCCAAGGATGATGACAACACAAATGGATGACTAGTTTCCAGAGATTTATCCTATTTTCTCCACCTTTGCCGTGCAAAACGAAACAGCTGGTCCCGCAAACTCCGCTGCATCCTTGCATGGAAGAAACGAGCTTGCCACGGCCTCCGTCACGCATATTCGCGAGACAGGTATCTCCGAAATTGTCAGAAACAGTAATATGAACCCCATTTTCATCATTTCTGCACATCCACATCGAACGTTATAATTAGCTGTTCGCCCTATAAATTACGCATGGATGCTATCAAATTTGTAAGAAGTGGTGCTTTGAGATGAACTACCGAATGTATACGGCGAACAAATGCAAACCATCTCTTTTAAATGTCATAAAAACCAAAGTACGTAGTCCTACAACAACGTTGGAGCATGTAAAACTCTGTTTTGTGGAAAAAGGCTGCTGTTACTGTTGGATTCATTTTCGACTGACCTGTTTTAATTCTTGCCAGAGCTTTATTGAGAGACTTTCTCCTCCTCTTCTTGAGAAACTAAGACAATCAGCAGAACCACCAATTCAATAACATCAAAACATGAAGTTATCAACAAAGGAGAGACAGTACACAATATGTAAACTTAAATATGCTGTAAATTAGCACAGACAACAATCTGTAAGTTTACTGATCTCCTACAGCAGTTGAACAAAGTACCTCAGTTAAGTGGTGAAGACCAGAATCGATAATGAAGGAGACGACGAAGAAGAAGAGGCAAAAGATGGAGACTGCCCATGTTGGCGTCTCTTCAAGCCCACTCTTCCCTCCCTCCATCCTCTGGTGTTGATTCTGCTGGGATCCTGCTTTAACTTGGTTGAGAATGGAAGCCAGAAAGCCCAATATACATGCCCGTACGAGCATAAAATATGCATGGGTAAAGGTTATTAGCAAATCACTATATTTTTCAGATATGACTAGTCAGGTCAGACCACCATCACCATGTTTTTCTTCGCCGTATGCACTGTTAGAGATGGAATCAGAGGACGGATCAAACGTTCAAACCCTGACATAACGCGCCAAACGTTGTATTTACAACATACTTCTTAACGCTTTCTCTCACGTGTAAGCTGAATCTGGACTCTTTGATCCGTGCTCAGATCATTTTCTCAAAAATTTTAGCTATTGGAAAGAAAGGCAAGAATGCTTACGATTGTTGAACCAAGCATCGACTGATATCACTTGATTAAGGGTGCGATGTCACGCGAGTTATCGCATAATACAACTCGCATTAGAGGTCACACGGCACAACCAAAAGATAGTGTTTATTTTGAATAAAGAATTACATATTACAATATCTTAAGCGCCTATTTATAAAGAGGTCGCCTTCTAGAAAAGAACCAAATAACTGAAATTTAATAACAAAATTAAGGAAAAGATATTGATAAAAGAGAAAGTTATCAAAACGCAACTAGAAAATCTGCAAAACCCGTCTGAAATCTGTGACATTTCGGAAATCAAGGAAAACGCGTGAATCAAATATTGTAACTCATTTGTAATCTCGAAGATCACGCAATCATCTTTAATTTGTGGGACGTCTCGCTCTTATGACGCTCCAATGTTTCCATAAAGGTATTTGCATGTTGTTATACATCAAGTTCTTACGCGCACATAATATAGTAAAAGAGGAAATCTGTTTTTATGTTAATCAACATTTTCTTTATGACCCTTCCGTGGGCAGCGCAATTAGTTAAGTTCACTCCTTCAAGCGCATGGAGGTCGAGAGTTCGAAACCCTGCGTTGTTAGCGATTTAAGTGAGGGCCCTGGCGGTGGGTTGCTGGGCTAGCTCTCCCCGAGGTATAAGCGTTGTAGGTCCTCCATCGCAGAGGCTGTTAGACCCCGAATTGGCGTAAGCCAATAGGGCATGCTCCAGCAGATCCTTGGTCACCAAAAAAAAAAAAAACATTTTCTTTATGACATTTGGTATAAGCATCGCTTGAATGACAAATAGATATACATCGGCAACCCCGTTATAAATTTCGATGACGCGACCCACGTAAATCTTCACCTAGTACCAAATTTAATATTCAACATTTTTATCACGTTCACCAACTTAAATTATCTTCGCAAAATATATAATTCTATATTTGGGCGGCACATGCAAAATAAAACTCGAAAATGACTTGACAAAAAGAAATAAAGATGACGCGTCAGCCCATGTGCTTGGATTCTATATAGGAAAGAAGTATCGTTTTTATTTTAATTATTCCCTATAACAATAATAAAAATTGGAAAATATAAGCATAGCTACATCCATCCAATCTGGACCACTACCGGTGATTAAACCTTGACAAATTGATTTGCTTCAATAAATCCATTGTCCCAACTCGTTCGCAACATGAACAACCGCATTAGCGATCAAAAAGCATCCGCAATCTCTAAACTTTACAAGTCGATTACTTTTCCATCCTTAAGCTTTAATTCTGCAATTATACAACTTTTTTCTATATATGTGGGGAAGAAAACGATTGGAGCACTAGAAATGAACATTCCAAAAAGTTCGGAACCATAAATGCATTTAACCCCAAATTCCCTGAAGAACCGCATTCACGGCCCGTTTGGTTCAGTATTCCCATGGGCTTTCGGCAGAGCCCCTCAGGGAAAAATTTAGGTGTTTGGTTCAAAGATCCTGGGTGTGCTTGAGTCGTCACAACTTTCGCATTTGAAATCTTTGAAAGCCCAAAGTAGGTGGGGGCACTGCTTTGGGGCCAAAGATTTTTAAATGCGAAGTCAACCTCTATTTTCATCCGTTGACTTCTTTTTTGTTTTTTTTTTTTTTTAACCGATCATCTTCCCCACATCCCAACCACCGTTGATTGGCGATGGAGTTTCATCGGATTTTATTATTATTTTTAAAAAAAATAATAAAAACCCTTTGCAAATGTTGGGTTCACCTTTTTTTTTTTTTTTTTTCATTTTTATCTTTTGACAATCAATAGCCCAACTTTTTATCAATACACTAAAATGATCATTATTTAACGAAGATGATTAATACTACAATAATTAAAAAAATTATTCAAAGTTGAAAACAAACCTAAAAGAACCCTAGGCCAAAAGTTGAGCTTTGCATCTAATCTATAATCAAATTCTTTTAATATAATTTTTAAATAAATTTACTAATATATATATTTTACATTACTCTCAACATGAAAATGTAAAAGATTATATACTCATTGTTTTTTTTTTGCAATTTTAAAAATACTAAAAAAACTTAATTTTTTAGCTTTGCATCTAATCTATTATCAAATTCTTTTAATATAATTTTTAAATAAATTTACTAATATATATCTTTTACATTACTCTTAACATGAAAATGTAAAAGGTTATATAGTCATTGTTTCTTTTTTGCAATTTTAAAAATATTAAAACTGAAAAATTTAATTTGGTCACACTAAATGGCTTGTCAAATATATGTTTCTGCAAACAGTCTTGCATTTCCCTAAAACACTTTTCAGTTATAGTTTACCAAACAGTCTAGTATTTCGGAAAACCCATTTACCTTAAAGGTATTTGCATTCTCCTAAGGGCATTTTCCCAAAGCTGAACCAAACGGGCCCTCAGCGTCTGTTATTCTGCGCAAGATAATTTGAATCGGAAAATGTTTTTTTTATAAAATATTCATTAGACGAAACGAATTTTAAAAAACCCAAAAAAAGTCCACGGGCTTATCACATAGCTTATCATCGTCTGTTTGGTTTCGGTATTTGTCTGCATATGCGTACGGTCATGAAAGGTGAGGTTGAATGAAAATGAAAAAATATATATATATTGAATTGATGGGGCTGCCGTACGGAAAAGTCTGAAAATTGCCAGGAATTTCGTCACGATTCCACGTCGAAGTCCCGATCGCGTTCCTTACGAAATCCTCGCGGTGTCGTGATGGATTCGATTCGACGGACCTTAAATATTAGGAAAAATGGCCATCGAAGCAGAGGTGAGGTCGGCTTTGGGGATTTGGTACCTAGAAATGATCAGGATATTGTCGTCGCAGGTGGTGCGTCTCTGTCTTCCACATGAAAATACACATGCGTTAATTGAAAAAAAAAAAAATTGATCAGTACAAGGTCAATGGCGTACACCTCCAGTTAAATTCCATACCGAGCTCCTGTTCTTTCTTTAAATCAACTTTGTCATGGCACGACGAGGAGGTGACCAAGTCTACTTGAGCCACATCGCTTGAAGACCTGTTTGTGTGAGATTCAATAAAACTATGTAGCTAAAAAGCCCAATCCGATTCAATTCAGCGAATTTCAACATGATTTTTCTTTTTGAGTTATGGATAGACTTGAGCAACAAACGAGGCATAATCTAAGGGTTTGAGATTATTCGAACTCATTCATTGATTGCCTCTAGTCTTGAGTAATACCTAAGACTTTCCTTGAGTGAAGGAGGGGAGGGGAAGCAAAACGAATTTAAGGTTGAAATAACATTTGGGGATTAAATTTTGAATTTTCTATGAAGTTTCAAATTTGGCTCTATATTTTTTTGACTCATGTCCCCTAATTAGAAATCCAATGACAAAATTGCATATTATGTCAAAGTTCAAGAATCATTTGTGTTATTTTTTCTCTCAAGTTCATCAATTAGAGCGAAAAATACAAAAAAGAGACAAAACTTCAAACTCCATATATACGATTGACTATTCAATAACCGCCTACAGACAATATTCCATCTTTTGCAATTTCATAGGCCCGAATCTAGAGGTTGAAATCGACATGGTCATTTACCTTGATTCAACCAATTCACGCTGAACAAACGATTGTACTTAAACGGTTAATTTACCCAAAAATAAGAACAAAGCTGTGTAGTATAACGTTGGATTATGGTAAATAGTGAGCTTAGCAGCTTATTTCATGGGCATTTTCCTTTGTGGGTCGGATTTCATGGGCTTAAACATCTTCGAAATTCGATCGAAATGAAGGGTGGAAAAGAACTAAACTTGGCCCATTTTCCATATGAATCCAGGCCCACAAGCCCATCTCTCATCTCTAATCCGCAGAAGCCCTAAAACCCTCCCTTCCTCCATTGCCTGGCTTACGATCACAGCCATAAACCCTACAGAGCTCTTCCTTTTCTCACCACCGAGCCGAAGGTACAAACGAGTTCGTGCGGTGCGTCTCGTTATTCTGCTCAATTTGTCAATTCCCGTCGTCGTGGTCGTCGTTGAAATTTGCTGAAAGTGAGTTCGGTTGTGTTTATTTAGACCCACGTAGCAAATTCGAGGGACGCGCGATTTTGGGGTCTTCGGAATTGAGTTGCAAGTTGGCTATATTCTAGCGGAATCTTTTTTTCAACCGTTGTTTCAATTTGGTCTTTCGGTTACTCGGTGGACACGGTAATAGCATGTGCTGTTGGTGGCATTCCTTTCCTGACCGTTCCCCTTTTTTTTCATTTTTTTCCGCCGGGTTGATCAATGTGCATTGGCATTTCTCTGTATATCGTATAATGGATGTGGGCAAGATAAGTCATGTCACGTTATGTTATGTTCTGTGTTATGTCATGGTTGTCGGTTCGGCGAGTTTGTACTTCTTAGGCTCATGATGCTGATTGCCGAATCGGTTGAAAGGGGGTGCTGGCAATACGCCGTTTACGGTTGTTGGTGCGTGGAACGTTGGGCATTTGAGAATGTAGTCGAAGAGGATACTTTTGGGAAGTGGTCTTGGTACTCTGGATTAGCTTAGGGTCAGAATTTTGATCTGTTGGAAAGATCTTTGGCTTCACTATATTAGAGTGCATTGGGGTGTGGTCATTTGGTTTCCTTTCATGCCAGGATTATGATCGAAAGACATTGTGTAATCATCACGTCTGCTACTGATTACAAATGGGATTTATTTTGGCCCTAAGTGGACTTTTTTTTTAATTGCTCCGTCTAATCTATTTGTTCCTTATATGAGAAATGGATATGAGGTTTGTCATCTTTGCAGGAATTGATGTTTGACTTTTTCGTGCTTATAGGAAGATGAATTTCAATAACATGAAAGTTCCAAAAGTGCCAGGAGGTGGGGCAGCATCTGCATTGCTCAAGCTGGGAGTGATCGGTGGTCTTGGCTTGTATGGAGCCACTAACAGTCTTTACAATGTCGAGGGAGGGCACAGAGCCATTATGTTCAACCGCCTAAGTGGTGTTAAAGACAAGGTTACTTATTTACCTCCACTACGGCTTATAATTCTCTTTAATCTAACAGGATTCATGTTAGAGCATCATGAGAGTAGTTTTGTGCTAAACTCTCTCTCTCTCTCTCTCTCTCTATCTCTCTCTCTCTCTCTCTCTCTCCCACATACATATGTATATCCATGGGAACCTGTAGATAGAAAACTGGTCATGCCTTTAGCATATGCTAATCTGCTTACTCTCTTTCCCTACCTTCGACTTGCATTCAAAAATGTTTCTTCATATAGTTTGTTTTCTCAACTTTTTTTTTCTATTGCATTAAGGGTGCTTGTCCTATTTGGGCTGAAAAACTGTACTTGCCTGCATTTGTTGCACATGCACATGGTTCTTACTAGGAAGGTGTTCTGGTCATTCTCAGGAATTCTTGGTACTCATTTGATGAAATGTGATACCTTACTATTTGATCATGAAATGGATGATGGATTATATAGTCTTCAAAGAGGGAGATATATCATTCAAAATTGACTCTCTTTTTTTCCTAGTGCTTCTACCGCTGTTATTGATAAAAAAAAAGTTGTTCCAGGAAGGTAAGCATGCATGGGATCAGGAGATGGTGCTAAAGCTAGTGAATTACAAATTTATGACTAATTTAGAGGAGAGGAGTATAAATGATAGACCTATGGTTTTCTAAATGGAGATTTGTTTGGATACTTCATCATGCTGAACTCACTGGTAATTTTACAGGTTTATCCTGAAGGGACGCATCTAATGATACCATGGTTCGAGAGACCAATTATCTACGATGTACGAGCACGACCTCATTTGATCGAGAGTACTTCAGGAAGTCGGGACCTTCAGATGGTAATTGTTGTTGCTTTATAATTGGTAATACACCGTCGCTATTAGGCAGAGTAGGTATTTACATAAGTTTTTCCTTTCAACTCATTTATGAGGATATTAGATCTTTATAAAAAGTCTGGCAGGCCTTTCCTAATCATTATGCATGCGTCAGGGACTGTTGGAATCTCCTCCATGGGCATCTTTTAGTTAGCGATAGCAGTAGAAGTATTAACTTCTATTGCATTATAGATATGAATTGATTAACTACCAGCCACAATTATCAATGCATATGTCGTGATTGCGGAGATACATTGGTTTTCATGTGACGTTCACCTCTTTTGACCATATTCTTCTTTTTCGTGTCGTTGACAATAGTAGAAGGTCGATTCTGGTCTGTCACTCTACCATCTTATACATCATTGTTCTTCTGGGAGATAACTCTCATCTTCCCCAATCAAATAAGGAAAGGCAGCCAATTGTTGTCCTGAGGGCATGTAGAACCTTTTCTCATTCATTGTAGCTGAGGAAGAAAATTAGTCGTGATTAATGCCAGAAATGAATATCACAGATCATCTTTGCTTGACTTGTGCTGATCAAGTTCACAGAAGATTGCTGACACACACAATTGTGGGAGCTTCTGCAGCAATGCTCAATTGCATGTGACTGTCAGATTTATTATATTGTTCCATGTTTGTTTGGCAACCAGTGGCTGTTGTTGCATCAGATTGGTTGTTCACCCAAATCATTACCCTTTGTTAGAATCATTTTGAATGTTAAAGCTTATGCCCATTGAAATTGAGCATCTCTTTTCATGTAGGTGAAAATTGGACTTCGAGTCCTAACTCGTCCTGTACCCGACCAATTGCCTACAATTTACCGTACGCTGGGAGAAAACTACAATGAGAGGGTTTTGCCATCGATAATTCATGAAACTTTGAAAGCGGTGGTTGCGCAGTACAATGCAAGCCAACTTATTACCCAAAGAGAGGTAACAAGCTGTTTTGGTTCTCTTCAGTTCAGCGTGTCGATTTTCAATGCGGCATCTACGTGCCAGAAAAAGTGAGAAATTGATGGTGATTTGAATCATCAGCTGATGCTGCTTCTCTTACTAAAAGTGTGATGTATGCACCTATCTACTTTCTATCCTCTTTGCCCTTTTTCCGGTGATCCTGGATTTGGTTTGTACCTAGGATAGTAGCAGTGCCTTGTGTTTAAAATCAAGTTCTGGATTTCAGAATCTTAGATCATAAGATCTCATACCTCGGAGCAGATTCTATTTATGAAACTAATTTATTTAAGTTTAGAAATTTGTACATTTTGTGATATTTTATTATCTATCTTTTATTATCTACGTATAGACTTTGTTTTGATTCTAGTTTTTGAGATGATATGGGCCTTTTAAGTAAGGCTTCTGTGGAGTTCCATTAACACAAAATCACTGTTTAATGTGTCCAGGATCTGTTATTTCTCCCTTTGTTAAGGCCCATTCTTATCAATATATTTCTGTAACATATTTGCTAAGAATTTGGTTATCCTGTCTTAGGCTGTCAGTAGGGAAATACGGAAGGTATTGACAGAAAGAGCAGCTAATTTCAATATTGCGTTGGATGATGTGTCCATTACTACTCTAACTTTTGGAAGGGAGTTCACTGCTGCCATTGAGGCCAAACAAGTGGCTGCACAAGAAGCTGAAAGGGCTAAATTTGTTGTGGAGAAAGCTGAACAAGACAAG
This sequence comes from Eucalyptus tenuipes, assembly GCA_014182365.1. Taxonomy (NCBI): domain Eukaryota; kingdom Viridiplantae; phylum Streptophyta; class Magnoliopsida; order Myrtales; family Myrtaceae; genus Eucalyptus; species Eucalyptus tenuipes. The sequence continues at coordinate 8,207,300 of CM024547.1, read as the reverse complement.
AAGAGTGCCATCATCAGAGCACAGGTATGAATCCAGATTCAGCTCGGACTATTTTGGCCTGCTGAAATAACCTAGGCATGCAACTTCAGTTACCTCTATTCTCGGATGGTTCTTTTATTTCGGCCTTTGATTGATCTATTTCCTCTCTTGGTATGTCACAGGGTGAGGCCACAAGTGCTCAGTTGATAGGTCAAGCTATAGCCAATAATCCTGCATTTATCACTCTGAGGAAGATCGAAGCTTCAAGAGAAATCGCCCATACAATTTCAAATTCGAACAACAAGGTTTTCCTGAATTCAGACGATCTGTTGCTTAATCTCCAGGATATGGAATTAGCAAGCAAAACCAGTAAGAAGAAATGAGGGGAAACGGTTAATTTTCAATATGGTTAGTTTTCATCCTCCCATTCGTCCAATTACAAGAGCACTTCCAACTGTGCACGCCAAGTAAATTTCTTGACCTTCTGAACTCTGGAAAAGCAATGCTCTCGCGGGGATATGTATTAAATGTTGAGACAAGATTCAAACGGGATACCTCTCTCTCTTTATTTGTCCTTTTGTTTCCGTAATTTCAATAAGGTAGGGAACTCTTTCTCACCATGACCAACGAAGGTGGTGCTTTGATTAATCTGGTTGTAACCTGTCGCTTTGACAAGGTGATTGTACATCGGCAAGTCATTTATTTAAGAGGTCGAAGAATTAACAAATCACTTGCTTTGTCATAGTGAGGCAACAGATTTGGCACATTGAGCGCTTCTCTCAATGATTGATTTTGGTTCAATTTGCATAAATTGAAACAGTAAGAGGCTCACTTATGGAGCTGTAGATTGGCAAATGGAGTGACTTTGATCGTTGCTCTTTTGGGGAGCATGTCAGCTGTGAAATATCCTGTGCTAGTTGGGCGCTGTATCCTGTGACGTCCGATTGCCCGGCTTGTAATCCTGGTTTTCGATATGGTCAGGGATAATTTGAGCAGCTGATTTCCCTATGAACAGGAGAGATCTATACTTCTGTGCAGTAGAGACCCAGATCATCTTCGATGCTGACATCCTTCAATGTGCGTTCACATTCTGCACCAGTCAGCTCAAACCAATTACAAAATGAAGTCAACATTGTTGAAGAGTTATTTAGGATCAGTTTGCTTGTTCTAGATGCTAGTTTAGAGATTTGAGCGTCAATGCTGACGTTTCCATAATATATGTGGCTGTGAGGAGACAAGTTAGGTAAGGCTGTCTTGGCAATGTCTGATGGGGGAAACTTTGTTTTAAATCTATGACTAGACGTAATCATAGAAGCTAGCTATCGCGGGAATCATATAGGACCCACGTGAGCACTGTAATATTCAGCGGTTGTGATTGACTCGGTCAATGCAAAACCAGGGCCGAGGCCGGACTGTCGGGGGGAATCATGCAGTGCCCGCAAGAGAATCCCACACGAGCTCTCGGATTGGCGGTCAACTCGGTCTCATGCCGAACAGGGGCCGAGGCGAGATTTCTCCGGGTGGGTTGGAAAGGTCGTCGACACAAGGTCACGAGAAAGTTACGAAAGCATTCGATACGAATTCGTGGCAGCAGGCTGAGCCGTGTGATCGAAAGGGTGAGAGAGAGTCGGGTAGAACAGGGCAGGGAAAGAGGAGCTTTTGGAAATTTGTGGTACGCCTTGGAGGCGTTTTCCCACAGAATGATTCCCCAGCGCAATCATGGTCATGAGTAGCGGTCAGCAGCCGTACGATGATCCTGCTTCCATTGCAGTCCACGCCCCAAATTTGGTCGGTTGCCAGCTGGTTCCCACCTTCCCCACGCTCCGCGCTCGCCCGCCCGCACGCGCATTTTACATCTGCTGCTTCTCTTGACATCATTCTGTCGCCCGCAATCGCTCTTCACTCTCCACTGCCTGCTCTGTGCATTGGTTGGTTCCTAGCTGCTGCGGTGTGCCTGACGAAATACCCAAGCGTCCAAATTCGTCACCTCGGACAACTAAAACTTCAATTTCACGGGTGTCATGCATGAAAAACAAACCATCTGTTTTATGTCACCTTGGCTCTTGAATCCAATCCGACTAATATATATACATACATATATGTGCATATTTTTTATTTTGTGTGGGGATGATAAATCTGATGGACAGTCCAATCCAAAAACTTAATCAACAAATGAAGAGATAATGAGATATGAAATGAATGCGTGATTTAATATTTAAATATTCTACAAAAGCCGACGTGGTATCGAAGTATGAGGTCCTGAGTCCTCGACCCGCAACAGATAGAGGAGGACTTATTCAATCACTTAGTTTGGGCTCTTTTGTTATGGTAACAATTATACTCCTTCCTTATCGAGACCGGAACTAAGAAGAATGGTTGGGCCAACAAACATCCATCAAACAGGCTGATCTTTCCCAAGAGTTCACATCGACGGGAAGGTTTGGCACCTTGATGTCGGCTCTTCGCTACCTGGGGCTGTAATATGCTCCAAGGGTTGGGCTGTTCATCCTCACCTTCCTCCGGCTTATCACCGGCAGTCTGTTCAGGGTTCCAAACTCAACGGTGGCAACTAAACACGAGGGTTGCGCTCGTCAGCCAGGCTTGGTCAAAATAGCGAGCAAGTCAAAATATTAATTAGTAAAATTCAAATTTTTCCGGACTCTTTTTTACCTCCCCGATAAAATATTTTCACGCTTAGTATAAAAAACCAGACTAAGCCTGAAGGGGAGTTATAGAATATTTAAATATCAAGTCATTTCAATTAAAATCTTAAGCTTTTAGAAAAGTTATTAGTGGTCTCATAAAAGATACCACGTGCATATAAAGAGCATATGAATACACATGAAATTCGACGAACAATGGGGCTGCATATATAAAAAGCATATGAATCACACATTAAGCAAACGCCAGATGCTCTAACAAGATAAAAATCCCCGCAACATTCATGGGTTCTTCGAACCGGGACAAGAAATAGGTGCGGAATCACCATAAAAAATAGCGGAAAGAAAAGCGAAAGGCAAGTGAAAACAAAAGAGTATATTCCCCAATGATGATCATCCAATCGGATGGACACCATACGTACGTTAAAGGGGTGCGGAAAAATACCGGTGGCTCTTAGTCCACCGTTTTCCATTCCATGACAAAATAAGTGGAGGATTCAGTGCGGTGCACGAGTCGGTCCAAGTGCAGTCGTCTTTCCACGGCTGAGCAGGAATTGGAGGACGACGTCCCCCCCTTCTTTCTTCCGCGGCAAACGCAATTCGTCAAACTTCGGTGTGCGTTGGATTCATTGTCCACCTCTCGTTTCAACTGGAAATGTCGTCGGGCATTGCTTTTCTTTATGCAAAGGACACGAAAAGCAAAGTAGGAGATATGACCATATGTATCTTCTCGACATTCAATAATGATGCACTATACAAATATTGCGGCGGTCCGGTCCTCGCCAGTCGTCCCACGTGACACATCGTCGCATCGACGATTTCAAGCGAAGATTGGTCGGAATGACTAAAATGAAATTTCACGTAAAAATTCATAATCAATTTTGTAGAATTGAAAGGTTTAGAATTGGACTAGAATCCGGACAATGAGATTAAGAATGATTGGATAATGTCTCCTAGAATTATTATACACAATGTTGGACATGAACAAGTCCTTAAACTGTTCAACCGGAGGTAAAGGCGGGAGAACCGCCCTGGAGTGGGTGACCCCGTACTTGCCTCCCTATCCTCTCCGTCGGGTAATAAGATATAGACGGGGGATTTAGGGGCGTCCGGGTGGAGCTGATAACTCCACACTTGGTCTACCAACTAGGCTACGGTTGGGATACTAACCGCATTTAGTTGCGAGGTTACCCCGAAGTGACGGAATGACAGGTGAAACGCCTGTTGCTTGTATGGCTACCTTAAATGGTAAAATCTAGTAACCGATTGCCATGCAAGTACCCCTGGTTACTAGATTTTACCTTTGTACACTGTATAAATTCGGACTTCAATTTTGGTAAAGCCTTTTGAATTATTAATGGGACCACGCCATAAAGAAGGTGCGACCTTTCTGATTAGACCAGAAAGAAAGAAAGAAAAAAGTAGTTTTATTTTGGGGCCCAAGGAAAGAGACGAGAGATGTTCATCATTTAGAGATGTGGCGGAGCTACGTCATGATGTTGTCAGCACGCCGATGGTCAAAAGTAGGATTCTATCATCTACCATCGATGTGACTGCATCTAGAAAAAATAATTAGTCAAAAATATCGGAAAGATGTGGGTCGGCATCCGTTTTAAAATCCAATCAACCGACGCGAATTTCCAGATATTTTTTGAATTATTATATAATTACGTCAGATAATTTTCGCATGCGACGCGGTTAAGGAGAAATACCTAAAGCATACCTCATTTTAACTTCAATGACTACTTATGTACGCCTACTTTTGCAAAATATCATTGGCTCACATCTAAGAAAAATCCTGTTTTAACGGAGACCGAATTGCCTTTCTTTGCTCACCTCGGAGTTTTAGTGATTCGACTTTTAGTTGATTCTTTAGTGTTTATATTGGTGTGAATTAAAGGATTGGCATTTCTCAAAAGAAAATGACATTTATCTGATGACAGTAAATGTGAATGCACAAATTGGTTTTCAAAGATTAATCTCGTGCATGTAATCGGTACTTTTAAAAGTAGGAATATATCAGCGGTCGCTAGCTGACAAGCAAAGTATTTTTTTATCATTTTTCCTATATAAATTCACCTGGTTTAGGTGAAACACGGGCATAATTTCCTAACAAAGTGTCTAACATCTCTTGAAATCAATAAGTCCATAAATATAAACGCATAAAATCATATGTTAAATTTCCCGATTTTCTAAAGCATGAAAAATCGTAAATTTTTTTGACTATCTTTCAATTTTTTTTTAACAAAAATAAGATCATGACAAAGATTGCATTACAGGTGGATTGGATTTTACATCTATTAAAAACCCATATTTTTTTGGATTTTATTACTCGAATCTATATCGACCATTTAGCAAAGTCTAGCTAATCCATAAACAATCCAACTCATTATATGTAGGTTAACAAATGAGTCTTCAATCAATTTAGACACATTTAGTGTATATTTGGTAACCGGTTAAATACTAACTATTTCTGTTATTTTGTTATTTAGAATAAAAAAAAGAAATAAGTTAAGTAAAATTTTTTGTTCTTAGAAACAAATTAGTTTTCAGAATTAGATTTGGAATAGAATCGAGAAGTAGTAAAAATTTATTTTTTAATTTTGGGAACAATTCGAGAAATAAGCCCAGACCATTTCCTTTTTTTCTCTTTTCTTTTCTTATTTTTATTTTTCTCTCTCTCTTCTTCTTCTGCTTTGTCCGACAATCGGCTAGACAGGGTCCGACGACCTCATCGTAGTTGGGCGAGATTTGGCCTATTCTAGCCATCATCGGGTAGGGCCGACCTCGCTTGTGAGTCAAGCCTCGCCCAACCACGGCAAGGCTCCCCTGAGGTCGGTGAGGTCGGCGACTAGAGAAAGAAGAAGAAGAAAAAAAAAGTAATAAATGTAATTTTATTTTCAGATTGTAAATGTTGTTTGACTACTCAAAAACTCGTTTAGGGATTAGAAAAATTATTTATAAGTATAAATTATTTATAGAAATAGAATGACCATCAAACCTACTTTTAACAATGAGTGATTAGTCTCAAAAAATTATTTTATATAAATGAGACGGAGGACTGCAGCACTCCGAGGGGGAAAACCCGGATAACAAGTCCCCTAGGCATAGGTTGGTGCCTCACCCCCACCCACTTGGTGGGAACCGCGGTGCACAAGCAGGTAGAGGCAGCTCCCACGCCTCGAAAAGATAGTGGCTGGGGTTAACACTCGTAAGATACCCTCCCGAGCAAGAGGCTAAAAGGCTCTGACCATCAAGAAAGTCTGGATAGAGGCCGGGATTCAGGCCTCGAAAAAAATACCAGCCCCGCGGGGGGACTTCGCCTTGCGAACTGGCAGTCCAGCCAGACCCCCCGGGCCTAAGGGAGCTCTACCCCTCTCGTACCTAGTATAAGAGGAGACGGGCATCTCCCAATGAAGGCAGCTGGACTGCCAGTTCGTATAAATTATTTATAGAAAATAGAATGACCATCAAACCTACTTTTAACAATGAGTGATTAGTCTCAAAAAATTATTTTATATAAATGAGACGGAGGGAGAAGGTAAAAAGCAAAGTGACATCAGGCAGGTTACCCAGGATGGCGTGGGAACAGGTGGCGTTGGAGCCAATGAACAACGATCAAGTCACGACAATCATGCAGTCGGGAAGAAACGGGAATTCCCCGTGGGGCACGTGGCGGACAAGGAGAGGCCCGCCGCTGTTCCGTTGGCGGTGGTGCGGGTGCGGTACGAGATTGCGTAATATCCGCGCCACGTCAGATTTGACCCCTCCCTCCTCCGCTGCTGTCGAAAGGCGGGTCCCGCTTCTGCTGGCGCTCTCGCTGACGTCACGCCCCCTTTCCCCTCCGGTCAAAAGCTGAGAGCCAGCTTGGCAAAATCTCGCGCCAACCCTCTTCATGATAATCCTGCGCTCCCCCCAAGTCAAATCTCTTTCCGGTGAGTAGACCCGGATTCGAAAATCGTCAAATCAAACAGAGTTTTTTCTCGTATATCTATTTTTTTTCATATGAGAATGATTTCGATCGGCTAAACATGGTTCGTGTGCGCGAATAAATTAGCTGTCAGCTTGACTCGCGATTTTCAATTCAAGTAATCTTAAGAAAGTTCAAAGATTGCAATGTAGAAAAGTGTACCCCTAAATTCACGCGTGAGATGCCGATTGGTCGAGGTTCACTAATTCACCCTTGATCTCTCTCTCTCTTTGGAAATGTGTGTTTTCTTCTTAACGAAAATCTATTTAAATTGAGTGGGAGAGAACACTTCAAATTGATATCATTGGTTGGAACACGGAGAATTTCTCACATAAGAGTTGCAGATCATATGTTCAAATTGTACCAACTGCATAGAAGTTATTCTCGATCAAAATCACTTGCACGTACTAAAGGTCTGAATTTAACCAATTCATTGGACTTATACGGCATTCCATGCACGACGCTCATGCCCCTAGTTATTTAAAAAAAGATCGAGTTGACCATTCATGTTAGTTTATGGAATCCATCACTAGGTACTAATTTGGTAACATGTATTACCAAATATAGTACGACACAATTCACATATATAAGCTCAAGTTTTTAGATCAATTGATCACGGTCTTATAAAATCTAACATCCTATTAGAATAGAAGGCCCCATTCTTGAGTTTGAATCTTGCTAGGTCCTTTTTTTGCATCCTTTATTATATATTCTTAATCCTTAATCCTAAACCAAACTTTAGTTTATAAGCAAAGAGAAGTGTTGTAATATTTAAATATCAAATCACGCATTTATCTATTCATTTAATATCTATACGAAAAATTATCGAAAAAGTCATAGACCTATTGCATTTGAGCTAATGCAGTTTTAAATATTTCAATTTGGCTAATTTAATTCTAAACATTTTGAAAATTTGCTAATGTAATCCATCTTGCCAATTATGGTAAAAAATTGCTGACTAGAGGTGAGCATGGTTCGGGTGGGCGATTCCCAAGGGCAATTCCTCCCTAGGAACTAGAAACCGCCCACTAGTAACCGTTTTTAAAAAAATTAGAACCGAGACTAACCCATTGGTTCGATGGATCCACTCGGGAATCAGATCCAGTTCTTGGGTGGATATTGAAATTGGTCCCCAATCCCTATAAAATTGCATTCAATAAATAATTTTCACAATGAACCTAACTTCTATTTAGAGTACAAAAGCTTGTTTGGCCTTATACTCGGGTTGAATTGTGAGTTATTGATTTTGATTGAGGATTGAAAACTACATGGTGGAATGAATAAATAATACTAGTTAGCTGAAAGTTTAATTTCTTTGAAGATCGTGGTGTGGCCCTCTTAAGGTTTTTCGACATTGAAAACATGTGAAGAATTAGATTCCATGTTAAAAGTCCTAACATCCACAAAATTTAAAACATTAATTTACAATTGGTTATCTCATTCCTCTACGTTTGTTTATTTTGTTTTGGTTAAGAAAGCAAGTAAATGGATTAATTGAATGAAAAAAGAAAAAGAAAACTAGAGGGTTTATCCTATTACATCAATAATGTCCCATAACTACAAATATACATATATTTTCATATATATTTAGTTTAAAAAACTACAAAATAATTAAGTAATTGAGATGATTTTTTTTTACGCAATCTCGTACTACACCTGGTTCAATCCGGGTGAGCGGGCGGGCGATTCAGGACCTAGAACAGAGAATCGAACTGATACTTACTAGTTTCACTAAATTTGACATGGGAATCGAACCAGCTCTCATGGGAATCGCCGATTTCAATCCAATTCTATCCAATTCTATCCAGTTCCGGGTGGTTCCCAATTCATTGCACAACCCAATCTCTGACATGAAAGCGAATTGTCTTATGTGACACGACCAACATTAACATGAACAAATTTTATTAATTTCATTAATGCCTTTTCAATTTATTATTACTTTTTATATTTTCTTTTATTCTCCTTCTTCCTCCACCGGCCTGGCCTCGGTGATGGCTGGTGATCTATGAAAGGTTACAACCAATGAGGGTCGCCCCCACTGGCCTAAGGCGAGGCTAACCTCCGCCGGCCTCTGCGGTGGCCCTCATTGAGGCCCAACGATTGGCATAGAAAATATGAAAAAGAAAAGAAAACAAAAATATAAAAAGTAATTAAAAAAATACGAAAACATGTTTAAAAAGAAAATAATAGAATTTGTCCACAACCGTTATATCCCCCTTTTTCTTTTTTTTTGGAAATCCCCTTTCCCGTACGCGTTATATACACAGAGTGGAAGCGCGGCTGCCCATAATCGGCAAACCCTAACTTGTCTTCTCATCTCGAGCCAAGAAACGTGCACACGATGTCGTCGCGCACGTCATCGCGTATGCATGTGGTGTGCAAAGTAGCTTCATTACGAAAGGCTCCAACTTCCTGTCGGTCAACCAATCTTCGCCCCTTCTCTTCCTTTCTAACGTGCGTGGAAAAAACCGCCGCCCACCGCGTGAGCCCACATTACGCATGCCATAACGTATTCCCCCGCGCCTCTAAAAACACCCGAGGAAATCTTCTTTTCGGCGAATTCGACTTGCACTAAACTTAATATAATGGAATTTTACGTAATTAATTGCACGAGATAAATTATTTTACAGGGTTTTAATCGGTTCACGTAATTTCTCGCCAAATTTCATTTTTTTCTTGTCGACGAGTTTCGTCTTTATTTTGACGCGTCGGCTTGCGTTTTTTCATCCGAATCAAACCCATTACGCACCTTCTAAAGCTATGCTGTATTTGTACGATATCCGACTCGATTTGGTATCTTATCATCGGGCCGATGTGTTTATGAATATCGGATTCGGCTTTGAGTCGGTTGCCGAGTTTATCTGATTTAATCTGGCTTTTGTCGCCCAAGATAATATGCCGAATGCGGAATTATCTTAACGTTCTTTCCTCATATAATCTGTGAAAGTAAGATACCATATATAGTAATGCGACCGACCATCATGGAGGCGCATGATTAGATGCCGTTTAGTAATTCCCGATTTCGACACCGTTTTATGCATGCGTCCCTTTTTTTCCTTTAAAAAAATAAAGAAAACGCCGGATGCTTCAATATCGAAAATACCCATCTGAAATTAAAGAGAAATTTAAAATAAAGAAAATCACTTCCGCCGCGAATTTCGCTTAATTCGAATAAAATCAGCCGCATTATCGATTGTAGTTTCATTTAAAATACACTTTGACCACATCAATATCACAAGAAAAGAAAATTAATTTTTTATTATAGGAGGAGGAAAAAAATCGATTTTTGAGCGACACCAGTGCTAACGTCATCGACACAACCGAAAGGAAAAGGGCCAGAGCCTAACCGTGCGTTGACGCACGACTCCTTCTGCTCACGTGACGTCATCCCTCACCCACTCCTCTCTCCTCTCCCTACTTTCTCTCTCTCTCTCTCTCTCTCTCCTTTCTCTCTCCTCTGTTCCCCCATTTATATGCAGGCCCCGACTTCGTCCCCTTCGCACACAACTCAAAACGCGAATTCCTTCACTCCTTCGACAAGACAAGCCTCACGCAATCAAATCCCATCGATCTCAGAAACCCAAGAGAGACCAGAGATCATGCAGCAAGCGATCCCTTACGAGCCGTCGCTCTTCCCCGTCCGCGCCGGCGGCGGCGCGCTGAGCCGCCGCCGCCGCGCGCTCCTGCTGAACCCGAGCGTCGTGGCCGGCGGCGAGCAGCAGCAGCAGCAGCCGCAGCAGCAGCGGCCGGCGAGGCCGGGGGAAGACGAGGAGGAGGAGGAGGAGGAGGGGGTGGAGCAGGAGCAGGAGCAGCTGGCGGCGGGCGTCCGGGGAGGGCGCGCCGTGCGGTGGCGGAGAGCGCGGTGGTGGTGTTCGGGAAGCGGGGCTGCTGCATGAGCCACGTGGTGAACCGGCTGCTGCAGGGGCACGGGGCGAACCCGGCGGTCCGGGAGTTCGGCGACGAGGAGGAGGCCGCCGTCGTGGGGGAGCTGGAGAGGATCTCCGGAGGCGGGAGAGGGGTCGTCCAGTTCCCGGCGGTGTTCGTCGGGGGAAGCTGTTCGGGGGCTGGACCGGGTGATGACGGCGCACATCACGGGGAGCTGGTGCCGGCCCTGAAGGAGGCCGGAGCTCTTTGGCTCTGATGGGATCCCTGCCCGATGGAAAAGAATTTAATTGCTTCATTTTTTTCATTTCTTTTTCTGCTGATTTTTGCTTATATAGAACGGAAAACTTTGTGTTCCTCCTGGTTCAGGAGCAGTTGCACAGAAGGAAAGGCAATTCAGGATCTTCATCTTCATCATCTTCTTCTTCTTCTTCTTCTTCTTCTCTTCTTGAATTTGGAATTACAAGGTAGTTTCAGACATCATGGTGGTGGCGATCTTCTTCTTCTTCTTCTTCTTCTTCTTCTTCTTTTCGTACCATCAAGTGCTTTGCGTTGTCGATTTTTGATTCGTCGCAATCGAATTCTTCCGTCACGGACGGTGATGATGTTGTCGACGTGGCATGCACCATCCGCGACGTTAGCGAAACGAAAAATGAAAATTGATAGGGGGAGTGAAAGCGGCCCCCTCCTACGAGTAGCCAATGATGATGAAACAGCACTCGACCATGGCTGGCCGGCCATGCCCCGCAACGAAGGATAGTAAAAAATCCTCTCTCCACCCTTATTAACGAGGGCCGCGCAGCACTCGTCGGCCGCTAGCGAGGGTCTCACTATCGAGAGCCCCACCACTGTCCCTCGCGGTGGTGGCCGGGGCCAGCAACGTCCCGTCGCCCCCTCTCATCCGATCACTACATCGAATTTTTATTTATTTTTTAAAATTTTGTTATGACATGTATTGTAGCACCGACCCTTCGATGAATAATTTGTCGCGCCAGCAATTTGATAATATTCATATAGACGGGCGGAAAAGAGAATCCATTGCGTTAATAGAAAAATCGCCTCGACATGGAGGAGCAGAATTCGGACATCATCCTCACGACCATCGAGCGAAGCGAGGCCTATGCTGTCCGCAGCGTCCATGATTCATTATGGGAAGTCGCCATGATGGATGTTCTTCTCGGCCAGTACGTTGGATGATGAAACCGCCTGCGCTGTCCCTCATGTGCGTCTGTCTGTGATGTGATATCCGTGCTGTAAAAAGGCATACTGCGTTTGCTCGTGCAGGCCGACCGGGCAATTCGAAAAATGTTTTAGATGTTCTCACAGGTGGGGCAAAGATACACGGTTGGTAGGTACGAAGTCGAATCCCGCCAACGCTTTACTGACCTCTTGCACGCTGTTGAGCTCGCGTCGAATGCGTCTAAGATGAGCTCGGTTCAATGAACTTGGCCACATTGCCTACCAAGAAAAATCAGAATCGACTGTTCTACGCGCCGTTTTCATGACACGGTACGTTATTTCTGCTTTGCATGGGACTTTCGTGATCAGCAGGACGGCGCAATGGGTCTGTAAGGTAAGAAGTACTGGAAGAATTATCACGGTTCGGGAATCCGTCCCTCCGCAAATGAGACCAACTTGCTTAAACCATGAACATGACCTGTCCAAAAAGTCTTAGTGCCGATGGACAAATAAAAATCTGAGTTGTCGAACAGACTAAGCGAAACTGACGCGCCAATCAATCATCTCGTCAGTCTTTAAAGTCTTAGGACTTGGCTAGGATGCTGCCCCGAAATGAAGATGAATACTCAAGACTCCCAACTGGGCACTACAAAGCATTTGCTTGAAAAAAGACGGATGATAATCCTTGTATAACAATTGAGGGGGATTAGAGTACATACATTGAAGACCTCAGGCTAAATAACTGCTAAATGGTGTCTAACCATGAGTCAAAATCGTCCAATTCTTTTGATATAGTGACAGAATTTACCTGCTGGGTTTGCAGTACACTATGATGAGTGTTTTGTTGGGCAAAGTTCGAGGTTTCTTCGAGTAAATCATCGAGAAGAACATCGATCTTAGCAGAATCAGGCACAGGTGCAGCCGCGGAGGAAATAAAGCCTCGCCCAGAAGCCTGTGGCATAGATGTCGGAGTTTGATCTTGAAAAGCAGGGGTGGACTTAGTGAAGCCAAAACCAGATGGTTCAGTCGACTTGGTTTCACCGAAAGAGTTGAGAAGCGCATCGAGCTCAGCTTCTGCAGCTGCTGCCTCAAATGTGGAGTTTCTCTTCTCTGGGTCTATGTCAGATTTCTCGATTGACTGATCTGTGGACTCTATCACTATAGTTTGTCCTAAGCTAGAAAATTCGCTAGTATCCACAGAAATATTATCATCCGGAAAGTTTAATACTGAATCTGATTTACTTCTGCCTGCTCCAGACTCTTTACGTTCCTCTTTTTTTCTTTCTTCCCTATCAGAATCATCAAGAGCTAGTCCATCTAACTGACTCTGAGCTGCTTCAGTTTTGTGTGTGTGCATTTGGTCAGTGGCCTTTTCACTGCTCGCAATGTATGGGCCTGTATGCTGTCAAATCAATCACATGAAATCAGATTCTACTTCAAGATATAGCAGAGCAAAACTTGCAACCAGTGAAAGAGATGATATTAGCAAGTATTTGATATTTGTTGCTCGAGGTGCCACCATACACTTACTTAGGGAAAAAAGTAGTCAAACATTTAGCAGATCCCAGACAGACAAAAATTCCTTTATGACTACCATGTGACTTCTGCAGTACATGAACCCATATCAACTTTCAGAAAGCAAGTTAAGATCAAGAACCAGAAAGATAATCGTCCTGTCTTGATAAATTTAGATTAACAATACAAAGGCATCGCATCTGGAGCAGGTAGATTTTTCTTAAATCCACACAGAGACGGTACTTTTTGCCACCAAGCACATGTGGGCAGAGAATCTCAGAGGTACATGTATCGACATCGGATACTGAGACATGCCTTAAATTTGCACAAGTCATTCGTATCTCATGTTAAAAATATTTAGAAGCCCAGTGTCAAGTATCTCAATAATTCTCCCACAAACCTTCCTTCTGCAAGAAGTAGTTACTTGTGGTGAATATCCAGAAAACATGTCATCGTTAAAATCTAACTCCTCAGCGAAACCATTGTAACTAAAGAAGCCTTACTGTAACTTTCAAAACATTCATTAAGTTCTTTCCCAAGAAATTCGAACTTCTAACCATAAAACAGGATAGCTGAATCTTTTCTTTGCCAAGTGATTAACAAACAAAAATATGGAATGGCTAAAGTACAAATCCCATTTGTACCCAAAGACTTTCCCAGATGACACTCACCACTCAATTCAAATAAATTCTTATATAACTTCTGCAGATAGATGAGTTGAGAATGGAGAAGTACCATTTCAGGCGGTAACAGATCTGGCTCAATGAAGAGCAGTTTCGCTAAGTCCACCTTTGCTAGTTGTTCCGTAAGTGCATTCAAGTTCAGGGAAAGAAATGGCGCCTGAATAATACATCATACAGCGGAAGCAACAAACTAAGTGGAGGCAATTTGACAGAAGTGAGACAGATCTCATACTTGAAATGTAACAACAACAAAAATGAAAGTGGCTGGCACAAAGCGATAAGAATTCATTGAAATGGAGCGGAGTTTGTACATGACATATCACACTGAAAAACTAGAATCAAAGATAAAGCGTTAAGTTTATGGACCAGAAAAGTAGACGAAACATGAGTTTATCTCATTTTACAGACGCTAAAAGCTTGAACAATGCCTCCCCAAAATATCACGATTATAAAAAAATCCAGCCTAAGATAACTTTAGGCAGAAATGTACTCTAGCTCCAAGCAAATCAGCTTACTTTAAAAGACAAAAGTGTTAAGTTTTGCATGTTAAAGTAGACGAAACATCAGATTATCTCATTTTACAGAAGCTAAAAGCTTAAAAAATGCCTCCCCAGAATATCATGATTATAACAACATCCGGCCTAAATAACTTTTACGCAGAAACGTTTTCTAGCTCCAGACACATCAGCTTGCATCATACAAATTATTGCCTGTGCTCCACTTCCCTCCCTCCCTCCCTCCATCTCTCTTGCTCTTTCTCTTAAAATGTACGGTCATACATCTTTAAAAAAATTAATTTGCACTTTGATAGAGACTATTAGTTAGGCAACGATGAGATCCAATTTGTCCACTGCTATGAAAAAGCAATCACAATGATCCTAACACACAACATCAAGAACATCTGTACTACGAAGAGTGAGGCTGCTCAAATCACACAATGACCACAGATTTCTCAGAAGTCATAGGGGTTGAGAACTTGAGATAGAAAATCACTTTAATCTACATTATCCCACCAAAGTAATAAGCAGAACCATCCTTCCCCATACAACTCATTTCAAACTAACAAATTCTTTTAACAAAGACAGAGCTGCGTGCAATGCAACTAAAATCCTCAAAAGACAGAATCTGTCAAACTAAGCAAATGGAGAAAGCGAATAAGGTCATGTACCTCATGACCTGAAGTTGCCCCATCGTCATCCACAACGAAAGTGTCCTCATTGGCCCACGACAAGACCACCTCACCCCTAACTGAAAGCAAACTACTTGCTCCTCCACCAAAAAATTCTGCCAAAACCCGAGAGAAAGTTACACATAGAAACATAAGCCAAGATTTCAGTGAAGGCCACGGAAGAAGTATCAATGCAGTTAGCAACAAAACCAGCCTCCCCAAAATGGTATAAATCAGTAATCTTTCCGTGAAATACCACAATCATTCATAGATACATCCATCCACCGATGAAGTGACTACACTTTCCTCACACCACCCCTCCTGTCTACAAAACAGTACCAACTCCTACCAACGACTAACAAGAATCGCCGAAAACATCAAATTCAGTAGTTGGTCCTGATGCAGCAGGTAACAAGTAACTACTCAAATCTACTTTTCAACTCCGAGTTAACACGGAGCCAGATCAAATGCCGAAACGAGCAAATGCGCACGAAACAGAAAATCAAGCACGGAACTTTACCGGGAAGAACATCACCCAAGGACACGAAACTATCCAGAACAGGGTCATCGGAAACGGACTGAGATTGGGATTGCGATTGAGCCTCGGCAATCAAGTACCGGTAATCCGCCCCTTTACTCTTCGGCGCCGGGACATCGGCACCCTGAACCCCGCCACCCTCGGCGACGCCCGAAACAATCTCTTCTTCCTCCTCCTCGTAGCGGTCCCAATTCGAGGGCAGCTTCGGCTTCGGCCGCGGCTGGGCTTTCTCGGGAGCTTGCTTCCCCGGCGCCTTGCTCGCGCTAGCCGCCGCGCTGCTCGCAGTCCCCGGCGAGGGCTTGGGCTTCGGGCTGGGATGGTGCTTCTTGCTGTGGTGCAGGGTGTGAGCTCTCTTCGATCTGGCCAGAGACTTCGTGTCCATTTCCGGCGAGAAAGATGCTTCGCAACCGCTCGGAATTTTCCCGAGAAACTTTGCAGGCGACGGAAAGTGAGAGAAAAGAGAGAAACCGACAATAGACCCGACCCGAGTGTCGATCTCGCTTTGACCCGACTTGGAACCGAATAGTGCCAAGGCCCGCCGCCCGTCAAGAAAACAGAAATGCGGGCTTGCCTCTGGCCCAATCGGATTGGTCTGGACCCGCCCAAAGTGATTCTGGGCTTCGTTGGCCTGGGCCAGCCCATGGCACTCGGGCCATGATTAAAGTCTCCTATCTTCGAGGCTACATAATCCATCTAAAATGCACATCCACTTAGGGTAATAATCCTAAGAGAGTTTCCTTAATTAGGTAAAAATAAAATAAAATTGAGGCCTTATTGCTCCGCCTGCCGATTAGAACTTGTTACATCTGCCTCGAGTTCGAAATTAACACGAGGGTGAGGCAAATACAATCGTTTGATCAAAAGTCCATCAAAGCTATGGGAGTGTGTAAATAGTCAATTTTTTTTTTTTTGAATTATTAGAGGATATGACGATTTGCATCTATCTATCTATCTATATCATAAAGAAAGTCCAGTCTATTTTAAGTAATGTTCATGAGCTCGAGCTTAAGACCAGTCTGCATATAAATAATGTGAATATCTCTTGAAGAATGCGCAAATTGTATAGAAGAAGAGGAGTTAAAGACATATATCATTGCTCAGAAGCCTTGAGGTCAAAATATTGATATAAATGTATATGTGTCTAGAATTGCTATCCTCCAAAATCATAAATATTAAATAAGTCACAAGATTACTCACACTCAGTGCAATAAAATATTAACAAAGCAAGATCACATAGTAAAGCCGAATCCATCTGGGGCACCAAAGAGATAGGTTATATGTAGGAGTCCTCTTCCCTCAAAAGAGCACTTCTAAAGTATTAATTCCTATAATTCCTATAATTCCTATAACTAAGATCACAAAAATGACCAGGTGGCTGGTGTGTACACTAATGCATCTAGCAATAATAATAAGATGAACAACAGTTGCACAATGCAATGTCTAGGCTTAAGTCAGCTATAAGCCACCTGTCTTATGTTGGCAAATTAGAGAGAGCTTTTAATGGCTTTAAGCAAGCACCAAAAGCATGACTTCTTTTGCAGCATTGCGGATCCTTAGTTATTCATTTAAAATTCAGATTATGACATTTTAACTTACTTATATATGTAGATGACATGATTGTCATTGGTGAGTTCACATTTATATTGATTAATAATTCTCGATAAAGGATATGGGCCCCAACACTATTTTCGAGGTGTGATTGTTAAAATATTATGTTGTGGTCTTTATTTGTGTCAACAACAATATGCTTTGTCAGTTCTTAACCATGCACAAATGGAGAGCTATAAACCAGTTTCCACACTTATGCCCACTTTTCATGTTATCAAAAAGATACACGGCCTTTTGATTTTGTTTCAAATTTATCCCGCAGATAATTTTCCTTCCAAAGAACCGTCGAAAACTTGGTGACGTAGCGCCTACATGCTGCCATTATGGCAATGTTGCATAATCTTAAAATATAATGACTAATATTTATGATTTAGATATTGCTCCCGACAATTTTCTCTTACCTCAGTTGTGTTTTTTTCTTGAATTCACGTTGTTTAAATTTTATTGGGTTCTTATCTATTAAAAATTTTTTAATAAAACCATATGCTGGTTTATGTCCAGGTGCCTGTCATCAATGTAATTTTCTTTTCCTCTTCTTGCTCCATAAGTATTTGGTATTCTTTTTTCCTTTTTGTAAAGCATTTTCAAACCTTTGGTTTGCTGGTTATGGAAATATGTCCATGTTGGCTACACGAAAGTACCATGGACGGAAGATTAACGGTGGGATAGATTTGAAATGAAAATAAAGATCAGGCACTTTTGTGATAATTTGATAATGTTGGGATAAATTTGAAAGTTGATTAGTGATTGGGCTATTCTCCTGCAATTTGGCCATAGAAAAATTACTCATTACAACTGGCTTGTTTAAAAGGGCAATAAAGCATTTGTCTTATATCCAATTCATGCGAAAGGCTATAGACGCACGAAGAACTTCATCCGTTGCCCTAGCTAGATACACCCTCAATGATGAAACTTTTTACAAGCTTTTTCGAAGATCATGCAATCTTTCTTAATAGATATATTTCTTATCAACATTCGGGTTTACCGCTCAATCTCAAATCCAAATAGAAAATGAAGCAATAGATTTATCAAAACTGAAAAGGAAGCAATCATCGCATAATTAAGAAAGACTTTCTCTAGTCAGTGTGCACAAGTCATGTATATAGTCACCATAAAAATCTTTCTCCAGCTAGTTGCCTTGCGACAATGTCCTCTTTGAGACCCACCTTGACTAGGCACTAAGAAGACAAAGGTCACTTTTTAATTTATATCAGAATATCTTTTCTGTGTGCAATTTTGGTCTAGCTACAAATTGCCCTTTTAACCTTTACATCAATGGTGGGGAATGTATGGCCCTTAAATGTTTAATGTTTCAAAACCCCATTTTTGAACACAAATTTGTCTCTTGCTGTGCCAAGAAATTAATCATCTGAGAGGATAGACAATCACCAACCATGCATGTCTCGATCTTATAGTATAATAGGTTTTCTTAGGTCTTTTATTGATCTTCTTTAGTGGAGCTTTAGTGCTTATATGATAGGCCCTGTTTTGGGCTTTTGCTATGTGTCTTTGCTTTTCTCTATGGTTAATTGCATACTTTTATGAAAAGAGGTAGGGACCATCCTTTCCATGTAGAAGGAAAAGGAGAGAGTCTTGTGCTTTTAACTTTGCTTTCAAGCCTAAAAGATAATCTCTAATCTTTTTATAAGAAAATTTAGGAATTGTTGATTGATCTTCATGTAGTGGTGGTCTATTCAATATTCTAGAGAGAAGGTGCTCCCATCAACCTAGCTACGAATTAAGTACAAAGTAATGTCCCATAAAAATCAAGAAAGCAAAAAGGAAATTAGTTTTTAGTAGATAATTTTAGCCAATCATCAAAAAGCAGATCATTATGACGAGAAAATTCACCTTAAGCTAATAATTCTAGATTCGTGGAGTATCCAACTGATAATTGGTCACTAGAAAAGACGCGAATCCAAATTTGGACATATGTTCATAATTTGCATATTGTCATATGGATTACTAATAAGAAACACTTTCATCGAAAAGAAATTAAATTAAAGCAAAAGATAAGCAATTTGGGCACTTTTTTTTTCTTCTTTTTATCAAAAGAAAATTTCATTCATTTATCATATGTGAGTAACATAACTTCTAAGTAAAGCAAATCTCAAAGAGCTATAAAACAAAACAAAACCCAGAAAACAAAAAAAAATATAGCCTAGTATGTTATAAGCATACTCTCATTCCAAAAGACTAAATATGTCACAACAATAAATAACGATCGGTAGCTGATTACTAGAGCCGTTTGTGATGGGCATATGTCGAGATCTTCCCCTTTAGAAGCTATGCCTGCACAATCTTCTCATTTACAATCAACATTTTCTAGTGCGCGCTTAGTTTCAGCGTCCTCAACATCATTGCCATATGGAGACAACAACAACAATATATTGAATCACTGTAGATCTAATGCCTCTAAGGAAATTCTAGATCTAGATTTAGATCGGAGAGAAAAGTTCTCGGACTTAAATCCAGACGTAAATTGAGAAATGAGAGCAACCGCCGAATCTCGAAAGAGTCATAGAATCATGTCCTGGGCATCCTATTAGTTGAACTAATGTGAAGTTCTCACAAAGATTTTTGCTCCAAGCAGAATTATTCACCACGACGAGCAAAGAAAAGCAACGACAACGAGCGGAAAAAAATGTCCAACCAGGCAAAACAAGACTCCCAAATTAGACCAGAAAAGAAAAGAAAAAAAAGAAACAGAAAATCAACACCTAGAAAGGAAGAGCGGGCTCTTAGCTTCAGAAACTAAAGCTGAGAGCCTGCAAATGAAGTTGTTTTGAGGGAGTGTTTTTGGGAGTGAGAGGGTTGCCAACGGAGTGTTAAGGGTTTTTAAGTTGATTTTTGAATGGCACCTTTCTTTGATAGGATATATTTGCAGGCTTAACAATTTTCACTTGCATTTCGGAAATCTACGTTTTCTTTATGTTAGTGTTGCCATCTCGATCATCAAAAGGAAAACAGACTCTACTTAAACTATTACTTCCTTTATGATCGGTTTTCTTGTCCATTTGACCAGAGCCTTTTACAGTGTGAGGAAAAAGAACCATCTTGTGATGACTAGTGCTCTAGTCAATGCACAAAAATCTAAGTGGAATTCAATCTTCTTTCACTAAGTGACGCACAATTACTTTAGTCTCATCATTCATAGTATGAAACTTTTGGCGATGTTAGAAGGCTGAATGCAAAAGCATACGTGTTTAGCATAAGATCAGAGAAGATAAAAAGGTACCCAAACCCCGAATCCAATGGTCGAACCTGCAATTCGAGCACCCCGATCGGAATCGAGGCGTCGACGGCCTGGACCCAAGCCCTACCGCTAGACTAGAGTCCCCAGTGGCTTGGTAGATGACCCAGGCTCCCAAACTCGAGTTCTCGACCCCCAAACCTTGGACACCAATGGTCGGCCCTAAGATGCAGGCACCCTAACCTGGATCCCCAGCTGCTCAAACCTAGGACATAGAACATGCTTCCAAGACCTCAACCGCCACAACTCAAGTCCAGCTAGTGCCCAAACCTAGGTCCCAACTATCGACCCCGAGACACCCCGAGACCTGGGAACTCACATCAGGTCGCAAGACTATTTTCTCAAAAGTGTATTTCGCCAGTAAATATCAGAAAATGACTTCCATCTTATTTGCAAATGAAACCGGATACAAGTAAATCATACCGAGTTTCTTTAGAATAACTTCCTTTGAAACTGGTTTTTGAACAAGTTCCTTTTCCGTGTAACAAACAAACCATTAGTATCGCCACATACAAAAATTGGCTTGAGATTGGAAGAAATTAAAAACAGGATCGATCCCTTTGAAATTGATCAAAATATTGTCACTTAAGTCTTTACTCCTAATCAACTAGTTCATTTTTTTCTTTAGACAAAAAGAAAATTTAGTTTCCTTATATTTGGCACAAATGGAAAATAGAATAATGAGATGTCCTTTTCCTTATTCATGGCCAAACTTTTTAGTTTCTTCACCTTTTCTCTATGCAATGTTCTTGCTCACTGAACACACTTTCGATGACATAGCATATACCACGAAGGTCGACACATCACTTGATGAGGGTTTTTACTAATCTTTTTAGTACATCTAGCATTACTTGTCTCTCTTTCCTCCAAGAGTCCTCCCTTTGCTACAAGAGTCATCTACAATTGCTGCTCGCCTCTAGGGCCACCGCCATATTCGGCATCACCATTGCAACTATGAAGCATGGTGACCGCCGCGATGCTCGACTCTATCTCTCCCTTTAGGTCTCTCTCTCTTAGACATACACAAAATGCTAAGAGTTCGGCCGAAATAACTTTTGCTTTTGACTTTTCACTATTTTGGCATCTTGTGATGCACGCATTTTGACTCTTTGTAATTTTGACATTTTAAAGCTTTCACATTATATAAAATGTTGACATATATTCTTCATATAATATTTCCACAGTTTTTTTTAAAGTCCGTGTACATTTAAATCTCAGCGGTAAAATGACCCTTTCCTTAATCCTTTCATCTACGTATGATGGAAAACCAAATTCTGAGATTTTGAGTCGTGGAAATCTCAAAAGTTTTCCTTGTGCTGATCCAATACGCAAACGGCACACTTTCTCCCTCCTATCTCCCCTCTTTCTATCTGTTTCCCTCCCTCTTTCATTGAACCTGGCTTTGGTATATACTTTGAGAAAGCAACGATTAATTCGCATCAACACAATCTTCAACAGCGACCCTAACACACCCCAAAAGCTATAAAGCAATAGATCATCCCAAGTATATTCACATCCAGAATTTTATAGTGCTTATAATAAAGGTTTTGGCCTACTTTAGTTCAACAAGCAAAGAACTGCTTGGTTAAGTTAGTCAAAGATAATGAGTATAAAAGTAATAAAGCAAACGAGAAAATAAAAAAACTCAAAAGGGAAAGAAAACTAAAGCAGAAATAGAGAATTGGTCTGGGAAAGGGCACATATTCCTTGCCACTTTTTTTTATATGCTAAAGCATGTGGGCTTCTACAGACGTGGATTCCTCGACCTAAATCTGCTCTACTTTCAGGGTATTTTCAAAAGCAAAGAAAGATCCTTTTCCCAGCAATTATACTTCAATTGCCGATATTTGCGTAACTCCGATTTTTGCATTGACTAGTTATTTTAAAGTAAAATAATATTGGGTAACATAAGAATTGATTTACAAAATGACACAATAAATTACCAGTGAACACTTGAATAATTGGATCATGTTCGCCATTGTAATACCGCTATATTACTGTGTAGATGGATTTTACAATGGGATAGACTTTTGAAGTATAGGGGATTACCTTTTTTGTGGAAATAAATATTCAAAATAGCTTTTGCAGACTTTAGGAAGATTTTACACCAAAGATTTTACTAAAGTTTCTTTTCAGGATTCTTGAATATCTTGGTCAGAACTAGATCTCATATTTAACATATGAGCGTGTACTCTCACAAAGTCACAATTTAACATCTTAATTAAGAGAACCTTATGTAATTAATTATACAGTTGATCCACAATTCCAAGATGGTCCAAGTCCTATCACGCTGAACGCAGCTACATATCTCCTTTGAATTAAAATATTTATATGGGTTGCTGATAAAACCCTAATTCGCGCTATTCTTTCTTGGAATTCCACACAGAAGAACACATGCTACAAGACAAACCCTAAAATCTCCTTCCCAGTATAAACTCTTCCAAAAGGGAATAAAAGGAACAGTGCAACTTCACATGGCTTGGACTCATCTACTTGTAAGCTAATTCCATGTCAAGCCTGGGTCATATCCATGCCTAGGTAGTTGGTCCTAGGAAAAAAATCAGTATCTTTTGAACTCTCTCCGTTTGAATTGCTCAAGTGAATATATACAATAGACACGCATCTAGAGACACACTTAGAGAGAGAGAGAGAGAGAGAGAGAGAGCATAGCCCTTCATTTTAACCAGAAGAAGACAACCAAAGAACAAACAGACCCGTGGTGACAACGTTTTGCTTTTCCCCAAAGACTGTTCATTTTGAAATTCCACAAGAAAATTAATTCTTTGAATTGCCCCGACAGACAGAGAGAAAGAGAGATAGAGAGAGAGAGAGAGAGAGAGTTTATGTAGGAATCTTGATTTTGTGAGGGCCTTGAAAGTTGTAAGAGTGTGAGGGGGGGTTGTTGTTGGGAGGAGGAGAGAATATTCTCAAGTCGCCAAAGTTCAACAGCATAAGTCCAAGGAAACTATCGTAAAGAATTGGGGAATGATTAGATTATGATTAAGGGGGCTGTCAGCAAAAGTCAGCCCACAAGCAGACGCTCTTCTCACGCTTCGAAAAATTCACTGCCTTTGTCAGCTCGCTGTCTTTTAACCTCTTCCCACCTTTCCTCATTTTCGTCTTCAATTTCACAACAGATTCAAAATCCCCGCATCTATCTATATACATGAATGAGTCCCCATTTTTATTTGATGGGTATAATAGAATAATATTTCCAAGTATTAGAAAAATGGAGGAATAGGTGGCTTTGATGTACATTGTACACGATTTTCTCCATTTAACTAAAGCGAATATACAAAGAAAGCTTTTGGCTCACGGGTCCTTGTTCATTGCATGGTTTGCTTTAGTTTGCTTTGGGTAGAGGCAATTTCTCAGTATTTTCGAGTAGGTTAATTAATTACTTACCACTAAATAAATATAAATAAGATAAATGAAAAAAAAAAAACGCATGGCTTTTTGTAATTCAAGACCTACCACTCCCACTGCTGTGCCACATGATGGTGGGTTATAAGCAGTATTCAAAGTACAACCGAAAGTTTTATTTTCTTTCCTTAAAGAAAAGCATGTACTAGTGCTTGTGCTGGCAAAAAGGAGAGGAACAAAATATCAATCATTCAGTTTACTATCTACCGATCAATAATTGACCAACCACTCAAACTTAAAGATTGACTCGACGGCCTACGTAAACTTTCTACTTAGTATGATGTTATATAAGGAACTGGGATCCTTTAAATTTGTAGGGTAAATTTATTATAAACTTACCCTCCTGGGAGATTGACATGTCATTGAATAGTCCATATTTCTTTTCCATTTTCTTTCCTCCCCGTCTTTTTTCCCCCTTCACCTAACTCCGATTTTGCCTCTAGTGGTAGCCAGTACGGTACTACTTACTAGAGCCGATGGTTGGCCGGATCTAGAACTCAACGGCGGGGATGGGAGGCTAAGGCGGCAACAAGACGACAGTGCGACAGCATCGGTACGGGGGAATGGCCGGTGCCACTAAGGTGACGGCGACCTACCAAGATTTGTTGCGGTGGAGGGGGGGAAGGAGAAAGTCGGAGAGGAGGGGATGCATAGGATTTCCAGTTTTCTAAATAACTTCTCCTGAATCACGAGAGTATTTTGGTTCAAAAGTAACTTTTCCAATTAAATTTATACCTATCTAAATTCAGAGGATCTCAATCCTCACTTAATTTACTAGGTTAGCTTCAAAATTCACAAGTCCATGGTGCTTCAACCAAAAATTTGTGGTTCTCATAACCGACTTACATGTATTTTGTTTGCAAGATCAATAATCTTAGGTCATAAAATGGATTGATATGACCAAGTGGATTTGAGATCTTGACAAGGAGATCCATGGTCTCACAAAGAACTGCCATCCGGACGATTATTCCTTTCAATGTCTTTGTTTCGTCGTTTGCATTGGATTTTACCTTGCTTGCCAGGTGGACACGTGCATGTCGCCACGTGCATGGGAGATTTAAAAGATCCTCATGTCCCAAGAACCTTATGAAAAAACAAACACTTTTCTTAATCCAAACCCATGAAAATTAGAAAAATAAAGAGTTACTGATGAGCCAGAAACTTAGGGGGAATTTAATTTTAAGTTTTTTGGGAAAAAGGATAATAAGGGGCGTGGTTGGATATGCATGCCTTGCCGGCCAAACTCACTCGGTCTCCATCACATATAATTTCCTTTCTCATTTTTGCATCTTTTTGACAAAGAAAAAAAGCAAGTCCACCATTCTTGGGACGACAAGTATATTTGAAATTGAACTTCAAATGATAGATGTATGAAACAGGGAAGAATAACTTATGCATCACTTGTGTACATGCTTCACATATGGAATTGAGATTTTTGTAATTTAAAAAAAAAAAATTCTCCTACTTCTCACGACATATAATCACGTTATTGAAAAGGGCGTAACTCACATTATCGTGTCATAATGGTTGCACAAAAATTTTAGATGAGGTTTTTGTATTTACACGTAATAGGCCTTAATATGTGAGGCAAGTCTGAAAATCTGAAATGTGTATTACAACTCTTTTATAATACTTAGAATTTCTAGAAAGTTTTTTCTCGAGACATCAACTTGAAAAAGTACAAACTAAGTTTTGACAAATACACGGGAATGTATAATCACAAATACAGAGATATTCAAAACTCCTCAGGAGCTCCTATACATTCTCGAAAAAAATCTTATTTGATCGGGTCCCAACTGTCAATATTTTGTACAGTTTTTTTTAAATGGAAATAAGTGAATTCGTAAAGGGCTATTGAAAGAGAGAATACAAATAGACAAATGGGAAAAATACAAAAGGCTAAGGAGAATTATTGGATAATCATTCCAACCGGCACGCAAAAGGCAAAGAGACAACCTATTCCCCTGAACCTCATCATAAGTGTCATCATTCACCTTTTCTCCTCTCTGCCTTGCCCGCAACTTCTCTTCCCCCCTCCCTCATTTCAACTTTTCACCACCTCCCACAAGTGTATACTTTCAACATTACTTTACTTAACAACACCATACGAACAACTTTAACTAAAATATTTATATCAGAGACACAGAGAGAGAGAGAGAGAGAGAGAGAGAGAGAGAGAGAGACCCTGTTGTTAGGGTTAAGAGCATAAATATATACCAGCTCTCTTGGGTTTTGTCTGAAATTTCCATCTAAGGTTGCTGTTAAACTCATGTGTGTGTTGCTGAGCTTTTCTTAATAGACATAAGAGCCAACTGGGTTCGAGGGAGAAAGGGATGTTAGAGAACATGGCCTCACAAGAAGTGATCCCAAATGGCTTTGCTCATCAGAATCCAAGTATTCCTGGATCCAATCCACCACCACCTTCCACCACCAAGAAGAAGAGAAATCTCCCAGGAACTCCAGGCAAGTTTTCTTGTTATATTTTTCTTCTTCTTCTTCGTCTTCCTCTCCTTCTCCTCTTCCTCTTCCTCCTTCTCCTTCTTCTTCTCTTCTAGCTTTGTATAGTGAAGATTCTGGGGCTATAATTGGGTTTATGCAGAAGTCAAAAATGCTTACTTTGCACCAAACAAATTCTGGGTATGTAATCTTTTTGTTAATTAGAACATGTTTTTTTTTTCTACAGATCCAGAAGCCGAAGTCATAGCTCTCTCTCCGAAGACCCTAATGGCGACGAACCGGTTTTTGTGTGAAATATGCGGAAAGGGGTTTCAGAGGGACCAGAACCTGCAGCTCCACCGGCGAGGGCACAACCTGCCATGGAAGCTGAAGCAGCGGAGCACGAAGGAGCCCAGAAAGCGCGTGTACGTCTGCCCTGAGAAGGCGTGTGTCCACAACCACCCGTCGAGGGCGCTCGGGGACCTGACCGGAATCAAGAAGCACTTTTGCAGGAAGCATGGAGAGAAGAAGTGGAAGTGCGAGAAGTGCTCCAAGCGGTACGCGGTTCAGTCGGACTGGAAGGCGCACTCCAAGACCTGTGGCACCAGAGAGTATCGATGTGACTGCGGTACTCTTTTTTCGAGGTAAAATACTAGTTCTTCGCCCTTTTTCATATGTTTGCCTTTCTATGATCCAATGACGGCCGAGACGAAACTGGGTAGTTTTAACGCAGAGCAGGAAGAACGTTGATAAGTAGTTGGGAAAATTATCCAACCACAGGGAAAAAGTTACCACTGATATTGCAGATTTTGCTGTTTGACTTGGGACATTTTTTGTGGACTTCCTTTCCAAAGTAATACCGATAAGATTTTTGGTTGAGATGACTATATTGGAGGTGAGCAAGAAGCTATTAAAAGCAAGAAAGTGGAATCTAGTGTGGTAACTGTGGTTGTGGACTTGACCCTTGATGTGTGCATGGCAGGAGATACATGACAAGCTACGAAAATAGGGTCTTATTATGAGATGTTTGTTTTCTTGTTCCAACACATCCAAAAAAAACCTAAGCACTAGTGATCTCTTTTGGATGCAAGTTCTGGTAAATTTCATGGGGATGTGGTCACTGATGATCGACCCGAAAAAAGGGGAGCGAGGATGAGGACAAAGGAGACTAGGCTAGTGTCCTTTTGTTGACTTGTGGTAACCCAAATCTCTATATGTCCCGAAGTTCTTTAATTTCTTGGAAACGTTGGTCACTTCACAGCTGGACAATGGCCGGCTTCTTTTATCTCTTGTCCTCTTCCTTCAATATGTACTAGTCAGCATGAGTTTATATGATGAACACAAATAAAAGCTTGAGTTTTCAAAAAGCCTAGAGAAAGCATCATATGGAGTTTGCTTAAAAGCTCCTTCACCATTAAACCGAAAAACAACAATCAAAAGCTTAAGCTTTTGCTGCTTGCCTCTCCTTATATTAAGTAAAACCTTCTTGACCATGTAAGAGCCCGTTTTGACATGTTCCATGCACCGGCGATTTCGCTCACCTTGCAAATTTTGTTTCCACTTCTCGAGTCATTGACTTTCGAAAAGAGAGCGACTATATTTCTGTGTCAACACCATGGTAGACCCGGTTACAGTCATGGAATCCTAGCTTTCTTGTGCTACATGCAATCCTTTTTGTTTATTTAGCGATCACTTGTCGCCTTATTGCCGGTTCTCAGGCAATGTAAGACTGATTGCATCTGTCAAATAACGTCATCTCGCAGGCGAGACAGCTTCATAACTCACAGAGCGTTCTGCGACGCGTTGGCGGAGGAGACGGCGAGAGTCAATGCGGCCTCCACCATTCACCCAACGACTGCCTACCACTTCATGGGCACTTCGCTCCTGCCTCCAAACCTCCCACCGAACTTACCTTCCATCTTCAAGCCAATCTCAAGCAACATGAGCACCGAGCCCATGATCAATCACCAACCGAGAAATGGCGGTGGACTTTCTCTATGGATGGGTCAAACCTCTCAACCCCAAGAATCATCGCTGGGCATCAATTTGCAAGAGATTCACCAACTTGGGTCTCTAAATAATCCCTCAGCAACGCATTTGTATGCCGACAATACATGCCCAAACAACAACCCTCCGCCATCGGATCACAACCTGGGCGGCTGGGTCTTCGGAAGCAGGTACTTATCAAGCACTGCCTGTGAGGACATCAGCATAAACACTCCTTCACTTCACAACATGAAGGAAGGTCAAAATCACCATCATCATCAGAACAACATCCTAAGCGTCCCTTCACTGTACAGCACTCAGCATCAGCAACCAGCTTCATCTCCCGCGAACATGTCCGCGACAGCTCTCTTGCAGAAGGCGGCGCAGATGGGCGCGGCCACCGAGCCATCTTTCCTGGGGAGCTTTGGGTTGAAGCCCAGCAATAATAATGGTCAACAACCTCAGGATCAAGATATTAAGTTTTGTGGGCTTTTTGGGTCAAGCCAAATGCCAAGCTCTGACACTGCAGAGGACATAACACTAAGCACAATGCAAGCATACCCACCACCTGCGAAGCGCAGGAACATCACTCAGAGCGATGATAACAATGCTTCTTCTGGAGGTGGGCAAACTAGGGATTTCTTGGGTGTGGGCGTGCACACCATGTGTAACCCTCCATCCATCAATGGTTGGATCTGACGATGATGACGATGGTGATGGGTGATCGTGATGGTGACGATGATCATGAACAGTGTTCTTTCTCTTTTACATGTGCTCATACAAGCCAATTTGATAAAAAAAAGTTGGGAGTTTCTGGAGGGAAAGTTGGAAACTTTACAATGGGGGGAAGAGAGAGAGAGAGGGACAAGAAAAAAAAGTTGGCATAATTGAGTGCTGATGAATTTGCCCTTAATAGTTTGGTGTGTTGAGACAGGGACCTTATGGAGGGTCGAAGGAGATATCCATGCATATTCTCTCTCACCTCTTCAAAAGTTGATCATTTCATTTTAAAAACAAATTTAAAAAGTGGTGGCGTTAAATAGCGTTGTTTTGAGGGAGGTGGGGAACTTAGTGGGAGGCCAAAGAGGAGCATCACTTTTTAGCTCCATTATTGCAATATAGTTTCATCTCCTTGTTTGTCTCGTCAAAGGGAAAAAAAAAATGTGAGAGTGAGACGAATCTAAAGAATGTTTCAGTGGAAACAAAGGCTTAATCCTAGTACAAAGCATAGGGCCCGAAGCCAACTGGTGGTACTAATTATAGCCTTTTTCAAATCACTAAAACCGTGCATGCAAGCTTAATTTATGTTTATGTGAGTAAAGGATTAGATGGAGTTGGTACATGCAAGAACTTGCAGGCGGGGACAGTTCATCTGTGCTGCTTTTCTTCTGTATATAAATCTGCTGCTCTTTTTTTTACTTCAGTTCTTCACTACGTTCTTGTCTAACTCTCTGCCTGTAATGAAGTTATGGTGCAAATGTTTAAGGTTATCGGTGCTAAAGAGTACTTTCTTGCATATATATATGTCATTGTGAATTGCTTATTAATTGCAACCGATTACAGTAATTTATAGGGTACAGTGCCACACATATAATTTTTTATTGTTCAAATGAATGATCTGCCTAAAAAGAATTATGACATATATAGTTCTAAGGGCCTATATGGTAACATTTCTGTTTCTCCTAATTTCTGTCCTTTTGTTCTCGAAACAAAAAATGAATAGAAATCCGTTTAGTAATGCCAACTTATTTTTCTATTCCCTGGAATATAAAAGTAGTCGGGGAATAGATTTGGAACGTAAAAAGAAATAAAAAAAATAAAAATAAAAATAAAAAGTAATTTCTTGTTCCCAAAAATAATTTCTAGAAATAAGCCATTTTTTTCTTTTCTATTTTTCTTTTGTTATTCTTCCTTGCCGCAACAGCAGCCGCCCGCCCGCTAATTGTTGGCTACCTCGACCGCCAACAGCCGCCGGTGACCGCTACATCCGCTCGACTACCGGCGACCACGCCGATAGTCAATCGAGCGATGACGGTTGGTGGTTGGTGTTTGACAGTCCATGAGCAAGAAAAAAAAATGAATAAATACAAAAATCTATGAATCGTACCAAACGCATTTCTATACTTTTTATATTCGGAAAATAGAAATTTTGTATAGTTACCAAACACATTATTTTACTAAAAAATTGTTCCAATGAGTAGAACTAGAAAAGAACTATTTCTGAAAAGAAATTATTCCCTATAGTAAAAACGTTACCATGCACGCCCTAAATGTCTGAGTGATCCTTGCCAAAAGCAAATACATACCAACAACAATATAGTTCTAAGTATATGAGTGAATAATAGCCGTTTGACAGATCGTATGTGTGTGCTTAAAACGACAAAGCCCAACTGAATCATCACAAGTGTCGGATATCCAGCACTCTAATAGCGTATTTCCTTTTACTACATAAGCAAGAAACCCTATGACATGATAAAGGCATAAGCGTGTCAAAACAGTCGCCCTCTTTCCTTTTCATGGATGTCAATCTCTTACAGGTTATCTTGAGCCGACCAAACACCATCATTTTCAAGTGCGCTTGAACACACGTCTGTAGACAGCGAGTGCACTTTCACTTTAGTTTTTACACTATAAAGAGCTTTTAATCTTGAGTCTATGTATGTGCAATGGCTTTTCTCTTACCCCCAACAGGATTTTACTTTGCCTTTTGCTGATGAAACATGCAGTACAGACATGATAAAGACCTCAAGAAATCAAAAGAAAAAGATGAAGAGGGTTAAAGAGAAAAGAGAAGCCAGCGTTGTCCCTACAAAAGAAAGTCCCCTTAGGTTTTGAGATGTTGAGAGGAGCAAAGTGGTCGCGTGGAGTTTGGTACAAGCTAACAGGGCAAGGTAGACACGCAAAACTATGTTGGAGAGTTTAGTACAACTGAAATTCAAAGCTCCAGCTTCGGCTTTTGAGTCTCTTGAGAGCTACGATTGGTAGAAGTGATTGCAAGGGGAAAAGAGCGATGTTGTTTGCACCTGCCTTGTGCTTATATTAAGAGAAGAAGTAAAAGAAGTGCGAAAAACACATGGGTTTCCTCAGGATATGGAATAGTTAAAAGGGGTTTTTCTTGATGAGAAGTTCAGGACTTAGACAATGAAAAGTGACAGCGGATGACGTGATCAGAAAAAGAGTTCGACTAAGCAAAGTTTGCACGTCAAGAATTCATAGGGTGCGAAGTGTAGGGTAATGAAATCATAAGGTGTGATGATATCAACCGTAAGTTCTGGCAAAGTATAGATTTCAAAAGTAGATTATGCCAAGTGTTATTGAAAATAAACTTAGAACATGAATCTTATTTAATTTTTTAATAATCCACGGATATGAGGGTAGAGGATCGGCAATCTAAAGGATCATAGGAATCTTGCAAATAGAGATGATCAATGCGCGGATGAGCCCGAAAGGTAAATGGATAAGTTTGGATAATATTATTATATGAGAAAGTCCGACCCATCTAATTTCGGTTAGGGTCCTACCCTGCCCAAAGATTTGTGTATAAACTTTATGATATGGGTGGGCTCGGACTTGAACTGGGCCCATCTATATGAATTGATTAAGCTTAGGCGTTTGGCCAGTGTTGGTAACCCTAACTCAAAGCTGTTTGCACTAATTGATGGAATTTGAGTAGTTGGCCTTCAAATTCCGAGATGGAAATCCGCTAGTATCTCAACCAAGAGCGCCAACTCTGAGTTTGCATGATTTGTGCAGAATTTCCTATCTACTCATGAAGTCCATCATTATGATGCTTTTGTCGAACAACAAGGAGAGATGATTTCAGGAGTTCTCTAATGGACGTGTTAATCAGATACTATCCCGAACCTCAATAGTTATGCATTTCCAACGAGCACTGATGCAATGTGACACCATATGAAACCCTAGTCTCTTTTTTTCCTAGAAATCATGTAAATACATAATACATTGGAACTGCATATGATTACTGTGCAATATCCCATTGTCATGTGATCACGCCACCGGCCAAGACCTCTCAAGATTAACAATTGAAAGAAATTTTGTCATACATTATAAGTCATAAATATATCGCATGTGTATATTTGTAACAACTGCTTATTGGCATGCTTTTGACGATAGAAGGAACTGCAATAGTCACTTGGACAGATCAAACTCCAGTTTCATAGTAATGACCGATAAGAAATATTTATTACTAGGCAAAAAACATTTTACTTAAGTAACAAAGCAAGTTACATGATTCTATTAATCATAAGCCCAAAAAAAAAACTACATAACTTACGCGAATAATCTATAATGATTAATGAAGAATTTAATGGAGTGAGCAAAACACAATTGTTTGAACTTGCATAGTCTTCTTTTTCTTTACTGATTTGAGAATGTAAATCGATTAGAGAATTAAAACTATACATGTCAGATGAAATCATCATTGTTATGACCTCCAAGTCTTCTTATTGAAATTAATCTAAAGTATTTTCAGCATTTTTAAGTTTGTTTCCAATGTTTTTGTGCTCTTCATAAAGAGGAAAACCGGAAGAAAATAATTATGAAATAATAAGGTTAGAGAGTATCAATATCCAAAACTAGTTGAAAGGCCAAGTATGCATTAATGTTTCGAAATATGAAGAACATACGGGGCTCTATAGCAGTAGATTTGTAAATTAGGGGTATCCGCAAATAACCTTAGTTTTTTCTTTTCCCCCCTCTTTCTAAATATCGGCTTAATTCCCAAAAAAAAATACCAATTTTAGGTCCAATCCAAATTTGCCCAAACTTTTTCTTGTCCCAAAAAACTTTCATCAACTTGAAATTGCTACTAGCTTTTTCAAAATTCTCAACATCAAGGCCAGTTAGAAATTAGAAGTTCATTATTAGAATTTGCATCTTTACCAATACCCTCATCTACGTATAGAACAACAACAGCCTTTTGATGTTAATAATTTTGAGAAAAATAGCAATAATTTTTTGACGCGATGTAAATTTAGAGCTAGAGTGAAATATTGTGATTTTTTAGGGGAAAAAAAAAAAAGTTAGGACAGAATTGATCTCGAACCTAAAGCTGAGGGTTTTTAAGGGAATTTGGCTCAAGTAAAGTAGTCCTCTTTGCCAAAAAGGTGGCCATACGCGTGTGGCGCGCAAGTGGGCCGAATCGGCCTTTCATTACTTGGCCCGACTGAGAACGATTCCTTAGTGTAAGATTGGCGGGCCTGATTCAGTCCAACTCAAGCCCGGGTGGATTTTGTAACTAAACGGCCCTCCTTGGACCCGCCCAGATTGGTCCTTAGGCTCAAGATCTACAAGGCCCATGAGCTAGTGGGCCCGTGAGATAGTAGGCCCATCACACTGAGCAATCAAGTGTCTAAGCATGGGACACGCTTTACCTCTCATGCTATGTGTTATTCATGTGGCAGATTAATATAATACAAAGGATTCGAGTGACGTATTGAAAGCTACCAAACAAGACAAGGTATCCAAGGTTCATATTCATATGTGGACTTTTAGATTTATGGAAACTATAAACCATGGTGGTGACCTATATCCTTTGAATTCGAGGGAAGATCAACATAGTTAAAGCGTCATTTTTCTTAGGATTCAATGATCCTATGCGTAGAGAGTATTGCTATTGTCGAATATTGCTCAAATAAGTTTCAGATTCATGGGTTTTATTCAATCTTGTTCATATGACCTTCTTAGTGTAATGCGGTGGCCTTCAAAGAGGTAAATTGAAACTGTTAACTTACCCGCTACATTTGGGTGATTTGAATCTGACTTTTTGCCAATAAATTAAGAAATGGTTTATACCACATAAATAATGTACACAAGTGTGTCCCCCATTGGAAGTATTATCAGTAGTACGGATATGTCCCGACATCAATTTACCTTGTTAAGACTGCTTAGATCAATTCCATGGCGTCCTCAAAATGATCAGATGCTAGTTTCATTTCTCCTTGGTTCGTCTTCAATTTGCAATACACTTAGTCGACAACGACTGCTCAGTTGTCCTTTGTTCTTTTCCTGCGTCCTTCATGCA
Source organism: Eucalyptus tenuipes (assembly GCA_014182365.1). NCBI lineage: Eukaryota > Viridiplantae > Streptophyta > Magnoliopsida > Myrtales > Myrtaceae > Eucalyptus > Eucalyptus tenuipes. The sequence continues at coordinate 8,172,977 of CM024547.1, read as the reverse complement.
TGAAATGAGACCTTTTAGGCATAAAGAAAAGAGTGCTAAAGGACAGGCACATTACTTATTGTGAGGGTTCAGCACATTCTCCCGTGGAAAAGGCCATACTCATGATGCACGTTGTGATGAGAGAGAGAGAGAGAGAACAATCCTTAGAAGAAAAATGAAGCTAGTTATCAATTTGATTCAATTGAGGGGAGAAGAACAGTTGATGGAGCAAAAAGATACCTGGGGTCAGATTGATTGTGGGGAGTACTATTGAGAAAATATTGCACCTAATTAAGGATTCGTTGCTCGATTAGGGTGGACTAACCTTTTGGATCTTGTTAAACTAGGATATTAGATCTTTGGCAAAAGATAAGCTCAATTACTCTTACATATAATATACTTTTCTAAGTTGGTAGATCTTTAGTGGATACATATTGAACGAATACCCCTTGTCTACTTTCTCAGCTTTGGCATCACAGTTTTTAGGGCACAGGCGAACCATAAATTATGATCTATCTTTTCTTGTAGCCTTGTCCCGTATGGTGTCATTTTCTAATGGTTTCTCTTCTGTAGAATTCAAGCGAGGTCCTATATGTATGTTTTTCTCATTCATAAATGCAGATACTTGTAGTAACACAAAATTCAATGGCAAAACGATCGATCATTTGAGTTTTCGAGTATTTTTTTTTTTCCTTCATGAGAAGCAGTTTTCAAGTAAGTTAGGGAGGGCAAGAAAAAAAATAGAGGATATCTCGCGTTAGGAAATGCGAAAATCAGAACCAAACTATAAATGGCAAATTGAAATTCGAAGAAATGACTAAAAAAAAACCTTACACCTAATGACGATAGAGAAGTTAAAAGACAAGTCATTGGTTGTTTTTCCTGCAGATTTTTGTCATTTACAGAGAAATGGTTTACCAAAGTGGGGGGAGAAAGAGATTGGAGGGAGACACCGTCGATTTTGTTATATCGGGTGAGGTTTCTTGCTTTGCATGAGAAGTCTACGTGAAGAAATAGAATTATGGTTGGCACTTCATGATAGGGCCTCTCCCTCTCTCTCTCTCCTCCTGCTGTCTTGTGTGTATTTCTCTATTTTAGCTTTTTGTACACTCTAGGGCGACATTGGACCTGCAACTGCAACTCTCTCTCTCTCTCTCTCTCTCTCTCTCTCTCTGTGAGTGCAAGTGTCTGTGTGTGGGTGGGTTGAAAGGTCTCCTGTAAATAAGGTTGCCCCATCTCTACTCAACCCTATTTAATCTTTGGTTGTTTCTTTTAAGCCTAGACAACAGTTTTTCTTCTTCTTCTTTTTTCTTCATTTTCATAAGTGAAAGCTTTCTGTACACAGAAGTTGGTAAAGGACCGAAATCTACAATTATTCTCCTTCAAGTGTTGCAATTGGTATCGTATGGATCGGCCATACTTAGGCATCGATCGGTGGCTATTCGGCTAACTTCAGATCCAAGCAACGTCTCTTTTCTGTCTCTGCAGATCATACACAACCAGAAACTCCATTTTTCCCCATTTCCATTATTTAATTATTCATCTCTCTCTCTCTCTCTCTCTCTCTCTCTCTCTCTGTGGGAAGCAAGAGCAAGAAAGGGTGGTAATCAAGCAGGATGGGTTCTATTCTATAAGATTGCAAAGGACGTAAAAAGTGAATGAGAGAGAGAGAGAGAGAGAGAGAGAGAGAGAGAATTTAATTCCTTCCCAACCCTCAAGAAGAAACTCACATGAATGAAAACAAGCTTTAAGAAGGAGACAAGTTGCTTTTTAACTTCATTCCCTTCTTCTTTCTTTACTTTTTTTCCCTTTTCTTTTCTCTCCCTCATCTGTCACTTTCTCTCTCTTCCCAAGAGAGATATCGTTGTAGTTGGAGTGCATATAGTTTAGGTGACGGGAGAAAGATATAGATCTCGTGTCGACTGGTATATGGGAAGTGTGAGGAAAAGCGAGACGGAGGAAAAAAAAGCGAAGAACAGAAAATCATGACTTGGTGCAATAATGACAATAAGAGCGATGAGCAGAGAAATGAGAGCGCAACCTCACCACCGCCATCCAACAATAAGGCCGGTGTTGTTGCCAAGAGGCCTCCGGTGTTCAGGACTTGTCCTTCCTGCGGGCATGAATTTGAAATCCAGGACCAGGTTTTATACCAATCTCAATTCCATGAAGAATTTTCGTTATTTCTTCTAGCATAGTCTTCTTGGTTAATAACGCGCCAATAAACTCTTCTGATGATTCTTTCTTTGAACAGACTGGGATTCAGGAATTGCCGGGGCTGCCGGCTGGAGTCAAGTTCGATCCGACGGATCAAGAGCTGCTCGAGCATTTGGAAGGGAAGGTGCGGCCTGATGCTCGGAAGCTTCACCGCTTGATCGATCAGTTCATCCCTACCCTTCAGGGAGAGAACGGGATTTGCTACACCCATCCAGAGAAATTACCGGGTACTGGATAGAGAGTGCCTTTCCGGCTTTATGGCCTTCTTCTTTCTTCTTAGATATCTTGAACTTCTCACTGGATTTAAAACAAAGTTATTAAATCATCTGAAAAAATGTTAAGAATTGAATTTTACACTAAACGTTCTCTGCGAGACGTGCAGTTTTTTTTGTTTTGGGTTTCTCTCTCTCTTGAAGCTTTTCCTTGTTCTCTTGGTCCTTTTCATTGCATCAAACTAAGAACGTAGATGGGTCATCTAATAAGAAAGTATTTCAAGATTGTTTACTACATACAAGTTATTTGAAATTTCAGTTTTATTAGACCCACAGTTGCTAGATTTCATTGCATGAATGGTACAAGAATCTTCAGAGAGACTCTCTCTCTCTCTCTCTCTCTCTCTCACGCGCACACACACATAGGAAGAGGAAGATATAGAAGCAGGTATCACATTATTGTCCCTCTTCTTTTCAATTATTGAACCGACGGATTTTAACTTTAACTCCAGGTACATGTACAGTACGTACTCAATCGACTATAATTACCCGTGAAAGGAAATCTATTCAAGTGCTTGATTAATTTGCTTTTATAAGATCATCACTTGTGTTGCATGTAAAGTATATCTCATCCATGGCCATAATTCCTTCTCTAGCCAAAAGATCCATCTATTTTTAATGCGTTTGTTAATGTTTTAGTAGTAACTCAATCATATTTACCTCAGACCATACCTATTCATTGTCTCTAGGAATATACTACATCCAAATCTAATCCAAATCTAAGTAACGCCCACTGGCAATATAAAGCATTGACTAGTCTTCCGTTTGAATTGCCAAGCAGCAATCATTGATCTTTATAAACATTTTTGCGTTGCATAAAAATACGAGATACCCGATTATGTTTATCATGTCTACTAGTATGTACGTGTGATTGTCCAAGTTATGTAACCTGTATGTATGTTTCTAATGATGATGAAGGCGTGAGCAAAAACGGCATGATCCGCCACTTCTTTCACCGACCCTCCAAAGCGTACACGACCGGCAACAGGAAGAGAAGGAAGGTCCACACAGATGAGGAAGGCGGCGAGACAAGGTGGCACAAGACGGGCAAGACCCGCCCGGTCTTCATGAAAGCAGAGCTCAAGGGCTACAAGAAGATACTTGTGCTCTACACCAACTATGGGAAGCAAAGGAAGCCAGAGAAGACCAATTGGGTGATGCATCAGTACCACCTTGGCAACAATGAAGAAGAGAAGGAAGGTGAGCTGGTGGTATCAAAGGTCTTCTACCAAACACAGCCAAGGCAATGTGGCTCGCTCATGAAAGACTCATCATCACTTAAGCTGAATGGACAGAGCGGGCACGAGAATGCTAATCTCAAGAACAATCCTGCCCTGGTGGAGTACTATAACTCTTCTTACATATCTTTTGACCAAGGAAGCCAAAATAGGGCAAGCTCTCAACATCAGATGATCCCTCGCCATTTTGCAGTCCATGGTGGGTCTTCTTTTGTCTCTTGAACATACATTTGAGGAAACCCAGAAAACGAAGAGTATATTATGCAATGCTTTTAACTTAAAGTGACATACGGACGTAATATTATCAATCCGACCGAGTGATGATATTTCATGAGCATGACACTTGGTTGTAAGCATTGCATCGATATATTCTTCTTCTTTTATCCGAAAGTAAGGGGACTATTGTTGAATGCATTATGGAATGACTAAAGTAGAATGCTAGAACCAATCATTGAAGAATTGATGGAATAAGTTAATAGGCATTATGTGACTCCAAATTCTGGTGGAAAAGGTAGGGGAGGAATAAGGAAGGTCTGTCAGATGAAGGCCACAAGAGGCAGATTCTTCTATGTGGTCATACATATATACATATGATGATTCTTAGGGCTGCTTTTACCTTTTATATATTTTTTGCGAACTTTATGCTTAGGCGTATGCTTTGTACAGTGTCCAGGTGTGAGTTTCATGTGGTCCATGACCCTTTTTGAGGGACAGAACTATTAATGTTATGTAACTGTACAAAGCTTATTCTTGCCTCAAAGTAATTGGACACTTCTACCTCTTTTTTTCCCTTTATTCTTCCTTTTATTATGTTATGCCGTGTTACTATTATTGTTACGATCTCACCATGTTATGAGATGTTAGTCTCTATTTAAATGCACGTCTTTTAGGACTCGCAACATCCAAGTATTCCAGTTTGATTAATCTACATCGGTGCATGCATGTCATTCTTTCCTCATGCATTGGGTAGGGCTCTATTAATGATACAATCGGAAAGTTGCTTTGAGAACAAGACATTATAATTGAACATGGAATTGTTTGGTAATGTATTCCAATCAACCTTTCAACCAGCCCAAGTGTAAATGCATGAAAAATGTGAAGTAGGTGATTTCCCATAAATAGTAGATAAAGATCAATAATTATATTTATATATATAACGTCAGCTGTCTACTGATGATAAGTTAGACGGCGAGTATGTAATAATTTCTCTCATCTAACACATTCTATGAATGAAGACAAACAATTGCTAAATTGATGAGCAAGTGACATCCTGCAAGAGAGACATTGCAACCTCCGATCAGATCAAAACCTGCCGAAATTCATTCTTGGCTTTGAATAGAAGGAAGCTTATAATATTTCAGATGAAAAGTTATGGTGACTTTTCTGTAGGGCTAGCCCAGCTTCAAGAGCACATTAGGCCCACTGTTGAAGCCCAAATTTGAAGAGGCCATATTCAATCAGTGGCCCAATCCTCAAATCTTTCATGTATACTGAAAAATAATATGAGATTTGTAGGAAAAATTCTCCAAAAAATTACTTAACCTATTATATAACAGTCAATTCAATTATAAACCTTTCAATTGTCAATTCAATCATAAACATTTTGACAATTTGTCAATTTAAGCCTAAGTCATTCCGTTATCCAAATTTAGTCCTATACCACTTAAAAATTTATCAATTTAATCATAAACCTTTTAATAATTGTCAATGTAGCCATTCAAGTTAATTTTGATTTGAAATTGCTAACATGATCTAGTGAGTATCGGCCGTGCATGTAAGAAAACATCCTGCTAATATCACAGGGTGACATTCGAACTCCCCGTCGAGCCATGCCTCATGTTGGAGGTAGGGGTTAGTGTGTTGCACCAAATATAATAAAAAATTAAGCAAAAAATTGCTCAAGAAAATGTTAAGTCACTCACATCACAAATATAAGTCAAATAAATCATTTTGAGTTTCAAATTCACAAAGGATCGGTTTCTCCAAACATGACATTAATTGCATGCTCCTACTAACAATCAAATCTTAAACTTCACACTTTTTAAAGACACAAAATCCTTGTCTTTTGGTTATCCGAAATCCTGGTCCTCAAGGCTAGACAAGCGTGCCATCCCCAATGTCTTGATCAAATGCATGCAACATATTCGACAGTTGTCAACACATGAAATGTATCAATGTCTGACGAAGGGCGTCGCACAAGAGTCAACTAAAATTAACTCGGGGGAGGACATTCATGTCATATCTTAATGATATCCTAACCGACGGAAGCGACGCCTCTCTAAATAAACGAATTTATACGAAATCTTAATTAAGCACATTAATCTCTGTTGTGATGTACTTTGGCAGAATGTGACTTGCACTTACTAAATTGCCAAGAAACCCCTAGTCTCTGCTTCAAGCTACCATCCGCCAAACCAATCGCATGACGAGGGAACAGTGAGAAAAGAAGAGATGGCACGTCAATTAGCATTTGTTTGCCGGCGTGACATTAGAATTTAGGTAAGCCGACCTGCACATCAAGACCTTATCTGCTTGGATTCCCCCTTTCCATCATTATCATAATTGGTAAATATAATTGATGCCAACATTATAGTATTGAAAGACCAGAAGTCCCGTCCTTGATGCTCTCCCGGAACATGACAAATTTCAATTCAAAACCTCCCTTTTGTATGGACTGAAACTCTCATTTTTATAGAGAAACTGTCCAATCAATCCTAGATTCGTTGTATGGATGTCAATTTAGTTATAAACTTCTCAATCTTATCAAAGTTTTAATAATGGTCCTTTCGGTCAATTCTTGACACGACTCCCTAATGTAGCGGTGTGCCACATAGGATGACTTGCATCGCGACTGACGGGAAATATGATTGAAAGACATAAACCTATTGTATATATGTTAATTCAATTCTAAACTTCTCAATTTTGTCGAAATTTAAATGCCAGTTCTTTCAGTTAATTCTCACCACAGATCCCTGACGCGATGGTGTCCCGAAGGTTCAATTCTTGACACAAATTCTTAATGTGGCGATATGCCACGTAGAATGGCTTGCATCGTGATTTTTGAAAAATATGATTGAAAGGCATAAATTCATTGTACATATGTCAATTCAATTTTACACTTATCGATTTTGCCGAAGTTTCAACGCCAATTCCTCCGATTGATGCTCATCGCAGATCTCTGACGGGGTGGTGTGCCACGTAGATGGCCTATGTCGTGATTTCTAGGACATTGAAAGGACTAAATTAGTGGAATTTCGTGCGACCGAAACACGTGTGAATCGACAGCACGAGGGTGGTGCATGCCTGTGGACTATTGGAACCTCTTTTTGGGGCCTTTTTGCTTGGACCGGTCAAAGGAAGAGCAGCAGCAGCAGCTCAGCGGCAACCACTCCATTGAAATTTGTGGTCGTCCCGCGTGAGGACAATTAATAATCATTCGTAGTTATGCTCACTAAAGTCTTGGGGTGAATGGCGCGTGCGAGGTTCCGCTCTGGACAAATCGTCAATATGCACGTGTTAAGAAAGAAGATTTATTTTTCTTTTTTCTTTCTTTCTTTAAAATGTATTTTGTTTTGTTAAAAAAATTCGATGAGAATGGAGATGTTGGAAACAATATTCGTTTTAGGCTAAAAAGGAATGGAAACAAAAAGAAAAAAAAATTACATTTTGCGAGATTTAGTGAAATCTCGCTTCTCTTACTTTTGTTCGCAAATTGTTTCCGATCGTCTCCTTACTTTTCATCGGTTGTTTTCTTTTTCTTGGACGGAAGTAAAGATGGAAATTTGGATGATTCTTAAGAAGTAGATATATTAATGCTTGATATCGGTTTCGATATATAGAGTTTTCTCTGGAACAAGTATTTATTGATTACGTGAGATAAGCTCTATGTCTACACATTTTGCGAAAGTAATCGACACTTTTGCTATATTGTCGGATAATTCACGGCAAAGTTGTTGGACTCAATCAAACGGCTATCAACGAATTATAATGTTTGTCAATGAACGATTGGCAAGCATCGTCGATCATTCAATAGCTTTTGAAGAGTTCAATATTTTTAAAAATCTAACTTTTCTAATTTCTCCTTTTCGCATTGACTTTAAAGACGTAGAGAGTTAGAAAGTAGGCATTGGTATGTAACACACCATGATCACTTTTGCCCATAGTTGAAATTGTTTTGAATTGTCTCATTTTGTTTATAAATTGTTTTCTTTTTCTTTTAAGGCGACCAAGATGAAAATCTGGACGGTTGTTAAAAATTAAATATATCAATGCTTGATGTCGGCTTCGATATACAAATTTCCATTTGGATGAATATTTATTGATTACATAAGATTAGCTCTATATCTACATGTTTTGCAAAAATAAAATTTATGGACACTTCCGCGATGTTGTCGGATACTTCACGGCAAAGTTGACGAATTCATTCGAACAGCTAATTATCAATGACCATTGACACAATAACCCATAATGATTGCCAATGAATGGCTGACAAGCATCGCTAGTCATTCAATAGCTCGTAAAGAGCTCAGTAAGTTTAAAGAATCTAACTTTTATAATTTCTCCTTTTCACATTGACTTTAAAGACTTAGAAAGTGGACCTTGATTTGTAACACGTTATGATCACTTTTTCTAGTATACATCTTAAAGTAGCCCATAATCTATTAATTAAAATCGTGATTTAAAACTAAGTGAATATTTTGTCCGTAATTTCGCAAGTGTTGCACTATATTCGATGTTTCTATAAATAAATAAAAAAGTGAAGGTCTAATTTTTTGTTTGTATTTTTTTTACGTTTCTTGGGTATAATTGGTGTGTGAAAAAGAAAAATTATTCAATGAGCATGGAAAATGGGAAAACATATTTTCATTTTAGGCTAAAAAAGAATGACTTTTTTTATTACATTTCGTGAGCTTTAGTGAAAGCTCCCTTTTCTTATTTTAATTCAGTAATTATTTGTGGTCATCTCTCTTTTTATCGGTTGTGTTTTTTTTTTCCTTGAGCTGCAATAAAGGAAGAAATTTCGACAATTCTCACTAACTATATATATACTGAATTTCGCTTGGATGAATTCTAAATTATTTATTGAAGACTTAGCTCTCTACATCTGAAATGTACCCACACTGACAACTCTAAGTCTTTGTCTTTCGAATTTAATATTTAACTTTTCTAATTTCTCCTTTTCACATTCACTTCAAAGATTCGGAAAGTTACAAAGCAGACCCTGGTGTGTGGCACACCATCATCCTTTTATTTTCTTTTTTCTTTTTAATAGCATACGTCCAAAGTAGCCCATAATTGATTAAATTTGGAATTTAATATTAAGTGAGTATTTCGTATATATTTCTGCAAAGTGTTGCACTATATTCCGCAAAGTGTTGCAAGAAAAGAATAGATGCATTTCACACTACTCTTTTGGAATAATGCTTGTGTTCCTTGCACTTAGGGAATGCTCGATTCTCTAAGTCTCAGTCAAAAGAAGCTCTAGAACCGAAACATATATATATAGATTCACGCACGAGGGTATGCTCTCTTTCTTTCTTTCTTTCTTTCTTTTAATTTATTTTCTTGATCTAACTTTGGCGTTAGATTTAGGTTTGGTTTGAGCTTAGAAAAAATTATCTTTCCTCGGGAGAATCAAATTAATTTTGTGTCCTTCGTTTCAATTTTCAAACCTCTACACTGCTAGAGTTTGTGTGTAGGCATGGCTGGATTGCAACTATAACTTGCCTGTCGTCCTTCATCAACGGCTAAAGATCCTGCCTGAATTACTTTCAATACATGTACACGAAGAAATCAGATATAATAAAAAACAAAGAAAACGGCGCGACTTTGGCCTCTCGATCGCATCAAGTATAAACAATTCAAATTCGGGCACTTCACCTGGGTTTTGGATAGCATATTACCTCATTTATAAGATCAGTGAAGTATTTTATGTGCTCGGACTTCATCCCATGCTTTACCCGATCACCAAAAAATACACAGAGAGAGAGGTTATGCTATTGGACAATATATGGTTGGAAGGTTTCAAGCTTGCCCCTAGGATTTGTCAACTTATATATGCACAATATGGTGAATAATGATGTCATAGATAACAGAATTTTGTTAAAGTTTTCTTGACGGCATCAAATACTAGGAAAAATACGAAAGGAGGAGAGACGACATTTTGACCATAGTTTTTTTAACAGAATTTTGGTCCCCCATAGAAGATTTATAGATGACGAATGGGCATTGGAAATCATTGATTTTTCTGTTTACTCCTACACAAAATGGAATTCGGGGAGTGGGCATGTCGAGGGGGCCCAAAAAAAATAAAAAGTATTTCTCGAGATGTAAATTCCGCAATCGTCGTCCTCATTTAGAAACTTAGGATTGTCGCAGAAAAAGGTGCAAAATAAATTTTACATGCTATAGTTTTCCCTCACGTGTGGACAAAATAATCAAAGAAGCCAGTCACCAAAAAAAAAAAAAAAAAAAAAGACCTAAAATGGTTAAGATAGTAATGTCAAGAGTCAAATTTTAGATTTATGGATTGTTAAATGAGACAAAAAAAAATTATATGCTGAATATATTATATATTTTTATAGAACATCGCTCTAAGGATTTTTCATTTTCTTTTTAACGGGTGCTTCCCAAAGATGTTTTCTTTTGATCTTTTCCTTTGTACCATTGCTTGGTTTCAAATGCGACTAGTTCTTTTAAAAATAAGTGTCAACACCTAAAATCACATTAGATCATGCGAAATCTTTTCAGTGCATTCAAAAGATTTCAACCCATTGTACAAATATTATTTTAGTCATAAATTTTTTAATTTTATTAATTTAGTCCCAATTATTTACTTGAAATTTCAATGCAATTATTTCCAATCAATTTTTCTTGAAAATCATTGACATGACATATCAATAATCACTAATTATTTTACATGACATGCCACCATATTAGTAATTTTTTATGAAAATTGACTAGAAGTATTATATTGAAACATCATGCAAATGTTTAAAAAGTTTATGATTAAATTCGCATACGCACGATATGTTTAAGATCGATGGGACAATTTTCTCTATGGTCATGACAACTGTTCTCCTAAGTCCAACTGCCAGCATTTATTTAGGAAATTAATAATGGAATTCCGAGCACAGCAGAGTCACCCCTCCCCCCCGGGAAAAAGGTAGATGGTCTTCATTTTACTACCTTCCGCAATTGAGGGGGGATGCACTTGCAATCAATTCTTGGATTCGTCCCTCATATGTTAAATTCCAATCAAATCGCTCACCCGTCCCTCACTGATCTTCTTTGACTTGGGGAGCCCCTGTCGTTGAAATCTCGAACAGTTGGAGGACCAAAAGGGCAAAAAATTCAATTTTAATTAGGCCTTTTGCTGCAAAAGTTTTCCGCTCCAAAAATGTCCTTATTCGATCGGCCCCACTTCCACTCACCAAAATTAAATCACGTTTGATACTGTACTCACGTTTCGTATGCCATCAGTCAAGGGATAATGCTGCTTGATGTGATCTCTCTCTCTCTCTCTCTCACCCTCAAACAGTACTTTCTTAAAAATTATTCTTGGCATTTTTAGTGAGAGATATAAAAAGGATAAAATGTTGTGAGAAATTGGAAATCTAAGTGAAGGATAAAATTTGGAATCTACTTTTCTCTTATATATCTTTCTTTTATACTACGAAGCTAGATTAGGGTATAGTTTCCTGCATTACCTTTTATGAAATTTGACTATTCACATGAAACACGACACTCCACAACTGTTAAGGAAATTGAATAAGAGTGACTACTACTTCACATGATTTTCCATCCGTACACACTTTATTCCCACATTCTCATTTCTCTCCTCCTCCTCTCTTTTTTTCTAACATATAACTTTCTTATATATTGAAGAGCTGGATTAACCTTTATAAAATTCGGCTCTTCACATAAAATATGTCATTCGAAGGCCGTTACAAGAATATGATCCAAGTGACTACTTCACATGAATTTTTCAATCTATCGTCGCATGTTTCCACAATGCTATAAGAATCAGATAAGAGCGACCATGTCACATGACTCACGCACCTATTATATCCTTCTAATTATTAGAGAATATAAAATAATCATATTTTGCTAAACATAATTCCCTTGTTCTTAGACTTATTTCCATTAATTTCATCCAGTTGTATCCAATCTTTTTTTTTTTTCAAAAAAAAGAGAGAGAGAATCTCATCGCTTATCTCCGCTAAATATTTGCAACTAAAGAGGCAAATCTCCATAATCTATTCTAAGACTTTCAAAGCCCTCTAAAAACCGTCAAACTCAAACGGTAATACCGAGGAAGAAAGCTTTGGGGAAATGGAGAGCACATCCTTTTCCCTCTCGCTTTTGCTGACTCTTGTTGACTGAAGCTTCTCTTTGTCTGGACCACATTCTTAAATTCACTCAACGCCCAGAATGGTTTTCTTTTCTTAATTTTCCGACAATAACACAATAAGTTGACTGAAGTCTTTATTTTTTATTTAATTATTTATATATTCTTGAGTACAAGTACGGAGACTCCGCTGCCTAAGGATCAAGGAACGACTTGGGAGTCTTATAAATCGATTTAAGTCGAGCACCTTCGGCTTTTACAAATACGTCTAGCAAATGGACTTGGCAATCCGATTGCCGAACTATGAATCCAGAAGATTGACTTACCGTTGTTTTAATGCATTGAATTTGTAATAAATACTAAAAATATTTTTGCATAATAATATTACAAGTTACTGTTGTGTATCCAATATAATCAAACTGCACATGCTTTGCGTGTATGCAAAACTGTGGCATTGAAAGGATTTTTTAAAATTATTCAAATATAAAACATATAACTTTTTAGTTGATGTAAGGAAATTGTTGACACGATATGAAGAAATTGAAGATATATGTGCGGAAAAAAAAAATGAAAAAAATGTAAATGAAATTGGAAAGGTTAATTAAACGATGAGTCCCATAAATAGTGTTAATTAAACGATGAAGTGTCGATTACAATATCTTCTTATTTTTGATATGAAATAATCAAATTTGATGTAATCAAGGAAAAGAAGAAACAGTTTTTGAAAGAAAAATTTCAAAAGATAATGTTAATTAAATGATGAAGTGTCAATTATAATATCTTAAGTGCCTCATTGTGCATTGTTCTATATCAATTTGTTCATGAGATTAAAATAAAAATTAATGGTAACACTAATAGAATAACAAAAAATGCCTTGAGTTGAAGAAAATAATTATGATCCCATCAAAAGTAGTGGTTCCTAATGTTTTTTTACGTTACAATATAGATATGTCACATTTCAAATATTATCACGCTTCAAATTTCAATTAGTTCATTAAATAATTAAGCTACATTATAGTTTCTATTATGGTGCATCTAGGATTTGCTTCACTGCAAACCATAAAACTCCAAGAGAGCCAATGAGATTCTTCAGTATACGTTGTATCTTAACAGCTCCACGCTCCGGTTCATTTATTTTGACAAAAATACGAGTTAAACCTCCGACGAATATCGAGGCGTCGTTTCTCATTGAAAGTGAAATAAATGAATTGCTATTTCGCAATCATTTTTTTTTTTGTAATGCACTAAATGTACAAAAAAATCTCTTCCTTTTTTTTTTTTTTTTTATTTTAGCGAAAGCATACATGCCTTAAAAATAGCAAACAGTTAAACTCAGCGTCCAAATCCATCACTGTACAAAACCCATCGAACTGGAACCACCACCGTCATCTTCTTCCTCCGGTCGTCTTCCTTCCTTATATCAGCATCGAGCTCCTCTCCGCCATCTTCAACCTCTCTCTCTCTCTCTGTGCGCGCCTCTGTTCCGCAGAGCAGAGCAGAGCAGAGCAAGAGCAAGATGCGGCCGCCCTCTATCCTCCTCCTCCTCCCTCTGTTCCTCCTCTCCCTGCCCCTCGCCGCCCCCCTCAGTCAGGACGGCCTCTACCTCCTCCAGGCCAAGCGCGGCCTCTCCGACCCCGCCGGCGCTCTCTCCTCCTGGAACCCCCGCGACCCCGACCCCTGCAACTGGACCGGCGTCCACTGCGGCCGCCCCGACCGCCGCGTCACCTCCCTCGACCTCTCCTACGCCCAGCTCGGCGGCCCCTTCCCGCTCTTCCTCTGCCGCCTCCCCTCCCTCTCCTCCCTCAACCTCCGCTGCAACAACATCAACTCCACCCTCCCCTCCGCCGTCTCCGCCTGCCGCGCCCTCACCGACCTCGTCCTCCCCGAGAACCTCCTCGAGGGCCCCATCCCCGGGTCGCTCGCCGCCATCCCGGGCCTCGCCCGGCTGAACCTCTCGTTCAACAGCTTCTCCGGCGGGCTGCCGCCGCGGTTCGGTGAGTTCGCCCGCCTCGAGTCGCTCTCGCTCGTGAGCAATCTCCTCAACGGGACGATGCCCTCCTTTCTGGGGAACGTCACGAGCCTCAAGAGGCTCGAGCTCGCTTACAACCCGTGGACGCCGAGCGAGCTCCCGAGTCAATTCGGTAGCCTGACGAACCTCGAGTTCCTCTGGCTCAGCGACTGCGGATTGACGGGCCCGATTCCGGAATCTCTCGGGAGGCTACCTCGGCTCTGGAACCTGGACCTGTCCGTGAACCAGCTCACCGGGCCGATCCCGAGCTCGCTTGCCTGGTTGAAGAGCGCCATCCAAATCGAGCTCTACAAAAACTCCTTGTCCGGCGAGTTGAGCCTCGCGTTCTCGAACATGACGAGCTTGCGGCTCATGGACGTGTCGACGAACCAGTTGACAGGGGCGATTCCGGACGACCTGTGCAGCTTGCCGCTCCAGTCGCTCAATCTGTTTGAGAACCATTTCGAAGGGACTTTACCGGAGAGCATTGCATTGTCGGAGAATCTACAGGAGCTCAAGCTGTTCAACAACAAGCTCAACGGGTCGCTGCCCAGCGATCTCGGCAAGAACTCGCCGCTACAGAGCCTGGACGTGTCCTATAACCAGTTTTCGGGACCGATTCCTGAGAACTTGTGTGCGCATGGTGAATTAGAGGATCTTGTATTGATCTATAACAACTTTTCCGGAACAATCCCGCCCAGTTTGGGAAAATGCAAGAGCTTATACAGGATCAGGTTCAAGCATAATCAGCTCTCTGGAACAGTTCCGGAAGGATTATGGGGATTGCCTCACGCGTATTTGCTCGAGTTGGCGGAAAATTCGCTTGTTGGGAATGTGCCGGATGCACTTTCCGGTGCACGTAATCTCTCTGTCTTGGATATTTCCAGGAATCTGTTTTCCGGGCTGGTGCCGGACGTGTTCGCGTCGCTGACTAATTTGGTAGAGTTCCATGGTAGTCACAACAATTTCAGTGGTCAAATCCCCGGAAGTTTGGTGGAATTGAGCCGGTTGAGTACGCTCGATCTTAGTGACAATGCACTTTCCGGTGAGATTCCTGAGGGAATCAAGGCGTGGAGGATGCTGAATGAGCTTAACTTGGATAACAATAAGCTGTCCGGTGAAATTCCGGCTGAAATCGGCAGTCTGACGGTGCTTAATTATCTCGACCTATCCGGGAATTACTTTTCGGGGAAAATCCCCGATGAGCTGCAGAATTTGAAGCTCAATTTGCTCAACTTATCAAACAATCAGCTCTCCGGCGACATTCCACCGGTGTATGACAAGCAAGTTTACAAAAACAGTTTCGTCGGTAACCCGGGATTGTGCGGAGATCTAATGGGTCTCTGTCCTACAAGGAGCGATGGGAGGAAGTCGAAGTCCTTGTGGATGCTCAGTGTGATTTTTGTGCTCGCCGTCCTTGTTCTTGTCGTGGGGATTTCTTGGTTCTATTACAAGTACAAGAACATCAAGAAGGCTAGGAAAGGCGCCGCCATGTCCAAGTGGAGATCGTTTCACAAGCTCGGCTTTAGTGAGCTCGAGATCGCCGATTGCCTCGAAGAAGATAATGTCATCGGCAGTGGAGGTTCTGGAAAAGTTTATAAGGTCAAGCTGAGCAACGGCGAAGTAGTCGCCGTGAAGAAGTTAAGGGGAGTGACGAAAAAAGAGGCTTCGACCTTCGAGCCCGAGAAAGATGGGTATCAAGTCGAGGTCGAGACTCTAGGGAAGATCCGGCACAAGAACATAGTGAGGTTATGGTGTTGCTGCAACACAGGGGACTGCAAGCTTTTGGTCTATGAGTACATGCCGAATGGAAGTTTAGGGGATATGCTGCATGGAAGTAAAGGGAGCTCGCTGGATTGGAGGACGAGGTACAAGATCGCGCTCGATGCAGCAGAGGGGCTTTCGTACTTGCACCACGATTGTGTCCCCCCGATCGTTCACAGGGATGTGAAGTCGAACAACATATTGCTGGATGGAGAATTCGGAGCTAAAGTTGCCGATTTCGGAGTCGCCAAGATTGTCAGAGTTGGCAATGGAGAAGAACAGATGTCTGTCATAGCGGGATCCTATGGCTATATCGCACCAGGTCTATTAGTTTATCATTTTTACGAAGTCCGAATCAATTCGTTTGCGCAATTTACTGTTACATGTTCGAGATCGATACTTCAGTTCATTTTTTGAAATTTTGTTTTGTGCATTAGGTATTGCATCAGCATCATATTACTGTCAAATGTCTCTTCAGAAATAGCGACATATGCTGATCCAATTCTAACGTGAACTGGACTGTGTGATGCAGAATACGCCTATACTCTTCGAGTGAATGAGAAGAGCGACATATACAGCTTCGGGGTGGTCATCCTGGAATTGGTGACGGGAAGACTCCCGATAGATCCTGCTTTCGGGGAGAAAAACCTGGTGACATGGGTCAGCGCCACCTTAAACCAGAAAGGGATCGACCACGTGATTGACCCCAAACTCGACGCCAGTCACAAGGAAGAAATAACCAAGGTCCTTGACGTCGGCCTCCTCTGCACCCATTCACTCCCCATAAGCCGGCCCTCAATGCGAAAGGTGGTGAAGCTGCTGCAGGAAGCCGGCTCCGGCGGCAAGGCCAGGATCGTCAAGAGGGACGGCAAGCTGTCGCCTTACTACTACGAAGACGCCCCCAATAAGACAAATTACGCATCGGAAAATCCGGTGCGGTACATGAAAGAGCATGGGAGCAAGTAAAGGGGGAAAACAAGAACCCCATTGCTTCGCCCCTGCGGGGTCACGAGAAATCGGGGAGGAAGCCATCGGCGCAAATGCCTCGTAACTCTAGGAATCTATAGGATTAGGCTTGTTCAGATGTTCCGAAAGTTAGTCCTTGGTTTGGTGACAGGAACATGCGAACAAAGGCCATGTCAACTCTAACACATGGGAAAAGATCCCATCCCAAGACAAAAAAAATCAACTACAGCGGCAGCAGCAGTACCGATTGGCTGGTCCCAGTTTGAATTTTCTGCCCCTTCCGATCGGGTGCTCTTGCGGAAACGACCGGTGTGTGAAGTCAGTGATGATGGATGACGAGCCGATCGTCCATTCGGTCTAAGGACAGCTTTCATTAATTATTGGTGTTTAGCTTGTTTAGCTTTTAGTGCATGTGGCGTAGGTGCAGGGGTGGTGGGGGGACGCTTTGACTTCCATGCCGTCCTGCATTGAAGTGCCCATGGGGTAGCTGTAGCTTCGTTTTTGTACTTTTGTTTCTGCATCTTCTTGGCACGTCCTTTCCATTAAGAAATTGCAGAGGAAATTGACGGGAGGTTGCATATTGGCCCCCTAAGGTTCTTAGGATTTGCAGCAAATTGCCCAGGAACTTTTCAAATTGCTTTAATTTGTCCCTCTAAACCGGCTTGTTGGCGTAGTGCCCTCGGTTACAAGACAGCGTGCGAATTCTAGAAGTTGGTTGTGATGTGTCCTCTAACATCGACTCTAATTAAATTTCACATTAAAAAACGCAAATTCCTCATAGAAACATATACATATATACCGGCATGAGAATAATTCAAGAATAATATCACATGTGACTGAAGTTCCAATGAAAATCTGATTAGAGTTAGCGCCAAATATACATTCGTATATAGTCTTGAAAAATGTTTTTGAATAGTCACTTTTTTTGTTCTCATGAGTATATTATTATTGTAAAGTTAAAATTTTAATCTATTTTGTGTGCTGTTTTCATCCCAACTAAATAACCTTTAAGGGCGCACATGATAATTATTATGTTTCTTTGTTTTTTTATTTTCCTATTCTTGAGAACAAGTTTGAAATAGAAATCTGTTTGGCAACGTAATTTTTTTTTTTTTTAATTTTCTGAGCAAATTTTTATTTCAAAAATAGGTTTAGAACAAAAATCAGAAATTAAAATTATTAGTTTTTTTTATTTCCGAAATAAAAGTAAAGAATAAAAAAACTCTTCTCATTGTTCATTCTTATTACCACCTGCCACCCACTTGTCGGCGGACGCCGGACGGCCGTTGCCGGTCACCAGCCGCCAACCTCCCCGCTTGTCGACCACCACCTACCGCCACTTGAAAGGGAGAAATCATGTTATTATCAAATGAATTTTTATTAAAAAATAGAAATTTTGAATAGTTATCAAACATATATTTGAAAATAGAAAATCGAAAATTGATTTCTTGAACAGAATAGTTATCACTCCCACCCTAAATAGCATCTCAATACTACCGGAAGCAGCTTTGTGGAAACTGCTGTAATGGTGCTTCGGTTTCCAGAATACCGAGCGCGTGATTTTTACTGTCTTGAAAAGTCAAAGTGCCCTATTTCAGTTGTATTAAATTTGGAAAAGCCATACCAAACACACAATAGATGGTTCTCCAGATGTTATAATCAGATGGCAATTATCCGATGAACAATCGCTGTCCGAGTTATTGGTCAAAAGTGTTTCCTTTAAAAAAAAAAAAAGACTTACGAAATTATTTTGGGGCATTTAAACGCACTAGGCTCAAGCTAATATGGTGAGCAAGCTGCAAAGTCGATGGGCCTGGAAGATAAGATGTTGCAGGCTCTCATGGGTCCGAAGAACCTGCAAATCCAGATGGCCTTCTCTGCAAAGCACCGTCGCGAAGCCCATCATCGTCCGGGCTTGGAAAAGAGAAACGCGGGACGGCTAGGAAACCTGCCGACGTGCTCCCGTGTCGAAAATGTTCACGATGCATGGCGCGTTCAGAGGAGAAAACGATTCCAGAGAATCTAAAAGATGAGAATTTCCAACTCATTCTGTTCTTGGCTGATCTTGGTACTCGAACAATTTCTACACCAACAAGCTTTTTTCGTATCAGGCAGATGATCAGGCGAGACTTGCAGCAGATCTTGAAGAAATATGGTGGAAGAAGGAGACTTTCAGGTTGTATACGGTGCTCGTTCTTTGCTGCATCTTTATGATGGGCGTAACAGGAACTGATCTGTAACGTTGCACTGGTAATAACGAAGGTTGAAACGGGACTAAAGTTTCGCCAACAGAAAGTAACGAAAGACAGCTTGCAATGCCTCAATAATGGCTAAGAAAAAACAGCAGTTGAGCTCCTCAAAAACCGGACAGCTTCTGGATATAAGGCGAGAAGAGATGCAACAACACAGAAGCCTCCCAGAAACGAACAGTTTCTCGAAGCTTTTGCTCAAAGAAAGTTTTCGGTTTCGATCAAACTTCTCGCGCTCTGCATCCGTTGCCATCCAACTGAGAAACCCTATGACCAGTAACGGCGAAAAGCAACAAATCCTACACGTTCTGATTTATATATCGTTGTCCAAACTCCATTCGTAGTTTCCTCCATTGCAGTCAGCAAGATCCTTGAAATTAGAAGCTCTTGATATTTTGGCTGGTGGTGGAAGAGAGCATTTCATTAGTATTGGAATATTCCTGAACATGGAGGCTCCAGCGCAAGAACAAGCTCAATCCCTACTTCGGATAACCGATCCGTCGCAAGATCAAGAACCCAGAAGGCAACCAAAGACGCCGGCGCAAAAGGCGGTGCGGAAGACCTTCAAGCTAACCGCGCACCTGGCGAACCTCCTCCCCACGGGGACGGTCCTTGCATTCCAAGTCGTGTCCCCGGTCTTGACCCACCAGGGCAAATGCCCCACCGCCCTAAACCACACCCTAACCCTAGCCCTCCTCGCCCTCTGTGCTGCCTCCTGCTTCTTCCTCTGCTTCACCGACAGCGTTCGGGATGAGTGCGGCAAGGTCCGGCACGGGATCGCGACGTTCAAGGGCCTATTAGTCCTCGACGGGTTGGTGCGGCTCTCGCCCGAGGAGGCAGACAGGTACAGGATAAGGCTCCTGGACTTGTTGCATGGGGTCATGTCGGTGCTGGTCTTCGCGGCGATTGCACTGTTCGATCCCAACGTGGTTAGATGCTTCTATCCCTCCCCGTCGGAGGAGGCCCGGCAGCTCCTCGTGGCGGTGCCGATTGGGGTAGGGGTGGCGTGTAGCTTGGTTTTCCTCGCGTTCCCAACCAAGCGGCATGGCATTGGATTCCCTCTCTCTCGATGTTGATTATACATCGGAGGTCTTGTGAGTTTTTTAGGTTTTTCGAGTTTTACCACACAGATCAACGGGATGGATGACCTACTTACATGCAATTCAAGAATTGAAAATTCTTCCTTTTTGCTCTTTGCTAAAGATTGGTTTGATCTTGCGAAGTGGAATTATAATTTTCCATGATACATGGCTATGATTTAATCTAGTATACACACTCCAATCTTGTAATATGCATTTCAACTTACACGATCAAACAGGGATGAAAAGAGCTCACTTTTTTACTGGGCCACGGCCCAAAACCAAAGGCCCACTGGCATGGCCTGCCAATCCTTCACAAATATTCAGACAAGGTAAGTCGATAATTGTAGGTCTAGGACTCCAATTTTTCTCTTTAACCTCTCCCTGTCTCTCTACATATACATACGCACACACTAAAGCACGAAGATCATTCTCGGAAAGGACGATGTCTGGGGGTTTCTTTCCCTGCGATGGACAGATTTCGGACTCGATACTAGTGAGTCCCATGATCTAGACAAAATTTACACATCAACAGTCCTTAAGCTCGACCTTCTCTCAAATGTTCGTGATGTTAACATAAACAAAAGTTTCCTTGTTCCTTTTTAAAATCTTATCATGAACTTAGACCTCAATCAAGAGAGGTCGAGTCAAGTAAATTTGACAAGAGGATGAGAGCGAAGATGCTGGGGTTTTTAACGTGAAAGATGCCTTTCACGATTTTATCGATATTTGTCCCGATTCGCATCACATTGCACTTACCAAATTTTTCTATTTTGTATCATGCTCTGGCGTGGTCGAATGTAATTGCGCAAATTAATTTCGTGACGCCATCCTCACCACGCCACGAGAGAGAAAAAGTCCTGACGCGACATCCACTTTTAATTAACTCCTAATAATTTCCGAATTTACTTGCTGGAAAAAAAAACCCGAAACGAGAATCTCCACTCGCGAGCCCCCCGCCCGTGAGGCACACTCGCCCCTCCCTCCGTCGGCCACGTCATCATTCGCCGCCGCTTTCGGACAGGCCCCCTCTCATCGTACCGAAACTCCAGCGGTCGAGAGATCTCCCTCCTTCCTCAAAAAGTCCCCCAAGAAAAAAAAAGCACCATCTTAAATTAATCGAAAATGAAAAAAATAAAAAAATATATATATGTATAATCATGCACAGCAGAGGAGAGAGAAAGTTAGGGAGAGAGAGGGGGGGAGACATTTTAGAGAGAGAAACTACAGGAATTCTTCCAACAAAGGAGAAAAGCGATTCGCGAATCAATCCAATCCTTCGCTTCAACTTCACTGATCCAATTTCCCGACCCGATTTTCGAGAAAAACCCAAAAAAGAAATTTCGATTTGTTTTTTCTCGCTTTTCGACGCACGAATCCAAAACCCCGTTCTCTCTCTCTCTCTCTCTCTATCTCCTCCATTTTTTTTCTCCCGATGGAATTATTACTATTATTATTGTTATTGCCCGTGAATTTAATCTCATGCCGACGGCAGCAAGAAAACATGCGCGCGATTAAAGAAACCGCGACCGCCGCTGCCGCCGCCGCCGCGCGCGGTCGCGGTCGCGGTCGCGGTCGCCGTCGCCGTCGCCGCGACGGCTGCTCTTCATCTTCTTCTTCTTCGCGTTCATCATGGAGATCGGTCTCTCGTAATTATGGCGAGGGTGGTTGCTGGTGCCTTTTATGGCTCCAGTTCTCGGGAATTATTATTATTAATATCATTATTGTTGTCGCTGGTGCGATATTCCACAAATCTGACCTCACATCGCAATCGACAGAGAGAGAAAAGAAGGAGAAAGAAGGCAAGAAAAGACTCGAGGAGAAGTTATCAGTATTTTTTGAATTTTTAATTTTCCTTTTTGGTGGAGAGAGAGAGAGAAGTAGAGAGAGAAGGATAGAGAGAGAAGGAAAGTCATTTGGGTGAATTTATATTCCTCGCTTTTTCGTCAAACCAACAGAAAGTCATTTTTTTTAAGAGCGGACGGGGAGTTTTTCCCAGAGAGAGAGAGAGAAGTTCGCTCCTTGATTTCTAGGGTTTGCGTTCGTCCCCGTGCTCGATTCTGGGTCGGCAATGGAATTCGGTTTCTAGCTCTCCTTGACCCCGTTCCGATCCGAGTTTCTCTCTCTTTCTGAGCTCCGAGCAAATGGAGGAGGAAGAGGTGGCTGCAGCAGCTGCTGCCGGCGCTAGCAGTAGCGGCGGGGCGGCCGCTGCCGGCGGCGGAGGTGGAGGTGCTGGTAGTGGTGGAGATGGAGGTGGTGGTGGGGATGCTGAGAAGAAGAAGCCAGCTGAAGGGGAGGGCAAGTCTAAGCGCAAGATGAAGACTGCTTCTCAGTTGGAGATTCTGGAGAAGACTTACGCTGGTGGGAATGCTAATCAGTTTATTTGCACTTCTGTGTGTTGCCCTTTTTCTGATTTGTGTTATGTGATTTATTTGCGCGTATCGTTTTTTTTTTTCACTGAAATTGGCTTTGATTCAGTGGAGCCGTATCCGTCCGAGGCGATAAGGACTGAGCTGTCGGGGCAATTGGGGCTTTCCGATAGGCAGTTGCAAATGTGGTTCTGTCACCGGCGTTTGAAGGACAGGAAGGGACCCTCCAAACGGCAGCGTAAGAACTCCCCAGCTGCCGCCGCTTCTGAGCCAATGTCGGTTGGTGGGGAAGCAACGAATGAGCTTCCCTATGGTGCTGTTGCTGGATCAAGTTCGTTTGTGCCGGCTGTGGATCCTTGGCGAGCTGCCCCACGAGTCGGGACGGCTGTTGCACGAATCAGTGGTGATTATCCGGTGATGAAGCGGCATTACGAGCCAGAACCATCGATGGCTGAGCGCCATGCAATTGCATTTGTGGAAGCACAGTTGGGCGAGCCTTTGAGGGAGGATGGGCCGATTCTTGGCATGGAGTTTGATCCTTTGCCACCAGGTGCATTTGGCACACCTATTGGTGAGTTGAGTTATTTGCCTTATGAGCATGCTCATTGGGATGCTGCTATTTTGTTTAAAATCAGGGAATTACAATTTCTTTTAGTGATTGGTAGTTATGTCTTGTGGATGCAAGGCCATTTATCTTTTAGTACTTGAATGTCGCATGGAGCTTAGATCAAATCTGTCTGTTGGGTGATTAGATGTTAATGTTTTGCAAATTCATTAGGCGAGTAGGAGTGAAGTTCAGATCGAACCAATATAGCTCCACAATGAAGACAGACAAGAGTAGCCGGATAAATGATTGGTGTTTTGGACATGGGAAATAGCAAACTGGAGTTCTCCAGTGAGCAGAGAACTTCATCTGTATTTGAACGAGTTCATCTAGAGTATTTCATAGATGGTCGGATTAAGACTTGAGATAAAAGGTCAGGGTAGTATCTAACTGGGGGCCATATCATGCAAAAGAATTTATGCAACTCTTAGTCGAAAACAACTTCTCTTTGAAACATCATATAGAAATTATGGCTTTGTGAAGTACAATCTGGAATTAGTGAAGATGTAAGGAAGATAAAGGAGAGCAAATTATTGTGCATTGGACAGTCCTTGGACCAAGGCCTCTGGCCTTGACAATAGGGAAAAAAACTGTTGAAGGGTAGATGGGATGTGTCGCCATCCGCAGATGTTCTCCTACTTTGTGATTTGGAGGAAATTTGGAGTGAGCTACTTGAATTTTATCTTGGTTGTGCAATAAATAATTGACTGCTAAGATCATAGGGCTATTGATTTGGACTGAGACATTTTAGAGTTTACAGGTTTAACTTTGGAGTCCAAAGGCAAAGATTTGACTGACGTTTCTTTAGCTTTGGAGACGTTTCTAAGAATAGGACAGAGTGAACCTGATTGTTGTTATACTGGTCGCCATTTGTGAGATTGTTGTGAAAAAGGCTCCGCCTTGTAAACACCAAATCACTGCTGTCAGATTTGCACTTTTTCCTCTTTATTTGAGGAGATAAATGCAGAAATATGAATTATTGATCCTTAGTCTCATACAAACAATCCAAGGAAAATTCTCAGTTGTATGCATTTTCTTTTCTTGAGAGTCTTTTGTGATAATGTTATGCCTATCGGAAACATACTCCGTTTAGAATATCTTTATATTGTCCCTAATAATTCAAAACTAACGCTAAGTTACAGGAGAACCAGGAATAAAGAGAACCTTGTTTTCTGATCTGTTGTTACTCAAAGTAAAGATCAGCAACTTATGAAAGAGTTTCTCCCTTTCACATAGAATAGAACTGGCTGCTTTTTCTACAATCCCTTATGCCACTGCAATAAGAGGTTTTAGGAGTCACTTTAGCTGAATATGGGCTAATCTGTATTATGTTGCTGTTTTTGAGAGACTAGAAAGGACTTTTTAGAGTTTGCGTTTATGTGGCTGTTAGCCTGTTAGGGCGTCGAGTGATAACAAGATACTAGCTTTCAGGTGGCTGAATGAGTTATCTCATAATTTACTGCTTAATGTGTCTAGGGTTCTTTTACTTTGGGGCCAAGGAATTCGATGGTTGAGTCCTTTGAAAGATTTTTAAGTAATAAGTTCATGTATTTCTTGTGTGACCCATTTTAATCAAGTTTCTTGTGAAAGGTTGTAATGACCCATGAAGCTGCTTTATAACCTCCGGTAACAATTTTGTTTTCTCTTCAGGAGGAGCAGTGATGGGGCAACATAAACAAACTGGAAGATCTTTTGAGGCCAAATATGAGCGCTCTGATGCTAAATCAAAGGTCAGTAGGTGTCTGCATGTAGAATGGTGCAACTATGCATATTCAGGACATTTGAATAGATAAGCATACGGGGAGTGGAAAAGAATACTAGTTTTAGATCATTCATGAAGAAGAAACTATATTTAGAGTATAGTAGCTGAGTTGGTTTTTGTTTCTATCCTCAGATGATCTGAATTTTCTCCTAGCAGAGTTGGATAAATTAGCATAGTTTATTGGGATTGGTCAGCTGAAATGAGTCACTCATCCCCCTATTCACAAAAAGGAAATGGAACACCCAACCCCCCTCCCTGCGTGCGAGCATGCCACACACGCACAACAAAAAGGGTGGGGGGAGGGTAAAAGATTTGACTAAACTGACGTGAATATTCATATTTTCTGTTCTTAGGGTGTTGTGCGTCCAGTCCATGAATACCAGTTTCTTCCAGAGAAACCAACTGTTAGAGCTGAGACATATGAAAGAGTTGTTCCTCCATACCATGGTGGTTCAGATAGTAGTAACCCACGGATTTCGGCTGGACCTCCATTCCTGCATGTGAATGAGCCAATGCCCTCTGGATATGGTCTTCAAAATCGGATGCCCACTTTGAGTCTCTTGACTCCACCAGGCAAGCAAGGGCATCTCTCGACATCAACTCCAGGAGAGTATGATTTAGATCCATCAAAAACCTCATCTACAAACTTGGAGATTGAAAATAGGCTTGGTGCTCACTCCGCTTCAGCATTGGACAATCCAATTGTATCATCAGACAGACGGGTCATTCACAATGAGGAACTTTTACGAGCTGAGAGAAAGAGGAAGGTAATCTCATGGTTCTCCAGTATTATGAAGTGTGTATAGGTAGATATCTTTGTCTGCAAAATTATTATCTTGAAGAATGTTTCAGTAAGTGTTGTCTCCAAACTATTACCTGTACAGAGTGAAGAGGCTAGAATACAACGGGAGGTTGAAGCTCATGAGAAAAGGATTAGAAAAGAACTAAAAAAGCAAGATATTTTGAGACGAAAGGTATGGGGTGCTGATTTTCAATAAAATTTATTTGTTTTAATGGATATAATTGCATGTCTAAGTTTATATGTTGTCATTTAATACAATTGCATGTCTATACCTAGAGAGAGGAGCAAGTAAGAAAAGAAATGGAGAGGCTTGACCGTGAAAGGCGGAAGGAAGAAGAAAGATTACTGCGGGAGAAGCAGAGAGAGGTAGAGAGGTACCAGCGTGAGCAAAGGCGTGAATTGGAGAGGAGGGAGAAGTTCTTGCAGAAAGAGTCTAGAAGAGTAAGCTTGAGCAACTGTGGTTTTTCCTTTCTTCTCAATCTGTCTGTAAATATTAAGTTGTTTCAACTAGTAAATTGCTGGTGCGTGTGTAGGTTGAGAAACAGAGGAGAAAAGAGCAAGCTCGCAGAGAAAAGGAAGCTGCCAGACTTAAAGCTGCTAATGAGAGAGCAATTGCTCGCAGAATGGCAAAAGAATCAGTGGAACTCATTGAGGATGAACAATTGGAGCTAATGGAGTTTGCAGCCTCAAGCAAGGAGTTACCTTCAATTATGTCTCTGGATTTCGAAACTTTGCAAAATCTTGAGTTATATAGAGGTAGGTTGTGCAATCTCTGGTTGGACATGAGGTTCTTTGTGATTGCAACAGCAGATTATTCTGAAGCTATTTATTGTCCTCATCAATGCATGCAAATTGATCTCTTGCTTTACGTTCATGTTATATATTTGAGAGATTTGATTGTTCTATGGGTGAGGCCTTCTGGAATTTGTTTACTATTGCGGTAGTGGTGGTATGCACGAATATAATCTTAAGACTGACTCATAAGCTGGAATGTCCTTGGACCTTGGCTTCTTGACCTGAATGGAAGTAGCCTATGTGTCTTTAGTAGGAATTTATGTTTTCACCTTTTCTTTTCACAAGACCTTGTAGATGATAAACCAGCATGCTAACTTTGGCAGGATTTGATCTCCTTAGAAATCCATGCTAGCTATGTGCCAGTAAACTTCCGCAGTTGATTTTTACTATGTGTGATGGCAGTCTTCTTACTGTCCTGTCGTTGGAACAAAAGGAAAACTTTGCATGAACACAATTTCCGAGCTGTGGAATTTGAAGCTCAGAAGCAACGTTATAATGAGTTGAAGAAGAAAACCTAGGTCAACTGTTGATTAGTGTTAGGCTGACATGTTTGGCTCCAAATTTCCAACTTTTGGGTTTTTTTTTTTTTTTTTAATTGATTAGTTTTTACTGAAAATGTTGCATTCATTTTATAGCCATCCCTAGCTTAACTGAACCAACTCATGAGATACAATTTAGTAATGCTGTATATGAAGAAGATATTATCTATTATTCCAGATTCTATGACTGCATTTCCACCCATATCTGTGCAAATGAAAAGGCCATTTGCAATTCAACCTTGGTCACATTCAGAGGAGAATATTGGGAATCTTCTCATGGTAAGCTTGAGCTTTGCTTCTCCTTATATTTTAGTTTTATTATTGCTTTTCACATGTCCTTTTATCTTCCCTTGCTCCTTTATCCTTTTACTTTGGGAAAAAATGCCAAAATAACTCATGAGTTTTATCCTAGTTAATATGTTACCTCTTACTTTAATTTACATTTAACGCGTATACTTGTTAATGATATACTGTAATCATTGCTTTATTTACTATATCATCAAATATCAGGACAAATTCATTTAAATTTAATGCTGTCCCGTTAAATGTCAGATATGTAGGTTCTGGTTGATGTGAGACTATTTGTTGTACCTTTTTAAGGTAGAGCGACGAAGTAAATTCTAGTTCAATGATTAGAATTGTTTTTCTCATACTGTCCAATGTTATTTAGAGCAGAGCTTAGGTAGATCACTTCTTAAGACGGCAACCGATGTCTAGGCCTTTCCAAGAAATAGTTGGTTAAGATAATACCAGTTTTGGAGTTTCATCACAGAAATGATACATGGGAATTCGAGTTGTCCAAGTGTAAGATCCGTTATCTTGAGTATCATTCTATTTTGCCATGCTTGATCCCCGCATAATTAGCATCAGACTATGAGGCCTCACGGGCATCTTACATTAGCATGTTAGCTTCTTTTAGACTGTGTTCTCTCACATTCCTTCAAAGACTTTAGGTGTCCCTGTGAGTTTGTAGTTGAAAGTTCTAGCATATAACAATTCTGTTTGTTATACATTGCTACTGGACAATTTTTCTCTTCATATGATGAAGTATGATATTTCTAATAATGTAGGATTTCCATTTGTTGCTTTTATAACGTGTAAATACATGATGAAGCAATGATTTGTTCGAAATAACGTTTTCCTATTGTAAAAGTGATTGATATGATAGGTGTCAACTCATTTGATAATTACTGTGGCCGTATGCCTTGCTTTCCCAGTGAAAGAAATGTTGGTTTGTGCATGAACCTTTAGAATTTTAAATATTTCACTGCCTATGTAAATCTTTTCCTGAAAATATCTTGGGTTTTGTTTCTTGATTTAGGCTTGGAGGTTCCTGATAACTTTTGCAGATGTTCTTGGTCTGTGGCCGTTCACGCTCGATGAGTTTGTCCAAGCTTTCCATGACTATGTACGTTCTGTTTTCCAACATGCATTTCATTCCTTAAGGAGTTATTATCTCTAGGCTGGAGTGCATGAGCCTTCTAGGTTTCACGCTAAGCATTTTTGCCTTGTGGCTCAGGATGCAAGGTTGTTGGGTGAGATACATATTTCTCTGTTACGAACAATCATTAAAGATATTGAAGATGTTGCAAGGACACCTTCCACTAATGTGGGAGCAAATCTAAATAGTGTTGCTAATCCAGGCGGTGGCCATCCGCACATAGTTGAAGGGGTGAGCTACTTCTTGTTAGTTCCTACAGTTGTTTGGATTATTATTAGATTCACTGTGTGTGAAGAATCCTTTACGCATTCACTAGTAGATGGATGACATGTGTGCTTAAAGATAGTTATGTAACCAAGTTTATCCACTCAAGTTGAGAGTGTGAATTGTTTCTAACTCTGGTGGAGGTCTTAATAAAATTCCTAATTATTTTATGAAGGACATTGTTGTGGAACTTTTTTTGTGCAGAGGAGGAGGGTTGTAGATGTGTTCACTTCTGGAAGTTTAATAATTAGTTGCCAGTGATTTTTCTGATAGTATCATGGTATCAGTTGGCCTTTTTTGTGTCTCTGGCATTTATCTTTATTCATTTCAAATATAAGAATCGTGGGAACATCCTTAAGCTGCTGTCAGTAAAAATAGGAACTTTCGATCCTTTTACCAATGACACTGCTTCTTGAGCTGGTCGTACATGAGCAGTTATCTTTTTCTTCTTTGCTTGTCATTCATAACCTAAGATTAAGGCATTCCTTGTAGGCATATTCTTGGGGTTTTGATATTCGGACGTGGCAGCGGCAATTGAATCCGCTTACATGGCCTGAAATACTGCGGCAGTTCGTCCTTTCTGCAGGATTTGGGCCCCAACTGAAGAAAAAGAATGTTGAAGCAGCATATATTCATGACGATCACGAGGTGACTTCATATCCATCAAGAAAGCTACTTGTTTCTTGGATTGTCATTTCTTGTTGCTGTTTGCATTTCAGAAAGAGTACAGAAGTTTCAATACTTTGAGAGAAATGCTATTTCCTTGCATTGCTTTGTTGGTAATGATGGTATTTCCTTCTTGTGTTATATGGCTAGAGTTTGTTCTGTATCTTGTAGTAGGACACGGAAGGCATGTTAGCCACCCTAGATCTCGCAAAAGAGTAGTTTGAAAATGACTGGGACAACTTCCACTTTTATCTAGAGATTGAAGCTAGTATCTAGTTGTAGGACTAAAACAAGTTGCCATGGATAAGGATAACCATGAGAACACTAATTGGAAAAGTTGTTGTGGTTTTTTCCTCTTTGCATTTAATTTTTAGATCTTAAGAATTGTACTGCAATGATGAGATTCTTTTGTGTACATTTGTTTCTTCGGCTTGTTTGATGGTCATTTCATTTGCATATTAGTTGTTTTGCAGCCGTTTTAAGCCTTATGGTCATGCATATTGTTAAAAACCTCAATATCAGGAGATCTCTTACACATAAGCAAGGATAGTCATTCATTTCTCAATACACCAAAACTGAAAAGTGCTGCGTGGAGTTGCCTGAGATTTGTGGCTTCTTTACCTTTTTCTGGGTATCTTGAAGTTACAAATGTAGTTGGATTTTTATTCGGTATGTGACTGCACTGGGTATTGTTTTCTTTGAAACAAAATTCATTGCCGCCTCCTGAAGGCTTCAGGAGAACTGACCATTAAATTGACTCCTCACGAAGCAGTGCTTCAGGAGTCCCCTGGTCACTCCATCTCCAGGATGCTTCGTTAGTACTTCAAAGAACAATTTCCGCCACGTTAGCAGAAGAATGGAGAGCATTCATTCATTGTAATTGTCAACAGAAAGCAAGTCAGGTGTTTATTGCTGTATAAAATTCATGGTTTGAGGAATTAATCTAAGAAATCTCTAATTGTAGTTGACTGGACAGAAGATCATCAATCTTACAAGTTTAGTAACTGTTTTGCTGCTTGGATCATTGTATCCCAAGTTGCTACAATTTTGTTGTGGCTTCTGAGTTCCAATTTAAGATTTTAGGTCTATTCAGTTGTGGCTGGGGTTGCTCTTCATACTTTCAGGTGATGCTAGTTTGAGACAAACTTATCGAACATCCTTTCCATGTTATCTTTGACGTTGGTTGTAAATATTTTAACCGATGCATGGGATTAGGGTTTTTAAGCCCTTCAAATGGTCTTTTGTGTTTTTCTCCCAACGATCAATGAAGTATTTTCACTTTTTGAAACTATGAATTTTTTTAAATTAACTTTATATATGGAATTAAATAAAAGGCATTTCTTAAGCTAAGAGTCAAAGGAAAGGGCTAAAATTTGGAGCCCCCATCATCCTGAGTTACTTTACTGTGCTGTAGTGAAAAGTGTGTACTTTTCACTCAACTGAAGTTGTTTCCTCCAATGCAGGGGCAGGGTAATGATGGTCAAGATATAATTTCTATTTTGCGAAATGGTGCGGCTGCTGAAAATGCCTTTGCCAAAATGCAACAAAGGGGATTTTCTAATTTACGCAGATCGAGGCATCGTTTGACCCCTGGAACAGTCAAATTTGCAGCTTTTCATGTTCTCTCTCTGGAGGGAGATGATGGCCTAACAATACTTGAAGTCGCCGACAGGATTCAGGTGAGGATTTGTTGACTGAAAAATGTTTGATCATGTTGTCCTTAAAGTATTAAATATCCTTTTTATGGTTTCTCTTGAAAGAAATGTGGACTACGAGATCTTACTACTAGCAAGACTCCAGAAGCATCAGTAGCTGCTGCTTTGTCAAGGGATACAAAGCTTTTCGAGAGAACTGCTCCATCAACTTACTGTGTCCGACCTGCTTATAGAAAGGATCCAGCTGATGCTGAGGCTATACTTTCTGCTGCTAGGGAAAGGATTAAAGAATTTAAAACTGAGCTTGTTGATGAAGAGGAAGCTGACGATGCTGAAAGAGATGAAGACTCTGAAAGCGAAAGCACGGAAGACCCTGAGGTGGATGATTTAAATGCTGAATTAAATTCGCAGGTGGAGGTCTCCCAAAGAGATGTCAATCTACTTGGTGTGAAAACTCTTTCGGGTGATGGAAAGGATGATGCTGATGAAATAGACATCTCACAGAATGGCATGGAGAGAGCGAATGGAGATTCATCATTGATGTGTCCTGAAGACTTGATCAAGGATGAAGATGCCAGTGCTTCTGTTGATAGAGGTGGTGGTGGCATTCAAGATGAAGTAACTGATAATCAGCAAGACACCGATATTGATGAAAGCAATCCAGGAGAGCCATGGGTGCAAGGACTTATGGAAGGAGAGTACTCGGATCTTAGCGTTGAAGAGCGCCTCAATGCTCTTGTCGCTATTATTGGTGTTGCAATTGAAGGGAATTCAATACGTAGTGTTCTTGAGGTAAACTAATCTCGTTTCATTGAGCATCTGGAAATAATTATTGTACTCCTGTTTGTGGTCTGAAATGTGAGTGACTTTGTAGGAACGCCTGGAAGCAGCGACTGCATTGAAGAAACAGATGTGGGCAGAGGCACAACTCGATAAACGCCGAACAAAAGAAGACTACTTGATGAAGATTCACTATCCATTCCAAATGGCAAGCAAAACTGAAGCTAACCTTACAAACATATCATCAGCTGAGGGCAAGCTAAGCCCTTTGCTTGCTGTTGATGGTGGTAATAATGAGATGCCAGTGGATCCTGCTATTCAGCGAGAATCAATGATGGTTCAGCAGAATCCCAGTCCCTTAATAACTTCTGAAGGAAACGTGCAAATGCAAGATATTCCTGGCGGTTCAGAAAATTTTTCACTGCAGCAAGTAGGATACGCGGCTGAAATGTCCCGCTCACAGTTAAAATCTTATATTGGTTACAAGGCAGAAGAGTTGTATGTATATCGGTCATTGCCTCTTGGTCAGGATCGAAGGCGCAACAGATACTGGCAGTTTGTCACATCCAATTCAAGAAATGATCCTGGCTGTGGTAGGATCTTCGTTGAGTTGCATGACGGGCGATGGAGGCTAATTGATTCTGAAGAGGTGCTGATCCATCTTAAGCGCCTACTGTATGATTGAGTTGTTTGCCTGCATTAGCGGTTATATGTTTGTGATTTTTTTATCTATCAATTGTTTCATGCGTCTCTCTGGTAAATTAGTATTCATATTGATATTTAGATGTTGCTGCCTAACATTGTTCTTTTCCCTTGATATAACTTCCCCACAGTTCTAATCAATCCGTGCAATGCATGCAGGGTTTCAATTCTTTGTTAGCATCTTTAGATGTCCGTGGGGTTAGAGAATCATATCTTCACTTCATGTTGCAAAGGATAGAGTCATCATTTAAAGAATCTGTTAGAAGAAATGCAATCTGCACTGGTGGCAAGAGAACAAGTGAAGAGAAAGTCAAGAGAGAGGCTCTTGAAGTGCCACATGGCTCAGATGCTTCCATAGGCATTGACAGCCCTAGCAGTTCTGTATGTGGAGTGGATCCTGAGACATCAGAGACCTCCACATCGTTTGAAATTGAGCTCGGAAGAAATCGAAATGAGAAAGATGGTGCTCTAAAGAGATATCAGGAGT
This sequence comes from Eucalyptus tenuipes, assembly GCA_014182365.1. NCBI lineage: Eukaryota > Viridiplantae > Streptophyta > Magnoliopsida > Myrtales > Myrtaceae > Eucalyptus > Eucalyptus tenuipes. The sequence continues at coordinate 8,139,989 of CM024547.1, read as the reverse complement.
TTGAGAATTGGATATGGAAGGAATGCCTAAGTCCTTCGGTGCTATGTGCCATTAAATATGGGAAGGAAAGATGTGTGCCACTTCTTAATGCTTGTGATCAATGTCATGAGATAAATTCTATGGACTATGATAACTGCCCTTCATGTTATTGGACCTCTGCAACCTCGAAAAACGACTTATATCTCTCTGAGTCTGCAGCAACTTCTGAACACAAATTGCATATGCTTTCTGACCCTACTAAGCATGGTTCGGTGTCTTCCCCTGTGAAAACAAGACTGCTTAAAGTGTTATTGGCTTCAGTGGAGGCAAGTCTATCCTATGCTTTTGATATCTTAAGCTCTTTTCACTGTGATGTTTTGAATTGTGCTTCCCTGAAGATTCTTGCAGCTTATGGTTTTCTTAATGATGACTTGTCAGGCTTTTGTTCCGCCAGAAGCTCTTGAGTCCGTTTGGGCTGACGATTATCGCAAGTCTTGGGGTATGAAGCTGCGAACTTCATCGTCAGCTTCAGACCTTCTTCAGGTTCGTCTTAACCTGTGTCGTTATGCTGTCACTATATTGTATTTCTAGCACCGTCATCCCTTTTCCTGAGAAACAGGGAAACGCCTTTCCCTTTGACTCTATGTGCCTGGAAGCTTTTTTTTTTTCCCTGGATCTTAAAAGAATGGAGTATGGCTATGCACTCCACTGGTACTTTTGTATGTCTTTTTATTGCTTGCTCTCTTATTTCATCCTTTAATTGTCTGATGGCTTGTATATGACAAGACTTTTTCTCCCTAATGGTATTCCTTGCAAAGCATCCTCTCTTCTCTAAACTTGTTTCGTTTTTTCTTTTTTTCCTTCCCTCTTTATTTGTTTTCAGGCTTTGACATTGTTGGAGACTGCCATTAGGAGGGATTATTTGTCCCCTAATTTCGAGACCACTAATGAATTGTTGAGCATCTCTTCCGGATTTGCTACTGATATTTCTGTGAGTCTTGAAGCTTTGATTGTTCTCCCATGGATACCCCAAACAACAGCTGCAGTTGCATTAAGGCTCATGGAATTTGATTCAGCTATCTCTTATTCGCTCCATCAAAAGGCGGAGTCTGCAGTAAATGAAGGATCTGGGCACTTTGAGGTGAGTTGCTTTGTCAATGTAATGAATTCTGATATTGTTTATGAGGTTGCATAATGATGAAGGAAGGTACATAGTGGTAGATTGCTGTATGCTGCCAACTTTCCTATAGCCAGTCAATTGCCTTAGTAAATTAGTGATGATAACCATACATGGCGACGTGATTTCGGTGGCTTTATCACAAATGCTTCATTTTACTACCGTTCAACCATTTACTGCAGGACCTCACAGGTTATTACTTCTGTATTTGATCTCAGTAAGCTGGTCCGAGTATAATTGGAGTTGTAGGACTATGATTTGAAAAGTTGAAAACCTCTTTTTCCCTTGCTTGGCTGTGATAATCTCACATACAATTCAGTTTATCTTGGCGTATTAATTTATCTCAATATCGATCCACAATATAAGCAATCTATGAACATGGCCTAAGAATTTATGCATGAACTTTGTGGCATAAGCCGGATTTTTGTCCTTTAAATCCTTGCTGATTGTTTATGCAATTAATGGGTCCGCTCTTCCTTTTCCCAGAAGTTTCCATCAAGATACATGGGCACGAGGAGTTGGCACAACCATGATAGTGCAGCAACTCCTTTTCGAGGTTTGCCTGTAGATGAAAACTGGGCTGACCCTGGGCCGGCACTTGCTGGGCCTGGTCGACGACGGGGCCGGGGAACTGGAAGGGGCCTTAGTCGCACAAGCGGTCGGAGATCCCAGAGAAGGATACCTGGTGGTCCTAAGTTTGACTCTGGCAAGAGAGCTAGAGTGGCAAATGGTGAGAGAGGGCGGTCACGTGGACGAGGTGGACGTAGGCGAGGACGACGTAGCACTAGAAATCGGCAGAGAGCAGTGAAAAAGGAAGTTCCTGTCTTTGATGAAAGGGACGCCACAAAAAAGAACAGATGATGGAGGAATCGCCAGGGGTCTTGATTGAGGATGGATGGAATGGGGATGATGGTAATAATGCGGGGCTGAATTTGGAGGAAGCCGAAAATAGCAGTAGTTCAGAGAGTTCAGAGTTTGAGGATGAAGATGGGCAAGCGACTGGGTCGTACAGATATGATCTCGCTGCAGATGATTACTCTGGAGGCCTCAATGGCAAGGCCGATGAATTGTCAGAAGCAAGCGATGATAATATGGATGGCAATGAGGAAGTTGAGGAGGAGGAGGACGACGACGAGGATGAGGGAGATGATGGGGGCGGAGATTTAGATGTTCGAGAATACATAAACGGGGAATTCGATGAGGAGGAGGAGGATACAAGAGCCATTGATGATGGATTTGAAAATGTGGACCCTGATGAAGGTACAGGATCTACATCTTCGGAGTACAGTGACTGAAGATCCATGTTGCCGGCAGAAAACGGTGCTCCCATCATATTGTTTCGACAGTAGGTTCTTAGCGCTAAATGTATTTAGAGAGAGAGAGAGAGAGTTGTTGAAATCACTCAATGTCAGGGCAATTCTGTCACACGCAGAAGTATATTCGCGGTGCGGTGTACTTTTGATAGAGCAAATACTCTACATACATTTGGTGATAATGAGGAAAAAAAGCTTGGATATTCACTTCTATTCCGATAGCCTAAAGAAGAATTACTTCCATTTCACTTCCATTCATTCGTATTTTGGCTCCTCTCACTCACTTGGGTTTTTCCTGCTTGGCGCTTGATAATGCGCCCGGTGACATGCTGTGGCTACCGTGATCTGTGACCAGCATGGACGAGTCGAGACATGGTACTGAACCAATCATTTTGGAGCGGTTGTCGAATGCGCGACGTGGTTATTCCGTTACATGGTCGACAACCAAGGCCCCTTTATTCCTGATTCTTATGGTCTCCAAATGCTTCTGCAGTTCAACTTATGTTGTTCTCTTTTGGGGAGACTTCATTACATTACCGTGCAATCATATAATCGCAGGCCGTGATCGATCGAGTTGGAAGCGACCTTTGAGGAAAAGATGGTGGAAAGAGAGAAACATCGCGCTCCTTTCTCACTCAACATTGTTTCTTCTTGATTAAGCAGATAGGTGGAGTCTGGGTCAACTTTTGTGCATCTCAACCAACCCTTTTTCTGGGGCGATCTTAGAAGGCGAACTCTCTCACATCAGCCCACTGCATTCATGATTTTTGGCTTCTAGAGTGCTCCCTACAGAACTAATGCCCAAAGGCTACAAGAAAGAGGAGCCCGCCTTATCATCTAAACCCGCATTTTGTTGGTCCGCGTTACACCGACATCCAATCGTCGATTCGATAGCTAATCGGGATCGTTTTTGCTAATCACGAGAGAAAGCTTCATATTAACAAATTGAATCGACAAATGCTTCAGACAAAAGAGATTTCGTCGTATGCGAACTAATTGCTCGGTCGACTCGTTCCACAATTTGCTAAGGTAGGCACCCAAAAATACTTTTGTGTTCATACAAATTCGGAACTCCAACTCATCATCCCGCAACTGCCCTTCACCAACTCAATGAATGTGGGGGAACATCTAAAACATCAAAATGCTGGAAAAAGAAGAAGAAGAAGAAGAAGAAGAAGATATGTGGCCCTAAAATGAATAAACAATTAAAAACACTAAAATGAATAAACAATTAAAAACAAAAGAAGAAGAAGAAGATGAACGCAGAGAGATCGGAATGAATGATCAGCAAGGAATCTGATCGGTGAACCAATTGAGCACTTTGACCGGGAGCTTCACCAGATCCACCGCCAGGTTCGCCAGCCAGGCGAAACAGATGCAGCACGGGCACAGGCAACTCAATATCGACCTGCAAATTCCAGAAAAAAACCAAAAATCCATTAAATAAAATAAAAATCAATGAAGAAGGAATCCATCCAAGGCGACGCAAAACTGTCGAACTCGGAAGCGAATTGCGAAAGGAGAAAAGAGATTGCAAAAAGATCAAAGCTTGCGCGTGAAGATCGCCACCGTCGCCGCGCGGACGAAAGACGTTGCGGAAAACATTCGACAATGCCGATGGATTTTCGCGCGCCGCGCATCGAACGGAGTCGCGATCGGCGAGGGGGAAGGGAAGGGAAGGGACTCACCCGACGAGCCAGACGACGGCTCCGACGAGGGACAGGACCAGAGCCACCAGCGCGAAGGGGAGGCCCAGCAGGAACCCCAGCGGCCTGCACTCCATCGCCGAACCTTCCTTCTCCGACCTGCGCGCGATTTCTCCCGGAAAAAGAGCTCTCGCAGCGCGGAGAAATTGACGGGGGGGAAATCGTCGGACGCAGGCTGGCTGGTTTTGAACTCGCGGACCGGCAACGCGGAAATACGAACTGCCCTCGTGAAATGACGGGAAGAGCCCTCGGGCAGTTGGCGGCCCCGCGGGAGGAGGCCAGGGGTAGTCTGGTCAAGCGGGATCTTTCGGAAGGTTCGACTCGGTTTCCGTTAGCGCCGCGGCAACGGCCTTGCGCTGCGCGGGCGCTCTCGTTTTAATGAAGTTGCCCGTTCGGTTCGGTGATCGTGAGATTTCATGGCAAATCGAGGAGTGGGGCCCCCCATAATCTCGCTGAGGACGTGGCATTCCTTTCGAAACGATTATAATAACGATGATGATGACGATGATGATTTGGTTTTGTGATTTGAATTTTCAATTTCGGAGAACGAGCTTAAAGAAGCGTTGGTCTGGCTTATCGTGGTCAACCGATTTGAGATTTGTTTTTTTTTCTTTTGTGACATAAAAATTAATTTGAAGTGAATGTAGCACGAATATACTGATTGAATTAAATGTGAGGCGATATTTCGAGAGGGTTATGTGACACGAACATAAGTTTTAGGTAGATATAGCATGTGTGTACCGGATTGAAGGTTTTTTTGGTATTAATTCAAATAAAAATACATGTTCATTGTGTATTTTTCGAAATTAATATTGGACGAATGACACAATTTTTATTTTTTGGGGATAATGACACAAATTGTTTTTGAATTTTCAATTTCGGAGAATGGGCTTCAAAGGAAAATGTGCGATTTGCCGATGAGCACCCCCGGTCCGGCTCACGGTGGTTGTGCTCGCCTAACTCACGATCCCATCACTGGGGGTTGTGCATGTGCTGGCGTCTTGGCTCTGTGCCATGGTAATGCGTATTAATACGTAATCTATTTTGAGCGAGCTAAAAAAAAAAAAAAAGCTGCTACTACCAAAATTACATCCGTGTCACAATTACTTTAAACCAATTTTTATGTCACAAAAAATTCTAAAAATTGATATACTGTGCAACATTTACCACAAACTATATACCTACGTCCCACTTACCTCAAGTTATGGTAAACATGGCACGGATGTATCGTTTTGAAATTTTTCATGACATTAATTTGAAGTAAATGCGGCATAGATGCACGAGTTTAGATTAAGTATGGCATGGTACTTTGAGACTTCTTATGACATGAAAGGAAGTTTGGGGTGAATGTGGTATGAGTATACAAATTTGGAGTTTTGATAGTATTAACCCGATAAAAATTAATCGGTTATTGTGTTTTTTTCGAAATTAATATTTAACGAATGGCACGATTTTTATTTTTTCGTTGTTATCTGTTGGGACAAATTGGGCTTAGCCTTCGACGAATGATGCCCCTCTTGGTATTATAATTCCGCTTATTTAATCTCGAATGGGTCATCTAACTTTAACTTCGCCTTCAACCTGCCGGATTAGCGGTGGCCAAGGTCGTCGTTGCTAAGTGTCGAGCTTCTCAACCCGCCATGGAATATGATGAATGAAAAGCATATTGGATATATTGTTAATATAGTCCAAAATAATATATTCACATACAAGCCCAATAGGTAAAAAAACGGTTATTTGGGTCCATATGGGCCGGAGTCCAATAACTTGCATATAAAAACTCTAGGGTTTCCCTACGCTGGAGGTAACACGGTTGAGCGTTCCAAACTTGACGTCTCTTGATGTAATACTTCAAGCAACCGCTTCTTCTCTCTCAAACCCATAACCTCCAACAAAGCATATATGGGTTGACTCTCCCATGCATAATCCAAGCTTCTCAATTCTCCATTATTATCCTCTCTTTTTTCCCCCACTAGCTTGAGCATCGAGGGTCAACCCACCACTTGATTTTCAGACTATAACGGTTTGGCGTACAATCACTAGAAAATGGAGAATAAAAGCTAGAGAAAGAATTTGAAACACAAGATTTTATTCCGATTCACCTTTAAAATATTGTTATGTATATTCAGCAGAGATTTCCACTATAATTAGCACTTCACGCCTTTCTACCACATCCCTTAATTGCAAGAGAAAGAGATTATATATATCTAATAATTACTCATGAGCTCAATCCTAGACTATTAATAAAATATGGGCTCAAATTATTTAAGTTTCTAGGTGGCTCGAGGGTGTTGCCCTCGCAACCTCTGTTGGGGCTCTCCCTAGACCCATTTGCTCATTGGGGAGCGAGATTCTCGTTCCTTCTTGTCAATAGGAAATATAAATCACATCTCAATCCAGATGTGCTAATCAGTGTAACCACGCATGCTTAGGTCGAATCCTCACCCTCAGCCCTATTCGTGCTAGGGACTAACACGGTTGCATTGAGGCATGGAATACATGACCTCTTTCCTCATGTGGTATTTCACTTCTTTGTACGGAGCAAGTGTGAGGAAAAGTGGAGCTGAAGAGAGGTGCCAAATCGATGGAGGAATATTCCCCGCATGAATACTGTAGGGGGGAGGGGGTTAAAACGGTGCATGATTGTGCTCTGAAAAAAAAACAAGAACATAAGACTGGTAGATTTCTAGGCCTTCTACCGTCAATAGGTTGTTGCCTCGTTGGTCCACGATTTTTTGTCTTCTTTGCTTTTTGGGTTAGATAATTTATTCTTTCTGACCGACAAGTAGTGGACCATCTCAACCTGTACATTCACACATCTTGTTGTGATCGGAATTATGTTAGAGAGGGGCGATGAGATTCAAGCCATGCAAAAACATGACATTTAGCCGAGGAATGAAAATTTCGAGGGTTTGCCATACCAAGCCTCACGCTTCAGATTTTTCTTATTCTATTTACACCCTTTAGAAAGAAAACAATGAACCATCATACCGTTTCTCTCTTGTGATTGACCTATTTAATGTCTGATTGGGTAGCCACATTCGGGATCAAGCTCATCTCTCCCGATCGAGACGATTTGTCCGCTTGTGCAGTTGAAGTAGACTAAGCCTGAATTGGGCATTTTAGGCCTCATGTTGTTGTTATATTTTGGCAGTCTCGATACTATCACCACATTCTCTCTATACGAAAGTTCGCTTTGTGCCACCCTTTATGTCATAGTGCGGATATTTTCTGGTGGCAAGTAAATGATGATGGTGCTTCTTGCCGGAGTCATAAAAAATGCGGAGGAGGATAGTGGCACTTAATCTCTCGATCGTCCCGAGGCCCTTAGGGCAAAATTCCTATAAACACAGAAATGTGTACAATCAACTTAGAGTTTTTCTTTCATTCACTCATGATGGATGAAAATACTAAGATAGGATTCATTTTTCGCATTCACTTTGAAGAACCACTGCTAAAATCTCACAGAGCAAAATTAATATGATTGTAACCTGTTAAGGTAGTTTTGAAAATCAACTTTAGATTTACACCTTTTGCTTTTAACATATAGAATTTGACATTTATTTATTAAAAAACACCTAAGACATGTCAAAAAGAATATAAAAGTAGATATTTAAAATCAAAGTAATATGGAAATTTCTCAAAAATTTGAAGCGGCAAAACGATCATAAATATAAATACTTTTCAGAATCAAAGCAAACATATTTTCTGCAAGGGTGAGATTGGGGAAAAAGAGAGAGAGAGAGAGAGAGAGAGAGAGAGAGAGAGTACAATCATGATCGACAAATTGCAAACAAGTGGTTCATAAAGGCTAATGTACAAGTTTTCTTGGAATACTTTTTTTTTTTTTATAATGCTTAGAACACACAAACATTTTGATTCCACAATTATGCATGACACTTATTTAGAAAGAAAATTATCCAATTAGTCATAAAGACATTGTATCAATATCAATTTAACTCTAATTTTTTAAAAAAATTATTAAATTCAGTCATAAACCTTTATACAAGATTTTTATATAGTTCTTTCTGTCAATTTTCATCATAAAATCGTTGACATGGCAGTTCATTCATCGTGACCATTCTGACTGTGTGAATTAAACTTCATAAATATGGTGTACCAAATAAAAAAATCACTTTCTAGATGTCGGAGTCAGATCACAGTTTTTAGTCATGTGGGTTTAAAATTTTAAATCACCAAACGAAATTATTGTCATTTTGGGGGACCCATCTGATTGCCTAAAAGATATTGAGGGAGTCCTTGTCACGGCTGGACCACTCCCTAAATAAAATATGTGTGTCCTTTTCTTATCTTTGACTTAATTTTCTTTTCCTTTTCTGAAAAATAATAGGTCTCAATCGCACGTTCGTTTTTCCGTTTTTATGTTGCCTTTCTGATTATGTATGGCTGAAATTTAAAGCCCACTTTCCCAATGGAGACAGTCTCTTCGCTTAAAAAATCTTTTTTGAGTAAGTCGGGTTGAAGAACTTCTCGAGTCTTCCGTCTGCATTCATGCTAGCTAAATTTGTGCATACACGTTATTCAATAGAGGGAGATTACATGTATATAAGATTCATCGCTTCTGTAAATAAGTAGTATAATATATTTTAACACTACTTTCCTCATTTAAATACACCATTTTGAACTTTTGGCAAACATTTGCAAGTTGCATATACTTTTTACGGAATATTCCTAGGATGAAAGACACCAGCTTGCAAGTTGCATATACTTTTTACGGAATATTCCTAGGATGAAAGACACCAGCAAACGAATGGTACTAAATAAGTAATGTTAAAGTTCTACTATCACGGATCTTGAATATGTGGATTAATAAAAAAAGCTCGTTTAATTTCCACAAGATAAATAGAAAAAAAGAAAGAGATAATTGTCTAAAAAGTCATAATTCTATTATATGAAGGCCAATCTAGTTTTAAATATTTAATTGTGACCAATTTAGTCCTAAACCCTTGAATGATTTATGAATTTAGTTTTCTAGCCAATTTTCAACAATTTCCAGCCAAAATTGACTGGAATGACTATCTTAACAAATAATCAACATGTTTAGAACTAAGTTAGCCATGTTGCAAAGTTTAGGAATGAAATAGTTCACTGTACATTAAGTTTAGGAACTTTTGAATAATTTTCCTTAAAAAGGGAAAATAGCAATTCCCAAATACCACTATCAATGCGTCGGACCTCTCTTTATTGAATGAGACAATGAGATTTTGAAACGTGTAACTAGATTTTCATGCTGACTTTTGTAATTTGAGATAAGAATGAGCTAGACATCTTTAAGTTGAATTTAAATCTCCGTGCAAAGCATGATAATCAAGAATGCATAAGCCGAAATTATCGACTTTTCGCCTGATAATTTTTCGTTGGCCATGACTTTTGCATGATAACTAAACCACTCGTTGCACTTCATATAGTCCTTGTGAATATCCAGTACACGTTTTCAGATAAGGAATTGTCTCCAATAGATAATAGATGATTGTGTTATCGCATCTCAATCATCTCCTCATTTAAATGTATTAAATTCGAAAATTATTGATGTAGATGTTAGCTATCCTATGCAACATGATTGGTACCGAAGTGAATTTTTTTTTATAATTTTTGCTTTATTTTTCATTACCTTTTCTTTTTACTAGTGGCCGACCGCCGGCCACGGGCCATGACTTGTGATGGGTGGCCTCACTCGAGAGAGGGCCCACCTTGCCAAATGTGGCGAGGTCGAGAGATGAGGCCCGACGAGGCTCACCTTGGCTTGGGCGAGGGTGGCCCTTACTAGCCATGGCCTGTGGCTGGTGATCGGCTACTGGAAGAAAGAGAGGGAAAGAGAGAAAAGAAAAAAAAAATGTCCACGTTGCGTCGATTGACCATCGTCGGCCTAGCCTGGGTGATCGTCAGCTTCGCCGTGGCAAGGATGGCCATAGTCGGCAATCGTCTTGACGCAAGCCAAGGCAGCCTCATCGAGTCTCGCCATGGCCAATGGTCAGTAGCCAGCAATCAGCATGGACAGGAAGAGAAGTGATAGAGAAAAGGAGAAAAAAAAATTACAAAAATTATTTAAAAAAATTATCAACGTTAATGTCTATCGTGTTACGTGGGATCGATGACGTGTACAGTAACCCGAAAAGATGTGACTAAGATGTCTAAGCACGATGAAAACCCACATCATAATCAGCTATAAGATCCTTGTTCGACACCATCCTATCACCACAGGACCAAGCACAACTGCCGATATCCGTCAGTCCACCAAAGGAAAGGATCAAGGTGGATTCTTGCTTCGGCCATCTCAAGAGAGCCCCCATCGCTTTCAATCCCTACACCATCACTGTACCCACGGATATACACGCCCGCCACACCAGTGAATCCATTCAATAGCACCCTCATCCTTTCATACTAAGAAAATTAATCATACTTCACGAGTTCCTTTGATCCTTCTCCCCTCTCCTCTCCCCTTTAAAAATATATTCAGAAAAAAAGGGGATCCACTAACCCAGAAAAGGCCAAGAAGCAAGAGAGAGAGAGAAGAGACACGAGGAGATATGATACAGCAACGAACCCTAGACAGAGACAAGAAAGCATAAAATACAAAATTTCTCGAGTTGTGGTGGAGAGAGCTTTGGAGATTATTTCCCACTCATGACCCTCCGGGAAACCGACAAAGCACAGCACCACCCTCGTCGACACTGTCATATCTGTCCCTCTGGGTCCGGGGTCCTCCATCTCATCTGATGCCATTTTGTACCAGGGCACGAGCGCTTGCCTGCATAAAAGCTCGACCGTGTAGCTAGGATTTCGAAGCTTTCGTATGCGCCTTTTTGTTCCATGCACGCTTGAAGAAGATAGAGATTTGGGAATGCTTGCCGTGTCTCCTTTGAGGGAGGAGAGAGGCGATGAGACCCGCCGAGGAGAGAGCTGCTTCTCCATCGCCGGCGCCGGCGCCGGCGGAGGAGGAGGAGGAGGAGGAGGAGAGGACGATGTCGTGCTGTTCCTCAACTTCTCCGACGCGGGCAACTTGCTTGACAGCATCGACTTCGACGACATCTTCGCCGGGGACGATGCCTTGCCGGATTTGGAGATGGACGCGGCCGAGTTCTCTACGGGGTCCGAGAATCAGGCCAAGGCGAATCCAAGCGTGGCCTGGGATGGTGGAGGTCCGAAGGAATTATCGGAGGCAGAAGAGAGGTCGGGGTCGGGGTCGGGGGCGGCGGCGGGGGCGGGGGAGGCGAGCTCGAGCGGCGAGGAAGGGAGTGAGAAGAAGAGAGAAGGGCGGAGTGGTGGGAAGAGGAAAGAGGTAGGGGATGGAGGAAGAAGAAGTTCTGCTGCTGCTGCTGCTCAAGGTAAAACTAACCCTCAAGCTCAAGGGAAGAGAAAAGTCAAGGTAAAAGAACCAAAGCGCAAATGCATCTTACTCAAATTGCAAACTAATTGTCACTCCGTCATGTAAACTTGCTTGACATGATCGTACTTACACGATTACGACGCAAGCCGGAGTCCCGGACGACAATTGGCGAGTCGAGGCCGCACGTTGCTCGGTTCTCCGGCTTCCCACTTCGCGCTAATCAAGATTGTTTGTGCTTTATTCGTGTCTTTAAGCGATGACAATTTCTAAATTTGGCTTGTGTAATTGTCCGTGCTTGTGCAGGTGGATTGGACACCAGATCTGCATAGGAAGTTCGTGCAAGCAGTGGAGCAATTAGGTTTGGACAAGGCAGTTCCTTCCCGGATCTTGGAGCTCATGGGCAACGATTCTCTCAATCGCCACAACGTTGCAAGCCACCTTCAAGTACAAAATCCATTTGATCTTCCATTTTCTCATGTGTTCTTAGCGTTTTTCATCAATACCATTCGGCTAATTCGCTAGGATTTAGCAAAAGAGCTTCTAAATTTTGGTGGAATGTGGATGGATCAATTAAGGGTGTCGGGTCAATTTTAGATCTGATTAAACCGAGTCGGCCGAGGCCAATGCCGTTTGTTAGACGGCGAGGAGACGTTTGAGTACTGATGTTGAGGTGCGAAATGTGGCAGAAGTACCGATCGCAGAGGAGGCACCTGCTATCTCTCGAAGCGGACGCAGCAAGATGGAGCAAGAGGCGCCAGATCTACGGCGGGGCCGCCGCGGCCGCCGGCGGAAGCAAGAGGGTCATGACGCCTTGGGCGGCACCCGCCATGGGGTTCCCTCCCGCGCCGCCCTCCGTGCACTATTTCAGGCCCTTGCATGTGTGGGGTCACCCGACCTTGAGCCCGTCCCTAAAGCATGGCGCATGGCCGCTTCATTCACAGCCGTCACTTGTTCCTTCTCCACTGCCAACATGGGTGCCGCCGCCTTTGCTGGAACATCCTCCGCCGCCGCCGCCGCCTCCAGACCCTTCCTACTGGCACCAGCAAGTAAGCATAGGACATCCACCCGAGTTCCATGTTATATCTTATATTTCAAGTAGTGACTTAGCTAGAATTAGAAATAACTTAGGACTTTGTGCTTATTTTGACGTCATAATATTTTACATAGGGCTGTCCGTGAGAGAATATAAGATTCGGTGTTTATGAATTTTTCTCAAATATCTCATGAATCAATCGTGTCTCCGCATATATGTAGGTGAAAAAAAAAAGAACGCTTGAGTAAAGAATCAAGGGATATATACACACACACTATCTTATTAGGAAATTAACTAATTACTTATAATTCTTAATTATTTTATTTATATAATTAATTAATCCTTTTTTATTTTTATCCCGATTCAACTTATTAGATAAAACGTCGTAGTAATTAAGAAAATACTTATGAACTCTCTACATGTCATATGGATCAATTGATTGTGTCGTTCATATAAAAAGTCGACGAGAATGCGTGGGATTTCAACACGTGGCACATTTGATATCTATTCTACCCAACATTATTATTGTATAAAAGTTTTCTGTAGTTATATGTGAAATATTGATATATATATGTGATTCGATGCTGTGAAGGGATTTGGTTTTGCGCCAGTTCCGGGCATACCGCATCATCAAGGCGTGTATAAAATAGACCTAGCATCGGTGTCCTAATGCCAACGGGGCAATTGGCCTCCTCTCAACCTTCATTCGATTTTCACCAGGTAATTAGCCTACGGCAATCTCATTCAATTACATATGCTGCGATGATTATGTGAATTTGGACCGGCTTTTATTTCATTGTTTGTTTGTAATTGTCGTGTTCAACAGTGGAGTGAGAATGTCGATGCAGCCATCGGAGAGATCCTATCGAAGCCATGGCAACCACTTCCTCTTGGCTTAAAGCCTCCATCTCTGGAAGGTGTGTTGGGGGAGCTTCAACGCCAAGGCATTGCCAGCATCCCTCCCCCTTGCTCCCTTAGATTGACCTCCTGGCGGCGGCAGCCGTGATATGAGGCCATCGAGAGGAGGAGAATAATCCCTAATTCGACGACATTTCTGGCACGATAGATGTGTACATAAACTTGCAGATGAGTTCGTCCCTTATTGTTGATGGTTTTCTAATTTGCCTCAATGAGATAGTTCTACTTTTTTGGGTGCCTTCACACGAGAAGATGACTATAGTTGGTATAATTACATGCAATCGGATTTGAGGGTGTGAAAGGGTGACTTATGACACAACTAGCTTTTCAAACCGTTCGGGAAATGATTTAGTTTTAGAAAAATTATTATTATATATCAGATTAGATTTGAATAAATTATACGCAAAATCACTATATGGTTTTACTTTTCTACTGCAATACCTTGGGAATTTTGAAGTTTTTAATGGTGAACAGAAAGCGTAATTGTGATGGAGCAAATTGAGGGTTCCATTATTGGCTGCATTACCTTTTATTTTGATTTTTAAATGTTTTAGAAAAGACAGGATGAAAGCGTTCGTGCTCCTTTGTTTTTTCATGAAACGTAAATGAGGTGAAAAATATTTTTTAAAATATTCATTTATTTAGTTTATAAACATAAATAAATGAAAAATATTTTTATCGTTTATTAAAAAATTAGACATAAATTACTATTGATAAAAATTATTTTTATTAGCTAATTATTTCAAGCGATTTGTTTTCGCGTTATAAATGCAATTTAAGAAGTAAATTTACCCGTTGGATCAAAATGCTTGTGTCTTTGAAAATTTCACCAAATATCCAATAGCCAAATACCTCTCTCTCCCTCCTTTTTCGCCTGTCGCCGAAATGCCGGTGCTACCACACCCGCCACGTCGCCGCTATCATGCCTAGTCTCATCACAGCTCGCACCTCTTGCCACTTGGCTCATCGTCAACTGCCGCACCGTACCTCTCTTCAAATATTGACGGCCTACTCGTCACGATCTTATGACCCCCATGACATTGTCACTCGGTCTCGAGCGATACGGGGGACTCGGGCTTAACGATATTGAATTCCGGCATTGCGCGCCTATACCCTACTCTTGATGTGCAAGGTGACGACGGTGGCAAAGGGACCGTCTCGGGTGCAGCAAAGGCCGGCCGCGAAAGCTTGGCTAGGCATGCTCGTAGTCGACGGTCGAGTTTGGTCAGGCCATGCGCGATTCGCATCGTGCAAGGGAAAAATTGGAGAAAGGAGGCGGAAAAGAAGTAGCAAAAAGAATAAAAAGGAAAAGAAAAAAAAAAGAATCAAATTTTCTCGGTGGTTACGTGTCCAAATTTGAGGGGGAAACTTTACTTTATTCAAGAGAAGGCTAATTTTGAGGATCTTAATTCTTATAAAAAAAAAATAAAATAAAAAAAGGCCTGAAAGGCGATATAAAATGAATCAAAGATGCACCAATCAAGCATCCATCTTTATTTATATAATGTTTGAGCTTGTTAATAGGCCCAAGTGATCTAGGAACGGAACGGAACGGGGAGGGGACGTGGATGTCGAATTATCTTCAAGTGTGTCGCGAAGTTCAGATGCGACAATCTCGCCAAGCAGTGAGTGAGATCCGCGTCGCCGGCGAACCGATTTTCCGTCCGGCGACCGGATGTTCATCGTATGCAGAGAGAGAACGGAAAAGAGAAAAAAGGGAAGAGAAAACGCCCAACGAGATCAAACCATCGCCGTAGATAAGACACCATGCACGGAGTACATCCCGTTTGAATCACATTTCGTTTATTGATCGTTCATCAAACATCAGCAAATATCGACAATCCGATCAAGCGTCCCGAGTCCGACCCTCGTCCTCGTCCTCCGGATCTTCGAAGTTGGGGTCCTTGGCGTCCACGGCCTCCTCCGTCGCGAGCCCCATCTCGGGCCGCGAGTACCCGTCGCCGGACCACGTGAACTTGCCCCCGTGGCCGCCTTCTTCGGCGACCCGTTCACCCCCGTCGCCGACTTCCGGTCCTTCCTTGCGTCGGGCCTCGGGTTGGCCCTGGGGCTGTTGCTGCTGCTCTTGCCCGCGTTCTTCATCTTGCGATCGATGATCGGGTGGTGGTGGCGGGGAATGGGTGCGAGGGATTTATACTGGACGGAGACGCGAGAGTGGACAGAGCGGCGAGGCTAAGAAGAGAAACCATGGAGAGAGAGAGAGAGAGAGTGAAACTGTATGAGATAGGAAGGTGTGGGCATGTGACTCGAGGAACATGGCGAAACGGATAAGAACGAGCACTATCGTTCTCATCATCATTATTGCCATTACTATTATTTTAATTTAATTAATTCAATCCATAAAATTTAATATTCAATGTGCTATATAAACTTTTAAACATTTTTGTATGATTTAAGGACTTCATTAAATATTTATCGTTAGTTCAAAGATTATGGATCGCCGATCACTAAATCTCATGTCTTTGTTAGTGATGAGCACACGCAAATTCCTTCTTTAATAATTATGACATTATCAGTTGATAGTGCATGCCTAAGTTTGGCTTCCTTTATACATCATTATACGGAAACAACTATAATAGGATAAACAAACACAGATTTAACATGTGGATGAACAAATTTTTATAGTTCAACAACATGCCAAAACTCCTACTATCATCATTAGGACTTAAGGCATAAAACCTATACATGAATAGAGTAGAGGGGCATTGAATCCCAAAAGCATATATATTAAACTCCCGATCTAAATCAAGAAAAGATAGCACCTAAATCTAGAATTAAATCGAGAGAGTTCAAATTCTCAAATTGAGAACTAGACCATAGAAGAAAGCTCCAAATATAAATCGGGAAAGAAGAAAAAGTAAACAAAGAACAATAAAATGTAAACAAAATCAACTAAAAAGAGAAGAAGGGGAGGGTGAGATTAGCTCAAACCCTCCTCCATTTCTCCCATGGCTAAAGGTTGAAGATAACGATGGGAAGATAGAGAGAAGAGAGAAAAAAGACTTTTCGACTTCCTCGCTACCGCAGTAGTTAAAAATGAAGTCTTGTCACTTCAATTGCTTTATACTAGTCATGAACCTTGTGCAACAAAAAATAACTTATGCACACATAATAACTTAATTACAACTTGCAGGTTTTTTTTTTTTTTTTTTGATCTTTTACCTTCAAAGTAGTCTATAGACCAACTATGGAGAATCTAAATTGACATTTCCTTAAAAAATAAAAAAAAATTTTAATAATACATCTTGATAAACCTCTTTATGTATATAGAATCAATTCAATCAATTCATTGTGATTATATGAGAATTGAAATTGATAGATCCTATTGAGTACCAGCATATTTGGTAAAACTACAAATTAATTGTTGAAAATTTTAGTAGCGAGTTTTATAATGTGTTAAAAATTAATTAATATGATGTAAGATAATGATCAAAATTAGTTACCAGATGTTATTAACCTATTATTGAAATAGAAAACAGGTGCCATTGTTGGTTGCTTTTATCAATATATTTGGTAATATTCTAATTACCAGCAATTATTTTTCTATTAACGAATTGAGCAAATCCTCCCTTGCATACTGGTTTTAGTTTATTTTTTACTCAATTAAATAATTTCAGTCAATTTCATTCAAGGTCATGATGAAACTTAATCACATTACTAAAAGTGCTGAATTTTTAATTTGCAGCACTTAGTTGGATAATCAAATGGGCCATGAGTATCATTACAAACATAAGATGAAAACTTTATCGATATACAAAAGTGTAGTGTAAAAGGTACTGGAAATATAACTTGGATAAGTGTAACGTGCTCAATATGGTGTCTACATATATATATGTAAATAAACTCCTAAGAAATATCCATTATCACCCTCAACCATCCTAATCTGCATGCTTGTTCATACAGGACAATAAATTATCCACAAAACAGACAAAACGTACTAGAAGCAATCTTCTAAGAACATACATTTGGAAAATGAATGTACAACACATAGTCTTTCACCTAACTTATTGTAGAAACGCAAGATTATAAGAAAGAGGGAAAATTTTAAATAAGACTTCGAAGTGGATGAGTTTTTTTTCAAAAGATGGTCTAAAATGAATGTTGTCTTAAATAAGGGTATAAAGTTGTTATTTGACCTCAAATAAAGGACTAACTCGTCAGATCGAATCTTCTTTGGCTAGCAAGCACATACTTATTTTGGCAGTACAACTAGGGGCATAATCTTCCAAAGACATTTCTTTTTTTATTTTTTAAGTTTTATCTTTTAATATTTTCACAATTCATCTTCTCTGTACTTATGCTTGGAGGAAAGTTGCGAGTCTCGAATTCATCTCAATCTTCTTCCTCAACAAAAATGGCGACCTCAAGCTCACCAACAAGACGAGTCGCTTAATGGGCCATGCATTCTACTCTTCCTACTCCGCTTCAAGAACTCTCATGGTGGCGACAAGTCCTCCTTTGTTTTCGCCGATGTCCCTATGCACCCGAATCATATTGGTCGGGACATCGCCCTCGCTGTCTCCGCCACCATGGACCTTTGGGCCCTGTCCGGCCGATATCCGGGCCTCCTCAATGCCAATCATGTCAGTTCTTTAACCATCTTTTTCCTGTCGAGTTCACGCTGTCCGGGACTTTAAGTTCGGCAACATTAATAACAGCCACGTTGGGTTCAACATCAGTAGCTTGGTGTCGAATGCTTCTACTCCGACCACCTGTAACGTCGCCGACGATGACTTGAGCAAGCTAGATATTAATCTGAAGAGTGGGAAGGTGATGCAGGCGTGGATTGATTACAATTCTAGTGAGAAAGTGATCAATATGACAATTGCTCCTAGTTTGGCGAAACCCAAGAAGCCAATCTTGTCCTTCAAAGTGGATTTGTCATCGATTTTCCACGAGTTCATGTGTGTTGGCTTCTTTGTTTCAACTGGTGTGCTAGCAAGCTCTCATTACATGATGGGACAGGGTTTTTGTATTGATGAGGTAGTGAGAGCTCTTAAGATTTCATCTTTGCAATTGTTACGAGGCACGGAGAATAAGCATCCTTACACAACATAGCAATCTCGGTGTTATTAGATGTTCTTGTAATGTTAAGGGTTCTCCCTATGGTCCTAATCTTTCGAAGGATCAAGAAAGCCGATGTGGTCTAACAATTAGGGGTCTGTAAAATAATCGAGAATCGCTTAGAACCGAAACCGAAACTAACAATTCCCATGGAGATCGGTCCGATTCCCGATTCCAATTTAATAGAACTAGTGAATATCGGTCCGATTGTTGGTTCTATGCGTGGAACCGCTCGTCCACCCACTTGGACCAAATCGTATATATGTATATATATATTTTTTTAAAAATCCATCTCAATTACTTAATTATTTTGTAATTTTTTGACTAAATATATATAGATTTATGTGTATAATAGGATTAACCCCATACTTTTTTTTTTTTCAATTCCATTTATCCATTTACTTACTTTCTCAATCAAAATAAAATAAATAAATATAAAGAAAGGGGAGAACCGATTGGAGATATCCATAAGAGCCAATGGATCGTCTAAGAGTATAATTAGGTCTCTTATTAACCGTTCCCATGATTAAATTAGGTTGACATTGAAAAAAGATGAATCAAACGATTAATATTTAGTGATAATAGAATTTGCTTGACACTCTCATAGCGACGGTAGAACATCTCAACCCTCCCCACCTTGGCATTGGATGGTGTGGCCCATTACAACAGCGACACAGGGTCGCCTGACCCTCTGTCGATGCTTGCATCGGATCTCGTCATCTTAGGCCATAAATGGTGGCAGTGCCCTTTGCAATGATGCTAAAGGCTCCATAACGCCCTTGTCAGAGGTGGAGGAGGGTAATGGATCCTTGCGTCCCTTTCTTTTTCTCCATATGATACATATATTTCACTTTTAAAGAATTGATAAGTTTGTTTCAAGGGCCGACGGGGCGTTTGCTCGGACAAAATTTAAAGCAAAAAGGTGAAAGTTCAGGGCACTAAAATAACAGAGATCAAAATTAAGTGACCCGATTGTAAATACTGCCTAGGCTTTACTACCAGAACATAAGTAAAGTTTACTCCCACTTCCTTTGACTGCCATGACAATATTTTCTAGAAACGAGCCAAACCAAAATATCCACCTGGACCACATCCGCTGACGTGTCGCCGCTTCATTGGACGGGCCTCGAGCCAGCTGAAACTGCGGACTCTCCTGAAAATACCCTAGCAACGAGCACCGGCGCGGCCGAAAAAAGCACGCATTCCTCCGCCGTCTCGCCTTCTCCGCCTCCTCCTCCGCCTCCGCCGCCTCTTCTCCTCCGGTGAGCCTCTCTCCGTCTCTCTCTATCTCTATCTCTAGGTTTGGAGCCGTTTCGGATTCTTCAGCTCCCCCGCGCGCTCCGCCGCTCGTTCTTTCTACTTTCGCCGCCGGTGCCGATTTGCCGGCGGCAGCGGCGATCGAGAGGGCTCGCCGCCTCCGCGCGCGCGCATATTTCGAGATGCATTGTCCGGTTAGCTTGCCGTTTGTTCTATCGAGGCCGTCCTCCGCAGGTCGCGATTGCCGAACTGGCATAGTTCGCCTGCGACTGAGCTCGTTGTGCGGTTTTTTTTGGTAGTCGGAGAGTCTGAGCTCGATCTTAGTGACAATGCACTCTCTCCTGCTTGTGCTTTTATGATTCGCTCGTAGTGTGGGGCTTCGTCTTGTTTACGCGCTGGTCTGCGTTTGAACTCGTGCGGTGATGTAGTTGGGTGGAACCTGCGTGCGTTGTGATTTTCTCTTGTTTCTAGATCCTTGTGTTCCCTGTGTTCATTTTGGGATTCATCCCTTTTCCCCAAAGTTGAGCACAGTTGTTTTTCCAGAGCAAGACCTGCTCTGTGTGATGTGCGAATTTGGGAGCCTAGTTTGAAGCTGGGTTTGATGTTTGTTTGGGATCCTTCCGATTGTTGTCTGCATACTTTGGTGAGCTTTGGAATTGAAAGCAAAAAACTTTTTCTTTTATTAAGGATTCCAGTGTCCTTTTATTACCTGAAGTAGAGAGGAGGATTAGCTGATTAATTGCTGAGGTTTCTCTGACATGAAATATCCAAGCTGGAGAGATGCATGCTCTCTTGTACTTGTTGTCTACGGCGAAGACTTGCTTCGAGAGCCAAGATAGATCTTTGGATGTTCATGAAGAAATGTGAGATTATGTTGAAAGTACTTTTGTGAAGTTCTTTCAATGATGCTCTTCTCAATATATCATGGACATGTATGAGGACGCCTCATTTAAGAACTCCTTGTTCTGGGCTTCTCTTTATTTAAGTCACTGCTACATATATCATTGACTCATTGTTATATGACCTGTAGTCAGTACTCAACTCCCAGAAAGGTTACGTAACCTCTGAATAGCTGAAGCAAATCAATCATTTCAATTTCTTTGGTAACCATTATAGCTTAAGCTTAGGTGGAAACAACATGAAAAACCGTTGAATATGGGAAAGATACAGTTAACTTGTGATATTTTGAGTCTTATGTTCGATTTTGTTACAAAGACCCAAAGAATGGAATAAATGTGCCACTTAGTGTTTTATCATGTTCTCATGCTTAGTGAGGTCCCTTTTAGAGTTTTCTAATTGGTTATATGTTGTTATATCTGATAAAATGCTAAATTAGCAGAAGTTTGTTGCCAATGTTTACTCCATTTTTTCTTTCTCTGACATTTATAACTTTGCAGGGAGACACTACTTACGCACATCAGAGACGGGAACGATGTTCAACTTTTGGGTTCGTTGAGTGTGTTGGCTACGCTGTTACAAACAAAAGGTTGGGCTGTTGTATCTTTCCAGTTACAATTCCTTATTCAGTAAATACTGCCATTTATTATCAACATTTGCTGTTACAGAACTGGATGAGTCAATGCTGGATGCTCTTGGAATTCTTACTGAGCGCAAAAAGTAGAAGAAACTCTTGCTGGTAAGCATTATTGATTTTGCATGGGTAAATAATTTTGGCAAAGTGCCTTGCTTGTAATATTCATCTTTTGCTTTATGTACTCAGTGGTTAAATGATATTGATTCCTAGAGTGTTATGCACAAAATTTGGACCTCAAAAAACTAATGTTTGAGAATTCATTCAATGATACTTTGAAGGAGTTGGTCGTCTGATCAAGACTTGTTGCTAAACTTGTTGGTTGAAGAGAAGCTTTCTATTGAAGAGATTATCTAGCTGTTAACATTCTCTTAATTTGTTCTCATGTACATCTTTGGTCAGTTTTTCATTTCATTATCACTTTTTCCTTCAATAAGATTTTGTACTGTTTTTAGCTCATCCAGAAAACAAATTGTTGTTTTTCTAATACTATTTTAAGTTGATGATATTTTTAGTCTAGTCAACTAGGTTTGCTTCTCATACTCTCCCTTCTGCTTGAAGCCTATGTTACTATTGTTCTCTTCTGTTCATTATCTCAAGGTTGCTAAGTAATGCTTGTTCCCTAGAGCACCACTCTAGCAGTCCTTACCGATAGGCTTATGATCCCACCACCATTATTATTATTTTTTTTTTTTAAAGGAGAAGAAAAGAAAGATAGACCTGAAACCCGACCCGAGCAGGATTTTTTTGCTTCAGGTCATATGCTTTTGAGGTCGGGTCGGGTCGGAGCACACAACCCTTATGATTTGGGTCAGGTCGGGTAAAACATCAAAACCCGACCCGACCCAACCCATTTAGCAACCACGGAGTGATGGATGCTTGGCTTGGATAGAATGAAGCTAACTTGCATGAGCCACACAGAATGTTTAGAAGATTGTGAACCAGTCGGCCCATGGCGACATTGGCCAGTGGGTTTCTTATGTAAATGGGTGATTGTCCTGAGGCAAAGTGGGGTTAAAAAGAAGAGAAAAATCAAATTCTCTTCCCTCGCATGTTCCAGGAACCCAGTAAAGTTTCCTTTGAGATGACCAATGTGAATGTTCATATATTTGTTGGGCTACCATGTTTCACAGGTTTTGCATATCATTATTGTGTGTTGTGTACTGCACAACTAAACATCATGGTCATTTTTGTTTTTGTTGGTTTTGCAGAAAACCAGGATGAAAGTCAAGCTCTTGAGTATCCTTCGCACAATGCCTGGCTGCGCTTCATGCTGCCCCATACATTCATAAACTGGCCAGTTAATTTGTTTGTTTTCTGTATGATAGAAACAATAAACAGTCCAGTAATGAGAGCTTTGTTAGCGTTTCTTTGTGCCGTCAGGCTGTCATTTGATTCCCTGTGCCGTCTGACCAAGATTTGATCCATATGTAGCTGTTTCCTAGATATTGCATTTGTTTAATTTAAACCTTTTCTCATTTAGGAATGGATCCTTCCACAATCGATTACTAATACATCTTTCATTCTTTCCCTTTTAATTGGCCAGTGATCATATATATCCTTTTCCTTCGCCCCATAAGTATCAAAATCAGTTATTGTCATTTTCTTATCCATGAAACAACAAACTTATGTATGATCAGACGTATGACTTAGACGAGAGATTTAACTTGTAGTAGGTTCTATGCTCCAGATTTTCTCTCTACTACTACGTTGTCCTCCTGCTATTACTCATTTGTTTTCCTTCTCATTGCTTCTTTTGACGGTCATTTATCTGTCTTTACTATTTGCTTTCATTCTTAATATAAAAAAGGAATTAATGATATCCTTCACATTGTGAACCATTTCAAGGACAACAGAAGTGAAACGGTTCTCTTTAATTTGCATAAATTCATTACTCAAACAGGTGCATGCACAATTCATGTGCATTTGTTGTGCAAACTCAAAAACACACGTGTGCATGCTCATGCACAAGAACTTGCCATGGTCAATGTTTTTATTCATATTCTCAGAATTGTTTGGAGACTAACATCAACTGGTAGCAAGCATCTGCTTCATTCTTTTGTTACAAATGTTCTACTCTGTGGGGACAGTTTTCCTTGACCTATTTTTTCCTGAATTCCTGCTGGTGTTATTGAACAGAGTAAGTGCTCACCTTTAGCAGATAGCTACAATAGGCATTTGTAGATTTGTAATAAAGAGGGAAGGACTTGTTCATTTGTAGTGGCTGCGGAACCCTAAATCTTCTGTTTATCTGAACCACAGATGGCATGCTGTCGCTTCATGGACTTGGGATGCCCAGGATGAAACATGTGGAATTTGTAGGATGGCCTTCGATGGCTGTTGTCCTGATTGTAAACTCCCTGGAGATGATTGTCCACTGAGTAAGTTTTTATCGTTCCCCACTCTTTTCTTAGTATGGTATGATGTTATAGCTGATATTGCCTCTTGAATATAGATGGAGATTTCCTGCATTTTTCCTCTAAGATGTCTGCATTTGAATCTGAAATATCTCTACATAGTCAACAAGGCTTCAAGCTAGGCTAAATGCCCTGTACTTTATAAGCAATTCAAGCAAATACTAAACAGTTGCTGTTTAACATAAAATAGTTGTTCCTCTTCAACATTTGCAGAAGGTTAAAAATTAATTTGGGCGTCTAATTTCTTTGCTTCACTCTGAGAAGGTCCCATTTACTTGGCTTTTTATATCGTTTTTGCTAGAAGAGCAGCAATCTTGGATATAGCTCTTGTTTCGAAATGTATGCAGCATTAGTCTGAGGCCAAATCATCCTTCATATTCAAAGTTCCAAGTTGAGCTTTTGTTTCATGCTTTTTTTCTGCTAAGTAAGCTGAGCTTGGATATTCTAAGTTGAGCTTATTGCAATTAGTTAAAACTTGAACAGGAACTGGATGTTATAATGTCGAATAGCATGGCTTTTTTCTGAAACATGATGTGCTGTCATTTCTGGTCTATGTAACTGAATTCCCATTCCTTGAACCCGTGTCATGGATGTTTTCATATCACTAATGATATGGTCACTTCTCCTTTCTTTCCAATTTGCCCTTCTCTCTCCCTCCTAGAAGCCACAAAAAAGAAGAAAAAGGTAAACAAGGGTGCTTTCTGAGAATAGTTATATTGATTACATATTCTGTGATTGTTCTGCAGTGTGGGGTGCATGCAATCATGCTTTCCATCTTCATTGCATCTTGAAGTGGGTAAACTCGCAGACTTCTCAGGCACATTGCCCCATGTGTCGGAGGGAATGGCAATTTAAAGAATGATGAGTCAAAACTCACAAATCCTCCCATCTTTATTGCGTCTTGAAATGGGTAAATACAAAGGCTTCGATCCCCATGAGTTAGGAGGAACAGCAATTTTATGGAATTACAAGCCAAAAGTGTATGAAAACCCCCAACTCTTCCTTCTTTGCGCTTGAGTGTTTTTTAATTCACTGAAAGGTATATGCAATTGATCTGTGAGGAATGATGTCACTTTGGAGAAATGTTCATGTGAATGGCCAACATTACTTGGTGTTTGGCCCTATCCACTCTGTAATAGCCTTATTGTCATGAATGTCTGATTTATTAGTGGGGTAATGTAATCTTTATATATGCATGAATTCAAGGGATTATCATGATACACAGTAGTCCTTAAGTACTGTCTAAAGATTGCAGATTTGCATGTTTTTCATACCTTGCATTAAACTACATCTGTTCTGGTAATCTGAGTTTTACTTTTCTACAATCGCCTATCGCTGTCAACTAGTTTGGTGTCTTTAGACTTTTTTCTTTGGATGTCTCCCGACCTGTGCAATTTGCTGAAACTGGGCAATGCCTTAAGACTGTCTAACCTATTGCACGGACATCTTCCTTGGGATCTGAAGTGTTCTCAAAACGAGGAAAGACAAGGTGGCTGGATCGGTTTCGGTTCAAAGCAGGCCTTGATGATACCTAGTTTTGACCACAGAACATTTGCTCAAAAATGGGTGGGCCTAGCTTATGCGCTGCCTGTGCATCATCCTCTTTGTCTATAAGCCTGCATGTATTGCCAAGTTGCTTTCACCTGAGGGTTGAACAAAACAGTTCAGTAGAGTACCAAATTCAGGTACCCGTATATGAAAACATTGTCCTCTGTCGGTGTCACTATCACTAAAGATCAGTTCGGTTTCCGTTTCTTGTTATCGAAGCACAAGAGAAATCCTCCTCCCACCGGTCATGCTTGAGATATGCCAGAGGGACTTTCATTTTGTTGGTCATTGTGAATGAGTGAAGTTAAGAGACGTGGGTCTCAAGTACTATATAGTTGACGAACTTGGTTTATTCACGTGTCTGTCCGTTCTTCTGATCTGCAATTTGTCTTCATGTAATTCCTGAAACTGGGAAATAGATCTCCACTTGTACGCAACATCAAATTGAACACAACCAAATGGTGCTCTTTCCCACTGCCGACCATTTCCTGAGATTGGGAAATCATGCTTGACGTATACGCAATCACCTCAATTGGATCACAGACAAGTGGCTTTCTTTGCCCCTCGAGGCTTCATACTTGGACTGCTCTCTCTCAATATCGAAAGGAGAAATTCCAATTTTTATCACTATACTTACATGTTCTTTCTAATTAAGTCTCTTTATTTTTAAACTATATTTGAGTCTATACTTTCACGAATTTTATAATCAAGTCTTTGTGACGAAAAAATTGTGAGCTGACCTAACCATCATACTATGTTTTCCTCCAGCGGGCATGTCAACTGGATTTGCCCGGATTTTTATGTTGGAAGGTGGGAAATTAATGAAAGTTAAAAGAATTGATTAGACAAGTTAAAAGTACGTCAACTTAATTAGATAAGGCATGAAAGAAGATGGATGTGACATGAATGTCGATTACATTAATTTGATACGTCATTTCTCACATAAGTTTTTCATCTTTCTACATATGCATTAAGCAATCGCTGAAGAATAGTTGCTCAATTCATGGACTATTGTCGCATGCGTTCTTATTACCACCGCTATCTGTCCTTCAAATGACTGTCTTTTCAAACCAAAAGAGTAGACATTCACTTCATTATTAAGCTTTAGATTTCAGATGCACTGGTCCATGGTGGGACAGGGGCTCGTTAGTTGAAGGCAAAATGCCAACTATGTAGATGTTGATGGTTTAGTACGTGCGTAGGTCCTTCGCCCACATGGGAACATTACCAACTTTAACAAAGAATCCTAGCATCTTCCTCTCTTGTTTCCGTTATGGCAAAGAAAAGCAAGTACTCTCTGGCCTTTAACTGTAGTTCGGGTTTAGAGCAAGACGTCGTTTTTTACGAAACCGTAAAAAGATAATTAAAATAGGGTCCAAATTGTCGCGGCTTGTTCCTATATTTCAATGTGGGGTTGAAGATAGAGACATTAGATGGGAATTCAAATAAACTTAGACTCGAGTGTCACGCATGTGCCTAGAAAAAAGTAGGAAGATGACAAGGAACGATAGGGCAATTGGAAATAAAATTCCTATGCTTTCCGTTCTATCTTTCAATTTGTCGGTTGTTACGATTAGGATCGTGACGGTCTTGGATGTGCTTTTTTTCTTTTTTTCAAATTTCATTGCCTAAGATTCAAAGTTAGGAGAAGATTATCGCAGGTAATTTGATCATTTGACATTACAAAGAAGAAAAAGGGATGGTGTGTGAATTGGCAACTCCCAACGAAATGAATGAATGAATTATTATGATTATCGCCAAAAATAATTTCGTCTTTATATATGGCATCAATCGCGATTTCTACTTTTTTGAGATAACATGAGGATATTTTACTTTTTATTCGATTAATTCCGGCGTATGTATTGGTAATCGAATATGTGGAATGTTCATAAAAGTTATTGAAATTTAGGTATTCTCAAATTTAAATTAATCTTCGGCATCTTTTGAAATGCCAATTTATTTTCCCGACTGGAAGTCATTTATTAAACAAAGGATATGTTGGACCTCTCTAAGCGAAGCCTAATTCTCTTTCTCATTGTTCTTTTTTTTTTTTTCTTTACATTTTTTAAATTGGTTCCCAATCTCCAATTCCCGTTCTACTTGTCATTCAACGCGACGAAGGTGAGATTGGTTTTGCATAATTATTTGGTCATTTGAAAAGATAGAAAGTGAAGACAAATTTAGGATCCGTTTATTTGAAAAAAGATTATTTTCAAGAAATTAGTTTTCAATTTTTAGATAACAGAAAACTAATCATTCAATAGAAAACGTTTTCCATTGACTAAAACAACAGAATTTAAATTAGGGGAAAAATCTTCGCCTTTTGACGATTAGGAAATCACTTTCTCTAAATCACTAAATAAATATAAATTAATCAATTTTTTAAAAATGATTTCAATGGAAAAAAATTGCCTTTATTGTGAAGTTTTCAGTAAAACAAACACTAGCTTCGTTTATTTCTTGAAAAATAAATTATATGAAAAACACTTCCCAAAATAAAATAATTACTTGTATTACTTGATACTTAGGAACTTGAAATCTACCATCTACCCACATTCCGTATCTACTTTTAATTGAACGATTACAGTAAATCACTACCTCTATTGACCATCATTTGCTCTAATCTATTGATATAAAAATACACGAAAATTATGAAATATTAATAAAGTAAAAGTCTCAATCATGTATATTGTTAAAAATGGAAGCTCAAACTAGTGGTTTCATATTATACACTTATCATTTGATGCTATGGGATGCCGCACGATCACTCAAATTAATCGACGACGGGGATTTGGAAACTATAGTTAAGAAACACGTCATAATTTAATCAACAATATGACTTCAAAAACTAAAAGTGCGGTACATGAAAGTAAAGATAATTGAAAGATACTAAATTTGTTTGTTCACAAGCACGCTATTCTATAGATGAACGATGTTATTTTAATGGTTATGTCATAATCGCCGCTAAGTAGTTCTTCTATGGTTATAGCCATGTTCCCTTAACTCCGAAAATTTTGTGCCCACACTTTCACAATGTCATGACCTCGTTTCCAAATAGTTGTTCCTTTAAAATCGAGTGTTAGTTGCTCCACAACCTCCATCACTCTCTCTCGATGCCTTAATCGATAATATGTTGACCTTATTGATCCATACTTTTGTCAACTATCATTAGCCATCCATAGTCGACAACTAAACAATACTAGTCATCGATTTGCATTAATATCAATAATAATCATTGTGATTGTCGACAATGGGGTACATGCTTAATGATACTCTCAACATTCTAGTCATGTGCTTTTATTCATATAGACAACCTAACCATTCTTCAGTGCAAACAACAATTAATATCATTTTATCTTATGTTTTTCATGAGGTACATATAAAAAGTTTTTTATCCCAATTTCAAGGAAATGCATGCATTCTATTGATGAGGGTTACTATTACAAAAATATCTTTAATCATGTCCATCGTGACACAAATAATCTAATTTTGTTTATCATTAATAACTTTAAAATTGCTCATTATGACACAAATACTCCCAAGTATTTTTTGTGTCATAAAAACCCTTAATTTATACTAGTGTGACAAATTAACCATTGATAGGATTGAAAAAGACACTAAGTTTGGGTTTTTTGGTCATTAAGAAAAGAATATATGGTATTTGTTTCACGCATACCCTTAACATTTTTTACACAAAGGCCTTAAAATTGCTCGTCATGACACAAATACCTCAAATATTTTTTGTCATAAAAACTTCTAATTTATTCTAGTGTGACAAATTAACCATTGATAGGATTGAAATAGACGCTAAGTTTGGGTTTTTTTCGTGATTAAGAAAAGAATATAGGGTGTTTGTGCCATGCCAGGCAAGTTTAGGGTTTTCTGTACATAAAAAAACTGGAGTTAAATTATAAAAGTTTAATTTTATATGATGAACAAGATCCTAATCTAAGAAGGAAAATGTGACAAGCCATATGTCCTCCATATCTCTCACACATTTTACATTTATATAAAAATTTTATCATCCTAATAAAACTCGTATTATCTTGATACAACACTTGTCTTCTCTTGGCACAACATTCTTCTAATATGTTCTCTTTTGACATAACACTCAATTAGTTTCAAATATATTGCATGATATCGATTCGGTCCTAAATTTTTCAATATTGCCGATGTGATCCTCAACTTTTGCGCAAAACTTCAATGTAATCCTTCCGGTCAATTACCATAAAAAATTACTAATGTCACATCTAATTTAATCACCATCAGCCGTCCTACATGGCACAGTAACGTGGACAATTTAAGGAACGTTATATCAACAACATATTTTCTAAAGAATAATTTACGTCTAAAATAATTTCATGAATAATGAAAATATTTTACTCTAATTGACTATCATAAGCAATTCCAACGGTCATTATTAAAAAATATATATATTTTTCATCATTTTAAAATGTCTTTGCAGAAATGACTAGCGTTACTTTATTCGGCAAATTGGGACGCTTGTCCCTCCTCCACTCACGAACGTTCAAGCGGATCCTCCTTTTTATTAGTAGGAAAACTCATAAATCTCGAGTGGGGTCAATTAAAGAAACGAGATTAAAGGCAATATCTGAAAATCTGCCGACACATCGAGGGCGCCATTTCATACATGAGAAATGAATCCAACAATACAACAAATCATCATAACGATACGGACAACCAATGACGATTACAGGAAAAAAAACGAAGAGAAAAGACACATTCGAAGAAGAAGATGATTCCCCTATGACCAAAAAAACAAAAAGATGATATCCCACGAAATCTGCAACCGTTGGATGGAGACGCATCGGCCCATCACGTGTTGCCACCTGTCGAGAAAAAAACAAAAAAATACGACAAATCAGATTTTTTGTTAAAACGCCTAAACTCGCACGTATTCTTCGCGATCCTTTTATTAAATATTTTGCACATTCAAAAGCCTGGAAATACTGGACGCGTGTCATCACGCGCCGTGGTCTATAATATCTGCTTTGAAAAAAAATAAAATAAAAGAGACCCGCCTAATTAGCGGAGTCCCCATGCATGACTCATCAGATAACCCTATCTGCTATTTATTTTGTAAATAATAATCCCATTTTTTCTTCTTCTTTTTTTTTTTTTTCCTTTTTTTGGGGGAGAGAGAGAGTGGGGTCCTTCTAACAATAATTTGGACTAATAATATTTTTCAAAATTATATCCATATATAGAGAGAGAGAGAGAGAGAGAGAGAGCTTACTCAATCAAGTTCAGTTCTTGGTAATGGCATAGACGGCATAAATGATACCAGGAAGCCAGCCAAAGAGCGTGAGCACCAAACAGATCCAGAACTCCACCTGCATACACATACATAAGTCAAAATCAAAAATCACATTTCCTTTTTTTTTTTTTTTTTTTTTCCTTTGGCTTGTATATTAAGAAACCAGAAAAAATAAAAAAATAAAAAAGAGAAATTTTGCTCCAAAAATAAGACTTTCAACCCCGCATAAAACTGGCCAAACCCTTCTAAAAAGAAGAAAAAAGAAAAAACCCAGAACTCTCGACTTCAAGGCAAATGACTATTTTTTTTTTCTCACTCTAATTTAAAAGCAGAGTAAAAAAGAAAAAAAAGAAAAAGAGATGAGGAGGGCGATCATCACCTGGCAACCAAACTTGAGGAAGACCCCGAGAGGAGGCAAGATGATGGCGAGGAGGATGTCGATGCAGTTCATCGTGCTCTCGTCCGACATTTTTCCTGCTCCTTTCTCTCTCTTCTGCTAGCTCTCTCTTTACCGAAGTGAAGGAGGAGGAGCGGATTCGCTCTCTGCAG
Organism: Eucalyptus tenuipes; assembly: GCA_014182365.1. Classification (NCBI taxonomy): domain Eukaryota; kingdom Viridiplantae; phylum Streptophyta; class Magnoliopsida; order Myrtales; family Myrtaceae; genus Eucalyptus; species Eucalyptus tenuipes. Next base: position 8,108,853 of record CM024547.1, on the reverse strand, counting down.
AAAAAGCCCCTCTTGAACGAGCTCGAGAAAATGGAGAAGAAACAGAGAAATCGAGAGGGAACGGAAGAAGACTAGAGAGAGATTGGAGGGATACTTGCAGGTGAAAGTGAGCAACGGATGGATGGAGGATCGGGGTCGTACTTATAGCTGCGGGCCCGACACGTGGCGGCCAAGCCAGGACTTTTGCTTGCTTCTTTTATATTTTTATTATTTTTTGGATCTGTTTATTAACTACTTATAATTATTAATTATTTTATTTATATAATTAATAAATCCCTTTTTATTTTTCATCCTGTTTAACTTATTAGATAAAAAGGTTGCAGTTATTAAGAAAATATTTAGGAGCTCTTTACTTGTCATATGGATCAATTGATCATGTTGTTCATATTGAAAGTCAACGAGAATGCGTAGGATTTTGACACATGGAATATTTGATATTTATTTTATCCAGCAATATAATTATATATACAAAATTTATAGTTAATATGTGAAATATTGATGATTTTATGTGGTTCGATGCTGTGGAGGGATTTGGTTTTGCACCAATTCCGAGCATACCACATCATCAAGGCTTGTACAAAATAGACCCTAGCATCGGTGGCCTGACGCCAACAGGGCAATTGGCCTCCTCTCAACCTTCATTCGATCTTCACTAGGTAATTAGCCTATGGCGATCTCATCCGATCATATATGCCGCGATGATTATGCGAATTTGGATCGACTTTTATTTAATTGTTATGTTTGTAATTGTCATGTTCAACAGTGGAGTGAGAGTGTTGACACGACCATAAGAGAGGTCCTATCGAAGCCATGGTAGCCACTTCCTCTCGGCTTAAAGCCTCCATCTTTGGAAGGTGTGTTGGGGGAGGTTCAACGCCAAGGCATTCCCGGCATCCCTCCCCCTTCCTCCCCTTAGATTGACCTCCCGGCGGTAGCGGCGACGATATAAGGCCATCGAGAGGAGGAGGAAAATCCCTAATTCGACGACATTTCTGGCGTGATAGATATGTACATAAACTTGCGGATGAGTTTGTCCCTTATTGTTGGTGGTTTTCTAATTTGCCTCAATGAGATAGTTCTACTTTTTTGGGTGCCTTCACACAAGAAGATGACTGTAGTTGGTATAATTACATGCGATCGGATTTAAGGGTGTGAAATGGGGACTTATGGCACAACTAGCTTTTCAAACCGTTTGGGAATAATTTAGTTTTAGAAAAATTATTATTATATTTGAGATTAGATTTGGATAAATTATACACAAAATTACTATATGATTTTACTTCTCTACCGTAATGCCTTGGGCATTTTCAAGTTTTTAATGGTGATTAAGCAAATTGAGGGTTCCATTACTGGTTGCATTGCCTTTTATTTTGATTTTTAAATCTGCATCGAGTTCCATTTTAAAAAGTAGTGACAATTCCACTAACAGCTGCATTTGTAGTTACATTTATGGTGAAAGTCGAAATAGTAATGAAAGGGGGAGCTCCAGTATAAGAACTAGCAGGAATGGTATTGATTTCACTCGAAGAGAAAATTCTACTGATTTCGATTTGACTCAAAAATATAGGCATTTGTGGGTTCAATGCGAAAATTGTTATGGATTAAATTATAAGAAACTTTTGAAGTCCAAAATGAATATTTGTGACCAATGTGGATATCATTTGAAAATGAGTAGTTTTGATCCGATTGAACTCTCAATTGATTAAGATGCCCATCACATTCAAATAAGTTTAAAATTCTTAAGAAAACTTGAACAGTGTAATTAAAATAGATAATTACTTAGGTTTGTTGAATTACAAATGTCTCATATAACTTTCAGACAGATACTCACACTTAGGAGATAATTAATTCGCCGAAACAAGCATAACAAGTGATGTATAGGTGCGTTGCACGGTATTGAATATCATTCTCTTTTCCACAAAATAAAAAATTAAAGGTTTTACAGTGATAATATATCCCGTTGTTAATTACATACAAAACGATAATTGAGAGAATTTTATATGTAATTAACGATAGTACCATAAATTTAAGAGAAAATAACAAAAGTATTTTAAGGAAATACTTAACAGAAGGAGCTACAAAAGGTTATTAGAATTTTTAATAATCACGGATTTGCAACATTAAAAGTATTAGACTATTTATTTATTTATTTATTTTTTTATGGTGTCGAACAAAACTCATACCATTTAATGAGACGAGCACAAATTTCGTAATACCAAGTTTCCCACGCGTTTGCCAGTATTGGGCCTGATCTGCGAACGCCGTCTGGAGGCCCAAAGGTAAATGGGCCAGCCCGTTTTTATTTAAGGTCCATCTTCAACCTCGCCAAGGCATTCCGCTTTTGTGTCAGTGCGAACCGAGACTCGTGAGCTTTAGCTTGTGCAGGAGGAAATCTCTCTCCTCTTCGCTCCAGATTCTCTCTCCTCTCCCCGTCTCCGAAGCCGACGATCCCCTTCCTCCGAATCGGCGAGCTAGGGCTCCTCCGCGATTGCGCCGGCCGCTCCTCGATTCAGCCGCCGGGCACGGTAGCCGCTCCGATCTGGTCCCGCGCTCCGACATGGCGCCCGAGAAGAACAGCTCCGGCGCCGGCGCCGGCACCTCCCGCGAGGAGGCGCCCGTCAAGGTCCCCGCGAAGGACCCCAAGAAGAAGGAAGAGAAGAAGGACGAGGACCTGGTGAGTGCGGTTCTCGGCGCTCTGATTTTGGTTTCCTTTCTTTTTCGCGTTCGATTGGAGCGTCGTTCGAATGCGGGATGTTGTGGGCTGCGTGAGTTGCGGCTTTGTGTTGCTTCGGTTGTGCTGTTGAAGTTCGGGATTTTGATGGATTAAGAGCTGAGTCGGGAGTCGGGTGCGGTCTTTGTGGTTTGGATCTTGGCGTGTCGTGGAAGTGGTACTGGTTAGTTGCTGAGGTGATTATGGAGGAGCTGGTGTGCGTTAATGAATTCATTTCCGTTAAGTTCTTTGTTGGGGGGGGAATCTTTTCGCTTCTTGCTTGAAAGGTCAAATTATCTGGTAGGAAAGATTTGCTGTTGCTTCCTGTAAGTTTACAATGACTTGACCCAGTTTGATTGTTGACAATAATGAACCAAGACTGTGCTGAGACTGAAACTCACTCGTTGAGCGGTTTCCTTACGCCCCCCTTCCATTGTTTTATGCTGCCGGTGAGTTCTGTAGATGCTATCTCGGGCAGGCTGGTTGATTGGTTGTTTGTTAATGTGTTTGCAGTCAGAAGAAGATTTGGCATTGAAACAGCAGCTGGAGCTATATGTGGAAAGGGTTCAGGATCCTGATCCTGGGTTGCAGAAGGTTGCTCTAGAAAGCATGAGGTACTTCTGGTCTTGGAGATATTTTTTGCTTCCATTTCTCCCCCTACTCAACCATTAACTTAAGGGAAATGAAGAATTCTACATTTAGCTTGTCCTTTGTTGGTTATTCCGTCTGCTTGGGGGGACTGGTGTTCTGATTGTTGCAGGTCTGGTGCAAGTATGATATGGCAATTATGCAAAAAAACCTGGCATGCAGCTAGAAGGAGAGTTGAATGGGCAGTTTTAGGAAAATTTGTCACTATAAACCAACTATGTAACTATAGGAAGAAGACTAGAGAATGGGCATAGGGCTTTTTTTTGGGGAGAATTTGGTGTTATTTATTTTAGACTAGGGAAATCTTTACGGCATGCATTTGTACTGTGAATTTGGATGTTATGAACTATATGAGCATTATGTGGAGCAAATTAGAGAGGGACTCACCGTTTTTGCTGCTAGAAATGAGACAATTCTTAATAGACACTGGTTGTGGTTGGAACCTAATAATGGAAAGATGTCTCACGAATAGAGTGGCTGTACATGTTTATCTTTCTAACGTGGTCTGACGACACCTATAATCGTCTTTGTAGACAAGAAATTCGTACTTCAACAAGTTCAATGACTTCAGTTCCAAAGCCCCTGAAGTTTCTCCGACCTCATTATGGAACTCTTAAGGCATATTATGAAACAATGAAGGATTCAGATTTGAAGGTGTAGTATGGATTGAAATGGCATCGTTTGCTAGGATACTTCATCTGAATTGCAGTTAATGATCTGGTTTACATTGGTGCAGAAATACCTAGCGGACATACTCTCTGTTTTGGCCTTGACAATGTCTGCTGAAGGGGAACGGGTAATTCTTCTTGTGACTTAAAATCATATTTTGCTGGGAAACACATCTATGACTTGCTTGTAGGATGACGACTTATTGAAACTCCAACCTTCTATATTTTTGTTGCCATTGTTCTTAAAAGACATTTATTCGTAGATAGTCAGTATCGGTATCTTTTGAAATCATGCCTCATGCCTCCTGATGTAAGATCATCCCACTGAATAGCCTGCATTTATTTTAGGTGTAGTGTAGATGTTTTCCATAACCTTCCCAAGTTCACTTCTCCAACTCCCTTGTAGATTTGATATTGATTTCTTTCTTTTCAATATGGTGTCCCAGGAGAGTCTGAAGTACAGGTTGTTAGGTTCAGAAGGTGATATTGGCTCTTGGGGCCATGAGTATGTCAGGTAATCAGTCTTGATGTTGGGTGTGATATATGTGATGTTCCATTGGTTCTCTTTTCCCTCTCCTTTTAATACTGAAATTTTACCTAAAATTTCAGTATATCTAGACAAAGATGTGGTCTATAATGGTTGCGAGTGATTGAATATATTTGCTTGTCAATGTTAATTTGATGTTTTATGTACCCAGTGGTCAATGTCCCACCTTTTAAATTGTTAACTGGGGTATAATGTTAAAGCTCTGCTATATTTGTATAGAGGGACACGTGTTTACTGCTCTGAAGAGTTCTGAATTAACATGATCTTTCTGCAATAGCCTCTTCTAGATGCCTAGTTTTGTTGATACTTCTTGAGTCTGGTACAGCTATGTGCCATTAGTACGAGGATTTTGCTGCTCTGCATCAGCCCACTATTTAAGTGGCTGTGGACCAAAAATGAAACCAAAAATTATTTTCAGTTGTTGGTTGTTCGCTCCAACTTTTCATGAACCTTGGAGGAAATGCTTCTCTTGAACCCATAGGATGGAAAATAGCAGCATCTTGGTTTGTTAGACTATATATACATCCATAGTCATTTCTTTTATATTGATTATATGTATTATATTTTATATATATGGGGAACGATACGGTGATGTTGCCGTCTCTTTGTTTTTTCAATTGTGAATTCCTTGCGGAAGGGATTATTTTGAAATTCATTTTCCAATGCTTGGTGCATGATCTCCATCTGGAGATACTGGGTATTGAGGAATTCTTGTTGTTTTGTGCTTTATCTTGAAGTTACATTGCACTTTGTCTTACCTTAAACTTAACATCTGATCTCAGGAATTTAGCTGGTGAAATTGCTCAAGAGTATACAAAGCGACAGGTAATGTTGGCAAGCTCTTCTCTGTTTTCTTCATATTATGTAAGACAGGTTTTTAAACTCATTCTTGAAGTGCTTTTCTGTTGCCTGCTTATATTTACATTAATTTACATTCTAGTGCTACATGATGTGTAACATCTGGCTTTCACTTATTAGTGTACTCGGGCTTAGTTCTATAGTTCTAATTCCATCAGTGATCCCTGTTGACAATACCAACTGCATATGAGATAATTTGTTCTTGAAATTGGTGATCTCGGATATTCTTTGACCAATTTATATGTTTGACAATGCTTTTTTAAACCTTGGCAGAGTGAGGAGGCTCCTATAAAAGATCTCATGGAGCTTGTACAACAAATTGTAGCTTTCCATATGAAGGTATTTATCATTGTCTAATTTTCATGTTGGTAGGTAATGGATTGGGATCATTGTATGCAGAAGACACCTTTCCTGGAATTTATTCACAGATAGGTTTGTAACTTTTGATGATGCGTTACTAAACCATTTTATTTTGTTGTAGCACAATGCTGAACCTGAAGCTGTTGACCTGTTAATGGAGGTAAAGTAAATTATTCATGCCAACCTTTTATTTTCTAGTGAGGCTGTTTTGAAGTGAATCTAAGAATATTAAAATGACTTCCAGGTTGAAGACCTTGATATGTTATTGGAGCATGTCGACGGCACTAACTTCAAGAGGACGTGTTTATACCTCACCAGTGCTGCAAGGTATTTGTCATCAAAACAGTGCATAACAGTCAGGGTATTCACTGGATTGCTCGGGATATGGTCTAGGAGCTTAGTAGTTGAGTACTGATTCGTGAGTGTGGCTTTTCTCCCTGTCAATTCTCTCTTTTGTATCGATTGCAGATACCTTCCTGGACCTGATGACAATTTAGTTCTGGATATTGCTTACTCGATCTATCTCAAGTTTGAAGAATACGCCATTGCCCTTCAGATTGCACTGTTCCTAGATAATATGCAGGTATATTTGGTTAGATATGAATAAAAATCTTTTCCTTTCAAGTTGTGTACAGGAATTTCTTGTGAGGAGTTCCACAGTGCCGCATATTGGATCTCTCTCTCTCTCACTCTCAGAAAATCTAATCTAACACTTGAAAGTACACATGCAGAATGTGAAGCAGGTCTTCATGTCTTGCAGTGATCTTCTACGGAAGAAACAATTCTGCTATATCCTTGCTCGACATGTGAGTTGTTTCTCAGCTAAATTGAAATGCCTCTTTAATCCTTGCTTCAGATATAGTTGTGGTACATGGCAAGATTGTCTGGGGTGAATTTGATAGTAATTTGCTATTCTTTTTTGCAGGGCATTACCTTTGAGCTTGATAAAGACATGGTTCCAGATGCCGATGAAAAAGAGGCATTGCAGGAAATTGTCAACAATACCAATTTAAGTGACGGTTATCTTACTCTTGCCCGCGATATTGAGGTTATGGAGCCCAAGTCTCCTGAAGACATCTACAAGGTTTGAACAGCTGATAATTGTTCATGCTTTTGATGACCTGATCTGGTCTTGGTTAGCAAAACTCATTAACTTATTTTATCATCAATATTCGAATCAACCTCTTGGATGCATCATGTTATAAGGCACTGTACATGTAATGAGAGCTGTGTGATTGTTTTAAACAGAAGAGTCCTTTCAAAGAGATGCCCTTAGTGTGGACTACTTGCTGCAAGCTTCTTTTTTTTAGCATGTTACTTTTTGTATGTATCATGTGTTAACTTTTGTTTCTGCAAATCTTTATTCATTCCAATATAGCATTTTAACTTCGGGCTATGGATATATGCCACATGTATAGGTGGCATCATATTTAGTTCTTGTCCTTTAGATCATCTTCCAATATGAAATAATTAACTGAAGGCTTAGCAAGGATAAGGTTGCTAAAGAGTATGACTGATATATTTTGTCTAATGCATTATATATTCCAATTATTTCTTGATTTCTAAACTTAAGTGCAGCGACATGGTCACTGACATGAATAGAGTGAGTATGGAGGATGATTTTTGCATGTAATTGATATCCTTGAAAATTAGCATTCTTAGTGTGTTGCTCTCTCGAAATATTATGATATACTAGAATATGACTTGTAACTCGTTGGCCTTGTGCTAATGAAAAATTGAATTGTCACAGGCACATTTGCTCGATGGTCGGACTAGTACTGGTGGAAGTGTGGATTCAGCGAGACAAAACCTGGCTGCTACTTTTGTTAATGCATTTGTAAATGCTGGCTTTGGGCAGGTAATCAAAGAAAAAACATTATCTTTGCAAGATTTCCGTTTTTAAAATTCCTTTGTCGCCTCTGCAGGATAAGTTAATGACAGTTCAATCAGACTCTTCTAGTGGCTCTTCAGGAAATTGGCTTTTCAAAAATAAAGAGCATGGAAAGGCTAGTGCTGCTGCAAGTCTGGTGCGTGTGCCTTGCTACTTCAGGATATTTTTACCAGAAATTTCTTTAGGATCAGATTGTTATGATTTTCTCTGTGACAGGGAATGATTTTGCTGTGGGATGTTGACACTGGACTGGCCCAACTAGACAAGTACTTCCATAGTAATGACAATCATGTTATAGCTGGTGCTCTGTTGGGTGTTGGGATAGTGAACTGCAATATCAAGAATGACTGCGATCCTGTGAGTTGCCTTTATTGTCTGTTATGCTGATAACATTGTCTATATGTTAAATCTTATTCATTTTCTTCGGAATATCTCAGGCTCTGGCACTTCTTGGTGATTACATTGATAAAGAAGATGCATCTATTAGAATTGGCGCAATTATGGGCCTTGGACTTGCATATGCCGGCTCTCAGAATGAGCAGGTATGTGCACATTTGGGAGAAATGACTCTTTTTCCATTGAACATGTATGCTTATGCTCATGCAGTTATTTTTCTTTTGATTACCATCAAATCCTTTCTATTTTCTTCCAAGTCATCTCACGAGCAACAGCATTTTTAGGGACTCTTGAATTTTGTAAAGGTTTGCTGCTGTGAGAAATATTCTTATTGACAAGCATTAATTTGGTTTTTATGAACTTCATTTTCAGATCCGTGCTAAATTGTCCCCAATACTTAATGATGCTAAAGCACCCCTCGATGTGCTTGCATTTACTGCAATCTCTCTCGGCTTAATATATGTGGGCTCCTGCAATGAAGAGGTGGCACAGTCAATCATATTTACTCTGATGGACCGCAGCGAGTCAGAGCTGGGAGAGCCTCTTGCTCGTCTTTTACCTCTTGGCCTTGGTCTTCTTTATCTTGGAAAGCAGGTATGTTGATGGAGCCTCTTCAATTCATATTCCTACGATCGGAGCATCTGGGTACTACCTTATTGTTCAACAGATACCGACACAGATATACTGTTTATTAGTGCTCAGTTTCCTTGAATACTCTTCTTATTTTATAGGAAAATGTCGAGGTCACAGCAGAAGTTGCAAAGACTTTCAATGAGAAGATCAGAAAACACTGTGAGATGACCCTCATTTCCTGTGCATATGCTGGAACAGGAAATGTTCTTAAGGTACCTATCTCCACTATAGTTAATAAGCCATTGAAACAACTGTCAGAATAATTTGCTGATCTTTATTGGTGCAGGTGCAAAACTTGCTAGGTCATTGCGCACAACATCTTGAGAAGGGGGAAACTCATCAGGCACCTGCTGTCCTTGGAATTGCCATGGTTGCAATGGCTGAAGAACTAGGTCTTGAAATGGCAATTCGTTCTTTGGAGCATCTTTTACAATACGGAGAACAAAACATCCGCCGGGCAGTTCCATTGGCTCTTGGGCTTCTATGCATTGCAAATCCAAAGGTAGTTGACATTCATAAATATTTTCTGAAAAAATCTCACAATGAAGCATATGGTACTACCTTATTGGGTTTTGATAGGACTAAGTTTTTAAATGAGACTTAAGTAAGTTTATGATACCATGATCTCAAAGTATTTATATCAAATCATAATCTAATCTGATTGGAAACTATATCCCTAGATATGCCATCAATATGGACAAACCATTTCTGCCCATTTTCTGGGAGGGAATTGATCCTTATTACAAGGGTGTTGACTTTTTTAATCCTGCAGAACTCAGAATGCTTATAGCTCTTACTTGTTTTATGCTGCGTAGGTTAATGTAATGGACACCTTAAGTAGGCTAAGCCATGACACAGATTCTGAAGTTGCAATGGTGAGAAGAAACAGCTATGCTTTGTGCCCCTTTTAGTCATTTGAATTGGAATATCGAGGCTGATATTTTTGGTGTTTCTATAGGCTGCTGTTATTTCATTGGGCTTGATAGGTTCTGGAACCAACAATGCTCGAATAGCCGGGATGCTTCGTAATCTTTCTAGCTATTACTACAAGGACGCAAGCCTTCTATTCTGTGTAATGCTCAATACAACTGTTCTCTAATTTGCAGATTATCTTTACTAGATAAGTTTATTATTTGACGTGATTTGGCCCCCCTCTATAGGTGCGGATTGCCCAAGGTCTTGTGCACTTGGGGAAGGGTTTGTTGACTCTTAATCCTTATCATTCAGAAAGATTTTTGCTCTCTCCGTAAGTTTTCTTTGCACGATAGATCTGGGATATAATCTGAGATAAGGCACATGTTCTTGAGATTAAACTGAAAGGAATTGATGGTATACTATTGAGTTTCTTTTTATAACATTAACATCACTTGTTATTCTAATGTGCACTTGTCTGTAGGACGGCACTCGCAGGAATAATAACAATGCTTCATGCGTGCCTTGACATGAAAGCCATCATCTTGGGGAAATATCATTATGTTCTTTACTTCCTTGTTCTGGCCATGCAGGTTCATCTCTAGCTAGAAGTCTTGAATTTGGTCTTTTTGCTAATTTCGTGCCCTTCAGTAATTTGCAAATTTTTCCTTCGTGGTGTGGCAGCCGAGGATGCTGTTGACAGTGGACGAAAATCTGAAAACGTTATCTGTGCCAGTACGGGTTGGCCAAGCTGTTGATGTTGTCGGGCAGGCAGGTCGTCCCAAGACCATCACTGGCTTCCAGACACATTCGACCCCAGTCCTTCTGGCAGCTGGCGATCGGGCAGAGTTAGCTACTGAGAAGTACTTTAACTCTCTCTGTAGTAAATTTTCATTTATTCTACTCGGGTCATTTGCAGTGCCCTTAAACTGCGACTGCTTCTTGCAGGTATATTCCGCTCTCTCCTATTCTTGAAGGTTTTGTCATCTTGAAGGAGAATCCAGACTACAGGGAAGATCACTAGTTGGCCTCTTGTTGGGCAAAATTCTACTTCCTCATGGCCCGAAATCATCTAGGCAAAACAAGTGACTCATCTGCGTCCAGCTTGGGTTCAACTCTTTTGCCGGTATCCTCAAATATCTTTGCTTCCAAAGAAGACAGGTGAATCAGCGAGTTGGACGTGGACACACGGAAAATAGGCCTCTCGAATGTGCCCCAGGAAAAAAGTTACCTTGTTTGTCGTGGGAAGATGCTTCCTAATGTAGTGCTTTAGATTATTGCAACAACACAGATAGAAGCAATCTTTCTCTTTTCGCTTCGAGTTATTCCCGTAATTGATTCGATGCTCCGATCACAATGCTTTCATGTGATTTTTGCGGTCATGCATCCAATTGTCTATGGATGGATATTCGTGGACCGCCTTTCTAACGCAGAGGGAATGTGCTATGAAGGTACATTTTCAGGGGGGTGATGTGAGAATTTATCTAATATCAACAGCAAAAAGTGACTGCGATGCACATTCCCATGCGACGGTCATTCTTTTGACGGTGAATTTCTGACGTTTGGTAGCTGCGATTCTTTCGGGAATTGCAAGTTTTTGTCAGAACTTAGGCTATAAATACTCGATGCATGGCAATATTTTAACTTATGAAAAAGAAAAATTTATAAGAAAGGAAAGTGTAGATGCACTCTCGGGCGACCACCAGTCGCGGGGCAACGGGACCTCAGGCAAAAAGCGTGTAACCCTATCGAGCCGCTAGCCCGGTGTGCGTGCGGGCCTTGCGAAGCTTTGCTTCGGTTTGTGCAGCCTTGGCTAGGGGCGCCGAGGTTGGTAAAAGAAGAATAATGAAAATTTTCTGTGGGTAAAATGGAGATGAAAAAGAATTGGTCAATTGGAAGTTGTTTCCCTTACAGGGTCTCGAAGCCAAAGCAAGCCGGAGGTGAAACCCCGAGCAGTGTCACTAGGAAAATGCAAAGCAAATTCGCGGGGCTATATTATTATTATTCATGATAACTGGAGCTTAGCCAAATCATAAAAAGCGCTTGAAAGAGAAATTGCGATTTTATATCGGATGCAAAAAGTTACGATATAACCGGCGCATGATATTACATACGGATAATGATATAAATTGAACATAAACAAGAAATTAATATTTAGTCAGCAATTATGATAATAATGGTTTTGTCACAAAAAAAAAAAAAACGAAAAAACACACCCAATCGACTTCAATCTGACCCATCTCTTCATGAAATCCAAGTCTACGGTTCCGAAATGCCTATACCAAACTTCAAGCGACGCATTAAGTCGAGATCGGACTTTGGGCCGGACTGCGACGAACTTGGGCTAATCCCATATATCACGAGCCCACTCGCATGGCGGGCCCAAATTCTCTCCTCTCCTCTCCTCCTTCCCTCTCCCTCTTCCCGGTGGGGTGGGGTTTTAGCTCGCTTCTCCAGCGCCCCCATTCTCTCTCTAGGGTTTTTCGGCGATCCAGTGAAACGGTCACCGCCGGTCAGAGCTTCCGAAACCGGCTTACTTCTGGACGAGCAATATCGGCAGACGCCGCGATGAAGGTGAAAGTGATATCGCGTTCCACGGACGAGTTCACCCGGGAGCGCAGCCAAGACCTCCAGGTGAGCGCTCTGCCGTCCCAAGCCCTTCCGGAATTTTCGCTGCCGTTTCTGCTTCGGTGTCTTCGTCACCGTTGGATTTTTTGCTGAAAAATCGATCCGAATTCGATCAGAGGGTGTTCCGCAACTTCGACCCCAACCTTCGGACCCAAGAGAAGGCGGTGGAGTACGTCCGGGCTCTGAATGCTGCTAAATTGGACAAGGTGTGCTCTTTCTCTCTCTCTCTCTCTCTCTTTTTAAGGGCACTTTTACGGATTCTTGGGCATTTTATGCGATGCGAAGTTCTTCGTCAGCTTCGTTTTCTGACTGGTTTGCTTCCGTACGCGATCGGTTTTCCGTTTCCGTTCTGCCTGCTTATAATGTGGCTGTTCGATCGTTCGTTCTTAATTGTGTATCTTGCTCTGTTCATAACTGGCTAGGTTTTCGCGAGGCCCTTTGTTGGAGCCATGGATGGACACGTCGATTCGGTATCGTGTATGGCCAAGAACCCGAATTACTTGAAGGGATTATTTTCTGGCTCTATGGATGGAGGTATGTTGATGTTATGCTTATCCTGTCGTTGTGTTTCCATTAAGCAGTGAATGAGGATGCGTGTGGTACAAGTAACTGTTGATTCGTTTTATAACACGTTGATGTATGAGTTTGAATTTTAGAAATATAATCCTTTAGGAAGCTGCATGAAGTGCATTTTTAAGTTTTTGATAACAAGTGAGTGACGGTGGAATGGTGTTTAGCCCCAACTCTCCATTAATTGTGACTTCTGCAGCTATTGTTGTTCTTCTTTTGGAGAAATTTCCTGTCCAAGACTCAAAATTTATCCTGGTTTTACCTATTTCGTTTTCTGAAATGGGCGGTGGTGAAATCCGTCGGCATACTCACATCTAAATTGCACGTGCCATCTATCAAACTTGTTTCCCTGCAGGTGTGAACTGTTGTCTTTGACTAAATAGTTGGAAGACAGCTAATTATATTGTTATTTTCATCTTACAGATATCCGCCTTTGGGACATCGCTTCGAGGTAAGGCTAGTTTGATGTAATTTTCTGATCTTCATGGAGTTTGTATCTGGTGTCTTTATTTTTTTGTAAAGGAAAAGTGTATAGTGTAAGCATCTGTTTCAAAATCGATGGACAGGCGAACAGTATGTCAATTTCCCGGTCATCAAGGCCCTGTCAGAGGTTTGGCGGTATCTACAGATGGTCAAATTCTGGTATCCTGCGGAATTGATAGCACGTAAGTCCCATTATTGGCACTTGGCAGTTGATAAAGATTTTTGCAATATGTAACAACAATATATGGCAGTTTTTGGACTGGCAAAATTCTGCATGTGTTATACCCCTTACATAGCAAACCTGCTCTTTGGTTGTTCAGGGTTCGATTGTGGAATGTCCCTGTAGCTACACTTGGGGAGTCTGATGGCACACATGAGAACTCGGCAAAGGTATTCTTGTCTGTATTTTGACACTTGTTGGGCCATGAACAGTTGCCCTTTTGAACTAACAACTCAATTTCGTTTCATCCAGCCACTGGCAGTTTATGTATGGAAGAATGCATTCTGGTAAGTTTTATTGTCATCTACTAATTGCGAAATCCAAATCTTTGGGTTCATTGATAGATATTCTTGGTATCAAAATTCTTCTATGTAACTCTCAGGGCAGTTGATCACCAATGGGATGGTGAACTTTTTGCTACAGCTGGTGCTCAAGTAGATATTTGGAATCAAAACAGGTGTTTGAAGGCAGTAATATCTCTACTTTTATGTGATGCAACTTAATCTTTTATCGTGACCCTCCATATAATCCTTCTGTGTAGGTCTCAGCCAATAAGCAGTTTCGAATGGGGAACGGACACCGTCATATCTGTAAGATTCAACCCTGGAGAACCTAATGTATTAGCAACATCAGGGAGGTATGTATGCATTGTATTTGTCCCGTCCTCCCTTGTCTTTGCTCCTTTTTGTCACATGGTCCCATAAGATGTTCATTCAATGTTTCATTGTGCTTTTGTATCCAGCTATTATGGTTTGTTGTTTGTCAATTTCATCTATGTTCTGGATGCTCAACAAAATATGAACCGCCACCTTTATTTGTCTCAATCAGCTTTAAATTTGATAAGTATATTTCCTTTGCTGTTAAATACAAGACATAATAATGGCCTTCTTTTTCCTTGCAGTGACCGCAGCATAACCCTCTACGATTTGCGTATGTCATCCCCAACAAGAAAAGTTATCATGAGGGTAATTTGGCAAGTTATCACTTCAGTGTTTTATTAAGAGTGGAATCTTTTGAAGATGCAGGAGAAAAATAATAAGAAAACTTCCATTGAGGCAACTAATTTTTTGAATCAATAATGGTGAATCATGCCGAACAGATGAATATGCATACATTCAAATGTTTGTTTTCTTCATTTAGAATATCTTCTCCGTTTAATTTGGAGGTTATCTGAAGAACAGCTTAGTGATGTACAGTTTTAGTTATGTAGCTTTGCTAACTCAGCTCTCCTGTTTCAGACAAAAACTAATGCTATTTCTTGGAACCCAATGGAGCCAATGAACTTCACTGCTGTAAGCACAACTGTTAAATCTTGTTTATACTGTGTTGCAATTTTCTTCTGATGGTTTTTGTTTCTATTCTTCTCCGATCTTTTAGACTGTGGAGTGCGCTACTGATTGAAATTCTTTCACCTTCTTTTTTCCCCTTTCATTGAAGTGAATCTGAAGTTTGGTTGACACTTTGAGTTGTGCAAGGCAATGCTATGTAATTAGGGGAGTTTCTTTTTACAAGGTTCTATGTAGATGTGGTGAATTTGTAGATCGGTTGGAACCTAATGGACACTATTGAATGCTATGTCTCAAGAAAAGACAAAAAATTGCGACTGTTGATGCTGAAGGAAGAGGACTTTATTATGTTCTAGATACTATAAAGCACTCCAAATCGCTTATCTATGGTTTTTACATGGGCCTTACGTTTTTGTTGTCTCCCTCCACCTATTAGCTTAAGCTTGGTGCTTTTAAATGTGATATATCATTCCTACGGTGTTTTCAGCTTTTAAGATTACAACTCTTGACGGTTCGCATTGTTGAAGGAATTAGCTGTAGTTCTGAAGTATTTGTCAGAATTTGTTTTGACAGGGTACTTTTATCTAGGAAGAATATGCACAATTTCCAATTGTTTACATTTATCAAATGTGTTGGCAGATTTTCTTGAGCAGAAAAGATAAACAAGCATAGATTCTGAAGGGGAGAAAATTGAGGTGTTGCTTGAATGTTGTCATTAGGCAATTGCTTTTTTTTTTTTAATCTAACCTTGACATGTGTAGCAACTGACCATAGAACTCCTATTTTGTTTACATGCTTAGGAAGTAAGAGTTTTTCTGTTTTCATACATGCCACTTCAACGCTCAGCATAGTAGAACTTACGGTAAAACACTGCTACATGTAGGCAAATGAAGATTGCAATTGCTACAGCTACGATGCTAGAAAGTTGGAAGAAGCCAAATGTGTACACAAGGATCATGTTTCTGCTGTGTAAGATGACGTATTAGTAGTTTTAGAGACCATTGCAGTCATGTATTTGTTGCTGTCATTGTGGATTCCTTGGAATTGAAATCTGTCTCTCTTTATAGGATGGATATTGATTACTCTCCCACTGGCCGGGAATTTGTAACTGGATCCTATGATAGAACAGTAAGTCCAGTGTTTCATTTGCTTTGTGTGAATAAAAAAACTGTGGTCAGTAGAGTCACAATGACCTGTGCTTTTTCTCAGGTAAGAATTTTCCAGTATAATGGAGGTCACAGTAGGGAAGTTTATCATACAAAAAGAATGCAAAGGTATCCCCAACTACAGACTTTTGGTTTATAATCTCTCTCTCTCTCTCTCTCTCTCTCTCATGTTCATTAGAGATGTCTTTTAGATGGTAGTATCATTGAAGCCCTTAAATGATACGGGTCCTTTTGAGGTTGGAATTCCATTGGGTAAGCTCACTCTTACGTCTTCTGACTGGGTTGCTTGCGTGTAGGGTATTTTCTGTCAAGTTCAGTTGCGATGCGAGTTATGTCATATCCGGAAGTGATGACACCAACTTGAGGCTTTGGAAAGCTAAAGCCTCCGAACAGCTGGGAGTTGTAAGTAGTTATTGGCGCTGGTTTATATCAATTTCTGAAACTCTCTTTTGACGATGAAGTATCTGAATGGGTGCTTCTGCATAGCTGTGCCATTGCATGAGCAACAGGACATACTGCACTTTTCTTTCACAAAGAACCATTGTGATTGGCCAAACTATTGTCATTGTCATGCACAAACATGTATAAGATGTCATTGATGGAAGATTAGATTCGAGGCATGGCTAGAAGAAGGTTGTGTGAATGCCAATAATAAACGGACTGAAGTTGATTCTTTATAGAATGCTGCTCTGAATCAGCAAATCAAGTTCCTCACATTGTACTTGCGTGCCATAGGTTCTTCCAAGAGAGCGCCGGACGCATGAGTATCATGAAGCTGTCAAGAGCCGATACAAGCACCTCCCTGAAGTAAAGCGTATTGTGAGGTAACAATATCTACTTAAAATCCGTGTGCCAATGGGTCTTCAAGCTTTTTTGTCTGTGAAAGATGCCAGCAATATCTGAATACACTACTTTCTGCTTCTAGTGTGAAATAGCTCATTACTCTTTTTTTCACCTTGAATTTCTTTGTATATGCAGGCATAGACACTTGCCTAAACCAATTTACAAGGCAGGTATTCTAAGGCGCACCGTGAATGAAGCAGATAGAAGGAAAGAAGAAAGAAGAAAAGCACACAGTGCCCCTGGATCTAGTTCAGCAGAGCCATTACGCAAAAGAAGAATCATCAAAGAAATTGAGTGATGCTTCTTCTTTTAGCGTGTTGTGCTGCATGGCATAACTTTTGCATTTTTCAAATCTGTATCGTTGGATGGGGTTATCTTTCTCAAGAGGTTGCTTTTGAGTGAAAAGTTACTCCACCTGAGAGGTGAGACAGGGCGACGATGCACAAGCTCCTTTCAGTCTTAACAATTTTGGTAGAATACGGCGGTCCTTTTCTATGAAGGGTGGCCCGAGAGTTAGCCAATGTTTGGTCACGCCAGCGTTTGCCTGGAGCATCACAAGTAGTCAGTTTCTGATCTATTGGCGATTTATCAAGACACGATTTGTTTGTATCATAAGCTTTGACCTTTAACTTGAGTTCACAATGGAGTGGAGGAGATTTTTGTTACCTTGTAAATCAAGAACCAAAAAAAAGGATTTTTTTTTAGCGGAACTGGAGTTGAAATTACTGAGCATCAATGCTATACTTATGTCAGTCTCACATGTGGTTGGTTAAGGGTTTGTTTGGAACAATTTGTGATAGAAATGATTTTTCTTTATTTTATTTTCCAGATGAATTTCTAAGTATATGAAGATGGTTGATAGTTGCTTAAAATTTTTATTTCTGGAATAGAATTACGTTTGACATTACCCACAAAGTTTCTAATTCAAAGGATTTTCTTTTAATTTTTGTATTACTTATTTCTTTTCTTTCTCTTTTTCTTCAAGCTTTGGTCGGTCGCCAACCTTGGGATGATTGGTGCGACCTCACTGGACTGTTGCCTCCTCGGCCCTTGACGAGGTTGCGCTTCAATGGAGCCTTGCCGGCAATTGGGCAAGGCTAGGCTCGCCCAATCCTCGATGAGGCTTGACCTCTTCGGGCCACAGAGGGGTCAGCCGCAGCTTGACTAATATAGTTCTAAACTTGATAAACAATTTTTTAACATAGTTAATTTATGTTAGAATTGACGGCATGTCAATCTAGTTAGTTAGTGACAGTTGTTCGAAATTTGTAGATCGTCAATTCAGTCCATAATCTTCAATTTAACCAATATAGTTTTAAACTTAATAAACAATCTTTAAACAGAGTCCATTTAATTAATTTATGTTAGAATTGACAACGTGTGGATCCAGTCAGTGATAGCCATTCGAAATTTGTGCTGACATCGACGTCCAGATTCATGGCATGTGTTCTTCTGCCAAGTCCTCAAGATTGTCCGTTGTTCTTCTCACAAGTTGTTTACTTCATCCAGCATGTGAGCTGCACTTTCTGTTTACACGTCACTTCGTGTCGTTACCAAAAGGAAAAAAAAAAAAAAAAAGAGGGAGAAAATGGGGAAAAAAATTAATTTCTTTCCTGCAAAGCAATTAGGTGCGGGTGTCCTGTAGCGATGACCCAATTAACAAGGGCCTCAAAGACGCCAACGAATCATACCATAATGCCAAACACAAACAATAGACCCAAAAACAACATCACTTTTAATACAAGAAAAATAAATAAACAAAATACGAAACAGCCGGTTGCTTCTCGGCGAGGCGTTTCTCGCCGGCCCTCTTTCGCCGAAGCAACCGCCGAACCACTTTCCCGACGCGACGCCTCCACTTTCCATGGCAAAGAATTCCTCGATATTACGAAAACGCCCTTGACCTCCACGCCTCAAAACCGAGCCACGCGGTGTTGTGACCGAAAAAGCAACACCGAGTCCGCGACTCGTTCGACCCGAGTCACTCCTCCCTCCACTCGCCGTCTCCCTCCGTCGATCTCCCGGAACCGCCGCAACCGACGGCCGCCGACGCCGACGCCGACGCCGCCGCCGCCTCCGCCTCCGCCGTCGCCGATTCGATCTGCCCCCACCCCCGCACGGGACCTCCGGCCGCGTGAAGCCGGATGCAAATCGGGGTCAAATGATCCTCCCCAAGCTCGCCCTCCTCCCATGGCTCCTCTTCGCCTTCTCCTTCCTCTCCTGCCGCGCCGCCGAGCCGGGGGGGAGCTGCTCCAACTCGAGCTCCCTCGTCGGGCTCGAATCCGAGCTCAGGATGGTCCAGCACCAGGTGCGCGGCACCGTCAGGGTGATCGACGACTGCTCCTTTAGGGTTTCCCGGTTCGACATGCTCTCCGGGTTCGACGTGCATTGGTGGGGCGCGATCGCGCCCGATTTGGGTAACATGACGTCCGGTTACGCCGTCTCCGATCAGGTCTTGAATCGGACGTACAAAAACGAGTCTTTCACCGTTCGTTTGAGGAGTAATGTTAGCTGGGATCAGATCCCGGTTCTGGCCGTGTGGGACTTGCCCACGGCGTCGGACTTTGGGCATGTGGTGTTTCCGAATAAATCGGAGATGAGCCCGGCCCTGACCCCGAATCCCGGTGATGGGGCGGTTAGGGTTTATAGGGAGCCGACGATGTTTGAGAACTGTAAAGTGTTGTCTCCCAACTATCGTGTGTGGTGGACATTGGATGTGGATCAAGATGTTATTGATATAGGGTTAGAAGCGACAATTGGGACGCAGAATTACATGGCTTTCGGTTGGGCAAACCCGGAAGCCAAGTCTGAGTACATGAATGGAGCTGATGTGGTAGTGACGGGGTTCACGGAGGAGGGCATTCCATTCGCAGATGATTATTTTATTACGAGGTACAGTGAATGTACAATTAATAAGGATGGAAATGCAAAGGGAGTCTGCCCTGATACGATATATGAACCTTCCGACCCCGTCGCAGTGAATAATACTGCGTTGGTGTATGGGCATAGAAGAGATGGTATATCCTTCATCAGGTACCGGAGGAAGCTGAGTGTTGTTGATAAGAAGTATGATTTGCCTGTGAATTATAAAGACAATGCGACTGTGATTTGGGCATTGGGGTTGATGAGCCCACCAGATACTCTGAGGCCATATTATCTGCCTCAGAATCACGGAGGTGAGGAGTCTGTGCGATTTGGTCATTTGCTGCTGAATGTGTCCGAAAGGGTCGATGATTGTCTTGGTCCGCTGGATGCAGAGGATAAGGAGGATCAGGATTTGATTATTGCAGATCCGAACATGCCTCTTGTTGTTGTGACTGGTGAGGCAATGCATTACCCAAATCCACCAAACCCTTCAAAAGTGCTTTATATCAATAAGAAGGAGGCACCAGTGCTGCGAGTGGAAAGAGGGGTACGTGTAAAGTTTTCGATACAAGCAGGGCATGATGTTGCATTCTACATCACTTCAGATATTCTTGGCGGTAATGCCACTTTTAGGAATACAACAGAGACCGTGTATGCTGGAGGGCCTGAAGCTGAAGGAGTCCCTGCTAGTCCAACAGAGTTGTTTTGGGCACCTGATAGGAACACACCAGATCAAGTTTACTATCAGTCGTTGTATCATCAGAAAATGGGATGGAGAGTTCAAGTGGTTGATGGTGGTTTAGCTGATATGTACAATAACAGCGTTGTTTTGGACGATCAACAGGTAAATTTTTACTGGACTTTGTCTGAGAAATCGATATCCATTGCTGCGCGTGGGGAGAAGAAAAGTGGTTATCTTGCAATTGGATTTGGTAGTGGAATGGTGAACAGCTATGCTTATGTTGGTTGGGTTGACAGTAATGGCACGGGAAGGGTCAATACATACTGGATAGATGGGCAGGATGCATCCAGTGTGCATCCAACAAATGAAAATTTGACATATGTGAGGTGCAAGTCAGAAAATGGGATTATCACAATGGAGTTCACTCGTCCACTGAAACCAGCATGCAGTCATAGCGACAGGCCAGAATGTAGGAACATAGTCGACCCCACCACTCCTCTTAAAGTGATATGGGCGATGGGTGCTAAATGGACTAATGAGCGCTTAAGTGAGAGAAATATGCATCACATAACCAGTCAAAGGCCTGTGCGAGTGCTACTTATGCGTGGTTCTGCTGAGGCTGAGCAGGATCTACGGCCAGTATTAGCAGTTCATGGTTTTATGATGTTTCTCGCTTGGGGTATTTTGCTCCCTGGCGGAATATTGGCCGCTAGATACCTGAAACATGTAAAAGGTGACCAATGGTACAAGATACATGTTTACTTGCAGTACTCAGGTTTATCCATTGTCTTGCTCGCCCTTCTATTTGCGGTAGCTGAGCTTCGTGGTTTACGTACGAACTCATTGCATGTAAAGTTTGGCTTCACTGCTATATTTTTGGCCTGTGTACAGCCATTAAATGCATATTTTAGACCGAAAAGACCTGCCAATGGAGAGGACATTTCTTCGAAAAGAATTCTTTGGGAATATTGTCATGTGATAGTTGGCAGATTGGCCATTGCTGCTGGTGTGGCTGCCCTGATAAGTGGAATGAAGCTCTTAGGAGCCAGATATGGTGGTGAAAATGTTCATGGACTTGATTGGGCTTTAGTTATCTGGTTCTTGATTGGTGCAGTGATAGTCATGTACCTGGAGTACCGTGAAAAGCAGCGGCAAAGGGCGAGAATATATGGAAGAAGTAGTTGGGTGTTGGGTAATCTGGAGGAAGATGATTCCTTGGATCTTTTGAGCCCAAGAGGAATTGCTGGAGAAAAGGAGGCTCAACCTACTGGGAGAATGGAAGTTCAGCTAGAACCTTTGGCCAGATAGAAATTTTTGGGCATGAACTCACCAGTCGCAGTTTCCGTTTTTGGACATTTTTCCATGCATGTGGAAACCATCGGGCCCTTCTGTCCATTTGAAAGTTCTTTTGCTGCTCGGTCAGAGCCGAATGCGGATCACCTGGTGATTATTTATGCATTGTACTTTTTATACTCAATACATCTACACTGACACAGTGAAAGGTTTTCTAATCATCAGGTTTTATTCTTTTGTTAGATGAGCTGAGAGTATTCCTATTTCCATGATGTGTATGGTCAGTAATGTAGAAGAGCTTCTTGTGATTTTAGAATCAAATTTTGCTCGAGCTGAACAGCGATATGTACCTGTAAATACATGGAGATTTCTTTATCAAAGTTGAAGTTGTCAACTCCCATTGGTCTTTACCCAATCATTAGCTGATTGGATATGGTTCTTCGATTGTTGAATTATCTGCTTGTGCTTGTGCCAGAGCAACCTTCCCAGCTCTTATAATGCTTATTGCTACTAATGATCAATAAGCTATATGCTGAACTAAACTCTTCATGCCGTTCCTTTATGATCTTACTTTTACTCTGTGCTTGACCTCGCTATACTTTTTTGCACTGAGTAATAATCTTGGGGCTAGAGGCTTTGTTCTATTAGCATTTGTTTTCATTGGTCGTCACTCTCTCCGTTACGCTGCAGTTCTTGTTGTTCTTCCCTTGGAGAAATTTCCTGTCCAGGACCTGGTTTTACGTTTTCCATTTTCCGAAATGGCAGTGGTGAAGCCCTTCACATACTTGCATCTTAATTACACGTCATCTATCGAACTTGTTTCCCTGCAAGTGTGAACTGTTAATATTAACTAAATGGCTGGTAGACAGCTAGTTGTCATTGTTATTTTCATCTTACGGATATCCGCCTTTGGGACATCGCTTCAAGGTAACACTCGTTCAACGTTGTTTTCAGATCTTCATGTAGTTTGCATCTGGTATCTTTATTTGTTTATAACAGAAAAATGTATAGTATAAGTATCTGTTTAAAAATCTATTGACAGGCAAACAGTATGTCAATATTCCAGTCATCAGAGTCCTGTGAGAGCTTTGATGGTATCTACAAGTGGTCAAATTCTCTCATCCTGCGGAATTGATAGAATCTTTATTGGCTCGTGGCAGTTGATCACCAATGGGATGGTGAACTTTTTGATACAGCCGGTGCTCAAGTAGATATTTGGAATTAGAACAGGTGTTCTTGGACAGTAATTTCTCTTCATTTTTTGTGATGGTACTTATAATCTTTTATCCTGACACTTCATATTATCCTTCTGTGTAGATCTCAGTCAATAAGCAGTTTTGAATGGGGAATGGACACAGTCAATATCTGTAAGATTCAACCCAGGAAAATTGGCAACATTAGGAAGGTTTGTATGCATTTCATTTGTCCCATCCTACTGAAGATATTTTCTTTGTTCCTTCTTCTCACATGCTCCCGCAAGATGTTCATTGGAGGTTTCACATCTGGTTTTGTTATCCAGCTGTTGTAGTTTGTTATTTGTCTACTTTATCTATGTTTTTGGATGCTCAACTGATGTGATTCACCACTTTCTTTCGTCTCAATCAGCTTTAACTTTGATAAGATTATTTCCTTTGCTATTAAATTTAAGGCATGTCATGATAGCCTTCTTTTTCCTTGCAGTGACTGCAACATAACCCTCTACAAATTGCGTATGTGATCCCAAACAGGAAAAATCATCACTGCGGTAATCTGGCAAGCTTCAGTCTTTCACTGGAAGTGAGATTTTTTAGAGATGAAGGGAGAACTTAATTTGAAAACTTTCACGGAGGCAACTTATTGTCTGAATTGATAGTAATATAATCTGGTGAATCATGCTGAGCAGCTTCAGTAACTGAATATGAAGATGCATACAACTTTATATGCAGTTGTTCTTTCTTCTTAATGCAGAATATCCTCTCTTTCTAGTTTGGAGATTAGTTGAAGAACAACTTAATCTATGATGTACAGTTTAGTTATGTAGTCATTACTACTCAGCTCTTCCTATTCAGACATAAACAAATTCTATTTCTTGAAATGCAATGGATCTGATGAACTTCACTGCTGTAAAAACAACAGTTAAATCTAGTTTGTATTGTGTTGCAATTCTCTTCTTATAGCATTTCTGTATGTTCTTCTCCAATCTCTTAGACTGCAGCTATTGGGCTGCTCAGGGAGTGCACTAGCAATTGAAAATATTTCACCTTTTTGTTCCCCTTTTCTTAATTGACATACGGGGAATAAAGCAAAAATATGTGAAATAAAGCATTGAAGTGAATCTGGAATTTGGCGGTTACTTTTCGAGTTGTGCAAGGCAGTATGCAGTATTATGTAAATAGGGGAATTTATTTTTTCAAGGCTCTATGTGGATGTGGTAATCTTGTAGATTGGTTGGAACCTAATAAAATGCTACATTTAAGGCAAAGATTGCAACTGTTGATGCTGAAAGGACTTCTTTAAAGATTAAGAGGTGGTTAGATTGGTTCTTTGAATTTAACCTTATGTTGTTGGTGTCCAACAGATTAAGAGGTGTTTAGATTGGTTTTATGAATTTAACCTTATGCTGTTGGTAGGTTAAAGTATCCAACATCGTATATGGGCCTTACATTGATGTTGAGCATGAGAATTAGGTTTGATCCCGAATCTATTTCATATGCAAGTGTCATGAGCTGATCGATCTAGCGTTCCTTAACCCATGCGGATCTTAAAGAGGAACTCAAGAGAGAACTGGGTTTGTATTTCACTTGTGAATGAGTTGATATAATGAGGGGAGGAGACCCTACATATACAAGTATAGGATAAATCGTATTCATAGATCTCACCTCAATTTGACGGTGGAGATCGTCTCTCCCAAACTTCCAGCTAATCGCATTTTTTACGTATTTGTACATTTATTGTATTGCTTGTATTGCTTGCCCCTAGGAGTATTCTAGAACACTTGAAAAAACAGATACTGGTTGAGGGTTGCTCGCTCCAAAGGTTGGTCACCGCCGTTGTGTAGAACCTTCTTGGATCATCCTTTTTTCGGGTCGCGACCCAAGGGTCTCGGTCATAATTTCCACGTGCCATTGGCATTCCCATGGTTTATAATCTCTCTGTAGTTGCTTATTCAATTGGTCAGAGAGTTCAGTTGTGATGCGAGTTCTATTATATCTGGGAGTGATGACACCAACCTGAGGCTTTGGAAAGCTAAAACCTGCGGACAGCTGGGAGTTGAAAGTACTGCAGTTGGCACTGGTTTATATCAATTTCTACAACTCTCTATCGCCCTGAAGTATCTGAATGCATACTTCTGCGTAGCAATGCCAGTGCATGGGCAACTGGACATAGAACCCTTTCCTTTCACTAAGTACCATTGCAATTAGCCAAATAACGGTCATTATCATGCACAAACATGAAAAAAATGTTAATATTAAAGCAAGAATCGGGGCATGGGTAGAAGTTGGTTTTATGAATGCCAAAAATGAATGGACTGATGTTAGACAGAGGCCCCGTAGGAGGCAATCCCTCATCCTGGGTCAGTTACCTTACGGTAACCACCAGCAATGATCCCAAGATTGCCCCTGTTTACCTGTTTCTCGAGTCTGTTTCATGGTGTGGCTGGTTAAATTAACTCTCCCAGTTCAGTGTGTTCTAATACGGTTCCGGTAAGAAATGAGGGGCCAAAGTCTCTCTCTGATCCTCCCTATAACCCAGATGTCAGTTCCACCTAAGATGCATCACCATTTTTCCTTGGCCATCCTGAGATGCATTATTTTAACTCATCTTTTTTGGTGAAGGAATTATACGATAAACGATATCGAGTTACTGAAAATGTCGCACCATCATTGATCTTCACGATAAAAGAACATGACTTCATCTGTGGTATATGTAAAAAATACCAATAAAGGGAACATTTTGACCATCCAGGCACCATAGCTTTCTAATATCCAACATACTAAAGGCAGTCCTCATCCTATCAAAATGGAAGGGATTTCACAATCAGATTAATCACTTCATGTTAAACGTTAGAGAAATTTCAAATGAATCAGTGAAGACATAGCTTGTCCATGCTGCATTGGAACTGTCAACTCAGAAGACCTTTTAACATGTTGTCGAAGCAACCAAGCGCCAAATGGTCATAAACCTCGAATAAGGACATGAAAATGGTAATGCCTTTCCCACAGCAGTAAATTGCAAAGACTCTGACTAGTTAAATTTTTGCACAAACCAAATTTGTGAAGAAAGCCTCAATGTCTAACAAGCTCATCATTTCCGTTGGTTACTTAACACTGCCGGAGGGTCGACAAGGTCCTAAGCTTTTACAGGTCATTATAAAATGGTGGTTTGAGATCAATAGCAATAGCTCGATTTTCACTAATCATCATGAAAATGTATAGTATGATTGCTTCAAGATTGCAGTTGTAAGATCCTCTCTATTAAAATTTCAGATGCCACTGCTCGCACCCAATTGTCAATGACAGGAGATCAGCCTAAGCTCGTCTTTTACGATCCTCCTCCTCCTCATCAGAGTCACCACTTTCACGGAAGCGTGGATTCTTCTCCTACAAAATTAAACAAGACCATAAACTTCCCAAATAGCAACATCCAGCTATCATGAAGAAACACGTACGGCAAAATCACCATCGTTTGTTCTGTTGTCATATTCATTATTTAAATGTACCAGCCAGCTCTCAGCACGGTTATGACAACAAAAATGGGACACATGAGCACACACTCCCTTCTCTCAACTAAATGAACTCTGACATGACAGCAAGAAACTATTGGTGGTGCTAACAAGTTGCAAAGTAATTTGCGTGCTTCGGAATAGAGGTACATGGTGAACGGCTATAATCCAAAAACCCACTCAAGTGAACCAGCCAGACTAAATTTCTCTATCTCATATTCTTAAGATACAAGTACTATATCTCCAGCAGATAGATACTTGCAATTTCAAGAAAAATAAAGAAACCAAAATGGAATGGATAGACTTGAAGATACAAATACTAATGTTAAACAGTATCTAAAGGTGACATTACCAGTCTCGACTCAGGATCTTGGTCTCTACTGGATTCATGGTCTGACGTTCTCTTTGAAGATTCATATGGACGACGGTCATCTTCTCGGTTTCGTTTCCGATTATAATCTGCTTTATCAGGTAGAAAGTATAAACAAGTATTGCCCATGAAATTGTTCAAATGTCAAAAGGATCTACAATCATTTTTGCCAATGTCACCTCTACTGTAACGGTATGATCCGCCATGACTCTGGCTTCCACCATGCCTTCCGTCTGAAAAACCATATGGTCATAAGATTTCGATAGTACTCTTCAAATAAAAGGCAATACAAAATAGTCTAAGCAGCACAAGAAAAACATGGGCCTTGATGTTGCATTGCATTGTAGAGGTATTGGGTATTTCCAGGCATCTGCTGAACTGAGGTAGAGATTGTGAGTTTAAATGTTGACTAACGACTCATGTAGCATGAAAGCAGCAATTAATTCCCTGAATTTGGTTAATCCCCTTGTGTATTCATCTTGCAACCAGCAACTGATTCGCCACCAAGGACATAGTACAAAGACCAGCCCATTTACCACACTAGAGCACACAGATAGATGTAGTGAAACCAACCCTAGAACACTTACAAGGAGGTGGTATAACAGGTGGGTAGGAGCCCAAAGAACCAGCACCATAGTCTACAAGCTGCCGTTGCACTTCCAACTCTTTCTGTACTAACTTTCCATATCCACCTCTACGTGAACATGTTATAGGAAAATTAAATGGCAAATATAAAGTCTTCCAACTATATTTATAAGACAGATTTTGAGGAAAAAATACATCAACAATATTTTTCACACAAGATGATATTTCAACTAGTACCTCAAAGAGAGAGAGAGAGAGAGAGAGAGAGAGAGAGAGAGAGAGAGAGAGAGATGTGAAGAAGAACATTATGAAGGATAACTAAAATCAAAATGAGCAATCCAAGAATTTCAAATGTATCCATGGATGTAATTATAAACATTAGTATTTATACCATTTATAAGCTCAGCAGAAAAAGTGGTCCGTATTATAAACGTGAAGAAGAACGTTACGAAGGATAACCGATATCAAAATGAGCAATTCAAGGAACTCAAATATATCCATGGATGAAATTATAAACATTAATATTTATACCATTTATGAGCTTGGCTGAAAAATTCCTCCGCATTATCAACCTTAAATTTTTAAACACCGAACATTCTTTGGACGACAATATGCAGCAATACCAGTTATTATCATTTGAGCCAAAAGCAGAATGCCAGCACATATCTTCATGCTATTATGTAGTTTACTCTAGAAACCATTTCCAACTAAAATAACTCGCATTTATTTGAACTTAAGAGGACCAGAGCTATTAGAAATATAATTTTAAAAGGATATCTGGATCATAGTCAGTGCGATATTCATCTCGTACCTGAAGAAACAAATTAGAAAGTATGATTTAGTTGAAACAAATTAAGTTGCTCTAGATTTTTAAACAGAGAAAAGAGGCAATCTCACTTGTCCACCACTTCGACCACGTCCCCATTGCCTTCCTTCCTGAAATCCCCAATCAAAATCTACACGGATTGGACGGTCATCAAGAATTGTCCCACTAATATATTTGACAGCATCTTCGGTATCTTCTCTAGAATAGTATCTAAAAGAAATTAATAAATAAGATACATCAGAAAACTCGTATACACAGCAAGATAAGTGGGTGTAAATATGTCACAGCTATAGGAGTGTCCTCAGTAATGGCTTTAGCTGACACTAAGGGTGTGCATGACAAAATTTCTAGAACAGAAATTGATTTCTGGCTAGAAATTGATTTATCAATTTTTATTTCAGAAATTGAGAAGTTAAAAATTTTAACTTATGATTTCTTCTTCAAATCAATTTCTGGAATAGAAATCTGTTCCAGAAATAGAAAAATCAAATTGCGTTATCAAACGGATTTCTGTTCCAAACCTGTTCCGGGGAACAGAGAAACATAAAAATAAAGAAGTAGAAATTTTATCATGCACAATCTAATCCAACCGAAGTAAATATAACCAATGTGCTATCATACAAATATGCAAAATTAAAAGATGGGATAAAAAGATCGTGGTACAAAGAGCATCCGTTATGATGTCAATGTTACACTAAAAACCACATTGAGTACACATCGAGCTATTCATTTCCCTTCTGCTAAAGAACACCAGCCTATCCACTTAAGCCATTAGACCTAACCAATGACATCATTGCTAAAAATTACTGACACCACCAGCTACTAGAACAAATTATCTCGTTAAATTTCACTAATGCAGTACAAAATCAATTGAGCAATTGAAATCAACCTAATGTGCCTAAAGTGAACAATCCAAGGAAACTTAAGGACTTCACAATTAAAGTGAAACTCTATATGAGGTTTTTGAGGATTTAGGCCATACAAAACAAAACAGAAGCCACAAGGTGTTTTGCTATTCTTATCCAATCCCATGATAATCTTCTTGATTTCTCCAGCTCTGCTGAAAAGCTCGTAAACTTGTTCTTCAGTTGTGTAGAAGGACATATTCCCAATGTAAACAGTGGTAGAAGACAGCAGTGCCTGTTCAAATTCCTCTTGTGTACCAGAAAATTTTCTGTCTCGGTATGCCGAAAGCTTGTTTTGGTCCTGAGATGAAGAAACAAATCAAGAGAAGGCAAGAAAAGGCAATCATGCATCCTATCACACAGATACACACGCAGATGAATATTTTCTTCGCCAAAGCAAGTCTATTTTATGGTCATGCATCTTTAGTCACCCGGAGAACTCATGAAGAAAGAGGGTATCGAGGGATGCCTATGTTAATTCTCTCAAATATAGACAAAAGCTCCAGCCTAGTCCGCAAACCTTAATCTCAGTCACACAAAAAAGCCCAAAAGAGAAATTGCAAAAGTTGACCAACACATCTCCAGAACAAGCTCTTAATTTCGTCGCAGCAATCGTGCTGCGGGCTTCAGAACCGGAAAATGAGCATTAGAGAAACATCCAGATAATCTGCTACACAGAAAGCACCCGAACGGAAAAACACGAAGTCTCCTAAAGGCGGGTATCAAAAACCATTCGAAGCAAAAGGATACACCTTTCTTCAAAGGGTTTTCATCACGCGCGCCCTAAAGGCTTCAATGACCAAATAATCTTCAAAAAAAAAAAAAAATTGATCCGGAATGCCCATCGTGCAATCATCCAACCCGAACAAACGATGTAACATTTGAATAATCAGGTCCCGCCGGAACTTCCCGAAAAACAAGAGGGTCCGTCGGGGGACGGAAAAGAACCAAACCAGAACAATCTCCTTCCACAACGCAGAACGCCACGCAAATGACGACAGAGAGACGAAATTGCGTACCTTGAACAGAGACGCCATCGCCGGAGAATCTACCAAGAGCAAAAGAAGGGTCAGCAGCCGCTCCCAGCTGAAGCGCGAATCGGTAGCGCGAAGCGGGTAATCATCAACGCGAACCCTAGAGCAGATTGCAGAAGGTGTAGAGAGAGAGAGAGAGAGGACCTCGAGAATGGCTGGAGCTACTACTGCTACCAGACCAGGAGCGGAGCGAGGGAGACGACGCCGTTTTGGGGGTTCCCCGGTCGGAGCCCGCGGGTCCGCCATTTCGGGTCGCGGGTCGTGAAATCGGATCCGGGTTTCGATCTTGGATGAAACCCTCAGGCGGGCATTTCTATTCCTGGACCGGTGTTTCCCTGTCCGAGCATCCAAACACTCCCCCAGAAGGGTTTTAATGCACTGCTGGCTGCTCCAAAGCCCTCCTTCGACGACACTTCGTTTGCTCCTCCGTGCACCGACTCGCCGCAAGAGATGGCCTCCGTCGCCGCCAGATCCATTTTCCGGTCGGCCTCCGCCCGCAGCACCGCGTCGCGGGTGGCGTCCGGCGCCGCCAAACCCGCCCGGTCCGCGCCCCGCGCCGCCGCGACCAACCGGCCCCTCTCTCATCGGATTTTCAGGTGAGAGTTCACTTTCGATTTCGATTCCCGTCCTGTCTTTCATCTTCGCGTCTGCGGTTCCGGGCTCGATTCCGGAAGGTACGGTCATTCGTGACGTCTGTCGATTGTGGTCTGAAGGAGCCCCGTGGAGATGAGCGTCTGCGCGGAGACGATGCTGCCGTACCACACCGCTACTTCCTCGGCATTGATGACCTCGATGCTCTCCATCTCTCGCCGCTCCTATGGATGGCTTCCCGATGGTAAATTCTCAGCTCCATTTTTTTTTCCTTTCCAAAGATTGCAACTCTTGCGGAAATTTGAATCGCGCTTGAGCGTTCTGTGGTGGCTTATTTGTCTTTGATTTGCTTGATTGGTTCTTAGTCTATGTTAATTCGGAGCGGCATTGAAGCTTATGTTAGTATTCTAGGCTTTTCTGTGTTGTACCTTGTGACTGTGTTTGCAATTAGTAGGTCAAATGCAGACCGAACGTGTATTGCCATTTGCTGCGCGGGCGTGTAAATTTGTGTTTAGATTTACTAGCGTGAACCTTTGTGAAGATATAGTGTGGTTGTCTAGGTGGTCTTACTGATGGGTTTCCCTTCTACCTGATTTTTTAGGTATCTAACCATCACTCGTAGGCCACCTTGATAGCCTTTTCTTGCTTTATATCTTCTGGTGAGTTGCTGCGATATATTTGTTTTAATTGATTTTGATCTCCTTTCCCTTGATATAATGAGGACCTGAGGTTATGTTTGTGCAGTTACTTTGAAAGTTAAGAGTTCAAAATTTTTAGGAATTATACGAGGAAATATAGACTATAGAGTACCTATAGAGAAGTTGGTGATTCTTATTCAGGGAAAATAAAAGTGCTTTAGAAAATGAGAAGTATTTTTGTAATTGTAGCTAGTTTTCTTCTAATCGAGGAGAAGAGGCACTTTTTTGTAAAATCAATTTCTAAAGTGCACTAGCATTGCTCAGTCATGTTCATAGTATCTTGGTAGTATTGTGGAGAACCGTGAGGGCACCTTGTTGACTGGATGTCTGTGTTTGTGATCGATACCACCAAGAAATGATGCACCTCTTATCTTGGACATAGATGGTTTTATGTTTCTCCGCCTTTATGTATTAATAAAAAAGTGCACACTCCTCTTTTTTGTTAATTTTGTAGGCCGAACCAAGACTAGATGAAGGACAAGAAGCAAAGATCAAACCTTTATATTTTGGCTCCATTCAAACTCCAGTAGTAGCTTTAAGAGTAGGCAGGATACGTCTTCTGTTGTAATGGAACAGTTGTATTAAAACGGTTCAGTTTATCAAATAATCTAAGCATTGAATTATCAGAAGTTTTCCTTAATTGAACTCTTGTGATCATCTGTTTGTCGTTTTAGATGAAAAATTATCCTTTTTGGTCCCATAGTATGGTTTTGTTGATCTTTGAGTGCTCTTCGTTGCCAGGATTTACAACTTGATGATGATATGCAATTTTATGTGTTATTGTAAAAATTCAAGATAACTCTTGGTTAGAAATGATCCAGCTATCATAGGTTTCGCTTATGAATGAATGTTGTTGCATCACTAGACTTTCATGTTTGGTGTATGGATTTTGAACTTTGGAATGCTGCTCATGTGTGATTTATTACAAGCTTTTTGCATAATTCTTCTGGATGTGATATTCAGACTCCAATAGTTATTCATTTATTCTAGAATATAGAAATGACATCATTATCAGGAGTTCATTCACTACTCTTTCTCAACAGCTTGCAATGATGATGTGTAATGAGTGCTCAAGGGGTTCATTCTGTGCAAATTCTTAGAGCTTAGAAGCTGAATGAGCTGCAGAGCAGACCAGTCGATACTGTGTTCTAAGTCTAGATGGACTAACATCAAGCTAGTTGTAGTTTCTTTGCAATAAGTGATGCTTCACTTGGCAACAAGAGATTTCTACTAGGCTACTGTTTATGTAGATTTTTGGAGGAACTCTTCTGCCAAGTTTTTGTTACGATCAGTTTTTTATATAATAGAATGCTGATTCTGACATTCAATCAGCTTGCAATGATGATGTATGACCAACGTTGAACGGCATCGGCACAAGTATTGTCAGAGAGTTCATGCATCTGAGAGATCGTGCAATGAGGTCCTGGCAATCCCGTTATGGAATTTTTTTCTCTTTTGTTCTCATTCTCTCCTCTTGACTTTGCTTCTAAAAGTATCCTCTTGGACATTTAGGATCAAAGCTGTCATGTTTTTCAATCTGTTCTTTCTTTATTACCCCGATGGTAAAGCTTTTAAAGCTGTATTGCTACATTTCTTCTTTAGTTCATTATGACTATAATGTAATGGCATAGAGCAGTTTGTTTAGACCTTGCAAAAGAATGTCTTCGCCTGGCCAACATCTTACAATTCCTCTTTCACAAGGTTGACTATTTCAATGTCTATGGAAAACCTTTAAGGGGTGACTTGATGGAGCGAGCCTCGGAATCTAATACCACACCCGGTAACTGGGGCTAAAACAAAAAATCTGCAATATGCGAGGAGACTTGTCAACTTATAGTCTAAATAGAATTTTAGGCAATGACCTCATAATCTGATTGCTCTTTACTTTAGACAAATCATCTGGCCTAGAAATAAGCTTCTCAGTCATAGCATAAGAGAGTGGCCCGTGAAGAGCTACAATTTCACTTTTATTTAGACACTTACAGAATGCTTAGGTTTTGCCAACTATCCTGTATTTTCATTATCTTTGGGCCAAGATATCATCTTGGCTTAGCTAGGGATTGTTTGAAGTAAGAGTGCAATGCCGGTTTAGTTGCATCTCAAACTATAGAATTTTCCCCTCTTGCTGACCCCACCTTTTTGTTTTTTAGGTCTGTAATTTCTGGCCCGGGGGAGAATATTCATGCTGGTCATCATGATTTAAGTTACTATTTCATCTTTTTTTTCTTGGTTTTGTAAGTTTCCAAATCGATTTGCATTATTCACTAGTTGTAATAATGAGTAGGATGAAACAACGTTAGGCGGTTGCCAGCATTCGGGATTGCCCTAATTTTTCTTGAGATTGTTCCCCTTCTTTCAACAGATGAATTTTATGTCTTTCTTTGCAAATTTCTCCGACTTGCCTAAACTCGGCTTACACACGGTTTAACGCACAGATTCATGTTTCTTCCCATTATAATCTCGAGGATGTTCATAGCAATTTGTATAGGGACCAACAGTTTGAACTCACTTATGGGTTGCATAGATTTGTCCTGATGAATAACTTTCAGGAACTAATGCAATTCCTCCCTTTTTCAATCAACTAGATACTTGTACTTTATTATTCTAGACCCCTCAAACGCTTTGGTCACACTTCATGCGGTGCTTCCGGATTGATAATTGGGACTACAGTATATACTAACTCGAATTATGATTTGTATTCGAATGAGCAACCGTTTATTCTAAAGTTCAATTATAAAAGAAAAAAATTTACTATATTTAGCATTGTAATATTTTTTCCTACTTGCAAAGGACGGAAGGCAACTACAGGTACTCGAAAGTGATTGGCATTTTGACTTAATGAACTCGGATCGAGGGTCCCTGGAGAAAGCTTGGCTTTGTCTCACCATTAACATTTACTGTTGGGCTTGATGCCAATCTGTCCTTACGACATGGGCCCTTATCTCCTAGCCCCGTGCTTTCTTGACATACGGCGGGATACCATCTATTGATTTCACACATATGGATGGCCATGGAGCAAAATCCTGTTCATTGGCCATCTTCCCTATCACCGTTCATTTTGAGGAGGATAATTTGCATGGGAGTGTCACACGGAAAATCTGTCTGGTAGTGACGTATGATTACCAACCTCTAGTGTTTTTTTTCTGTATATAATATAACTTGCATATATTTAGTTCGTTTGATTATGCTTATCTTTCATTTCTTTCGGTAAATAAACCTTTGTGCATATATATATTGTACAACAACTCAATGAAATTCATTTTCTTTTCTTTTTTCTAAAAAAACTTTATAGAGTCCGTCTGGGTCGATGAAATACTTTTCACTTTTAACCATAGCAGAAGAGAAGTACAATAAATCTAAGAAAATGTGATTAGACTAGACTCCTTCACTAATCATTAAAGAAAAAAAATTATAGAAAACACGAAATGGGATTCAAACCCAACCCAATGTTTTGCAATGACGTAAACTCTATTATTAATTTACCATTCCAATATAGAGTAAAGCACAACAAATTGTAGAAAATATGATTAGATAAAACTCCGATCACTAGCCATAAAAAGTAAAATAAAAATAGTACGAAACATAAGACTTGACCGCTAAAATAACATTTAAAAAAAACACCCATCTCGAATATGATTAAGACATGAAATTAACAATTCGAAAATATCATGAGGAAAATGATTTTCGTAGAATTACATATGTATTAATCAAAATCTATCAATTTGAATTTAATCCACTTAACTTGACCCCACGGTCCCCACCCCTGACCCCTCCTCACTTCCTATTCCGCATCTTTTCACCTCCACGTAGTGGGCCCAATCGCCCGTCCATATTCCCATCCCCTCGTAATCCGACGGTCCACAGTGCAGCCCGTCACTCCGCCCCGGCTCTACTCGGCCACACGCAACCATTTCCTCCGTCGGCTTCCTTAAACTGGCGGCACCTGGAAACCGAACGAGACGAGACCGAGAAGGAGAAGAGGAGGAGCTCGGCGGTTGAAGAATTGGCCTCCGATCGCACCCGAAAAAGGCCGGAGAGACGCGAATTTGCAGTCCGGATCACGCCATTCCGTCGATTCCGGTGAGCCAATCTCCCTTCTCTGCCGATCAATTCGGTCGCCGCCCGGCGGTCGTGTAGTTGAGCTCGGATCCGAGATTGAGAACGCCGGAGAGTTCATAAGGAATTCGGCAATCGCGGTTTCGTGCTCGATACCGAATCCTTTGCGTCTCTCTCGGATAGGTTATGCTCGATAATTCGCGCGTTGATCTTGTTTGTGGATTTGCTCGTCGAATGTTTGTGGCGGGAATTAGCTGCGTTTAGCTTTTTGAGCGAGGTTTTGGAGGTTCTTTTTTGTTGAGGACGAAAGGTGAGCAATTATGGTAACTCCTTGACGGTTTGAAAAAAATCTAGATGATGCGGAGTTCGGATTGGAGCTCCGTGCCGGCGATTGTGCGAGGATAGATTATATTCGGCTGTCGTGTTCTGAGCTCGTTCGTTGGTGTAAGCAGATACTTGACATGGGTAGTGTAAAACTCCTACTTTTCCACTTTGTTGCCGAATCAATGTTCATGGTTAGCGAGTGGAACCGAGGAAGCACAAGTTTCACATAATGAGTGCCAGTGGCATTGTGTTTGTATCGGCTGGGCAAATTTATTACGCTGCTTGATGCATCTAGGCCATAGACTTAACTCGTTGGCATTTTGTTGGGATGCTTAGAATGTGGTATTCATGGCCTACTCAGTTGTAGGTATGCGTCATCATATTATCATAGTTGTGAAATCTCATCATCATGAATTGTTGGCCATTGGTGTGACTTATGCATATGTTGATGAATATCTCTTATTCAGGATGGGAGCCTCTGGCGGATGTGCTTCTCGTTGTGGCCTCTGAATCTGATAGTGTTGAGATGCATAGAGTTGATTATCTGCTTCAAGGACAACAATGAAGCGATATGTTGATATCAATGACGATGCATCATCTCAGGATTTCTACTGTGACAACCGAATATCCAACAGAAAATACACTATATTGAATTTTATTCCAAAGAACTTATGGGAGCAGTTCAGGTGAGCCTCATTTTTTTTTTTTTTTTGGGGGGTGTTTGTGGGGAGACTAACTTAGATATTGCTAGTCAACAAATAAAAAACCTAGAAAATTCAGGTGCAAATTGGTTGAGAAACTAAAACAACAGTCACCTGAACATATCCTTATTTAAGGCAGTCTGCTTACACTTTTTCCACTTCCCATAGCCAATATTGATTCTCATTTACTGAAATCAGGTCTGTATATGTATGTAATACAGTTTTGTTTTTTTCTGTTTTCAGCCGGTTCATGAACCAGTATTTTCTATTGATTGCCTGCCTTCAACTATGGTCACTTATTACTCCAGTGAATCCTGCCAGTACATGGGGTCCTCTTATCTTTATATTTGCTGTCTCAGCAACAAAAGAGGCATGGGATGATTACAATAGATATCTCTCTGACAAAAAGGCAAATGAGAGAGAAGTATGGATTGTCCGTCATGGAGTTAAAAAACTGGTAAATAAATCATGCTCGAGTTCCCCTACCTCTTTGTCCTAAAAAAAATCCCCCTTGTTCCTTTTTATTTCCCTTTTTCTGTGGAAGGAAGCTGTTTCTTTCTTTTAAATCTGTTGAAGAATGATTACCGATCTTCTCAAGTGGTTTTATCTTGTGGATTGGTTTGTCAGTTATTGCTTGTTTGCCACTGATTTGAACTTTTCAGATTATAGAAGTCTGGTAGTTATAGTTTCACTCAGTTGTTGTTTTTTCTCTCTGTATATCACAATGCTCTCTACACTGATAATTGTTTTTATTTAGTATACACAATGTAGACGTATTGTCGTTACCTGGATGTTACACAATTTACGCATAGTTCACGTTCATAACCTTCGGCGATTATGAAATGAAAATATGTATGCTTTCTGAATATTAGGTGTATAACTCAAATGCCTGTTCAATCAAAGTGGTAACTTTCCTTCAGATATTTGGAAATTTCTAAATTTCCTATGTAAAACTAATGATACATGAAATATAATCTTTAGGCTGGTTTTCTAGTGAAATGATGTCTAGAAAGCAAGGCTCTATATATCTCAAATGTGACCTCAATAGGCTAATGGTGGATTTACCAATTCCTGGCCTGACAACATGATGTAGGCTGCCAATAGACT
This sequence comes from Eucalyptus tenuipes, assembly GCA_014182365.1. Taxonomy (NCBI): domain Eukaryota; kingdom Viridiplantae; phylum Streptophyta; class Magnoliopsida; order Myrtales; family Myrtaceae; genus Eucalyptus; species Eucalyptus tenuipes. The sequence continues at coordinate 8,071,295 of CM024547.1, read as the reverse complement.
TCCAACCAACTCAGCTGTGTCAACCTGTTCCTGAAGTGAAGGGTGTTGCCAATCTTCTTCCATAGTTTGGCGTCCCTTTTGGCTCGATACTTCAACTAAAGCAGGACATGCTACGTACATTGTTTATATTGGTCTGTTTGATAGTATGCCCCTAGGAAAGATATACCCTGTTTAGGTTGTTAATGTGATTGGTGGTTTTAAAAACTAGGTTTCATCTTTTTGATTGGAAAAGGCGGTTGGATTTGATAATGGTTTCGTTCCTGGGAGCACAGACGAAGAGAAATTGCGTGTAATATTTGCAGACCTAAGAGAGCAACTTGAGATTATGATAATCTACATCATCTGTATCTTCATCTCCTTTTTGAATTAATAATGGTGGGATGAGAGTGCTTCTCATGTTTCAGGTAAGAGTAGAGTTGTAGAACTATGGGGACCTCATATTTCATCATATAAGTTGAATAAGGAGGACACAAAGGAAATGTTTGCCTCAAAAAGGAGCGGTTGTCTAGTCCACTGGCAGTTGGAGAACCAATTTCAATGATATAAAGTTTACTGACATAATATTCTACTTTGACACACAAAACGATGGTGGTTATTTGTTATTTTAGTTTGATGATGTTGCAGATGTTATACAGATAAGACACTTATGCTGGATTTGTGCCTCTCTGGGTCTGAAGTTCATTTTGCTTTTAAGTATAACTATAGTTGCTATAATAAGGGTTTGGAGACAGACTCAAGCCCAAAGTATCTTAGAATGGGGTCTCTGCATTAATGGAAATGTGTGATATTTGTTGATAGTCTACTTTATATCCTGAAGTGACTTTATTAGTACACCTCTGATTTTCAAGAAAATAACTTTGTGCTTACTTTTCTTTTTAATATTGTACCGTATCTTCTAGATTCAAGCACAGGACATTCGTGTTGGTAACATTGTATGGCTTCGTGAGAATGATGAAGCACCATGCGATCTAGTTTTGCTCGGAACCTCCGATCCACAGGGACTCTGCTATATAGAGGTAATGAATGAACCTTTCTTGTGCCTAAATGAAAACTTGAGCAGGTTTGACTTTAGCCAGGGCGGATCCTCTAGTTTCTTTCCTCTTCTATGTTATGGTTAGATGTTAAGCAGATATTAGTGCTGTGCTATCTGTGCGAAAGAATTGGTGTGCGACTCATTAACTGTTGAGCATGCCTGAGAGGGATGATAGACTGCAAACCTATTTTTTACGGCACATATGCTAGTATGAGGGTAGATTAGAATAAAATGTGTTAATAACTTTAATGTTCAAGCTAAAACATGTAAAATCAGGAGTCAAATAATTCATCTTGGTCAGCTGTCCAGTCTATAGTCTATTAAGAAAATAGTTTTAACATCAATCAGTTACCATCCTCGGCACTTGGTTTTGGGCATTGTGCTAAACCAGTCAGTCACCACTTAGATTTCTCTGGCATTTGGTTTACATCTTGCCACTGAGTGCTTTTGGTCATCTTTCCAAATATATAAATTTCCATGAGAATTATTATTAGCATATTGATGTGAATCTGAATAGAGAAATATGGTGCAGTCCATCTAATTTTGTTGGTAACACTGCTTTTGTGCTTGTGTGAATTCCGTGTCCTTCTTTCAAAAGATTATGTAGTCTCTTGTAACATGTGCAGACAGCTGCCCTTGATGGTGAAACCGATCTAAAGACAAGGGTTGTACCTTCTGCTTGCATGGGAATCGATCCTGAACTGTTGCACAAAATCAAGGCAAGAATGTTACCTATATTTTGGTGAACCTAATAAAGCAACATCCTGGTTGTTTATCCTGGCTAATATTATCAAAGGGATCTTCAACAGGGTGTTATTGAGTGCCCCAATCCTGATAGGGACATCAGAAGATTTGATGCTAACCTTCGATTACTTCCTCCATTTCTTGATAATGATGTGTGCCCTTTAACCATAAAAAACACCATTCTTCAAACATGCTACTTGCGGAATACAGAGTGGGCTTGTGGAGTAGCTGTTTACACAGGTGTGTTGGCTAGAACAACTTTACTGCTCAGTATTTTTTTTAGTTCTTTGTTTCTTTGTATTTGGCTTGTTAAGAAAAAGGATGAGAAAGATGGGAAGAGATGCGTGCATGTGCCTGTGCATGTTTGTGTGCGTGCGTGCAGAGAGAGAGAGGGAGGGAGGGTGGGATGACATCGAGTTGTGATGACCTGGACTGGATAGACATGCCAAATCTGGAAGACAACTTGCTGCATCGCAGTTAGCCAGTTAAGTATCAAAATGAACGAGTAACTATGAGCAGAATCTAGATTAATTTGAAATTAGAGAAGGTCCACCATTGCTACAGTGAAGGAAAGCACTGGAGGTTCAAGAAAAGATCTGTAGAAGGTGCTTGGCAGATAGAAGATATCACGATAAATATACTTCATGATGTATTCAAGTTTAAAAGAAGAAATGGATAGGCAAGACTGGATATTATGTGGTTATGTGTGTTTTTAGCTACGTATAGGCATGTGGTAAAAGCATGCACTCTTTTGTGAGTTAATTCGTCATATAACTCTATTTCTCCAACTCTTTGGTTGGGGAAGTAGCATTAGGATGACAATGCTATTGGTGTTTGCTTCTTTTTACTCTCTTCTTTGGGGTTTTGTGAGAAATGATGTGCTGGAAAGGGAAGTGTCCGATGATAGTCTAATGATTGTAAGTTAAAAGCTGGAGAACTTGGTTTTCATGGATACACGTATTGTGGCAGAACCTGAGAGAGTTCTAATGACATATGCATGGACATGAGTGTTTTCTTTCACATAAATAATAACTGTTAACGCCTCATCATGAAGGTTGCAATTGAGGTGCATATTTCTTTTTGATTTATTGCTTCAGGTAATGAAACAAAGATGGGTATGAGCAGAGGTGTACCAGAACCTAAGCTTACTGCTGTGGATGCCATGATTGACAAGTTGACTGGAGCCATATTTATCTTCCAAATAGTTGTTGTAATGGTTTTGGGGATAGCTGGTAATGTATGGAAGGACACAGAAGCAAGAAAGGTCAGTGAGATCAACAAGGCTCCTACCATGTAACTTTCTTGATTGATTTTCGAGTCATATGGTGAACTTCTTTTCCTGGAAAACTTCTACATGTCATTTGTTGGGACATCTATTTGCTTTGTGATTCCACTGTTTTGGTTCCACATTTTAATTATCTTATTTCCTGCACTGCAAAGTTAAAGTACTTTCATAAGTATCGGTTTTTAAAACTTTGTACTTCAGAGTAATAGTGCATGGCTGAAGAATAAGTACATATTAAAGCAGGTAGAAAGATATCAAACTAAATGCCAGACACATTAGCTAAGATCATAAATATCTTATTGAATTAAGATCTAGCAATAAAACTCCTGAAGGATACAGTGTAGTTTTTCATAATGTTCTGGAAACTGTAAAAGATTTCCTGGAAAAATTAAACATATTTTAAAGCCAAGCTGTTGGAACTATTTTCTTGACCTTTGAGTTTTTTTTTTTTTTTTCCAAGTTTCTAGTCATAAGCAATGGGATTTGGTAAAAACTAATTGTGTAGCCTTAATATCTACTAACAATAGACAAGTGAAGTGCTTTCTGAGTTTATGAACATAAATATTCAGTGATTTAATATAATGGGAATGGTTATACGCTAATCTTCAAATGCTTTGACTTTGTGATCTGACACCAAAACTGTGACTTATATAGGAAGAGGCTCTGGAATGTAGCTCTTGTTTGGTTTTTCCTATTATGCCTCTTGAATTTTTTTTCCTCAGTAAACTTAATCCCCTTATGTTTAACTGCAAATTTGCAGCATAAGCTGATTTTTTTCTTCTTTTTGGGTCCTTTTTTGGTGAAGCAATGGTATGTCATGTATCCACACGAAGGTCCCTGGTACGAGCTCTTGGTCATACCTTTGCGGTTTGAGCTTCTTTGTTCCATCATGATTCCCATATCTATTAAGGTGAGATCTCAAGATTATGATTGAAAAATCAAGAAAATTTCTTCTTTTATCATAGCATTTTGATCTTTGTTATTGGAAGTTGACCTATTGCAAGAAAGGTAACTTTAACTTTTAGCGAAGGAAATATGATGTGGCTTAAGGAAAAAATAGTTCTATTTTATGTTATCATTCTTTCTCGACAGTCCTTGCAAATTAAGTCTGGACTCTTAAGGAGTCTTGCAGCAGTTTTTCTGCACATTATGCAGACATGAATATTGGTTTTCCGTCAAATTGTAATGAAAAACTCATCTAATTATAGCTTGTAAGGCTGCTATTTACATTCTCACAAACAGCTGAAGTCTATGGATTTAGTGATAAATGAAATGAAAACTCATTAGAGAGGTGATCAAAGTCTTGATAAAGTATTAGAGGCTTCTACCTGACTCAGTGCAGGTGGTTGCTCTGGTAGTAAAGATGGAAGTTTGTTGCAAATGCTTAAAGTTGCTTAGTGGTTAGTGCTGGAGCTGGAACTAACTTTTTTAATCAAACCACTTAATTTTTGCTATGCATGGGCAATTGAGCTACTATGTCAACCTTGACTGAATCAAATGATTTTGCTGGTAATGTGCAGCTTTACATAACAAAAAGAGAGAGGTAGCTTGGCCTAATATCCTGTGCTCTATTTCAAGCTGGAGATTACAGTAGTGTTTTAGAGAAATTCTGCACCAAAAGAGCTTCAGATAAATTAGTAACTTTGAGACCTTCGAAAAACTTTTGGCAGGTTTCTCTGGACCTCGTGAAAAGTCTGTATGCAAAATTTATTGACTGGGATCAGCAAATGGTTGACCAGGAAACTGGTATTGCTGCCCATGCTGCAAAGTAAGTTGTTTAACTTAAGAAACCTGTATTAGAGTTTGGCATATCTTGAAAGCAGTTTTATGTAGCAAATGTTTTGTCTCCCCTTGGCAGCACAGCAATAAGTGAGGACTTGGGTCAAGTTGAGTACATTCTGACTGACAAAACTGGAACACTCACTGAAAACAAGATGATTTTTAGAAGATGCTGCATCAGCGGCAAATTTTATGGAAATGAAACTGGGGATGCCTTGAAAGGTTCTGATTCTGTCAAAGCATGCGACATCTTTCATTCTATGTGTTTATTCTTTTGAGTCCTTGGAGCATTAGCAGTTAAAAATCTTGTTGCCATTTTGTACACGAAAACAATCAAAGTAAAAACGACATTCTCTAGGTACTTAGAACCATTAGTGGGGATTGCCATTGGTATTTTTTGTCTAGTAAGGTCTGCGAACTTGCTTGCGTATTTTTGGTCCAGGAGTGGAGTCATACACATTTTTTTTTTTTTCTGGATCCGGGTTACCATTAAGTCTGGTCCACTTTTTTTCAGGGACTTGGGCGCGTTCAATAGTAAACCTGCTTAGTTAATTATAAGAAAGAAATGCCATTGGCTCTACTTTTCCAGTTTGTCGAAACTAATAGTCCTTGCAATTGCAAAAAGATTGATGCATCAACAGGCCTAAAGGATTTTCCTCTTCAAGTTGCTCGAAAACTAAAAGGGAGGGGAAATGGGAAATGATGTTTCTGGTTACTCAACATAAATTGACAGACTAGCTGAGGGCAAAGCGAAAATTCATCACTACCTTTTTCGAGAGATGACATTGTCACAAGTGATCAAGTTTCTCCTGATACAAGACTTTTTTGTAATGTATTTCTTTAATTTAGTTTCTTTTCCTCTTCAAGTTGCTCAAAAACTAAAAGGGAGGGGAAATGGGAAATGATGTTTCTGGTTACTCAACATAAATTGACAGACTAGCTGAGGGCAAAGCGAAAATTCATCACTACCTTTTTCAAGAGATGACATTGTCACAAGTGATCGAGTTTCTCCTGATACAAGACTTTTTTGTAATGTATTTCTTTAATTTAGTTTCTTTCAATTGGACTTATCAAGTGGGTTGGTGGTCAATGGGTAAAAGACTACCCATTTCATATAAACACACAAGCTACTCTTTTCATCTGATTCACATTGTTTTTGACATTCGACTGCAATAGTCCAGAATGTTACGAGTTGCTTCTGAGGAGTACTGTTTCATTAGCATAGAAGTAGCATTGCCTGCTAAATAAAATTCTATCCTTGGTTGAAAGCATTGGGTGGCTTTGTTACAATAAGTCTAGACCTGCATGTATATAAGCATATATGTGGCTTGTAATACACAAGCAGAGCGCTGGCTATGACCGTTTTGTATAATTTGTGTTTAAATCAGATACTCTGTGCCTTTATGGCTCATGGAAGGATATAGGGTCCTGACTATCTAATTTTGTCCTCCTCAATATAGAGCACTGCTCCATTTCTTTCATTTTTTAATTTATTATTGGAGTCATTAAATGGAAGTGTGCCCTATACTGAGAGTTGGACAGTAGAAAAGACGTTGCCAAGTTTAGATTTAAATGCTCGCACGTCATCTATTTTAATTCCTAATTGTTAGTGGTAAAATCACCTAATTCAGTTCCTAAATATTCCTGTTAATGTAATTTTTGATTCAATCAACGTGATGATGTGGGATCTTACAGTTAAGTTATAGAGGTAATTTATAGCATTTGAAGCTACTTGTTTTATCAGTTGGAGATTATTTGCATAGTTTGCACAGCAATGTAGAATTACCATGCCTAATCAAAACTGCAAACTGATGTTTTGCTTGAATCTCATGCAGTCACCATCTAATATATTTGATCACTTACTGTGACCAGCTTTACTCTTCTAACTAGTTTTCTTCTTGTATACAGACTTGGAACTGCTTAATGCTATTGATTCTGGCTCTCCAGATGTTATTAGGTTTCTAACAGTTATGGCAATATGCAACACAGTTATCCCTGTGCAAAGGTGATCCCAACTTCTTTCTGGCCAGATGCTTTTCCATATCTGCAGTTATTGATTGTAGTGGCAATTCACCATATAGATACCATTTGGACATGTGTATCATGTATTTCTGCTACAGGTTTTTATGGTTCCTTTGCTTCTATTTTCTTGCTGCAGTAAAACTGGAGCAATCTCATATAAGGCACAATCTCAGGATGAAGATGCTCTTGTTCATGCTGCTGCGAAACTGCATATGGTTCTTGTCAATAGGAATGCAAATATTCTTGGTACCAGTCATTTTCTTCTGTCCTTTGTACTCTGCATCGTCATCTATGTTTAATTAAAATGACTTTTCGTCTATATTGTATCTTGCAGAGATTAAGTTCGATGGAATAGGTATCCGTTATGAGGTGTTGGAAACTCTAGAGTTCACATCTGATAGGAAAAGGATGTCCATAGTGGTGAAAGACTGCCAGAATGGAAAGATATATCTGTTGACCAAAGGAGCAGATGAAGCAATATTTCCTCATGCCAATCCTGGTTAGCCCCATCCTGTGTTAGAACTTGTCAGATGAAAAGAGTTGTTTGGATGTTTATATGTGTTGTTTATTGATGTTGAGGGACCATTTCTGGTTATACCATACTCAATCATATAAAAGTACTCCACTGCCTATCGGACATTGAAAAAATCGCAACTTGTTCTAGTAAGTGTATTCTTTGGTTAGAATTTCTCCGGTTAGAGGTCAAGGATTTTTTGTTTTTGTTTTCTTTAAATATTTCGGACTTTTGAGTGTCCTTAGGAGCAGGGAGATATTGTTTTTCTTTTGATTAGTGGGTTTGGTTGTATTTCAAGCTCAAGTAATTGTATACTCTTTTCCTTTTGATGGTATGATTCTTCAGGAATTTCAAATGGTAGCAGTTTTCAGGGAAATGCTATTGAATCGTCTAGGTTGGAATGTGATGATTTCAGAACATGTCATCTACCTTGTGCTGATAACACCTGCTTCTTATTTGAGGATTTGCGTTCAATGATGAATTTAAAAGTTTCCTTTTCAGATGCCACATCAACTTTCAGTATAATCTTAAAAAAAGTATCCTTTTTTTTGTACAAGTGGAGCTTTTTGCGTGCAACCGGTGGCTGGATTGCCTGGTGCATGCTTCAAAATGCTACTTTTGCAGTGTTGGAAATTCTACAAAAATAGCCGAATTGAAAGTATACCTGTTTGCCTGATTTTGGTATTGATTTCAGTGAGAATTTGACCTAGGGATCAATATTACGGGTACTTGCTTTGTCATTTCAGATTCAGTAGATGTAAGGTAACTTTGTCAGACTGCAACAGCTAGTTATGGTGCTCTTACATCTTTTACTTTACACCCTGAAAACCAAGAAAGATATATCAGAGGAGTGTCAATGGTGCAATTTGTAGGTTTCTTAATTGTGAGTCTATAAATTTTTGACAAGTTTATTTATTTTCCAGGGCAACAAACAAGGACCTTTGTGGAAGCTGTTGAACAATATTCTCAACTGGGTTTACGCACTTTATGCTTGGCTTGGCGTGAACTAACGGCTGATGAATATCATGAATGGTCTCTATCATTCAAAGAGGCTAGCAGTACATTGGTTGATAGGGAGGTAAATGATACACTAACCATTATTCTGTTATTTTCCTGTCATACATAACCTTTCTGGCTTTTTCTTAGATAGTGTAGCTTAATTTCCTGAAATAATTGGATTTGCAGTGGAGAATAGCGGAGGTCTGTCAAAGAATTGAACATGATTTTGAAGTTCTTGGAGTCACCGCAATAGAGGATCGTCTTCAGGTGACTATTGATATGTCTTGTGGGATGTTCTAAATCTACACATACTTTTCCTCTTTCAGAGGGCTCTATTTTCCCATGCTCTTTCTAATATGCCTTTAGGATGATGTTGAATTTAAACAATAATATATCTTACACTACTACTCAGGATGGTGTACCGGAAACAATTGAGACACTCAGAAGAGCAGGAATAAATTTTTGGATGCTTACTGGTGACAAGCAGAATACTGCCATACAGATTGCACTGTCTTGCAACTTCATATCTCCAGGTTGATTGATTTTGTTTTGCGTTTCAGTTCATCATGTGCTGGAGAACAAGGAAGATAGAATCTAACAGCAGAATTTATGCTTTCCTGACTTCCCTTGCTTCCCATTTCTGACAGAGCCCAAGGGTCAGCTTCTTCTAATTGATGGGAAAACCAAAGACGAAGTCTGTAGAAGCTTAGAAAGAGTCTTGCTCACAATGAAGATAACTTCCTCAGAACCTAAGGTAAAGTTTATAGACTTCATGGGGTAAATCATGTGGTTTAATATATGTTTACCTTAGCACTTTCTTAGTTCAGTAAATTCTCTCTTGCCGTGTCTTTGTATAGTATTTTGATGGCTTCATATTATATGCGAAAAAAATGGCTTTTGATTGTCTTAATTGAATGTTTCTTGATGATAGATACTTGCCATTGGCAATGCTTAAACTGAGAAGGTTGAATTAGGTTGGATATTCTTTGGTCATAGTAGTTGTATGACTGAGAATCTTTTGTTGTGCTTATGTGTGATATATATTAAGTAGGTTTAATTTCATTAGAGGTCACTAAGAGGGTGAAATGCTAGCATGTAATTATAAGAACAAAATTATCCAACAAATTTGGCGATGACTTTAATTTGAAGGAGCCATATGGCCTTGAGTTTGCATGTTCACATATTTAGGCATGCATTTTGAAGAGTGTAGCCATTTAGATCGGTGCTAAATCCTAGCTTTCAATATTTGACCTCTTTCTAGTAGTCTTATGGGAGCTTTAGGGTGATTGGTCATGTAGGAGCTTTGGGTTGATCTTACATCCAGTGGGCCTCCCTCTAGCAATTAAGTTATCTATTCCTGGCAAAGTTCTAGAATAACGGGTACTATCACAGAGATTGATTCAATACTAGACACCTGCTAGCATTCCAGCCTGTGAAGTACCAAAACTTCTGGACTTCCTTGACAATTTTTGGGTTGGTTTTCCTGCGGCCACAGGTGACAAACAAGCACAGACAAAAAGTACATTTTCTGTATCCGTTCTTGAACGATACCCTTATTGCTTCTTGAATAGTCTGCTTGTTGGTCTAGACTGCCTCTAATCATTCCTCCAGATGAAATGAAATGATGATATAACGAGTGTTAAACCACTCAGCTGTTTGTCACTTTCTACACCTGACACCTATAGTTTCAAGCTCAAGTTATTTGTTCAATGGATCTGCTTGGGTGCAAATTTATTAATGTGATTGTTGGTTTTCGGTAACCAGCTTTTCCCTTGAATTAGGATGTGGCATTTGTTGTTGATGGATGGGCTCTTGAAATTGCTCTGACATATCATCGGAAGGCTTTCACTGAGTTAGCCATATTGTCAAGGACAGCTATCTGTTGCCGGGTGACACCATCACAAAAAGCTCAGGTAATTCTACTGAGAAGTGTCTATATTTGGTGTTAGATTATGACGGAAGGCTTGGGTACTTGGTGATAGGTTTTGATTTATTTATTTTTTTTCAATTATGTAGTTGATGTTATTTTACCAGAAATTTGCATCTCTTTATTTGCATATGATCTCATAGCAGATTAGAGAATCATTAGCTTTTTGTCACATGATCGAATAGCAGATCAGAGAGTCACCGGTAGATTGTTTATTTAATACAAACTGACCTTATTTGCTGCCTAAGAACTTTGCTATTTAATAAATTTTAGATGTGGTAATAAGATGGGGAAATTAAGTGTATGGAGCATGTCAGGCAATGAGCTCTATGTACAGTACGAGCCTGTCTCTCAGTAGTTTGCAATCTTAGGACAAACAGTCTTCTAACATGGTAATGGAGCAAAGATGAAGAGTGTAAATTCTCGTTCTCATCTTTATCTTGCCTCTGTTCTAATTATTGCATTATGTTTTCACTTGTCTGTTCGACATAGTCACATACATGTTTCACCTGTAAGGCTTAACTAACATTCGATGGCATGTGGTGAAAATTTGTTAGATGTACACTATGGGTCCATTTTCATGACAGCTTAAGCCTTGGGGACCAATGGTTGTCTACTAGTACAGAAGGTTTCACTCCTTTTAAGTTGTTGACTTGTAGCGTCATCAAATAATTTAAATTTGCAGGGAACTCCTGTACCTCTGGCTTCTGTTGGTCCTCTGAATTTCATTTGGATCTGTATAAAGCTGTTTTGAAAACATTGACACGAGTATCATGATGGAACTTCAAAAATGATATAGAAGTTCAACATATATAGCAACAAAGCTTTATCTTTGTTGATTATTGTGTTTATCCCCTGTTAGAGTAGAATGATCTTCATGATGGGGTTAGTACATGACTTGAAGTTATTTTTGAGAACTGAACATTTTCAAGATAGGACGTAGAAAGTGCAAGTGATGTTTACTCTTCATAATATTGTGGTAACTGTGAATTAGTTTTCTTTTTTTTTAGTAATGTTAATTACTGTATCTTACACTTGTACATGATTTTTAAATTATGATGCTGGTATGGTAAAAGCCAAAATTACTTCTATTAATGCTTAAAATATATCTAACCACTAATTACTATTGTTGTTCCTTTTGTCCTAAATATACATTTTCAGTGACATTACATGTCATATCTTGTGTTCCTCATGCAGCTTGTGCAACTCTTAAAATCATGTGAGTACAGAACCTTGGCCATTGGAGATGGTGGAAATGATGTCAAGATGATTCAACAAGCTGACATAGGAGTTGGCATTAGTGGCAGAGAAGGACTACAGGCAGCTAGGGCTGCTGATTATAGCATTGGGAGTAAGTATTGCAGCTCATGTCCAGTGTTTGTTCTTTTCTGGTTTGGATGTTTGCTTTGACATCAAATCATTTATACTTTATGGCTATAAATACATAGAATATGTGGTCATTTGGAGAAACAGTGTTGCTAATTCAGAGAATAGATTCCTATTGGATTGTTCTTGTTGAAAATGCCGAAAGATTTTGGCTTCTATGGGCTGGACCGCTGGTACTACAAACCTTATTAAATGTATTTAGTTGGTATTTCTTCTGTGAAAACTGACCTTTGCTGTAGATAATTGTGACCCTATGCAGTCTCAGCTCTATGCATTAGTGACATTGTGTGGCAGCACTTTTATTATCTAACCATAAAGAAGTCTACATTAATCCAATGGAGAGACCGGTTTGCTGGAAAGGTCTACCTGTAGTGATGGAATTGTAGGATGGTCTGCAAAAGTGGGGAGATGGTTAGATCTAAATCTTCTCTCTGAAATTAAATGGGGATGACCAGCATACATATATGGGTCTAGTCAACAAATTTCATGTTCCAGGATATCCTTTCATCGGGCTCAACCTTTGAAATACTTTATTTTTGGGTTTATTCTTTCAGAATACATGGCATGTATTGTTGTTTAGTTTCCTCTATGTGCTTGCTGCCATGGGACTTCCAAATGTTGACTTTTCTGACTGCTGTCTACAGAATTCAGATTTCTGAAAAGATTGATACTGGTTCATGGGCGATACTCCTACAACCGAACAGCATTTCTCTCGCAGTATTCTTTCTATAAATCATTACTAATATGTTTCATCCAAATCTTGTGAGTTCCCATTATGGTTCCCCTCTCTCTCTCTTTCTCTCTCTCTGCGAGCACACCTTATGGTTGTACCTCTTGTTCTAACACAAACACACTACCAGTTTCTCCTTCATTTCAGGTATTTCTGGAACCAGTCTTTTCAACTCAGTCAGCTTGATGGCCTTTAATGTTTTCTACACCAGCATCCCTGTCTTAGTTAGTGTACTTGACAAAGATGTTGGTGAAGAGACCATTATGCAGCATCCACAAATTCTTTTTTACTGCCAAGCGGGGAGGTGTGTCATCAATATGTTATGAGATCATGAGTATAGACTTTTACTCTTTCAGCTCTCGGTGCAGAAAATCTTCTTTAATGTTACTTCTTGAAACAGGCTTCTGAATCCTAGCACATTTGCTGGATGGTTTGGACGATCACTTTTTCATGTAAGTGCAGATTTAGACTGTTTCTTGCTCTGTGGTTTTACTTTCTCAGAAAGATTAGCTGAGTGCAGATTCTTCTCTTATTCAACAGAATTGAATAATAGTTATGTTGATCTAATTATAGGGACAGCTTATGGTGACCCCCTGAACTTTGGGAAAAATATCTAAGTTGCCATTGTATGAGTATGGAATTCATAATTTCAATATGGAATTCTAGTATATATGAGTCCCCTTTTCATTGCCCTTATGTGAAACGAAGTCATGGCTATGTGATTGCACACTGAGAAGGTCGTCTTTGGATATACGAGAGTCATTTGCCGGCTCCATTCTTTGGAAGGTGAAACATTTAAGTAACACATTTTAGTCTGTTAGAGGATTGTGCCTTGTGTGGAATAAAGAAATTGGACCTTACACCATTTGACTAATTGCTGGCTCTTGCTTGTTATTGTGTGTTTAATGAATGTGGATTGTAATTGCAGGCGGCTGTCGTATTTGCTATCAGCATACATGCATATGCTTTTGAGAAGAGCGAAATGGGGGAGGTATCTATGGTGGTCCTCTCTGGATGTATATGGTTGCAAGCCTTCGTGGTGACACTGGAGACAAAGTAAGCTTCCCGATTGGCTGTTTTGCTACTATAAGTTCGGCTTCTTCTGATACCTCATGTTCCCTGGTGAAAAAGTCAATACGACTTCATGCTGAGTTATTTGTTATGCAGTTTCTTCCTTAACTGCTTGTCAATTGCTAACTCCTTGAACTTCGATTGCAAATGCAGCTCGTTCACCATGTTGCAACATCTAGCCATATGGGGAAATTTGCTTGCATTCTACATCATCAACTGGATGTTAAGTGCCATCCCTTCATCAGGGATGTACACAATAATGTTCCGGTTGTGCCAACAACCATCTTACTGGCTAACTATGTTGGTGAGTAATCGTTTTGTTGATGCATGTTTCATTTGGGCTCAATGATCTTTCTTTTGAGCAGTCAAGTATGGCGATGCCATTCTACAGATGAGGATTAATCAGGCTTTGGTAATTGCACGGAAATTAAGATGATATGGCGGCGGGACTGAAATAATGACCACATTGCATATTCTCACCGGACAATTTTCACTATATCTCCACCAAACCTGAGCAATATGATCTGGAAAAGTGCAAATGAACCAAAATGCACTCTTGATGCTAGATTAAGGTTGCATGCGTTTTTCCTAACCGAACAAGGATTTTTTTTTTTTTTTTGGGTTCATTTTGCAGGTCATAGTTGGAGCAGGAATGGGTCCTATTCTAGCTCTAAAGTATTTCAGATACACATACAGACCTAGTCAGATCAATAAACTCCAGCAAGCGGAATGCATGGGGGGGCCGATTTTGTCCCTGGGAAACATTGAACAACCGCCGAGGCCGACAGAGAGAGACGTCTCTTCATTGTCAATCACTCAACCCAAGAACAGAAATCCAGTGTACGAGCCTTTGCTTTCGGATTCTCCCAATTCCACCAGGAAGTCTTTCGGGACTGGAACCCCCTTCGATTTTTTTCAGCCGCAGACTAGACTGTCTTCGAGTTACTCGCGAAACTGTAAGGACAACTAGAGATGACCATTCTTTTTTCTTCCTCTATCCTATCAGAACTTGTATAGTACCGGCATAACGAACTTTAGTATGGAGATATTAGAGTTTGTATCATAGAAGGAACACTTGTACTATGATTTTACGAATGATCACAAGTATATTTTTTCTGCTAATGTCTGAGGACAGCACTCGATCGTGCTTATCATATCGCCTCGATGGTTTTCGTAAATGTGTAACAAATAATATGGATGAATTGGGAGTGACCGCATTTTATGTATTAGGTTTCTAACTATGCCAGAAGGTTACCAGTTGTTACCGTTACGCTTTAGTCTTTACCAACTTAAAACAAGTTACTAAGGCACCTGATTCTAATTTTTCGTTCCCGGGAATAATTTTGGAATAGAATCGTGTTTGGTAAAAATTTTGTTCCCGAGAACAAATTTTTATTTTTTTGTTCCCAAAAGTAGATTTGGAACAGAATCAAGAATAAAAAAAAAAATTGATTCTTGTTTCCGGGAACAAATCTAAGAATCAAGCCCTTATTCTCTTCTTCTTTTTCCCTTTTCTTCTTCTTCATCTATCACCACTGCCACCGTCCGCCACCAATCGCCGACAACCGGTTCGGCGAGCTCGTCGGAGGCTCGTCAAGCCAGGGGGAGGTCCGGCGAGCTCGCCAGAGGCAAGCCCAGCCACCGGCGAGGCTCGCCCAGCCCCGGCGAGGCCTGCCTGGCTATCGACAAGGCTCGCCCAACTCCGCCAGTGGCTAGGCGAGCCTCGCCCCGCCCCGGCAAGGCTCCCCTAGCCCCAACGAGGGCTCTGCTTGGCCACTGGCAAGGCTCGGCGACACTCCAGTGGTCCGACGACTGGCCACTTGAAGAAGAAGAATAGGAGAGAGAAAGGAAAAAAGGAAAAGAAAAGAAAAAAGTAAAAAAGTAAAAAAAAAATGTAAAAATTAAAAGAAATTGATTTGGAATATAATCAATGAGCACTGTACCAAACGCAATTCTATTCCAGAATCAGAAATTTTGGACAGTTACCAAACTGCTTAAAATGCTTATAAATTGTTTCTGGGAATAAAATAAAAAAGAATCATTTCTGATTAGAATTTGTTCTTGGGAAGAGAATCGTTACCAAACGCGCCCTAACTATAGACAGGTTAGAAATTACCTTTCTCATTGCTAAGTTACTAAAAGGAAGGAAATAATAGACGCTTATAGATACTTTCCGACGTAAGACTCTTACTGATCGCTGCGAAAAGAACATATCAACCCTAGAATGAGACGATTGAAGCTGGTAATTCTTGGATTTGGATTGAGTCGAGAATGATCCGACCAGAATTAATTCATTGAACCTATTTTGATTAATTTTCATGTGATGCAGATCTAGTGACTCATGTTTGATACAAATAATAGCCAACATAATTTAATTTATATTGTTAAAACGTTTTCATATTTAACTCTATCTAGAAAAAAAAAACTCATATTCAGATTATTGCGAGAATGCAAAGTGACCGAATGCAAAATAAAATGAGGGGGGGAGAGAATTATAGACATGAGTTGGATGAAAATAAGCCATGAACACCTGCATTATTTTTAATGATCATAACCCATCTAGTGAATACAATTAATCCATATAACAAATTAAACTATCAAATGAGAATTAAAGAATGGATTATATGGGGTTGGATCTGGTTATAACTGGATCGAACCGCTCTCTGTGCCTATTTTCTAATTTGAGTTCAGGCCAATTCGAACTACCGGACCTCAAATGCTCCGCCCAAGACCTATAAAGAATAAATTTTAAATCAAAAATAGGAAATAAAGCCTCTTTTTTTTTTTTTTTTTTTTTTTGAGAAACCCGAATGAAGAAGCCTACGACCATAAGTATGGACCATAAGACCTCTATGATCACACATCAAACGGCCCGAAAACAATGCGATGTTAGGGTGAGATCTGGCAAAAGAGGAAAGGAGGAGGAGGAGAGGGAGGGGTTGGTGTTATTTTCAACCTTTAGAAAGCTCTGAATGAGAGTAATCACGGCCCTCTTAACTCCATCCAGATGAAGAAATACGCCCCTTGTCTGCTATTTGATTTTATGTGGAAGTCTTAAAAGTTCGAGCTATGGAAGCACGGGACCTTGGCCCGGACGGGTTGACTACTTTACTTAAGGTCAAGCTATAGATCGGGCTGAGAAAAGTCACGCCCAGTCTTTTCCCATAGGGCCAAAAGATCCCCCTAGGCCCCGCCCAGCCCGCCTGGCCCCTTCGCAACTGTTCCGACGCCAAGGCAAGGCCAAATGTATGCAGCTGAAGGTCCTAAATTATGCGAGGATCGGACGTCTAATCTGAAAAAATCTCGAGCAACACTTCTTGAGTGGATTGATACCTGTTTAAATACTCAATCCATAGACATCAAACATGTAATACTCCTCGTCTCAAGGACGCCAACCTTCTAATATCATCTGGTAATAACAATTTGCAGTCAAATCAGCAACGGAAGGAAAACATAAAAGTAACCAATAATGTGTGCCTTTTTCGGAACTACATGGTGTGCTTTATCAACTAACATGTACTCTGAGTTCAACTGGCAAACCTGTCCACCTCTCTACCTATATATGTATATATACGAGTATGTGAGAGTTTACTTAAATATTTGCCAAAGACGCCCATGGAACTCGTCAGGAATTGGAGTTCTGTC
Organism: Eucalyptus tenuipes; assembly: GCA_014182365.1. Classification (NCBI taxonomy): domain Eukaryota; kingdom Viridiplantae; phylum Streptophyta; class Magnoliopsida; order Myrtales; family Myrtaceae; genus Eucalyptus; species Eucalyptus tenuipes. The sequence goes on along the minus strand of CM024547.1, from coordinate 8,054,160 downwards.
TCTGCCGGTATCCTAGAATCTGCAACAAGACATATTTGCTCATTGAAAGGACCATTCATAAACATCCTAGGAGAATATAGTAGCAGAAGCATGAGGTTACTGATAAATGGTGCCAGAAAATTTTTAAAAAAAATTAACATGAAGCTCCATTGTGGCATTAATTTACCAGATAGTCATTGATGGATCCATTGTCTGCAATTACCCCTGCAAGCGTTGCTTCCTTTTCCAGAATTTGCAGCTCAGCCTTAGGTGGATCAACAACAGGGAGAACATTTTCACGTTCACTTGCTGAGGATAAAAGATTCAGGCTAGGTCCTTGAAGGCTGATGTTATGGTTCCCTTTGACCACCAATATTTCAACTTCTTCAGCTTGCAGAGGTGTTTTGTGAGCAACATACTGCAGAGTAAAGAACTCATCTTACAGAAAGAAAGGAGACGAGTGGCCCAAAAAAATAGACGACAACATTCTACAATGCATAGATTGTATAAGGATGTCAGATTTTCATTCACCTCCAAGCCCCAACCCAGGAAAAAGAAAAAGAAGACAAACTGAATCTTAAGTTATCCATTGAAATATTCCACTGAGAGTGCGTTCTTGAAGTCAACACTATTTATGCACTCTTTTTAGAGTTCTCCTGGCCCAAAAATATGATTTTGAGAACAGGTGAATTTCAAAATAAACGAAAAATGAGAGCTTAAAAGCATCATATCATCTATGATTGCAAAATTCAACTTCACTAAGCTCGTGACACTTTTACTAAGGACAAATGCGGATATTGAAGACAACTTGGGTGCCTCTAATTGCATGTTGAATTTTTACTTTAAGTCACCGTCTGAACATGTGTAATTAAGAAGTCAAACAAACACCTATCTCCAGATGCAGGTCCCTAGCAAATCATAGACATAATCACAACAATCTTGATGAAAGAATACCCAAAATAATACACTACTGCAGGAAGTGTGAAAAAATAATAATTGAATCGTATTTGCAATTCCAGGAGAAAATCTTACATCACATAGATGTTTAATTGACAGACTCCGCCTGCTGCTAAGGTAGGGCTGCTTCAGAGTTGGAGTACTTTCTTTATCCAAAGAAACAAGCATGAAATATACATCTAACTGTACAAAAAGGAATCCAAAGTGAGGAGGACCGTAATGACACATAGAAAGGGAAAAGATGTTCACCATACTTGACTACTTCACCAGTTGTGAATCTAAAGACCTAGGATGGTTTCTCTTTTATGTACTCTGTGAGTGTACTTCAGATAGAAAAACTACATAAAACTTGGGCAACAATCCTCTGTGCTGTGGATTTATCATTGACTTTTGACAAAGTTTGATTGCGTATAGATTACCTCATTATTTTCCTCTAAACTCTTGAGGTACTCAACCAGCTTGGATAACCGCATGTTCTTAGAGTGCTTGTTGTTACCATTTATGCCACCATGTCTTGTGTGACTTCTTGTACCACCCCTACCCCAAGCAAGCACTTCTGGGTTCCATCCAGGCCCAGGAGAAATTCCTCGGGTATCTCTGGTTGCTTCCAAATCATTATCCGGGCATTCAACATCAGCTGATGAAGACGGTAATGATGAACGCGGTCCTGTCCTTTTTCTCCGACGTCTCTGCCTAACTTCAGTACCACGTTCATCAGCAGAAGATGAATCTTTGCCACCATTACTATCATGTTCATCTTCATTGTCTTCAGAACCTTGATGATCAGTTCCTCGAGAATTCCGTCTTCTCCTAGTAGAAGGCCTTAGATTCCGCTGTGGTCTTCCTATAATTCCAATACCCGCATCTTTACCCAACGAGCGTCTTTTGACAAGTGCTTCAGACTGCCGTTGAAGAATTTGAGCAATGGATGCTTGAATCTGTCAGTTCAGAAAATTAGGAGCGTACCCACTATACATGAACTGACAAAATTTTCATCGCGGCTAGTATTGAGGATCAGAGATTCCACAAATAACTACCCATAATCATGAAAAGGAAGAAAAAATTACAGCAGTATATATTTCGAATCCAATATGCATGCACTGTGACAATTTCCTCTGGTGTTTTATGTTCATATTGAAATACGAGGGAAATGATACAGCCAGCAAGACAGGCAAACTAGGGCCAAAAATTGATAAGTCAGGCTGACAAATCTGCGAGACAAGTTCAACGACCTGCTTGTTGCGATTTCTCTCCTCTTCGTGAAAAGCCAACTCCTGAAACAAAATTGCAAAAAGCCAGTCAACAACATGAGAAAGCACAACCTAGAACTATCATCTGATCAAGAAAGTTCATAGCCCTGTCAATTTAATACCTCTTCCTCATATTTGTCGATATCCGGATATAAAGCTGCTATTAAAGCATCAAAGTTGGGATCATCTCTCAGTGAGCGTCGGCTGGCACAGTGAGTGCGGCAAGCAGGACATTCATTGTTCCTGCACAGAAGTATCAAGCAGAACAACATCTTACCGCATTTGTGAGCTGATAAGACATAATAAGGGAAGCTTTTTCTTTGTTTCATACCCCAGTCGCATCGATTTGTCGATGCATTCCCTACAAAAGCGGTGCAGACATTCCATAACAGTTCGCGTTTTCCGGATGATGCCTGCAAAGATTACCGGATTTGACAACCTTTTCTTGAATGATGTCATTACCAGATGACAAGAGAAGTAACGCTACATATCAACTTCATATGAAATATAAGTAGCTTTTCAGAAGTTGCAAGAGCATGATAAAATCAAATAGGTATCTCAAGATGATGAATTTCAATATCCTTATGATAATCACAACTAAAGGGAAGCATGATAACTAAACTACTGATGGATAACATTATCCAAAAAATCAACTGGTTTTTTGAACAAGAAGACCAGAACTAAGCATAACCATGTTGTTAAACCCTCCCCAAAAAGTACTCTGAAATCACCAATGATACCTTTAATAGGTATGAAAAGTAGACTTCCATCTTTCCCAGATCATGGCCAATCAAATTTTTGAACCTAATAGAAGTTCACCATCCTAGTTCTGATTGTCGGTTGGAGTCGTGGTGGGTTTACAGAAGTCTGCAACAGTAATCTATCATGATCTTATAACTAAAGCTCAAGATTAGAAGTCATTGCACGATGTTGAAAATCTGTCTGATAATGTATCTTATTCTCTTTTCCAAAACAACCAGAGAGACTGGAGAAGACGAAGTAGTGCTTTCCCCTGAACAAAATCAATACAACGGCACATTTTAGCACAATTAATTTGGCAAAAAGTCCAAAGTCTAAATATATGGAGTCATCGTCCAGGGAAAATATCGGTTATGATAGAGAACTTATTGTGGGGACAATTTGAACTGAAGGCATCTTCTTTACCCAGACTAAGACATTAAAAACACCATAGGTGTTGATGCTAAAATTTCCAAGGAAAACTCTTTTCTTTTCATCTCCATAAGCACCAATATGAAAGAGAAAAATCCTTGTGTACAGGCAGTACACAACAAAGAAGACAATTAGATTAATAGTTGCTTATACCAATCCAGTTCAGAGAGTCAGAGACTCTAATTTTGTAGTAGGTTTCCTGCACAAAGAACTTAAATTAAATGGGCACATCTAGCCTCTGAAGTTAATGAGATTGCCCAGTGCAAAAAGATATAATTCTGAACATAGATTTTAAACCTCAATTCCAACATAGCACAAAAACAAAGTTTAATTAGCTCACATCCCTTTTTTTTCTTCCCCAAACTCCACAGAACACGCATTAAGTTATTACAGTTATACATAATGCAGCAGAAGTCGGCAGACGTCACCATCTTTACAAATGATTCGTAAAGGATATTTGCCTGGATGCATCCTATAAAGATAAAGCCATACTTATATTAGAATTCATAAGTATTTAGACGCAAGATGCCGAGGCAAACAGTACCTAGACAAATTGGGCATTGTACATCTTTACGAATGTCTGATAGTTTTACAAAGACAAACCTGCAGGAAACAAGAAAAAAATAAGTGATGTCAGCGTTCAATATGGAAATTGCTGATACTCTAAAGGGACTATGTAGGCCAAAGGAGTAGTCTTCAGTACCAAACAAGATAAATACAAAAGCTAACAGAACAGATCATGCAAGGCCTTTTATCTATGGACATATGAAGCAAGCAACCTCATACACTAACCCCCCCCAACAAAAAAAAAGGAAAAAAAAAAAAAAAAAATCCCCAAAGCAGGCCCTACCATGTCCTTCCCAAAGAACTTGTCTTCAGATGCATAGAGAATATTATGAGGTTGGGAATAGAATACAGTAATCCCACTTTTATAAACTTGACCTTAGAATTGGGGAAAAACAAGGCCATCCCCAATATGATGATCAAAGATAAAGAAACACAAACTTTGCCACACATGCAGCTCAGTTTTCAAGGAGAAGGATTTCTGAACCCGTTGCTGACATAAGCCAAAAGACGAATAGTAACAAAGCTGAAGACCATTCTCCAAATAATGGACTAGATGTGGACATCACAGATATATGTATTTGTAAACTCTTAAGGTTCACATTTGCCGCAATTTTCGTGATATTCCAGATACCAAAGTGAGATTCTCCCTGCTTTTCAGATTCACAAAGCATATAGACAGAGATTCACCCCAAGGAAATCTTTCCAAGATACTTAGGGCTTGCAAGGATTTGATGCACTCCTTAAGGTCCTTAGGTTCCCAGGAGTTGGATTTTGAGACTATCGCTGTCCAGATTCGAACTTTTTCGAACTCTTTTAAAAATACAAAGTCAGATGGCATTCATTCACAGCTGCACCAATTTTTACGAGTAGCTAGTAATGTGAACCAGCTGGACAGGGTCCATTTCAAAATAGATAATGGGGTCCAACATTCATTTGCAGCATTGAACAACAGAAGCCTATGTGACGCTTGCATTGGTGAATACGTTCAATGAACAGAGATATTAGAATTCATCTCTGTGGGGTCTTTACCAGCCCAAATTTGGACAAAGAGCCCTAAAGAGGAAGTAACCACCATAAGGATGTCAAATACCATCTGTAAAGACAGAACTACATGATAACCATGCAAAGTAGCTGAGAGACATGGTCTGTTCAGAGTTTTAGAAGTCTAGAACAGAGAAGGATATTATCAAAAGCAAGTGATAGGCAACTGCAATGGATGTTAAAACTGATGCCCAATATCTTGCACCGTCCATCTTCCACTCAGCTCAAATGATCATTTCTGCCACATTAATAATGCACTAGTTAATCTGATGGACCAAGTGCAGGACTCCATACCAGAAACACTACCTATATCAGCTGTTGAAGTAAAAATTTTCTTATCCTTTGGCACTTTAATTGTTAATAATATCACACCTGGGCTCCATCACTAGTCAAGGATCGCTTTTGCTTATTAGTCCAACTATTCATAGCAACTCAAGGCAGAAACCGAAGTCCAAATGGCATATTGCCTTCTCCTCACCTAAGCAGTAGATTAACAATCCTTAACTTATGTAAATGCCTCTTAACATGAATCTTGCACATACATACACCTTAGCCAACTAATAGTTTGACCATAATCAAAGCGCAAAGCCTGTCTTGATAATTTTAAACACCGAAGATAACATAATTAAGTTACAGAGACAGAAAGATAAAAAAATCAAAGCAAAAAACCGGAGTAGAACATCCAGGCTTGCCTGCAGCGACAACACACAATTGAAATAAGTTCTTGTTGGTTTCGAAAAACTAAAACTGCCACGAAAATATTGTATGAGATGGTAATACATCTATACGCGGCACAAAAGAAGTCCGGTCAACGTCATTATTTTCCCATCCAAAATTTGGACGCGACGCCAACTTAAAATCGAAATAGACGCACAAAAATAGCAATGCGATATTCATGTGTAAGACAAAACCACGATCTCAACGAACTGAAAATCCTCTCAAGATGCAGCGTCGGACTGGCAGCAAAGCCAAATGAATTGCAACATGCAATAGTTATTCTCATGCACTGAATCAAGCGAAGCCTGACCACCAGAGGACGCGCCTGAATCGGCCACATCAACAGATCAACACAAGCAACTTCAGAGACGCGGGAGACGTGACATGAAAAAGCGAAATCAAGCAAAGCAGCACGGGCGCGAGCCGCGCGACTAACAAGCGAGGACGAGCAACGAAGGAGAGAGAATCCGGAGCGATAGGTATAGATCGAGAGGCGGAGAGGAGTGAGTACTCAGGTTTCTCCTCCGAGCTGGACGACGGGCTCCCTTGAGAATCTGGAGACAAAACAAAGAGCGAGAGGAATCACTTCCAATGAGCGCGAAATCCGATCGCATCAATCGCGAGCTCGCGCTCGCATGCCGCCGCCGCACGCACCGCCCGCACAGATTACGTATACGAACAGAGAGCTCGTCAACGAGAGAGAGAGAAAGAGAGAGAGAGAAGGACAAGAAAGAAGGAGCAGAATAGGAGCTAAGGCGGACCTTCTTCTTCCTCGTCAGCTCCTCCGCCTCCGCCCCCGCCCCCTGCGGCGCCGTCCTGCGGCTCCCCGGCCGGCCGGTCGTCCTGCTCGGGGTCCCCGTCGCGGCGGGATTGCTTGGCGTGCTGGTGGTGGTTGTGGTGGCTGCTGTGGTGGTGGTGGTGGCCGCTCGGTGGCGAGGCGTCCTCGTCGTTCGCGCTGTCCGGCAGGGACCGCTTCTGCGCAGGCATTGGCGCTCGTAATGCGTGAGGCGACGGATGAGAGAGAGAGAGAGAGGGAGGGAGGGAGAGAAGGTAGCGAAGTGGTGAAGAAGAAGAAGCAGAAGAAGAAGAAGAAGGAGGAGACGAACGGGGAGAATTTATAAGACGCTGAATATTTTTATCGCTCGCTACGACAAGAAAGATAGAGAGAGAGGGGAAGCACCTGTTGGTTCGGTGGACGGCCTTATGTCGCTCAGGGAGATTGAGCGACATTGGGTATTTTCGTCATTTGAACTCATAATTATTAGTTTTTGTTATTTTATTTTTCCTTTCGATTTTTTTTTCCTTCTCTTTTTTGCCTTTTGCTCGTCTTTATTCCATTGTGCTGCGCCTTTTCTCGTGGGTTGGGAAGGATTTGCGTTACGTTTCCTTCTCATCTTTTTTTTTTTTTTTTTTTTTTTCATTGCTCGGAGGAATGTCTTTTAAATTGTTTTTCTCTTCTTTTCACAGAATTCCGCCGTAAATTTTCGTCCTAATAATTTACAAATAATACATCTATGTCAATTAAATTATAGATGAGGATTCGAGCGATCGTAATTTTCATTGGTACATTTTAAGTGTGTGTTGTGCTAATTAGGGCAAAACGAATCCATAATGTTTCTTTGCTCGTAAATTCGACCTTTATGGAAATCTAATAAAATTCAAGCCTATTTACCTACGGTCCTTATGGTTTGCCTTATACTGGTCGCGATTCATACCCATTATACATATCTTCAACAATTATTAAAGTTGTTTCGATTTATATCTAGGGGTGCATTTTATTTCCCAAAAGACTAATGATTTGGAAGTCATTTCTTAAAAATGAACGAAAATTATTTTCACAGTTTACGAAAATATTTAATATAAATTTATCGATAATTAAAATATTTTACTTTGACTAATAATTTTAAGCGGTACAAACACTCGTTCTAATCCAAATCATTCATTTGTCGCAAAACAATTGAAATTTATTAAGTTTAGATTTTTCTTCAGCATAACGAGGAGAAGAGTGGATAAATAGTGTAAAAAACAATAGTCGTGTAGATGTTTAATTTTCTCTTTTATAAATATTTGGCAAGTTACACTTTTATCCTCACATATAAATATGCAGCTAATATATAATGAAGGTTATTTTTAGAAAGAAGGAAAAATGGAAGCCCTGCTTCCTTCATATATAAATTTGCAAGGATTCGATTCTCGTGGTTTTAGTAAATGATAAAATTACAGGTCGAGCTCTATGCTGTTCTTCTTTATTTTTCTTTTTTTATGTTAAGGATACATTTCGACAAAGAAAATTATTTTTCGAGAAAATATTTTCTCCTTTTCAAATTAGGAATTCATTTTAGTAATTTTGTGCATACATATCGTCATTAGCCATAGATGGTTTTCTATCGACTGATCATTTTCAGCAAACCAAACATGTAAAAGTCCAAAAAACTAATTCGCAAAAAAATCTTTCACTCAAACGGGCGTACCCACTTAAAATTTCATTAAAACCGAAAATATTTTTCATGGGAATCATTTTCTAAGAGAATAATTAATTTTTCCTCTTACTAGAAAGAAAAGTTATTTTCTTCCAATCTAAGCTTGTTTTTCGGTTCATGAAAAACGTTTTCCATAAAACAATTAGCTTTTCATCGTCTCGAAATGTCGGAAAACAATTTTCCGGGGAATAGTTCTTCACCCAAATGGATCCTGAGTTCGAGCACGACCATAGCCGATATGTTCCCCTCCCAAACGATTAAAAAAAAAAAAAAAAAAAAAAAGAAACTCGAGGCATAAGACCGGTTCAAAAGGGGCAGAAAGAGAGGAGTGTGACCCACACGCTTGGAGAATTGATACCAAGGTCCGATGGTCCCCGACTCTTAAAAAGCGAGTTGGACTGTTCTCATGTATTATCAACTCAAAGCTCGATCGTACTCGGTGCTGTACAGGATCCCCTTCATTTGCAAAACCTTCCAAACCTTTGGGCCGAGTCGATGTTCTCCGCAAGTCCAGCTAAACCCCGATGGGCGAGGCCGACCGGGTCAAAGGTTTGGAAGGCTTTGCAAATGAAGGGCGTCGGATCTTTGCAGCGGATACCGAAATGTGACATCCTGCTGTGCGTGCAATTCTACCGCGTCTTGTCGTGATTCAGTCTTGTATTCTTAGCAGTAGCTTACTGTAGCAACGGAGGATCTGTTTCTCGGCCCCGCCCCGGCCGGCGGGAGGGAGCCGAGCCATGTTAGTGACTTTCGCTCGCGATGCCCATGCTCATGTCATCTTTTACTGTCTAGTGGGACTTACTGAAATTGTATTGTTAGTGCATGACCCATGATTCGCTCGCAGTTGAAAGAGATTTGAAGAGTGATATATACACTCTTCGGTGGAGGATAGAGAGGAAAAGTGATTTCGGAGCTGAAGAGGGTGAGGATGAAAATTTGTTTTAAGATTTTAATTAATTATGAGGCGTTTGATGATTTCCTTTTTTCATCCTCGAATATAGATATAAAATGAATTGGAAACAGAGAGAAAAGGAAGAGACATTGACAAGGAAATGCCTGTGGATGCAGCAGCAACATTATTAGCCAAGCCATCATCGCATCAGCATCAACCGCATTTGCATTTTACATACTCTGATTTCGAAGATCTATACTTCACTCCCTCGAGATTTCAATAGAACCATACTTTTCCACTTTTTTCTTTTTATTTTGAAATTTCTGAAAGATACTCAATGTTGTTTTTAGATTTTAAAAGGTCAAAGATGATTGTTTGAATCCTGGACCCAAAAAAAAAAAAAAAAAAAAAACGAATTCTCCACAAATAGTTTTTTTTCGTCAAAACAATCATTCATGAGAAATTATTTTCCAAATTGGAATTATCCCTCCTCTGGAAACCACGCATGCTCGCGTGCAAAAGCTAAAAAGTTCACTTACCAAGGCCATGATCCTCGCCCCAAGCTCGTGAGAAAAAGACACCACCTACTCCCCTCCCCTTCCTCCCCCCCATCTTCCAGGCAATCGTACAGAGCGACGCGCATGTCCGATTGGCCAAGAACAACATAAAAAAAAATACCCATAACGAGTTCAAGACCAGGAAAAAGAAACCAGATACCAACTTCCCTAAGTCCCAACTCCATGAGCTCCCTGGAAATTATCAATCCGGAATGCCAACCATTCCGAAAGCGGGCGTCACGAGCGGATTCCAGATCCGTCCGATCGTGACAGATCATCAGGGTCGAGCAAAGGAGGGTGCCGTTATTAGATAAGAGACGAAACGCCTCGCCCACCAAGAATCTCGAGCTTAAATTATTTGATCTAACAGGGAGATGACGTTAGCCTACAGCACATAATGGAAACTAGCGGAGCACACCGATCCGCCTTAACTTCCCCCACTTAGGAGGACTAGGAACCTCGAATTTGAAGTCGAGGAAACTCGTTCGTTCGCGTCCAGAGAGATTATGAATAGTACAGATTATCACCGACTAGAATGACAGAAGAGAGAGAGCATCAAAGCGGTCCGACGGGCTTATCTGATCTGGAAATGTTTGTAGGTGGCATTCTCTTGGATCCGGCCCCGATTGTCGACTTGTCCACAGACCAGCTCCTTCATTTGAGTGCTGCCGCCAGCTTTTCCACTCGAGCCCTCGATGTGAGGCTCGGCTGGGTTCTTTCTTCTCCGTTCGTTGTGTCCCGCCAATCGCCTGCGGCAGCTCCTCTTGTTTTCATCGAATTCCAACAGCTCATGGAACCTGCACATCGAGCTCCGGGTTGGAAGAAAAAGATGGGCGAAGATAACAACATCGATCACGATCGAACCTTAAATAAATTCAAGACAAGACATTTCCTTAGTTATTGTGTGCTTATGAACATAAAACGCACTCCCAGCATACGGAGGATTAAAACTATGAAGACACGCACATCGATCGGAACTAAGATCATAGAGAGAATTTAGCTTCCCAAGACGAGCATATGTACTGCAAGCTCAAAGACACATAACTATCCATTCAGTGTAGATTACTATCATGAAAATCCGATTAACCAAGTTTCAAAAGTAGATTGAAGTAAGTCGGACTTGGTCGGAATGGCGCGATTAAAAATTAAGCAGAGCGAGAATCGGTGTCTCCACACAACTTAGAAGATAACCCGGACAGAAATTCTCCAATAATTCTCATAGAAGGGCTGAAAGATCAAGCGCGCTGACAGATTTCGTGAAATTTGACCGCAATGTAAGGAACTCCTCGCCCAATTTCCAAGCGGGTCGCTTGCTTTCACTGTGCTCTCTGTAAAACAATCGACGAAAACATTCGAATTCTAGATATTCTATTACTACTATGTGGTCTGAGATTTTATCCTCCAAATTACGAATCTTCAAAATGAACTTAGAACCCTGAGTTTGTAGACATGAATTGATGCAAGAAAAGCATGTGGTTTCTACTGATCAGGACCTCATGTCTGAGTTCAGAGTTCACTACTGCTCAAGATCGCACAAGCACAGCACACCACACGACACGACGAAACAGCACGACACAGATAAAATCGGACCAGACCTGCTACATTGCTGACAGAACCGCTGGTAAAGGCCGCCGACGACCACCGCCGGAGCCTTGGCGTGCTGCTCGCACACCTTGTGCCTCCGGTGGTACTGCCTCGCCTCCGAGAGATCGGCCGTGCACTTCTCCGCCTGGCAATTCCTCGACGCGGCACCTAAACACCCCAGCGTCCGCAGCACACAAAAACAAAAAGGGAAGAAAATTCATTAACTCCACTCCCGTCTGGACATAAAGCTCATTAAAGTCTAAGCTGGCGTGCGAAGACGACGAGGAGGCGCGAAGGACGCATTGCACACGGCACGTGCCGAGAACCGGAATTTCGCTCTTACCGCTCCCGCGCCTGCTCCCGCTCGACGGCGGCACCTTCTTCCTCTTGGAGTCGTCGTCGTCCTCGCCGTCGGCGCCGCCGGGGCCGTCCCCGCACTCGGCCGCGGCCTCGGCCTTCACCTTCTCCTCGAGGAACGCCCTCTGCTTTCCCTTCTCCATGGCCGCCCTCGCGGAAAGAGGGGCTCCGTCGAGCGCTTCCGACGAGCTTGTTTTGGGGGGGTGTTGATGAGAGAGAGAGGGAGAGATAGAGAGAGAGAAAGGGGGAGATGGCGATGGCGATGGTGGTGGTGGTGGTGGAGTGGAATTATAAGCGGGGGGGAAAAGGTGAAAAGGGAGGGGGTGGAGAGAGGGACTGGGCGTTCGTGTTTTGGTGTGGGGGTGAGGACCACAAGCTCCATTTTTGTTGGTTCTTGATTCTTGAGACTCTGGTTTTCAGGTCCCGTTGGTGTACGTATGTAGGGGAGGCGGCGAGTGCGCGTGAACGACAGCAGGAAAAAAAAGCGAGAGGCAGAGTACGCATGAAATCTTATGACTTGTCATTAACATGGGATTAGATTTTATTTTTCGATCGAAATAAAATTTTGAAAATTTCAAAGAGTGCAATCGAGTTCTGAAGTTAATTAAATTGGTGCGACCAAGTATTTCCATTAATTACTTCCAACTCGACGGACGGAAATTACCGACGTTATTTTTTTATTTTTTACTTTTTTCCTAGGTGGCGTTGTGACGTTATTTTGATTTAAATTTTATTTTTTAAACCCTGATTAGAATTAAATTTTAGATTAAAAATAAGCTGATTTTGAGAAAACCAATACATAGAAAAAATAAAAATATAAAAAAGGCGGAAAAGGCGTAGGTTGGCACTGCCCCATCTTCGATGAAAAAGGCCGGCAATGGTGGGAGAATGGCCGTGGAGGGTCATTGGGTCTCAATCAGTAGTCGCAACCCTCACTAACAGCAGGAGAGGGCCCTTTTTGTTGATGATGGGGCGGCGGCGACGACGACGGTGAGGAAAAATATGACATAAAACTCAATATATATAGACATAACATTATCATAATCATTATATATGTAGACTTTATTACGTGACCAAATGATTGACGAGAATGATGATAATGATCTATATAAATTTCAAGATATAGAGAGAGGAGGATAGAGAAAAGGCGCGCCTTTAAGTTAAGCAAGAGGAGTAAGAACCTAAGGGCATGCTTGGCGCCAAATCACGGGTAAGCACTTGCACAGATCGCATTGGGTCAACCTTAAAACCTTGTAAAAGAACATGTATTCCGCATGAATGTTGCACTTATTAGATGAAGTTATATAAAACATATTGCCAGCCAAAGGAAAGATTAATTTTATAAATATCAATAACTTGAGGATGGACATCATTTTATGTATTTATGCATTTCATGAGCACATTTATTCTAATATCGTGTGATACCTTTCGAAAAACAAATATGCATCACGCTTGATGTTATTGCACGAGTCATTGTATTTTCTTGTGTTGATTATGGTAGATGGACCAATAGAGGGGACACGATTGATGGGAGCTCAACAGCCTTGGTCGACAACAATGACAAGAGTCGATGACCTATCGTTGCGATCTTGTTGGCAACTGAGGGGACGGTCAAGATACCTTCCTCTGAGTTAGTATCGACAACCCTAATCAGTTAAAATGACGGAGGTAAGTCGACTTTTCTCTGAACTTTAGGAGGCATCCCTTTCCTTTCCTTTCGTTTTTAATATTAGCTTTTTTCGTTTTTCATTTTTTGTTTTCTCCTATTTTTGAAAGGAAAGTACATATAAGTATCATTATTATTCGACTAGAGCTAACGCGGCATGATAAATCAGTTCACATTAACATTTTCATTTCTATTTGATGAAAGAACTAACTAATACACAGAAAGGTGTACTTTAAGGGTCCAATTTAAAAAAAAAAAAATAGCATATGAAGAATAGTATATAAAACGAGTACATTTTTTTATTTTTTTTTGGTCCCCTATTGGCAGGGAAAAAGGGAATCAACCTAACACTTAGACATAAGGAGAAGCACGAGCTCTTGAGTTCAGCTCGGGCGATGATTCTCGTGAGTGGTGGTGGCCCCACCCGCCACGATAAGGAGCGTACGGCCCGCGATCGTATGGGTCTGTGGCTGTGCACGGTCGGACCGGCTGGGAGAATAAATGCTCCAATGGTGGCGGGACTCCCTTAAGTAGACGACGTGTCGGACCCTAACTGGACCCGGGGCAGGTCAACCATTGACTTTGACTCTTCTAACCTCCTTCACGTAGCGGGCGCCAATGGGACGTCGAAACGCGGCGAGCTCATGTGGCGCCGAACGCGTGGGGTAGCTGCCCTGCCGCGTCGGATCCTTTTCCCGTTATACGCGAGGGTATCGCTACGAGACGGGGGCGGTGCTGTTTTTTGCTCGCCGTAATTTGGGAAATAAATGGCAGAACATGCTTATTAGATTTATTTGTAAAATTGATTTTCGGAGTGACGTGGAAGACTATTATTCGGTGTTTAAGGTGGCTCACTTATTTAAACATTCAATAACAGTTTGTCGCATTATTTAGTGAAATTTGATTTTGTAAATAAATTTTAATAAATGTAGTATAGCTGGACTTGGAAAGCAGATATTCAGAAGGGGATGATTTCAATCGGATTTCATCGGACCGTGAGATTCAGGATTTGTTGGGCTTTGCTTCGAGCATTGAAGGCACGTTTGCTTGGTGGAAAATTTTTATAACGAAGGAAAATGCGTTTTGAAAAAAAGAAAATCATTTATGATAAAAGAAAATATATACTTTTCGCATTATTTTTTCTTGACCAATCACTTTCAACTAACCGAACACCGAAAAATTTATTTGCAAAAAAATCCTTCGCTCAAATTAACACACTCCGAGAGTAAATAAGCAAGTCAAGATCGAGAAAATAACCCTTTTTTCACGTTAGTCATTTTATATAACAAAATACCTTAATATATCCCATACGTTACGCAGCAAGAAGTTTATGCTTACTCTCTCGAGATAAAGTGAAAAGCTTGATCATCTTAATCATAGTAACTGCAAATATACTTTTCACATGTCGTGAGATAATTATTATAGTGTAAGATGAGATTTAAATAATTATTTTTTTTATTGTGGCACCAAAAGTCTGGCTAATCAAATATTTTTGTACATTAATCATCGTTAATATGTTTGTCAGTGGCCACCCTTCAAACATGATCCTCGCCTTCCCATCTTATCGGGGTTGGGGTGGGGACGAATTAGTTTCAGGAATGAGTTTCGATTCCCACTGACAAAAAAAAAAACTTGAATTGATTTTTCCAAAATCCAAGAGCAATATTGAATTTTGATAAAATGAACACGTATGTAAGTAAATACATAACTTCACGAGGAATTTATGACCCGGGATGCGATACGGTGGGGGACCGTTAAAATGAAAAGGCCTTAAAAGTTACCGAACATGTGCGCAGACCTAACCACTATCGAACGCTGTACGGTCACGAATGTCCGAACTTACTATTGATGGGCCCCGCCGCTTTCTTTGAATTGGAAGCTACGACCATTAAATTACATAAGATCGTTGTAAAAAGCAAGGCGGTTTTCTTTTCTTTTTCTTAGAAGAGGAAATATTAAATTAGTAAACTTGATTATAGTCGAGCCCTTTAAGAGGAGTCGCCCATAATTTGGGAAAACCTGGACAAAGTAACTCCTTTTTTTTTTTTTTTTAAATGTTATCAATTATATCAAACTCTTTACAATATGTGTGGATCAACCACCGAGACTTGTCGAAATGGAATTAAATCTAATTTATGTTTGTCACAAAAGCCCTTGCCCAATGTCCTTTGAGTATGAAGTATATATGTGCAGCTTGTGAGGTGTTTTATTCTACGTGTGACATTCGAACTAGACTAGGTGCTTTTAAGCTCGAAGTTGCAACTCAACGACTTTGTTAGAGCTTTACCTAAATTAGGTTAGCCCCACCCTCTCATCGATCTAATTAATTGGGATTGATACGATTCATATGTATTCATGTTGTAAATCCATAGTCAAACATTCTAGTGTTGCATCCTCAAAATGCTTTGTTAGACCACCATGATAATGTTTTGTCACATTTTAACAAGTCTAAAATAATGACACGTAAATCATGCCGTAGCTTGCAATCTTGTACTTAGGAGAATTTCTTATTAGATCCGAGTTGATTAATCCAAATTAACTATAGTTATTGATCATGCGGATTTTATATGTGGGAGCCACGCAACATTGGTCATAATGAACTCGATTAATGTAGATGCTTCTTCGGACAATTATTTTTCTTACTTTTTTTTTTGGTTTAGAATTATTCCTTTCCTTGGCGGCCACTCTTTTGTAGGCAAGGAAGGCTTTCATTTTTCCAGTAGAGTAGGAATGTCCGGTCCTAAGCAAGACATCAAAGGCTTCATTCTAGGTTTGGTCCGAATCTCGAGATCTCTATGATGTAAAACAAGAAGAGGGTATTGTTAGTTACAAGATAAGAAAAACATACCGTACCAATTAGAAGTACGAGACGTGCAGATATCGACACGTTAAAATAAGGAATGCATCCGTAGAACTCATCGTCCGTCGTTGTATATCAAAAGGACAGACTAGAAAGGCCCCGCGAGAGTTTAAAATAATAATGCATGAGTCATATCGTAAGTTTTTTATCCTTTAGTTTGGATAATTTTTCATTGGATTTAAAATGACCATGATCACTGATCATGTGAATCTCACATGTGGGGCTTTGCAATCATTGTTGACAATGAACTCGATCCATATAGATCCGGATTCAGACAAGTATTTTTCCTATCTCTCCCTCTTTTTTTCTTATTTGGTCAGAGGTTTTCCTAATCCTTAGCCGCCGCTCTCTTGTAAGTTGTAAGCAAGGAAGACTTCATTTTTTCCAAGAGAGCAGGAAGAACGTCAGCTTTCGTGGCACGAATGTCATTTCCAAGAAAGCAGGAGGGCAATGTGGTCATTCGGATAAAACCCTAGGTTCGCCTCGGGCGATTCCCCAAAATAGATTCGCCATTTTCGTCGCCCCGACGCTTCCCCCTCTGGTCAGCTGCAGGGAGTGTGCAGTTCGTTCATCGCTCCGCCGGCGGCCTTCTCAGGTCAGTCTCTCCGTCTCTCTCGCTTCTTCGCCGTTCCCGATCGCCGTTCCGGTCGCTCGGCGGCGAAGGATTGGATCGGACGGCGGCGGAAGTCGCGCGTTCTCGCTGTCCGATGCGGTCTGGTGGCATTTCCGATTGCGAGTGCGCGCTCGAGCTAGCGTCGGCCGAGGGCGGTTTTCCGTGTTCTCTCGTCGATGCGGATCTTTCGTTGGCGCGATCGTCCGGGAATTCGGGCGTAGCCTCGACGTGTATCGCTTTTCCTCCAGGCGTTCGGGACCGGATGTCGCGGAGCGATCTTCGCGAGTCCGGATCGTTTGCTGGTTTCAAGTTGTTGTGGGATTCCGTTGTGAAGTTCTGATTTGGTTCTGAGGAGGTTTGTGTTGTGAGGTGATGCGGAGCGGGCTCTTGGAGGCTGTCATTGATATGGAAGCGCGATGCTTGCTTAGTATTAGATCAGTAGGCGGTACGGGTGGTCTGCTCGCTATCTGTGTCAGGATTCCACCGTGTACCTGCATCGCATCTGAAATGTTGGAAAGTTGGATGATGAATAGTTTTTGTAATGGCCTCAAATGTTGTTTGTTATGGGAGATAGCCGAGTGAATGCGAAATTTTCACTTCTGGTCAGTCTTTTCCGCATTGCCAATGCATGTTGTCTTATTGTTCAAGGCAACAAGTATTTCGCATGTAGATTTTGGGTAATTGATAGCTTTTACTGACTCGTGATCGATTTTTAGATGTTGGTTAACTTTGACCAGAGAATGTTCTATCCTTAGACTCCGCTGAAACTGCGCTGATGAGTGCTGAGGGCATTTCTCCTTATTGTTCTCGTGTTCATCATCGTTTGCGGTGGACATTGTCATAATTCATGTTGAGAGGCATCGTGGAGCATGTTAAATCAAATTCTTGGTTATATGTAACGTGAATATCCTCATCTGATGTCCTTTTGTGTGCAGGTCAGCATTTGAGTTGCAATTATGGCAGATGGATCACAGCGTCCGTCTATAATTCAGAAATTACATGGGCAGTCTTACCTCATGTCGAGGCTTTCTCCAAACGTGTGCCCTAGGGACTATGGTGCGGAGAATCTGACTGGCAGATATACCTATGGAAGGACACAAAGTTCTTTGCATCCAGCATTTCAAGGCACTGGTCTGCAACTTGTGTCGCCCCTTTATCCTGTTTTTGTTCAAGCTCCCTCGGAGAAAGGTGTAAAAAGTTTTCTGACTGACTTTCTCATGGGAGGAGTCTCTGCTGCTGTATCCAAGACAGCTGCTGCTCCAATTGAACGTGTTAAATTGTTGATACAAAATCAGGATGAAATGATCAAGACTGGAAGGTTATCTGAACCCTATAAGGGAATTGGTGATTGCTTTGCCAGAACTATCAAGGATGAAGGTGTGATTGCTCTCTGGAGAGGCAACACAGCCAACGTCATTAGATACTTCCCAACCCAGGTGATTTTCCTTGCTCGATAATTGGTAGTTAAAATAGCTTCCTTTTTAGCTAATCCTTCACGATTTGTTCTAAATCTTGGGTTTCTTAATGTATTAGATAATTGATGGCCATTTGTATTGAAGGGAACTCCATTTACTCTTTAACTGTTGAATTTTGTCAGAGATTTTTCAGTTGGCACTTTTAGTTATTGTGTTATTTTACCATCCATAGTCTAGGGAAATTGCTGAGATGTTTGCTTAATGTTTCTACCAGGCCTTGAACTTCGCATTCAAGGATTATTTTAAGAGGTTGTTCAATTTTAAGAAAGACCGTGATGGATACTGGAAATGGTTTGCTGGTAACTTGGCTTCTGGTGGTGCTGCTGGTGCTTCATCTCTTCTGTTTGTCTACTCACTAGATTACGCCCGGACACGTTTGGCTAATGACGCGAAGGCTGCTAAGAAAGGCGGTGAGAGGCAGTTTAATGGTTTGATTGATGTTTACAAGAAGACCCTTAAATCCGATGGCATTGCTGGTCTTTATCGTGGGTTCAATATCTCGTGTATTGGCATCATTGTGTATAGAGGGCTGTACTTTGGAATGTACGATTCTCTGAAGCCTGTGGTTCTGGTTGGAGGGTTGCAGGTATATAAACTTACTATGTGCATTAGATCATCTTGGACTCTTTTAAATGTAAATGATGAAGAAAATGTTTCCTTGAATATCTTTCTCCTCTCCCCTGTACTTAATTTGTCGTTTTCTTTGGTAAAATCTCTAAGGGTCAGAAGCTGCTACACATATTCATTACTGTGTCTCCAGTTGATCCTGACTTATTTATGGCATTGGAATCTTCATTTGCTGTGCTTTGATTTGTAATTGAGCCTGCTTCTGAGTACTGCTCTTTCCCCCTGAAAATTGCTGAGATTGAATTTGAATTTACTTGTCCTATTAAATCTGATGACCTTGCCATTTAGATTAGTTTTACATGTCAGGTCAACCCTTCTGTAGCAATGGCAAGCCGGGGTGGACTGAGCCATGGAATGTTGTTTGCTGCTTAATATCCCTTCTTTTAACTTGTGCCTGCTTGAGTTTTTGCAGGATAGTTTCCTAGCTAGTTTCTTGCTTGGATGGGGAATCACAATTGGTGCTGGACTTGCTTCCTACCCAATTGATACTGTACGTAGACGAATGATGATGACCTCTGGAGAGGCTGTGAAGTATAAAAGTTCTTTGGATGCATTCAACCAGATCGTCAAGAATGAAGGTTCCAAATCACTCTTCAAGGGTGCTGGTGCAAATATTCTCCGTGCCGTTGCAGGCGCTGGTGTACTGGCTGGATATGATAAGCTGCAGCTTATCTTATTCGGCAAGAAATATGGATCTGGCGGCGGCTAATAGGAGCGTGGCAAGGGAGATGATGACGAATATGAAAGCATTAAGTAGGTTATCCTTCGAATCATGAAATAATTCGGACAAGGAGAAATGCTTTCATCAATTTCTTCCTTTTATTTTTGTGAATTGGAATTTGGAAGTAAGAGTGTCTCATAGACTAGATGATGCATGTTTTTCCTTTTCTCCCTGTGAGTTGTCTTGTAAGAGTAAGACTTTGCATCCCCTCGAACCTTCTCGGCAGTTGTTGCTCCTCAGAAGTGCTTGAAAGGCGGAAATCCTATCTCCATGGAAGATTGTGTTTTATGAATATTTGCTCGAATTTCAGTTTCGTTCATCGGCCTTTCTATTTGTCTGAGCGTAAAGTAAATTATCACCGTGATCGATCGGCTTATGTTGAGCCATTTGGATGGGCAAGCATCACATTGGGCATTTGCCCGTTTCAAGTTTCAGGCCTGCCTTGTCTTAAAACTTTGTCGATAGCGGATTCATCAATCTTTTCTCACCGATCACAATTCGAGGAGAGTCGCCATTTCTACAAAATTCCAACACAACCGAATCTCTTACTAGTTCTGTACAAAAAGAAGCTTGCGAAGAAACACGTCAACACTGTCTCTAACTGCTCGAAAACATTAATTGAAAACATTAATTGAAGAGAGAATGCAAACTGCCTGGCAGATGGGCCCCAGATTGGCGGTTGAATGGACTAGTACGAAGCTGATGTGTTTATCACCTGATCACCTAATATTTTCTCGGACTTCTTTATGGTTCTGAAATAGCACTTCCATGGATGAAGCTTGGGGGACGCAGAGCGAGTGTTTTCACTTGAATTCGTTTCGTCGGTTTCTTGTTATACGCTTCATAACCAAGAAAGCTTTCTGGTCAAGAATCTTGGACAAGATCTGCGCTCGGTCTTGTTCAAGAGGGGGTTTGATAACATGTTTAGACCTTTCGTCAAATTACACCTATATCACTTGAATTTCAAGAAACTCCCGGGGGGGATGGAGATGGAAACTGTCTCTCTCCTGCTCCACTCAGAACAACAACGACGAAAACTACAGGGTTAGGAGCCGTGTCCCCATCGAACCCCGTCGTCCTCCGCCGCCGCGGGGATCGTGCCTCCGCTCTCATCCGAAACAGTGGCTCCCAGGAAAATTTTCCAATCGCATATCTTGTGCCTGCTGCTCTCGTCGCGGTTAGGGAAAACGTCCCTTTTTCACCAGCATCTTCTGTCGTCTCCTACCTTACGCCGACTAGATATGAACATTATGACAAAAATGAAAGACAGGAAGAGCGTCTGGAACAAGTTCCCGAACGGATAACTGTCGTTTTAAATGGTCGTTGCAACAGTCCCTCCGAGGTCTCAAGTATGAAAGAACTAGAGTCAACGGGACATGGATTACATGTTTTGAATGGAGACTGCACAAATTTCAACTGAAAAGGGCACGTTTTCTCGTATAAAACAATCCCCCCTGGTCATTTTACTGCATAGAAAGAGGAGCTTAACCGCACGAATGGCTTCACATTCTTTTACCTTCTTTCTTTCCCATGCTCTCATCTTGTTCCTGCTTCACCTGGCATTACCATACTACAATGCCGCCGCGAAACACGGCCACTCCCCCAGCCGACACTATCGGCACCAGACTCACCATTCCCAGGCGTCCAACCCCAGACTCTACCATGCCTACATTGCCCTTCAAGCGTGGAAACGCGTGATCTACTCCGACCCGCGTAACTTCACCGCCAACTGGTCCGGCCTGTCCGTCTGCAACTACACGGGCGTTTATTGTGCGAAGGCACTCGATGATCCCAAAATCCAGGTGGTGGCCGGTATCGATCTAAACCACGCCGATATAGCCGGGTTGCTCCCGGAAGAGTTGGGCCTCCTGACCGACCTCGCTCTCTTCCACTTGAACAGTAACCGGTTCTGCGGAGTACTGCCGCAATCTCTATCTAATCTCGCGCTCCTGTATGAACTCGATCTCAGCAACAACAGGTTCGTGGGACCTTTTCCTTCGGTCGTTCTCTCCATGCCTTCTCTTCATTATCTCGACATTCGCTACAATGAGTTCGAGGGGTCATTGCCTCCGGAACTCTTCAAGAAAAGCCTAGATGCGCTGTTCCTCAATAACAACCGGCTTACGAGTGCCATACCTGCAAGTTTGGGCCAGACTTCGTCTTCCGTCCTCGTGTTGGCGAATAACAACTTCGGCGGTTGCCTGCCGCCCAGCATAGCTAACTCCGCCGACACCCTGGAGGAGTTGCTTCTGATCAATATAAGTCTGTCGGGGTGCTTGCCTCCCGAAGTCGGGTTCCTGTATAAGCTGAGGGTGTTGGATGTGAGCTTGAATCACGTCGAAGGTCCGATACCCTACAGCATCGCGGGACTAGCGCACCTGGAGCAGCTGAACGTAGCGCACAACACGATGACCGGCGCCGTGCCTTCCGGCGTGTGCATCTTGCCGAGCTTGGCGAACTTCACTTTCTCCTACAACTACTTCTGCGAAGAGGAAGGGACGTGCATGAACCTGACGTCCAAAGGCATAGCCTACGACGAGAGCCACAACTGCTTGCCCGAGAAGCCGTTCCAGCGGAGCGAGAAGGAATGCCAGGCCGCCCTCGAGCACCCGGTGGACTGTTTCCAGCATCCATGCACGGGCGGTTTCCGCGGCCCGGCTGCTTTTGCTCCCGCGGTGGTCCCGGCAGCGGCTCCTCTGCTTTCATCACCTTCTCTTTCTCCTTCTCCTTCTCCAAGTCACTCCTAGTTTATTTTCAGACTTGGGGTTGGACATATGGCACTGTATATGCTCTGGATGTTACTGCAAAGCTTGTATGTATGTATGTATGTATGTATTAAATCACTATTACAGTTCGTGAAAATTCCAATTTGTGTATTTGTCACGCCTGAAGAAACAGATCAATAAAATAAAAAAAATGATTAATAATGTTCTCTCTTGAAATTCGGAATATGTTTGGCTATAACCAGTCCAGTCCATATACTCTTATCGGTGACATTCTCTCATTGACAATAATTTCGATTTTGCTAGCTAAATTGGAATTTTGCTTTGTGGAGTTAGTCGTTGATCATGTTTCAAGCAATCTCAGGACAAAATTCTGATGTTTTTCGTTCCTTTACAAAGTCCTATACTTGACTTCAACAGTCTTTTGTTAAAACTCAACAAAATAAAAATAATTAATTAGCTTTTCCAAATAAGATAGGAATAAACTCGAAAATAGTTTAGCATTTCAAACTAGATGAATTTGGGATTGTGAACATATTCTCTTTTGCACTAAGTTACATAGTTTTTAACAGAAATATATTGAATGGCATTGTGCAATGCGCCCTTGTTGAGTTATCTTCATCTAAAATCTTAATGCGAAAACCTTAAAAAAAAAAATACACTTCCCGACAATCGTTGAATTAATTGGCATATAGATAATTAGAAATTACAGAAATCACGTAGACAAAATTACATATGGTCTTATTTTTACCACGGCAACGCGTGGGATTTTTCCTCTTTGGAAATCAGATCACTCAGGTAAGAAGTACAGACAATTTACTTTGCTGATTTTCCAGGAATTTGCATAATTAGGAAATACTTTTTAAGTTTAATTTATTTTGCAAAAATAAAATAAAAATTTAATAAACAATTTCGTGAAACCCATCGCTTATTTCACTTGAAATTGTTAAGTCTATCCAGAATGCATTATTATCATCAACAGTTTTATTTTCATTTGATCATTTCTATGAGCAATATTAACGACTTTTTTAAGAAAATATTTTTCAAATCATTTATTTTTTCCAAAACAAACACATTCAATGTACACGCTGAGAACATGATGCAGACACAAGAATTGATACTGAAGAACTTTCCACTTGGTTGTGATTTCTGTACTTATTGAATATACATTGTAAGGAAAGCAAAAAAGTAAGAATCGTGTCAGCTATTTGACTCTATAGTCTCTCTGATTTAGCATCATCTACTGCATTTCCGAGCCGATTACATCATATTTACCACCTTCTCTCAAAGATGGGCTACAAACAAAATGAGTTGCATCCCGAACCTGCAATCACAAAATACAAGTGAAGTCGAGTGAAAGTTCCATCATCAAATTCAGAAATTCGTTTGACATCGAAAGGCATTTCACCGAAAGATATCCTTCCATAATACAGCACTTTTTAATTGCAAAACAGTGAGTATCTGCAAGATGTCGATTTAATTAACTTGCACAGAAGTGCCAAGAAATGCGCATAGTGAGAAATTGCAAATCCTAAACTGAGAACTTTGTCTGATTTTGGAAAATTCCTACTGCTGTCTTTAAAATTTAGATCAACCAACGCATTCATCAGTCATTTAGATGGCACTGCGACTTACAAGTTGGCGATTTTGTTTGATATTACATAATGTACAAGCCGAATGGTCCTCAGGCTGGTGGTAGTGGGCGTCGGCAGGTTGGGCATTCCATCTTTATGTCCATCCATCTTTGCAAGCAACCTGAATGAAAGAAATGGTCACATGGAGTCACCTGCGAGAGAAATTTCAAACTGTCGTTAGCAAAGATAACACACAAAATGAAGATAAAAAGACCCAAAGTTGCAGAAGTAAACCATGCAATCATTTGACCGCTGAGTTAGATCGATAGAAGTCATGCAAATGACACAGTCTGTACTGTGGCTTGAATCCTGATCAAACCGCCTGTAGTAGCTATATTTCTCTGGCAAAATCTGCAAATTTGCACCAGGATGAGATCTCCATAATTGATGAGTGGTAGACGTGGAGTAGTTTCAGATTAAGAAAATTCTTGCAAATAGAATGAGGAGTTGACAATGACAACCTCTCTCTCTCGTGCGCTAGTGCACGTGCACTTGCACACTCATGCAAGCAGGCATTTCGTAATTGAGGTTCATAAAATACTCTTCAGAAAACAAAATACCCTTGATGAAATCATTTTCTCTCCTTCACGTGTGTTTCTGAAAAGTTCCAGAAAGTTCAGAGACGGTGCAAGCTAAATCCAGAAAGCTTGTTGTTCCCATGAACCATCATATTAAGGAATCAGACCCAAATGCTGAACAATGCTCGGAGCAGGTAATTTTTGAGTTAAACTATTTCAACCCAAGGCAAATTAGTAATCAGTTCTTCAGTTGGAAAAGTACAGCCTAACTTCAGTGGAAAATGTGTTCATTAGGGCAACGCATGCCACAAGAGAAGTTCGTTTTTTCCCTCAGAAACGCTATAATATTTCCCATTGTAACAAATAAGTGCAAGATGAAATGCAGGTTCCCTCAAGAATATCAGCAGTTATCAGAAACATCAACCAAGAAATTGAGAGACATTAAACTAGAGGGGTAACCACAGCTGAAATTTACAAAGACATCCTACCTGACGAGGAATGAACCATCGTGACCCAAAATAATGCTGAAGAAGTAGAATAGATGCTTGAAGTCCGAGAAATACACCCAAGCATATGCACCAGCTTTTGTCAGGCTCAATCCGCATAAAGTTGTATGGGCAGCCAAAAATGTACAATGGGATTGCTAGACGAGTGACAGTCATTCCCAGGATATAATGAGGGTGCAATGGTTTTCTTGAATCTCGGAGAACATTCGTAATTATTTGTGGAACCCAGAATGAGTAAATAAGGAGGAGGATGGGACGAATATAATTATGGAACTCGTACATGAGCAGAATGCCTCCCAAAAGGATCCCATCTGGAAAAAACCCATAATTCATCAGTATAAAGTACACCACTTATCAAATCTAAAAAAGATTGCAACACACAAAAGTTGGTTGCAAAAATTGTCGGGGAAGTGAATCAATACTTGCGCTGCAAATAACAGTTCCTCTTACTTCATATTAAGATTTGGCCTAACAACTCAAAACAGCAAATGAAAGATGGAATAATAAAAACTAGTGCATCAGAAAGTGAACAATTCTCAGTCATTAATTAGTCTGGTGCAATGTCGAACAAATGCACTAAAGGGTCTTTGGGTCTGGCTACTGTCATATCGGTTAACAAGCATTCCTTGTTGGACACACAGTCGCTCATCCATACTATTCTTTCTAGTGACGAATATTACTACACCCTGACCTAAAAATATCCTCTTATCACATTCATACTTTCAAACCCTTGAGTAGTACAAAATGCACATCAGAAGTTTGTATTGATAGCAGTACTTACAGAAACGACTGTACAACACCGAGAGCTCGCGCCTCATAGTTTCCCAACCCTCTCCGTTGTTCATAGGTCGACTTGCTTTCCATATGGCAAGGAGATACCTCATCTCAAAGATTGAGAAAACTACGAATTTGAAAAATGCCGCAGTTGCAAAAGCATTGAACAAGGACTCTGCATTACCAAATGAACATTTTAGGCCATAATCCAGCAAGAGTAGTCATGATCCTACGTGTGCCTGATTACTAAAACAGAACGAAAAACTGCACAGAGGTAGGTAACAGCTCAAAAGGAGAACTCATACATCAATCTAAGTTTTCAAAGAGCAGTCAGATGTAAAGCTGCTTATGGGGGAGCACTGGGGAGTCAAATGTCTTATTGCTCTCATAAATCATGGACGACACCCAACTATTGGTGCAACAATGCTGCCTAAGAATAAGAAAAACTAAGAAGCTACCTAAATTGATGTCCTGACTTACCTACAAGTATCCCTGCAGTAAGATGCAAGAGGCAAAGATAAGCATCCATAATAGCTTGTTGCCCAATCATTATTATTGAGACCTTGGCAGCTCCCTAATGGATACAGAAAAATTAATGAACTTAGTACAAAAACAAAGTGAAAAATGATGACAATTTTCTCTCAGAAAACGTGACTCCTTACCGATTGAGTATTGCCATGTTCCATTTGTCGAATTAGAAGGAGAACTTGAAGGAAAGATACCTGAGGCAAGAATGTTAAGGGAAGCACCCAAAAGCTCCTAACGAATCATAACAAGGGGTACTGATCATATGAAAAGGATACAAATGTGACCATCAAGGTGTAATTCACTGCTTTGTTATAGTAAACTTCAATGTTTACAGAAGTAGCATTCAGTAGCAAGGGTGCAAAACAATCCCCATCATCATCCACTGAAGGACTCTCCATTAGACCTTCCATTTGATAATGATCATGTTCACCATCTACAGAAGGTGTGGAGAAATCAATGAGCACAAGGAGGATGAAAATCATAATACTTCCCCATATGTAGAAGCCTGAGAACATATCTATATCTTTTCTTTAAAAGATTTCACCAGACAAAAAGCAGAGGCAGGGAAGAAATCAGAAGCTCTCCCTAGTCTCTTGACCCTTGGTGAGCATTCATGGAGATATTACACGGAATAAGGAGAAATGGTGTGAAAAAAGTAATAAAAAATGATAGGACTCTGAGTGTATCAAGACAGCTCTCATAATCACTTTGCTGGCAAGTGTCATTGGTTGCCAACATAGAATCGAATCTTATTTATGTATGAAATGAGTAGAACCACCACAAAATTTGTATTTAAGCATTGATCATTTTTATCAGGTTTAAAAGTTTAAAAGAGAGATGGTTTTGAAATTGCACGCATATGCTTCTTGGCTTCGTTTGTGAATGTTTCACAAAAAGTCTGCATGAAACATACTTTAACAACAATTATTGCAGATAAAAATATTATGCTGAGAAAGCTCGCATACCATCTTGTTTGGAAGAAGTGTGTGAGATTTGAGCTGCAAATTCGATGTTACAATGTTTCTCCACATCATAGATTGGTGCTGCACGTGATGGTTTTCCCTCAAGAAATCAGAAAATCAAATGAAAAAAAACTTGGATGAAAAGGTAAAAGGACGGCTGCTTATTACAATTCTTCCTTCTCCATATCTTTTTCCGTGGAGATTCTTGAAAAACCTGGGATGAGAAGACTCCAAGCTGCATCAGAATCAAAAGTTGCTGCTGTCAAAACACTCTTCAATTAAATGACAAAATAAGAAGAAGAATATATTTTGATAAATACCAACGAAATATTGAAAATTCCAGAAAGAGAGAATATCAGAACAATCAAGAAAATAGCTGGCTCATATTGGGAATGAGAATTTGAAAGGTCTTTTAACTAGCATAACTGATCAGTTATCACCAGTGAGGCATAATATCAGTTGCCCCCATTTAGATCTAGTACTAGCAATGGCACTCATCCCACCCAGCGCTGTTGGCAAGAAACAAAGAGTCAAACCTAAACTCAACCATTTCGTTCGGACAAAGCAGCAACGAAATGGTCAACATACATTGTGGGGTATTTTAAGGAATAGGAAATTGAAAATGTATCTTGGCTGTTTTCCATTTTAGAGAAGGTAGCATTCTAAATGGGATGAAGATCATATTTGTTCGTGGCCTGCAAAGCACAGATCATCTCTCTTAAATTGTTCTATAACCTGTTTGACTTTTACTTTGGAAGATGGAGGAAAAGTCCAACTTCCTCCGAAAGCTATTAGAAGGGTCAGGATGCTACCAAAAGTTTCTGTTACAGCATTAGCATCTAAACCTTAGGCAACTAGCAGAAAAGGGGTAAGATCTCTATAATTAGATGTTGCTTGTGTCAAAGGGCTATAGGAAAGATGGCTCATCTGTTGATCAATTGCTCCTGTTCAGGACATTTTTAGACGTTGGCAGGGGCTTTTTTGAGCATAAATGTATTAGACCTGAAGCTTAAGCTGTTGGGTAGAGGAGAATAACATGTATCTGACATCTAGAAAAACTTCTAGCAAAATAATGTGAGATATCTCAACACCTCTTATGCAAACTGAATGACACAACGCACATGAAATTGACACAGGCAATAAGACAGCGTGAGAAACAAACTATTGGATGGGGTATTATGGACAACTGAAAACTGATTTGGCTACATGCTCTATTTTCCAACCCGAAAGTCTAAGTTATAAGGGGGAGGAGATGTATATGAAGCCCAGACAAATACAGTAGACAAGTTATATTGTGTAGTTCAAACTAGCAGCTAGAAAACCAGTTTAAAGACAGGCATGAAGTTTTGACCAATGAAAAATAAGAAAGGGCTAAAGATTATATCTCTGGCAACTTTTGGGTTATTTGGAAGGAAGAAATAGTAGAACTTTTGACAGAAAGAAAGACACTTGGATACTGTTGAAATTCTGGGTTTTTACTTTGAGCTTCTGGTTTGAGCGATCTGATGTAACTTACTGACTTAACAGATTCAAACTTATATGAATAAAAGCGTCAATATGGAGGCAATCCCTTGGTGTCATTTTTAATGCAATAATTTTGATGGACTGATGAAAAGAATGGCACCATGTAGAACAAGGTTGCAAGGATTAGACTCACTTCAAGCTAATATGGCTGTTCAAAGATTGATTGGTTAATTAGTTATTAGCAATAGACAATTTCAATCAATATAAAAAACAGTATCAAGTTGTTTCCAGCCATTATGATCTTAATATTCCATGGTTCAATCCAAGAAGCCGGTTTCCTTGGTCAATTCTGTATTCCACTTATCTAGGTTTGGGTCTTGTGAAGTCACCAGCTTATGCATCACACGACCGTGCAATCTAGCCAACATATCTTGTCCAATGAATAAGCAGACTACAGAACAATATGATGGATTGACAAGATACAATTTCCTCTGCATATGATGTAACCAATATCTACATGAAATCAGATACTAAAGAAATAGTCAAACTACCCAAGCTAGATCTATTCCCCAAAAAGGAACCAAACTAGATCTTGTATTTATTTATCTTTTATGTCCAGGAAAAGATAAGGTCTGGTATTCTAAACATTACAAAGCTGCGTCCCAGAATTACAAAACGGGAACCCAAACATACAACAAGTAACGTACACGAAAAACTGTCGAATTATAAAGTCTTAACAGAGAAAAAGCTCATTTTGAGAATTATAAAAACCAGACGCAACATGAAGGGCAAAATTTACCAAATGATAAGGATTTGATAATATGTAATCATCATCCTGGCTAATCTCGCCCTCTTTCCCACTGCAAGATGGTAATAAATAGAAGTCAGAACTTAAAGTGAGGAGATTAGATGCATGAGGGGGGAAAAAGAAGAAACTAATGAGCCTAATCTGCAAATGAAGTAACAAGTGCATACAAATGATTAACCACCATTTAACCAACAAGCAGATAAGAAAAAATAAAAGCAAATTTCAGTTTCACAAAATTTTGATGCAAGAATGGGGCAACTCTCAGGATATATATGATGAATGACCTGAACTTAGTTTCAAACAAATGAACATTGAGGTCTAATTTAACCATGTGGTCCGACATAAAACATCTGCTACAAAGAAATGAATTCATGACAGAAAAATCTGGTTTAAAGATGTTCTCCAAATACAACAGTAAACACAAACGGATGAGCATACATTCCAAGGAAAAAGTCCGACAACTTACAAAATGCCATGACAAAATTTTAAGATGCAACAGTGACATTTGGACAATTATGCACAAATCATACCTATTTGCTACCATTCGAAGCTGTCTAAATGGCCATATATATACACCTTCTATCCTGATTCGAGCACCGCCAACAGTCCGTTCCTTGTCAAATACATCCTGAAAGATAATGACTCCCTAACACCACCAAAAGCAGTTAAAAGTAATATAAGCTAACAATCAAGAGGAAAAACAATCCGTTATTACTACACAGTATCTGCAAAAGTATCAACCAAGTGCATACTTCCTGATATCACAATGTGACCAGAAAGTCATGGAATCTGTAATATATACTCAAGTTATGTCTACTCCCCATTACCTGAATATAATGTACACCGGCTATTTTCGTTTGGGTACTAACTAATTCAACAATAGAGTTGCCACTAGATCTCTTGAAATCTGGAAACCTTGAAGAGCTATTTGTCGAATCTAGAAATCTCCAAGTACCTGCAATAGTCATGTTTCCAGACACATTCATGTGCCCACTTAGATGAAGAGAAAAAACTGTGAATGAGAAAACCAAAGGCTCAATGCAGATCAAATAAAAGAAGAGACAACAGCTTAAAGCACCAAACTTCCTTATTTGGAAATTCGGAATTACAAGCACTCCTGAAACTCCAAGTAAGGTAAAAAAATCCATCTTTTTTATAAAAGAATACAATGACAATGAGGTTGATCTAGCCAGAAAATATTTACAAACCTTTGTAAGTTCCGCTTATATTCCATTCACCAAGTGAACCCAATTCGTTTTCATCTTTCCTAACAAAAAACCCCTGCAGGAAACTTAACAAGTCAGTATAGTCACCTTCGTGTACTTCCTACTTATGCACATGAAACTCAGGAAACATATCATGTCATCAACTAGTTTTGAAAAGGTCATTGAGCCAAGTGTGATGGTACCATAATATATCTGAATAAAAGTTAGAGAGCAGGAGGGAGGGGTGAAGCCTATTTCAGGGTCACTGAGAAGCTTTTAGTTTTAAGCAATTCATGCAATAGAAAACTCATGTAGAAGAGAATTTTCATGAGTCCAGTATTTCAAAACGAGATGCCAAACATCACAATAGGTATATATGCCCACTATGCCAGGCATCAGTGAATTTCACAGTTCACCATGCAGGAGGGACGGGCGAAACCTATTTAGGGGTCACTCAGAAGGTTTTAGTTTTAAGCAATTCACGCAATAGAAAACTCATGTAAAAAAAGAATTTTCATGAGCCCAGTATTTCAAAAGGAGATGCCAAACATCACTATAGGCATATATGCCCACTATGCCGGGCTTCAGTGAATTTCATAGTTCACATTATCTTCCTCATTTTCAAACATATGAAGTCAAAGTTGCAAGGTTATAGTGCACATCCTTTACAATTTTCACTGAGATGAATGGAAGATTGCAAGGTAAAGTTCACAAGAATATACATAAGTTTAATGGTTACATGATCTTCTTGGACAGGATGTTGAGAAGGACAGTGTTTCAAACCAGGCAACTGCTGCATAGTCATTAACTAATCCAGTCTTAGGGAATAATTGAGAGCCAGCTTGTGAATTATTACAAAGCATCGAACAGCATCAAGCCAGAAAAAGAAAAAATGCTGTCAAGGGACTAGGCTCTATTATCAATTATGTTGATGCAAAGGCAACTTAACAACAAGAGCTACGACGACCAAGCTTTTGGTTCATAGGATGCTCAATGCACTATTCAGGCTCTCCAAGAAGTCATTGGAATTCATGACAAGCAAAGATCAGCTCTGAATGGAAGATCATAGCATGGTCTCTGCTTTAAAATACTTGGAAGAGATTTTCAAGTTCACTGGTGTACAAGTGTGGATAAGGGAAGAGTGATGGGGTTTTGGCATCAATGCAGCATGTCCAACCTCCTTTTTGTGAGACAACTTTCTCAATTCTGATTAGCTGCTCAAGGATGAGATATCTTAGCTACTTCTAACAATTAGGGGTGAGCATGGTCCGGGTTGATCCGGGCCACCCCCTAACTCTAGGACCAACTCGTACAGTGTCGGTCCTCAATTTTTAGGACCGAGGACCGACCCTATTGAGCCTAGGACCAAGGACTGGACCGACCCAATGGGTTCGGTCCGGTTCCAGGGTCAACCCGGGACCGATTGATAATTTTTTTCGTCTTGTTTTTTATACTCCCTAAAAAAGCAAACCTATAAATTCAAATTACACATCCATCGACAATGTGGCATTGTGCAACTAAACTATAAATACCAATACATATTCAGCAAATTTAAGATGACACAATAACATAAATTTTGTACCTACTAACCGCTCATCGAGATATGGGACAAGATGGAAAGTTCTTGTAATCATCTATCTTTAATATTCATAATACCATATGCAAAAGCGTTTTCCTACATTTGATCATGTAGAGTCTACTCAACCAAAAAATGAGCTTTGCACCACTTGACTAGCATTTGATCATGTAGAGTCCAGTTCACACCTTTTTGGATGCCGTCTATTTATGACTGTGAGCTTGAAGAGTCAACAACTTTAACATCATTTTACTTAGGATTTTTTTTTTAATAGACATTTTACTTAGGTTTGAATATATAAAAGAATTATAAATGATATAATATAATATACGGGGTTGGTCGGGGTTGGACCGACCCAAAACTCTGGGGCGAGAACCAACCCGCACGGTGTCGGTCCTGGAATTTTAGGACCAAGGACCGACCTGGTCCCCTTGGGAACCGAACCAGGACCGGCAGGGTTGGGCCGGTCCAGGGTCGGTCTAGGGTCGACCCTAGACCGCTGCTCACCCCTACTAACAATCTCTAGGGCCAATGAGGGTAGAGATTCCAATGTAAGGGAAGGACAATGGCTATGAGCTGCACTCAATGCTTAACTATTTTTTAGCTTACGAGATCCAGAAGTAGCTATGTCTTTATTGAGGGCAATACATCTTGATGTGAAAGTGCCATGAAATTAAATTTTCAGGAAGAAATTCTCCAGAATCGACTAGTTCTACCAACCAGAGCAGGGAATTCAGGGTGAAAGTGTCATCTGAACACATTTTAATGAGGGATGATGGTTGACGATGTAGAGGGAGAACAAAAGGGTGCATGAAACAGAATCAAAACTACTCTGACACTGCAGTTCGTTCTGCCAAGCTCCCTGGTGGACTAAGGGGTTCGATAGATAAATATAGCTTCCAAAATTTTAAGCTTACTTTTTAACCTTGGTTGCTCAGTCTCTTGACTTGTTTCAAGCGAGAGACTTTGTTTTTGATAATGAGAATTATTTTCACACTGAAGTGCACCTGACCATCCAATCTAACACATCACTGTGGCTCATTGGTGGTAGAGTGGCCCATGTACATGAACCGTAGTTACTACTTACTATCCATTCCCTCGTTATGGAATTTGGATAGGAAAGCAAAACTAAGAGCCTATATGAACATAGTAAGCTCACTCCCGGATAATAGCCCCCAATCCCCGGCATCTCGCTCTCGCTTCAACTGTAAAACCAGAACCACATTCAGCAGCATGCGAAACGTTACTGGTACCCGACTGGACAACCTACTCTCCACCTACACATCGTAATCCATCTCGAGAAATGTTAGTTCGCCATGAGCTCACCCACAAAACCTCAAGAACAAATCTCGAGCGCCCCCGCTATAAAGTCGTTCAACAATCACGATTACACACGAAAAGCAAGATCGAAGACACGCCTCTCGACACGCTGAGAACTCACTAAAATGCCACACAAACTCAATCAACAGCAGAGCCATCAAGCGACGGATTCAATCGTGCGCCGGACGTCACAAAATCAACGAGGACCGGTCAACTAACCTCGTCGGCCCAAGACCGGCCCATCTCCCTCAACGGCCGCAGAGCCGCCGCCGGCGGGCGACAGAACAGGATCCCCAGCCACAGCCCCAACTTTATCGCCCCGGCGCGCAACGACCGCAGCTTCCTCCCCGCGGCGACCATCTCCGAAAAAACCGAGAACGAGAACACGAACGAGAACGAGAACGAGAAGAGTCCACGATCGGCGGGGTCAACTGCGATCGAACTCGAGCTCCGTCTTCCTCCCTCTCTGACCGCTGCGATGACCGAGCGCGTCGCGAGAAAACGATGCGGAGGCCATGGACGGAGGAGGGGGAAGCTTTAGGGAGGGAGGCAGCGACAGGGGGAGGGGAGTGTTGCTTCGAGTGGAGTCAAACCACGGAAGCAACCAGCCGCAACAACTCCTTCTGGACAATGCGTCAACACCCGATTCGGATGCCGATGGCGAGACCTCAACGGCTTAATCCCAATTTAATTAAAAAAAAAAAAAGCTCCCGAATTTAATACTGATCAGAGCCAAGGACGGCGACGGAGGGAGGCGGAGCCGCCGGAGAAGCGCCCCACCTGCGACGGCGACCTCCGCCGGAAGATGGGGATTCCGACCGGAAACGAAGTCACGCGACGGGACGAGAGTTGAGTGGTGGGGTCGGGATTCGGTCGCAGCTCGGAGTGACCGGCGGTAAAGGACCGGAGGTCGGAGAAAATCCAAAAATAAAAAGGAATAATGCAGGTCGGAGAGAGAGAGAGAGAGAGAGAGAGAGAGAGTGGAGTACGGGGCGGGATAAGGCTCACGCGACGGAGGGCTCCGTGGGGGGCA
Organism: Eucalyptus tenuipes; assembly: GCA_014182365.1. Lineage (NCBI taxonomy): Eukaryota > Viridiplantae > Streptophyta > Magnoliopsida > Myrtales > Myrtaceae > Eucalyptus > Eucalyptus tenuipes. Next base: position 8,019,596 of record CM024547.1, on the reverse strand, counting down.
CGCGCCGCCGGATGCATCGACACGTGTGTGGACCTCGCGGACGATAATCCTCGGTTTCGTAATTCTCGTAACTTTGGAGAAAAGTTGAAATTTTTTCCTTTTTTCGAGAATTTTCACGAACGGACCTCTCAAATCGCCATAAACCTACTTTACAGTTGTTTCGTAAATGCGATGTTGAAGGAAAATTACGATTGCAAAAGGCGATTAAATTTACATTTAATTAAGAAAAGTTAACGATGAGTGAGGAAAATTATCAAAAAATAGACTGTAAAATTTTGTGTGGTGAAAATGAAATTTATGATGGGTTAAATTTTTTTACTAACGATAACTAAAAGGAGCTGTCGATTAATGTAGATTATTTGTTTTTGCGGAATACTAAGATTCGTAGCAGCTAGAGAGCTTACCACCACCAAAGAGAAATTAGGCTCTCTAAAGAAAAGTCATGAGATGATGTTTTAACGATAGATTAAGATTAATGAAGACAATTATTTATGCTAGAAATGAAAACGATCTGTTCGGCAATTTGCCTATTATAGGAAAAGAAACTTATGCTTAAGATACGGAGATTACTATTTTTTTGTGGAATATTATGAGTCGTGAAACTCACAATAACAAAAAAAAAATAATTCCCGTAAAGAAAAAGCTATGAAATGATGTGTAACAGATTAATCATAACACGAGCTCCAAAAGCAAAATACGTGACTAAAATACAGAAAGTTCCAAAAAATTATTATTGTCCAAATTTCTTTTGACATTTCAAGAAGAAAAAACAAGTACGAGCCTACTCGCGTAAAATCCAATGTAGCTTTATTCTTAGGCTTCTCCGTACGTGCATTCCTATTAAATTTGAAGGGTCGTTTTCTTATTTTATTTGCTTAATTAGCATAATAATCCAACATTATTAAAGTAAATGGCATCTTATCCTAAAGCAGTTAGCACAAACAAATAAATGAACAAAATAATTGTGTCAAACGTACCATTTTTAAATATATTTACATGAAGAACGTGGAAGGACATGTATATTGAATTAGGCAATTATACATTGAAAAAAATAAGGCAATGACTTACATTATTTATGTGTGTATTAAATTTTCCAATATGACAGCTCAAACCGCCTATCCAAATAATCTACTTGGAATCACAATAATACAATTCGACTCTGGCATGGAGTCCTCGTCTTTGTTCCATGGATTTTGGCGAGCATCAAAAAACAATTTTACCGATGGAAGTGTAAAGTTACATTGAAATATAATTAATTTCTGTTGTTGAGCATGAGTTTTTTCTTCCCAACATGCCTTATTATAAAATTAAAACATAAACCGAGTTACTGAGATTATTTGGTCTGTTCCTTAAGGAAGTGATGGTTTCTCCAGCCTAATTCTCTAAAAAACTTAAACATTAGGTCCAGTCCTAATTTTATCCCAAATTTTTCTTTTGTCTTAGAAAAATCCTGAACTTTAACTTAGTCCTAAATCTGCCCCAATTTTTTTTTTACTTTAGATCTTGTCTCAAATTTATCTCGAAATTCGTTTTATCCAAAAAAAAAAAAACCAACTTTCAATCTATTCTTAAATCAACCTTGGTGGTCTAGTCCCAACTTGACGTGACATTCCATGTTGAGAACAAATCTGCACCAATAAGGAGACATGAAAAATTATCTTCAGAATGAAACTATTTTAGGATATGAAAATAAGGGGCAACTAATAATGATATTTGGATGAAAGGCTAGTGGAGCAAATTTGGGGTAGAGTCAAAATTGATAATTTTTCTCTTAGACAAAAAAAAAAGTTTTGGGCAAACTTGAGACTTGACCTAAAGTTATTTATTCATTTATTTTTTTTGATAAAAGAAAGTTGGGGGCAGATTTGGACTTGATTTAAAGTTTACGTTTTTTTAGATAAAAAAAGTTTGAGACAGAATTGGGATTAGACCTAATGTTGGAGTTCCTTTTAGGAAATTAGGCCTAGTTTCTCCAAAATATCATGCTTTTACGAAGATAATTCCTATCACTTTATATGATTGGTGAAGTTAAACATTGAATTCGGGATTACAGTTAGTTTTTGAATAAAGTTTCGAAGGAGTTTCAATATTATATTGATTTCAATAAGCGTGGAGGAAATTTTCATAATAAAGTGTATTTCACAACTATTTAATAATGAAGTATGAACACAAGAGCTATCCATAATAGCAAAAATAAAATAAAATAATAAAATAATGGCACATAGTTTAAAAATAAATTAATATTATTAGTGATTTAAAAAAAGTTATATAAACGATAAATATGTACCTAGGTGTAACTTCGCCAAGAAAGATGAGATAAATAAATATTAGATTGGCATCTAATCAATTTAGCTACATATGGTAATTGGAAAGGTTGTTTAAAAAATCCTAAACCTATCACACTTTTATCAATTCAGTCTTAAACATTTTAATTTTATCAATTAAATCTTAAATATTTTCACAATTTATCAATGGAGTTCATCCAATCAATTTTGGTTGGAAATCGCTAATATGGACGTTAGCCATTTTACATGACATGGGTAGACTGACAGGGACAAATTTTCATATTTCTTTTCGAATTTTTATTAAATTTTTAATATATTTTCTTTCTTTTTGGATTCAAATGGCTACGAGGTTACTGGCCACTAGTTGAGGGCTGGTGACCACTAAGAGCTAGCAACCCCCATCAGCCCCTAGGCAAGGGCCACGAAGCCCTTATCAACTGCAGATGAGGGGCTAAAGCTAGGGGTGATCGGGTCCAGGGTGGGTAGGGTCTAGCCCTGGACCCTGTTCCCGACCCTATTATAACCGGTTCTCTTTTTTTGGACCCTGTTCCCTACCCTGTTTGCATTAGACCCTGTTTTCGATCCACCCTATTTTTCCAGTCCGAGAACAAGGTTAACCCTGTTTATGTTGGAACCTGTTTTGCAAAATTTTTCTGAACATGCACATTTCACATCTTGCTAGTAAACTGCAGTAAGCAAACTTCACCAACTATATCAAGTTTAACAGATGGCTCAAGAAAGGATTTTAGTTCGCTCATAACTAGTAAAGATCGAGAAAGACTTCAAAGACCTACGATTTGATTTTCCCTTTCCGTTTTTCTCCGCATACAATCTAACTTTCCTTGAAGAAGTAAAGGACGAAATACACAAAGGAAAACTCCAAAATTTTACTCAACCTAATGCTATACAAGGAACTCTGTTCTTCACTTCTCGGTCATCTAAACTGATCCCATCTTCAATCTCAGTGCTCAGCATCATCACTTCATGAGCTTGGAGTCTATGTTGAAGCCATTTACATGCAGGCATGTACTCAGTAGCTATTACTGACGTATCAATTGAGCTAACTCCATTATAAACCATGAATCTCTGTCTTAACATATCATCCTGTAGCCAAACCGTGACAAGATTTCAAAGGTATAAATTTTGCATGGCCAGAAAAATAATGGTTAAAAATTCATCCAACATACTTTCTATGCCAACCACAGAGGACTTTGAATTAAGAATGCTAAAGAACTAGATTTCTCAGAAATACACCATTTCAAATCCTATTAAAAGAAGAAACCACGATGTTAAAAAAAGCAAGATCAAGACACGGCTAAACGGAAACAAGATCCTGACATATTGTGCGAGTTCGACTCGCTAAAAGTTCATCTTCCATGTGGAAACTATAAAAAAAAACACACAACCCTTATTCATCAATCAAATCATTTCTTTTCTTCATCAGGATCTCAGTCCAATCCGTCTTTAAACAAGAGTTATGTCTTTTCTAGTTGCATGAAGCAGAATATCCACCTAGAGATCATCGATCTGTTCTTACTTTCTTGGTTCCTAGTTCTTGGTTCTACTGAATTTCCCATCAGTCACACGTACAAGCAGAAAAAACAGAATGCAACAACTTGAGGCATTCGATTTCTCACAGGAAAGATGTGCAACAACTTACCATTGGTGGTGGCAAAACACAAGCCTCAACGACAGCAAGTTCCTTTCTCACCGACATTCCAAAGAGAAATCAAACACAAATAAAGTCTATTTACTTACCACAAAATCTGAGTTTCCACAAAATGAAATTTATTTTCCAATGATAATGTCCTTGGTAAGACAATCCAAATATATATATAAAAAGAGAGATTAAATAAGGCATTCACTTAATAGATAGTTATGCGAATGAATTACAAGATAGAAAGAAATATATATAACTTACCCGCCTAAAACTTTTCCGCATTCTCGATGCACTCTTCAACATTAATTGGCACGCGAACAGCTCTCAACCAATCTTGAGTACAAATTAAACCTTCCACCACTCTAGGAGTCAAAGAACTTCGAAAGCCATCAAGTACACGTCCCGATGTACTAAAAGCCGACTCTGAAGCAACGGTAGTCACGGGAATAGACAAAACATCTCAAGCCATCAAAGATAAGATTTTATACTTTGACCTAACACTCTTCCGCCACATCAAAAGATCAATATTAAGGATATCTTCACTTTCAGCTTCAAGATACCGATCAAGCTCAGATTTGTTTTCATCCAACACTCTTTTCTTTGCATGGAGAAAGCTTTTGTGCCAAGCATCGATTTCACAATCATTGTCATTAATATCAACATTGGAAGCACTACTACTGTTACTCACACTTGAATCACCAAATTTTTCTTTACTAGAAGAGCCAACGTAAGATCGCTCATAAGATTTATACAAATTCTCCAAGGCGACCTTCACTTTATCATGCATCTCATCAATTTTTGCTTCATCATCATAGATTTGTTCAAAGCAGAACTTTACATAACTCAACTTCTTTGTAGGATCCAATGCAATTGCAATCAATGCCATCATATTAACTTTATCCAAACTCCCATAATACTTGTCAAACTTCTCTTTGATTTTTAAACCCATAGCTCGAAGCTTTGGGTCTAAAGAATTCGCCGCATTATTCAAATACTTGTACAACTTAGCTATCTCCTCAAAATAACCATTTGAAGTAACATATGAACTACCTAACATCCTTTTGGTTGTATCATAAAACCATCTCAGAAATTTAGAAAGAATGATGGCATTTTCCCATTCTTCATCTTCAGGAGGATCATTGTCAATTTCCCTTAAGAAAAATAAATCTTCATCTTCCATTCTTTTAAAAGTTTTCTTGAACTTTATGGCGGTGTCTAACATCATGTAAGTGGAGTTCCATTTAGTGGCAACATCAAGACAGACCGAACCATTGTATGCAATCCTCTCAATCTCAATGCAAGCTTTGAATGTCTTAGCTCTCGCCGGAGAACTCCTCACATACCTAACTATGTTTCGGATGCGTGCAATAGAATCACGCACCTCATTCAATCCGTCTCTTACTATCAAGTTAAGTATATGAGCAGTGCATCTCATATGTAAAACATCGCCATTCAAAATAAAAAATCATTCTTCTGAAAATTTTTCTTTCAAATAACTAATGGCCACATCATTTGAACTTGCATTATCCACTGTTATTATGGACACCTTCCTTTCTATTCCCCAATCATAAATGCATTTCTCCACCATTTTACCAATCTCCTTACCCTTGTAAGTATGCATCATCACAAAATTGATTATTCTTTTTTGCAACTGCCAATTTTCATCAATATAATGTGCAGTAAGACACAAATAGTTCAAGTTTTAAATGGAACTCCACATATCCGTTGTGAGTGCAATCCTAGATTTAAGCTTACCAAAGTAAGCTTTCAAACAAGTCATTTCACTCAGATATAACTTCATACAATCTCTTGCCATTGTAAATCGTGAAAGATGATGGAAAAGAGGTTGCAATTTAGTAACAAAATCACGAAAACCAACACGCTCAACCATGGAAAATGGCTGCTCATCAATAATAATCATTCGAGCAAGCATATGCCTACAACGTTCTTGATCAAACTTCCATGTCGTTAAGACACTATCAGTAGTAGTATTTTCCCCAACCTCACCAGCCACATCTTTGTCACGTGATGCAAACAACATTTGCTTTTTATCTCTACGAGGATACTTTTTGCACTTTCTCAAGTGCTTCCACATAGTAGAGGTTCCATGATCAACATTATACACATAATCCATCCCGCAATGAATGTACTTCACCTTAACTGTTTTCTATGTTTTCTCATCTATAATTCTCGAAAAATGATCCCAACAATCTGATTGATTAGCTCGCTTTTTACCCGAAGCAGTATGAGAGTTAGGTACCCTCACCTTATTTGTCGCGCCTATGGTTGCAGATTCCACTTCATCAGCTCCATGGAATGGCAATTCCATGAGTGGACTCATTTCATTATGTCCCTCTACTTCCATTGATATGTCTCTATCTTGATCCATTGACTGAAAATTGAAAAAAAAAATTATATAAAATTAGGATTCTACAAAAACAGATTAGTTTTCATAGTAAATCAAATCTCTCAACATAACTTTGGAGACAGAAAGTAATTCATGGTCTAACATAGTAAATCAAATCTCCCATTAGGTGTGCATTGGAAATGTAGAATGCTGATCTTTTAGCACTATGTAATTCATGGTCTAACATAAGAAATCACTCCATTTTTACTCAACTTCAGTGTTGTGGAAATACAAGTTTCCTATTATCTCTGTCAGGAACAAGAATTACAAGCTTCACATAATACTCCCTGTGGAAAAACAAAAAGCCCGCCTTTCGTTGATAACTCATTTCGATCAAGGAGTTTGTACACGAATATGAATCAACGATTCACTTTTAGATCATCACAACAACATCGGAGCAAGCTTAAATCCTTAATAGAACCTCAATCGTGGCCGATATTCACACAAACAGTAACAATTTTACCTTGATGATGTGCGATTGCAGCCGCGATCAGCTGTTGAACTTACAAAAAGGAGTCTCGGGCTGAGCTCAAAGCGACCAGAGGTGGAGGCGCCTCGGTCGACGGAGATTCGAATGTTTGCGGTGGCCGAAGATTGGACTGGAGTTGACGTCGTAGGTTCAATCGAGAGTATACACAAGAGTATTCTCGTTCTTGGAGTCTTGATGCTTCAGTGAAGAAAGGTCCGAGAGGGAGCAGAAATCTCTCTTTCGCTCCACTTCCTCTCCGGCGAATAGCACTGGTAGTGGTGGTGATAGACCTGGAGCGCGGGGGGTCTAGCTTCCACTGGATTTTGGGAGCGATGGGTCACTGGAATAGAAGAGCCAAGAAAGATCATTTCTCAAAAATAATCACTGGTGGCAGATTGCAGATTGGTAAATTGGGCACCATCACACGGGCAATTGCAGAAGTTGCCCCTCAATTTTCCCCAAAACTTATTCCCAGCCAATAGAAAAATGAAAAATGAAGTCACATATCGCCAATCAGTGATTCGTCCCACCGAGAAAAAAGCAGCCACCTATAAACTAAGGAAAGCAAGAAGTGACCTAGCCAGCCCACAAAAAGAGCAACCCTGCATTTTGTCTGATGCTCAAATCCAAGGCACTCGTGCCAATTGAAAGCATGCGAGATAGTCAAAGACAAGAATCGACGAAATCTGAGTCTTTAGTAGTATGTCCAAACATGTGTAAATTCTAATAAACTCAGTTTAAAAAGAATTAATCGGCCGAAAACATTGGTAATTTGGCATAAAAAATAGCTCCGTCCGTTTTCTATCTGTCATCTCTTTCTCCCATCAAATCAACCAACTTTTCAGTTACAACAGAATTGGTTACATCTCTTAAAAGAGAATCCTGCTAACCAAACAAACTTTACAGCATTCACTTTCACATGCTTTGCTCTTTGCTTGGAATTACAATTCTCAGCATTTCCTCAAAATAGAATACCGGCGAAGATGGCTCGTTCAAACTCATCGTATTCATCAGTGACCACTCGACCATCCATCGCGAACGCGCATCATCACAATAACCTCAAATGCTCGTTCGCTCGTTCGCTCAACTCCTGACCAATTCTTAAGATTTGTCCCACCGAGAAAAAAAACACCAGACTCGCAATACAAGAACGGTCTGACGGATCAATATCTTCTTAAAATACCAAAATGAATCAAAAGAGCAAACATTGACGGCGCCGGCGCGGGGGTAAGTAGAACTAATTAGCCGGCAGCTCACGACGAAGAGTAAAAATCGTGCTTACCAAATGGCATCGGCCGAGGGGACGGGGACTTGCCGAACAGCTCGGCGGGGAGGAGGACACTGTCGACAGTGAAGATCGCGACGGGGGTGGACTTGAGCACCGTGCTGGCCACCAGTGAGGAGTCGACCCCGGTGTCGAGACGAGGAGGCCCGCGAACGTCTTGCACCCAGCCTTCTCGAGCAGCGAGGTCGACGGCGCCGGGGTGGCGAGGATGGCCGGGACCAAGATGGGGGCACTGATCTGGAGGAAGGCGATGCTGCTTCTGCTCGGATGGATCGGCGGAGGTGAGACCGTGAGAGGCTGAGAGCGACGAGCGTGCTGCGTGAGAGTAAAGATAGAAAGTTAGAAACGACTAGGTTTTGTTTTGGGGCCCAAAACCGGTTCTCAAACCGATTCCCAAACCGGTCCGGTCGATCCGGTTCCGGGTGGGTATTCTCTCCGAACCGGTTCCGGACCGGTTCAAACAGGTCTGAACTTTGGGAACTGGTTCCCGGACCGGTTTCAACTGGAACTGGTTCCCGACCCTGTTTTCCGGGGGGGCCGAACCGGGAACCAGATTGACCCAGTCTGGTTGCACACCCCTAGTTAAAGCCCCTCTCTAAGGCAGGCGAGGGCATCACGAGGCCTCCTAGGCCATGACAAGGGTGTTGTAGCCCTCACTTGCCCTTATTTTGGCCGGTGAGGGCCTAAGAGAGGGTTGATACACCCTTGCCTCACCAAATTTAGCGAGGGTTGCAACCCTCGCCCTTGCCTAGGGATCGTAGGGGTTGCTAGCCCTCAATGAGTGGCCGACGGTCTCGCTGGCCCTTTGAACAAAAAGAATAAAAAGGAAGGAAAAAAGAGGAAAAAAAAATAAAAAATTGAAAAAATTATTAAAATTCATCTACATTAGATAGCAGCGTTGATTAGATTGCCATATGAGCAATTTCCAACCAAAATTGATAAGATAAACTTAATGGTCAAAACTTGAAAAAATTTAAGACTTAATTGGTAAAATTAAAATGTTCAGGATTGGATTGACAAATGAATAGTAGGTTTATGATTTTTGGACAATTTTTCCTATGGTAATTCTAACTTAGTCTTTGTACCATTAAATTTTATCATCGGTGTTGCTTTACCAAGAAATATTAAATAAATGGGTACGAAATTTGGACTAATTGAAAGAAAAAAATAGGGCAATTATGATGAACTTTGTAAAGTTATCGGAACACAATACCTCTCAACATTTAGCGTATCCAATCATAAATTGAAATGTCAATAAATACAAATTATAGCAACAGCCAACATTATAAATATACCAAAATAAATATCTAAAGTCTTGGATCCGTGCAAGGCATCTTGGTAGTTGATGTACACGAATGTGCCATTGCATCCTCACCATTTAATGGGTTACGAAAATACTTGCGAAAATAGAAAAACGACGTAGAAGGTAAACTCAATATTATAAATTCCTTATAGAATATGTAATATCTGATAGGGAAAGAGAACTATCACCATCACGGTACGATAGTCATGACCAAATGACTACATAAAGTGGCATTAAACAATAGTTCTTCACCTAAACCACTCTTTTAACACCATCCTAGGGCATAGCTACAAAGGTGGTAAGTGCGTTGGGAAGCTTTCCTTCCAAGCCTTCCAACCGAACGAAACCAAAAGAAGAGACAAAGACAAGCAAACGTCCCACGCAATTCCCATGGAAACATTAGTTTTACCTTCTTCATCAAGAAGATGTGACACCCCCCAAACATTTAGTTACGTTTAAGGAATTAGCAGTTAGAACAACTTTGACGAAGGTTAATGCCACATTTAATCACTGTACCGTTGAAAGGTTTCGAAACGACTGGTGAGAAATGAGGATTTATGGAGGGCGAGGGAGGCTAATCAAACGGGAAAGAAAAGAGCCGAAAGAACAAATGCTAATAAAAACCCTAGTCAAAACGATTTCTTGGTTCAAAAAGCAAGAGACTTTAGTAGCAGCGGTAATGGCGGTTGAGTCCATGGCGAGCCCACACGGGTCGAAATAATTAGGAGGAGAAACAGTAAAGGAGAAAAGCAAGAGATAACGCATGCTGAATTGCTAATTAATGACGTGGAATAGAGGCCAAATTTCTTTCAACGAGGTTCATCCTTCTGTCCAAGGCATTCTCTGCGCATTTTTCTTGCATGCTCTCGCTCTCAACGGTAACCTCGCGAAAATATGGTGTGAAAACCTCTCTCGGCTCTCTATATATACCTCCTTCCATACCCAATCTTCACCATTCGCCAACTTGCTTATACTCTCTCTTTCTCTCTCTCGCTCTCTCTCTCTCTCACTGTCTTTCTCTGTCTGTCTGTCTGTCTGTCTCTCTCTCTCTTTCTGCGAGCTAGCTTTGATTCTCCGTCTCTAATGGAGTCCACAAGATTCACCGCGTGGCAGTTCGTGGCGGCAACAGTGTGGTTTGCGACTTGCTCCGAAGCCTGGGAGTTCTACGTGGGTGGCAAGGATGGCTGGGTGCAAAACCCTTCCGAGTCCTACGATCACTGGGCGGAGAGAAATCGGTTCCAAGTCAACGACACCCTTGGTAATCCTCCTCTCTCCCTCTTTCTGTCAAGGGCTATATGCAATGTCATACGTTGTCTCTGACTTGATGATGCTTGTCCGTTTGTTTACGTAGTTTTCAAATACCAGAAAGGGAACGACTCGGTCCTGGTGGTGACGAAGGACGATTACAATTCCTGCGACACCACCAACCCTCTTCTCTCCCTCACTGACGGCGCCTCCAGGTTCAAGTTCGACCGCTCCGGCCCCTTCTTCTTCATCAGCGGCATCGCCGACAGGTGCAACGCTGGCCAGAAGCTCATCGTCATCGTTCTGGCAGTTCGGGACAAGTCCCCGGCGGTGCCCCGACTCCATCCCCGGCGCCGCCTGTAGTCCAACCTCCAGTTATGCCGCCTTCTCAGCCGGATTCGCCCCCGGGTGCGAGCCCGTCGGATGCAGATGCCCCTGTGCCCGCCCCGTCGCGTTCCTCGGCGTCGAAAGCGGGGTTTCCTTGTGCAGGTGGCGTTGGTCTTGTGATCGCTCTTGGAGTTAGTTTGCTTATTGGTGGCTGATTAAATTGTGCTTGGCTTGGCTTAACTTACTCTTAGGGCTGTCTTAGCTAGAATTAGGGGTCTAAAGTCTGAGGATTTTCGTTTTTGCCAACGTTGTTATTTCATATTCTTGATTAATAAATGAATTTTTCTTAGAGGCATTATCAGATAACTCCCAAAAAATTAAAAAAAGTTCGAAGTTATGAAGTTTTTTTTTTGTCGGATGTTATAAGTGAAGTTAAGATGCGGAAATTCAGTCCCTCTGCTAAATAAATATTAGTTTTAGTCCGGAGACTAAAGCACATGGATTAAGGAAAATTTTAAAGGACGAAAGAATTTTGATTTTGCTTTAAGGCTCGCATTATCCTCGAGTCTCTTTTTTTATTTTTTTATTTTTTTTTATTTGGCTTCAGTTTCATCATAAGGTGAACGCTAGCTCGGAAAATCATATGCATGAGCACGACTATACTAGCTCGGAAAATCATATGCTTGAGCACAACTATGTAGTAGATGCCAGCCTTTTTAAATTGCAATACAGATCGTCATTATTAAGCATAATTTTCAAATCTAATTACTGCCAAATTCGGAATTAGCCAACCCGACTTGGGAATTTCAGTAATTTTCTCCTACATTAATTTTTTTTCGTTGCTTCAAAGAATTACGAGCACAAAAACTTCCGGCCTCTTCATCTAAGTTACGTTGCTGAGAATTACTAATTACGTTTGCTAATTAAAAGGCTAATTAATCCGAGGTTTGGTTTCACGTGAAGTTTGGTCGTGGGAATTTGCAAAAGCTAAGAATGACATGCGCTAAGGACATCCCCGACATCCTCGCTAACCGCGCGCGCAAAACCTTAGTGCAAAGACAAGTGCTCGTGACTAGTCCACATGCCATAAATTGAGGCTTTTAAGGCTTTTCCTAGTAGGACAATCCCCATACGTTCCAAATAGACATGTTTCGTAGCCTGCAGGTTCATGTAAGGAATCCCATTAACTCCCTTAGCTTTTGTGTCTTAGTGTTAGTGCCGGTCAGATATAGCGCTTTCCTTGTTGGTGTTCTTTCGATTCTCTATGCATTTCATTTTCATCGGAAATTTCCTCTGCCCTTGTCATCATACTCCAACTTGATAGTTTCCACCGCCCGTTTAGGGTTGAGAACCACCTGTAGAGTTCCAACCAAAAATTGTGTATGTCTATTGAGTTTGCCATGTGTTTGGTTCATCGATTCTAAATCTCATTATTGGCATAAAACAAGTTAATAAGACCAACAATAGGATCTAATTTATATACAACTTCATAGCAGATAAAATTTTAAGAGAAGTTGTTCGCAAAAAAAGGGTGTGGGATCCCTGTTAAAGTTTGTATGTGGAAGCTTCTCATATTAAACTAGATGTTGTACTGAAGAACTTTGATCCTCGCATGCGTTGGGACCTTGAACTCGCCATCAGCAGAGTCTACGAAAGAAAAGCTCTCAAGTTGTATGCGATCCTTCCAAATTGACATGGACGTGAGTCGATCGGATGAACAGGGAATGACGCGTCGTATTTTAATGGCATCATTGGATGGAAACACGAAAGGGACTAGATTTAGATAGCGATCGAAAGTCGAATTCTTTTTTTGGGAAACAATAATAAAATTTGGGTCAAGATTGGGATTGAAGTTAGAGTTTGTGTTTTTTCACGAGATAAAAAAAAAAAAAAAAAAAACTGTTCATTTCCAAGCTAACGTGGGTGTCAAATCCGAAGAGCAAGAACTTAGTCGACCACCTCATCTTAAGTCATGATGAGTTGGATTTGAGGTCTCTGTTCAGAAGACGAAGTCGTCGCTATTTAAGTAACTACCTTTCTTCAATAATAAAGTGAATATGTAGAGACTCTAATCGAAAGATAAATCAGAACTAACACGGTCTTATACCAATGATTAAATTTGCAAAAAGAGAACCGTTAGGTATAATTCAGTTTATTTTGGTGAATCAAAATATTACAATTGTGTTTCGTCGATGTTTGCCTGACTAGTTATGTCTTTATTAAATTAATGAAACTCAAAGATTTTAAATGCATGAGCACTCTTTATCAAGTGATGTGCCATAAGCATAAGATATTTGTTTTGTTCCTTCATAAAATGATTGGATCACCACGTCTAACAGGCATGTGGCCCTAAAGGGATTGGGTTTGGGGTCAAAGAGTACCTGGTGCAAGGTTTGATTTCTATTAGCACCGCATACACACACATATATAAGAGGAGTGAGATAAAAAAAAATGATGGTTCTATTAGACCAATATCTATAGATTAAATCTTGTATTTTTTGTTCTACATCCTTAGAAAGCAATTCTTCCGTCCTCAAGCAAATTTCTTTTAAGGCAGAGCTTTAGCGAACACCTGAACAGGCAATGAAGACAATCAATGTAAGGGAATCTACTAGGAAAAAAAACCTCAAGAAGTATAATAGCATCCCAGTTTCAAAACTACGATCAACAATATATAACCATCGAAACCCGTCATCTAAGACGCCGTTCGGAACACCATGTCATAATCAGCAACTTAAACTGTAAACTCTTTTTGATATATGAAAACGATCAATTTAACTTCCGAATCTATTGTTGGGGCGCATGTGAGATTGGCGCAATAAGGGGGCTTGTCATTCTTAGAACTAGAGAGAAAAATTGTGAGATATTATGCTAAAAGCACAATGGCACTTACATTCGACAAAAGAAATTTCAAAAGATATGCAAGATTTAGCCGAGAAACTATGAAGTATCTACAAACTAATCTTCAAGGGGACCGGAACCATCCTCAGGATCTTTCATTTCAATTTGTAGAAATTCATCAAGAATTTCACGTCTGCAGCGCACTAGTGAAAGCCTGAACCTTTTAGATCTTCTCTGCTTCCTTGATTTACACTAGAGCTGGCAAAATAGGTCATAAACCCATATTAGGACCCATTTTTAGTTAAATGGGTTATATATGGGTTAAGTGAAAGTTAAATATGGGTCAAAAATGGGTTAAGTGAAAATTAAATATGGGTCATGTCGATCTCGTCGCCGAAGAAGAAGAAAAAAAGAAAAGAGAAAAGAAAAAGAGAAAAAGAAAAATAATTATTAAAAATCAAAAATTATATTTTAAAAATAAAAATTATAAAAATGATATTTTTTAAAATAAAAATAATTAAAAATTATATTTAAAAAAATAAAAATTCGATTTTTTAAAAAATATTTTAAAAAGAATTATAAAAATTTTCCATTAAATTTGTATTGCATAAAAATTGTTAAAAAATTTGTATTGTATAAAAATATTTTAACAATACTTTTTTCTAATAAAAAAATCATAAAAATGAGCTTTCTTAGGTTTAGTTAAATTTTTTTCATGTTATAGTTTTTAATTATTCAACAGTACGTTCACTTCAAATAAGAGAAGCATGTGCATAGTCTAATTTTTTTTTTTTTTTTATAAATATTTCAATTTATAGGTTTTTTTTATTTACTATTTTTAATTTAATTTGAAGTTTTAATCCAATTAACATATAGTAGAAGTGGGTTTTCCTAGAATATTAATAGTTTTTAGCAAAATGGGTCGGTCGGGTATGGGTCGAGTTTGGGTCGGGATGGGTATGAGTCATTAGATTTACACTACAAGAATATGGATCAAAACGGGTTAAATGAGTCAAATATGGGTCGACCCATTTTCGACCCGACCCATATCCGACCCGACCCACCCATTTGCCACCTCTAATTTACACTCACCTCTTAGCCCGTTCACAGATAGAAGGCGCATTGCTCATTCTGTCGTCCTCTGTGTACGCTCTCTTCGTAAAAGGAACATAGAAGGAACATAGTACACTACAAGAAAACATCAGCAAAGGTCAATCTGCAGGGAAAGGAGGGAATTTGAGAAGAGAATTACTTGCAGCTTCATCGATCATAACTATCAGACTGTTCTAAAGCCCCATGCTTCCTGTGTAACATGGACATCGGAACATGCACAGAAGAACTTGTTGCAAGTCTCTTGAGTTTGAACATATCATCAAGTGGCCCTATCTTGCAAGAAGATGAGATGAGCCATTTTTGGATTTTGAAAGAGATTTGAAGTACTAATCGCTTCTGTTCACAGGCTTTGCCTCCGCAGCTTTATGGACCTGACTAGTTTTCATGCCTAGGGTTCAGGTTGTAAGGTCCTTAAGGGGACTTCTTCACATGAAAGAAACTAGACTCTAGAATCCAGCGATCTTCTTTCTTTGTTATCGCAGCAATGAATTCCCCATCCAGCCAATACTGGAACAAAAGCAAAGTTGAACCCACCAAAATCTTTAAAAAGAAACTAGCATTATTTGTCACTTTGTAACTGGAGTTGTGAAATCTCAGATGAAATTTTGCTCGAATTCCTGAATCCTGCAAAGATCTGAAATAATTACAAAGCTAGGTGGAAAAACAAGTTACAACTTAAAAACTAGTGCAGCATGCTTACTCATTGGTAAAAGTTCACTTTTTTTAACTGATACAGCAGAGCACGAGGATAACAGTTAATTTTCTTGTTGGGTCAAAGGTTTTGCAGCGTGTTGAGAGGATTGAGCTTATCGATGTTGCCCCGCATTTGTCGCCTCTCCAGCCAAATCCAAGCAAATCCAGATACGTTCAGATAGAGAGCATTGTAAGAGTTTTCCTAATGTGGACTACATTAATTGATATTGTAATTTACTGTTTAACGGTTACCGTTTTACGTGGTTTGGTCTAAGGTGAGATATAAGGTTTCTTAATTAGTCTAATATGGGGCTGGCTAGTGTGGGCTGAGTTGAGTCTGGCCCGTAATGAGGGGGCCTAGCTGTAAACTCTATAAATAGTGCTCAAGTCTCTCCTCTAACCCTAATTCTCACATGTATCCTCACCTAAGGAGCGTTTACCTAACGCTAAACGTGAGGGGGCCGCCTCATTGAGCCAGTGATACGGAGGGCAATAGAGGAGAAGAACTTGCGAGTGGAACATTGTGTTTCCGCTTCCGCTTCATGAACTATGAATCCCAAAACTGGTGCGTTAATCTTTTTACTCAATTATGCATGTTCTTGTTCTGGTTATGGAGATCTTGGGATTGCGCAATTTGCATCCAACATGTGTTATCAGAGCAACCATAACCCTAGAACTTGAACACATAAAGTTTTTGCCCTAATTTGTGATTTTCGAGATTTTTTGTTCAATAAAAATAAAATTAAATCACAAATTCGGACTGGGCTCGACGAGACGAGCAAGACGGTCGGTGGCGCGTCGCCGGGGGAGGCCTCACACGCCCCCACGCGTGGCCACTCGCGGCCAGGGCGTCGGAGACGCGCCCCACGTGCGGTCACACGCCCCCACGCGTGGGGCGTGGCTCACCGTGCGCTCCACACGCCACGCACTCAGGCGGCGCGTGCAGCCTCCGTTCGGCGCGTGTTTGGCGGCGTTGGATTCGTATGGCCGTCCTCTATCTTGTGGTGTATTTATTTTACATTTTCGATTATTTAATGGATGTGAAAATACATATGGAACCCTAAATATGTGTATTTTTAGTGTGTTTTTGCGTATTTTTCTTGTATTTTCTATGATTTTGGAAATACAAGTGTTGGGTTACTAGTATGTTATCACATAAACATTATGTAGGTGTGATTCATTAATAAAATCAAACTTTATTATAAATTGAAACTGGCTTAATGAGATATAACTATTATAGGATAATATTTGAAGTATGTATTGATATTATGAGAGACAGTAAAAGTTATGAAACTTTTGTTACTCAAGCATACTAATTTACGTGCTGGTAATTTGTAATCGGGGTGCACAAGAGATGTTTTCTTCTATGTTATGAAAAGTTTCTTGTGTTACTGTGATCCGTGATCTCATTGGAGTCTTTTTCTGATCATTTGATCATTTATATATATATATATATGTTTGATTAATTTTTATTAATGAATAAAGCAATGTAATTAGCATGATATGTGATTTTGGTGATATGCTGCCCCTATCACTAAAGTCAAAATCACATGTATATAGTGTATGTGAGTAATAAAGTTTATATCCTTGATATGAGAGAAGTTTCAAGGATTCAATTGAGTAGTAACAACCAAAGTGGCACGCTTGATTGTATTTGAGAAATTTTGGTCTCATATATTGATTGGGATGTCTCCTGGTCTAATATGTAGTCATACTCCCAAAGGAGGTGATTGTGCATTAGATTATGGAGGGATACATGATGGTATGGTGGAGGAGTGATTGATCTTAGTGGTTCATATGCCCAAAGGTAATGAATTCATGAAGATTGGAATATATTCTCATAACCACTATCATGTGGGGAGTGTATAATTGCATGTCATGTATTCTGCCCAAAGGTGATTATATGATTATGCGTGTAACTCTTTGGATGTGTACTTGTACGTCAAGTTACACAGTGCTCACATGATGCTAATTACACACATTGCTTGTTATTTGAGCAATAAGGTTTATATCCCTGGTATGAGAGAGTTTCAATGATTCAATTGAGTAGTGACTGCCAAAGTGGCACGCTTGGTTGGATTTGAGAAATTTTGGTCTCATATATTGATTGGGATGTCTCCTGATCTAATGCATAGTCATACTCCCAAGGGAGGTGATTATGTATTAGTTCATGGAGGGATACATGATGATGTGGTGGAGGAGTGACTGATCCTAATGGTTCATATGCCCAAAGGTGATGAATTCACGAAAATTGGAATATATTCTCGTAACTGCTATCATGGAGGGAGTGTACAATTGCATGTCATGTATTCTGCCCAAAGGTGATTATATGATTATGTGTGTAACTCTCTAGATGTGTACTTGTACATCAAGTTACACAGTGCTCACATGATGCTAATTATATACATTACTTGTTATTTTAGTCACATTTTCTATAATTAATAACTCTACTATTATTGAGGTTTTTACTGTTTCAAATTTTAAGTTGTGAACATATGATTTGTTGCTTGAGAAAAGAGCAATAGAATTTGCCTACTGTCCATGAAGCGTTCCATTCTAAAACACTTGAAAAGAGGTTTGCTTGCGGACTGCACTGCTATAAGATGATGGAAGCCTTAGTTGCTTGAAATTATGTCTTGTCTGATACCGAAATTGGGACACATCTGCAAAGATTCTGTTTAAATCCTAATGACATATACATCTCGTATATGGTGAAGAGGTTGTTTCTAAAAGTTTTCTATTTAAGGAATAATCTCACACATGTTTAAAGAAAGAGTAGAAAAGTTGACAATATTGATCTTTTGTCTACTCTTAACGGCTATTTAAAGACTTCTATAGAATATTGTGAAAGTTAAATGACCGAGATAAAGAATAAATTGATTAGAATTAGTCTAAATGGTTGTTAGGCTTAATAGTGGCAGTGAGTATTTTGACAAGTATGACAATGCGAAATAGTTTAAAGGGTCATTTGTCAAATACTTGATAAATTCTTGCGTGGTAATTTAATTACTATGCCTGAAAATCCTGACAAAAGGATTTGGCTAAAAGGCCTAATTGCACCATAATAAACATGGCGATGAGCAAGATTAATTTATCTGGTCTTCTACGGGTTGATATTTTGAAAGTAACCTTTTCATATACAAAATGTGTTTCTTACCAAATTTGTTTCATAAACTTCTTTTGAGTTATGGACTGGACATAAATTATTTGAATCACATTAAATTTAGAGGTGTCATGCAGAAGTGAGATTATCTAATCCAAAGAAAGAGTGTGTTGGAATTTAGATCCACTCGAAATTATTTTGTATCTTACATAGATTGTTCAAAAGGGTATTGCTTTTATGACCCTAATAAAGGTACAAGAATTATGGAATCACATACAATAAAGTTTTTAGAGATCGACGTAGTTGTAGAGAATAGCTGCTCTCAGACTATTAAAGATAATAGTACGATGGAGGTTACTGTGTCTTTGTCTTTGCCTATACAGACAATTGTGCTACAGACAATTGTGGAATCTCCTATATCATAGACTAAACTTGTTGAGGTTCAAGGTACTATTCTTGTTATAGTTTATGATAAAATTTCTCAAACCTCCCAAGTGTAGAATGAAGTGGTTGTATTAGGAGATTTGTTAAGGAAAGACGATCAGTTATACCATCAAACTATATAGTCTATTTGTGAGAGCATGATTACAGTATCCACTACATGGTTGTTTTAGCGACATATATATATATAAATATAAATGTCGTTTCTTGTTCTCAATCAAGTGTGTGATTTGATGCCATAAAAGATGATAAAGTCTTCACTCTGAAAGAGGGGTAGATAGTTAATAGTGAAGAAATTATTATTTCTTTCTAGCATTTTTAAAGATTTTTTCAGAGTGAACGTGGTATTAATAGTTTATTTTTGATATGGAGTTACGCCAAATAGATACAAAATCTATATAGTGCAACATGTTTCAAGTAAACTTGTGTATAGACTGAAAAGTCTTATTTATAGTCTTAAGCAAGTTTCCAAATAATATTATTAAAGTTTCATAGTATTGTTATTTTGTTCAATTGGGAACAAAGTAATTCAATATAGCGCAAGGTTAGTGGGAGGAAATTTATTTTTCTCATATTCTATGAACATGATATTTCGCTTACAAGTAATGGCTTTAAGGCATCTCTCGTTCTTTGCACTGAGGTCTGTAAGGATTGTTTTTGCCATATTATATTAGATTTTTTCGGAGGACATTTGCTGATTGTATATTGGAAATATTCAATATACATCATTGCAAGCCAGGAATTGCTCCTGTTGTTAAGGGTGATGCACTGAATCTATCACATTATCCTTATTTAGATATTGAGAAAATCTAATTAAAGGGTGTACCTTGTGTCAGTGCACTTAAAAATATAATGTATGTTCGAATTTGCACTAGACTAAATATCGTCTTTGTGACGGGACTTCTAGGCAGATATCGGTCAAATCCAGGACGTGATCGCTGGGTTGCTGCCAAGAAGGTTTTGAGATACTTAAAGAGGACAAGAGATTATATGCTAATTTACAGATATGTTCAATTATTACAGTTAGTAGGGTATTTAGATGTAAACTTTGTTGGCTGTTATGATGACATGAGATTAATAATGGAATACATATTTATGTTAGCAGGAAGTGCAGTAAATAAAGTTCTATGGCATCTTCTACTATGTAAGTAGAGTTAGTAACATTCTTTTATGCTGTTACTTGGGCTATTAGGCTCCGGAACCTCATTAAGGGGTTGACTTTTTTTTTAACTTTATGGATAGACCCATACGGTTGTATTGAGACAATATATACGTAGTATTATTTATTAACTACAGTGGTCTCAAGGGGTCTATATAAATGGCGGTCAAAATTTTTGACCATAAAGAAACGGTACAGAAATATGACGTTATAACATAGCATATTTCCACAGATGATATGGTTGCAGATCCACTAACTAAAGGACTATGCCCATGTGTATTTGAGTGACATGCCATTAGCATGGGCCTAGGAGCATCATGAGATGCTGTTGTTTAGTGGAAGCTATTTTGGCTTTACTCTAATAAAGTTTACATCTGTGTTCATTACATTTAGTAACAGTTTGATATGTATCAACTTTTGCATTCAATAAAATATTTTTTGAATGTGTTGTTATTATGTTGAATACATATTGATAAAGTCTCAAGGTATTATATAAACCTTGAGTGAAGGCTAGGGGCATCGGGTTATTAGCCTTGTGCATATGCCTTGTTATTCACAAAGAAAGGTTAACCATAAGGATAAGGCATATGTGGGTTCGTTGGAACTATAAAGACATTCTCTAGTGGCACAAGTTTTTTTGTGACGCTTAAGGTAAGAAAATGGTGACTGACAAATGGTATCTCTCTATGAGAGTTGTTATCCATTTGACACACTACCATATTGAATCCATATCAATAAAGTTGAAAGCACTCGTGACCATGGAAGGCTCTGTGTGTATACATGCAATTACCGCAATGATTCGGTGTTTGAGACTTTATGGGATAGGATTGACTTTAAGAACTATCTCTAGACCAAAATGCGCACATACAGTATGATTTCAATTAATATAGTCCAAGTGGGAGAATGTAAGAGTTTACCTAATGTGGATTACATTAATTGATATTGTAATTTACCGTTTAACGGGGTTTGGTCTAAGGTGAGATATAAGGTTTCTTAATTAGTCTAATATGGGGCATTGGCTAGTGTGGGCCGAGTTGAGCCCGCCCGTAACGAGGCTGTTTTTGGAAACTCTATAAATAGTCTTCAAGTCTCCTCTAACCCTAATTCTCACATGTATCCTCACCTAAGGAGCGTTTACCTAACGCTAAACATGAGGGGGCCGTCTCATTGAGCTAGTGATACGGAGGGCAATAAAGGAGAAGGACTTGCGCGTGAAACATTGTGTTTCCGCTTCCGCTTCATGAACGATGAATCCCAAAACAGGTGCGTTAATCTTTCTACTCAATTATGCATGTTCTTGTTCTGGTTATGGAGATCTTGGGATTGCGCAATTTGCATCCAACAAGCATAGGCCCCCAAGCTCGAAGCGCTTGGATCACATCTGAGCAGGGCTAAGGAATGTGTGCATTGTTGGAAAAACATGGATACACACATTCCCAGACAAACCAATTACGGTAAAACCTACGGGAAACACGTATGGTTCTTGGGCAATAGGTCTCCCGAACATTGGGTACCTGTTATTAAAACAGATAGAATATTTTAGAATCAGGCCGAGTCGAGTAGCGGAAAATATAGCTAGAAAGGCCGTCGTCCCAATAGAAACCAAGTAAACAAGTCTTCGGGAAATAAAAAAATAACTGCAAGTTTTTCTTATACTCTCTGGCTAATGGGTAGATATGCAGATTTGAATTTGACAATATTCCGAAACGGCATGTGGGATTTGGATTGTTTGATACTATTTCGTTATTTTAATTCCTCGTTGGATTTTTCTAACCATACGCTATATATATTCTTGCGATTCCCAACAATCATCATCACGCGCAAGAATGCCTCGGCATCTATTTCCTCATACAATGCGGATATATTATATAAGCCACTGACGTCGACCCGCTCAGAATCCGCAGAATTCGATTCCCATCACTAGCTTTGACACCGACCCATCTCCCGCTTTTCCATTGACCTTCAGCTGGGCTCAGTCGCCTTCTTCCGCGAATTCGAATGCGGCTGAGAGGCGCTTGGTTGGAGCAGAGTGTTGTAAGTCTTAGCTCGAGTCTCGCCTCGGACTTGTCTTATTTCGCTGCCTCGTTCTTCAATTTTCCTTTTCTGTGCGTGCTTGTGCGAATGGGGAAAGTGGGTATGAAGCCTTCTGCTGTGATGCTGCTGTTGGTTGCGGGACGGGCCATGTTGGTTCACTTGGTGTGGGCACTTGCGCTATTGCACGCCACTTGCTTGAAAATATTCCGCTGAGAAAGGTTGTGGATGTTGGGTTCTGCCTATGAAAGGCATTGCGAGCGAGTTACGTTGTTCCCGTGCGCGGGTCTGTTCTGCGTATAGCTTTTGCTGTGGGTTTGTCCTATCCTGCGAGTTTCAAGTTGCTTTCAAGGCCGTAGTCTAGTTTGCACGCTAATATGCATTTTTCTTGTTTCCAGGAATGTCGATTGGAGCTCTACTGAGGTCTCAAATTTTGAAGTGGCTTTAGCTCAGTGGCGTTGGAATGATAAAGACACTGGTCCTACCATGCAATGTAGGCACAACTCGTCCCCTGTAGAACATACTTCGTTCTTTATATGGTCTTTATGCGAAATGCCATGATTGTTGTTTGGAATGTGCTTCAGTGGATACAGATGATTTATTCTAAGTTGCCAATTCTCTCTTGACGACATTAAGCACTGTACTTTTGCGTTAAATTCAAAGTCGTCCTTCTACATTTTTCTTTTTCAAAAGTTTCCTCGTATTTTTGAAAACAGTCCACCAATAGTCCTTCCATCAATTTGTTCATAAGACGTACATTTTTTGTGACTGTCACTGGAATGGTTCCAGGACGAACGGTGAACCATTTTAAAATGTAGGACCATTTTGAACAAAGAAAAAGTAGAGGGATGATTTTGAATATTGAGCTAGAGTACAGGGACCACTGGGGATATTAAACTTAAAATGCTAAATTTCCATTTGTTGAATCCAGGGTCCAAAGTTCAGAGGTTATATTGTTACTTGCTTATTGACTTGTTCACATGTTGGGTTTCTTCACCTTTACCTTATTGTTAGGTTCAAATGCTATTTAGCTTCGATTTTGATACTACAGTTGAGTACCTCATTGAGCCAAATGCAGTTGAATGTGTGTGCTTCCACCCACTAGTGCTTGATGACAGTTGATTAGCTTGAAACTTCTTTATTGCTATCATTATCAATAGGTGGTTTTTACTTTTTAAGATAATTGATGATATTTGATGAATGCAAGTTGTATGGGTAAATGGCCACATGGTAGAGTGATCAACTGGATTGGTAAAACGTTATGCAAAGGGTAAATTGAGTACATGCTTTAGAGGTCGTTCATTGGATTTCTGAATTTTATAGCATTCAAATTTTTTCTTTTATTGTAACTTATAAGCATTTCATGGCATTAGAATTAACTTCAAACTTTAATTCTAGTTCATTTTGAACCTCAATGCTAATTCTTCTATTGCAAGCTTCCTTGCAGACCTGTCTTTCACAAAATACATTTATTTCCTTTTAGGCTGTCCTAAATTTATGAAGATATCCATATGCATCATAGGTGTTGAAGTTCAATTCGGCTAAGATTGAAGGGCGTAATCTGTCAAAATCAAGAGGGACCAGGATGGAGTTGACTCTAACACAGCCCGATGATTGGCATCTTCACCTTCGTGATGGGAGTCTTCTTGAAGCTGTTCTCCCACACAGGTCATCTATTTTTAGTTATATTTCTTTTGTGGATTAGCATAACTCGTATGCGTATGTTCTCTAGTCAATACAAATTATCGCACAATTGGAGGTGTCCAGTATCTTTTGAGCTAGTTGCCTGATGTCACCTTCTTGTGTGTGGTATTTTCCACTTCTCCAGTGCGAGTCATTTTGGAAGGGCTATAGTGATGCCAAATTTGAGGCCTCCTGTCACTACCACATCTGCTGCAGTGGCCTATCGGGAATCCATCATGAGAGCATTGCCAGCCAACAGCAACTTTACTCCTCTTATGACACTTTACTTGACGGATTCCACAAAACCCGATGAGATCAAACTAGCCAGTAAGTCTTACATTGCATCCAGATTCAGAGCAATTCCTCATTTCTAATCGAAGCTATATATTTACACTATTTTGACTTGAAGTTTTCTCTGCTCTACTATTTCAGAGGTTTGAAGTTTTTTGAGGTTGTCATGCTCATGACCATTGTAAATGTTAACTCTGTTTGGTCTTTGTTATTTGAGTTTCTCATGACACTGCATATTAATTCACATTGACCATGATCAAGTAATCATTTTTTTTTTTAATTTGCTTGCGTTGTAAGATTTTGATGAAACTACTTGCCTGCTTCTAATTTATAAGATAATAAAAAGGAAAATTAGGCAGAGGCGCAGAGGCTGATAGATTTCCAAAATGCAATACAGGTAAAGTGCACCTTGTACCTTTCAAGCTTGTCTTGGTTGGCAACTTAATGGAATTAAGTTTTTTGGTTTGCTAAGGATAAATAATTTTTTTCCTGAGGTTTATGTCCTTTTGATAGCTCCTTTGTTTTTCTCTCCTGTCCTTTTCATGATTGAGACCTTGTCATTGTTTCCTTTTTGCAATATCTCTGTGCTAGCAGTTTTATTGACGTTCAGTGTTCAGAATCCAATTTTACAGAAAATAAAAGAGTCATTTGCCTCCTCTCTCTCTTCTTTTTTCAGAGTTAATTTGTTATTATTCAGTGTTAGTCAAGAGTCAGTGATGATACTAATTGCATAAGCAGGACAGAGTGGTGCTGTGTTTGCAGTAAAGCTGTATCCAGCTGGCGCTACTACAAATTCTCAGGAAGGTGTTACCGATCTTCTAGGAAAATGCCTTCCCGTCCTTGAGGAAATGGTCAAGCAAGACATGCCTTTGCTGGTAACTTATTTGTTCAAAATAAATTGTTGTTAGCTATCTAGCCTTGAATTTCGATCAAGATTTCAGGTTTGTTACATGTGCAGATGGATTGTATTATGGTATGCCTGCTGCAATTTAAACTGGAGAATAATTAAATTGTAAGAGAACTAAACACTTTACCATGTCTTTGGAAGAGAGGAACAGTGAGAGCTAATGTGAGGTTAGGTGAAATCTGACACAATATTAGATGGTTTGGTAGTTTTATGTATTGGTCATATGTATCCAAAGGCTCCTTTCTTTGTTAAGGTTTATACTGCTTCTTGGATGAAATTGCTGCAGGGTTGTTAAATTAATGGGTGCCTATCTATCCTTTTTTTGTGTAAATCATTTGCAAATGCGATATGCCATTTTCCCTCTTTCATTATGGTGGTAGATTGACTAGAGAAGTTGCCGTTCTTGCTAAGAAATGCTTTGGATGCTACTTGCAGGTCCATGGGGAGGTTACAGATGCTGCTGTGGACATATTTGATCGGGAAAAGGCCTTTATCGACACTGTTTTACAGCCTTTGATCCACAAATTTCCACAGTTGAAGATTGTGATGGAGCACATCACAACATCTGATGCTGTTAGTTTTGTTCAGTCTAGCAAAGAAGGTACAATGTCAATTTATGGCTTTTTATTTTACCCGAAGCCCTCTTCTGACAAGAATTTATAAAGAACTGAAGAATAAGAGAGTGAATCTGAATCTGTATAATTTTTCAGGATTTATAGCGGCTACAGTTACCCCGCAGCATCTTCTCTTGAATAGGAACTCTATATTCCAAGGAGGATTGCAGCCACATAATTACTGCCTTCCTGTACTAAAAAGAGAGACCCACAGTAAGTGAATATTTTTGTATGCTGCCGCTGGTACTATGTAACTTCACCAATATCTTGCCTTTTGGTCTTGCTAAGCAATCTTAAGTAGCCTTGAGATTTAATGATGGGCTACATGCTGGTTTGAAATTTAAAGTCTGATAGGCCTATTGAAGTATATTAACTGCTGAGCGATCTTCCCTTCCTGAATTTGCGTCAATTACACATCTTGCTCAAAATTCCCCAAATCATGAGTAGTTATTCATCCTGATTGACACTGACATGAGCTTTTCCAGAGCAGTGTGCTTAAAGCTGATTAATTTTCCCAAATTTTACTTGTAGAAAACCTATTTTCTTGAGATTCACTTGGTCATGTTTGATGCCATCTAGGACAGGCCATTGTGGCAGCTGTGACTAGTGGAAGTAAAAAATTCTTCCTTGGAACTGATAGTGCTCCTCATGAGAGACGAAGAAAGGAGTGTCCTTGTGGATGTGCTGGTATCTACAATGCTCCAGTTGCTTTGTCACTCTATGCTAAGGTCTTTGAAGAGGTACTTTCCCATTTCTCTGACCCACCCCCACCCCTCCACCAAAAAAAAAAAAAAAAGAGAAAAAATGTAAAAAAAATAGAAAAAAAAGAAGAGGAAATCAATTTACCAATCAAGTTCCCAACAGGTTGACAGAATTTGTCCATGGATATGGTGTTGCACCTTTTATTTGATGATTTGTCAAATGATGATATTGTGTAATGTGAAATTTCTTGTTTCTAGCTGGCATCAGTTTGATGCATCTCAGCCTTTTGATTTGTTTGTGAGATTTCATATTATACATGAATATAAACTTCCTTGAAGGATGTCATAGTAAATTTCTGGTTGACATGTGAAAGTCTTCAAGATTGTTTATTTAAAAATCCAATTTGCTTGCTCGGAATGAAAAATCTCTCTAATTCTAACTGCTACATTAATTAGATTTAATACCTATATCATACTTCTATCAGTGAAGATCTCAAGTCAGGTTAGATATACTTAAATCAGCAATGGTCCATGCACCCATTCTCTGATGACTTAGTAGTTAGGAGATGTTATTCGATATAGAAAAGTAGGAGAAAAGACATAAGCGAGGTAACTGAGAATGCCTGCATTGTGTTCTTGTCTGCAACTTTTCTGTAGCACAGCTATGTGCACTTAGCTAGTTAATAGTCCTGACTTGTCATTGTAGTCTTGCAGGAATAATTATTTCCTGTGAAAGTTCTAGAATCTGAAAAGAGAAGAAGAGAGTAAGGACATGATGACCATATATTTACTCAATGACTTGATATCACGTAAGAGCTCTAATTAGAGAGCACCGAGAGAAAACCCTACACCTTGTTTCGTACTTACCAAATAACCGATTTATAAAATCACTACTTATACATCAACTTCTCGAATCTCAGTTGGCAAGTTTGCCTGAGCTGGTGTTTTAATATTATATTTGCTGTGACATTTAGCTGGATCTAGCCATTGAAAGAAAGCGTTCTCTTATGTGGTCTATGTATTAGCAGTAATACATTGAAGCTGTTCTCCACTCACATCAATTTTCTCCTAGTAGGTATTAAAGATTAAAAGATGCATGTTGCCCTTAAATTCAATATTTTAGTCCTCAAATTCATGTGGATTTGGTCAACTTGTGTTTAGGTTCATACGTTCTCTGTCTTGTTCATGGACACTCGTGTTTAGGTTCATACGTTCTCTGTCTTGTTCATGGACACTTCATTAATCCTTGTCATCTATTTATTTGGCATTGGTTTTTGCTACCTAAATGGTAACATACGCTGATAGCAGTTCCTTATTGATAGGCAGGGGCACTTGACAAGCTAGAAGCCTTTACTAGCTTTAATGGGCCGGATTTCTATGGGCTTCCAAGGAACAAATCAAAGATTACGTTAAGGAAGAATCCATGGGTTGTCCCAGAATCTTTTTCCTTTCCATTTGGTGAGATCATCCCAATGTTCGCGGGAAAATTGCTTGAATGGCAACCACTTCTTTAAATGAAAAGATATGTTATAGTAAATACTCAAAGGTACCTTTCCCGGTTAATTTGTATTACTGTTGCAAGGTTATCTATTTCTGTTTGTAAGTTAACTCTAATAACAATTAAAAATTGCGTATTCGACACGGCTTGTATAATGTGTGTGGGTGTGTCTGCTGTTGGGTGGGTGGGTAGGAGTGGACTTTCATGTCCATGTGCATGTGTGCGTGCGTTCATCTGCTGATGTACTACTGTGCGGATGTGCAAGCCAAAGTCTGTATTAATGAGTGAGCCCTTATGGCATTGCCACTCCATTTGTTTTACACATATAGGCATGTCTGGAGTTTCCTACTTTCATTCGAAGTGTAACTATTAATCCATGTCACTTCATTCTTCATTTACGCAATTCGCATGTCCCATCTGATTTCAGCTTAATTTTTGTTTCAGGCAAGGGCATTTGCACGTCAGAACACTGGCTTCATAGACTTGAAGAAAACTTTCAACTTTGTAGCATGGACTATAAAATAACCCGGATTGTCCTCAATGAGATCTCTACCCTTCGTTCTTCAATAAGCATCAAGCTTCTGAACAGATTTAAAACCATGTTTGTGTTGTTTCCTTAATTATTTGCTCTGGGTCAGAGAATTTGAATCAGATTTGGTGTATCCACATGTTAAGTTGCTGGAAGCAGACTTCTCACTTTCAAATTGCCAACGCATGAAATACAATGCGCCGTGGCTTTGGTAGGGCGCTCTTGACCGGAAAGACTTGATTGCGATCGGCTTTCGATCCCTTACTCCCTTGTCGACCACGGAGAAACTTCCTTCCCCAACTTTTCTACCCCCTTCCCCGAAGGCTATGCCGATGTCAACGCACAGGCACCACCTGGGGAGGCAATATCTTCCGTCAAAAGTGGATAAAATAAGAAGACCCGCAAATTAGTGGAAGAAAAACGGCACGTTTGGCTCCACCTTTTGTCCATTCTTCCAATTCCCTAAAGAAGCTTTCGCAAGGTAAGGTCTAGAACACCTTTTGAACATCTTATCCGTATGGTAAAGTTGTTCCATTCGAACCCAAGTTCTGGGAATGCACTAAGAAGATATGAGGAAGGTAAGAAGTTGAGAATATGAGAACCAAAAAGTCAAGAACACGTGACTTCGCGAGTAAACTTCTCATCGACCTGCAAACAACCGCACTTTGGCGCTGTAATGGATAAGGAGAAAGAAAGGAAACCATATAATATAAAACATGAATGGCTGCATGATGTACCAGAAGGACTACATTGGCATATTGTTAAAAAGTTTAAGACTAATATGGCTAAGACTGAATTGGTATAAATGTAATAGGTTTATAATTATTTTGGCGATTTTTCCTAAGATTGAATTTTGAGTTGGTGCTACAAACATAAAATCATTTGTAGTTAGCAGTGTGGTGAGTCGGATAGTTGCTGTGTATATGCCTAATCCACAAACATAATTAGAAACATGGACATGGTTCCTACGATGGAAAAGAGGCAGAACTATTACACAAATGTTGTAAATGTACCTAAGTAACGATGAACAAGATCCTGTGAAACTCACCCTTTTGATATTGTAAATGTACTAGGTTTCGAACCGATTAAAAAAAAAATGTACTAGGTTTCATGTAATAACAACTTACTAGGAAAAGAGGTTTTGGTTTAACCTATTAGAAGTATATAATAGGGCTTTTCTAGTATAATAATTTTTAGGCCGCTATAAGAGTAACAACATGTTATGTATGAACTACAAATTTTTTGAGGGGTGGACACCATAACAATTTATAATTACTTTTTTTTTTTGTGGCCTAAAAATAAGTTGTTAATATCACAATAGATTAACAACATTTACATATGCATTTCTCTGTACAATATTACAAGATACGATGCTAGACTCATAGTAAGAGGGTTTAATTGAGAGCTGGCTCAATTGGGAGAACTAGGTAGCTGGCTCGATAAGTTCGGTTTAAGTTAGAATAGATCTGATATCGACTAAAATCCAAACCCATCGTTTCTATCGTTTTGGAGTCACATTTTCAAACTCACATAGAATCATCCAGGAATCTTCGTCCCCACTAGAGATTCATCACAATCATAATTTAATCGCGTGCTTATATGAGTCAAATCTCCTTGAGGCTTATCTTAGTGAAATCTCCTTTAGGCTTATCTAAACAACTTTAGGGTACATCTTTTTATCCTGCTGACTCGTTCTAGTCTCCCACTCAAATCATTCTGGTTAAAAAGAAGCGCAGCAGCCTCAACAGTTTTTGGCGTTTGGACGGTGGACGTGGTGGGGGAGAGGAGCATCTTCACTTTGCTTGCAGGAGCTGTAACCAAAAAACCGGCCCTCCCTCCCTGCTTCCAGGAAGCCCCATGCGACAGCAACATGTCAAGCCTCCATAACCAGGTCACTGTTGGTTGACTTGGTCGGGTCAAGCCTCTTTGATAGGGCGGACAGGACAGTCAGACGTGACTCCTTTTTTTCATTTACTGTCGCATCCGCGCGTGTCTGGAATCCGCCAAGGGCCGCAGTATCTACAGCGTCGTCCAGCTGTTCGCACTGGAAACTTTGAAAGACGACGACGAAAAGGACATCGAAAATACCGCAAGTCGGGTCCACCGCCTCCGTCCCGGCCTCAGGTGCCAGCCGAGAAATTTCCAAACGCCCTGAAGAGCGGACGGTATTGAATCCGGTGGTCCCGAGGCCACCGAGCCCGCCGGATTTACGTGGCCTCTGTCGGCTTATTAGTGGGAAGAGCCCGAGGTGTGACAGTGTCAACACCATGTGCGACAAGACTTATTTATTGTGAAAATTATCAAAAGAGTCATAAATTTATTGTGATTGTACCGATTGAATTATAGACCTTTTGCACCTGTACCTTTTGTACCCGTGTTGATTGGTATTGACCTAGCACAATTGAGGTTAATATGATATGATCGACGTTGACGTATATAATTTTTAATAATTTTTTTTTTCATTATTTTCTATTTTTTTTCCTTTTCCTTTTTATTCTAGCCGATGAGGCTCAACCTCGCCACTGATAGTGAGGTGGGCCCTCTTCAGTGGCCAATTGATTCCGTTGGTGATCAACCAAAGAAAGAAGGAAGAGGAAAAAAATAAAGAGAAAGAAAGGAAAAAGAAAAAAAAATAAAAATATTTTGAGAAAAACATTAAAATAATATTAGAAAATTTTTCACGTCGCACTAGTTGTGCTAAGTTAGCGCTGACTAGCTAAATTCAGTCGAATGGACTGAAATAATATAAATACAAAAGGTTTATGATTTAATTGATAAAAAAAAACTATTGAGGAGTAAATTTGCATAATTACAATAGGTTTAAATTTTTCTTTTCAAGTAATTTTCCCCTTATCAATCCTATTGATGGGGGCAACTACATGATCAACCGTTCAAGATTTGCATCCAGCTTCCGTAGATTCTCTTGTTGTTTCTCATGATGGATTGATTTGGGTGGAAAATGACTATCGTTGATGAGCACATAGGAATGACGCTATCTCCATTATGATGCACATTGCGGAATGACGGAAGCTTTCCTAATCAAAGCAAAACAATGTACAAGGAAACAACCAGCGAATTAATTTTCTCCTCCTTAGCAGAGCTTGAGGATTCGGGCTATAAAAATTCATCTATAGGAAACATGATTAGCCAAGAAACTGTATCTTTGAGGTTAAAAAACTGACACGGTGCACATAGATTAGTCCCCCGATATGACTTCAATTTCCTATATTTTTAGGGATGACAATTCGAGCAACTCAGCTGGATTTTAACTAGAGATCAATGGAGATTCCTCGAGCTCGAGATTTATCAGGCTGCCGTGTGATTTCCTTCAAACATAATAAATCGAAAAGCGATTGACCGAGGAATTTAACAGCAAATCAAGCAATCAACAAACTTTTACCTGCATGATGAGTAAATAAGCGTGTGTATGCCTTGAAAATATCATGAACAGAGGGCTTAGCTTAAGTCGTCGTCCGTGGCGAACAGGGCAAGTCTAAAAATGTTGCCCTGGTCTACACGATAATCTGGCAGACAATGAAAGATTGATTTTCCCGAATTGGAACGAAAAAGAAAGGGAAAAGACAAGAATCGCCGCCAGTGCCACGTGTAAAATTAGTGTTCTCACGGTGGAAAATTTTCCAATATGACGGCTGACGGTGACGAGTGACGTTGATTCCTCTCCAGTTGATGACTTCGCTTTTCCGACGTTGCCCCGCTCGCGTCATCCATCGATTATTTCCTGCTTACGACAAGCTTTGCCACTAAACTTAATTTACAATACTTTATTTCGATTTCCGTCCTACAATGGAATTAAAGACGTACAATTATGTTCTTTTTAAATGAATAAAGCATCTATTTGCAATTTAACTGGTAAGATTAGGGAAAAGATAATGTGAAAAAGTGAGGGCAAAACTCGCCATTGACGAAAAATGGAATGGAGAGTCTTATAAAATAATATATCACATGAAAAGTGATGGACGTAACATACGCAAAAAAGCAAGAGAAAAGACAAAATATTCCATTTCTTCTATCATTAACATAAATTATATTATTCACGTGTGAAATTTCAATGTGACATTTCGTAATACCGAAATTACTGAACGCATGACATAAGATTAAGCATCATCTGAAAAAAAAAATTGATAATGATTTTGGGTGAAAGCTTAGTTCTTTTAATCGTGCATTGGGTAGTGTTGAAATATAACTCAATACGATCGATATTCGAAGATGGTTTGTCATAAATCTCTTCCATAAATCTGCTAAGTCTCCTATTCATACACGTGCATCATAAGATGAATTATTGTGTGATTTGGATTAATAATTCACCGTACAAGGACTTACATCGTCCCATTAAGTCAAACACTGGTGGACGATAGCTATGACGATATCACTTTCTTTGAATTGCTGACCACACTTTGGCCTCTTTCCCACAGGGGGCATGAGCTTATATAATTGGAGGCGCCTGTCCGAGGAATACATTTCACACAAAGACGACCATCGTTGTCATCGATAACAATACAGTATCTGTTTCATGGCTTTGTCCCTCGTGAACGTAATAGGGAAGGAAATGGAGAGGGGTCTTCAGCCTTCGACTTCAAGAAGAACGGAGAGGAAGATCATTGAGAAGAACCGGAGGAATCGGATGAAGCATCTCTACTCCGTGCTCAACTCCCTCCTCCCCTCTCAGCCCGCTGATCAGGTTTCTCTCTCTCTCTCTCTCTCTCTCTCTCTCTCTCTCTCGATCGACTGCTCATGTTCACCTGTAAAACTGGGGTTGCGAATTCGTGTCACTGGAAAAGGACTAATGTAATATCAGTTCATGTCGATTAGCGTCATTCTTTGGCTTTTTGGGATGTGTCATATCATGTTAGAAATTGTCATCCTCCACTTTTGTATCCTCTCATCGTGTCGATCCATTTTTATGGCATTATTACATCTCTTGACAACCTCCTGGATCATCCAGCTTCTGAAGTTTTGAAGCTTAGGTACATGATTGATTATTCTGGCATGAAGGTGTGCATACGGCGTCAATACCTCAAATACTTTGTCCTCTACGTCCATTTGCATCTACTTGCACATGTTTGAGTCGTTTCGATTTTGAGAGGATCTTTGACATGATGAATAAATGCAGGAACCGAGATCACTGCCTGAGCAGATAGATGAAGCCATAAAATACATAAAAGGCCTGGAGACAGCAGTGAAGGAAGCCAAGGATAAGAAAGAAAACCGGATGGGCAAGAAGAGACCGAGCCCCAGCACAAGCAGCAGCACGCTGGAGGCCATCAAATCACCTCAAATTGAGATCAGAGTGAGAGATTCTTCTCTGGAGGTGATATTAACTAGCGGGCTTCATGATCAGTTTATCTTCTCGGAGATTCTCCGGATGCTCCACGAGGAAGAGGTCGAGGTAATGAATGCCAACTTCTCCGTCGTCGGGAACTCGGTTTACCACCTGGTCCATGCGAAGGTACGTATTTAATCTCCATTTATTGAAATCGGAACTCGCCTTCTCATTGTACACATCAATAATTTTCGAGAGAAGCAGCGAAATTCATTCTCGACCTGAACCGGACGTGGTAGGATTTAGCCGATAAAATTTCTTTTTCCTGATAAGACCTAATTCTTAGAGTAGCTTCATATTTATCGGGAATTTCTTGATGTTTTTGCAGATCGGCGAGTCCAGTTTAGGTGCTGCGATGATATCTGAACGGCTGAAAACATTCGTGAATGGATCCGCGGCCGATGGAGGTCATGAAGAATTTCATCCAAAGTTATGGGACTGTGGACTAAGTCCTAACATATGGAATTTCTAGAACCTCTCGGAAGAAAAATTCCAATGCTTCAGCCTGTGAATCTAGTTAACATTGATTAGAATCTTCGATAGAAAAGCTTTTGTTTACTTGTGCTGTGAAAGAGTACTTGAAATGTAGTGCAATAATCTGTATTTGGAGATATAATAAAGAATATTATCATCAGTCTCCCCTCCCTACCTCAGTTGAAGCGCTACTAGTTAGACTGCACGATTAAAATTTGCTGATTGAGACTACCCCTTTAATTTCATCCGATGCATGAATCGTATAGTTTATATTTGCCAAGAATGTTTAGAAAAATGGGTTGGATCGGGTCGAGTTGAGTCGAAATTTACTAATGGGAAAATCAAACTTTGTGATTATTGTATTGATAATGATACAATACTACAACGTATATCCTCAATATACTCAATCAAGAAGGATATTTTTGTGCTTACTATCCGAAGTAATATTTATGTAAGTATTAAACCATCTTCATCCAATAGTTTAAGCTTTTAAATAAGTTAATAGTGGTCCTACAAAATTTTAAGTCTAGCATACACGCGAAGGGAGCATTATAATATTTAAATTTTGAACTATGCCATTACCTAATAGCTTAAGATTTTTTAGCAGTTGGGTCCGATATTCCAATCTTTCTTTGTCCCTCATTTGCCTCCTTTATTATATATGTCCATGCTTAGTCTTAGGTGAAATTTTGGGGATAATTATCAAAAAAGTCGTAACTCTATTGTACATATATCAATTCAGTTGTAAACATTTCAATTTAGCCATTTAAGTCATAAATCTTTAGATAATTTATCAATATAGTTATTCCCATTAATTTTGGCTAGCAATCACTGATGTGAATGCCCACTTTCTACTAAGCCCTCACCAAACTTAGTAGAAAAACAAAAAGGAAAGGGCCGTGAAGCCCTCCTTGAATTTAGGGCCCGTTTGGTTCAGCTTTGGGGAAATGCCCTTAGGAGAATGCAAATATCTTTGAGGTAAAGGGGTTTTCCGAAATGTTAGACTGTTTGGTAAACTATAATTGAAAAGTGCTTTAAGGAAATGCAAAACTGTTTGGTAAACATATATTTGAAAAGCCCTTTAGTGTGACCAAATTAAATTTTTTAGTTTTAGTATTTTTAAAATTGCAAAAAAGAAACAATGACTATATAACATTTTACATTTTCATATTGAGAGTAATGTAAAAGATATATATTAGTAAATTTATTTAAAAATTATATTAAAAGAATTTGATTATAGATTAGATGCAAAGCTCAAAAAATTAAGTTTTTTTTTTTTTATTTTTAAAATTGCAAAAAGAAACAATGACTATATAACCTTTTACATTTTCATGTTGAAAGTAATGTAAAAAATATATATTAGTAAATTTATTTAAAAATTATATTAAAAGAATTTGATTATAGATTAGAAGCAAAGCTCAAAAAATTAAGTTTTTTTTTAGTATTTTTAAAATTGCAAAAAGAAACAATGACTATATAACATTTTACATTTTCATGTTGAAAGTAATGTAAAATATATATATTAGTAAATTTATTTAAAAATTATATTAAAATAATTTGATTATAGATTAGATGCAAAGCTCAAAAAATTAAGTTTTTTAGTTTTAGTATTTTTAAAATTGCAAAAAGAAACAATGACTATATAACATT
Organism: Eucalyptus tenuipes; assembly: GCA_014182365.1. Lineage (NCBI taxonomy): Eukaryota > Viridiplantae > Streptophyta > Magnoliopsida > Myrtales > Myrtaceae > Eucalyptus > Eucalyptus tenuipes. The sequence goes on along the minus strand of CM024547.1, from coordinate 7,983,546 downwards.
TTACATTTTCATGTTGAAAGTAATGTAAAATATATATATTAGTAAATTTATTTAAAAATTATATTAAAATAATTTGATTATAGATTAGATGCAAAGCTCAAAAAATTAAGTTTTTTTTTTTTTTAGTATTTTTAAAATTGCAAAAAAGAAACAATGACTATATAACATTTTACATTTTCATGTTGAAAGTAATGTAAAATATATATATTAGTAAATTTATTTAAAAATTATATTAAAATAATTTGATTATAGATTAGATGCAAAGCTCAAAAAATTAAGTTTTTAGTTTTAGTATTTTTAAAATTGCAAAAAAGAAACAATAATTATATAACCTTTTACATTTTCACGTTGAGAGTAATGTAAAAGATATATATTAGTAAATTTATTTAAAAAATATATTAAAAGAATTTGATTATAAATTAGATGCAAAGCTCAACTTTTGGCCTAGGGTTCTTTTAGGTTTGTTTTCAACTTTGAATAATTTTTTTAATTATTGTAGTATTAATCATCTTCGTTAATTAATGATCATTCTAGTGTATTGATAAAAAGTTGGACTATTGATTGTCAAAAGATAAAAATGACAAAAAAAGGTAAACCCAACATTTGCAAAGGGTTATTATTTTTTTTTTAAAAATAAAAATAAAATCCGATGAAACTCCGTCGCCGATCAACGGCGGTTGGGGTGTGGGGAAGATGATCGGTTTAAAAAAAAAAAAAAAAAAAGTCAACGGATGAACAAGTAGAGGTTGACTTGCATTTCGAAATGCTTTGAAGCCAAAGCAGTGTCCCCACGCTTTGGGCTTTGGGCCAAAGATTTCAAATGCCAAAGATTTGGCCAAGGACATTTCTAAATGCTAAACCAAACACCTAAATTTTTTTCCAAGAGGCTTTCAGCCCTGAAAGCCCCTTGGGAATGCTGAACTAAATGGGGCCTTAGTAAAAAGAAAAGGAATTAAAGAATTTTTTTTTAAAAAAAAAAGTAAAAATTGTTCATGTCAATACCTGCCATGTGAAGCCCTACTCACTTAGGGTTTCCTCTCTTCTTCTGAAACCGCTACCTAGCCCTCTCTTTGTAGTGACATCCCTGATGTCTCCCTATCTTTCTATCTCCTCATCTTCAAGACCTCTTTGTTGATTTCATAGATGATGTGGCTGACTTCCTCCGCAAAAGTGGAGAGTTTTGTCTTGTGAGCTTAGAAGTTCGAAGCATGAGTGTCTCGGAAGAATTTGCTCTTTTGGATTTTGTCGCTTGCTTCGGCTCTAGTGCTTGCTCCAGATAGTCAAGCGCTCTGCAAGTCTCCGGGGCTCCTCTGCTGCTGTCTTCAATAGTTAGCTTATCTAAAAGTGATTTCGTGATTAACTGGTATTTCTTTTGCAGCTTTTCTCTCTCTCCCGATCTTGACCTAGATTTCTATTTGGATGCTTTTCTAATTTGATCTAGATATAGATATGGGAATAACAAGGCATTTCTATACTCTTTCAACATGTTAGTGTTGCTCTTATCTTTATACCGTCATGTTGCTGGGACATCAAACCTAGACATGCACTACCTTTTAGCAAAGCTGTAGCCACTAAAGAGGAAAATCTTGACATGTGCTTATCATAGACGATGATGCGAGATTCAATAATAGATTGCCAGTCGTGCTTTGATGCTATGATATATCTATCTTTATGAAATTAATGTGTCTTTGCAATAGGCTAAGTGGCGATGGAGTCTAAATAGTTGTTCCAGTTGCAGTAAAAGGGGAATCCATTCGATCAGGAAAGGAAGATGCATTTTCCTAAGAAGAGAATCAAGCGACTTCTGGACTTTCTGTGGCAAGCCCCTCTATCGATTGTGAGTTCCCAGCCATGGGGAGTTCTCTTTCTCCAGTTTGAGATCCAGCTGGCTAGTTTGAAAGTGTTTACTTTACAGGGGGTAATCTAGTAGCAGTACCGGTCCCGATGGTGATCTCTTTTTTTGGGGTCCAGGCCGGTACTTTTCCCATCCTGTGATCAAGGCTGTGATAAAAGCCTGTTTTGTACCAAGTTGATTCATTTTTTTAGATTTACTTGTTTTCTAGGATTTGCATTTTATCTTGAACTTATATATATTTTTCGTGTGAAACGAAAATTTTCATTTCAACTCCAAAAAAAAGAAAAAAAAAGCCAGTCATGTTATGTAAGACAATAAGTGTCCGCCTTAGCGATTGGCAACCAAAATTGGCCATAAGTGGTAACCTTTAAAACGTTTAAGATTAAATTGATCAAATTGAAAAATTTATGACTAAATTGACATCTATACAATATCTTTATAACTTATTGTTGACACCTAAATTTTGGGAACCCATTTATTTATTTATTGCATACAAAATTAAGGACTAATTTTTAATCCGTAAACAAAAATATTTAGAATTAAGTTGCATTGCATATAATTTTAGAAGCATTTGTTATTTAATTTATTGCATTCGCATTGAACTGGCGACTGAAAAATTTAAGCGAATGGCTCTAAAATTAATTGGACTAAGCCCGTGGCGATGGAAATTTGGTCAAAGCTTGTAAATCTTCATGTTGACCGAGAATTGCATTGTTCTGAAATTGGAAAGATCATGAGCAATAGGGCTATTATTCCATTAAAATCTCATGTGTGGAGAATTGGTGTCATGGTCTCGATATAGGAAATGATCTTCTCTGAAAGATGAGAAAGACTAGCCATCTACACGGACAATATTTGCAAGAGATTTTCTTTGTTAGATTCGAAAAGTCAATAGAGAGAGAAAGAATCACGGCCTGGCCATGGACAAAATCAAGCCAATATACTGGGACGTTCTCAAAAGGAAATAAAATCTCACCCCTTTCCTTCCGTGCTAAAATTGTTACGTCTATATAAGCGGACAAAGAACAGACAAAAGGGGGTCGGCAAGTCATTATATCAAGAACACACCAAGGGATACACACGTGAGAGAGTAGGTCAGCGAAGCCTCCTCACAATTCGCTAATCCCTCTTACCGTCCATCGACCATAACTCCTACCTTTATGCCCGTTATTACCTCGTTTGTTTCTGTTCATCAATGACGCCGCTTGCTGGTCGGCACCTTCGAGCATCACATCGTGAAGCCGTGACATCGTGACAATCCACTGCACTGCATCAGCTGCGGCCGTCAATCAGTCCGAGTCAGCGGCACTGACGACAAATTGTCCCTGCACCGAGAAGAGTCCTGCCTCGTGGCTTAGTATTCAGAGATTTATTGACTCGCGCGACGTCACTTCCCCGGAGAAGGAGGGCTACACATTGAATTACACGGCCACAATTGAGAGGAGAGAGAGGGGACTCCCGTGGCCATTGGTCGAAATGCTGGTCCCGCCTCGCCCTCGCCATCGACCACGCTGCTTGCTGCGTGAGCGGACGCCGTGCATCGCCCTCCTGTAGCCTCAAGTCAGCCGTCCCCTTGACGACGACAACAGCTGATCGAGCAGAGAAGATTACGACTGAATTAGGCGAGCGAAGCTAGTCAAAATTTCTCCACCGCCTGGACCTTGAGGAGGGTACACGTAGGAGGCGTATTATAAGAAGACAACTTGGGGAAGTGAGCTGGGAATCTCCACTGAGTCATCATCCTCCACCATAGATCTTGGTGCATTTATATAAAAGAAGACAAAGAAAGGGTTACACCTGTTCCTAATCGTCTTCATGGGGAACCAAGTCTTTTTTTTTTTTTTTTTTTTTTTTTTTTTTGTGTGCATAATGTATCTTAGACATAATAAAGTGACTAGGTTTCGTGCATTTATCTCCTGATTTTGGGTTGTCCATGCTCTCACGTTTTAATCTTTTTGCTGGATGGCAACACAGTTTTCAGCCGCGTGAAGTCTCTGCCGTAAGATTAGGAGTCAGCCGTGCACCTCCTCACCGCCGCGTGAGCCATCACCTGTCTCAAATCATTGAGCCATCACCGGGAGTCCACCATCTCGGCTGCTGTCCGAGCCGAACCACTGCAGCGACCTGTCCTCGAGCCACGCCGAGCCTCCATCGCAATTCACGGGCCGTCGTTTGCTAAGCTCGATTAGGAAGCCAAAATTCGAATTAGGTAGATTTCTATTTAATTTTTAAATATTTTGTTTCTTTACTTGAAATATTCCTTGATGTATGATTGAAATCCCCGACGTGATATTCGCAACTGGAATAGCCGTTACAACGTGGATACGATTGACAGTTCGATTTTCGTGCTCGAAATCTGACTCGCAATCGCACGGACAAAATCACCAACCCGATCTCATGCTCAAGATTCGATTCGCGATTTTGTTTAAAATTGGCCAATCTGATCCCATGCACGGGATATGATTTGTCAATTTATGTTGGATTTGCTGACGTGTTATTTGAATGGATTTTGTTTTCGTAAAAAAAAAAACCAAAAAAATATGAGTTAGATTAGGTTCGTTTTAGAATATTCCTCATCTTAGGGATATCTTGCATATTTAGAATAGGAATTTTACTTCGATTTTTTAAAATAAAAAATAAAAAAAGATGCATTCATTTAGGATGCTTTTTTTTTTTTTTAACTTAGGTTGCATGTTTAATTATTTGGCAATTTTAAATTTCGAATTTTATAAAAAAAAAAAAAACACAAAAAAAAAAATCATCATGCTTGTGTCATGTAGAATTAGGGCATCCTTCGTACGTCATTAGGGTTGCATGTTCCATTTTAAGTTTAGATTGATTTTTTTAGATAGATTGCATCTTAGGTTAGAGATTGCTAAGTTAAGATAATATCTTAGTTTAAATTAGGGTTTAGCCTGATCTAATCCTTAATATAAGTTGGATAGAATTTTAATCTAGCTAGATAATTTTTTGCATTTTTCTAATTTCTAATTTCATGGAAAATACAAAATAAATGTCTTAGAATAAATCAATTTCATTCTTTAGGATAGACTGTATGCTTATATTTTATTTATGTCATATAATTTAGGTCATATTGCCATGTCATATCATTTCATGTTAGATTAGTAGCATGCATTGTATAAAGCATGATTCTCATTAAATAAGTGAAAAAAAATTATGTGTTAATTAGAAATCATATCTAGGATTGTCGATGTGAATTCTGATTTAACATATGCTTTCATTGCTATAAGGTAAGTCTTGCAATTTATTCATTGCTTTATCTGGGTGTTAAATTGGTGGTTTACGCACCCGCATGATCGCCTCACATGTTAGGGAAGTGAATTAAAATTAATTCAAGTTGAGAAATCTAGCGTAATCAAGTCCCCGAACTCACAAATCTCTTGTTCGTAGGAGTAAAGTAAATCTCCCGTTACTTTACGTGAGTTTCCAATCGACCCACCAAAAATAGGTTAGTGGCGACTCTTAATTGAAAATCAATTGTATGTTAAGAACTTGAACTTAAGTCGTGAATTGATATGGGCTTGGAAGAGCCCACGCTAAGTTTAGGCTTAGTATTCCATTAGCCAGATTCTAAGTAGTTCACCCAAAAATTTTGGTCGTGACACTTATGTAGTAATTTTTTCCGAAAGTCAATAGTCCTAATAAATTTTACAAATAGGTCGTCGATTTGTCAAACTAATTAAAAAAAGTAAACTCGTCTTATGTTAAAAAAGTTGATATATATATAGTAAAAAAATTGCATAGAACGGAGTTTTGCGGTTTAGCCACATCGTCACAAAACTCCGTTCTCTCCCATTTCCCTTACTTTTACTGAAAAATACAAACTAATTGAAAGAAACAATTTAATAAAAAAAATGGAGGATGCCTACTTGGAAACCATTAACTTCCCCATTAATTAGACAAAAACTCTTATTATTCTAATTTTCTTAAATTGATGTTCCTAAAAAGAATAATGTATAGAGAGGTTATTGGTAATGAGTTATAAATGTTACTTGAAGTGTAATTACTTAATTTTATATGTTTAATAATAAAAAACCCAAATTGGTTGAAAAAATATTTAAAACAATGCTAAAATAATCAAACATGTTGAATGTGCCTTCTTAGTAACCGTTTTAAAGTAATAATATAAGAACCCAAATCATCTGACATTGATGTTACTAAAAAACATTAAAATGGATTCGTGCAACGGAACTCAATTATGCCGCTTATTTAACATTGAGATCATTACACTCTCTCTTTCTCCTCTCCAGGTTCTTTTTCTCTTACTTTCACACAGCCTCTTTCTTCAACTTCCATGGAGGGAAGGGTTTGAACTAAATCTCTCCCCCTTCCCTTTTTGGCTGATTTGATTATCTATTTTCTTTTTATTGCTTTCTTGTTGAAGATATTGTTGCTGATGCTATTTGATCTTGATTGCGGGGAATTTTTATGATTTATATTGCATTTTTTTTTCTTTCCCTATACATTTAAACCTCTTGTATTATAAATGGGGTTGTAATTACACATTGAAACATATAGAAGGAGCAACACATATTTCCAAAATTTTAGTTGCTTTCCATTCTCCAATCTTCTAACATGATATCAGAGCCTCCTGCCTTAGCCTATCTTTCGCATACCAACATGTTGCATTTTCTAAAGGGAGGTATCATGCCTTAAGAACCAAGATTCAAATTCTTGTGTGTCCGAGGGCAATGAAAAGTCTCTCAACAATTAGAGACGAGACAACATTCCTGCGGAACATCAAATAAATTCATCAGACAATAAGGGATGGTTGGGTACAACCCATTTCAGAGCCCATTCATCTAACCTTGGACATTTTTTCATCAAGAACGTTCAGCGGGTATCTGTGCCGGTCCGAATGAACCCAGGAGGCCTAGCCCAGAACCCTAACCTCACGGAGTCCAGAAGGAATGGTTGATTAGGAGGAAGCCCACCACATGTTGCCGGGCTTAGTCTTGGATATGGACTGGGTTGGTCCTTATTGGGTCACAATGGATTGGGTCCATCAAGTTTCGAAGGAAATCTCTATGACCTACGGACCCGATTTTTTCCTATTCGCAAGTCTCACCTGTAGCTAGCCAGAACACGAAGATTCACTAGACACGTCCATTGTTGACAAACTCGAGCTCCGCCTCATAGTGTAGCAGCTCTTGGGACTAGAGAATTACTCTATGACTACGTTTGGCAGTCAGGATAAAATTCGGGATATGATATAATTTATCCTATCCTTCGTTTGGTACTTGCTCGAGATAGGATAAAGTCGGATATAAGGGGGATATAGGCTGGATAAAATTATCTCATAGGAGAGGTGGGATAAAGATGGATATGATTTATAATGTCTATAGTAGGAAAGTTATTTTTATCGAATAACAAACTTATTAAATTAACAAAATTAAAATTATATTTCAATATAAATAAAATTTGAACTCTAATTTAAGAAATTAAAAATTGAAGATAATTTTTTTAATTTAATCTTAATTTAATTTATATATTCAACTTTAATTCTATCTTATAATAAACATTCAATCTATAAATTATATATTTATATATATATATATTATATATTTGAGGTATTTTTGTATTTTAGGTATGTTAGTACAATTTATTATTTGATAAAATTTTATTAAAGAATGATGAAAGGGGAAAAAAGAAATAATAAAGAAAATAATTTAAAAAAGAGGCAAAATAACATAAAAATAAAATAAAAATAAATTAAGGAATACTTGTCATGAGAGACTTTCATGAACATCTAGGTTCATTTACAATGATATGCCATTTATATTAAAAAAAATATACATGATATGATATGAATATATTCGACTTTAATACTACGATTCATCAAATAGTAGATATGATATACAAAAATTTTAGGATTTCATATTATATCCTATTCAGTCCTATCCTGGTTAGAAATCCGGACGACTAAACGTAACTTATATGGTCTTATGAGCTCTGGCAAGCATTGGTGACCAAAGACAGACGGATTTCTTGACGGCACTATTCCAGCCCTGTTTGACAACTAACTTGCACGACAATGAAGGAAGTGCAATAAGCTCGTGCAAACCTCGATAGGGGACTGCCTCACTGTGGAGGTCACAATCGAACTACCCTTGATTGAAGACATGAAGGGATTTTGGGAAAACTTGCGAGAAATGTATGGGAAGCTCGATAAGGCTAAAATTTTCTTGTTAACTCAAGCCCTATTGGAGCTCAAACACATAAATCTATCAAACCGTTGTTTTCAATTGTCTGCTCTGTGGAATGAACTCGAAATGGTAGAGGAGAAGTTGGAAGGACCTAAGACTACTGTGGCATAATACCGAGCCATGCTCCATGGAACGAACTCGAAATGGTAGAGGAGAAGTTGGAAGGACCTGAGACTACTTTGGCATAATACCGAGCCATGAAGGAACAAGAGAAGGTAACAAGGGTGTTGTTCTTGCAGCCAAAGCTTCACCGGAGCAGTGATTGGCTGCATCGAGGTTTTGCCATGGAAGTTCTTTGCAAAACCTAGGCACCACGTTAGGGTTCCTCAAGGAAGAAGATGTTTTTCATTCATCTTGAATGAATGGCCATGATCTGCTTGCCCGATTGGATGGCTTAGGGTATGCACAACAAATGAATGAATGAGATTTAATCTTGGGATCGAACGGTGCAGGATTTCCAGCGAGATCAACTAGCTCAACTCTAATCCTCACCGCGCCTCAATCTAACAGCCCACATTACACCAAGTTAATACCTACCTAGAAAAGGATCAAATGCCTCGGAATTTGCCACATCATTAAACAAAGCTAGTTCCAACAAAGGAAAAGGTAAATTTTGTGATTATTACAAATGTCCTTATCACACTAAAGAAAATTGTTAGAAATTACATGGAAAGCTAGTCGATAAGAAGGAACGGGACCTTTCTTGCATCAAATACTAAGGTCAATCAACCTATCAATAATGACCAGTTTCAACAAATTATAAGGGCTCTATATCGGATGGGAATTTAGGATAAGATGGCCAATTATGCAGGTATTTCCTATTGTCAGATGAGCACTATTTCGAACAAAGTAGGGATTATTTATATAGGTGCTGGTGACCATATAGTCTGTGATAAACGTTTCTTTTCAAAAATTGACAAGTCCTCACCTTGTACCTTCATTTTCCTTCCAAAATATATTGATACTTTAGTTTCTAAAATTGGGGACGTTGAGCTTAGTTCTTCCACCACACTAAAAAAATGTCCTATTCATTCTTGATTTCCAGTTTTATCTCATTTTTGTGCCTAAACTTTGTGAAGAAAACTCCTGTTGGATCTTTTTTGATTTTGATGTTTGTCTCTTTTAGGTCCTTTTTGACTGGGAACTGATGGGCTTGGGTAGAAATCATGGGGGACTCTATTTTTGAGTCACATTTCCCAAGACTTTTGACGTTACATCTTTTCCTTTTAATAATAGCATCTTATGTAATGTCAAAAATAACAAAAAAATATATCTTTATCTCATCAACGTTTGGGCCACAATGCCATTTTTTCTCATCCCAAATGCCCTATATGTCCATTAGCTAAACAATCTCGAATGCCTTTCCAAAAAAACACATCATGTGCCAATCAAGTTTTCTCACTTTTGCACATGGACATCTAAGGACCATATCACACTCCATATCGTGATGGATCTAATTTTTTTCTCACCTTTGTGGATGATCATACTTGAGGAACTTGGGTTTTTCTCATGCAATCCAAGGCTCGAGTACTTTCTCATCTCAAGAATTTCCTTATCTCGATTAAAAGTCAATTTAACAAATCCGTACAACAAATTTGCATCGATAATGCCTGTGAATTCTTTAATCATGGATGCTCTTCATCATTCCTTTCCAATGGAATTCTTAATGAAAGTTCATGTGTGTATACTCTTCAGCAAAATGGAATTGTAGAAAGAAAACACCATCATCTATTAGAAGTTGCTCGAGCTCTTAAATATCAAGCCTCAATTCTAGAAAAGTTATGGGGAGATTATGTGGTCACAATCAATCGGATGTCATTTCATGTTCTCAATGGAAGGACTCTTTTCCAATTATTATTTGGGAAATGTCCACTCGTTCATCACTTTCGTGTTTTGGGGTGTTTATGCTATGTGTCTATTGTAGACCCTCGGGAAAAATTGGGTCCCCATGCCCTCTAGTGTGTATTTATAGGATATCCTACTCTTCAAAAGGGATATTTGGTTCTTGATCCATCCATTGGACAATTTTTCATTAGCAAAGGTGTCATTTATTAAAATTCGGATTTATTTAAAAAAAAAAAAATTAACCATAGTGTTTAGTTGAAAAAGTGCGATTGTTCATGAATGAGTTACAATTATTTTTTTTATTTAATTTAGAATTTCTTATTTCTTCCAAAGGATATCTTATAGTTCGTACCTGTTCAGATAAAACTTCTTAATTCTTGGAAGGTTGTGTCTATTTGGATATAACTTCTTGTTTTTTTACTATAAATTACAGAATGTGTTTATTCAACAATGATCTTCCTCTTCTAATTTCATTTTCTTTAAAAAAAATATATGGCCATGTTTTCCAATTGCTTCCCTTAAGAGATTCTAGAGAAAAACTAAAATTGCTGTTTAGTATTCTTAATCGAGGTTTTGTTCTATTCTGGAGGATTAAAGAAAGTGATATCGTGCCTCAAAGTCTGACTTCATTATTTTACCCAATTCATTCGAAGATATTCCCAACAATTTAAGGAATTAATTATTGCAACAATGGAGTCAGAGTCGATTAAATTCAAGTTTTACTCGGCCCTTTCATCTTGCTTTGCCACTGGTGCATTTTTGCTTGAATCGAGAACCAAGCTTACGCATAAAATGGTATAGCATCACTGGAGGGGGTGAAAGATGGCATTAAGGATACTGTTGGGATATAATACACGGAAACGATAGGATCTTGTAATTTACGTCAACGAGAAATCATCAGAGAAAATAAACGAGAAAAATAAGGACACCGGGAATTTACGTGGTTCGGTCCGAGTATCGGTACCTATGTCCACGGGGAGAGCAAAGAAGATAAATAATCCACTATAATCGGAGAATCGAGTTTCAATCACTCACGTCTTTCAGTGTTTCCCATACCTAGATTTAACCCCAAACCCAAAGTGTATAAAATAAATAACTCACTTGGGTCATAAACTTACGGCACAAAATTACCGCGCGACAAAACTCTACGTACGGCGAGGCTTCAAGATCTTGCGGCTCTTCTTCAAGCGGTGTGGACGTGCGGTGTGAACGCGGCTTCTCATGTACGTAGGGCTTCGGCGGCACTTTTTGGAAGAAGAGAAATAAGACCTGCAAAGCTCGATGCTTTTATACATGGGTGTGTGCACAAGGTCAAATATTTGACCTTGGGCCCCACCACTTCCCTTCTTCACGTGCAGGAGCTTCCTTTTATTTGTTTTCGTGGCCTAGCAAAGAGTGTGTGCCCATTTGGGCCCCACCATGGCTCAATAAGAATTCGGCTCCTCCTCTGCAACGAAAAGAAAACTATATATATATATTATTTCGTCTTTTGTGCAGTTTTAAGAGTTCGGCGAATTGCGTTTTGTAAACGTTTAAACTCGAGACATTTTATTTTGTCTTTTGTGCAGCTTCAAGAGTTCAGTGAATTGCGTTTTGTAAACGTTCAAACTCGGCATAATTTAACACCTCCACCTCGCCGACTCGATGTTTGAAGCGAGTTATAGTCTTCAAGCATCCATGCAGTATTGCTTCTCCCAACACCCCGACGGGCGCTCACTCTCCATAGACGCGCCAATAGAGCTCAAGCGAGCTTGAGCTTCGCCAAAGGAAAGACTTAGTCATCATGCTTAGGGTTATTCGTAGCAATCTTTTTAATAGTAACATTACCCTTAACTAAGACATCTCGAATGAAGTGGTACCTGATGTTGATATGCTTCGTTCGCTCATGATAAACTGGATTATACTCCAAATATATCGCACCTTGGTTATCGCAGTGTATATCCACACTTTTCTATTCTAACCTAAAGTCCGAGAGCAAACTTTGTAACCATATCGCCTCCTTCGTTACAAAGGTTAGTGCCATGTACTCTGCCTCAGTCGAAGATAAGGCAATGTGATCCTGTAAGGACGCTTTCCAACTAACTGCACCACCCGCTAGCGTAAATACGTACCCTACTAAAGACCTGCAATCATCCAAGTTACCGGCGTGATCCGAATTCACAAAACTAGTGGTCTCACTGCCATTGTTGTCCCTCCGGTATACTATACCCACGTCTGTTGTCCCCTTTAAATATTTGAGGATCCACTTCACAGCTTCCCAATGAGTTTTACCAGGACGCTTCATATAGCCACTAACCACGCTCACAACTTGTGAAATATTAGGCCTAGTGCACACCATAGCATACATAATACTACCCACGGCACTAGAATAAGGAACACAGGACATATGCTTCTCCTCCTCCTCAGTCTGCGGTGATAATTTATCAGAAAGTTTAAAGTGCTTCGCTAAAGGTGTACTTACAGATTTTGCCTACTGCATATTAAAACGTGCTACAATCTTCTCAATATATTTCTTTTGAGATAGACGTAAAACTCCTGCAGTCCTGTCACGCAAATTCTCCATACCCAATATTTTCTTTGCAGCATCTAAATCTTTCATCTCAAATTCAGCATTTAACTGCCTCTTCAGCACATCAATATTAGACATATTCTTAGCTGCTATCAGCATGTCATCAACATATAAAAGTAGATAAATCAAAGAACCATTCTCCAATCTCCTATAGTAAACGCAGCTATCCATCTGACTTTTCAAATAGTCTTGACTAGTCATGAAAGCATCAAAACGTTTATACCACTGCCTAGGAGATTGTTTTAGCCCATACAAAGATTTCTTCAACAAGCAAACATGATCTTCCTTACCCAAAATAGCAAATCCCTCTGGTTGCCTCATGTAAATCTGTTCCTCCAACTCACCGTGAAGAAATGCAATTTTCACATCTAGCCGCTCTAACTCGAGATCCTACGAAGCAACTAAGGCAAGTAAAACACGAATAGAAGTATGTTTTACCACATGAGAGGACACCTCATTGTAGTCAATGCCCTCACGCTGTATATACCCCTTCGCCACAAGTCTTGCCTTATACCTCGCTACCTCGACACCAAGAATGCCCTCTTTCCGTTTAAAGACCCATTTACTTCCGATAATCTTTTGGCTCTTCGGTACTTTGACCAGCTCCCATGTCTGATTTCGATGGAGTGATTCCATCTCTTCACTCATAGCCCTTAGCCATTGCGATGACTCCGAACTAGCCATCGCCTCAGTGTAAGACGAAGGCTCATTTGTCTTCACCTCATCACCTATAGTCAATGCATAAGCAATATCTGTATAACCATAATGTACCGGTGATTTAATGTGCCTTCTCTGTCTATCTGCGGCTATAGTCTGTTGCGGCTTTGCCGGTTGTTCACTATCACCGACTTCAAGAACTGCGGCTTCATTTGCAGTCTCAAGTTCTGTTACCTTCGAGGTCTCCGGAGTCTCCACCTGAAGCTCCACCTCATTAGCGACACCATGATCTGTCTTCTCTGCTGGTTGTGTCTCAGAACTCCTCCGTTGAAGCATTGCAGTCTCGTCGAAGATCACATCTCTGCTGATTAGAAAACCGGGTGATCTGGGATCGGTGCACCACAGTCGGTAGCCTTTCACCCCATGTGCATAACCCAGAAATATGCACTTCTTCGCCCTCGGCTCAAGCTTACCATCACTCGCATGAGCATACGCAAGACATCCGAATATACGTAATCCGGAATAATCAACAGGTTTCTCCGATCATACTTCCTCAGGAGTCTTCCACTCGATAGCAGATGATGGAGATCGATTAACCAGGTAACATGACATGTTCACTGCTTCGGCCCAAAATTCCTTGCCAAGTTCTGCATGCGAAAGCATGCATCAAGCTTGCTCAAGCAAAGTTCTGTTCTTCCGTTATGCAACGCCATTCTGCTGTGGTGTCCCAGGTACTATGCGGTGTCTTACAATACCTTCTTTCTCGTAGAACTCAGTAAAATCTTTACCACATAACTCCATGCCATTATCGGTTCTCAGGTACTTGATTTGTTTATCTGACTGCTTCTCAATCAATGCCTTAAATTTCTTGAACCGATCAAACACTTCATATTTGTGCTTCAGAAAGTAAACCCATACCTTCATCGAATAATCGTCGATAAATGTCAGCATATATCGAGCACCTCCTTTTGAGGGAACCGAAGATGGGCCTCAAACGTCTGAGTGAATATATTCAACTGGTCGTTTGATCGAATGAATAGCTGTAGTAAACTTAACTCGATGCTGCTTCCCATAGATTCAGTGCTCACATAAGTCCAGCTTCCCTGTCTTCTGACCCTTCAACAACCCCTTTTCACTCAGCATCGTCATACCTGCCTCACTCATGTGCCCTAAACACATATGCCATAATTGAGTTAAGTTAGAATCTGACTCACCTGATGAAACTGCAGCGATTCCGGTCACGGTCTCTCCTAGTAGATGATAGAGAGTATTCACTTTCTTCCCTTTCATCACTGTCATGGCACCTCGAGAGATCTTCAGTACTCCACCTTCAGCGGTGTACGTACACCCGATGTCATTGAGTGTCCCCAGAGAAATAAGGTTCTTCTTGAGCTCTGGTACATGCCTCACATCTGTCAATGTGCGAACCACCCTATCGTGCATCCGGATCCGAATTGTCCCTATCCCCATAGCCTTATAGACTACATTATTCCCCAAAAGAATCCTACCACCATCTGCAGCATGGTAAGTAGTAAACCAGTTCTTATGAGGCGTCATGTGATAAGAACATCCCGAATCTAGCACCCATTCGTCTCCTGACGAAGTAACAGTCACACATAAGATAGCTTCTGCATCACTATGGCGTGATTTTGATCTGCTTTTACATCTGCTGCTACTAGGCTCTCGATATTGTTCTCTACCTCGAATCGTTAGTGCTTGCGCTGCTCCTTGCGCCAGACCGTCATCTCGCAACTTTCTCTGCCACTCCTTAGAGAATAAGGCGGACTTTACCTCTTCTGAGGTAATTGTAGTACGCCCTTGCAACAGTGAATTAGTAAAGTGCTCCCATGACTCTGGTAAAGAGGCTAACAACATCATGCCCTGCTCTTCATCATCAAGTATCTTGCGACGTTTTTCGATCCAACATGAGTTTATTAAATTCATCTAGGTGGGTTCGATAGACGTACCTTCGATATATCTAAATTGAAACATCTTCTTCAGCATGTACAAGCGATTGTTCAAACCTTTCTTCACATAGAGTGCTTGAAGTTTTGCCCATAATGCTGCGGCATCCTTCTCCTCAGCAACCTCTCGTAAGATCTCATCCGTCAAATTTAACAGGATTATGCTATTTGCTTTTTCCATCAGCTCTACCCTCTCAGAGGCTTTCATTATAATCGGCAACTCATCTTCACCATCCAGTGCCTTGGCCAAATCTTGTGTTGTCAATAATGCCTGCATCTTGATGCTTCATAACACAAAGTTGTTACTCTCGTTAAACTTCTCAATTTCAGATTTCCTCTTAGACATAATTGCAGTAACAGAATTTCCAGATAATAATTAGACAAACAAAAGCTCCAAATCACAATCAAGAAATCCAACCCCAAGCTCTGATACCAATTGTTGGGATATAATATGCGGAAACGACATGATCTTGCAATTTACGTCAACAAGAAATCACCAGAGAAAATAAACGAGAAAAATAAGGACACCGGGAATTTACGTGGTTCGGTCCGAAAGATCGATGCACCTACGTCGTGGGGAGGAGGCGAAGAAATAATCCACTATAATCGGAGAATCGAGTTTACAATCACTCACACGCTCAAGTGTTTCCCATATCTAGATTTAACCCCAAACCTAAAGTGTTTATAAAATAAACAACTCACTTGGGTCATAAACTCACGGCAAAAAATTACCGCGCTACAAAACTCTACGTACGGCGAGGCTTCAAGATCTTGTGGCTCTTCTTCAAGCGGTGTGGACGTGCGGGTGAACGCGGCTTCTCATGTACGTAGGGCTTCGGTGGCACTTTTCGCAAGAAGAGAAATAAGACCTGCAAAGCTCGATGCTTTTATTTGTGGGTGTGTGCCCAAGGTCAAATATTTGACCTTGGGCCCCGCCACTTCCCTTCTTCACGTGCAGGAGCTTCCTTTAATTTGTTTCCGTGGCCCAACAAAGAGTGTGTGCCCATTTGGGCCCCACCATGGCTCAATAAGAATTTGGCTCCTCCTCTGCAACAAAAAGAAAACTATATATATATATATATATTCTATTTTATTTCGTCTTTTGTGCAGCTTCAAGAGTTCAGCGAATTGCGTTTTGTAAACGCTCAAACTTGAGACATAATTTAACAGATACCATGAATGAGGATACCGAGGGCTTTGGGGACAAGGATGATTTTGTTTTGGAGGAAGCAATCAATGAAGGAAATCCTGATGGATATCAGTCGATACAAAAGAAGATGTGCATACGGAGGAGACTACAAAATCTTCGACAAAGGAAACAAATATCTCTAGTGATCACATGCCGTGATAGATGCCTTGAAGTTGTTTGCGCCAGATGGGTACACCATGCAAAAAATGTTGAGTGCTTGCATTGGTGCGGCTCATTGGAATTGTCTCCGCAAATTTTTCAGAGGAGCCACAGCCTCTCACCTTTGTGTCCAACTTCGAGGATGCCGAGACTCTGATCCATGAGATCGAGTGCAAGGTATGACTCTAATTACACCTTTTGGAAGGTTTTGATTTATACTATTTTGTTGATTTCGTTCTGTTTAATGGATTATTATAGTGTTGCTACATGCGTGGGCTGATATGCAGTGCTCTATTTATGAAAGCAATTTGGAAAACGGGCATGATGATGATTGATTTTGTCTTAGTTTTTGAGATTTCTCTTTTCCAGAAAATGGTTATGAACTCGTAACAATCAGATCTTTGTTTGGTGGGCTACTAATGCCTAGCCTGCAGAAAGGCTTGAGCATTTCATGGAGAGAGAGGGTAATTATGGCGGCGGTGGCGAGATTGAGCGTGCGACTTTCTTGTCACTGTGGTTGTCCAAGTTCGTCTTCTATTCTTTCTACGAGAAGCATTTTCGTAAGCAAAGTTTGGCCAGTTCCGCTCAGCCCTACTGTTCTCGCTAGTCCTTCCCATAACCTAAGGCTTCTGAAGGATGATGCTGACACTTGCCTATATTCAATCTCTATTTCAGGGCCGTTTAGGCTGGTACAGTTGTGGGGTACTAGAGGTTTCCGCTCATAGCGTTGAAAACCCTGAATGGTCTCGAAACTTGCAAACCTAGGTGTGCTAGATGGCCTAGAGTAAACTTCAAGTTCAATCTTCCGCCGATGAGGTCAGTGCTCGAATTGGCACACAACTTCCAGAGGCGGCCTTACACTGCCAAATTTGAGAATTGGCGGCATTTATCGAACTATAGAGATACTAAAAGGTATCGGCCAGGGGGTATTGGGCAATGGTTCATAAACTTGCAAAAGGTCTAAAACCAGAAGTAGAACTAATGGCCATGATGGATTAATGCATGCGATACATTGTACTAGACACGATATGACTTATTCAGTGCGCAAGTTGAGTAGATACTAGTAATTCAAATGCAGAATATTGGAAAGCTGTTGCCATAATTTTTGATTATCTTAGAAGGAAACACTGATGTTAGTTGGGTTACGAGTGTGAGAGATAAACAATCCATTACTAGATAGATTTTCACATTTGATGGTTGTGCTGTTTCTTGGACGAGTGAGAAACAAATGTGCATAACTCACTCAACTATGCAATTTGAATCATTGCTCTAGTAGCAACTAGGAAAGAGGTCAAATGGATTAGGAATTTGTTGTTAGATATCAAATTATGACCTAATCTTATGCCTCATATTTCTATCCATTGTGATAGTTAGGCTACCTTGGCAAGAGCTTATAATAGCACTTATAATGGTTAGTCTTGATATATTAGTCTAAGACATGAGTGCATGAGACAATTGATTAAAGATGGTACCATAACAATTATCTACATAAGGTCAAGCAATAATCCTGCTAATCATTGACAAAAGCTTTACCAAGAGACATAGTAAATATGATCTCCCAAGAAATGTGGCTGGAACCTTTTAATTAAAATCACCAGTAATTATAACCTGACTTTTTTTTTTTTTTTCTAAAACATCACTAATCATAAGGTTTAATGGGTAAAAACAAGTTATTGAAAGTGATTGTTTAATTAAAACGCTAGCCTGATATGAGAAGTTTGTATTGTTAGTTAGGTTTTGTAGGTTGAATTAAATTCTTAATAACACATAGTAAATTTGTGATGTGATAATAGTAACAGAAATACATGATAAATATTTCACCTATATGAGCTTAGATGTGGTACTGCTTCTTACGAAAGTTAGAGTTGCCTTCTAGAGAGTTTATGAAACAAGATCAAGTACAATGCCATAATAGTACGGAGTAATATAGAACTTCTCGTTAAAACAAAAGATTAGTGTATGCGCGGTATGTCCGATTCTATTATTTAAAAATACAAATTAAAAACTGCGCTACTTATTGCTATGATAGAATTTCGAGATACTTGCACTAAATAAAGGTTTAACTCAAAAAAGACCTTTATGCATGTATATTAATCTTATGGAAATTTTGGCTGTGTATTTTTTAAATTTTATTTTTGTATTTTTGTTTTACAAACAAATGGGAGGATTGTTGATAGTTTGTTTGTAAAACAAACAAAGATGTGCTTTGTCCCACATTAAAAAGATGTGGGTGTCCATATGGATGAGATTTGGTACTAACTGACGATCTATTTTTATTAATTAAAATTTGGATTTATTTTTATAAAAAATTAACCATAGTGTCCGATTGAAAAAAATGGGATTGTTTACGAAGGAGTTACGATGACCTTTTATTTTTCATTTAGTTAATTCCGAATTTGATTATTTCTTCCAAGGGTTATCTCAGAGTTCATATTTATTTAGATATAATTTCTTAATCCTCAGAAGGTTGTGTCTGTTTTGATATAACTTCTTATTTTTTGCTATAAATTACTAAATGTGTCTATTCAACGATGATGTTCCTCTTCCAATTTCATTTTCTTTAAAAAAAAAATATACAACCATCTTTTCCAATTGTTTCCCTTGAGAGATCATAAGAAATATTAGAATTGCTATCTACTATTTTCAATCTAGATTTTGTTGTATCTTAGAGGAAATTCGCCAGTGACCATTAGCAATGTTGTGGGGTAAATAATATTATGTCTCAAAGTCTAATTTTATTATTCTACCCAATTCGTTCAAAGATTTATTCCCAACAAGACTTACACCGGATATGGAAAATGAAATATCCAATCATCCATCACTAGCAATATTTGAGAGACTTGTACTTTTAGAATCACCTATTTCGACAGATAATCCCTCTGTTGGGTCACATGATAATGTTCTATTTGTACCAGTTAATTCTCGGTGTTCGGGCTGCACAATCCGACCATCCATATGGACAATAGATTACATTTGCTTATCCTTGGACAAATCTGGTACACAATATCCTGTTTCCTCCTATGTTAGTTTTGTTCATCTCTTGTCCAAACATATTTAGTAGAATTTCTGAGCAATAGGAACCTTCATCCGATGACAAAGAGGCCATAGATCTTCGTTGGCGACATGCAATGGAAGATGAATTAGAAGCTCTAATAGAAAACAAAACTTGGGATCTTGTTCATCTATTGCCTCATCGAAAATCCATAGGCTGCACTATGGGTATACAAGATCATGTACAAAGTGGACGGGTTCATTGAACGTTATAAAGCCAGATTAATCACGAAGGGATTCACACAAAGGGAAGGATTTGATTATACGGAAACTTTCTCTCCCATTGCAAAAGAAGTCACAGTGCGGTATTTGTCTTTTTCTATTACCGCTCTTCGTGACTAGTCCCTTCACTAGATGGATGTCTACAATGCTTTTGTCACGCCCCGAACCCCGGGCATGCAACAACCCCTTCCTTGGTCAATGGAAAGCGATGTTCCAGGACTCATCGCCGACCCTTCATTTTTAATTATTCATTATGCACAAGCGGAAAGCGAACCATCTCCCCATCAAGCAGACAATCAAGCAACCAAACAGAGATAGTGAGATGAACATCAAAAACACAACAACAACAACATCTACTCGTATAAACATTTTCATATTGGATTAACCTACCGAGGATTGTTTCCGATCTACAAGCCCAATAAAGGGGCCGATCCATCCTCTAAGCCAGACCAAAAAGAAACTAGGCTAGGCTAATCCAACTATACACAAAAAGAACCCTCGGGCTCGGCACTATAGTTACTCAGATCTAGTGGACTCAGACCCCGTCGATTCATAGTTGGAGGCGCACAGGTTGATCACTGGTGAAGCGAGGCTAGGATTCTCCACCGTACCGTTAGGAGGGTCCAGCTTCATGGGATCCCAGTCAGCATCCTTAGTGCACCTACCGGGCGGTCCGTCAAAACCTCTCAGAGGACCAATCAGCAAATCGCCATCCCGGATGAACCACGCTAGGAACCTATGGGGTATCCATTGCCTCGGTCCCTCATCCACCCAGATGGTGGAGAGATACTTCTCATACAGATGTGCCCGACCCGGGAAGCGGTGGTGCGTCACGACAGTATCCCAGTTCTTAGGGATACCGAACCTCCTTGGCAGAAGCCCCATCCTAAGGACCTGAAAGTGGTTATATAATAACCAGTGAGATAAAATCTGGGTATCTCTCCAGAACCACTCCACAAACAAACCACGACTAACAACCAATAATCAACAAATCGATTCGCATGTAACCTTACCCGGTATGCCATACCTTGCACGTTGAATCTCAGCACAATACATGCAATGCATATGGCCATTAGATGATACAATTCATCAATCACATACGAGTCGCGTCACAAGTGATCTCACCTGGCCATTGCCATACACCCTGCACATTATCGATTCATGCGTGCGTGCCATAAACAATATGCTCAACTCATGCACAGTCAAATCAATGTTGCCATGATTCTCATACGCTCTTGCACATTAGTGTGTCACCTATCATGCATCAATCAATCACACGGGTCTCGATTATAAGGTAAAATCGTTATGATACGTCCCATACCGTGCCACACAATTTTACCTCATAATAAGGCCCAACCATCTCAACACTCACGCGTGTTCCACTTATTTATGACTTTCCGGCCATAGCTAACTTTCTGGTCAGCGATCATTTGACTCCCGCCGAGCTACTGATAAAAATCGGGTTTCGTCCCGCCCCATCGGGCACGGCAACGCCTAGAACTTCCGCATAGACGGTATCCTAGACGGTATCCTAAAGAGGGACATCGGTCCAGAATTTGCTGCGACCGGCTTCCGACTCCCGTCGAGTATCGCCCCCAAACTCCCGTTGGGTGACTGATTCCACTTATTGATCACGCAAGCACACCACTAAGCTCCCTTTTTATCTTTAAGCATTTAGCCAATGCATACATGATACATGCCTGCAGGAACGATCCCTTAAACAAATGCAGTCTCAATCTCGTCTCCCGAAAATCAATCAATTCCCATGTCTCTCGAACAAAACATATTTTCTCTTTTTAGAACTCCACGCGATTCATGTAGATGTCCATGCAATGACACATCCAATTCACCTCATAAAATCAACACATGAAACAAGGTAATTTTTCACTATCGGATGAACAGTGCGCGTGAACAGTAACTTATGAACAATGCGCTTGAACAGTAAAATTCCAGAATTAAATAATTAATAAATTAAATTCAGAGATCAATAAAAGCATTAATTAAAGTAAGCAACCAATCAATTAAAGCTAAACATACTTAATTAAGCACATAAGCATCATTAAGCAAATAAAGCAAGATTAAGCTAAACTAATCTTAACCATTCATCTAACCACATATCTTAGGACTAATACAACTTAATTAAATCTCCAAAACTAGAATTAACTCTAACTAAACCAACCCTAAGCAAGTTTAGGCATTAATAGAATGATTAGGAGTTAAACTCACCCGTTAAGCGGGCTGGAGAAATGGACGCGGGCGGCAACGATGGAGGCTACACACGGGAACCTCAACCACGACGATCCAAGGCGGTCTTGGGGCTGAAACAACAACCACAAAAACTGCCTCCCACTGAAACTCTTAAAAATTGCATTACCAGAGGAGGAGAGAGGCCAAACGGCTTAGCTGCAGCTCCAACGAGGGGTTGGCCGGCGGCCGATGGCACTTGGGGGTCGAGGGGGACCTGTTGGTGGCTGGGATGGGCGGAGGTAGGGTCGAAATGGAAGAAAAATGGCTAAAATGGCGAAATAGTGCAGGCGAGCAGGCGAACTGACGAATCGGCGAGCAATGACTTCAGGTCGGCCGACGGGTCGGCCCGACGGCTCGACCGGCCAGCGGCGACCACCGTCCATATCGATTGGACATCCTGGACACGGTGGTGGGTGGCATAGGGGCTGATTCTCACGGGAAGGCAACAATTAACTTAGGTTTTTGGAGGAAGGTTAGCTGGAGCAGAAACAGGAAGGGAGAGAAACAAGGGGAGAGAGAGGTCCGGTTGAATTGGGGTTGAAGGAGAGGAGATAGAGTGATGTGAGGGCTGCTATCAAGGCCTCATCAAGGCCATTGAAGGCTTGCTTCAAGTCCCCATGCAAGATGACCTCATCTTCATCCTCATCCTTTGACTTATCCACACCAACTAAGGGCAAAATGGTCATTTCTACCTTGCACAATTTCCCTATTTGGCCTTGGGCTGAAAATGAAGAGTGGGCCTAAGAGATGGGCTAGGAAATGAATAGAAATGGGCTTGGGAATTGATTGGGCTTAAAAGGGCTTAATGTGCTTGAAAGGTAAAAAGTGGTGTGGGCCTAATGGGCTCACTTGCTTGCCTTGGGCCTACCATGGTGGCTGTTCCCCCTTAGGCCTATGGCCCACACTGGCTTTGCTTGGCTCACGTCCTCTTAGGCTCGATTTCTCGATCCGTAAGTCCCTTTTTCAACTACTCGGCTTAACTAGCGCTGTCGACCGTCGAAGTAGCATCATCCAAAGTCCGTCCCGGACATTCCTGATAATTCAAAGTCCAATATTGGGTTCTCATGCCATGTCAATTTCACCCTAATGCCATTTTGGGTACAATTCAGATTGACAAGCGGTTTTGAGGATTCACACGTAACCGACTCGTGCCAAACCATGTTTAAGACATCTCGACATATGGACGTCATTGACTACATGAAATTGCGGAGGATAGATTCTTATTTCAAAGTACACGATTATCGAGGATCGACCTAGGGTCGTTCATGGGCTCGATAACAGTAAACGAAATCACCCGTCGTTCCATTATGTTCTGTCCGCGAATCGACTTCTAATTGTCCTTGAAATCGGCCTGCCTATCTACAGGATCGTCCTTACGTAAGTTTCACGGTCAAGTTGTTTTCCCAAGTCAAGTTCTTTAGTCGTATAAGTTCTGTCCTCATTAGCCTTTCCCCTCAAGGTCAGTATCTCAGGAGTGATCAATTTCGAGTGAGATTAACCAACAATGCATTGGCGAAATTCACATTCATTCATCTCTTAGAAGGCTCGAATTTCAGGATGTCACAGCTTTTCTACATGGTGATCTCGAAAAAGAAATTTATATAGACCTTCCATGGGGATTTCGTAGACAAGGAGGATAACGTGTATTGTTTTTGTAAGTCCCTATATGGGCTCAAACAGGCTTCTCGTCAATAGTATACCAAATTTACTATTGCACCCATAACTGCAAAGTTCTATCAATTCAAGCACGACTATGCTTTATTCACAAGGAGACAAGGTATATCGTTAATCTACTTGCTTATATATGTTGACGATGTACTCATTATGGGGAATAATGCATCCGCCACCGAGAGATTTAAGAAGTAGCTACATTCTACATTTCACATTAAGGATTTGGGATATTCTAAATATTTCATTGGGATAAAAATTGCATGGTCAAATAAGGGCATCTATCTTAGCCAACGCAAATTTGTCTTAGAAATTATATTGAAAGTAGTATTGTCAAGTTTTAATCCAGCTGCTATTCCAATCAAGCAGAATATCAGGTTGACAACAATTGAATATGACAAATGATTGCCCATAAATTAGGATCCGTAGTTTAAAGATCCGTTTGCTTATCAAAGACTTGTTGGAAAACTTATTTATTTGACCATGGCCAGAATTGACATTTTCTATGCAGTACAGATTCTTAGTCAATTTATGTACGCCCTCAAACAGTCTCATGTGAATACAACATCAAAAGTTGTAAAATACTTGAAAGGGCGTCCCGAATTAGGAATATTATTATCTTAGGATAGCAACATGGAGATGATAGCATATTGTGACACGAATTATGCTAGTTGCCCCATGAGTAGAAAATATGTTATTGGTTTTTGTATAAATCTGGGAGATTTTTCACTTTCATGGAAGACGAAGAAACAATTAACAGTCTCCTTATCATCCATCAAGATAGAATATCAAGCAATGGCATAGACTAGCTGCAAGATAGTTTACATAAGAGGCCTTGGTGCACGGGTAAATGAACCTACTGTCTTACTATGTGATAATGATGCTACACTCAAACTCGCAATGAACCCAATTTTCCATTAAAGGGCAAAGCATATAGAAGTTCACCATCATTTCTTCTGAGACAAGATTAAAAGTGGGGTGATTAGAACAAGAGGAATAAGAACGACAAAACAGCCTACTGGCATTTTTACCAGCGCTTTATGCCAGAGGCAAGATTTGTATCTGTTAAGTAAGCTAGGCATCCATGATGTGTGCAGACTGCTAAGCTTGAGGGGGAGTGTTAAAGATACAATTACCGATGCTAATTGATCTTAATTGATCTTGATTGCATGGAATCATTTTCAATTTATTGTGTATATTATACATTTAAACCTCTTGTATTATAAATAGGATAATAATTACACACTGAAACATAAAGAAAGTGCAACATATATTCCAAATCTTTAGTTGCTTTCCATCCTCCAAGCTTCTGACATTTTTTCGGCAAAAGAATGCTTCAAGTGCCATAGCTTGGCACAAAGGGACACTTAAGTGCCATAACTTACGAAAGGTATACTTAAGTGCCACATTCGAAGAAAAATGGATCACTTAAGTGCCACTCCGGCCAAAGTCCAGTCAAAACGCTGACGTGTCAATATTTCGGCGAAGCGAGTGCAAATTGACGACGTTTTGCACGCTGATGTGGCCAAATAATGTAAAAAACGGTGTCGTTTTGGGCTGACGTGGTAAAAAATAATATAAAAAATAATTAAATTAAATTTAGTTAAAATATTTAAAAATAATAATTTTAAAATTAAAAAAATTAAAAAAAAAAAAAAAAAAAAAGAAAAGGGGGAGGCGGCGAGGGCTCAGCCCTCAGCTCTCGATCGCCGTTGCCACCTCCCCGCCATTGCCGAGAAGGGCCGGCGACCCCGGTGATCGGCGGCGGTGGGCCCTCGCCCCAAATTTGGGCGAGGGCTCATGAGCCCTCGCCGCCGGTCGGCCGGGGTCGCCGGCCCCCGGCCGTGGCCCGGCTACCCTCGACCCTCCCCCTCCGTCGCCGGCCCTTCCCGGTGATGGAGGGGAGGTGGCGGCGGCTCCCCCTTGTTTTTTAATTTTTTAATTCTTATTTTTAAATATTTAAATTAAATTTAAATTTAAATTTTATTTATTTATTTTTTATATTTTTTTACCACTTCAACCCAAAATGACGCCGTTTTTGCATTATTTGGCTACATTAGCTTGCAAAACAGCGTCGTTCGCACTCGCATTCGCTGGAAAAATGCCACGTATGCAATTTGGCCGGATTGGCACTCAAGCGATCCATTTTGCTCCGATTTTGGCACTTAAGTGTACCTTTCGTAAGTTATGGCACTTAAGTGTCACTTTCTGCCAAGTTATGACACTCCAGGGGTCCGCGTCTCCATTTTTTTCCCATTTTGGGGAACTTCTCTCTTTCGATCTAGTTTAAATTTAGAAGTTTCTCTCTCCCATTTTGAGGAGGTTTCTATCTCGATCTAGTTTAAATTTGGAGATTTTTGCATGTATGATTTTGGGGTTTTGCTTCTCTTGGGTTTCGTTAGTGCACAAATCCAATTTCAAAGGAGGTCAAATGAGCTTTGAGTGGAGGTTTCATTTTCACAGGTGTAAGATTTGTATGCATTCGACCTTGTTACTTTGAACAACGATGGTGCTAAGAATGCCAAAACTAGGCGTGCACTGCCGAAAGGCAAAGCTGTAACAACAGATGGAGATTTTGCTATGTGCTCATATTTGGTGATCGGCCATTGATTTTGATTTGAAGAAGTCATAAATCTACTTTTTGAGCCTGTGACTTCTAATCTTGTTTTGATGATTCATCTTCTTATCTAGAGATTGTTTTGTTTTGAATTTGTCTTAATTTGTAATTGGCTCGTGTTTCTCTATTTCATATCTACAAAAATGAATGAAATGTTCCTTTGAAAAAAAAATCGACATTATTCCTTAAAAATGGATTCATGCTGTATTTATAGAGGTTGTTAGTAATTAGTCATATACTTTTAGATATAAGTTCGATAAAAAAGTTTATCTATACGACTTATCAAACATTGATGTCCCTGGAATTTTTTTTTTTTTAATAAATGGATGCAACTATTATAAAAGAGAGTTCTTTTGTTAATAAGCCATTAATGCTGATTTTGCTAAGAAATAATTGAATCTATAAAAGGTGAGTTTTGCAATAAATGCTGTTCATTAGCATGGATTAATTGAGTTTTGCAATACCGTATAGGTGATACAAATTACAGTCAATTATGGTGTGGTTCTATCTTATATTTATTTTACAAATCATTATTTAGGCATAAATATACTAGAAGTGTCAAAAAAATTGTGTATAGCACTCAATTTAGTATCAAAATTTTTTTGGATCATTTAGGGTGCGTTTGGTAACATTTCTGTTCAAAAATTATTTTAGGAAACAGAGATAGAAAAACTATTTTACGTTAGGGGGAATTTTTGACCGGAAGAACGCATTTGGTAAACTTGTTCTGGAATAAAAAAAAGAACGAAACATGTTTGGTAAATTTGTGTCTTTTTTTGTTTCTTTTAATTTTTTGATATTTTTATTTTCTTTTTCATTTTTTTTCATTTTTTTCATTTTTCATTTTTTTCTTCCTTGTGGCTGGTCGCCGGCCTCGGCCATGGTCGGCGACCTGCTGACGAGGGCCGGTGGCCTTGCCCAGCCATGGCGAGGTTGGCCGGCCCTTGGCGAGGCTGAGCCTCACCGTGGTTGGGCGAGGCTCGGCCTCGCCTTGGCTGGGCAAGCTCGGGGTAGCCCGGATCCGGGCGAGGCCGAGCGTCGCCGGCCGGTGTGACGCTCGGCCTCGCCAGGGGCCGGCGACCGGCCAAATAAAAAAGAAGAAAAGAACAAGAAAGAAAGAGAAGAAAAATAGAAGAGAGAGAAAATTTGTTTCTTGAAAGTGTTCTAGAAACAAGAAACAAGTTTTTCTTATTTCTTGTTTCTGTTCTTTTTTGTTCCCGGGAACAAAAAAATAGATTTGGAACAAAAACGCAAAGAAACGCTAAACAAACAGCCCCTTAAGTGCATTTAAAAAAAACATTTTGAGTTGCTGGAAATCTAACGTGATTATATTTTATTAATTTCTCAGTCATACGTGGATCGCAAGCGTGTCTAGTTAGCAGATAACTTTTAAACAATGTCATCTAAAAGTTGTAAATAGCGATAATTTAAGTGCTAAGTTTTGTTTAAAGTGATTACTTTAATGCCGGTCATTGTTAAAAAATGATCTCTTTAGTGCCAACCATGCCACGTGGAAATACCATGTGGATTAGTGTTTTTAAAAAATGTGCCAAGTTATTTTATAATTTTAATTATAAATGCCACGTAATCAATTTGGCTGGAATTTCTCGCCTTCAGCACTTAAGTTATCATTTTTTTTCCTTACGATTTGACACTTGAGTGAGCCGGCAAAAATTTTTGCATCAAAATGAGCGCTGTACATAACTTTTAGCACTTTTAATACACTTATCCCTCATTGTTTGTATTATGTGCTGTGTACAAGTTGCAAAACTCCAATTTCTTACTTACACGTTTCCAACTTGGTCCCTGAGAAGATAAGGAATCGAACTCCCCACTTCCTCAATGCATTTAAATCACTGATGGTTTTCTTCTGCCATCTTTTGCCGACATTCCCATATTCCATTATGATGATTTTTAGATGATTTTATAGGCATCTATTAATTTCCATGTGTAACCTGATTCAATAAGATTAATTTAATTCTAATTGACAATGATGTTTGTAAGAGTTTTCCTAACGTGGACTACATTAATTGATATTAAAATTCACCGTTTTACGTTTATTGTAAAACGAGGTTGGTATAAGGTTAGATAGAAAGTTTTTTAATTAGTCTAATATGGGACTGGCTAGTGTGGGCTGAGTTGAGCCTGACCCGTAATGAGGGGGCCTTGTTGAAAATTCTATAAATAGTGCTTAAGTTTCTCCTCTAACCCTAATTCTCACAAGTATCCTCACATAAAGGGGTGTTTACCTAGCGCTAAAGGGTGTTGGGGGGGGGGGCGTATCATTGAGCCAGTGATACAGAGGGCAATAGAGGAGAAAGACTTGTACATGGAACATCGGTTTTTCGCTTCCTCTTCAGAAACAATGGATCCCAAAACAGGTGTGTTAATCTTTCTACTCAATTATGTGTGTTCTTGTTCTGGTTATGTAGATCATGGGATTGCGTGATTTGCATCCGATATGTGATATCGGAGCTATCATAACCCTAGAACTTGAACGCATAGAATTTTGCCCTAACTTGAGATTTTCGAGATTTTTCGTTTAATAAAAATTAAATTAAATTATATATTCGGACTGGGCTCGTCGAGACGAATTGATCCATGGGCGGCGTGTCGCCGAGAGAGGCCGCACGCGCCCCCATGCGTGGCCACGCGTCGCCAGGGTGTTGGAGATGTGCCCCACATGCCTTCACGCGCTCCCACGCCCGGGGCGTGGCTCGCACGGGCAACGCATGCGGGTGCTGACGTCACGATGATGTCAGCGACTCGGACTCGACCTGACTCGTTGACCGACCCAACCCAGTCAACCGGTCGGACCGGACGGTTGAGCCTGGAACCGGTTGGACCACTGCCGGTCGGACCGGTTTTGACCGGCCTTTTATGCCTGTGCGTGAGCTCCACGTGCT
Organism: Eucalyptus tenuipes; assembly: GCA_014182365.1. Taxonomy (NCBI): domain Eukaryota; kingdom Viridiplantae; phylum Streptophyta; class Magnoliopsida; order Myrtales; family Myrtaceae; genus Eucalyptus; species Eucalyptus tenuipes. The sequence continues at coordinate 7,954,370 of CM024547.1, read as the reverse complement.
GCGCACTCAGGTGGTGTGTGCGGGCGCGTGGGAGCTCCGATAGGCGCGTGGCTGGCGGCATTAGGTTCGTATGATCATTTTTTATCTTGTGGTGTATTTATTTTACATGTTTGATGATTTTATGGATGTGAAAATACATACAAAACCCTAAATACATGTATTTTTAGTGCATTTTTATGTATTTTTCTTGTATTTTTCTGTGATTTTGGAAATAAAGGTGTTGGGTTACTTGTATGTTATCGCATAAACATTATAAAAGTGTTATTCATTAATTACATACAATAAAGTTTAATTTTTATTAATGAGTAAAACAATGTAATTAGCATGATATGTGATTTTAGTGATTTATAGCCCATATCACTAAAGTTAAAATCACATATATATGGTGTATGTGAGATGTAATTTTTATATCCCTAGTATGAGAGAGTTTCAAGGATTCAATTGAGTTGTAACCGCCAAAATGGCACACTTGATTGGGTTTGAGAGATTTCGATCTCGTATAATGATTGGGATGTCTCCTGGTCTAATGCGTAGTCATACTCTCAAATGAGGTGATTATGTATTAGTTTATGGAGGGATACATGATGGTGTGGTAGAGGAGTGACTGATCCTAATGGTGTATATGCCCAAAGGTGATGAATTCACGAATGTTAGAATATATTCTCATAACCACTATCATGTAGGGAGTGTACAATTGCATGTCATGTATTTTGCCCGAAGGTGATTATGTGATTTTGCATGTAATTCTCTAGACGTGTGCTTGTACGTCAAGTTACACTGTGCTCACATGATATAATTATATACATTGCTTGTCTTTCAGTCACCTTTTCCGTAAATGGTAACTCGGTCACTATTGAGGTTCTTGCTGGTTCAAACTTTAAGAGATGGAGAGAGGATTTTCTGTTTGCTATGGAGATGACAAATGTTCATATGGCTCTTACTGCCGATTGACCAGCAGATCTTACTGCCGAGAGTACAGAAAGCTCATTTTGCTACATGAGAAAAGAGCAATAGAATTTGCTTACTGTCCATGAAGCGTTCCATTCAGGAACACTTGAAAAGTGGTTTGCCTGCATACTGCACTGTTAGGCAAATGATGGAAGCTTTGATAGCTAGAAATCGTGTCTCGCCTAATGTTGAGATAGGGACACACCTGTAAACACTATTTACTATGAAGTATGATGGTTTTGGTGGAGTTAGAGATTATATTTTGAGGATAATAGATTTGCAGACAAAGCTTCAGGCTCTCAATGTTGTTATTCCCACTGCTTGCATTGTGCATCAAGCTCTAAATACTCTTTCTCCTAATTTTGGGATTATCAAGACCAATTATAGTTTCCAAGATGAAACATGGTCAATTAATAACCTGATTGCAAGGGTGGTGGAAGAGGAAGAAAAATTGAAGAAAGATAAATGACACATTGCTCTTTATGCTTCTAGTTCTGGTACCGATAAGGGTAAGAAGTTGAAAAACTATACCCACAAGGGCAATTCTGAAGCCGCTGGTCCTTCCAACAATAAAGGAAATTCTGAAGGTGCTAATCCTTCTAACAGTTTGGGTCTTAAGAAAGCATTCTCCAAGAAGGATAATGTTCTTTGCTACTTTTGCAGGGAGAGAGGATACGTAAAGAAATGTTGCAACAAGTATACGGCTTGGTTGTCTAAGAGAACAAAGAGTGAGCCTAAAGATAATGATTATTTGGCGTTTGTTTATGAATCCAATCTATCTGAAATTCCGACCAATTCGTGGTGGCTAGATAATGGTGCAACTAATCATGTTGCGTTCACCATACATGGGTTCATAAACCGAAGGACGCCAAATCAGGATGAATCAAAATTCACTATTGGAAACAACATTGGAGTTGATGTCCAGTTCATTGGAGATGTCATTTTGTTTTTAGATTCTGGTTTTAGGATGATGTTGAGAAACACCTTTTACGTACCCTCTTTTAGGGGGAATTTAATTTCTGTGTCTTGTTTGGATATGTGTGAATACTCTTTTGAAATAAAGAGCAATTCTATTTTCATGTTTTATGATTCAAATAAGATTGGGTGTTGCTTTTTATCAAATGGATTATATCGATTGAGTTTATCTCCCAACGACATGTATGTTGCTTATTCAGCTAAAAAAGTTGTTTCAAAAGGCCTCTACCTAAGGAACAGTCTTATGCATTGTGTCATAAACGTTTTGGTCACATTTCTAAAGAAAGAGTAGAAAGGCTTATAAAGGCTGACATCTTGCCTACTCTTAAAAGTGATATAGAGACTTGCGTAGACTGTTGTAGAGGTAATATGACTAAGATAAAGAAGAAATCCGCCATACGAAGTTCTGACATATTGGAGGTTATTCACACTAATATTAGTGGACCGTACATGGCTACTTTGTGCAGAAATTTTTATTTCATCACATTTATTGATGACTTTTCCCAATTTGGATACTTATACTTGATTAAAGAACAGTCCGAGTCTCTTAACAAATTTAAGATTTTTCGGATTGAAGTGGAGAAACAATTGGATAAAGTTATAAAGATTGTCAGATTTGATCATTGTGGTGAGTATTTTGGTAGACACGGTGATGCTGGACAACTTAAAGGGCCGTTTGCTAAATACTTAGAGGATTTTGGGATAATAGGTCAGTTTACTATACCCGGAAATCCTGAACAAAATGGTGTAGCTGAAAGGCGCAATCGTACTCTTATAGACATGATGAGAAGTATGATTAGTATGACCAATTTACCTGATTTTCTGTGGGGTGAAGCTTTGAAAAAAACTCTTTATATTCTAAATCGTGTTCCTACTAAAGCGGTTCCATTGACTCCTTTTGAGTTATGGATTGGACGTAAGCCTAACTTGAATCACCTTAAAGTTTGGGGATGTCCTGTAGAGGTGAAGTTATATAATCCGACATTGAGTAAGTTGGATTCAAAAACTACTCGGTGTTACTTTGTATCTTACCCAGATCATTCAAAGGGGTATCGGTTTTATAATCCTAATGGAAGTACAAGAATTGTGGAATCTCATACTACAAAATTTCTAGAATTTGATGTAGCTGAAAAGGGTAGTTGCTCACGAACTATTGAAGATGATAGTATGGTGGTGATTACTAGATCCCTGTCTCATCCTGTGCAGACAATTATGGAGCCTCCTGCGCCACAAACTGAGCCTGTTATGGCCCAGGATCCTATTGTTTAGGCAGTTCCTGGTGAAATTCCCCAAGCCGCTCAAATTCAAAATGAGGTTGAAGTAGCTCCACTTAGAAGATCGACTAGGGAAAGACGTTCAACTATACCACCAGACTATCTTGTCTACCTAAGAGAGCATGATTATGATATTGGCTGTGTTGTTGATCCGGTAACTTATACGGATGTCATCTCATGTCCTCAATCAGATTTGTGGCTAAATGCGATGAAAGATAAGATGCAATCTATAAAACACAATGGTGTATGGGAGCTTGTTGAATTGCCTGAAGGTTGTAAACCTATTGGCTGCAAATGGGTATACAAGACTAAAAAGGATTCCAAAGGGAAGATTGAAAAGTTTAAAACCAGACTAGTAGCTAAGGGTTTCTCTCAAAGAGAAGGAATAGATTATGAAGCAACATTTTCTCCAGTTTCTTCTAAAGATTCCTTTAGAGTGATCTTGGCATTGGTAGCTCATTTTGATATGGAGTTACACTAGATGGATGTTAAGACTGCTTTTCTAAATGGAGACCTTAATGGGGAGGTTTATATGGTAAAACCTGAATGTTTTGCAGTAGATGACTCAGGTAAGGTTGTATGTAGATTGAAAAAGTCTATTTATGGCCTTAAACAAGCTTATAGACAATAGTATTTAAAGTTTCATAGTATGTCACTTCATTAGGATTTATCGAGAAAAAAGTAGATCAGTGTATATACACCAAGGTTAGTGAGAGGAAATATATTTTTCTCATACTTTATGTGGATGATATCTTGCTTGCAAGTAGTGACATTGGTTTACTACATGAGACAAAGCAGATGTTATCGAAAATTTTTGACATGAAAGATCTTGGTGAGGCGTCTTTTGTTCTTGGCATTAAGGTCCATAGGGATCGTTCTCGCCGTTTATTGGGTTTGTCTCAGAGAGCATATATTGATTGCATTTTAGAAAGATTCAATATGCAACATTGCAAACTAGGAAATGCTCCTGTTATTAAGGGTGATAAATTGAGTCTTTCATAATGCCCTAATTCAGATTTTGAGAAAGCTCAAATGAAGAATGTACCTTATGCTAGTGTGCTTGGAAGTATCATGTATGCTCAGGTTTACACTAGACCGGATATTTCCTTTGCAACAATCTAGCAGATATTAGTCAAATCTAGGACACGATCACTGGGTTGCTGCCAATAAGGTTTTAAGGTACTTAAAGAGGACAAGAGATTATATGTTGATTTATAGACATGTTCCGGACTTACAACTAGTAGGGTATTCTGATGCATATTTTGCTGGTTGTCAAGATGATAAGAAATCAACGACAGGATACATATTTATGTTAGTAGGAGCTGCAGTATCATGGAAGAGCGAGAAATAGAAATCTGTATCTTCTTCTACCATGCAAGCAGAGTTTGTAGCATGTTTTTCAGTTGCTATTCAAGCTATTTGGCTCCGGAACCTCATTAGGGAATTAACAGTTTTTGATTTTGTGGATAGGCCCATATAGTTATATTGTGACAATAATTCTGCAGTGTTGTTTATTAATAACAACAGAAGTCTCAAGGGGTCTAAACACATGGAGGTCAAATTTTTGACCATAAAGGAATCAGTACAGAATGGTGACGTTGCAGTAGATCATATTCCTGTAGATGATATGGTTGCAGATCCACTATCTAAAGGCCTACGCCCGTGTGTATTTGAGCGACATGTAATTGGCATGGGCCTAGGAGCATCTTGGGATGCTCTTTTTTAGTGGGAGCTGTGTTTTATTTTTCCTTATATAAAGTTTACATCTATATTTGTTACAATTTAGTAACACTTTGATATATGTGTGTGTGTGTGTGTGTGTGTGTGTGTGTGTGTGTCAACTTTTGCATTCAATAAAATATTTTTAAATGGATTGTTATTATGTTGAATATATATATATATATATATATATATATATATATATTGTTATAAGTCTCAGGGTATTGCTTAGACCTTGAGTGAAGGCTATGGGCATCCGGTTATTAGCCTTGTGCATATGTCTTGTTATACATAAAGAATGGTTAACCGTAAGGACAATGCATATGTGGGTTCATTGGAATCATAAAGATATTATCTAGTGGCACAAGTTTTTTTTTTTTTTTTGTGACGCTTAAGGTAAGAGAATAGTGACTGACAAATTGGATCTCTTTATGAGATATGTTATCCATTTGCCACACTACCATATTAAATTCATATCAATAAAGTTGAGAACATTCGTGATCATGGAAAGCTCTGTGTTTATACATGCAGTTACCACCATGATTCGGTGTTTGAGACTTTATGGAATAGGATTGACTATTAAGAATTATCTATAGACCAATGTGCGCACATGCAGTTTAATTTCAATTAATATAGTACAAGTGGGAGAATGTAAGAGTTTTCCTAATGTGGACTATATCAATTGATATTGTAATTTACCGTTTTTTGGTTATTGTAAAACGGGGTTGGTCTACGGTGAGATAGAAGGTTTCTTAATTAGTCTAATATGGGAATGGCAAGTGTGGGCCGAGTTGAGCTTGGCCCGTAATGAGGGGGTCTGGTTGGAAACTCTATAATTAGTGCTTAAGTCTCTTCTCTAACCATAATTCTCACAAGTATCCTCACATAAGGGGCGTTTACATAGCGCTAAAGGGTGAGAGGGTCATCTCATTGAGCTAGTGATACGGAGGGCAATAGAGGAGAATGACTTGCACGTGGAACATCGGTTTTCCGCTTCTGCTTCAAGAACGATGGATCCCAAAACAGGTGTGTTAATTTCTCTACTCAATTATGTGTGTTCTTGTTCTGGTTATGAAGATCATGGGATTGCGTAATTTGTGTCTAACAATTTTATCTATCATATAATCTTATCTTATATAAATAAGAGGGCTTTGTACAAAAAAAAAAAGAAAAAAAAAAGAAAAAAGAGAGAGCCGGGATTGTTACGTAGAGAGTTTTTGTACAAATAAAATGAGTTTTATAAATTCATATAAATCATTAAATGGCTGATTAATCATAAAATGAATTAAGCCTATCTCGTACCCTTTAACAACTAGCATGGTTCTAGTATCTTCCACCTCGCCATTTGTCTTCCAATGGAGCACTCTTCATAGTATTCACTTAATTTTTGTTATGCAGCTATATATATATATATACACTTTACTATTGTCTGCCCCTATATTGGATATTAAAACAGTACGACTGGAAGATGAATCTTTTTTTACGTGCTGGGATTTTTCAAATGAACTTAAATGCTACCATGTTGTAATCATCACATTAAAATAATAATGAATTTAGTTTTTAGAATGAATGCAAGTAAATCAGCGGTTAATTTTCTCGGTAATTAGAACTGCATTGATAGGTTCCAAATCAGCAGAGTGTTACATGCTAATTGAGAAGGATTCGACGTGGTGGTGATGATACGGGAAGAGACGGTCAATTACAGAGTCGTGCCAGGTGACGATGTTCCCACAATGAAGGTATGCCGCAAGACTGCTTTTCTCTTTTATTTCCCTTGTTTTGATCCTTGTTCTGGACTTTGGCCGACTGTAACTATGTTGACGGATGTTCTGTTTCATTTTTCGGGATTAATATGGTACATGCTTAAGTATTTCACTGACGACGTGTCCTATCATGGTCAGATTAATTTAATACCGATGGAAAAGTGAAAAAGGCGGGCACGGTTTATATGATCAATGCCGTCAAAAGAGGATAGTCACTGCCTTGAATGCCATAACTGCTTGCCAGCTGACCCATTTAGAAAGAAGATAGTTGCTGCCTTGCTTTGCCGTGTTCGGAGAACTTACATTTCTCGTAACTGAAAGGAGACGGCCATAACTGTTTCTGTTTCATTTATGAAATCAAGCTGCAATGCATCGTACAGTCTGTCCAAACGTTAATTCTTGCACACGCGTGTTTGGTAGTTCCGATGCACAAACCAGGACGAAGGACCTGGTTGAATTCCAGCACTCACTAGCTGGCAAATTTACCGTTTCTTATTCCGCGGGCATGTTGTGTTTATATATGTCTAGATGTGGTGCATACCAGAATTCAAAACACGTTGCTGATCTGGTTGGGAGCTCGGAATCAAAGCCGCTGGCTGGGCTTTTGAGTTTCCTTGAACATAGGCATCTTCCGGAGACAAACCCACCGTATCCGCCACTCCATAAATTGTAATTTGGAACCATTGGGGCCCCAATGGTCAACCTTCCCACATGGAAAGGGGAGGTGATATGTTTAAATCCCCACATTCATAGGGGGTTGGGTTGGGGTGGGGATGATTTAGTTTCAGGTGTGAGTTTCGACTTCCATGCCTTGCAAAGAGATAAAGAAAAATGGGAAAATGTCACAAATGGTTTCTGAACTTTCATTAATGTTCAATTTCATCCATGAGCTTTCGATTTGCTCAATTTGGTCTATGAACTTTCATCTAATGTTCAATTTCATCCCCGAACTTTCGATTTACTTAATTTGGTTCTTGAACTTTCATCTAATATTCCATTTAGTTCCTAACTATTTGAAAATTGACAAATTTCCTTTTTTTAATACCAAACTGTTTTTTTTATAAATAAAAAATACCAAATTGTTTTTTTTTGTCGAAAAAATACCACATTTATGCAAAGTAATAAATGTCAATATTTCTTTCATTTCTCCATATTAAAAACAAATGGAAAAAGGGATAGTAATAATAAACAAAGGCGAGTCTTGCATTTTGATTTCTTTTTTGTATATGCAAATTACTTGAATAATGTACAAAAGCCAATTAATCCATTTAGCCCTTTTCGGTGAAGTCCATAAAAAAATTGATTGATGGGCTTTTGTACATTATTCAAGTAATTTGCATATACAAAAAAGAAATCAAAATGCAATATTTACCTTTGTTTATTATTACTGTCTCTTTTTTCATTTGTTTTTAATATGGAGAAAGGAAAGAAATATTGACCTTTATTACTTTGCATAATGTGGTATTTTTTCGACCAAAAAAAAAGAACCCAGTTTGGTTTTGTTTTATTTATAAAAAAAAATAGTTTGGTATTAAAAAAAAAACGAAATTGGTCAATTTTCAAATAGTTAGGAACTAGATGAAATATTAGATGAAAGTTCGATGACCAAATTGAAGAAATCGAAAAGCTCATAGATGAAATTGAATATTAGATGAAAGTTCATGATCAAATCAACAAATCAAAAGTTCGAGGATGAAATTAAATCAACATGAAAGTTAAGTTCATGACCAAATCGAAGAAATCGAAAATTTCATGAATGAAATTGAACATTAAATGAAAGTTCAGGGACTATTTATGATATTTTCTCAAAAAAAAAATATGAGAATGAAAGTTAGCATAAAAATAGAGTATATATATATATATATATGTTTTTGCAACAATCTATCGACGTCTTCTTTAGGGTGATGAGGTTTTCGAGACTTGCAGGAGCATTACAGCGCACTCTCTTACGACAATAGTATGATCTCTGCTGGAATCTTTACGGATAGAAGGAAACTCTTAAATCAGCACCTAAGAGCCGTGTTTGATTTGTCTGTCGCCCGTTTTAGGTACTTTGACGTCTCTTGTGACATATCGCCATGATTGTCGTCCCTTCGAGAAGCTACGCATAGCTTGAATTGAACCCGCAAATAAGAGTTGGACCCAGGCAGAACGGCTTGCATGGGCTGGGAAACCTCGGATTGGTCCCGTCTTTGCAGCTTGATAAACCCACGAAAGTCCATGGGACCAAAACATGTCCACCTTCGATCGCCAAGTCGCTATCGGCGGAATCGGTTGGGTCAAGGGTCTTCGATAGGGAGGTGGGGACAGTAGTCCGACACATTTTAATTGCTGTCGTATCTATGCCGGTCCGAAACGCGTGAAGGCCGCAATAACCATGGGGGAAATGCTTGCTTGACCGCCCTCTGCCAAAATGACAGTGAAACGGTCAGAGGGGCCGCCATAAATTCATTTTGAAGAGACCGGTAGACTTCTTAGACCGGTCTTAATTTTCTGACTCTGTTTCTTTCTTTCTCTTTATGAATTTTATATTTTCTTATTGCAAACTTAAATTTAGAGATAAAATCAGAAGAGGGCCTAGGAATCAATGAATTTGTGGCTGCCCTCGAACGACAACGAGAGAAGACATCATAACTACTGCAAGTCGCGTCGGCCTCCCTTGTCTGAGCCCCAGGTGCTAGTTGAGATATTTCCAGGGGTATCAAGAAGCTGATGGATCGTATTGAATGGTCTTGAGCCCACCGAATTCATGTGGTCTTTCTTGACTTATTTGTGGGAAGAGCCTGAGGTACAAGGCTTGTTGATTGTATTGATGGGCGCAAGTATGTGATCGATTAGTCATGATTAGCTACGGATAGTTTAGGTATAGTGGCTTGAGGGCGATCAAAATTGCATCCGATTTATGTAGATTCTCTATTATATTGCATGATGGATTAATTTGGGTGGATAATAACTATAGTTGATGAGCATAATAGGAGGGGAAAAGTACAAAAAAAAAAATTATAAACTTACTGTTTTTATATCAATTCGGTCATAAATATTTCAATTAGACCTATTTAATTCCAACATTTTCACATTGGTACAGATTTAGTTCATCTGACTAATTTATGGCGGAATTTGCTAACTAGATTTTGGCCATCCTTCATGGTACAACTGGTGGAAAAGTGGATAATGCAAAGAGTGAACATATACGTGTAGAATGACTAATGAAGACTTTGCTAATCACAAGGAAGCAAGCAATGCGTTAATTTTCTCCACTTGAGCAGAGCTTGAGGTTTCGGGCTACAGAAATTCATCTAAAGGAAAGATGATTAGCCAAGGAACTGTATCTTCAAAGTTAAAAAGCCAACACTGTGCATATAGATTAGACATCCAATACGAATTCGATTTCCTGTGCTAAGGATGAAGTTCGAGCCATCTAGTTGGATTTTGGTCAGAGGTTGGTAGAGACTCCTCGAGCCCGAGATTCATCAAGCCGGCGCGCATTTCTTTCGAGCGTAACAAGCCGAAAAGCGATTGACCGAGGAGTTCGACAGCAAATACAAGTAATCAACAAACTTTAATTGCATGAAGAAGGGTGTATGCATTGAGATTCGCGAACGAAGGGCTTTGCTAAAGTCGCTGTCCGTGGCCGACAGGGTCTAAAAAAGCTTTAAATTGTGGCCCTGGTCTATACGATACTCAGCAGACATCGAGGATTGATTTCCCCGAATTGGAACGACGAAAGAAGAAGAAGACATGACTCGATAGTGCCACGTGCAAATTAGTGTTCCGACGGTGAACAATTTTCCAAGTTGACGGCTGGCATTGACTCCTCAGTCGACGACTTCCCTTTTCCAACGTTGCCTCGCTCGCTTCATCCATCGATTATTTCTCGCTTACGACTAGCTTTGCCACTAAACTTAATTTACAATACTTTGTTTCAATTTCCGTCCTATGATGACATTAAAATAATATATATTTCCAGTGAGGAAATGCTATTATGTTGTTTTTAATGAATAAAGCATGGATTTGCAATTTCGTAAATAAAAGTAGGGAAAAAAGCACATGAAAGCGTGGGCAAAACTCGTTATTGACGAAGAACAAAATGGAGAGACTTATAAAATAATTTATCATGTCAAAAGTGATGGCCATAGCACATGCAAAAAAAAGAGAAAAAAGGAAAATTACTCTGTTCCTTTGGTGATTAATGAAGAGCTTATTATTCATGGGTGATATTTTAACACCATACATCGTAATATAAAAACTACTGAATGAGTGGCAAAAAATTAACTGTCCTTTGAAAAGAAATTGATAGTAAATTTGTGTGGAAACACAGTTTATTTAATCATGCATTGAATAATGTTGAAATATAACTCGACTCGACCGTTATACAAAAGTGACTTGTTTTTAAATCACTTCCGTTTATCCCCAGTCAATGCTCGTGCATCATAATATGAATTATTGTGTGAATCTGGATTGATAGTGAACCGTGCAAGGACTTCATATGTCCCATCAATCCAAACCCCAATGGACGATACCACGACGATATCACTTTCTTTGAATTGCTGACCACGTACTGTGCACTGTTTCTGGCTCTTGTATAAATGAAGGGATCGGTCCGAGGAACACATTTCACACAAAGACGACCATCTTTGTCTTTGATGAAAATATAGGATTTGTTTTCATGGCTTTGTCTCTTGTGAACGTGATAGGGAAGGAAATGGAGAGGGGCCTTCAGCCTTCGAGTCCTAGGAGAACGGAGAGGAAGATCATTGAGAAGAACCGGAGGAATCGGATGAAGCATCTCTACTCCGTGCTCAACTCCCTCCTCCCCTCCCAGCCGTCTAGTCAGGTCTCATCTCTTGTTAACCTCCTCGATCATCGAACTTCTGAAGTTTTGAAGCTTAGTTACAGGATTGATCAGGGTGATTGTGATATTATGGCACGAAAGCATACATACAATGCGGATACCCGAAATACTTTGTCCTCTACGTCCATTTGCATGTACATGCATGTGTTTGAGTCGTTTTCATTACGAGAGGATCTTTGACATGATGAATAAATGCAGGAAGCGAAATCACTACCTGACCAGATAGATGAAGCCATACGATACATAAAAGGCCTGGAGAAAGCAGTGAAGGAAGCCAAGGATAAGAAAGAAAACCTAGTGGGCAAGAAGAGACCGAGCCCGAGCCCAAGCCCAAGCAGCAACACGTTGGAGGCCATAAAATCACCCCAAATTGAGATCGGAGTGAGAGATTCTTCTCTGGAGGTGATATTAACTAGCGGGCTACATGATCAGTTCATCTTCTTGGAGATTCTCCGGCTGCTTCATGAGGAAAAAGTCGAGGTACTGAACGCCAACTTCTCCGTTGTCGAGAACTCAGTTTACCACCTGGTGCATGCAAAGGTACGTACTTAATCTCCATTTACTGATATCGGAGCTTGCCTTCTGACGGTACACATAAATCATTTTCAAGAGAAGGGCGAAATTCATTCTCGACCTGAACTATACTTTTATTGCGTTCGCTAGCCAATAATATTTATTTTTCTTCTTAGAGTAGCTTCATATTTTTGGGAATTTCTTGATGTTTTTGCAGATCGGCGAGTCTGGTTTAGGCGCAGTGATGATATCTGAACGGCTGAAAACATTCGTGAATGGATCCGCAACTGAGGGAGGCCATGAAGAATTTTATCCAAAGTTATGGGACTGTGAACTAAGTCCTAACATATGGAATTTCTAAAACCCACAGATGCAAATTAAACTATGAAGCGATGTAGGAGGCAAATTGTCCTATGTTTCAGATTGTGAATTTTGTAAACATTTATTAGAATCTTCGATCTGAAAGGAATTGTTTTATTGTGCTGTAATCGAGTACTTGAAAAGAAGTGCAGTAATCTATATTTGGAGATATAATGGAGCAGATTATCTTTAACCTCCCCTCCTTGCCTCAGGTCAAGTGCTATTCGTTAGACTGTAGGGTTAAGCTCTGTTGCTGATTAAGACTCCCCCTTTAATTTCATCGGATGCAAGAATCATATAGCTTATATTTTCCAAAAATGTTTGGAAAAATAGGATAGATAAGTTCGAGTCAAGTCGAAATTTACTATCGGACAAATCAAACTTAGTGATTATTGTACTTATTATGATACAATACTACAATATAAGTCCTCGATATACTCAATCAAGAAGGATATTTTGTGCTTACGATTCAAAGCAATAGATTAAAATATCTAAGTATTAAACCACGTTGATCCAACGGATTAAGTTTCTAAATTAGTTAAAAGTAATTCTACCAAATTTGAAGTCCATCATAGCATGAAGGGAGATTTATAATATTTAAAATTTGAACAACGTCATTATCTAACAACTGAAGATCTTTTAGCCATTGGCTCCTGGATTCAAATATTTCTCCATCCCTTATTTGCCTCCTTTATTATACATGACTGTGCTTATTCTTAGGCAAAAGTTAGTGGATAATTACTGAAAAATCCTAAATTTATTGTACAAATACCAATTTAGTTCTAAACTTTTCAATTTAGCCAATTTAGTCCTAAACCTTTTGATGATTTGCCAACATAGTTCTTTTAGTAAATTTTTTACCAAAATCGCTGATGTGGACGCCTATCCTCCAACCAAGCCCGTGTTGAACTTAGTAGGAAAAAAAAAAAAAAAACGGAAGGGCTGCAAAGCTTTCCCTGGACTAAGTAGAAAAAAAGATTGGAAAAAAAAATGAAAAAAATGTTCGTGTTAATACTGGCCGGGTTTCCTCTCTTCTTCTGAAACCATTAGCCGGCCCTCTTTTTGAAGCGACATCCTTGATGTCTCCTTATCTCTCTATCTCCTCATCTTCAAGACCTCTTCATTGATTTCTTGGACGATGCGGTCCACTTCCTTCATGGAAGTAGAGTTTTGTCTTGTGAGCTCAGTAGTTTGAAGCGTGAGCATCTTGGAGAAATCTGCTCGCTTGCTTCGGCTCCGGTGCTTGCTCCAAATAGTTGAGAGGTCTGCAAGTTTGAGGCTCCTCTATTGTTGCCTTCAGCAATCAACTTATCTGAAATTGATTTTGTGATCAATCAGTATCTCTTCTGTAGCTCTTTTCTCCCGATCTAGACCTAGATTTATATTTTAGTGCTCTTCTATACCCATCTAGATATAGAATTGGGATTTACAAGGTGTTTCCTGTGTTCTTTTAACCTGTTGGTGTTGATGTTTTCTCTATACAGCAATAGTGCCAAGGATGCCTAACCTTGTCATATACTACCTTTTGGCAAAAATGTAGCTATTAGAGAAGGAAATCTCAGTGTGTGCTCCTCACTGATGATTATGCGAGATTCGATAATTGGTCATTGATTGTGTTTTAATGCTATGACGAATCTGTCTTTGTGTAATAAGTGAATGTTTGCAGACTATAACAAGAAAATTCATTTTTTTTTTTAGATGTATTTGTTTTGTGGGATTTACATTTTTATCTTGAATTTGTGTACGTTTTTATCACCACGTAAACTGAATTTTTCCTTCCAATCAACCAAAAAAATTGCTAGCCATGTAACGTCAAATAGTAAGCACCTACGTCAGTGATTGGCGACCAAAATTAACTACAATTATATAGGTAAATCATTAAAATATTTAAGATTAAACTAATCAAATTGAAAAGTTTACCGTGGAATTGACATTTGTACATTATATTTAAGACTTATTTAGTAATTTTTCCCAAAAGTTAGTAGTCCCACTAAATTTTACGAATAGGTGGGCAGTTTGTCAAACTAATTGGAAAAAGTACACTGGTCTTGTGTAGAACGGAGTTTTGCGGTTGAGCCACATCGTCAAAAAATTCCCTTCTCTCCAATTTCCCTTCCCTCTACTAAAATTACAAACTAATTGAAAGAAGTAAAATACTATTATAATTAATAAAAAAATTGAAGCTGCCTCCTTGAAAACCAACCATTAAATTTCACATTAATTAAACAAAAAATCTTACTGTTCTACTTATCTAACATTGGTATCCTAAAAGAAAATGTGAGTTATAGATGTTAACTGAAGTTTAATTACTTAATTTTTTATGTTGACTAATAAAAAAACCCAAATTGATTGAAAAAAATTTAAAAAAATTTAAAAATAATTAAACATGTCAAATGTGCCTACATAGTAACCATTATAAAGTAATAATATAAGAATCTTAATTATCTGACATTGATGTTCCTAAAATACATTAAAATGGATTCATGCAATTACGCCTTTTCTCTTTCATCCAGAGGATTCTCTCATCTCCTTCTAACCGTCATACAACTTTCTTCTTCAACCTTCATGGAGGGGAGGGTTGAAGTTAAATCTCTCCCTCTCCTCCCTGTTTTTTTTTTTTTTTTTTTTTGGTTGAATTGATGCCCTATTTTCCCTTTTTTTGCTCTCTTCGAATTTTGAGGAGCTTTTCTCTTATGATCTAATCTATATTTTAAAAGTTTCTCTCTCCTGTTTCGAGAAATTTTCTATCCAATTTAGTCTAGATTTGAGATTTTTTGCGTGTATGATTTCAATATTTCCCTTGAGTCTTATTGGTGCACAAGTCTAATTTTGAATGAGCTTCGTGAATGTTTCAGTCTCACAGGTATTAGATTTATGCGTGTTCAACCTAGCAACAGATAGAGATCTCAATGTATGCTTATTATTGAAAATAGATTCGGTAATCTGTCACCAATTTTGGTTTGAAGAAGTCACGAATATGCTCTTTAAGTATGTGATCTCTAGTCTTGTTATGATGATTCATTTTCTTATCTAGAGCTTGTTTTGTTTTGGATTTGTCTAGGATTTATTTGATTTGCTGTTGGATTGCGGCTCTGTATTGTATATGCATGGAAATGAATGAAATGCTTCTCTGACAAAAGGAACATTGACATTGTTCCTTAAAGTGGATTCAAACCATTTCTATAGAGGTTATTACATAAAAGTTGGATAGACAAGTTTAACTATACGACTTATCAAACATTGATTTTCCTGGAAAAAATTTAAATGGATTTAACTATTATAAAAGAGAGTTCATTTATCATTAGGCCATTAATGCTGCTTTTATTAAGAACCAATTGAATCTATAATAGGTGAGTTTTTGCAATTAATGTTGTTCGCTAGCATGTATTAATTGAGTTTTGCAATACCGTATAGGTGATACAAACAATGGTCAGTTTGGACTTCGAGTTGTAGATATTAATACTACATATTTTGGGTAGAGCTTGAGTCAATGTATTTAAATCACCGACGATTTTTCCGTCGCCATCTTTTTGCGACAATCTCATATTCCTTTCTGATGATTTTATAGGCATCTAATAATTTCCATGTATAACCCGATCCAGTAGCCTTTACCACAAAGTTAGCATTAATTTAATTGACAATTACTTCATTTATCATGTTATCTTATCTTACATACAAGAGGGCTTTGTACAAAAAAATTGATAAAATTCCAAATAAGGAAGCGAAATGTCCTCAATTTTTTAAATAAGAGCATGGAGTGAACCTTATCTTAAATAGAGACTTGAATTGCCATCATTTTCTCAAATAAGGGTTAGAAGTTGTCATGTTAGTCTCAAAAAAGGACTTGACCTCACTGACTAATTAAGAGCATTTCCGTCCTTTTCTTCTTATTTTTTTTTTCAAAATATCTCCCTTTTTTCTTTCAAAAAAATAAAAAAAGAAAAAAAAGGCTAAAACTTAAAAGAAAAATAAAATAAAAATGGGAGGACTAGCAACCTCAATCGCTTGTGGCCACCTCCCCATCGCTGGTAGGGCGTCGGCCATGGCCAGCATGATCGTCAGTGCCTCGATGAGGGCTAGCAGACTCTTGCCAGAATCGAGAGAGGGCTAGAAGGCCCTCCCCTTTGGTTGGCAAGGTTGTTAGTGACCCTACCAGCCATGGCCAACGCCCCACCATGAGGTGGTGGCCAAGGGCTAGCCAGGTGTTTTATTTTTTAAAATTTGTGTTGCATTTTTATTTATTTATTTAAGTTTTAGTCTTTTTTTTTTTTAGTTTGCCTTTTTTATGGGAGAAAAAAGAAAAAGGAAAAAAAGAAAGAAAAGGGAAGAGAATAAAAAAAAAATGTAAATGATGGAAATGCTCTTGACTAGCTGGTGATGTTAGGTTATTCTTTGAGACTAACGTGATCATTTCAAACCCTTACTTGAAATAAAATCCTTAGATAAAAAAAAAAAAGGTCAATTTCAATCCCTTATTTAAAAAACAATAAGGGCACTTCAGACAAAGTTCACTTCAGGCTCTCTTTTGAGAAATTGAGAGAACTTTGGGCTCTTATTTGAGGTAAGATAGTTATGTAGAGAGTTTTTGTACAACGAAAATGAGTTTTATAAATTCATGCAAATCGGTAAGGGCCTGTTTGGTAACCATCCAAACAGTGCCAGATTCTGATTTTTTGTTCCCAGAATCAGTTTGGGATGAGAATCGCGTTTGGTAAAATTTTTGTTCCCGAGAACAAATTTGTTCCCAGAATCAGTTTGGGACAATAATCAAGAATAAAAAAAAAGTTGATTCTTGTTTCGGGAACAAAATTGAAAATCAAAACTCTTATTCTTCTCTTTTCTTCTTCTTCATCAACCGCCGTCCCGCGACCGCCCGCCGCCGCCGCGCCCGCCCGTCGCCGCCGATCGCCGCCGCGATCGCCGCCGTTGCCGCCGGTTGCCGCTGTCGCCCCCACCCACCACTTTGCCGCCGGTCGCCGCCCCGCAGATTCGCCGCCGCCCGCCGTCGCCGGCGTCCGCGCGCTACCGCCGCCGTCGCCATCCGACGCCACCGTTCGCCGGCGACCGGTCTGGCGAGCTCGCCAAGCTAGGGCGAGGTCCGGCAAGGCCGAGCCAACGAGGGCCGGCCTTGCCGAGGGCCGGCGATCGGCCTGGAGAAGAATTAGAATAGGAGAAAAAAAAAAAAAAAGAAAAAAAGGAAAAAAAAAAAAGAAAAAAAAAAAAAAAAGAAAAGAAAAAAAAAGGAAAAAATTATAAAAATTATTTAAAAATTAAAATAAATTGATTTGGAACAGAATCAATGAACACGGTACCAAACGCAATTCTATTCCATAATCAGAAATTTTGTACAGTTACCAAACGCGTTCTTTTACTCATAATCAATTCCTATGAACAGAATAAAAAATAATCATTTCTGATCAGAATTTGTTTCCGGGAACAGAATCGTTACCAAACGCACCCTTAGGGTTATTGGTCATAAAATGAATTAAGTCTATCGTGTACCCTTTGACAACTAGCATGGTTCTATGTATCTTCCTCCTGACCATTAGTCTTCCAATGGAGCAATGTTCATAGTATTCGCATAATTTATGCTGTGGAAGTATAATTTTAGTATTTCTTTGTACTTTAATATTGTCTGCCTCCTTATGAATCTTTTTTTACGTGCTGGGATTTTTCAGATGAACTTAAATGCTATCATATTGTAATTATCACATAAAAATAATCATGAATTTAGCTTTTAAAATGAATGCAATTAAATCAGTGGTTAACTAATTTTCTCATTAATTAGAACTGCATTGGCATGTTCCAAATCGGCAGTGTTACGCAGAAAATGCGAAGGATTTGACGCGGTGGTGACGATACGGGAAGAGCTGATGATTTACAGAGTCGTGCCGGGTGACAACATACGCAGAATGAAGGTATGCTGTAGGACTGCTCCTCTTTTATTTCCCTCGTTCTAATCCTTGTTGTTCTAGATTTTGGCTGGCCGTATCTATGTTGATGCATGTTCTGTTTTATTTTTCTGGATTAATATTATAGATGCTTAAGTATTTCGCTGACGACGCATCCCATTATGGTCAGATTAATTGGGTTTCGATGGAAAGGTGAAAAGGTGGGCATGATTTACATGATTCTTTGCCATGTTCGTAGAACTTACATTTCACATGACTGAAAGGAGGCTGCCATAACTGTTTCTGTGTCATTTATGAAATCAAGTTGCATTCCATCGTACAGTCTATCGAAATGCTAATTCTTGCATGCATCTTTGGTAGTTCCGAATACATTAACCGGTCCGAAGGGCCTGGTTGATGTTCCAGTTCTCAACTACTTGGCAAATTTACCATTTCTTATTTCTCATAAATGTTGTGGTTATATATGTCTGAATGTTGTGCATACCAGAAGTCAAAACAAGTTGCTGATCTGGTCGGGACCTCAGAATCAAAGCCGCGCTTGGGCTTTCGAGTCTCCTCGAACATATGTATCTTCCGGAGACAAACATGCCATATTCGGCATTCCACAAATTGTAACCTGGGTGCAGGAACATGTACCGATTAACCATGTAATCCTTTCCGAATGTCCATTATTGGTGTTTCAGCGGCAATCGATTGATTGTCTTCTTTTGGGTGATGAGGTTTCAGAGACTTTTAGGAGCATCGCAACACAATCTCATATGATAATATTTCTGCCAGGAATGTTTACGGATAGCAGGCTACAATTAAATCAGGGTAGAAGTACAGCCCAAATGCCAAAATTTGGCACAAAGGGACACTTAAGTGCCAAAACTTTGAAAATGTACACTTAAGTATTACTTTCTTTGAAAAGTGGGACACTTAAGTGCCACCTTCGGCGAACCTTGCCGAAAATCCTACGCGGCAATATTTTATTATTTTTCTTGCCTACGTGGCTCTTCGGAGAGCGACTGGCTGAAATTCACCCGAAACGACGTTGTTTGCAAAAAAAAAAAAATTAAACTACCAGCTAAATAATTCTAAAAAATAAAAATGTGTAAATAATTAATATAAAAATTAAATTAAATTAAAATTATTTAAAATATTCTAAAAATAAAAAAAAAACTTAAAAATTTAAAACTTAAAATTAAAAATTATATTAAAAAAAAATGGGGAAGCCAGGAAGGAGGCGGGCGAGGGCCGAGCCCTCACCGCGCCCGGGAAGGGCCGGTGACGGAGGGGAGAGGGTCGGCGGGATGGCGGCCCGCCCGGCCGGCGGCGAGGGCCGCAACCCTCGCCCCGGATCCGGGCGAGGGCCCGAGCCCTCGCCGCCTCCCCGCCGTCGGCCGGGAAGGGCCGGCGACGGTGGGGGAGCATCGCCGGGGCCCCGGCGACCTCGGCCAATGCTCCCCCACCGTTGTCGCCCTTCCGGCTACAACGGCGAGGGCTCGGGCCCTCGCCCAAATCCGGCGAGGGCTCGTGGCCCTCGCCACCGGTCGGCCGGGGGGCCGGCCACCCCGGCCGACCCTCCCCCTCCGTCGCCGGCCCTTCCGGGGGAGGCGGCGGCGGCAAGGGCTCAGCCCTTAGCCGCCTCCTTCGGCCCACCCCCTCTTTTTTTTTTTTTTTTTTTTTAAGTTTTTTAATATTAAGTTTTTTATTTTTAGAATATTTTAAATAAATTTAAATTAATTATTTTTATTTTAATTATTTACACATCAAATACAAAAAACGACGTTGTTTTTGCATTTTTCGCCACGTTAGAGTGCAAAATGGCGTTGTTTTGCACTCACCTCACCGGAAAATTGCCATGTCAGCAATTTGGCCAGATTTGACCGGAGTGGCACTTAAGTGATCCATTTTACTCCGATTTTGGTACTTAAGTGTACCTTTCCAAAGTTCTCCAAAGTTTTGGCACTTAAGTGTCCCTCTGTGCCAAGTTTTGGCACTCCAGGTGTCCCAACCTCGTTAAATCAGCATGTGGGAAGGCTGTTACGGCTATGTCGATCCAAGTCAGCGTGACCACAGTAGTCCTGATTCAGCTTGATATTTGCAATGACCACATTCCCACCTCAGAGTCGTCCTGATTTATCTGTTGCCCGTTTAAGGTTCTTTGATGTCACTTGTCACATGTGTCGCCATGATTGTCTTCCCTTCGAGAAGCTACGCATAGCTTGAATTGAAACCACAAATTAGAGTTGGACCCATGCAGAACGGTTTGCATGGGCTGGGAGACCTCGGATTGGTCCCATCCACAGAAGTCCATGGGACGACAACATGTCGAGCTTCGATTGCCAGGTCGCCATTGATGGAATCGGTTGGGTCAGGGGTGTTTGACAAGGAGAGGGAAAGGGAGGGGGGTTGGGGGACAGCCGAATCTGACCCACGTGTTTAATTTGCTGTCGTATCTGCGCCTGTCTGAATTGCGTGAAGGCCGCAATATCTATAGGGGAAATGCTTGCATGACCGTCTCTCTAACGTGTTGAAATCAATGAATCAACATAAGTTCACGCATTTCTTTTTCAACCTTTGACGTTAACGGATGATTTAATGGATGCATTCCTTTAGCCCTCGTACATCAGTCTTGGAATAATTTTATGTACAAATTAAATGATACATTAATGGACGTATTTCTTCAACCCGATGCATCAGTTTTGCGGCAGTTTTGTGACGCATTTATGGACGAATTAATGGATAGACACGTGAAGGGACGAATTCCTTCATCTTTGTGCAGCAGATTTTACTCGTATTAAGGGACGTGTTAATGACAGATCTTCTAGAGTTTCTCTGCAACAATACTTTTCAGCTTATGAAGATGATTATCTTTTGAGTCTTCTTTAATTCATGGCAGATGTAGTCATTCAAAAATTAAAATTTCTGTGGAAAAATACTCCTTCAAATGTGCCGGTATCTAGAAGTGTTTGACAGAATCTTGTTTGTATAGTATTAATACAAACGGGGTCGAGGTGTTGTATCTTAGAAGGCATAGTTCTTGAAGTTGCTTAACACCGTTGGCAGGAACTAATCGCCTTAAGGAGATTCGACTAGTCGTATTTTCACCTCCTATATAATTTCTTATAAATTTTATTACAATCAAACAGCTTTGTATTTGGGTTGTGATCCAGCATCTTTATATGTAAAGATCATACAAACATTGGCTTGATCATTATCATATTATTATTATTATTATTATTATTATTATCATCATCAATTTCTCAGATTTATTTTTTTGGTTCCACCAAACTGAGTTACTCATTTTTCTTTTTTCAATATGTGAGTATTATTTGTTCTTCCAATACGTGAAAATTATTTTTCCAACATAACGGTCATGGGGCCGCGTTAGATTCATTTTGAGGAAATCCCTAGACTTCTCAAACTGCTTTTAATTTTTGATTCTGTTGCAAGCTTAAATTTAGAGACAAAAATCAGAAGAGGACCCATAGAATCAATGTTCTCGAGTATGAATAAATAGAAAATAAATTAGATACCAAAATATAAATAGATCAGTAGAAAAGTTTTACAACTTGCTAAAAAGGAATCATTGGTGTCATTATAAATATCCATTAATTCCAAAAGACGAAAAAACTATGGAAACGTTAACTTTGTAACTAATAATGGAATCTTTGTGTAATGAAATGACTCATCATTCCTTTCGCTCATATCAAGTTGCTCTAGAAGAACTCTCCAGTGACCTAAAATTAATAATAATGAAATTGGTTATGAATAAGAAGAAGAAGAAGAAGAATCAAAAATAAAAATTGGTTTAAGAAGTTAAAACTGATTTAAGAAGTCTACTGGTTTTTTCAAAATGAATTTATGCCTACCCTTTCACTCTTATACTATCATTTCACAGAGGACGGTCATGCTAGCCGCTCCCTATCTTATAGGGTCATCTATTCGCACCGAAACTTCAAACGACAACGAAAGAAGACATCATGATACCGCAAGTCGTGTTGGCCTCCTTAGTCTTGGCCTCATGTTCTAGCCGAGAAATTTCCAAGCATTTCAAAAAGCCGACAGATCATATTGGATGGTCTCGAGCCAACCGAATTAACGCAGTCTCTCTCAATTTATCCATGGGAAGAGCCCAAGGTGCGAGGCTTGCCAATTGTATTGATGGGGGTAAGTATACCGATAGTTTAGCTATAGTGTCTTGAGGGTGACCAAAATTGCATCCGATATGTAGATTTTTTGTAATATCGCATGACGGATTAATTTGGGTGGATAATGACTATAGTTGATGAGCACATACAAGCGGAAAAGTACCAAAAAGAAAAAAAGAAAAAGAAGAAGTCAAAAGCCTATTATATTGATATCAATTTAGTCCTAAATATTTTCATCGAACCAATTTGAATTTATACATATTCACATTGATATTAGGTTAGTCCATTCAGCACATTTAGGCTGAAAATTGATAAGTGAACATGATATGGTTGTCGCTAATGTGGATACTTTTTTATTTATTTATAATTTTTGGTTCTTTTCCCCATATACGAGTGATAAAATCTCCATTATGAAGCATATTGCAGAGAGTAATTGTAAGGGGCGGACAAATGTGTGTAGAATGACTGATGAAGGCTTTGCTAATCAAAGAAAACCATGTACAAGGAAGCAAGCAATGATTTAATTTTCTCCACTTGAGCAGAGCTTGAGGATTCAGGCTACACGAATTCTTCTATAGGAAAGATGACTAGTCAAGAAACTGTATTTTTAAGATTAAAAATCCAACATTGTGCCCATAGATTAGACACCCGATATGAATTCGATTTCCTATATTGTTAAGGATGAAAGTTCGAGCCACCCAATTGGATTTTGATTGGAGGTCAGTAGAGATTCCTTGAGCCCAAAATTTATCAGGACGACTCACGTTTCCTTCGAGCATAACAAACCGAAAAGCGATTGACCAAGGAATTCGACAACGAATACAAGTAATCGCCAAACTTTATCTGCATGATGAGTATATAAGCGAGTGGATGCATTTAAAATTCATGAACGAAGGGCTTAGCTAGCTTAAGCTGTTGTCCGTGGCCAACAGGGCCTGGAAACGTTTAAAAATGTTGCCCTGGTCTATACGATACTCAGACAGACATTGAAGATTGATTTTCCTACTTTGGAACGACAAAAGAAAAGAACACATGAATCGGTAGTGCCACGTGCAAATTAGTGTTCCAACGGTGAACAATTTTCCAAGTTGACGGCTGACGTTGACTCTTCTTCAGTCGATGACCACCCTTTTCCGACGTTGCCTTGCTCGCGTCATCCATCGATTATTTCTCGCTTAAGACAAGCCTTGCCACTGAACTTAATTTACTATACTTTATTTCAATTTCCATCCTATGATTGAATTAAAAAATTTATTCCCAGTGACAACATGCAATTATGTTCCTTTTACATGAATAAAGCTTGCATGCATGATTTCATAGATAAGAGTGGGAGAAAGAGAATGTGAAAAAGTGTGGGCGAAACTCGTAATTAATGAAGAATGGAATGGAGAAATCTATAATATAACTTATCACATCAAAAGTGATGGAGAAATCTATAATATAACTTATCACGTCAAAAGTGATGGACATACAACACGCAACAAAATGAGAGAAAAGACAATATACATTGTTCCGTTTATGATTAACGAAAAGCTTATTATTCATGGGCGATATTTTAACATGATATCTTTTAATACCGAAACTATCAAATGAGGGGCAAAAAATTAACTATCCTTTGAAAAGAAATCAACAATGAATTTGAGGGAAAACTTGTATTTTTTTTTTAATTGTGCATGGGTAGTATTGAAATATAACTTAACTTGATCAATATTCGAACATCACTCGTTTTATAAATCGTTTCCGTTAGTCGATTAAATTTCCTATCCATACTCGTGTACCATAATAGGGATTATTATGTGAATCTGGATTGTTATCAACCGTACAAGGACTTAATCCGTCCCATCAAATCAAACACCAGGGGACGACAACTACGACGATATCACTTTCTTTGAATTGCTGACCACATACTATGTACTGTATCTGGCTCTTTAACCTCTTTGCTACAGTGGAAAATATGATGATAATATAGAATTTGTTTTTATGGCTTCGCCTCTCGTGAATGTAATAGGGAAGGAAATGGAGAGGGGTCTTCGTCCTTCGAGTCCAAGGAGAACGGAAAGGAATATTATTGAGAAGAACCGGAGGAATCGGATGAAGCATCTCTACTTCGTGCTCTACTCTCTATTGGTTGTTTGTTTTTAAAATAAATAAAATAGTGCTTTAACTTGTCTCACATAAAAAAGTTGGAAGGATGTGAGTCACAACATAAGTGCAGGTATCTTTTAACTTGTTCAAATAAAAATAATGAGTTGTGGGTTAGGCCTCACAATTTCTCGTATGGATGCACAATATTAGGTGCTTATAGATAATAATTAGCACTAATCATTTTGCAACCTTTTCCAAAAAGATGCTTCTATTAAAAAAGACTGAGATAGGTACATCGGTTTTTTTGGAGTCAATCATTATCAAGTCTTGTTGAATTGTTCTTTAAAAAACACAGCCATCTTTTTAATTGTTTGATTTTTAGAGTTTCTAGAGATATTGTTGTTATATTTGATATTCTCATTTGAGACTTTAATATATCTTGGAGGATTTTTGCCGGTATTAATTAGCAATATTGTGAGACAAATAATTTATTAAAGAAAATGTTATCATGCATCAAAATCTGATTCTATTTCTACCTAATTCAAAGCAACTTTCTCTAACATTCCCTCCTCCCCTCTCAGCCATCTGCTTAGCTCTCTCTCTCTCTCTCACTCTCTCTCGTTCGTGTTCACCTATTAAACCCGGGTTGTGAATTCGTGTCCCTACTAAAGACTGATTTATCATTAGTTCATGTTGATTAGTGTCATTTTTTTGCTTTTCGAGATGTGTCAAATTATGTTAGAAATGGTCACCCCCGATTTTTGTATCCCTGATTGTGTCAATCCATTTTTATGGCATTATTACATCTCTTGATAAGCTCCTCGATAGTCAAAGTTATGAAGTTTTGAGACTTAGGTATAGGATTGATCAGGGTGATTGTGTTATTATAGCATGAAAACGTACATATGACACGGATACCTTAAATACTTTGTTCTCTATGTCCATTTGATGAAAGTAATTTGAAGGTGAAACGCTTACAACTCACACAAGGAAGAGAAGATAAATAGGCCTGTAGATTTATTTCACCTTAACTCTAAAAACAATCACTATTTCTAAAAAAAATCACTCTACCTAGAAATAAAAATAAACTCATTATAGATAATGACGAACATACTCATTAAAGATAACGCAGTAATTATGACTTTTTTCAATTGGGTATCGAACAGTTATCTGCACCAATGAATTTGGTTTAATTTCTAACATTCCCCCTTAAACCAAATTATCTTTCATTGATTATTCCAAGCAGGCTCTTGAACTTTCGGAAAGCATCAATCTTGAGAGGTTTGGTAAAAATGTCTGCTACTTGATCTCCCGTCTTCACATGCAACATTTCAACCTCATTCTCTTTAACATGTTCTTAAATGAAGTGAAATCGAACATCGATATGTTTGCTTCGTTCATGAAAAACTGGATTTTTCGCCAATGCAATAGCAAAAACATTATTAACAAAAATCTTAGTTATTTTCTTTTGCTCCATAAGAATATTTTTCATAATCACTATCCGAATAAGCTCTAAGTTGGAAGGATTCAGAGCGATAGTAGTGTAGGCTATGAGAAGTACTACCTTTGATGTACTGAAGTGTCCTCTTTACAGCTTTAAAATGAGATGACTTTAGTTTCTCCATATATCGACTCACAATTCCAACACTATACATAATATCCGTTCTCGTACATGTCAAGTATCGCAAACTCCCAATCAAGCTTCTATAATATGTCAAATCAACATCAACACCATCATCAAACTTTGAAAGCTTGATTCCGCACTCCATTGGTGTATTGACCGGAGTACAATTCTTCATATTGAATTTTCCAAGGATATTTTCTACATATCCTTTTTGGGAAATAAAAATCCCCTCGGCACTTTGCTTCACTTCAATGAGACCATTATCAGTCATCTCAAATTCTTTCACCATCGATGCCTTAAAAGCATCAATCATCGCCAGATTATTTCCTGTAAAAACAAGGTCATCGACATATAAACAGGTGAGTAAAACATCACATTTTTCTTTCTTCAAATAAAGTGCATGCTCGTATGGAAATTGAGAAAATCCATTCGCCTTGAAAAAATATGCATCGATTTTGGAATTCCACGCTATCGATGCTTGTTTAAGTACATAGAGAGCTTTCTTCAACTTCAATACTTTGTCTTCATGACCTTTGACAACAAACGCCTCAGGTTGTTCAACATAAATCTCTTCTTCAAGAATGCCATTCAAAAATACTGATTTGACATCCATTTGATAAATTCGCCAATCACTTTAAGCAGCGATAGAAATAATCAATCTAATTGTTTCCATACGGATGACAAGGGCAAAAACTTCATCATAGTCGATTCCGGCTTTTTGCTCGTACCCCTTCGTGTTCTCCTTTCTCATTCTTCTTGGCCTTGTACACCCTTTTAACTCCAGTCGATCTTATTCTTCGGTAGATTAACAAGCTCCTATGTTTGATTCTTCTCAATGGCATCAATTTCTTCATTCATGGCTTTTCTCCATTTTTCTTCTTTGGCCGCATCATCATAGACAAATGGTTCATAATATGCAAGAAGACATACAAAGTGAACCTTATCGATAGCTTCATATATGTTAGACAATTTCCTTGATCTTGACAATAACGGTTCATCGACAACATTTGAAGAGATAGGGATGATGAACTTGAAGAAGATACTGGAGAAGAAGGTGTAGAATGATCTTTCAATTCCATTTGATCGGTATCACCACGACGTTCACTTCTTCTTTTTTATTGTCTTCTTATGAGCCATCTTCATCAAACTTGACATATCTGCTTATATACACTTTCAAAGTGTTAGGATAAAATAAACAGTAAGCTTCGGATGAGAAGTCATACCTAATAAAGATGAGTTTTTTGCTCTTGTCTTCCATCTTTGATCTTTTCTGGTCCGAGACATGAGCATAAGCAATGCTCCCGAAAATTCTCAAGTGTGAAACACTTGGTGTTCTCCCGGTCTATGCCTCTTGTGGAGTTACACCTTCAAGTCCATATGTGGCACATTGATTTTGAAGATAGACCGCATACGAAAGAGCTTCAGCCTAAAGCTCATTGGGCAAATTTTTGCTCTTTAACATGCTTCGAACCATGTCAAGGATGGTTCTATTTTTTTGTTCAGCTATGCCATTTTGTTAAGGAGAATACGGAGCTATCAAGAAACGCCGAATACCATGATCTTCACAGAATTTGTTAAATATAGCTAGGTGAATTCTCCACGACAATCAGTCCTCATAGCTTTGATAAAATAGTCACTCTCCTTTTCAGCTAGGTTCTTGAATTGTTTGAACATATCAAACATTTCTGTCTTTTCTTTCAAAAAATACATCAAGTTTTTCTAGCAAAATCATCAATAAAGGTAACAAAATATCGATGATTATCATATGAGTGAGGAGTGATTGGGCCACACACATCAGAATGAATCAACTCGAGTGGCTTCTTTGCTCAATGAGCCGCTTCCTTCAAAAAGCTAGTTCTGGAATGCTTACTGATAACATACCCTTCACATAATTGATCGAAATGATCAATATGTGGTAATCCATAAACCATCTTCTTGCGAGAAAGCAAATTGAGTCCGCCGAAATTGAGATGGTCGAACCTCAAATGCGATAACCATGAAGGATCATCCACGCATGCTTTCAGACATCGAGACATATCATTTTTTATATTGAGAGTAAACATTCTGTTCTTCGACATCTTCACATTTGCAATTAGTTTATTATTCCTATCTCTTAGCATAAGACTAAGATTTTTCATATGAATAACATAATCTTTCTCCAAAAGCTGTCCTGAACTCAAAATATAGCTTGACATTTTCGAGACATAATAAATATTAGAAATAAACTGATGTGCACCATTTTTCAATCGAATCAGAATTGTACTTTTGCATTCCACAAGAATTTTGGAGTTATCACCAAAAGAGACTTTCCCCTTTAATTGTCTCATCTAACTTAATAAACATTTCATTTCTCCCGCACATGTGATTGCTTGCACCGGTATCCAGATACCACGTATAAGTTTGACCTCCTTCATCTTCTTTGAACACCAATAATAAAAATTGATTGTCTTTGTTGACACTTGATTTTTAGTTGACACGTTATTAAAAGGTAAAAAATCAAGATTTGGGTTTTTGATCGCGAAGGAGTCCCATTTCTCAGCCAAAAAGTGTTGTTTTTATTTCCTTCTTTTGCATTGTCGTTCTTAAACAACTTTTAGTTCATTTTCATGAAAAAACCAAAAAAATCAAATGGTTGACTTTTAAGTTGACTTTTTGGCCAACCCTTTGATCAAAAGTCAATCCTGAGTCAAAAATTGACTTTTTGCTCAAAAATTACCATTTAGCCTTAATTTCACTTTTGTCAAATTAATTTCTCAAAAATTTGACCAAAAAAATAGAAAAAAATAAAAAAAATCCATGAAAACATTTCTTTTAATGTTAATTCGACTTTTGTGTCGAAAATTTCACAAAATTCGATTAAGAACCATGATTTCTAAATTTTTCAGTTTTAAAATTCTAAATCGACCAAAAATAAAATTACTTTTATTCTAGTCATAATTAGGTGTAGTTCTTTCTTCGACATTTGGTTTAGGAATTGTTTTAAATCCGCCTATGCATTTAATTTCACGATTTACAGTGTCAAAATGCGAATTGTCGTTTTAAACCCGAATTAGGAGACCAAACTCGATTCTTAATAACTTGCGAATGGACGATTGTTTCTCACTCATTTTCTTAAGATAAATCTAAATACAAAATCAATTTTGGTAAATTCACACCAAAACTCATTAATTTGAAGAATTTTATCCTTCAAAGCATTAGAAAATCAAGCAATTAAGTTTCAATTGACAAAATTTGAATTGACTCATTCATGACTATGGTTTAATACCATGAATCTAGGTCCAATTTTAATATTAGGCTTAGATCCATTTGTGACATAAGCTTGAGCGCTTCAATTTAAGGTCAATTTGAATACAATAAGTGATCTTACATATGGGTAACTCATTAGATAGGGCAATTGTGACACTAATTGAGTTCAATTTTAGTTAATTTGCAATTTTGCTCATTGAATTGCAAATTTTACCATTTTAGCCTTTTAGGCCCAATTCAAAACACCCATGATTTCGACACTTTATTTTTCACGATAATCATTCAATTAGGTTAATAAAAGACCCCTAGATCATGTTCATAAGGTTTGATTAGCTTAATTGTAACTTAATTGGTCAATTTCTTCTTAAAAAAATATAATTCCTTTTCAATTTGGTCATTTAAGGATAAAATTACATAAATTTTAGACCCACGGGTCCCAAGTTGACAAGACAGCCGGAATCGAACCAAACCGGTCAAAATCTGGCCGAATCAGACTAAACCGGTCTGACCGATCTGACCTGTTCAGCCCCTTGCCAACCAAAACCTGACCTCTGGCAACGGTTCCGAGATCCTCTAAATGTCAATTTTACTTCTGCACCTTCAATTTCTCAACCATTTACAGATTGACCATTGAATTTCATCAAATTGCAAATTAACCCATAATTAGACATTTTGACACAATTCCCGATTTTAGCTTGGTTTTTTGCAAATCAAACGCACTAGATTAATTACCCGACATCTTGAGATCTTGATGGAGCCTTTGAAATTGATTTTTGACCGTTGAATTGAAATTTTGACGGTCGGATCAAATCGACGGCCGAAATCGCTTAATTTGGGGAGTATATAAATGAAATTTTCCTCAATTTTCAAGGGCTTTTTCATTCTACACGAAATTCTCTTTCTAGAGGCCTCTCTCTCTCTCTCTCTCTTTTTGGTGCCAAAACCTTGAACCCTCATCCGTTTCTCTTTCTCTCTCTCTAACCGCCATTAGTTTAGCCCCCCTTCGGTGGTCGCTTAACCGACACTTGCTGCCAACAATTAGTTCATTGTATTTCTTCTCCACTCGCAAGTTTGGATCGCTGAAAAGCTGTTGGCAAATTTAGATCGGCAATCTTCTAGCCGACGCTTCCAAGATCGGCATCGGAGCCGATCATTGTCTTGATCGGTTCAATCGGTTGAACCAGCAACCACTACCAATGTTCCCTCTGGCCAACTACTCCCGATTGATGCTCTAGAGGATCTTTAACCTCACGGTGGTGAGGACAGCTTGAAGGATTACCGGAATAGTTTCGATGATAATCTTCCTTCTAAAATGTGCGAAGATCAGTCCAAATTTAGACGGATTCTGGTTTCAACCATTGGACCACTAGCTCAGCCTATGAAGCATGGACACGTTGCCGGAGCTTCCATGTCATGTCCGACGTGTGCCGACGTGTCCGACATGCTCGGACACGTATGGACACTCTGTCAACATATGCCGAATTTTTCGACACGTGGTCAACCTTTCTCGATACGTTCCGACGCACGTGTCCGAGAGAGAGGATCGTTGAAGAAGACGATGGAGGGTGGAGGCGAGGCTGAGACAGTGAGGGAGGGCCAGAGGAAGAGCAGGCGATTCATAGGGCCGCGATTGTCACGCCCCGAACCTCCGAGCACGTGCCTATCCCTCCTTGGTCGATAAAATTTGCAACGTCCCAGGACACGTCGCCAATCTCTTTCTTTTTATTTTTATACGCATGCGGAAACGACTATAAAAATCCCCAGACAATAATTCAATGGGATAGAAAAGCAAGACCGCAACTTAACGAGACCAGAACACACTTTTATATATATTAGACTAATTCATTTACATCACTAGCCAGTATATACAAGGACTAACAAAGGGTTGGTCCTCAAAATTTGCTGATCTAGGGCCAACTAATCAGACCTGGCTACTGAACCTTCGGGATCCACTGGGTCCGAGCGAGACTGCGGATCCTCCACTTCGCTCTCGGGTAAACCTGCTTGATCTACCTCCTTGGCAGCCTCGATCACTTCGGCCGGGATGTCAAAGCCTCTAAGAGGACCTATCCTCAACCCATAGGGAGTGGTATGGAACCATGCTTTGAATCGGTCGGGTACTTCCCGATTTGGAGCCTTATCGGCCTGTACCGTAGTCACCAAAAACTCATAAGTCCAATCGCTCTTGGGATCGAGGTAAGCATGGACCTGCTCTGTTTTCCTCGTAGGATGACCATAACGTTCAGGAGGACTTGCCATTAGAGAACCTGAAAATATTATCCCACAATGGGGTAAGACAACGTCTTAGCGAGTTCTACCCCCTAAGACCTAATTAGTAAACCAATGCACCTTAGGGCTGCCTAAGCACACACAAGTCAAAGGACTTACCTTGGCCTCAAGTTCCACTTGCAAGTCAGTACAGTTCAAATAGGCACTCAAACAAATTCACACAGATCGAAGCATCGATCAAATCGACCTGGTCGATTACATGTCAATCGGACCGTTCCCAAGTCAATCAATCAGTACCATCCATTCTCCACGATGTATAACCAGTTGTTGAGCTCATGTGCATTCTCAAGGCGATGCATCAAGTCACCGAGCCCACGTGTCTCTTCTACGATGCCACACTTAAATCCTTGGGCCCACTTGCATTCTCTTAGGCCCAAATCTGCCAAAGTGATGCATCAAATCACCGAGCTCACGTGCCCTTTTTACGATGCCTGGGCCCACTTGCATTCTCTTAGGCCTAAATCTGCCAAAGTGATGTATCAAATCACCGAGCCCACGTGCCCTTTTTTACGATGCCTAGGCCCACGTGCATTCTCTTAGGCCCAAATCTGCCAAAGTGATGCATCAAATCACCGAGCCCACGTGCCTTTTTTTTACGATGCCTAGGCCCACGTGCATTCTCTTAGGTCCAAATCTGCCAAAGTGATGCATCAAATCACTGAGCCCACGTGCCCTTTTTACGATGCCTTACTCTGTCATCGAGCCACGTGCATTCTCCAGGAGGACATACCGAGTCTCCGAGCCACGTGCATTCTCTAAGGCGACCTCTTCGCCAAGATGACATATTCAATCACTGAATTCACGTGCCTTCTTCAGGTGATATTCCAATTCACCGAGCCCACGTGTCTTCTCTTAGGTGATTACCCACGTACTTTCGATACCGACATCCAATGTCCGACAGTTTCTCAATCGAATAATTAAAATCACATCACTTAGGAATATACCCTAAAATTCATAACTAAATCAATTTCATACAACATAGAGCTTAAATAAATAAACGGACTACACCACGATAATCAGCACAAAATTCCGGTCATCGGTCATCCCGGTTAAATTTTCGAAAAACAATTAATTAATTAAATTAATTTCGAAAATTAATAAATAATTACTAAAAATCCAATTTAGGCCCATAATGCCTAATTGGAGCCCGAGACGGGTCGGGAAAAATCCCGAGAGACATTCAATAAATATTATAGACTATCCTCTAGCAAAATGCAGTAACCATAATCTTAACATGCATCACAATTAATTATAATCACTAATCAACTCTAATCTAACCACTTAATTACACTTAATTAAATCTAATCAACCTTTAAGCATAATTAGAAAACTAAGCTGGGATTAGTGAGCTAAACTCACCTGATTAAAGATTTGCTCGAATTAAATCGACGAGCACGCGACAAAGCTCGGTTCTCTTCAAAGCGGTTCCGTCAACCGAGGTCGAGACGGCTCAAAAACGGGCCACGGGTCCTACAAACCCTTGCTGGAATTTGCTGAAACAGGTTGCCATGAGGGCTGAGTTGTGGCATGGATCGGCTAGGTTCAACGGTCTTGGATCGGAGTTCGGCATGGTCGAATGGTTGTGAAAAGGACCAACTTGAGGCCACGGAACCTATTGGAAATTGGCCACAGAATGCAACAGACGAGCTGAGTTGTGAGGTCCATCGCTTCGGTGGACCGGAGGTGGACGGCTCGTTAAAGACACGGGCGAAGAGGAAAGCTCAACGGCTGATGGGCCCTTCAATGGGTGGGTTGTGTTCACGGGCTAAGGGCGTCAATACGTGAAGAGCAGCGTGGGTTGGACTGGTGGGGACGCGCAGAAGGAAGGAAAATCCATGGAATTTGGTGAGGCATCAGTGGGACAGCAGGTGTGCGAGTAAAATGGAAAGCGACGATAACAAAAGGAAGCAGCGTCGTCGACCTTGGTGGACCACGCCTCAGCCGAAGAAAGAAATGAACATCACGTGTAAAATGAAGAATAATTGTCCACGCCAGCCAGGGGAAGAAATATCCAAATTTTGGATAAGCATGGGTTGGTCAAAACAAGGGAAAGTGGGGTTGAATTCTACAGGGGGACTGTCAGTGGGCAACGATCCGAGAGAGAGAGAGAGAGAGAGAGAGAGAGAGAGAGAAATAAAAGAAGAACGTGTGGGTGAGGAAGTTCGCACACGGACAGAGAGGAAAAGAGATTTGTGCGGTTGAGGGAGAAATGGAGGCGTGCGTGCGAGGGGTGTGGGTTCAAGGAAAAAAATAAGGATAAAACAAAACAAAACCAAGATATAGTTTTGTTCAACTTCCACACAACAATTTCAATTGGTCAAGCTAGGCCAAATTCCATGCCCACTTGTCCAATTTGAAGTCCATAAGAAGGCCAAAATGAGTCGATTCATCCGTCTCACAGATTTCCTTCAAATTTGAATTCTCTTTCATTTCTCTCGGAATCCGATTTTCCAAACAAATAAATTCGGTTGAGGTCCAATTTGAAATCAGAAAAAGCCCAAACAACTTCCATTCACCGATTCACTTACACTAGATGTCAAAAGTTTCTTCAAATCAGCCAATCTGAATTTCCGTTCATTTTCCGCATTGTCCGACCCGGTTTTCCGTAAAAATCCCGAACTCACCGGAATTTTATCAAAAGGTGAGTCGACGTTCCCAGAATGACTCATGACACGACATGACTTCCAATTTCTGAAATCGAATTTAAATTTGCGATTATTTTCAATCAAACGCGCTTTTAGTGTGACCTTACCTATCGGGTAGCTTTTAGGAATTTTTTGTGCAATTGACCTGTGGTCGATTTTCTTCGAACCACAATGAACCCATCTGACACATTGGCAACTCTCAGTAGTCGTGAAAATCTCAAGGTTTCAAATACGGACACAAGGTACCCAAAATGATAAAAAAAAGTTGGTTTAGTGTCATTCGACGAGAATTTTGCAATCAGGTGGAATCACCTACACTTTGATCGCCATCTCAGTCGAATCGACCTATCCCCAGTCTCTAATCGATTTTTAATTGTGTCGCATTGATCCTTGCAGACTAACACGATCGAGTAGTCGATTCCTGGTCGAATTCTCAAATCTATTGCGTTTAAAATTCCTTAATGGCTTCACTTGATAGGTCAGTTATCTCATGAGTGACCAACTCAGAGAAAAACACTATAGTCACGTTGATGAAAGGCCCGACTTATCCGATTGAAATCAGAGCCTGAAAATCAAGATGTCACATCGATTGCGACGTTGCGATGGAGGGCCGATAGCGAGGCTGCAGTTGCGAAAGAGGATGGGCCAAAGGCCCTTTGGCGAGCGACTGCGATGAGGTGATCGAAAGATAGCTGTGCGACGAGGATGAAGAAGAGGCCGTGGTTAGGGTTTTAGCAAGAAGAGGGGGAGGGTGGTGGGGGACGATGGAAAGAAACCAGGGTCGGAGAGGGGGGTGGCATTACGATGAAAAGAAATTGAGGCTGGAGAGGGGGTGGCGTGGGGTGGGGGGAGAGATAAACCGAGGAGGAGAGGGGTGGGGGAAGAAACTGAAGGGGGAGAACGGGGGGGAGGGGATGGGGGTGGGAGCAGGTGCTGTCGTGGGGGAAGGGGAGGGGAAGAGAGAGAGCAGGGAAGAAATCGAGGGGAAGATTTTGGAGTGGCATGGGGTGGCGTGGGGGATAGGGGGAGAGAGAAATGCGGGAAGGAAATGATTTTTGGGGATGGGAGTTTAGAGAGAAAAGATGGAGAAATAATTTTTAAGAACTTTTTGAGGGGAATAATTTTGAGCGGCAAAGTTATTTTTGTTACAAAAATAAATAAATGAGTTAAAAAGTTATTTTGAAAATAAAAATATTGAATGTTAAATAATAATAAATTTTGATGATTATAGAATATCATAGATTTATTTAAATAAAGTTGATTCTATTTTTTGTTAGTCATTAGTCTCATCCATAATTTTTGTTAAAGTTAAAAACATATTCTCAAATATGGGTACACATTAACTATGAACACGTCTTTCAAATTTTCTATGAATAGATTTATTAATATTATTAGTGTAAATTCATTGTAAAAAATTTATTTATTTATTTATTTATTTATTTGTGAATTTGAATCAAATTAATTAAAAATAAAAATATTTATTTAATAATAATGTATTCCAACGTGTCGGAATTTTCTATTTTTTAGAAATGACGTGTCGGCGTGTCATGTCCCGTGTCCTTGCTACTTAGGCTAGCTTTGTGGCAATCCATGACAATCTGATCTACATCTTTAAAGATTGAATATCGATATGGAAGTTCGATATTCATTTGATCGTGGTCATAATCAACAAAAAAATTGCATCAAAAGATAATTTCTCGGTCTCAAACCTCGTGAAGCTAGGATGGATTAGCCGACCGGGGCTATGGTTCAATATTAGTGATATATACTCATAGATGATTTTACTAAAGTTTGAATGTGATTGATTGAATGAGTGTGGATTATTGAACTTGATTAGTCTTAAATCTACAATTCCGTAGCCTTAGGACTGACTTACTATTTTGACCAAAACGAGATTTGAGAGAATCCCAAGTCCTCTTAGGATTAGATAATAGACATCCCAAGCTTCGAAACGGTAGGTCGTACGCCTCAATTGAGTATCGTTTGACACTCGGAAAAATCTTCAAAGATGAGCAATTTTGCTGTAGTTCAATTGGATTTTCAGTTATGTTTTTGTTCCGAAATGAGACTTTACTATTTTTGTATAGCCTTCTGTGATGATTTTTGGACAATCTTTTCTGATGAGTTTTGTTCCAAATTATTTTGTACACATTCTATAATTTTTTTCATGATTTTTGGATGTGCTTAAGCAGGTCAAATCTACTCAGATCCAAACCAAAGTCAATCTGTTCCATATTGATCTCTAATTTTGTCATTTTTGTACTAATTTTTGTGTTGAGTTTTGAACTAACTTTCCCTCATGAAAGTTGTTTGTATTAGTATTGTTCATATCTTGTATTTTTTTTTTCAAAATTTTTAGACATGTTTAATCAGGTTAAAATCACTTAGATCTGAACATAAGACAGTTTGTCTTACATTAGTCCGAATTCTATTTTGATGAAATTGAGTCCACAAATGCACCTATTTGGTCTCAAATTCTTCATGAGAGTTACAATACATGATACATATGTTCAATTGATGCATTCTTTGCAAAGTCTTGCCATTGGCAAGTGAGTCAATTGCATGAGTTAAGGTTAAAACGTGCTGCATCGGTACATAGTCTAAATGTACATCTTTATTTTGTCATTTTTGTTGTGATTTGTACGATCACATTTAGGTTTTGAATTCTTAACGAGAAACTTCATCATTGCATGTTCTATATGTAGGATTTTTTTACGTCTTGAGATGGTAGAAATTTTGCACGTTCTGTGAAATTAATGCTGAAACGAAATCTTGCAATTTATGCATCTTACCATGTTTGTTTGAGACACTTAGAAATTAAATTTTGAGATAATGTCTTCTTGGCACTTAAACCTCACATTACAAGGTTTGAGTATATATTTGTGCCATTGCATTTGAGTGTCATTTTGCATGTTAAATTTGTGCCGCAAGAGCATATATTCACTAACAAAACTCTCAAGCATATTTATTAATACATTACTTGAATGATTTTGAGATTTATTAATGCATATTTGTGTTCTGATTTTTAGTTACGGACATGTGCGCCTTTTGAAATCTTGATCTTAGAGTACCTAATTAACCTAGTTTGGACTCGAGCCCTTCTAGGAAGTCGAAAATCACACTTAGAAGTTTCCATTGCTGCTGATTTCATGCTAATCGCTCGTTGTTTGAAATACTTTCTATTTTTTCAAAACTAGATCAAAATCTAAACATGGGATCAAATTCGGGCCATGTTCTAACCCCTGTTTAGACAACCATTTGATATTTTTTTTTTCCATTTTTCCTATTAGGATTTTACATTTGACATCTTAATAAAACTTGTTTATCAACATATTAGTTGTGATGTGTGAAAATTTGGTGATTTTAGACTTGTTTTGATAGGAAAAATCCTTGTGATATTGGTTGAGTGTCTTGCTGATTTGACAAATTTCTGACATGCTGTTACTCGTCTGATTTTTGTAAATCATGTGTAGATTGTTTAAGACAGTTTTTTTACGAAAGTTGTTCATTATCATTTCATACATATTATGAAATTTTTCCATAACTAAATTGTTAATGAATATTACTCAATTTTGTTATCTTTACATCCTTGTTCTGAAATCTCCTAATATAAACATGATTGTGATTGTTTAGTTATACCTTTTAGGTTAGTTTGTGCATGAAATTAGGCCATGATATCTTCATAAAAGTTGTTCTAAATGCATAAATATTTGTTGTTAAATAATTGACATTTTCAAATTGCATCTTTCAAAAAATACTTTGGTATATATGATGTTTCTCAAAAACAATTTCTAAGAAGTTCTCCAAAATTCGATTTGGTTTAAGAAAAAATCGTGGTTTGGACCATATTCAAAATGCCGACGCTTGTGAGTACATTTATGTGAATCACGGGCTAGTCTTGGCAATTGGATGTATTCCATTTCCTAGATATTCTTTAATCCTAAATATTTTCAAACCTTTTTTACGTGAAAGTTACGGTTTGAATTGCATTCAAAATGCATGCGACGCTTGTGAGTACTTTTATGCGAGCCCCTAGCTAGCCTTGACAATTGAATGCCTTTTATAGCTGAGACATCACTTTATCTCAAAACTTTTCATAGATGATTTTGAAATGTATTTTTGAAATATCACATGTACCCCTTATACATATAGTCACACTATCTATTAGAAACGTATGTGTTTATGATTGGCACATGACTTTGGTAATAAGTGATCCGCCGACGGCTCACTCATCTGTTTGATTGATTGAGAAATAAAGTTCAAAAGACCTGCATGCATGTTTAAATTTCTACAATGCATATGACTTTTAGATAAATGGTACGGTCAATGCATAATATCGAGGGAAGACCCTAGGATCACATAGATCACTTAGTTAAGAGACTTATAAGTGTTATTGGCTATGTGAAAACACAATTGGTCAATAATTGCTATAAGTCACAAAAATGGATTGAGTATGTGTTTTAGTAGGACCCTCGCATGAAAGACAAATGTCAACCCCAATCCCCAAAATTTGACTTTCGTATTGAACTTTCTTTAAATTATTAATCTTGATATGATGTGATGTTTTTTATTGTTTTAATGTGCATGCTTATTTCTTTCCATTATATGCACCTAGTTATAGATTTCCTAGATTAGGTTTCGAATAGGATCCCGAAGATGGAGCAAGCGCGAAGACGGTGGAGGTCGATGTCCATTCCAACTGTTATCATGTACAATTCATTTCCCCAACATATGTCCCGGGTTCTCTTTGTTGTATAAAGCCCAATGAGTTGTGGGTTTTCTCTCTTCCTCTTATCTTTTTTTTTCAATTATATTTATCTTTTATATTTTCTAGGATTGCATAGTAGATTTACCTCTTTCTTTGATAGTTTACTTACTGTCTTGTAATTTCAATTTCATTGATTTCTTTCTTTTCTTGTTTTATAGAAATAGGATAGTATGAAAATGACCAACCACGCATGATCATTTAATTTGGGACTAATGATCCCGAAAATGTAAGAAGAAACGCATAGACACGTTAGGAAAACACAACATACTGTTTAGGTACCAAAATGGCGCTAATAGAAATATTAGTGTAACCCAAGTCTCCAAACCTAGATATTTGATTGTGTAGGAATCGAGGAAACACTCACGACCCTCGATTGGGTTTTTTAGCCGACCCTTAAAACGAGGCTAGTGGAGACTCCCATATTATTTTTAGGTTGTCATAAATAACTAGACCGTATAAATAAACCCATCGTGCGGGGTACGAGTTTCGATGAAACTCACCATGGTTTAGCATACTCGATATGTGAGTACCCCAAAGGATGAAGTGATGCCATCCTTATGGGCGAAGCATACTGTCAAGTGGGCTACCTTAGTAAAGGTATCCTAAAATCCAATATCCACACCCAATTTCTTCTCTCGAGGTGTGTCGCCTGTGTGGATATGGATCACAACACTCCGTTGTCACGCGAGGTGCGAGTTTGGTAGAGCTCATGATCTCATGAAGGGAACTCACGAAAGGCTTGATTTGAAAGGTGAAGTGATGACGTCTTTTGGAATGCAAGCCGTGAGGGAATTCTTGTGATTAAGTACCCTTAAATCCGACATTTCCCCATTTTCTCTCCTCGTGATGGTGAGGGATCGAGGGCGACGAGATCGGGTCGCGACAGGCATCATTCACCAAATTTGCCTTTTCATATGCTCTACTACTCTCCTTGTTCTAGCAGTCATAAGCATAATGGCCAAGTTTATTACAATGATAATATCAACTTTTAGATTTATCATGCCATTGGCCTGTCAAGTTTTTTCCTCTTCCACGAATATCTCTTTGATACTAGTATCTACCATCACTTCGAGCAGCATCACCTCTTCTTCGTCCATGACCTCTTCCTTGAAAGCAACCTTGGCCTCAACCACGATCATGATTTTGGTTTTTCCCGCGAGTTTGCAAGAGATCTCTTCTTTGCTCCTTCTCATCTCGGATGGTCAGCCGCGTTTGGAGAACTTCCTTCACCGGTTCAATCTTTTTTCTTCTGAACCTTTCTTCACAGGCTTGTAATAAGCTCGTCAATCATCATGGCATCCAAGTCTTTGGATTCTTCAATTGCAACAACAATATGGTTGTACTTCTTGTCTAAGGACCAAAGTTTTTTCTCGACAATACGAACATCTAAAACGTCTTCTCCGTTTTTTCTTCTGAACATCTAAAGGTTTGAAGGCGAATCTTCTGAACTTTCTGCACTCCTTGATGTGTGTTGTGAAGAATCTGCCGTGCCTCCTTAGCAGTAACAGCATTTGAAAATTTTTCGAACAAGGAATCATCTAAAGTTTGATAGATGATTGGTATGGCATCTTGATCT
The DNA here is from genome assembly GCA_014182365.1 of Eucalyptus tenuipes. Lineage (NCBI taxonomy): Eukaryota > Viridiplantae > Streptophyta > Magnoliopsida > Myrtales > Myrtaceae > Eucalyptus > Eucalyptus tenuipes. Next base: position 7,913,685 of record CM024547.1, on the reverse strand, counting down.
TTCGAACAAACCTTCTCCAAGGCATTCCTTTGGTTCTAGTTCTAGTTCAAGGTAGCTTCATCCTTTGGCTCATCATAGCCAGTGTTGACAAGTTCACACACACCGTAGGCACCGAGTAAAGCTTTCATTCTAATGGCCCAATTACCATAACTGTCTTTGGTAAGACAAGGGTATTGAAGAGGAAGCTGATTGTTTGTTGAGACCATGATCACAAACCGTAAGCTCTGATACCACTTTGATGAAAGTAATTTGAAGGTGAAACGCTCATAACTCACACAAGGAAGAGAAGATAACTAGACCTGTAGATTTATTTCACCTTAACTCTAAAAACAATCACTACACCTAGAAATAGGAATATACTCATTATAGATAATCATGAACAGACTCATTAAAGATAACGCAACAATTATGACTTTTTTCAATGTGGATATTGAACAGTTATCTACACCAATAAATTTGGTTTAATTTCTGACACTATTTGCATGTACATGCACGCGTATGAGTGGTTTCCATTACGAGAGGATCTTTGACATGATGAATAAATGCAGGAAGCGAAATCACTGCCTGAACGGATAGACGAAGCCATAAGATACATGAAAGGCCTGGAGACACCAGAGAAGGAAGCCAAGGATTAGAAAGGAAACCTAATGGGCAAGAAGAGACCGAGCCCAAGCACAAGCAGCAACGCGTCGGCGGCCATTAAATCTCCTCAAATTGAGATCAGAGTGAGACATTCTTCTCTGGAGGTGATATTAACTAGCGGGCTACATGATCAGTTCATCTTCTTGGAGATTCTCCGGATGCCCAACGAGAAAAAAGGTCAAGGTACCGAACGCCAACTTCTCCGCCGCTGTGAATTCGGTCTACCACTTGGTCCATGCAATGGTACGCAATTAATCTCCATTTATTGAAATCGGAGCTTGCCTTCTGAAGGTCCACATAAATCATTTTCAAGAGGAGTGGTGAAATTCATTCTCGACCTGAACTAGATATTTATCGCGTTCGCTTGCCAACAAAATATCTTTTTCTTGGTAAAACCTAATTCTTAGAGAAGCTTCATATTTGTCGGATATTTCTTGATATTTTTGCAGATCAGTGAGTCCGGTTTAGGCACAGTGATGATATCCGAACGACTGAAAACATTCGTAAATGGATCCGCAGCCGATGGAGGTCATGAAGAATTTCATCCAAAGTTATGGGACTGTGGACTAAGTCCTAACGTATGGAATTTCTAAAACCCACAAATGCAAATTAAACCATGAAGCGATCTCGAAGGCAAGTTTTCCAATGTTTCAGCTTGTGAATTTTGTTCCATCGTACAGTCTGTCGAAATGCCAATTCTTGCATACAACTTTGGCAGTTCCGAATACACAAATTAGTCTGAAGGGCCCGGTTGATGTTCCAGCTCTCAACTAGTTGGCAAATTTCCTTTTTCTTATTTCTCATTATGTCTGAGTGGTGCGCATACCAGAAGTCACAAAAAATTGCTGATCTGGTTGGGACCTTGGAATCAAAGCCTCGCTTGGGCTTTCGAATCTCCTCGAACATATGCATCTTCCAGATACAAACCCGCCATATTCACCATTCCACAAATTGCAATTTAGGTGCAGGAACATGTAACGATTAACCATGTAAGCCTTTCTGACCGCCCATCGTCGGTGTTTCTTCAGCTATCTATCGATTGTCTTCTTTTTTATGGTGAGGTTTCTGAGACTTGTAGGAGCATCGCAACATAATCTCCTACGATAATAGCATGATTTCTGTTGGAATCTCTTACAATCATGGCAATAAATGTGACAAGAGACGTCAGAGAACCTTAAACGGGCACCAGATGAATCAAGACGACTCTTAGGTGGGAATGCAGTCATTGCAAATATCAAGCTGAATCAGGACTACTGCGATCACGCCGACTTGGATCGACATAGGCACAACAGCCTTTCCACCCACTGATTAGAGTTGGACCCATGCAGAACGGCTTGCATGGGCTGGGACACCTCGAATTGGTCCCATCTCTGCAGCTAGATGAACCACAGAAATCCACGGGACCACAACATGTCGAGCTTCGATCGCCAGGCCGCTATCGGTGGAATCGGTTGGCTCAAGGGTCTTTGATAAGGAGGGGGGGACAGTCGAATCTGACCCACATTTTTAATTTGCTGTCGCACCTGCGCCCGTCTGTAATGCGTGAAGACCGCAATTTCTATGGTGGAAATGCTTGCATGACTGTCCGTGTAATGGTCATGGGGCCGCCGCAAATTCATTTTGAGGAAACCCCTAGACTTCTCAAACCACTCTTAAATTGAAAGACGAAAATCAGGAGAGGGCCCATAGTTTAATATTTTTTAATATGAATAAATAGAAAATAAATTATATATTAAAATATAAACAGATATATGTAGAAAAATATTACCACTTGCTAAAAGGGCATAATTGATGTCAATATAAAGATTTATTAAATTCAGAAGATGAAAAAGCACTTGAAACATTAGCTTTATAACTAATAATGAGTCATTGTGCAATGAAATGACTCCACATTCTTTCACTTCTATCAAGTTGCTCTAAAAGAACTCTCCGGTGACATAAAATTAAAAGTAATGATATCGGTTATGCATAAAACAAAAACTATTTTCTTGTCTTATTTAAAGAAACAAATCAAGATAATAATATTCAAGAACATTGATTATGTGGGCCCCCTTCGGATTCTTGTCTCTAAATCTAAGCTTGTAATATGGAAATATAGAGGTTAATAAAAGAAGAAGAAACAAAGTGAAAAATTAAAACCGACTTAAGAAGTTTATCGATTTCCTCAAAATGAATTTATGGCTGCCCTTTGACCATTACCCTATCATTTGATAGTGGACGGTCATGCTAGCCGCTCCCTATCAATAGGGTCATCCGTTCGCACTAAAACCTCAAACAACAACGAAAGAAGACATCATAATACCGCAAGTCGCGTTGGCCTGGGGTGCTGGCCAAGAAATTTCCAAGCATATAAAAAAGCCGATGGATCGTATTGGATGGTCTTAAGCCCACCAAATTCATGTGGGTCTCTCTCGACTTATTTGTAGGAAGAGGCTGAGGTGCGAGGCCTATTGATTGTATCGACAAGGGTAACTATGTGATCGATCAGTCATGGATCGATACCTATAGTTTAGGTATAGTGTCTTGAGGGGAACCAAAATTACATCCGATTTATGTAGATACTCTGTTACATTGCATCATGGATTAATTTGGGTGGTTGATGAGCATATAGGAGGGGAAAAGTACCCAAAAAAAAATCATAAACCTGTTGTATTTGTATTAGTTTAGTCTTAAATACTTTAATTGAACCAATTTAACTCTAAACATTTTCATATTGGCACTGAGTCAGTTCATCCATCAAATATTATTTATTAAAGCCGACCATCTTAAATGGCATGATCGGTGCTAACATAAATATTTTTAATAATTTTTTATACTTTTCCCCACATAGGAGTGATAAAATCTCCATTATGAAGCATATTGCACATAGTAGTTGCAAGGAGCGGACAAAGAAAACCATGTACAAGCAAGCAATGAGTTCAGCGCTTGAGGATTTGGGCTACAGAAATTCATCTCTAGGAAAGATGATTAGCCTAGATACTGCATCTACAAGATTAAAATGCTGACCTGCGCATATAGATTAAACACCCGATATGAATTCGATTTCCTGTACTTTTAAGGATGAAAGTTTGAGCCATCTAGTTAGATTTTGATTGGAATTCAGTAGAGATTCCTCGAGCCTGAGATTTATCGGGCCAACCTGCATTTCCTTCGAGCATAACAAACCGAAAAGCGATGGACCAAGGAACTCGACAACAAAAACAAGTAGTCACCAAACTATATCTGCACGATGAGTATATAAGCGAGTGTATGCATTGAAATTCATGAACGAAGGGCTTAGCTAGCCTAAGTCGTTGTCCGAGGCCAACAGGGTCTAAACAAGTTATAAAATGTTGCCCCGGTCTCTACGATAGTCAGGCAGACAATGGAGATTGATTGTCCTGAATTGGAACGACAAAAAAAGAAAAAAGAAAAAAGATGACATGAATCGACAGTGCCACGTGCAAATTAGTGTTCCAAAGGTGAAAAATTTTCTAAGTTGACAGCTGACTTTGAGTCCTCATCGGTCGATGACTTCCCATTTCCGACGTTGCCTCGCTCGCGTCATCCATCGATTATTTCTCGTTTAAGACAAGCTTTGCCACTAAACTCAATTTACTATATTTCGATTTCCGTCTTATGATTTTATTAAAAAAAATATATATTCCCAGTGACAACATGCAATTATGTTCCTTTTACATGAATAAAACTTGTATCCGTGATTTCATATGTAAGAGTCATGGAAAGAGCTTGTGAAAAAGTGTGGGTGAAAGTTGTAATTAACAAACTACGAAATGGAGAAATCTATAAAATAATATATCATGTCAGAAGTGATGGACATAGCACATGCAAAAAATAAGAGAGAGAAAAGACAATATACTCCTTTCCGTTTATGATTAACGAAAAGCTTATTATTCATGGCTGATATTTCAACACAATACTTTGTAATACTGAAACTACAAATACTGAAACTACAGAACAAGTGGCAAAACATTAATTGTCCTTTGAAAAGAAATCAACAATGAATTTGAGTGGAAACTTGGTTTGTTTAATTGTGCACGGGTAGTTTTAAAACATGACTTGGATCTATCAGTATTCAAAGATGACCCGTTTTATAAATTGCTTCTGTTAGTCGGTTAAGTCTCCTATCCATACTTGTGTATCATAACAGGGATTATTATGCGAATCTGGATTGATAATCAACCGTACAATGACTTATTCCGTCCCATGAAATCAAATGTTAGGGACGATAGCTTTGACGATGTCACTTTCTTTGAATTGCTGACCACACAATGTGCACTGTATCTGGCTCTTTAACCTCTTTGCCACAGTGGGAGGGACGACCATCGTTGTCATTGATGATAATATAGAATTTGTTTTCATGGCTTTATCTCTCGTGAACGTGATAGGGAGGGAAATGGAGAGGGGTCTTCACCCTTCGAGTCCAAGGAGAACAGAGAGGAAGATCATTGAGAAGAACCGGAGGAATCGGATGAAGCATCTCTACTTCGTGCTAAACTTTTATTGGTTGTTTGTTTGTAAAACAAATAAAATAACATTTTTACTAGTCTCAAATAAAAAAGTTGGAGGGATATGGGCCACTATATAAGTGTGGATGTCTTTTAGCTTGTTCAAATGAAAACAATGAGTTGTGGGTTAGACCTCACAATACTCCGTGCAGGTCCACAATATTAGATGCTTATGAATAATTATTAGCACTAATCAATTTGCAACATTTTTCAAAGAGTTGCTTCTATTCAAAAAGACTGAGATAAGTACGTTAGTCTTTTGGAATCAAATATTATCAAGTCTTGTTGAATTTCTCTCTCAAAAACACAGGTATCTTTCTAATTGTTTCCCTTTAAAAGATCCTTGAGATATTGGAGAATTGTTATATGGTATTCTCAATCGAGATTTTGTTGTATCTTGGAGAATTTTTGTAAGTATTAATTAGTAATATTGAATACTTAATAATATTGTAGGGCAAATACTTCCTTAAAGAGAGTGGTATTACACCTCAAAGTCCAATTTCATTTCTACCTTATCCTAAGCAATTTTCTCCAACACTCCCTCCTCCCCTCTCAGCTGTCTACTCAGCTCTCTCTCTCTCTCTCAATAGTTCATGTCCACCTTTAAACTAGGGTCGTGAATTCATGTCCCTACTAAAGACTGATTTATCATTAGTTCATGTCGATTAGTGTCATTCTTTTGCTTTTCGAGATGTCTCTAATCATGTCGGAAATTGTCATCCCTGGCTTTCGTATCACCTAATTTTGTTGATCCATTTTTATGGCATTATTACATCTCTTGATAACCTCCTCGATCATCGAACTTGTAAAGTTTTGAAACTTAGGTATAGAATTGATCAGGTCGATTGTGTTGTTATGGCATAAAAGCATACATACGACACCGCTAGGTGAAATACTTTGTCCTCTACATCTATTTGCATGTACATGCATGACACCAATACGATAGGTGAAATATTTTTTTCTTTTTCATTTCCTTTTTCTTTTTTTTCTTTCTTCTTCCTTCTTCCATCTTCCTCAGCCAATGGCCAGCCACGGTGACAACCGATGACCGACTAGGCAAGGGATGAGCTCACTAGAGTCCTGTAGAGCTTGAACTCGCATATGGCTAGTTACCGGCCATCGCCATGGCTAGCGACTGGCTAAAAAAGAAGGAACAAGAAAAAAGAAAATAATAATTAAATTTTTATTATTTATAAATTTATAAATTTAAGGAGTGCACTAGGGAAAATCAAATCAAAATATCAATATTGAATGACAGAAAATTTATTCTAATTTATTTTCAAATTTTAGGCAACTAGCAAAAAATATTGTTATTTTTCTAGAAAATGAGTTTTTGGAAAATATATTTTTTAAAATGAAGCTTCATTTTAAAAATATATATGAAAATTGTCCACAAGATTTTAATTGCAAAGTGTCTTATCAATACCATTTTTTATACTAAAAAATCATAAGAAACAAGCTTTTCTAGATTTTGTTAAATGGGTTGGGACGAGTATAGATTGAGAAATTTGTATTACGATAAATGGGTCATAAACGAGTTAAATGGATCAATTTAGATCGGACTATTTATGAACTTACCCGACCCGACTCAAACCGACTTGCCTATTTGACAAGTCTAGCTGTAAGACTGCTTCTCTTTTATTTCCCTTGTTGTAATCCTTGTAGTTCTAGATTTGGCTAGCTGTATCTATGTTGACGTATGTTCAGTTTAATTTTCCAGGATTAATATGATACATGCTTAAGACAACACATCCTATTATGGTCAGATTAATCGGATACCAATGGAAAGGTGAAAAGGTGGGCATGGTTTATATTATCGATGTAGTGGAAGGAAGATAGTCACTGCCTTGAATGCCATAACTATTTGCAAGTTGATACATTTAGAAAGAGGATAGTTGCCACCTTACTTTGTCGTGTTCGTAAAACTTACATTTCACATGATCTGAAAGGAGCTATCATTAGGGGTGAGTGATTCCAAGTTTCATATAGGTTCCACCCTGACTTGGAACTGACCTATTGGAACAAGATTTCTCATTTTTCGAAACCCAATATCTACCCTGCGTATCTTAGAACCTAAAACCTACCCTATCACAAATTCCAGGATCTACTCAGGTTCCACCTATATTATTATTTGAATTATTATAAATGACTAACCATAACTTATATTCAAACACGCGAAAAATGTGAACATTAATAAAGTAAAAATCTTAGTCATAAAATGGAAACTCAGACTAATACATTCAAATTATATACTCATCATCAAACGGTATGAAATATTGGAGGATCGTACGGAGACAAGGACCAATAAAAATATTAAAACTTGTTCCAGATTCTAAGTTATAAGTTCCACGTTCCACGTTCCTCCAACTAAGAACTTAGAACTTACCCGTCGAAATAGGTTCCTTATTTTTTAGAACCTGGAATCTACCCTGCATATTTTGGAACCTGAAACCTACAGGTTTACATAGGTCCGATTCTCAAGTTTTAGGCTTTACTCCGAAACTATGCTCACCCTTAACTGCCATAAATGTTTCTATGTCCTTTATGAAATCAAGCTGCATTCCATCATACAGTCTGTCGAAACATTCATTCTTGCATGCGTCTTGGGTTATGCTGAATACACAAACCAATCCCTGGTTGATGTTCCAGCACTAGTTGGCAAATTTACCGTTTCTTATTCCGCAGGCATGTTATGTTTATATATATCTGGACGTCGTGCATGCCAGAAGTCACAAAAAGTTGCTGATCTGGTTGGGAGCTTAGAATCAAAGCCACCGCTTGGGCTTTTGAGTCTTCTCGAACACATGCATTTTCCGTAGACAAACCCGCCATATCCGCCGTTCCATAAGTTGCAATTTAGGCGCAGGAACATGTGACGATTGACCACATAGGCCTTTCGGACCACCCATTGTCGGTGTTTCTGCAGCAATCTATCGGTTGTCTTCTTTTGGGTGATGAGGTTTCTGAGACTTGTAGGAGTATCGCAATGCAATCTTACACGATAATAGCATGATCTCTATTAGAATCTTTACGGATAGAAGGATACTGTTAAATCAGTGTGTCAAAAGGCTGGTACGGCTATATTTGATATTTCTAATGACTGCATCCCACCTAAGAGTCGTCTTGATGTGTTTGTTGCCCGTTTTAGGTTCTTTGATGTCTCTTGCACGTGTGTCGCCATGATTGTCTTCCCTTCGAGAAGCTATACATGCAAAACAGCTTGCATGGGGTGGCACACCTCGGCTTTGTGCCATATTTGCAGCTTGATAAACCCATGAAAGTCCATGTGACAACAACAGGTCCAGCTTCGATCGCCAAGTCGCTTTCGGCGGAATCGGTTGGGTCAAGGGTCTTTGATTGGGAGGGGACGGTCGAATCCGACACGTTTTAATTTGCTGTCATTTCTGCCCCCGTCTGAATTGCGTAAAGGCCGCAATATCTTTAGGGATTTTCTTGCTTGACTGTCCGCTGCCAAATGGCAGGGTAACGGTCAGAGGGGCTGCCATAAATTCATTTTGAAGAGACCGGTAGATTTCTCAAACCGGTTTTAATTTTTGAGTCTGTTCGTTTCTTTCTTGTTTTTTGACTTCTATAATTCCTTATTGCAAGCTCAATGTTCTTGAATATGAAGAAAGAGAAAATAAATTAGATATCAATATAAATAGATACAAGTAAAAAAATATTATCACTTACTAAAAAGAAGTTATTGAATATAATTTTTTTGGGGTCAAATTTTATAAAGATCTAATTGAAAAAGCTCTTCAAACGTTAGTCTTGCAACTAATAATGAAATCATTGTGGAGGAGTCATTCCTTTTGCTTGAATCAAATTGCTCTACAAGAATTCTCTAGGGACCTTAAATTAGGACCAATGATATCGGTTATACATAAAACGAGAACCATTTTCTTGTCTTATTTAAAGAAACAAATCAAAGTAATAATATTCAGTAACATTGATTTTGTGGCCCTCTTCTAATTTTTGTCATAATATTCAATAATATTGATTCTGTGCCCCTCTTCTAATTTTTGTCTCTAAAGATAAGCTTTCAACAAGGAAATATAGAAGTAAAAAAAAAAAAAACTTGGAAAAAATTAAAACCGATTTAAGAAATGTACCTGTTTCCTCAAAATGAATTTGTGGCTGCCCTCATACCGTTACACTATCATTTGGTAGTGGACGGTCATGCTAGCCGCTCCATATCTATAGGGTCATTTGTTCGCATCGGAACCTTGAACAGCAACAAAAGAAGATATCATAATACGCAAATTGTGTTAGCCTCCTTTGTCTTGGCCTCAGGTGCTAGCCAAGAAATTTGCATATCAAAAAGCCGATGGATCATATTGGATTGTCTCAAGCCCACCAAATTCACGTGGCCTCTCTCGACTTATCTGTGGGAAGAACCCGAGGTGTGAGGCTTGCCGATTGTATCGGCGGGCGCAAGTATGTGGTCGATTGGTCATGGTTCAATACTAATACTTTAGGTATAGTGTCTTGAGGGCGACCAAAATTGCATCCGATTTATGTAGATTCTCGGTTATATCTATAGTTGATGATCACATAGGAGGGAAATAGTACAAAAAAAGTCATAAACTTATTACATTTGTATCAATTTTGTTTTAAATCCTCTAATCGGATCAATTTAATTCTAAACATTTTCACATTAATATTAATTCAGTCCATCTGGCTAATCTATGCTAGAAATTACTAATTAGATGACCAACGCTAACATGGATATTTTTTTAATAATTTTTTATGCCTTTCCCCATAGCGGAGTGATGCATTCTCCATTATGATGCATATTGCACATAGTAATTGTAAAGAGCTAACAAATACGTGTCAAATGATTGTTGAAGACTTTGCTAATCGAATAAAAACAATGTACGCGGAAGCAAGCAATAAGTTAACTTTCTCCACTTGAGCAGAGCTTCAGGATTCAGGCTACAAAATATTATCTATAGTAAAGATGATTAGCCAAGAAACTGTATCTTCAAGGTTAAAAAGCCGATAGAGTGCACATAGATGAGACACCGATATAAATTTTAAAAATTAAAGTTCGAGCCATTCAGTTGGATTTTGACCAGAGGTCAATCGAGATTCCCCTAGCGGGAGTTTTATCAGGCTGATGTGCGTTTCCTTCGAACATAACAAATTGAAAAGCCAAATACGAGTAATCAACAAAATTTATGTGCATGATGAGTATGTAAGCCTATGTATGCATTGAAAATTGATGAACGAAGGGCTTAGCTTTTCTTTTTTTTTTTTTCCTTTCTAAACAAAGGACTTAGCTTAAGTCATTGTTCGTCGCTAGAGGTGTTAGATGGATGGGTCGGGTTGGATTAAAGATGGTCCAATGCATATTGACCTAGTTTTATGTAATGCAAATTCGACGACCCATACCTGACTTCATCAATATTACTAAAATACATCCATACTTAACCTTAACTGTGAGAATAAATGCCAAGTTGCCAACTCATTTAATCTACTTTAAGTTGTTCGTGATAACATATTATTTGGATAAAATATGAAGATGTAAGTAGATAAAAAATATTGTAAAAACAAAAATATCAAAGAGACCTAAGCTGACTACGGTCTTTTTTTTATTTAAAAATTGAATTTTTAATTATCTTTTTCCTTTCTTTTTCCTCCTTCGCACAATTGCCTGCCACGGCAATAGCTAGCAACTAGCTACAAGCAAGCTCAAGCCTCGCCACTAGCTGGCGAGCTCAAGCTTGCTTGAGGCTAACGAGCTTGAGTCTTGCCAAATCAAAGAGGCTAGAGCCTCACCAAAGGTCCATGAGGTTTCAGCCTCACCAAATCGACGGGCTTGAATCTTACCAGATCGAAGAGGCTCCAACCTTGCCAAATCAGTGAGCTTGACCTCGCTTGAGGCTGGTGAGCTCGTCCTTGCCTATGGGCAACCACCAATGAAGGAAGAAAGAAAGAAAAAAAATACAAAAAGTATAAAAAAAAATTAAAAATCAGAAAATTTTAAAAAGTAAAAATAACCTGTTAGTGATTCACTTAAAACTAGTTAAATAATCCATTTAGGACCCATTAAGTTCTTCTGTAACACATTTATGACTTATACCATTAAAAATGAGTGAATTCTATACCCATTTTGTCACCTCTACCTATGGCTTGCAGGTCGAAAAAATCATACAAATGTTGCCCTGGTCTATACGATGCTCAGGCAAACAATGAAGATTGATTTTCCTGAATTGGAACGAAAAAAGAAAAGAAAAGAAACGAAAAAAAGAGACATGAATCAGCAGCGTCGCCTGTAATTAATGTTCTGGCGAGGAAAATTTTTCCAAGTTGACGGCTGACGAGCGACTTTGACTCCGCTTTGGTTGATGACAACCCTTTTCTGACGTTGCCTCGCTCGCCTCGTGCATCAATTTTTTTCTTGCTTAGGTTGAGCTTTGCCACTGAACTTAATTTATAATACTTTATTTCAATTTCCGTCGTATGATTGAATTAAAAATATATATACATTCCCAGTGACAACATGCAATTATGCATCTTTTTGAATGAAGAAAGCACGTGTTCGTGCTTCCATAGATAAGAGTAGGGGGAAAGAGAATGTGAAAAATTGTGGGCAAAACTTGTCATTGATGAAGAACAGAATGGATAGATATATACTAATTTTTCTCATCAAAAGTAATGGACATAGCATGTGCAATAACACGAGAGAAAAGACATTTCTTTGTTCCATATATGATTGACGAAAAGTTTGTAATTCACAGTGATATTTTAACACGATATCTCGTAATACCAAAATTACCAAAGCGTGGCAACATATTAAGGTTGGGTTTGCTTTGATTTTAGAAACGGTTTTTGGGGAAATGAAAAGGCATTTCGGTTAAAACCTTTTGGGGAAATACAAATTATGTTTGGTAAAAAAAAATCCTTTCTGAACTAATGGGGGTTATATTAGTGTTTGGCAATTTTTTTTGCAAAGGGCTTTTGGATGCAATTTTTATTTATTAAAAAAGTCAAATTACCGATCTCTATTAGACCATCATTGAGCTTTCAGCCTTCTCAAGATCAGCATTTGTCCAAAACCCCTTGAGAAAGCTTGTAAAACACCCTAGCATTTTTCCAAAAGAATTATGAGGCTGAAAACTCTTTGAGAAAGCTGAATCAAACGTAATTTAAGTATCCTCCAAAAAGAATGATGGTGAATTTCAGCAAAACTTGGTTGGTTCAATTGTGCGTTGATAGTGCTGAAATATAACTTGACACGTTCAGTATTCAAAGATGACCCGTTTAATAAATCGCTTTCCATCCATACTCGTGCATCATAACAGGATTATTATGTGAATTTGGATTGATAATCAACCCCGTACAAGGACTAATCTGTCCATCAAGTCAAACAACAGGGGACGATAGCTACGACGATGTCACTTTCTTTGAATTGCTGACCACGTACCATGCATTGTATCTGGCTATTTAACCTCTTTGCCACAGTGGGAAAGACGACCATCGTTCTCATTGATGATAATATAGTATTTGTTTTCATGGCTTTGTCTCTCCTGAACGCGATAGGGAAGGAAATGGAGAGGGGTCGTCAGCCTTCGAGTCCAAGGAGAACGGAGAGGAAGATCATTGAGAAGAACCGGAGGAATCGGATGAAGCATCTCTTTTCCGTGCTCAATTCCCTCCTCCCCTCTCAGCCGTCTGCTCAGGTCTCTCTCTCTCTGTCGCGTGATCTCGATTGTTCGTGTTCACTTGTTAAAACTAGGGTTGTGAATTCATGTCACTGCAAAAGACTGGTATATCATCGGTTCATGTCAATTAGTGTCATTCTTTTGCATTTAGAGATGTGTCAAATCATGTTGAAAATCATGTGTCTAACCATGTCGATCCTTGTTCAAAAAAAAAAAAAACCATGTCGATCCATTTTTATGGCATTACTACATCTCTTGATAACTTCCTCAATCATCGAACTTCTAAAGTTTTGAAACTTACTTATATGATTGATCGAGGTGATTATGTTATGATAACAAGAAGGTATATATACAATGTCGATACCTTAAATACTTGGTCCCCTACGTCCATTTGCATGTACATGCACGAGTTTGAGTTTCATTATGAGAGGATCTTTGACATGATGAATAATGCAGGAAGCGAAATCATTGCCTGACCAGATAGATGAAGCCATAAAATACATAAAAGGCCTGGAGACAGCAGTGAAGGAAGCGAAGGACAAGAAAGAAAACCTAATGGGCAAGAAGAGACCGAGCCCAAGCCCAAGCACAAGCAGCAACACGTTGGCGGCCATTACATCACCTAAAATTGAGATCAGAGTGAGAGATTCTTCTCTGGAGGTGACATTAACTAGCGGGCTACATGATGAGTTCATCTTCTCGGAGATTCTCCGGATACTTCACGAGGAAAAGGTCGAGGTACTGAACGCCAACTTCTCCGTCGTTGGGAACTCGGTTCACCACTTGGTGCATGCAAAGGTACGTACTTAATCCCTATTTATTGAAATCGGAACGATCTCCACCCCACCACCCCCCCGGGGAAAAAATTAAAAATTGGAACTTGCTTTCTCATGGTACACATCAATTATTTTCAAGAGGAGCGGCAAAATTCTTTCTTGGCTTGAACCGGATGTTTATCGTGTTCGTGGTAGGATTTAGCTTAAATTTCTTTTTACTGATAAAACCTAATTCTTAGTGTAGCTTACTTTTTATCGGGAGTGTCCTGATTTTTTCGCAGATCGGCGAGTCCACTTCAGGCGCTGCGATGATATCCCAACGGCTGAAAACATTCGTGTACGGAGCTGCTACCGATGGAGGTCATGAAGAATTTTATCCAAATTTGTGGGACTGTGGACTAAGTTCGAACATTTGGAATTTCTAAAACCACGAATGCAAATTAAACAATGAAGGCATCTCGGAGGAAATTTTTCCAATGCTTCAGCTTGTGAATTTTGTAACCATTTATTAGAATCTTTGATCGAAAAGCTTACGTTTACATATGCTGCAAAAGAGTGATTGAAATGAAGTGCAATAAGCCTTTCGATGATTTGTCAATATAGTCATTCTAGTCAATTTTAGCCAGCAATCATTAATGTGGGCGCCCGTCATCCTACTGAGCTCTTGCCGAACTTGGTAGAAAAACAATAAGGAAGGGGCATGAAGCCCTCCTTGGACTTAGTTGGAAAAGAGGAATATAAAGAAACGATAAATAAATAAATGCCAAAATTGTTTATTGGCCATGTGAAGCACTACTCTCTTAGGGTTTCCTCACTTCTTTTGAAGCCGCCACCCAGCCCTCTTTCTATAGCGACATCCTTGATGTCTCCCTATCTCTCTATCTCCTCATCTTCAAAACCAATTCGTTGATTTCATGGACAATGTGGTCGACTTCCTCCACAAAAGTGGAGAGTTTTGTCATGTGAGCTTAGAAGTTTGAAGCGTGAGATCCTCAAAAGGATTTGTTCTTCCGGATTTGGTCGCTCGCTCTAGTTCTAGTGCTTGCTATTGATAGTCAAGCACTCCGCAAGTCTCCAAGGCTCCTCTACTGCCAACTTATTTAAAAGTGATTTTGTGATCAACTAATATCTCTTTTGTAGTTCTTCTATCTTGATCTAGACCTAGATTTAGATTTGGGTGCTCTTCTATTCCAATTTATAGATTTGAGATTTACAAGATGTTTTCTGCTCTCTTTCAACATGTTAGTGTTGTTTTTATGTCTATAAGGTAATGGTGTTGGGGACATTGAATCTTGATGCATACTGCCTTTTGGCAAAGCCATAACTACCAAAGAGGGAAATCTCGGCGTATACTTATCATTGATGATGGTGCGAGATTCGATAATCAACCGGTTGTGCTTTGATCCTATAACAAATCTATCTTTATAGAATGAGAGTGTCAACCGTCTAAACCAAGTTGGTTCATTTTTCAAACTAGAAAATGACGCCCGTGTTATGTAGGATAGTAAGCATCTGCATCATCGATTGGCAACCAAAATTGACCATTAGAATTTTATTGATAAATCATTAAAATTTTTAATATTATATTAACCAAATTGAAAAAATTGTGATTGAATTGATATCTTTATAATATGTTTAGAACCTATATAGTAATTTTTCCTCGAAGTTAGAAGTCCCAATAAATTTTACAAATAGGCTTTCAATTTATGAAACTAATTGGAAAAAGTACACTCATCTTATGTCTAAAAAGTTGAAATATATATAGACAGAGAGAGTAAAAAGAATTGCCTAGAACGGGGTTTTGCGGTTGACACGTCGTCACAAAACTCCATTTTTTCCAATTTTACTTCACTTTACTTAAAAATATAAACTAATTGAAAGAAGTAAACCAATATTAAAATTAATAAAAAAAAATTGAAGGTGCCTTCTGGGAAATTATTGACTTTCAAATAAATTAGACAAAAAAAAATCTTATTGTTTTATTTATCTAACATTGATGTTCTTAAAAAGAAAAATGTATAAAGAGGTTATTAGTATTGAGTTATAGAAGTTAACTTAAGTGTAATTACTTAATTATAAATGTTGACTAATAAAAAACCCAAATTGATTAGAAAAGATATAAAATAATGGTAAAATAATAAAACATGTTAAATGTGCCTTCTTAGCGACTGTTATAAAGTAATAATATAAGAACCTTAATTATTTGATACTAATGTTAGTAAGGGCGCGCATGAAAAAATTTCTGAAATAGAAATCAATTTCTAGTCGAAATTGACTTCTCAGTTTCTATCCTTCGGACGAGTTGAGCAAAGAAACACATTTGATAACGATTCAAAATTTTTGTTTTTGAAATAAAAATTCGTTTGATAAGATAATAAAATTTCTATTTCTAGCGGTGACGACAGCCAGCGTCCAGCAATAGGCGTCCAACGTCTAACGTCCGGCGGCAAGCGGCTGATGTTTGACAACAAGGGTCTGGCGTTCGGCGGCAAGTGTCCAGTGTTCGGCGGCGAGTGTCCAACGTTCGGCAGCAAGTGTCCAACAGTCGATGGCCGGTGTCCAGTGGCAAGTGGCCAATGACCTACCGCGGGTGGCCGACGTCTAACATCCAACGACCAACAATCAGTGATGGGCGATCGAAGTCTGGCATCCAGTGGTGGGCAGCCGGTCAGTAATGTAAGGTGTCCGACGTCCGATGTTTGGCATCCGGCGACGACTGTCCAACAGTCAACGGCCGACGTCTGGTAGCGAGTGGTCGACGATTGAGACACCGATTGCTGACTAGCGATGGACGGCCGAAGTCTGGCGTCCAACAGTGGGCTGCCGACGGCGAGCGACGAGCGATGGGTGTCCGACATCCCATGACGGCTAGCGGGCGACAAGCAATGACGAGAGAGAACAATGAAAAGAGTTTTGATTTCTCATTTTTGTTCCAAAAATTGAAAAGCTAAAAATTCTAACTTCTAATTTATGCTCAAAATCTATTTTTGGAATAGAAATCTGTTCTAGAAATAGAAAAATGAAATTGTATGTTCAAATGAATTTCTATTCTAAACCTGTTCCGGGAATAGAGAAATAGAAATTTTATTATGCACGCCCTAAGAAACTCTAAAATGGATTCTTGCAATGGAACTCAATTACACCACTTAAATAACATTGACATTGTTCCTTAAAGTGGATTTATGCCGTATCCATAGATGTTATTAGTAATTAATCATATCCCTTTTAGATAAAAGTTGGACAAAAAGTTTAATTCTTCCATTATCAAATATTGATGTTCCTCGAATAAAATTAAAATGGATTCCACTATTACAAAAGAGAGTTCTTTTTATCATTAAACCAGTTGAGAAATATGAAAGATTTGGATAAAAGAGTCATTGTGTATATTTCGATATATCATAATAAAAATTACACCAACCTATTTATAAACTTCATAAAATGATTAAATAAGATAACATGTCAATCAAGATATGCACATCAAATGCAGATATACGCATAATTTCAAGAAATACTAAAAACCATTAGAATTATCCTAGATATCTATAACAAAATCATTAATGCTGATTTTGTTAAGAACCAATTGAACCTATGATAGTGAGATTTTGCTATTAATGTTGCTCATTAGCATGTTTTAATTGAGTTTTGCACTGCCGTATGGGTGATACAAATCACGGTCAATTTGGACTTTTGTGTTGTCGATATTAATACTACACATTTTTTGTAGTGCTTGAGTCGATGCATTTAGATCATCGACAATTTCTTTTGAGTGCCGAACACCTGAAGTCGCAAAACTTGGTACAAATGATACTTAAATGCCAAAAGTTAAAAAAGTGACACTCAAGTCCAAAATTGGAGTAAAATGGATCGGTCAAGTGTTAATGGCGAGAAAATCTAACCAAAATACTGACGTAATGATTTTCTGACAAAGCAAGTGCAAAACAATGTCATTTTACACACTGACGTGGCTAGATAAGTGCAAAAACAATGTCGTTTTACTACTGACATGAGTAAATAATTAATATAAAAATTAATTAAATTAAATCTAATACCAAAATATAAAAAGGAGAAGAAGAAGAAGAAAGATGATGAATAGTGGCAAGCGGTTGAGGGCTCAACCCTCACCGCCGCAACCTCCCCACGGTCATTAGGAAGGGCCGACAACGGTGGGGGGGAGGGTCGGCCGAGGTCGGCGGTAAGAGCTGAGCCCTCAACCGCTTGCAACTATTCATCTTCTTCCTTCCTCTTTTTAAAAAAAATAATTAATTTTAATATTAAAATTCAAATCCGTGCCAAAATAACATTGTTTTTGCCTTTTTTGCTTAGTCAACTCTCTCGACGAGCCACATAAGCAAGCAGAATTAATATAAAAAAATTGCCACATATGATTGCTGGTATGGTTCACCAAAGGTGACACTCAAGTGTCTCATTTTTCAAAAAAAATAATACTTAAGTGTCACTTTCTTAACTTTTAGTACTTAAGCATCTCATCGTGCCAAGTTTTGGCACTTGAGGTATACTTTTGCTATTTCTTTTCGTCACCATCTTTTTGCAACAAGCCATATTCCTGAAGGCATCTAATGATTTCCATGTATAACCCTATTCAATAGCCCTTTACCACAAAATTAGCTTTTATTTAATTGATAATTATTTTCGAATAAA
The DNA here is from genome assembly GCA_014182365.1 of Eucalyptus tenuipes. Lineage (NCBI taxonomy): Eukaryota > Viridiplantae > Streptophyta > Magnoliopsida > Myrtales > Myrtaceae > Eucalyptus > Eucalyptus tenuipes. Next base: position 7,895,430 of record CM024547.1, on the reverse strand, counting down.
AAATTGATAATTACTTCATTTATCATTTTATCTGATCTCATACTTAAAAGAGGGCCTTTTACAAAAAAAAAAAATTACGAGGTGGGATTGTTATGTAGAGAGTTTTTGTACAGTAAAAAATGCGTTTTATAAATTAACACATATCATTAAGTGGCTGATTAATTATAAAATGAGTTAAGTCTCTGGTACCCTTTGACAACTAGCATAGTTAGATGTATGTTCCTCTTGATCATTTGTCTGTCTGCCTCTTTATCTTTTTATTAAAACAGTGTAACTTGAAGATGAATCTTTTTGTACGTGCTAGGATTTTTCAGATGAATTTAAATGCTATCATGTTGTAATTATCACATAAAAATGATCGTGAGTTTTAGTTTTCAGAATGAACCCGCGCAAAGCACTCGTAAGTAAATCGATTACTCATTAGAACTACATTATTAGGTCCCGTCAGCATAGTATTACACGGTAAATGCGAAAGATTCAAGGCGGTAGTGATGATATGGGAAGAGCTGGTCAATCACAAAGTCTTGCCCGATGACGACGTACGCAGAATGAAGATATGCTGCAGGACTGCTTTTCTCTAGTATATCTCTCGTTCTGATCCTTGTAGATTTTGGCTAGCTGTATGTATGTTGGCGTATGTTCTGTTTCATTTTTAGGATTAATATGATACGCGCTAGTATTTCGCTGACAACGCATCCTACTATGGTCGGATTGATCGGATACCAATGGAAAGGTAAAAAGGTGGGCATGTTTTATACAATAAATGCCGTCGAAAGAAGATAGTCGCCACCTCGAGTGTCATAATGGCTTGCAAGCTAATCCATTTAGAAAGAAGATAGTCTCTACCTTGCTTAGCCCTGTTCGTAGAACTTATATTTCACATGACTCAAAGGAGACTGCCATGACTGTTTCTGTTTCATTTATGAAATCAAGCTGCATTCATCGTATGGTCTGTGGAAACGATAATTCTTGCATGCGTCTTTGGTAGTTCCAGATGCACAGACCAGTCTGAAGGACCTGGTTGATGTTCCAGCACTCACTAGTTGGCAAATTTGCCATTTCTTATTTCTTATACATGCTGTGTTTATAAATGTCTAAATGTGGTGCATACCAGAAGTCAAAACAAGTTGCTGATCTGGTTGGGAGCTCGGAATCAAAGCTGCGCTTCAGCTTTTAGGTCTCCTTGAATATATGCATCTCCCGGAAACAAACCCACCATATCTGCCATTCCATATTTGCGATTTGGGAGCAGAACATGCAATGGTCAACCATGTAAGCCTTTCCAACTGCCATATGTCTGTGTTCCTGCATCAATTGTCTTCTTTTGGGTGATGAGGTTTATGAGACTTGGAGCATCACAACGCAATCTTAGACGATAATAACATGATTTTTGTCGGACAGTTTATGGATAGAAGGATACAGTTGAATCGGTGTGTAAGGCCGTTACAGCTATGTTGATCCAAGTTGGAGGCACCACGGTAGTACTACTCAGTTCTTTAATGTCTCTTGCCACATATCGCTATAATTGTCTTCCCTTCAAGAAGTTACGCATAGCTTGAACCCACAAATTAGAATTAGACCCATGTAGAACAGTTTGTATGGGCTGGGAGACCTCGGATTTGTCCATTTTTACAGTTTAATAGGCACCAAAAGGGAGAAACGTGCCCCATACTCAATCTTTCATACCGAATCGGCAAAAACTAACCTCAAATTTGGAAAGAGCACAACGAGTAACTTTAGGAACCGGTTTAGAAATGCCTGAGAACCTGTCCAAAAGAGGTCCATCCGGTTAGTCAAAGGAATGAACCGGTTTGCTCAACACGGTTTGATGGCTGCTGATGTGGTGCGCCTTGGTGAAGTGTGTCAATGACGTGGCCTTCCGATAGGATGTATGCGGCGTGACGTGGCAGAGGAACTGCTGAGGATCAAGCTCAACGCATGAAACACGTAAAGCGCATGACTTGGTGATCCGTGCCTAAACGTGGCGCACGCAGCTACAGCACTGAGACGAGTGATGACCTGGTGGAGGAACTACGGTAGACGAGGGCGATGGTGGGTGAAGGGTGCTTTGGCGACACTGGTAATCAACACTACTTTATGCGAGCAAGAATGTAAACTAAGTCCCCATGGTAGAAGTGATTACAAACTCTGAGACGAATAGAAACGGTTCCGATATCATGTTAAAATGTATAATCTAAAAAGTTTAACGTATTAGATATGATAAGAGTACTAATATTGTAGTTAGCTTGTCCCGAAAGAAAAATGCTTTTCTCTAACCCATCAAAGTCCATCGAGTTCGGGTCAACATTCCCCCGCTTAGACTAGTATCTCGGTCAGATGTTGGAGGCTGCACCGTTCGATCCCAATCGAGAGACCTGGACGGCGTCCGCCACGTCGCAACCCCTCTGCGTTAGCACTCATGCTATAACATGGCCCTTCTTGTCCTTCAATTCAATCGCGCGATGATGAATGCGCAGCTCTTTCGCTCCCCCGCCCTTCTCGTCTTTCTTTGCTCCGGTCTGAAGACAATGGGGTTGCAACGGTAATCCGGCCTCGGCCTTCGTTAGAAGCTGGAGCCAGCATAGCAGCTCCGCCGTGGTAGATATCGGATTTTTCAATCACTGAGTTTGCAAATTTCTCAGATATTTAAATAGCATTAAGTTCAGTTCTATTGCCTCATCCAGCTTGACCTTGTCTGGAAATTACAATACGCAGCATCATAAGCATAAAGAAAAAATATTAAACTGGCCTACACCGTTACCTTTTATTTTATCGCTGGAAACAAAACTAAAAAGAAGAGTTTTCTGATCATGAAACGTGAGCTAGCTAGACCTTAGTTAATTGAGTAATGTTTCCCCTGACTGAAGGGGCAAATTGAGGACCACTAGATGATCCATGATGTAGGACAAATTGAGGATAATTAGTCGGAAAGAACAAATTCAGCACCATTGGATGAGAAGTAAGTTTCATTAAAAATATAGAAAGATCCCCACTAGATTTATCCATATTGCATTCTTTTCTCCAACCATTCCTTATCCACCCTTCTAAAGCAAAAAGGCTGGATGCTTCTCAACATAATAGTAAAGAATGGCATTATAACCACTCACAGTGTCGGGAGGACCCAAGGAGAATATGACATAAAGCTATCGTTAGCAGTGGCGAATCAGACATGAATGAGTTAAAATAGAAGAAAATATTACAGTGGTGCGGGCAATCAAAAAAGGAAGATTTTTTCCATTAAAGAAAGTAGCAGAGGTGGAAGAGTTTCGCAAAGAGATTCTTTTACTTTCAGGAAGATCTTGGCTTTTTCTTCTTCTTTTTTTGTTCTACTAGAACTCTCAATTTACCTTTACACCTATGCCCCGCCTCTTTGCAAAGCACTAAACGTCCCCTACCTTTTGAAAATATGGAAAATCAAACTCCCTACCTCCCCTTTCCCGTATGGAAAGGGTAGCCATTAGGGTAAACCCCAATAGTTGATCTTGGCAAGAGTTGACGGCCTTTAACATGCAACGGCAGTTCTCCAGGCATCGGATATAGTAGGTGAGGAATTCACCAAAAGGTGAATGATAGTTATTCCTATTTAATGCAAGACAATGTTTCCATCATTTGTGCTTATGGAATAGGTGGCGTCGGCAAGATGGCCATTTTGATGCATGTTTATAATAGACTTTGGGTCACTGTACTTCAAGATTTTAGCATGTACGCGCTATAAGAAAAAATTATCAATGTGGTTGGACCAGACAAGGACATGAAGAGAAGGGCTAGCATATTGTATGGACGTTGAAGTGCTCCGTCATTATTTTAGATGGCCTGTGCATGCATTTGGAGTTTAAGAATGTGGAAATTCCAATTAAAATGAAAAGCGCAAAGTTGGTATTAAGAATATCACTAGATGCGTCATATGATGTTTTGCCAAAAGCAAATCAAAATAGAATTTCTTAATAGAGAAGAATGTTGGAGGTTATTTCCAAAGACACTTCACCGTAGGGGAGAACTCCCTTCGGAAGCTGAACAAATTGCAAGGTATTTTCTTTATGGGTGTTTTGTCAGTAATTTGAGATTGTTGAGAAAGGTATATCGTGAAAATAAGAAGACTCGAGAATGCACAGTATTTCCTGCATTTGATACTTTGTGTTCAAATAAAAACTCATGTAATTCCAAGAAAAAATTTCATAGTCTTCAATAGACAAGGGTTTCTTAAGGAAAACTGCCACCTAGTCCAACCAGGTAAAACCGTATTGGATAAATTGAGAAAGAGATATGTCACAAGCTAAATCCCGAACCGTGCGACACTGACTTTGAATTGCCTTGTTTGGCCTAACTAAGCTTTCCAAGTATGTCCTTTCAAGGCCTGCCAAAAGGGCAAATTATAAAGTTATGTTCACACAATTTAAGGGAAAATAACCAACTTGAGTGCTCTCATGCTGGTCTTAGAAAAATTCCAAATCTGACCCGACCTAATGAACGAAAAGAACCTACTAACAAGTCATGCAAAACCAGTCGTGATGTGGGAAAAGAATGAGCATGATATCCTAAGCCACAGACTTTGAGCTCCAAAGACAACTACAATAAGTGAAACAATCAGTTAAACCCTTACACTAATACAGCAATAAGCACATTTCAGCCTCGATTACAGTGGGACCGAGTGAGTCAGACATGATTTGCCCACCAACACTATATGATTCTTCATAACCTTATGTAAAAAAGCTCCCTAAGTGGTGAATTTGACAACCTCAGCCGCATGTTTAATAGTAGAACCACTTCACAGATAAGTGAGAAAATTACTAAAAAAGTCCTTAACCTCTTGCAATTGTGCTTAGTTAGTCCTAAATTTTATTTTTTTATCCATTCAATTATTAATCTTTTGCTTTTGCATCAATTCAGTTTATTCGGTCAATTTTGGTTGGCTGCCATTAACATAGATACTAGTTGTCAGTCGACGCTGATGTGGATAATTATTTAATGATATTTATTTTTTCAATTTTTTCTTTTATTTTCTTTTTTCTGTTTTTTCATTCTCTTTTTTTCCTCTTCCTCTTCCTTCTTCCTCTTGCCGACAAGGCAAGGCTCACCCCTACCGGCCACTAGCAAGGGCTAGCCTAGCCTAGCGATGGAGAGGTCCACCCTTGTGGGCCCTCACCTCTACGCTAGCGGAAGATAGAAGGAGGGAAAAAAAGAAATAAAAATTCATAAAAACATTATTAAAGAACCGTCCACATTAGCGTTGGCTACATGACCGGCGTCAGCCAGTGTCCATGTTAACATCAGCCTGCCAAAATTGATCGAATAGACTAAATTGACACAAATTAAAAAGGTATAAAACTAAATCGACCAATAAAAAAATGTTAGGATTGAATTGGCATAATTACAATATGTTTGAGACTCTTTGATAATTCTCCCCTAATAAGATGTGCAAGTATAAGACGCAAAAACACCACAAATAATAAACTCCACACAAATTTCTTTTAGCAAGGTAGGCAGCCAAATTAGCATTGTCGAAAATCACGATTCATATTGCATTTATCAATTATATCGCTATAATATTACTGTTGACACCTAAATTTTGGCGACCCATTTAGTCATTTATCGCATTAAAAATTAGGGGTTAATTTTATCCCTGAAAAAACATTAATTGCATAGCATGTAAATTTATGTGCATTTATTTTTAATTTGCATTTGTTGCATTTATTTATTGGACCGGTGGCCAATGGGTTCGAATTAGTGGTTCTGAGCTTTAAATTGATAGGCCGGACTAAGCCCACGAAGCGAGCGAATTGGCCCAAGCCCGTTTGTTTTAGTGATTGAAAATTATATCGTGAAAAATACAGATTTGAAATTTTTCCAGGATATGATGAATTGTTTTTTATAGGGCAGATATGAAGCAAATATTGCATTCGGAAAAGCAAATATTGCGTTTTAAAAAAGAAATCTTTGTGGATATTGATTTTGAAAAATTAAAACCCTAGTCCACTCACCTATAAATAGGTCACTACAATGCAGAGTGAAAAAAGGGGCCGCACATTGAATATACGCCCGCACAAAAAAGGGGTATTTTTTTCACGTCGAAAGAAGCCACGCACAATAGAATACACGGCCATTAATAGAGACACACGAGAGAGAATAGGGAGGAATCGTAAAGGGGCTTCAATCGAGACAAACTTGCGGCGAGGCGAGAGGGATGGTGCCAGGGGGAACGTGAAGAAGCACGCCCACATCTCCCAAAAAAATACCTGCAGGACCTTGCTTCCACGTTGCTTCAGTCTTTGTTTGACATTCCATCATCAGTCTCGATTCCAAAATTGCTGCAGCGATTTCTCAGCCCAACAAAGAACCCAGAAATACGGCGCATTCCAGTCCAGCACCGGTGTCATCTCCAATCCGCTGCAACTGCGGTTTAGCTACCGATTATTGTACATGATTTCCTCCATCACCGAGAAACCGACTTATCCAAGTTGAGAGTTGAAGGCTGCGAGTCCAAGAGTCAAAGGAAACTCACCACGTGATCTAAGATAGAGAATTGCAGAGGATAAAAGACAACGAAGAGGGAAACCAAAGGGTGAAGTCAGAGAGGGGAAGCTGAACACAAAACAAAAAATTCACTTGAAGAGCACGTAGATTTGCTGAAGTTCTCTCCTGCGCTCATCTCTTTTGTGGACTTTTCCATAGGAAAAATAAATAGAAAGTAAAAGAGTTGGAGTGGAATAGAACGATGGATCCTTGACATGCTCAACCGAGAAGCTTAGTGAAACAATTTGGTTCTCTTGATGATTTTTTTAGCAGGATTTTCTAGTCTCGCTGGCCACCCACGGTCACCTTGCTGATCCACCGCCAAGCACATCGATCGTGAATCATCCACCACAAGCCATCGCTGGTCTCATCATCCGACGAGTCCAAATTCAAGAACGATATTACGAAGTAGGTAAAGATATTATCCAAATTTAATTTGGTAATTTCCTTACTTAATTCATTGATATTGCCATTAAATTCAAATCTTCGAATGATGCATCTTATCCAAAGTTTTCTCGAAAAGCTTTTTTTCAATTAAAGACTATTCCTTAATTTCACAACATGCATATAATTGACAGTCCGATTTCACGTCTGAAATATAACTCGCAATTGCATGGGAAAATCGCCAATACGATCTCACGCTCGAGATTCGATTCGCGGTTTATTTAAAATTAACCAACCCGATCTCATGTGCGAGATATGGTTCGTCAATTTTTGGATGTCAATCTTATCTTGCTCTGATTTGCCGTCGTGTGTTTTGAGTTGATTTTGTCTTCGTAAAAAGGAAAAAATCCAAAAAAATATTTGAATCAGGATTAGGTTCTTTTAGAATATTCCTCGTCTTAGGATTATCTTGCATGTTTAGAATAGGAATTTTATTTCGAATCTTTTAGAACAAAAACCCAAAAAGAAAAAAAAAACATTAACTTAGGATGCTAGTTTTTTTTTTAACTTAGGTTGCATGTTTAATTATTTGACAATTTTTAATTTCGAATTTTATATATAAAAAAAAAGACACAAAAAATCATCATGCATATGTCATGTAGAATTAGGGTATTCTTTGTACGTCATTGCATATTAGGTCCAAATTGCATGCTTAATTTCAAGTTTAGATAGATTTTTTAGATAAGTTGCATTTTGGGATTACTTGACTAAGATAATGTTCTATTTTAAATTAGGATTTGGTTTAACCTAATTCCTAATACAAATTGGATGATATCTTAGTCTAGGTAAATAATTTTCGCATTTTTCTAATTTCAAATTTTATGGAAAATACCAAAAAAAAATTGTCTTAGAGTAAATCAATTTCATTCTTTAGGACAGACTGCATTTTATTTATGTCATGTAGTTTAGGTCATGTTGCCATGTCATATTATTTCATGTCAGATTAGTAGCATGCATTGCATGATTCTCATTAAATAAGTGAAAACAAAAATTGCGTGTTAATTAGAAATCATACCTAGGACTGTCGATATGAATTCCGATTTAACATTGCAGATACTTTCATTGCTATGAGGTAAGTCCTGCAATTTATTCACTGCTTTTCTTGGATGTTAAATTGATGGTTTGCGCACCTGCATGATAACCTCACATGTTAAGGAAACAAAATCAAATCGATTCATGCTGCCTGCAAAACATTTTTTCAAAATAAAAGAGAAAGGTACCGAAAGGACGCTAGAGAAATATAACGTAATCAAGTCTCCAAACCCAAAAATCTCTGGTTCGCAGAAGTAAAGTAAATCTCCTATTACTTTACTTGGGTTTCTAATCGACCCACCGAAAATAGATCAGTGGCAACTCCTGATTGAAAATCATTTGCATGTTAAGAACTTAAACCTAAGTCGCAAATTGGTATGAGCTTGAGAGAGCTCGAGCTAAGTTTAGGCTTAATAATCCATTAGCCAAACCCTAGGTGATTCACCCAAGCTGTCGCAACCAAAATTTCGGGTGAACCACCTAGGGTTTGGCTAATAGATTACTAAGTCTAAACTTAGCTCGAGCTCTCCCAAGCCCATACCAATTCGCGACTTAGGTTTAAGTTCTTAACATGCAAATGATTTTCAATCAGGAGTCACTATTAATCTATTTTCGGTGGGTCGATTAAAAACCCAAGTAAAGTAACGGGAGATTTACTTTACTTCGCAAACCAGAGATTTTTGGGCTCTGGGACTTGATTACGCTAGATTTCTCTAACGCCCTTTCGGTACCTTTCTCTTTTATTTTGAAAAAATGTTTTGCAGGTAGCATGAATTGATTTTATTTTATCTCCCTAACATGTGAGGTTATCATGCAGGTGCACAAACCACCAATTTAACGTCCAACAAAAGCAATGAATAAATTGCAAGACTTACCTCATAGCAACGAAAGCATCTGCAATATTAAATCAAAATTCACATCGACAGTCCTAGATATGATTTCTAATTAACACGCAATTTTTTGTTTTCACTTATTTAATGAGAATCATGCAATGCATGCTACTAATCTGACATGAAAGAATATGACATGGCAACATTGCCTAAACTACATGACATAAATAAAATGCAGTCTGTCCTAAAGAAAGAAATTGATTTACTCTAAGACAATTTTTTTGGTATTTTCCATAAAATTCGAAATTAGAAAAATGCGAAAATTATTTACCTAGAATAAGATATCATCCAATTTGTATTAGGAATTAGGTTAAACCAAATCCTAATTTAAACTAGAACATTATCTTAATTAAGTAATCCCAAAATGCAACCCATCTAAAAAATCTATCTAAACTTGAAATTAAACATGCAATTTTGACCTAATATGCAATGACGTACAAAAATGCCCTAATTCTACATGACATATGCATGATAATTTTTTGAGTGTTTTTTTTTTATAAAATTCGAAATTAAAAATTGTCAAATAATTTAATGTGCAACTTAAGTTAAAAAAAAAACTAGCATCCTAAGTTAATTTTTTTTTTTGGGTTTTTGTTCTAAAAGATTCAAAATAAAATTCCTATTCTAAACATGCAAGATAATCCTAAGACAAGGAATATTCTAAAACGAACCTAATCCTGGTTCAAATATTTTTTTGGATTTTTTCCTTTTTACGAAAACAAAATCAACTCAAACCACACAACGGCAAATCAGAGAAAGATAAGATTGAAATCCAAAAATTGACGAACCATATCTCGCGCATGAGATCGAGTTGGTCAATTTTAAATAAACCGCGAATCGAATCTCGAACGTGAGATTGTATTGGCGATTTTCCCGTGCGATTGCGAGTCATATTTCGGGCGTGAAATCAGATTGTCAATCGTATGCACGTTGCGAAATTAAGGAATAGCCCCTAATTTAAAAAGAAGCTTTTCGGGAAAACTTTGGATAAGATGCATCATTCAAAGATTTGAATTTTATCGCAATATCAATGAATTAAGTAAGGAAATTACCAAATTAAATTTGGATAATATCTTTACCTACTTCGTAATATCGTTCCTGAATTTAGACTCGTCGGATGATGGGACCAGCGATGGCTCGTGGTGGATGATTCACGGTTGATGTGCTTGGCGGTGGATCAACGAGGTGACCGTGGGTGGCCAGCGAGACTAGAAAATCCTGCTAAAAAAAATCATCAAGAGAACGAAATTGTTTCACTAAGCTTCTCGGTTGAGCACGTCAAGGATCGATCGTTCTATTCCACTCCAACTCTTTTACTTTCTATTTATCTTTCCTATGGAAAAGTCCACGAAAGAGATGAGTGCAGGAGAGAACTTCAGCAAATCTACGTGCTCTTCAAGTGAATTTTTTGTTTTGTGTTCGGCTTCCCCTCTCTGACTTCATCCTTTGGTTTCCCTCTTTGTCATCTTTTATCCTCTGCAATTCTCTACCTTAGATCACGTGGTGAGTTTCCTTTGACTCTTGGACTCGCGGCCTTTAACCCTCAACTTGGATAAGTCGGTTTCTCGGTGATGGAGGAAATCATGCACAATAATCGGTGGCTAAACCGCAGTTGCAGCAGATTGGAGATGACACCGGTGCTGGACTAGAATGCGCCGGATTGCTGGGTTCTTTGTTGGGCTGAGAAATCGCTGCAGCAATTTTGGAACCGAGACTGATGATGGAATGTCAAACAAAGACTGAAGCAACATGGAAGTAAGGTCCTGCAGGTATTTTTTTGGGAGATGTGGGCGTGCTTCTTCATGTTCCCCCTGGCACCATCCCTCTCGCCACGCCGTAGGTTTGTCTCGATTGAAGCCCCCTTGCGATTCCTCCCTATTCTCTCTCGTGTGTCTCTATCAATGACCGTGTATTCTATTGTGTGTGGCTCCCTTTCGACGTGAAAAAAATACTCCCTTTTTGTGCAGGCGTATATTCAATGTGTGGCCCATTTTTTCACTCTGCATTGTAGCAACTGATTTATAGGTGAGTGGATCAGGGTTTTAATTTTTCAAAATCAATATCCACAAAGATTTCTTTTCCAAACGCAATATTTACTTTTCCGAACGCAATATTTACTTCATATCTGCCCTATCCAAAAAAATTCATCATATCCCGGAAAAATTTCAAATCTCTATTTTTCACGATATAATTTTCGATCATTAAAACAAACGAGCTTGGGCCAATTTGCTCGCTTCATGGGCTTAGTCCGGCCTGTCAATTTAAAACTCAAAACCACTAATTCGAACCCATCCGCCACTAGTCCAATAAATAAATGCAACAAATGCAAACTAAAAATACATGTACATAAATTTACATGCTATGCAATTAATTTTTTTAGGGATAAAATTAACCCCTAATTTTTAATGCGATAAATGACTAAACGGATCGCCAAAATTTAGGTGTCAACAATTACTCTCACATATGCATTGGGGAAGAGAGTTTGGTCCGCTTAGTATCCTTTTGGTCTCTTTTAACATTGTAACTTGTATAGTTTTTCCTCCCTGCAACATCATCTGAACAGTAAGCTGACCCCCACTTCTTTTTCGGCGGGTCCATTGCATTTCGCCTCTCTGTCACAAGCTTGCCTCACCAAAGAAGATTCAAATTTCACACCATTATCAACAATCGAGTCATATTCCTTATTGATTTCTTTTTTTTTTTTTTAATACGATCCGATTCTTTTCATGACAAGTTGTCTCCAGATTTTGGTTTGCACAGTCTCCTTTGTCTCCTTGCCTTTTGAGTTTGGGAGTAATATTACAAGATAAAGGAGATTAAGAGAGAGAAAGAGAGTGCAAATGATTGGGTTATCTTTATCGAGCACTGACTTGTGTTCACCATCTCTTTCTCGGAATGTAAGCAGATGCGAAACCTACTCTACTAATTTGATTGTTGAAGTTAGTGATTTGCATGATATATTCGATCGTCATGTAGGACTCCGGTGCTTACAATCCAAAGCCACCACAGAAGTTCAAAAGTAACTTTGTCGAGTTGTCAATGGCTTTATTCCGCGTAGAATTGCTCAAAGTCTTGCATACCTTCGTTCTCCAAAAAAAAAAAAAAAACAAAATCAACCACGGCGTGTCCTACTACGACACGTATCGAATAACTCAACTTATAAGTATAGGAAAATTTTCGCACAAGTTCACTAGGAGAGATGAGTCATTTAAAAGCATGCAAATCGTTCGTGCAGAAAGAGTTTTGGGGGGACGTTAATTCATGCACATCGGATGGCAAATTTGGCTGAAACGAACATGGCATGAGATATGATCAATGGGAGAATTACCAAAAAAGTTCTAAACCTATTGCAATTGTGTCAATTCAGTTATAAACCCTTTTTGGGTCAATTTAATCCTAACTCTTGTACAATGGTGTCAATTCAGTCCATCCGGCCAAAATTAGCCAACCGGCGCTAACATGGACGCCAGGGGATAGTTTGTCAGCGAACGCTGATGTGACAATTTTTAAATATTTTTTAATATTTTTTTTCAAAATTTTTAATTTTTTTAATTTTTGAATTCTTTTTTTCTTTTTCTTTTTCCCCTTCTTCTCCTTGTGCCAGCCAGAGGCGAGGGCCGGCGAGGTCAGCCTCATCGGCCACTGGCGAGGCTCGCCCCCACCGGCCACTAGCGAAGGCGAGCCTCGCCGCACCGTCGCCAAATTTGGCAAGGCGGCCATTGCTAGATCCGGTGAGGCTAAGCCTCGCTAGATCTGGCAACGGCCGCCTCGCCGACCACTCGCAAGGTTGGGCCACCTCACCGGCCACTAGCGAGGCTCGCCCCCGCCAGCCACTAGCGAAGGCGAGCCTTCGCCCAGCAACAGCCGCCTTGCCGGCCACTGGCGAGGTCAGGCTGCCTCGCTGGCCCTCGCCCAACCAGAGGAAGGAGAAGAAGGGGAAAAAAAAAAGAAAAAAAATTCAAAAATTTGAAAGAAAAATATTTAAAAAAATTTTTAAAAAAATTGCCACATCAGCGTTCACCGGCCAGCGTCCACATCGGTGTCGGCCAGCCGATTTTGGCCGGATTGATTGAATTGGCACAATTGTAAAAGGTTTAGGACTAAATTGGCCCAAAAAAAAGTTTTATGACTGAATTGGCACAATTACAATAGGTTTAGAACTTTTTTGGTAATTCTCCCTATGATCGATAGATGTGGAAAATTCATATAAATTTGTTTTCTTTTTTATTTTTTTTCCTTTATTTTCCTTAACAAAGAACTTCACGCTGAATATGTCGGGTGATCCCCTCAACCCCACGCATCCGCATGCATTCTTCACCTCAGGAAGTGAGCCATGCGACTGTCAGTTCAAGCAGAAAGGTTTCCTAACAAACCTTTTAGTTTTAAATTTTTCAATTGTACTAATTTATTCAAAGAAAAAGGGAACCAAAATGAAAGAATGAGAAGTGTTGAAGACTATAATCCCTATTTTTGCATATCCTTTTTTCCATTTTAGTACATTGAGTTATTTACAGTGTTTTTCATTTAGCTAGATTGTATATTATAATATGTGATTTTACCCGATTTTAAAAGAATTTAGATTTAGTCTAGTACTAATCTCCAAGAGTTGACGCAGTTGGTTTATGGTTCTGCAAGATGTTTCATGGTTAGTTGTGCCTCTACGCTTGTGCCCCTACATTATAAATTGAAAAGAAGAAAAAAAAAACACATTTGCCTATTAGGTTCACAATTACTTGACAATGCTATACTAACATCCTAAAAATACAAAGAGGTCAGGGCAAGCAAAGACGATCAAGAAATCGGAAATCCCGATCGATTTGGACTGACTAGCTCAGTGCCAAGAACTTCACCTTGTGGTCCCCAGCGAAGCGGCCCGAAATGTGAGGGATGTTCGTGAAGGTCCGCGTTAACTTCTCTATTAATGAAGAGGAAGGATTGGATTAACCCTCTTTTGACTCCATCAGTTTCCTCTGCAGTCCTCGACCAGAATTACCATATTAATTTTGCAAGTGTAATACCATGAAAAACCTCCAATTTTATATCCAATTCCAATTCTATCTTAAACTATTTTTATTTTTTGGTAAAGATCTTAAACTATTTTTTGTTATAAAAAAAACTCCAATTTTAAATTCAATCCCAATTCTACCCTAATTTTTTTTTTGTTTTGTAAAACTAACTTAAACTTCAAATCTAATCCCAATTATGCTCTAAACATCTTTTGTCTCTTAAAAAACCACCATCTTTTACATGTCCCAAATTTGTCTCCGTTTCCAGCTGTTGTTCCTCTCCCAAGGGCAGGTTCTTACACGTTACTCACCCGTCCGCCACTGGAAACACCACTTCCCGTCTGACTTGCATGTGTTAAGGCCTTCCATGGCATCAGGTAACCATACATGAAGGGGGAATTGTGCCGATTTCGCAACTGCACCTGCAAATAAAAGAAAGGCACACAAAGTAAGAACATGAAATGGATATATCCATATATTTCGAATTTTTATTTATGAGATGATAAAGTATGGCAAAATCTAAGAGCAAGAGCAATTAAAGAAAGTCAACCCTATTTGTTATAATTTTACCTAGATTTTTCTAGTTTTTGCAATTTCCAATCCAATAGGATGTCATTTTGGCTATTTGGCTGACATGGAAATTCAACTTCAAAAGATATTTTCTTAGATATGTAATTTAAAAAGGAAAAAAAAAGAATAGTGACATGGAAATGTCACATCACTGAGGATGATTTTGGATGAAAAGGTAACGGGTAGATATGGGATTCAAGTAAAAATTAGTGGTTGTTTATGAGACAAAAAAAAAAAAAAAAAAAAAGATAGAATTGAAGCCGAACCAAAATTTTGGGTCTTTTTATGAGATGAAAAAATGTTTAGGATCTCCCTCACGAAGGAGACAAGTTCGAATCCCAACGGCGTTACTTGGTGCCTTGCCCGCTTGCACGTGGTGGTGGTTTCCACGTGTTGGCCCCAGGGTTTTCCCGCCAGCTGTCAGCTTACGAGGTTCCTGGGTCACCAAAAAAAAAATTGTTTAGGATAAAATTAAGATTAAAGCTAAAGTTTGGGATTTTTAGAGCAATAGGCTTAACTTTACATAAGTTGGCTTTTGTTATTACGCTTTTGGTATCTGCTTTTATATATGCAAGTTAGACAGAGTACAAGATTTCTTGCTTTTTCTTGCAAAATTATATTTCTACAATCAAAAAAGGGCGAATCGAAAAGGGAAATTCAACTTTTTAAACTTCAGTATATTTTTCGAGCCTTGTACCTAACCCTCTTAATGTTTAACGTCTGAGAGATACTAAGGTCCATACAAAATCTTAAACAAGCAGTTTAAGGACTTACTCAGGTCCAAGGAAAAAAGAAATTTAACCATTTAAACTTCAGACAATATATTCCTAGAAGTTGATGACCATTATTAGATTAAACTTCCAAAAATATATTGTTTCATAACGTCTCATTTAATTCCTTTCTTTTACTGCTTAAGCTAGAGAACCCTGTTTAGTAATAATATCTAAAGGGGGCGATTACATAGTACATATCCAACCTACAACATTCAAGAAATCAAAATAAACTAAATTAAAAGAAAAGGGGGGCTGCAAGTATGGCCAAAACTCAAAATTTATTGGGATCACTCAATCATTTCCTCCAAAATTTACATTACTCTATAAACGACTATCCGGAACAACGGACAAAACTTCTGAAAAAACCATGGATTTCTTCTTCCACACACTCAAAAGAAAACCTCACACAACTTCAACCGCAGTACATTGCAACTTGGGCAACATCTCAAGCATGTCAAAAGTGAGCATCGAGGCCCTCGGCTTCGCCGGCCGGGCTACCGAGAGCCCGGCCGTGAGAGGGCCCGGTGTGGAGTGCTCGCACTTGCCGAGCCACTTGGCTTGCATGTACTTGTGCTTCCTCCACGGCCCCATGTGGATCCCCTTCTCCTTCGTGCACCTCTTGGCGGCGGCACACAACGCCTTGATCAGCGGCCTCAGCCTCTCGGCTTTCCCGATGAAGACCTCCGGCAGCCACCCGACCAGCCGGTTGTAGCCCTCGCAGGCTCTCGCCATCTCGAACTCCGCCCGGAAATTGAGCTCGATTATCACTCTCACCGCCCCTTTCTTGGCACTCGATTCGTCCACCACTTCCAAGTATGTGTGCTCACCTGAGGACCAAATTGAGCAAAAATTTCAGCAATTTGGTCATTCCATAAATAAATAAATAAATAAAAATTGCTAAAATTGCAAACCCACCCACCAGCTGGAAAAGGGTGTACTAATCGGTAATCACATTACCATGCCAGATTCGAAAGATATGTATAATTCAAAGATAGTCATTCTATAATTACCTGACGGGATATCCGGTGAGCTCCTCCATTTGGATTTGCATATGGTGCAGTCGAAGCCATTGCGCCGGAGCCGGTCACAAACGTCCCGCCGCAGGCAACTCCGGCAACCCCCCGAGGCGGATTTGAGACAGTCGCACTGCGAATCGTTCCAATTCAATTCCATCAAGCATTCTTTAGTGGCTTGCCTGATCCTGGACTCGATCGAACTGGTCCGGCATAGCGTCGCCTGCAAAAGTGAGAATCGTTCGCCATCAATACGTATTCAGAAGCCGGAAAAACTGGTCAAAAACTTCCGACAACTGATCAGTTGCTCACTCAAGTTACCTGAACAAGATGTTCCTGAGACTCCCAGAATGCTCTGCTCTCTCCGGCGTTGGACGACCCGCCGTCCTCCTCCTCATGCTCCAGATCCTCGAACCCGTCGCCGGAGCTGCAGGAACTCTCCTGCGACGCCGCGCCCTCGTCCAGGAACCCGAAGAAGACTTCCAGGGATGTCTCCGGCTCGCCGGGGAACTCCGCCTTCGCGTGGAGATTCCGGTAGGCCGCCGAAGTCTCAGCCATGGACATGGACGGGGACGTGTTTTTATCGGATCGGAAGGAGGACCCTTTCTCTTTCTCGCGGTTGCGAATTCCTCGACCACGTGTGCCCGCATATTTATAGCGGATCTCGGTGGCTCCTCCTCGCCCCGTCGGCGGGGCCCGCGGCGGGGGTCCGAGGTGGACGAGCAGGGCGCCGCGAACGTGACTGTCCGTTCGACGCTGACGTGGCGGGACGGGGTTGGGCCTTGGGCGAGGCGATGGCATTCGGCATTGGATGGTGTAGATCGGACAGCTCGGTTCCACGTAGGATTGACCAATCGGATCGAGCTCGGCGCCCGCGGGGGCGGGGGGGGTTCTTGAATCTGTGGATATGCTCGAATATTCTGATTTTAATTAATTTTAGGGCGCTTTTCGAACTGTAAAGTCTCTTGCGAGTTGCCACATATTTATTATTTATTCGGGGCAAAAGCAATATTTAATCGGGTTAAAATTAAAAATAAGAAAAAGGACTGGCGAGGTCTATCCTGATCTTTGGATATTTGTGGGGCCCACACGTCAATCATGAAGTAAAAACATAGCTATAAATTTTGGATGCTGATGATGCTAACAGGTAAGCACTTGTCAGTCATCCTCTCCGCAGGAAAAATAAAAAGGAGCAAAATTATTTATTTGGGGGGATAAAAGATTAATTTATTATGAATGAAGATATGCCAAAATCGCCAGACATGTCGTATAATTTGCGAATCAATATTATAAATCAATAGGGTTGTGTCTTCAAAAGTGCATTTTATTGTCAAAAAAAAAATCATAGTCTTCTTTCTACTAATATTAAATATGGTCAGGTTAAGCTAGTAAGGGAACCTTATTTGATGCCCGTGAACAACAATAACTGTGAAGATTAGTTGAGTTAAAAGATTCGAAAATCCCATTAAATCAAAAAGAATTGCATAAAGAAAAAATTGCAATGAAGTGAGATATTTATGTGAAAGGAAGGACCAAGTTAATCATCTATATAATAATGAGTAAAATCTAGTGTCATCTTAATAACCAAAGAATAAGTTACATATGAGAGTGTTACATCTCCAGCCCAAAAAAAAAAACATAGCAAAACTTAAAATATCTAATTACGATAAGACTTATTTTAAATTTTAAAGCACGAGTCAAAACTCACTCAAAGTTCTTTAGATTTTGGAATGCGCGTACCCTTTTGCTTTTGTTATTCTAAAATTGATATCAAATCAATCATTCATCCAGTGAAAGGGAGTCGAAAAGTCCTTTTCTCTCTCCATCGTCTTTTTCAAACTTCAACCATGAATTAGGATTTGAGCTGGTCTAATCCTCTCCTCCTTATTTTATTGATTTTGATTGTATTTTATTATTATTATTATTATTATTATTTTGCTTTTCCTTTTTCCCAAATATGATTTGGGAGCTCTCTTCCCCTAGTTGAATTTTCAATTTGAGATTTGAACTCTTTTGATCTAGTTTTAAATTTGAGTGTTATCCTCTCTCGATCTAAATATGTTTTGGGAGATTCAATACCTCTCTACTATGTTCATCTATAGGTTTTCTACCTTCAGCTTCAATGATGATCATAAGAGCTTTTGTGTCTTATTGAATCACAAAGATTTGCCCCTCTACATATTAAATTTATGCTTGTTAAACCTATTTTGGTTGTCTCTATACAACGATAGTGTGGAGGAAGTCAAACTTAGGTGCACACCACTAACTGGCAACATCGTAGTTATTAGAGAATGAATTTTCGGTGAGTACTCATTATTATTAATGACACAAGATCCAATGAACGGCCGCCAATTATTTTGCTTGACATATCCGTTCTTATGGAATGAGTGTGTACTTAACTTTGCTCGTATTTCGTTAATTCTCCTTCTTTTTTGGATTTGGCTTTACTTTTCATTATTCTTGTGCTACTTCAATTGCTTTGTCATGAAGACTATATACTTTTTATGTATCATTTTGAGTAATGAATACAATTTTCTTCTATTTTAGCATGTCTAATCTCCAAAGACGAGTCTCCATCACCCTTTTCATTTTATTATGGGGTACCACAACATATGTTGAACTAGGTAATAATCTGTATAGTCTCCATATCTTATGATATATCCATGTATTTTGTTTACACAACAATTCAACAGAGGGAAACTACCCAATCAGTCTTAAACATATTGTGCGGATACAGTTTGGTCCTAAACTTTGTAATTTTATCAATTCAATCATAAATTGTTGCACGAAATTTTAATATAGTCATTCCGGCCAATTTTTATCAGAAATCACTAATGTGATATAGTGTCATGCAGAACAGCCGATAATAATTATTAATTATTTCCTACCTAAAATCGATCCAAATAGCTAAATTGGAATCTCATGTAAGGGTTTAGAACTAAGTTGGCAAAATTGAAATATTGATGAGTTTAGTATTGATAGGGTAATTTTTCCATTCAATGACCATAAGGTCCCTCTAGAAGTAGGTAATTCGAAATTAAGATGGTGATGGGTAGCTTATCCAAAAAATTGAGCGGGCCCCCATTGTTCCCACTAGACAAAATTAACATGGGATTACACTACACTAATGCATAGTTAAATGAGACTTAAGATAAGGATCAATGGCATATTCCACATCAGTGCTGAACCTTGTGCTCACAATACGACAGAAAACCCCGCCTGCCAAATTGAGCTCGGCCGATTAAATATGAATGCAGACCATACTCGTGGACCAAGAAGACAAAGTTGATGGCCTATGATTGCCCCCTTTGCTTTACAGGTGTTTGGGATCCCGGAAACAATCAAGTCGAGATGCGGTGGACGAAACGGTGGTTTCGTGTGTGTTTTGGGTGGTGGTTGGTGAAACAGATTGGGGGAGGTGGTTCGGCGGTGGCCGGTCGCCGAGTCGCTCAAGAATCCGGGTGGAAGTGACTTGTGTACAATCAAACTCGCCCCCTGGTTTTCTGCCCGCGGATGGAAATGTTGACTCGTAGCTTGGGTAAGGATGACGCGTCTCAAGTTCGAATTTTAAGATGCATCTCGTATCCGGATGTCGATATTGTGGCGCGCTCTAATAAGCACATTCAACATCACGAGGACAATCATAAAATTATAGGTAGACAGAATATAATTTGAAAGCTGACTACTTGAAGTTTTTAGATAAGTTTACCCCCTATTTTCTCCGGATTAGGTTTCCAGCTTAAAGAAGACAATTGGACGGAAAATGCCTCGAATTTTACCGCTCTTTCTTCACGCAAAATTTGACTTTTCTTTTTCTTTTCTTTTTTCCCAATTTGCACCCGGACTTTCATTCTATCTCTTTTCCCCTCTTCCGAAAAATAGCGGTCAAACCTAAACGGGCCCAAGATCTGTCCATGGAATGACGATATAATCACATGCATCGTATTCCTATGTGCCTAATTAGCACTTAACTCTAAATTTCGATGAATTGCAAACTAAATTTGCATAATCTAATAATTATGTCAAGAAAAGTGACAAAAAAGTCTTGAACATATTGTATTTGTACTAATCTAGTTCTAAGCATTTTGATCTAGTACCAATTCAGTCTTTCTAGCTAATTTTGGCTAAATATTATTGATCTCGACACCGGTCTACTCACATGACACGACTAGTATGATTTGGATAATTTTTAATAATATTTTTGAAAAAAATTATTTTTCTTTTATTTTTCTTTTATTTTTCCTTATTTTTCTTTTCTTTCTCTTTTTTTTCCCCTTCTCTCTTCCTTTAGCCAATCGTTGGACCTCGGGGATCGATCAAAGGTGAGAGCTAGCAAGGGAACTCACCAGAGGCCATGACCTCCCCAAATTTGGTGAGTTCGAGCCTTACCCATGACTGGTGAGGCTCAACCCTCACCAAATTCAGCGAGGACGAGCCTCGCTAGCCAAATGTGAGGCTAGCCCTGCGGTTTCTGGTGAGGGCTCAAGCCTCGCTAGTGGCCAGCGAGGTCCCTTGCAAATTGTCAAACTTCAGGGACTAGCTAGAGGAAAAGGAAGGGAAAAAAAAACAAAAAAGAAAATAATTAAATAAATAATTAGAATGTTGAAAGTTATTTACGTCAATGCCGCCGTATCACATAAGCCGATTGATGTCCACATCAACAATGTTTGACCAAAATTAGCCAGAAAAATTGAATTAGCACTAGACCAAAAGATTTATGATTAAATTGATATCAATGCAATAAATTTAGGATTTTAGCACCTTTCTTCTCATTTATGTCACATTTGACTCATGTGAGATTAGTAATACCTCGAAACAACAACGAGGGGTTTTCCTTCATGAGTCCTTCGTCGCTCCACCATGTTCAGTGGGCTTGGAAAGAAAATGACAAGGAATAACTCGCAAAAAAACTCAAAGGCACTCCAATTATATTCATACACGTGGTGCTCGGTAAGCCTTTACAATATTACACCACGTTTCTCACGACAAAATTCGACATGGAACCCGCTCTTTCCATGGCCCTTCGATGGGAAGGGAAAATTACAAAAGCTGATTAGAAATTGGGTTCAAGTGAAGCAATTCGAGTGCCTTGTTAATGGCAGGCAAGATCATGAAAAATCCCATGTTTCTTCGAAAATTTCTACACTTGTGGACGTCAATCCAAGTCAACATTCTGTAGTCTTTCTTTTGATTTTTCTATGGCATCTTCGGATTATTCGCATCACTAGTGTCTAAGTGCGAAAAAAGGGCATCTGAAGCGTCATCGTGGGGACAAAAAGAGCCTGCGTAATCGAGCAGGAACATGTTGCTTTTTCCCAACATCATTAAAAAATATCATGATGAAAGAATGTCCTTTTCTAGGGTTACATGATTGAGGGACTGTGTGTAAATTACACTAATCTGTCAATAATTCATGCTACCTGTACCAATCAATTTAATTTGTCAATTTATTTTGTTTAGTAGGTGAGAGTAAATTAATCGGTTTGCAGGTGGCTTGCACCTTCAGAAAAACCCAAAATAGTTTAATGGACAAAGAGATGAATGGGTGGAGCGGTTCTGTTGTTGTCTAACATAAGTCTGATTCCCATTTTTGTTTGTTTTGTTTTAGTCATTATTATGATATTATTTGATGCGAACAGACGTGTTATTTTTTTGATAAGTCGTGATACGTGAAGCCGCGGACATGAGGAAAACATCGAAGTTGAACAATGGATTTCGATCATTTGTATGACATCTCCCCCAGCGTGAGATAATTAGGAAGTGTTAACAACGATAGGACATCTACTTAATTATATATATATATATATATATATATGTATGTATCATTTGATAGTAAATATCATTGATTGATATGGTACCTTTTATAGTCATATCATAAAATTTATAAATAGGCTGATATAATTCTCATTATGAAGATATTACATTATACATAAATTGCTTAAATCTGTCTTCAACATTATTATGCTCAACTTAGTATAAAAAATTTCCCAATTTTATTTTTCCGCTTTATCATTCTCAACGTGGCATCCATACATCCCAAGCAAATAAATCCATTACTGCCACTTGACAATGTTCACCCAAGTGCATCATTTTTATCTAAGGTGGTTGAGTTACGACATCTCTAACGTATCGCCAAACCGAGTTTTTTCTTCTTCTTCTTTTTGGATGTATTCTTCGATGCCATGAGGACGCATCTTCAAACTTTTCCCTTAGCAAAGCCTAGCTTATTCCACTTGCTATAACCATGTTAGCCGTACCAGCCGCGTTTAAGTTACTATCCCAACAACATAGTCGACAACAAAGGACGCATGCGGCTTGACTCTGATACCTCTGATTCTCGACTTTTCACTTCTCGTTTCAAGAAGCCGACTCCACCACTAGATTTGAAGCCGTCAAACAATCAACATATTGAAATTTTTCTTATTAATGAAAGCTAGAGTCATCACATGCACAATAACGCATCGCCTCACCTTGAATCCGTTGGGCTCATTTTAATCAAAGATTTTGTGATATTGTTTGGATTTTTTTTTTTTCAAACTCAAG
This sequence comes from Eucalyptus tenuipes, assembly GCA_014182365.1. Taxonomy (NCBI): domain Eukaryota; kingdom Viridiplantae; phylum Streptophyta; class Magnoliopsida; order Myrtales; family Myrtaceae; genus Eucalyptus; species Eucalyptus tenuipes. The sequence continues at coordinate 7,872,649 of CM024547.1, read as the reverse complement.
TTAATTTGTTTGAATTCACCTTACGTTTGAGGGGATATTAGCGATATTAGGAGATTTACTTGATTATGAATATCTTTATGTATTGCATATATATATATATATATATATATATATATATATATATATATATATATCATCTAATAGTGCATATTCTTGATTGATATGTCACTCATCTCATAAAGTCTATAAATAGACCGGTGTAATTCTCATTAGAAAGATACCGAATTATACATAAATTCATTGAATCTGTCTTTCGCATTAAGTCTCAACTGGAAGAATTACCCAATTAATCCTAATCTATTGTGTGGATATTAATTCAATCATAAACTTTCTATTTTTGTCAATTTAGTCATAAACATTTATATAAAATTGCAATGCAGTCATTTTAGTCAATTTTCACCGATAATCTCTAACGTGTTGTGTCAAGATTGCCGATCGTCTATGTGGTGTAAGCACACCATCACAACGACAATTTTAGGCGAAAATTAACTAAAAATATTGCATTAGAATTTCACATAAAGAGTTAAAACCAAATAAATAAAATTTAAAAATTTAAAACTTAATTAGCATCCGTATGACAGTACAATAGAGCTATAATAAATTGGACAATTTCTCCGAAGATATTTAAGCGGGGGGGTGGCGGGGGCAAGTGGCAATCATTATCTTGTAGGTGCCGTCCCAAGATATTTTTGGGTAGTCCTGCATTATTAACCCAGATATTTTCAAGCAGTCCTCACCGCAATATGGCTGCTATTTACCTTTTGGCATCGTTGATTTGAAAGCCGATAACGACCTGCAAGGATATCATCCTATCTCTTGCTCTCTGGTTGATTAAGACTGGCTACTGTAAATTGGCTAGCTCACAATCTACTTTTGGTCTATCGTGCATCGAAGGGAACTTCTGACTTCGGACAGGACGGTGTGTGCATCTGTTCATGTGACATTCTGGAAAGATGGTATCGCTCTTTCTTTCCTCTGGTGTTGAATTTGGAGAAGAATGTTCATTGTCAATTAGATTTGTCATGTGGGAGTCATTCGACAGTGGTTCAATTTTATAAATGTATGCTTTGGTTTCATAATTTGGTTCGACTTGCTCGATCTGTAGATGTTATGAACAAAGTTTAAAGGAAATAGGAACATTTATTTACCTATTCATTTTTCTTCGATTGAAAGCCTTTTTTACATCTTGAGCAATGACGTTTTTCATAAAAATTAATATGCAAATTTTCTAAAATAGTCGGATACGGGAGTTCTTTTCCTTTCTTTTTATTGGATTCAGGAGTTAAATGATGATAAGACTGGTGCTTTTTCCACAGGCGGGACATAACGGCGTATCTGATAATTGCACCAAAGATAGAATATAAAAATTATCTGATTTAATTATCACGATTCACCGAACAGAGTAAAATTCAGAGATTTCATCTCTTATCTTTATCTTGCCTGGTTTTAACTAGAAATTGGGACGGCCAGATGATTCTTAAAGTTGATGGGACGGAGATCGCAAAGCAATGGAGTAATCGACGGTGCTTGCTTTCGAAGGGTTTCAATCATATCCCGACATTGGCTTTCGTAAAAGCTTCTCAAAGCTTACTCGCAAACTCAGGTGATGTCCCGATTCCTCTTGACCAATCCCAATTTGACGTATGCATTCCATGCAGGGACGGATCTAGCATAAAATCCTGGCGGGGCCAAAAAACATAATACAATATCTGTCTCTGGTTGCTTGGGTTGTTTTTTGTTTCATTTTCCTTTTTTTTTGCCCCGCGGAGGGGGGCTTAGTTCTATAAACATGGTAATAGATCAACGTGGGTTTCCTAAAACACGTATGTCATAAATGTATTTTGAAAATAATACTCTATGAACTAAGCATTCGGTTTAATTACTCCGTGAATTTACAGTATTGCCTATCCATGTGCTTGGTCGAATTCTACTAATGAAATTTCGAGATAAAGCTCGAGATTATTCTGAATGAGAAATAGCGTAATCCACTTAAGGAGTACGCCATCTGAATTGATAACTTACCGATCCATAACAAGATGGGTATTCTATGCTATATTGGAAAGCCCCAAATGGGTCTAAAATCTAATAATATCCACAACATATATTGTGTACGCACCCCCACAACTATACATAAATTGCATATGCAACCAACCACCCCCTCCCCCTCCTTTGGATAATTGCCCCCGATCCCCCTCTCAGTATGCTAAGTTGGCAGATATATTATTCATTTGTGAACAATTGCATGGGCGAAAGCTTTTGAACCTTTTGGAGAGCTTTCGAACCTCTCCTGATCTTTGTGTACACTTTCTCCTTCTTTTATTATTATTTTTTTTTGTACGTTTTATTGCGTGTGGTGCTTTTGGCACCACTTGATGAAAAGGTATGATTTAATAACTTAATTTCCATGTCTCCAAAGGACGACAAAAACAATATTGGCAAGATGGTGAACATTTACCTACTGGTGATCGTGCCACTTTATCAGTAGGTGGAGAAAGTATAGTAAAAATTATATTTTAGGGCGACTTTTAGTGAGCAATCTAGTAGGCATGATGTGACAAACAAAGCAATTTATTGCTTTAAAAAGGATTTTATTATAGAAAGTTTGTAAAAGCGTCCTGAGCCAAGCGTTCGTATCTAGATTCAGATTTTGTGTGTAATTATGATGATTGGGATGGGTGGATCGGTAGCACCACGCCGGTGATGCAAGCACTTAGAAATTGAGAAGAATGATCAAACAAGCGAATTACAAACAAGCGAATTACTTAATTATGATATTATAATACCGTCTATTTACGTGTCTCGGATCAATTTAGAGAAAATCCAGTTCAGTATACCTTATCACCAATCTAGAAATGAAACCGACCACGTACAAGAGACATATAATATGCCAAGGCATCCGAATTATATACAGAATATATGGTGTATTAGGAATATATTCATAATGTCTAAAGATATTCTTTAAGAGGTGGATGGTGACCCTTTGAGGCACAACCTTCTCGACACAGGCGTAATCAATAGCAAGGTTGGGGATCGTGTGTAAGGCACCCCTGTGAGGATGCGAAAGAGAGACACCAACGTTGCTGTCGACTGTCGAAGTATTGATAAGCAATTATATTGAAGGAGATAATGAGAGTTTGGTGGAACTCAGGTCTCAAATAATTTAAGGAGAATTTCATTAGGGTAAATTCCATCCATGATCAATGAATTTAAATGGAATTTGCAATCGGATCGCTGAATTTTTACATATTTCAATCATTAAATGCAATAGATTTTCATCTTTTTGCAATTGATGCACTTTATCAGAAACTGTACTAAATCAAACTATTGAAGTAGCAAGCACAACATCTAACCGAAAAAAAAAAAAAAAAAAAAAAAAAAGAGTGACAGGCACAACCGATTCTCGAGATGCAATGTCTACTCGCCTTGTCATTGCCACTTCAGTAGTTCATGAGAATTGGCGGAATTCCAATCGAAGTGCATAAATTATTGAAGAAACGAAAGTTCAATGCATTTGAAATTATAGTTATTGAATCCGAAGTTCAATGATCCAATTGTAATTTTCTCCAAATTTAGTGACCCCGTACGAAATTTGCTCTTCTCTATAGACGAAATCCGAAAACAAAAAAAGAATCTCATGTATTATTGTAGTAGCTTATAGCATGATGATTAGTCATATCCGTCTCCTTCATGACCCAATTAAAAGTTGATTATATATGAGAATGGATTTACTCCCACCTCCTTATTATAGGAATTCAAGTAACATCAACATGGCTGGTACTGATCCTATAAAGAAGATTAAAGTTAAAAATAAAGTACCAACATGGGATTATAGTATAGTATAACTGAAGATAACCTTGGAACGACTATTCTAAATACTAAAAGTCATGGGCATTTTCTAAGTTTTGTGGTACACATTAGAAACCCACATCTGCACTTTTTGTGCTTTTTAACTACACCTGCCATGAGGTCCGATCAAGCCCTGCTTGGCTGGAATTTATGAGTGAAAGTGAAAGCGAAAGTGACGACAACTCAAGGTTGCAAAGGAGTGATTAATTAGTGTGCATGCTAATGGCGAAGAATTAGAAGCTAAAATACATGTGTTTAAAGGTCATAAAAATAAAATTCATAGTGTTTTTTTATTATTATTATTTTAGTGGTGAGGTGGTGTATGGGCTAACTTTTGCGCACTTCAATTAGTTCACTTTTATGGGCAATCTTAAAGGCACAATTCTCCACATCAGCTCGATACATTCGCAAATCTACTCATAAAGTGCTATCGGCAAGACTTCAACTCAAGACTATAATGACAAGAATAAACTCTCTCATCATCTAAGTCATCAACTTATTGATTATATTTCGTGAATTATCATTTTAATCAAATATTTTTTTCCTGGAATTTAGTGCATGTTCTATTGTTTTGTGCAATGTCATGGGTTTATTATGGGAGAATGTGATGGGATAAAAGGGCTTCTAGAAGTTTCTGAAATGTGGTGTGGCCTATATTATTTGGCTTATTAACTGGATGTGTGGATGAAACAATTTTTGAAGTCAAATTTCACAAATGAACGTGAAAAACCTATAAATAAATGTGAAAAATCAAACTCAAAATCTTTTACTTTGTTATCAATTTGAAATTAGATGTGCAACTGTTTACTCGAACGTTTACACTATCAAGCATAGGGTGAAATATAATTTCAACCAAGACAGACTTATTCCCAAGTCATTCACTTGATAGCATAAATTAATTTGAAATTAACGCCTACCATATCAATAAATTAGATATATCGAGGATATATATATATATATATATATATATATATATGTATGTATGTGTGTATGTATGTATCGTGGGGCATGGTTTGACCTCCCTAAAGTTAATTTGAAAAAGGTAGGAGCAGTCTCTTCTCTCTCAAAGGGCAAAGCATCATATCATCCCAGTTTTGGTACTTGAGATTACACTAATGAAAAACGAAAATAGGCTAGTTGCAATTGATGCACTTTATTAGAAATCTGCTTCAGCGGTTCATGAAAATTGACCAGATTCTGATCGAAATACAAAAATTGTAAAAGAAAAACAAGAAAGTTCAAGCTTTCGAAATTTGATTATTGAATTCAAAGTACAATGGTCCGATCGGAAGTTTCTCCAAACTTGATGACCCCCCAATGAAATTTGCTCTTTTTGGTAGGGCAGCTCAAAAAAAATTGTACTTCTCTACATTATTGTGGCCACGTATGGTTTGATAAGCAGGTATGCCTGTCTCCTTCACGACACAATTACAAAAAATGATTAAGTTAATAAAAAGGTACCAACATGAAATTATAGAACTACTGTCACTGAAGATAACCGTGGGAGACCATACTAAAGTAAAGTGGACTTTTTCAAAGTTTTGGATTAGAAACCCATGATGTGCGCTTTTTGGCTCTGTAAACTCCACCAATGATGAAAGTTAAAAAAACAGTAGCCACATGTGATTGCAAGCTACTGTTCCTGAAGATGACCTTGGAAGTATATCTTAAACAATAGGAGTGATCGTCTCTTTCGAAGTTCTGCGGTACACATTAGAAACCCACGTACGTACTTTTTGACCATTTCTCTCCATTAAAGCGTCTCGTACCACTTGCCTAAGAAATTTGTATGGTCATTAAATACATATAACCTCCCTTCATTTATTAATTCAAACTTTTAGATTGGACAATATATCATGATGTCAGGACCAAAAAAGTGTGGTCCGGTTTATTTTGTATGAGTGGTCCTCCATCTGTCAAATTCCACGTGTCATCATTTTAATTTAATTTAAACTTTTTTGTTGAACATTCCAAAGAACTCCAATTATGAGATGTGTTCTAAGTTCTGCTTGGCTAGCATTGAGAGGTGAAAGGGAAAGTGACAAAAATTAAGAAGGCCGCAAGCGAATGGTTTAATGGTGTGCTCACTAATGGGGAAGAATGACAAAGCTGAATTAAAAAAGAAAAATCCTACATAATTACTGAAATAAAGAACCGGAAGAAGACATCATCCCTTCAGATTTGCACATGATAGTGTAACTACATGTGGTTATAGGTCATAATTATATAAGTGTATTAGAAATCATAAAATTTGTCGTAAAAGTGTGATTGTTTCCCAAAAATTTTAAATGTAATATAATTATAAAACTTTTTAAATTAGTGCAATCAACATTTTTAGTTAACTAAGTCAATCTGGCTAACCAGTTGCATTTTTTTAGTACTTTCTCTCTCTTGTGTGGCATTTTTTTATTATTTTCTTTGTCAAATCTTATTTAAAATAAATTTATATTTAATTTAACCAAAAAAAAAAAAAAAAAAAACAAGCCTAAACAACAGAGAGCCACAAGCCTTCGCCTGTGGATCATCGGAAGGGCCAGTGGAGGTCGATGGGACATTGCTAATGGCCAACAACCCTCGCGCGGTTGTAAAAGAATTTATCTTTTTTTTTTATTTTTCTAATCTAATTTAAAAGATTTGAGGAAGAAAATAATTAAAAAAAAACGATAAATCAGCATTTTCTGGTAACAAATTTGATGAAATTAATGGAAAAACTTAATTATACTAATTTGAAGAGTTTTAGGACTTAATCGCAATTTTTTTAAAGTTTTAAAACCAATTCATATTTTCGCAACAATTTTTAAGACTTCTAATGCATTTATCTATAATAATAATAAATAAATAAAAACATATATGTGTTTATAGGGGACTTCTATTAGAAGTGAAATATTTGAGATTTTACTCCTAGAATGATCATAGCAAAGCTTCGACTCAAGACAACAATGAAAGGAGCAAATGCTTTTGTCATCGAAGACAACAACTTGTTGGTTACAACTCTTGAATTGTCAATTAAGTTAAACGATTTTTTTCCGAGGATTTAGTACGCGTTTGATGTTTCATGCAGTGTCAGGGGCTTACTTTGGTAGAATGAGATGAGGCCAGAAGGACTTCTGGATTTACACGTGAGAGAACTACAAAATGATATGCGCAACCATTTACTCCAAAACTTAAATATTTCAAGTGCGGTGGGGCACTATACTATATTGCGTGCAAAGTAGATGCATGTGGTTGAAAGACATTTTGAAATCCATTCGCACATAGCAAAAAGGAATCCCATAAATAAGTGAGAAATCAAATTTGAAATTTTTAACTCTAATACCAACTTAAAAGTTACATGGGCAACCGTTTACCTTAAAAGTTTTAAGTCGTTAGAGTTCAAGGTGAATATAATTTCATCTTGACCAAGAGAGACTTATTGCCAAATCATTCAGTTAATACTTAATAGCATGGATTATTGGTCGATAACGAAATTAGCGTCTGAACTTATCGACAAACTAGATTGATTAGAATATATGCCGGTTACATGGTTTCACCTCCCTAAAGTTAACTTTAGAAGTTAGGAGCCGTTCCTTCTCCCACTCAAATAGCAAAGCAGCATATCATCTTAGTCTTAAGATTTCACTTTCGTCCTCTTCTTCTACGAGATTAGTCATCTCGACCTAACTAATGAAGAATGAAAGTAGTCCCGCCACAGGCAAGCCCCGAATCAAACCGGTGCCCGAGTGAGGCGGAGTACTGGATTTTGCGAAAGGTAATGCCATTTAGACTCTCTCTCGGGCTCTGCATCGGCTCGTGTCCGTGCTATCGCCATGAACGGGCTCGTTCATGATTTCATTCATGGCTAAAAGAACAGATGAAGAAGGAGAACAGAATGGGTCGACTAGACTTTCGAAGTTGGGTGTGTTGGGCTTTTTCTCTTCTCCTCTCCGGTTTGCCGTTTTGTGGTTTTAGATGGAATTAACTCCAAAAGAATGAAGTTCAGACTTCAGCGATTGGATCAGGCTTGTTCAAGTGACAGAAAGCCCAAAATTGAAGTAGCTAGATCTCGTTCAAGTTTATGTGGGTATGAAGTTGAAATGCTCTTCGTTTTGGGCCAGACCAAGTGTTTAGGCCCAACAATCGCACAGTTTACTTACTTCTCATACGTTCTTAAATTCTAATAGAGAGTAATAACACAAATAATCCATGAACTTTGCTCAATATTTGATATGCTTTTAATTTATTTAATGTGGTCCATGAACTTTACCCCAATTTGCAATGTCGTCCCTAAACTAAAACTTTATTCAATGCAATCTCTATTTCATATAATTTAAAAACTAAATTGAAAATGTACAAAGAGTTCAAAGATAATATCAAATAAATTAAGAGTTTAGGGACGACAATGCACGATAGACTTAAGTTCAAAGATTATATTGAACAAATCAAAAGTTCATAAACCTCATTGTACCTTCAGCCAAAGTTTAGGGGTCATTTGTGTTAATATCTCTCCAAACAATTTGTAAAATACGTATCAAAATGAAGCTAACTAAGAAAAAAATAAATTAATTAATAAAGGACCACCTACACAGCACGCTTTCAATGTAGAACATATCAAATATGAAGTGAATTTGTTGAATGAATTGATTGGTTTTTTATGATAAGATTGAATAAGGTTTTGTTTTGTTGGTTTTATAATTTGACCTGTGACATTTAACTTAGCAATTCGGTCTCCATCCTTTTTAACCGTGCAATTAAGTCGTTTCATCTAGATTCTCATTGATCCATCAAATTGTCGATATTGCTAGAAAGCAGACATGCGGTGCTATTATGGCACCGAATAGTTAAATTAGAAAGAAAAAACAAAGGGTAGAGAGAGAGATCCCCAATCCTTGCAACCACGTCAAGGGTGGCTTGGCCCTTATTGGTGGCGGGTGAGAACCGCATCCCCAATACTTGGTCAAAGTCAACACCGTACGCCTAATTCACTCTCTCTATCTATGACTTCAAATTTTTTTTTTTTTTTTTCATTTGGTTGTCTTCTGATGCTCAATTAGTTTAAAAGGTAATTGCTTATCCATCAACTAGGGACGGTCTAGCCCTCTAGTATGCTGACTTTTGAAGCGCCCTGTTCCTCGCTTGAAAATTGCAATTGACCTCTTCAAATTTTCTTTAATTGAGTCTTTTTTTTATTTCCAAATTTAAACAGAACATCACACTTCTAGAAATGGGCAAGAACGTAAACTACGCAAGTGCTTAAATAAATATCATAAGGTCAAAAGAAAAGAAAAGAAAAATTCAAATAACAATGATGGAAGGAGGAGTAGATGAGAATGTCCCTACCCCATGACGTGAGAAGCACATTAGTCCAAGGTGGCGTCCATGATTGGTTTACTTACCTTTATCTCCAACACCAAACCATATGATAATAATAATTTAATCATAATTTGTCGCATCATTATTATTATTTATTGTTGCTTTGAACTTCGCACAGAATCTCCCATAAAGTCTTCTCAAATAACCATGGGGACGACAACATGGCAGACACCCATTCTTTCACGGAAAAGCACAAAATAGTCAAAAGTGGGAATAATCGCGCGGACGCCTTTCATTAAATCGAATAAAATTTTCTATCTGCGATGTCCCCTGTCACTAGCTGTCTCCACTCCCCACATGAGAGGAAAAAGGCAATAATAACATCTGGGAAATTAAGGGGGGAAAAACAGAGGCCCATTTCATGATTTGGGGGTAGGCAGCTCTGAAATTGAGGATGATGTTGACCCAACTTGTTCTGTGCTTTCAGTGCAATGTGAGCTCCATTTGGGAGATCAAAATGGTCAATCAAGATTAAAGAAAAAAAATTTTAAAAAGACCCCATTAAAAGAAAATTTTATTTTGATTTGTGATGAATTATGGAAATTCGTGAGTAATGTGTTCGAAACCCTAACATAATCACAAGATCATTGGTAAGAAAATATTTTCTTTTTCTCTTTTTTCTTTTAGGATAGGGAAACAAAATATAAAATTACTCTTACTTGCTGGAATATGAATCAATCATGCGCAACCATTCCACGAAGAAAGTCACATGCCCAATATCAAACCACTAAGAGTGTGCATGACAAAATTTCTATTTCTTTATTTTTTTTTACTTTTATGTTGTCTAAAACAGGTTTGGAATAGAAATCCATTTGATAACGCAATTTTAACTTTTATATTTCTAAATCAGATTTCTATTCCAAAAATAAATTTAAAGCAAAAATCAGAAGTTAAAATTTTTAACTTTTCTATTTCTAAAATAAAAGTGAGAAATGAAAACTCATCTCATCGTTCACTTTCGTCACCGCCCACCCCCCAACTCGCCGCCCATGGATCCCGAACGCCCGCCACTAAATGCCAAATGCCCACCACCGATCGTGGAACGCCTGGTCATCGACGCCAATCACCAACCACCGCCGTCGGATGCCGGTCGCCAAACGTTAGCCACCTCCCGTTGAACGGCAACCACCGAACGCTCGCCGGCCAACAAACATCGACCGCCACCCCCCTAAAAATAGAAATTTTATTTTTTCATCAAATGAATTTCTATTACGAAAATATAAATTTTAAGTTGTTATCAAACGTGTTTTGCTTTTTACTCGAAAACTCGTCCAGGAATAAAATTGAGAAATCAATTTTACCAAAATCAATTTTACTCCGTAAATTTTGTCATGCGCACCCTAGGTCGACCTTTTGCGCTCGCCAAGCAAACCGCTTAAAGCCGAAGAGGCCGTTCAAGTGAGGATGCGATGCATTTTTTCTCTTAACACTGGTTACAAGCGCTTGCCCCGCGCGTGGCGCGCCATTCAGAACAAATCAGTTTCTAGATTGACCTTATTCTAATTCTGCTATATCCTGTCGTAAACTATGTATTACATAGTGTACTAAATGGTGGCCGACTCTTCCTTACCAGAGATCCCACCTCGCTACCATGAAAATAAAATAAGAATAAGCAGAGAAAGATGCCGACTATACATATAAGATAAATTCCAAACCAAATGGATGAGCTACCCTGCTAAGCCCTCTATTTGCGCTTCCCTTCGCATAGGCAGGTAAGATTGCCCAGCTTTGAAGATACATCTGACATTCAGTAGCTCTTTGCAGGAATCTACCCGGCATCGTGCACGGACACGAGCTTAGAGTCGATGGCTGCTTGGGGATGATTATTGCCTACTCTAGCCTTATCAAGCCGTGCTCTCCTGGCATGTTCTTGGATTCGACGGTCATGCTCTTTGAGCATCTGATCCACATTGTTTGATGAGACGAGCAACGGGCCTGAGACGTAGATCTTGTTTCCTGCAGACCCACGTCCGTACTGAAGGAAAAAGAGTAAAACAAAAATTGTTATCAGATGATCGAGCTCGGACATTCGGAAACTAGATTAATGCAAAGTGGCAACAAACATAATAATAAAGAAAACACTGCCTAAAATGCAATTTTCATCAGCAGCCCTGGAGTTATAAGACCCCATAGTAAATCAAAGTGAGCACAGAATTGCTGTCCATATCACCAAAAGAGAAACCATGACAAAGTACCACAAAGGGAGATGCCAAGCTGAGAGATTGCTGTGAGAACTTACCAGAGCAGGTTCTTTGGTACTGGCATTTCCATCTTCTCTCGAACGAGAATCAATATTCGTCCGCGCATGACTCCTACGGTCCTGCTTCCTCACAGGCTCCATCTCCCTTATGGGTCCTGAATATCTGCTTGCTTGGTTTGCTGATTCTGACACTAAAGGACCGGATTTTTGTTTGTTATCTCCAGTTCTACTAGTGACTAAACTCGACAGTGTTGATAGATTGGTGTTTCTTGAGACAGTGATTGAATGGCCGAGTTCTTTTCCAGCCTTGGAGAATCCGGGACCTGGAACTAGTGGTCCCGAGAATGAAGCTCTATTTGGCGGCTCTGCGTAATCTTTTCTTGTTTCCTTGGAAACTCGCGCCTGTTTAGGGGGTGCAACCAAGAACCCAGACACAGTTTTCTCTTGATAAGGGCCGAAAATCTCACTTCGGCCATTTGCATTGGAATGGCCTTCTTTGACCTGCAATAATTTCATTCTATGTTACAAAATGACAGAACAAGCTTTGCCAAAAATACAAGAACTCTCTTTCCACATTTTCGCTCTTGGGGTAAGCAGATTAGTTCTTGCATCAGATTTATAGTGATCGGTATCAAGTAACTCCTTTTAAATTATCAGAACAGTGAAAAGAAAACACAGATGAACAGAAGTCCTAACAGGTGAACTGATCAAACCTCCTTTGAATTTACTTACAAAGGCCATCTCCTCTAGACAGAGATCACAAAAGTGTATAAATTCCAGAGGAAAAGTTTATATTGTTAACATCATCTACTGTGACAGTATGCGAACTACCGATCCATGGCACAAAAAGCTCATGGCAATTGCCCACGGGACAATGTGCATTGAGTTGTTCATCTGAACTTTTCATCAAGAAATTTGCCAGAATGTCAGAACACAACATCCCTACTAAATAATCTGCAGGTACTTTCATCTCTCAAAAGAAACACTTGCGTTTCTTGTCTAACACTATACCACTCACTATGCTGTATACTCACATTGGTGGCCATATAATGCTACTGATGTCTCGGCATGAAATCAAGGTATCTTTTTGCAACCACGCTGGCCAGATACAGAGGTTTTCAGCAAGCATGGGTAATCCAGAGGCGATCATTAACAACAACAACAGTATGATGCCAAACAGGCAGAATAGCAGCAAGTGCAGTATACGGCACGTCTCAGATATTACAGCAAACATAGAAGTCTGATAGGAATAACCCTCCCTGATTTCACGTTTACCTTGGAATAACTAGGAACCAATGGCTATTACAAAAGGAAAGGTCCATGAATGCTGAAACTCATAGATATGAATAATGTGTGCTACCTGCAATTGTCCTGCATTAGGATAATATGCAGAATTTGTTCGTGAATCTTTTGGTCCTCTCTTTTCATGCTCGTTCTTTCCTCCAGCCGCTCCATGCCTGCACAGATTTGTCAAATGGTCAAGTTACAAGCACTGCAAACTGTGAAATTACATATTTAACTGCAATTACAAGCAAAATGTACTGATTTATACAGGAAACAAGGATGAGACAGGCCATAACTCCACTCTAGGAAAGGTTATTCAGGCTATATCGCAAAAATAAGTAGATGCATATATGTTATTAGGTCATTTAAGCAAAAAAATTTCCGAAATCAGGTTAGACATACCGTCTTGCTTCCTCCTCCCGCAATTTCATGTCAATTTCTTTGCTTGGTGGATATTTGGGCAGACTTGAAGGATCACAAGGAAGGGGACTTGCTGTAAAGAACTGTAAAAATTAACAAGAAGCAGAGGTGTCAAATATGGCTTAACATTTCAACAGATGGCAAGAGTTTATCCGCATAGCCCAATGTTAAATGGTTAATCAGTTGTCCGACTAGAATTAGAAAAATCTGAATACCTCACTCCTGAGAGCAAAAGCTGCCGTCCCTCTTTGTGAAGGATCTACAGAGATTAAGGTCTCTAAGAGGCCCAAAGCAACTGGAGGGAGTTCTTTGAATGCCTCCGCGACACATCGTCGATAAGGTTGTGGAGGCTTGAAAACAGCTGCATGGGGAAGATGCAACCTTCTCCAGTAATCATCAGACGGTGAACCGCAAAGCTTAAAAATTTTATGCAATTGCTCCACCTAGAAAATAACACTATGTATTAAGTAGTGGGCATAAAGTACATCTGCAACCCAAAAACTCAACTAGAAAGGCAGAGAGTACGCTGTTCTCCAAAATAACAGACAAGCACAAGAAAATGCCCATTAGAGTTACATCGATTACCAAAATTCAAGACTAATTTTCTAGAGCAATCCACATAGGTATGTGTAAATAAAGGCTACATCTTTAAACTCCAAACATTTGTGCGCATGGATACCTCTGTTTTCCCAGGCAATATAGGCTTGCCAGTATAGAGTTCACCTAGTATACAACCAGTACTCCACAAATCCACCTCGACTCCATAGCGAGAAGCTCCAAGCAAAAGTTCAGGTGGTCGGTACCATAAAGTTACCACCCGGCTTGTCAGCGGAGCGGTCTGATGAGGATCAAAGACGCTGGCTAAACCAAAATCCGCAATCTTCAAGATGCCATTGTTGTCAATGAGAAGGTTCGAGCCCTTAATGTCCCGGTGTAGGATCCCATGTTTATGACAATGATCAAGACCGCTTAGAAGCTGCTTCATGTAACATTTTATCTGCAATGATTATGGACAAGAGTTACAATATGAGGTTGCCCGTTACACCAAAAAAATTTCTATCATCAGCTTCATGAGTGAGCCTTATTCAATTTTTAAAGCTAGTATCAAACCCATCATATAAGTACCTGTGGCTCGGAAAATTTTACACCAGGCCGCGACGCAAGTCCAGTAAGATCGTGCTCCATGTACTCGAAAACAAGGTACAGGCTACAGGACATCCTTGAAGTTATCAAACCTTCCAGCTTTATAACATTAGGATGATCAAGCATACGCAAGATATGGATTTCCTCGCCATGAACTTGACACTCTCAGCATCGAGGTTGTCAAACCGCACTCTTTTCAGAGCCACAATTTTGTTATTAGTGACATCACGTGCCTTGTACACGCTACTGTAAGTTCCTTGGCCAATCTGTAACAGGCAGATCATGTCATAAACAAATTAGGCCACAATAGATCAGGTGCTGCAGGGTAGTGTTATACAGTATTATTACTGATATTTTGTCATGGTTTTATGAAGACCTCTTTCAAGAAGAAATAGGTGCCTGGATGGATGCTCATCAAACTTTATGCACATCTACCAAACTCTGTTTATTCTCCAAATTTGACCAAATCAAGACGTTTAAACTCATAATATTAGGAGCAAATCAAAGGACGAAAATAATAGAACAAACAACCATTAGATAATCAACAACTACATGATCAAGAATTAAACATACTTTGTCCAGCTTTTCAAAAGTGTCCGCCCGTCGCGGAAGCCATCCCTTGATGGCCTCTCCTGCCACTGCGGACAGCCACACCGGCCACCCGGCTGCCACCTGCTCGCCCTCTACCGCCTTGGGGACCCGACCGGCGACTGGGTGATCAGCCGCCGCTGCAGCTGCTTCCGCTCTCTCTCTCCTCTGCTTCTGAAGACGATCAATCTGATCATCGTAAAACCTGGCAGACCCGTTCACTTTCTTATCGAGCAACATAACATTCACATCACCCACCTTATCCCTTGCCCTGAACCCATTCTCTCTCCTCGATGAATCCAATCTTGAAGTTTTCACCTCTGATAATCGCCTACTAGACGATACTCTATCTTTGGGACTCTCTCGGCTGTCATCAACCGCTGAACTCTTAGAATACATGCAACCCATGTTGCAACAATCAACGAATCACTCTAAAAAGAATTGATCTTTACAGAATTCACTCAACACCCAATACCCATCTCACAATTCTCAAGAACTCCAATCCTCTTTCTATGCCCATAAAGAGAGGACTCGCGAAACGGATAAAGAACGAACAGGGCAGTCGTATTCGCCCAGCAGGAAATTACCCATCAACAACAAAAGAGGAAGCTTCTTCTCCTTGTTTGAACATGAGCAAGAATTGATCAAAAAGAAGACGCTGAAGCTACGCCCAATACCATCCCACCAACTATACCGCCACACGGAAAGACCGGCAACTTGCAGCAGGCGAAAAAGGACCCTCTATGTACAGACGTGAAAAGAATTATTGACTGGGGGAGGGGTGATGACAATCCAATCTTTTGCTCAGCCAGAGACGGAGGCAGGGGAAGGAGCCAAGAAGTAAAGATGGGGAAGGTATGCAGTAAGTCCACCGAGAGGGAAATGAATGGGTGGGGGATTGATTAGGTTCGGTTTGATCGTTCAACGCGCATTCATAACAGTGTTACGATGGTGCGTTGCGTCCGTGGGCACCTATAAAATAAAATAAAAATACCAATCCTGCTTTATCTGTACAATTCTTAAAGAGCGTCAGACGGCTTTGCCGTCGGGCTACTCAGTCAAACAAACACCCTCTCTCTCTCTCTCTCTCTCAAGACACCAAAGACGCCAAGACTGTCTCCATCGTCGTCCTGTTTTGCTTGCGTAGTTTCCCATGTGAAAAAAGAGAAATGCCCTGAACAGTTCAGCAGGATTCGGTTTCGGGGTTCGATCAGAGATCAAAGCTTCCTGTGCGCGCTCCGCCTTCGCTCGTGCCAACCACGGACCTAACCCGGTCAACGCTGATCTCGTGTGTGTTTTTTTTTTCTTTCTTTTTGGTCGCTGAACTGGGCTTTTGTCTTGGTTTTGTCTTTCCCTTTCTCGTCAATTCCCATTTTGCGCTGATCAAGTCTCGGTTTTCACCACCCTCTTGGTCCTCGTTTTCGTTCCTGCTGATGTGAATGCGACCCGGTCATACGCGCGAGCGCCGAATTCAGGGGTCCACGATCGGTTAGCCCGCCCAACCCGTTTCTCCTTTCTTAGTCATGCATCGCTTGCGCTCGGTGGCAATTTCGTGTACCTTCGGTTTTTGCATATTCTAATGTTCCAACGCATTCTAACTTTTTAATCATTTCTGAGGGTGTGAGAGAGAGAGCGGAGCTCGCGAGCGACACGGTCCGTGCTGTACTCACCATGGTTCAACATAAGCGGCGGCCGACGCCGACGAACAGATACAAAGAAGGCAAAGGGAGGAGAGAGAGAGAGAGGGGGTAAACACTAAACAATTCGGAGTCTTTTGTGAAGTATTTTCATATGTTCGGGACATCTAGATATCCATCTATCATCCAATTAGAAAGGAAACCAATCTTCAAAATAAGGCTCACAGTGCATTTCGTCACCATATAATTCTACAGATGGAAAATCAATGTACGATGGTCGAACACATCGCCATTTACTCAAATATTGACTAGATAAAGTCCGTCGCGTCATTCTGTTAATTCGCTTTCATCTCTATTCAAACGGTCCTCGAATTTCTATTGCCGCATCAGACACGCCTCTCGATGCCCAACACGAAGGACGTCTTTGTGTCCATATCGGAGCAAGAAAAAAGAGGCCCAGTCTGTTGTCAAATCTTATGTTAGCAAAAGGAGACATTACGCATAAACATCAAATTGGCCAAAAGCAGACACGGCTCGACAAGATTCCATGTTCTTCGCAATTATCATTTGCGTGTGTAATCCATCCATACCCTAATTTTCCATAATTTATTTCCAAAAAAAGAGAGAAAAAAAAAAAAAAGGGAAAAAAAAAAAACCCCTAATTGCCTGTGGCCAGATTTACCCCAAACTTTATTTTGTGACGTGAAAAATCCCGAACTTCAGAAACCGCGACCCATTTACCCCATTAAGGGTATTTTCGTCTTATTCTTTATTTTTTTTCTTTTTCTTTTTTTTTTTCTTCTTTTTTTCTTCACTCCGCCGGCCATGGCGGCGGCGGAGGGAAGCCGGCATCCGGCGAGGGCTGCCCTCGCCGGCGTCGGCGAGGGTCACCCTCGCCGGCCGGCGTGGCCGCCCTCGCCGGCGTCGGGCAAGGGCGCCCTCGGGCGGGTCGGGCGAGGGCCTCCTCGCTCGACGCCCGCGAAGGTGCCCTCGCCGGATCCGGCGAGGGTGCCCTAGCGGCGTCGGGCGAGGGAGGCCCTCATCCGACGCCGACGAGGGCCGCCCCGCCCGCGTCGGGCGAGGGTGCCCTCGCCCGATCCGGCAAGGAGGCCCTCGCCCGACGCCGGCGAGGGCCGCCCTTGCCGGACGCCGGCGGAGGGAAGAAAGAAGAAGAAGAAAAAAAAAGAAAAATGTTTTTAAAAGTAAAAA
The DNA here is from genome assembly GCA_014182365.1 of Eucalyptus tenuipes. Lineage (NCBI taxonomy): Eukaryota > Viridiplantae > Streptophyta > Magnoliopsida > Myrtales > Myrtaceae > Eucalyptus > Eucalyptus tenuipes. Next base: position 7,854,973 of record CM024547.1, on the reverse strand, counting down.
GACCAAAATGTCCCTATGATTTAGGGTAAATGTGTCACACAAATGAAAGTTCGGGTTTTTTGTGTCACAAATAAAAGTTTGGGGTAAATGTGTCAGCGCTTAGCAAAGTTCGGGGTTTTTCACATCACAAAACAAAGTTTGGGGTAAATCTGTCACTCGAGGCAAAGTTGGGGGTTTTTGGTGGCTTTTTCCCAAAAAAGAAAACCTTGATTTGCTCATTAATTGACCCGTCAATACCACTTAGGGGTTAGCATGGTTCGAGGATAGAACTTGGAACCCGAGAATCGAACCGGTGGGAATTTATAAGTTTCAAGTTTCAAGATATGTAAGGTAGGTTCCAAATTCCAAAAATGAAAAACCCGTTTCTATGGGTATGTTTCAGGTTTTCAATTGGAGAAATCTGAAACCTGAAACTTGTTATCTAGAACTTGAAACAAGTTTTAATATTTTTTGTTGTTCATGTTTCCGCGTGTTCTTGCGATATTGCATATCATTCGATGATAGATGTATAATCTTGAAACATCAATTTGAGTTTCCATTTTATGACTGAGACTTTTACTTTTTTAATATTTATATTTTCCATGTGTCTTATGGTTAGTGAATTGTAACAACAAGTAGTGATTATTAAAGGTTTTAATTTACTACAATCATTCAATTAACAATATAAGTCAAACTTGTGTAGACCCTAGAATCTTTGACAATGTAAGTTCCATGTTCTAGGATATGCATAGTAGGTTCTAGATTCCAAAAAGTAAGGAACCTATTCCAACGGATAAGTTCCAAGTTTCAAATGGAATTTGTATGAACTCTGGAACCGCTCACCCCTAATCCCATTTTCCCATTTTTTAGGACTTGTCTCGTGCTTACATATGGTCCAATTGGACCATTAGTTGGTGCTAAATATTGCAATCCGAACTTTTGTTCTAACGAAGGAAATATAATTGATTTAGAGTTGTCTATGTATAGCAATTACACCTGCGGATTTCTTCCTTTTATGCACTTGGAAATCTAATAGGACACTAGATTAAGTTTTAGGGGACCGTTCGATAGAATGAGAAAGGCAAATGTTGAAAATTTAAGTAAGAATTTTAAGTGGTGACAATCTTAGATGCTGGAATTGGAAATATAGATGCTATCAAATAATAGCTATATGGAGTATGAATAATCTTAGATCTAACATGGAATGCGGTGAATATTTATTGGTAGGTTTTATAATTTTAGCAATGAAGTAAACAAGATTTTAATTCCTATCTAGAAGGCTTCTTTTCAATTGAAAAAATCAAGTAATTCCTCCATTATTTAACGAGTTATATGATTATTATTTTTTGACTTAGTTGAGTCCTTACAATCAAATTCAATCGTAGTCAATATATGCGATTAATTTGATTGAATGATGGGGACATTGATATTCACCTACCAGATCTATTTATGTCTTAATACAAATTGTAACCACATGAACACAAGGAAGTGATCTTCATAATCATCTTTCACCTCAGAGAATGATCAAGAAAAGTACCAAATAAGGGCCAACGTCCCTCACCTACTAACGCCCTCATCAGCCAGGAGGGAGGGCTGCGACGTCCTTGTTGGCCATAGGCGAGAGGCTTGTAGCCCTCACCCATGAGGACATTGAGGCCTAGACCAAGCAAAAATGTCACGGCCCTCATTAGCCAAGAGGTAAGGGTCGCGACCCTCTCCTAGATCTCAGTGATGGCTCGATGGCCTTATTGGCTCACAATTGGGAAAAGAAAGAAAAGAAAAGAAAAGAAAAATCAAAAAATTATTCATGTCAATATCAGCTGTACCACATAGGATGACCTGACATCTATATTAACGATTTCCGACCAAAATCGGTCAAATGGATTATATTAGTAAATCGTCAAAATGTTTGGGATTAAAAAAAAAAATTAACACAATTGAAATGTTAGGGCTAAATTGATATAAATATAATAAGTTCAGGACTTTTTGGGTACTTTTCATGAGAGTGACCTTCTAGATGAAATTCCTTGTACTACTATTCAAATCACATGGTTTTGGCTGATCCATGTAATCTTCTTCATTCAAATATCCATCTCTCTATATCTCTCTTGGCTGGATGTGACACTCACCAAATCATGCATAAATAAACATGGGCAAGTGACTGATGGGATTTATCAAGGTCTTAATAAATTTCGGGAACCCAGCAATTTCAACGAGAGTTGTTTCTAGGGTTGAATCATAATTGCAGATCCAGGAGAGAGGGTATCAACTTCCAAGTTATGGCAGGTAAAGAATTTTTGTGAGTATTTCAAGTCAACAAGGACGACCTTCATTTGTTTTTGCATGGAAATTTCTTCTATAAAAATAATTATACATATGTGTGTGTGGGGCACTATACTTAGGGGGTAATTTTACATTGATGTTTTTAAGTTTTGGCCAACTATGTGTTTCGTGCGGAATTTCTAGAATTTGTAAGATGTTGCTCCACTTACCAACTAAACTACTGGAGAAACATAAACATCATGGATTCTCACTTTTATTGCTTTGAGTGTTAGATGAAGTGCGTCATGAAAGGCGATGACTTTTAGATGAGCATTCAAAGAAATAATAGATAGTGGGTTGATTGGACACTATCCTAATGTTCCTTTTCGGTTGAAGACACTATGCTAATTAAGGAGGTACAACTCAGCCAATCTACCATTTCACAGTATATTTACTATTTAGGAGAACCAGTTTTGTCTTTCATTTATTGCGAGTTTAAAATATCCTACTTGCAAATAGATTCGATTCGATCGGTATGTATCTTATTGATACTATGAGATTAAGGAGGCTCAAGACATTATTTCGACTCCAGACAGGTCTAGACCCGATGGAGTTGGTGATTAGTAAAGGCGGCAAAGGACATGTGCATCGACGGAGACATCCTCTGCACATAAATTTCAAATGAAAAGATAAAACAATGGGGGAAAAAAGGCTGAAACCTATATAAATCAAACTAGTCAAGATCAAGATTCAAGATAAGGTCACACGGCTTACACGCGTTAGAGTCTTTCCAATAAGCTGAATTTTTCATCGCACTGATTAAATGCATTCCCCTGCTTACGTCTTCTAGAAAAATGTAATAGGACGTGTAAGTACGATTAGTGCACTTTCGTGACATTTTCACTCTTTTTTAATATTCCCCATCGATCCACCCAATGCATCATCAGACAACATTGCGCACTCGCCCACCCACAATCTAACACACACTAGGAAACAGGAGGAGAGTCACCGTCTCTTGCTTGAGCCTTCATTTGTCAAAAAAACTACATTATAGTCCCTCTTGTAAGAACTTAACCTTATAGATTCCTCAACTTTGACTTGGTATAATATTTTGTTGCCCACCAAATATACAACCACCAACTAAACCCTAAATATTGCGGTATGACCAGATGGTGATTGAGGCGTTCTCATTTGGAAATTTCTATACTTTTTTTTTTGTAATCAATTATGGCCTCCTTCCTTGACTCTTTATAAACATCATCGGCATTCTCGATCTCCACAATTATTATATATATATATAAAAGACCAAGTTGCCTTCCGCCAAAAACAGAATTGAGAAAGAACACCTCCATTCAGAGTACTACTCAGCTTCAGCGGGATAATTACCACAGAAATCCTAGATCTAATTTACATATGTGAATTCGATTCTAAAATTTTTAATTTACTTAGTTTAATCCTAAACCCTGTGACGAATTTGCCAATGTATTTCTTCAGTCAATTTTGATTAAAAAAAAATGACTGGCATGACAATATAGTCAGCATTGAGTGGACGCTTTTTAATAATTTTAAATTTTTTAAAACTTTCTTTTCAATTTTTTTATTTTTTTCTTTCGAAATTCTAGCGGGAAAAGTCCATATAGCCCTATTGATGGCCAACAACCCTCGTCGACCACATGGAGAAAAGGAAAAAGAAAGAAAAAAGAGAAAGGAAAAAATCATTTTTTAAAATTGCAAAAATCATTTACATCAAGACCGATCTCGCACATAAAACCGTCGCATCCATGTCGGTGACTTATAGAATGACTATATTCGACAAACCATCAAAAAATTTAAGACTAAATTGATAAAATTAAAATAAAATAGAAAAACTAAACTAAACTGGTCATCATGCCAATAAACAATGTTTGATCACCCCAAGTAATTGATATATCAGAAAAAAAAAAAAAAAAAAAAAAACCATTTGTGCCATGGCCCAACTCCATTGTCGTATTCCCAATCTTTCGACTCCCGTGTGCAACATTTTACTGGACATATAAAACAAACTCTGTCTTAATGCGCTGAAGGACCAATACAATGGGCTTTCTTACCGCACTTGTGGTGCTCCTTAATATACAAGCTGCTCACGTTAAGAACAGACCACATATAAAAGCCGCGTATTTTCAGCCCATTATGCAAGCCCATCTTCTTCAGAAATCCATATAAAAGCCTGCGATTTTCCTCAATCCTCCCTTTGTTTTTTTTCCCTTGGGAAGTCTTTAGGGTGTGTTTGACTCACATTCCTGAAGAGCTTTTGGCCTCCAAAGCCCCTTGAGAAAATGCGCAACTATTTTGAAAGAGCTTTCACTTGAAAGCCAGCATTGAGAATGCTAAAAGCTCAATGCTAGTAAGGACTAGTTTTGGGCTTTCAGTATTTGATCAAATATTGAACTCATTTTTTTTCCAAAACTATCCTTATAATTCTTCAAATTTTCTATTTTGTCCCTCATTATTTTTTTATTTAAAAAAAGACCAAACCCGTTGCTGGTCTAGCAAAGGGTTATAACTAATAGCGAGCCAGATCTAGCATCTGCGCCCGTCGATCGCGAGACTTAGGTGAAGGCTTCCTGAGGCTGCTAGACCTAGGCGGTGGTCGCCTAGGTCGTGCGACACTCGCCGAGGGTCACACGACCCTCGCTAGGCCAACGAAGAGTTTTTTCTTTTCTTTTAAAATTATAATCACCAAAGGACTTTTTAAATTTACGACCATACGACATTTATCTCAAAAATTGTTTCTTAAAGCGTAATTTATCAAATGGTCTTTGCATTTACCCAATTAGCTTTTAAAATATTAAACCAAATGCACTCATGTCCACACTTTGCATACCCCAATTTCAAAATCCTATATTTTATGCACCTTGGTTTCCAAAGAACCTATGTCGATGCAATCCCAAGTCGTTGCCAGACCATGAATGTAATCGTGAGGGGCAACATAGGTCGTGTTTCGAGCTACATATGTCGAAAAACCTAGGTCTCATTTCAGCTGCATAGATGGTCGTCGCGCTACTATACAAAATGGTAGTTACTATCCAGTTACTACAATAGTCATTTAGGCGGGCCTGCACAACCCTTAACAGGCCTTTGTGGGCCACAATTAATAGTGCAATTGTCACGAACCAAAGAGTGTCACATCATCAATTCAAAGGGGCTCGTCACCACCATTAGATCGTAAGGGGACTTAATATTTGCCTTCAAATTTGCTTGACGATAATTGACGATCTCAATCGTTAGATGAGATTAATCTCCACCTTTGGACTAATTTGACAAGGATCAATATCCTCCATCATTAGATCAAGTGCATCTTTACTGTTGAATCGATTAAACGATAATTGATATCCTCTCCATTTGATCATGTAGAAAATTAATGGTTGTAATTAGAGGGACTTTTGTATAAATAGCCGAACCCTCTCCTCATTTGTATCATCCACTTCATTTGAATAATACAAGGGTTCTCTAGAGCTTCTCTCTACTTTCTCTCTCTCTCTCTAAAAATCCCTTCCTTGAGTGTGAGAGTGTGAGTGAGAGCCAGCCTCACTTAGACATGATCGGGTGCTTCAAGGTTCTAAGTGCCACACGGTCTGTGATCGAAAGAATCGTCCCTTGATACAATCCTAAATGGTGGCACTCCCAGGTTAAAGATAGCCTCAATTAAATAGGTCCTGGCAACATAGCCAATTACTATAACAAACAGATTGGGAATAGGTATAACATATATAAATATATATTAATTCACGAAAAATCATTTTAATCATTTACGGTTTACTTTCATTATTCATATGGGGGCAACTGTTTTTCACTGCACACAAGTTTTTTTTTTCTTTTTTTCTTTTTTGTTAATAATCTCTAATTACATATTTGAAGATCGATTCCCTGAAAAAATAGAAAAATTGAGGTCAGAAGAATTTCAATTTTCCTATGACAGAGATTGTTGCTCTGAGCTCAAAGCTGAATAATTTAACATTTGTGGTGCTTTCGGCATTAGAGCTTCCTTTCCTAATTGACTGTAGCTCATGGCCTAATTGACCGTAGCTCATGGCGAAACGTGCTAGATATTGGCGTTTGCCTAGATGATGATAATATTTTTCTCCTCTTCGGAAGCACTTTAAAAGTCAAATGTTGAATATGCCAAATCGGTGTAAGGAGTACACCCTTAAGATCGCATGAAGATGTTAATCCATTGAAGTGCATGAAACCGAATTCGACCGCCACTTAACCACCAAAAAAAAAGAAAAAAAAAAAGGAAAGAAACATATTGAAATTGAACTCCTTATATCGTTATTATCGTACAGATAAATTTTCCATGCACGTGGTCCTTGCAGATTTGAAAAAGTTGTTCCATTTTTCACATCATTAGGTTGTCCAACGCTAATCGATAACCAATTAGTCCTCATCGAGCACGGCACTTTTCCCATCTCAACTTATACTGAGCAATCACAGAATTGCGCGAATCTCATGATTCCCGAGGGGCGGTCCTTGCACGACCGGGAGCATCGCGCCAATGGATCCCTCGCTTTCCGAAGAAGAAGTCCGTGCCGTCCGTGGTGCGGCAATCTAGAAGTGGGGTAAGAAGACTTTAAAACTGGTTATGCATTCGGTCAAGGTCGCGGACCTCTGCAGCAGATTAAACATGTGATAATCCCACGAGACCCCATGTGACTCGATGAAAAATTATTCCGCAGTAAAATTCAAACGCGATGGCCGTGGCCCTAGAAAGAAAGCCAAAGACCAAAACGCCATCGAGCAGCTTCCGAGCAAGGTCATGCCTGCACTACTATTCTTAGTAATAAAAGAACCTTTGACCCGCACCAACATCGCTCTCGCCCTATGAAAGCCCTCGCCCTCCTTATTGACCACTAAAAAGAATCGCTCCCTTCTTTTCGTTCCGCACAATTGTTAGCTCCATCATCTCTCGCAGCAACCTTATCTCCCTGCGCTTCTCTTTTTCCCCCTTTTCGCCCCGGGGGGAAGGAAAAAGTGGCGCATCAATCCTTCGTCATGTTCCTGCGAGACCCGAAGAGCTGCGGCAGTATAGATCATTGAAATAGCTAGCTTTGTGAGGACTGTTTCGAGGCAAAGCACATGGTTGAAGGATCACAAGAATCTCCGTCTCCAAAGCGGTCGTCGTCGCCGTTGCCGTCGCCGGACACCGTCCTTCCGTGGGTCATGAGCCGAAGGAGGACATGGGTGCTTCTCTTCTTGATAGTAAACGTCGTTCTCTGCTGCTGTGTATTGAACTTGGAGAATCTCATCTTCTCTTGGTATAGATGCCGGCAATCATCGTCTTGGTTGACCGCTCTGGAAGCGTCGGTCCTTCTCGGGGCGGCTTTCTGGGCGCTATCGACCGCGGCCGCTCTCACCGTGGCCGTGCCGGCGATTGCAGTGGCTTGGATAACCGTCGTTGTAGGCTTGGCCTTCTCCGGGAAGTCCCAAAGGACTTTGCTCGTCGAAAGCAGGAAGGCGAGCAGAGAGATCGTCTGGTGTATCTGCAAAAACTCGTTCAAGGAAGGTAGAGTCGTGGCCGTGGTTTGTGCCGTTTTAGGTTTTTTTGCACTCTTCAAGAAGGGTTAAAAGTGCTAGGGTTTGATAGAGGAGAAAATTCACTTTCAGATGCTCAGTTTTTTTAATATGTTATCTAGATTAAAATTTCTTCTCTGTACAAATGATGCCGATCTGGTAACCTCAAGTGTACGCAACCGCAGTGTCGAGGTTATGTAACCTTTTTTTTTTTTTTGGTGAGATCAATGTAAGATCTCATTATTATGTGATTGACTTGATTTCATAAAATGAGTTTTTAATACAATAGTGTTTCGCATTGGGAAGTGTTAGCTCCTGGTATTTGAACAAGTAAACCCAAGAATGATGAGGGCTTTCCATTTCATGGGCCGAACCCATTTCTTGCCACAGTTAGAAAGGATTGCCTTCCTTGGCAGAACAGAAGATGTATGAGGTCATTTGGTGATTGAAGAAGTCATAAGCACATAACAAAGAGCAATTATTTACGCACTACCAAATTAAGCATCACCACTTTTCCAATTCATAAAGGCCTTAGGGTTCCACTACCACGAGACGCACTGCGAAAGTTCAACAATGATACATTGAACAGTCGATTTTGTTGGATCTATGTCTCAATTATCAAGGAATATAGCAGTCTGGTCTAGACCACATGGATCAAACCCTCATTGTTTTGATATTGATTGTAACAACATGGGTCGAAACAAAGCAAAATGACCTCCAAATAAAAAACCGTTAACATCAAAAGAAAAATGACTTATCATTGTACTTATGCTCTTCCCATAAAACAAAACAAAAAAAAAATAGAAAATTATAAAAAAATTTATATGCCACTCTACTTCTCGCAATTTTATAAATAATTTCGAAATTTTAAAGGTTGCAAAGTCTTTTGAGTTAAATAAAGTCAAATTTTAAAAGTCATGAATTTTTTTTAAAAAAATAAAGGGTAAAATCACCTAACACTATAAATTAACCCATTGTAATGCCAATATCTCAAACTATCTTTTCTATCACCGAACTACCAACTTTTATTCTTGTTGCATTAGTACGAGTTTAGGGTAATGGTGTCGCGACCTAAAATTTTCGGGTGCACCACCTAGGTCTAGGTTAATGGACTACTAAGTCTAACTTAGCTTGGGCTCTCCCAAGCCCATACCAAATCGCGACTTAAGGTTCAATTATCTAACATGCGAACGATTAATAACTAGAAGTCGCCACTAATCGGTTTATGGTAGGTCGATTAGACACCTAAGTAAAATAATGGGAGGATTATTTTACTCCTACGAACTGCAGATGGGTATGAGACTTGGATTACACTAAATTTCTAATGCCCTTTCGATACCATTTCTTTTTAGTTTTCAAAAATATTTTTTGCAAGCAGTTTTGACTCGATTTTAATTCACTTTCCTAACATGTGAGGTGATCATACGGGTGCGCAAACCACTAATTTAACACTCAAGAAAGCAAATAAAAAAAATTGCAAAGCTTACCTCATAGCCACAAAACATTTGTGATGTTAGATGAGAATTCACATCGATAATCCTAGATATGATTTCTAATTAACACGCAATTTCAATTTTTGTTTTCACTTTATTTAATGAAAGTCATGCGATGCATGCTAATAATCTAATATGACATAATATGGCATGGCAAAATGTGAGTTCCTAATGAACATGAAATAATTAAATATGCAATCTAAATTAACTAGAATGACTTAATTCTAATGACGGACAATTTCTAATTAAATGACTAGTATTAAATCCTAAATGACGTGCATTTCATGAACTTAATTCTATATGACGTGCTTTTCATGAATCTAATTCTATATGACGTGCACACGATTTTTTTTTTTTATTTTTTATTTAACGAAAATTGATAGTTAAAATTACTAAAAATGAAAATCAAACTAAAGTGAAATACGATCTATTCTACATGCTTTCTAAACATGCATTTAAAAAAAAAAAAAAAACCTATCATGCAATTCATCTAAAGATCTATCTAGACCTAAAACTAAACATGCAATTTTATCTAATATGCAATGACGTGCAGAGAATGCCCTAATTCTACATGACATATGCATGATATTTTTTTATTTTTTTATAAAATTCGAAATTTAAAATTGCCACGTAATTAAACATGCAACTTAAATTAAACAAAAACTAACATTCTAAATGAATGTATTTTTTATTTTTGATTTTTTTTTTTAATTCGAAATAAAATCTCTATTCTAGATATGCAAGATAACAATAAATATTCCAAAACAAACTGAATCCTAATTCAAATATTTTTTGGATTTTTTTTTTAGTGGATTTCAAAAATAAGCAATTATCAAATAAACATTGTATTTAAACTAATCAAGACATTCAATCAAATAAAGGATTGAAATAATCGAAAAAATAACCCGTTATCTCGGGTCAAATTAACGATTATTCTAACCCCGAACATCACGACAAAGTTCAAAATAATTAAAAATCGATCGAAGCCTTACGGATCAAATTAATAATTATATTGATTCAACAATTAAAATACTATCAACAAATCCCAATAATTAATATAATTAAAAAAATGACCCGACATCTTACGGGTCAAATTAATAATTACAATAATTTTAGGGATAACTCTTGCCGATAATGCCTACAATATCCATAACCTAAAAGGCACCTCACAATATTCGAACTTAAGCAATAATAGCAAAACTAACTAAAAATAAAGTAAAATAACATAAATTAAGAAAAATAAAAATAAAAGAAAAATGAGCAACCTAAGGAAAATGGGGGCAGCAAATTCGTCGGCGCCGGGCAGAGGGTTGTCGGCCCGGTGAGGGGCGGCGGCTGTGGTGGTGTGTGGCCGTCGGTCGGAGCAAGGGAGTCCGGCGTCGCGGGGGACAAACGGGTGTGTTCGTGTGGCGGCCCGGATCTGGATCTGGCGGAGACTAGGCGGACGACGTCGCGGACAGCGAGGGGAACGCGGATCAGCGGGTTCAGGCGGGACGGAGATGTGGCAACCGGCGTTCGGACGGCTCAGGACCTGCTGGCGTCGAGCACGGGCAGAAACGAGCTGCTGCAGGGGTTGCGGCTTCGGGCGTCGGGCAGAGCTTCCGGATTTGGGGCGTCGGGTGCAGGTCGTCACAGGGTAGCGGCGCGGCGTCGGGGCGTCTGGCACTCGGAGGTGTTGCAGGGGCTGAGGACTCGGGGACCGGCGGACGGTTGAGGAGTCGGACCGGAGGCGGAGGCGCGGTCAGGAGCAATGGGCTTCGGCCGCCGGGCGAGCAGAGAGCGAGGCGCGGCGCGGAGGTGTTGTGCGGAGGTGCGGTGGCCGGTGTGAGGCGGTGCTGGTGCGGCGACCGGTGCGGCTCGGTGGATGGCTCGCACGAGCGGCAGTCGCAGAGGAGAAGATGAACAGTTGCTGTGTTTTGCTTTTTTTAATTTTTTTAATTTTTTTCTCCTGCTGCTGCACGTCCCCTCCCTCTGCTGTCTTCAGAATTTCTGCAACCTTTGCTGACTTTTTGACCTTTCTGAGCCCCTCTACCGAAGGAAACAAAAAGAAAAGTTTTCTTTTGTGTTTTTATTTTCTCCCAGGAACAAAACGGAAGAAGCCCCCCCGATCGAACTCCGTACACGGCCCTTTTATAAGCAAGAAAAAATGTAATCTTCGTGGGATATTTCGAAGATTTCTATAACCTCTTGATCACAAAAATCTTTTTATTCTCCTTATCTCCTAAATATTTTCTACTGATTTTTAAAAATAAGATCACAACCCGATTTTCTTAAATTCCAAAAATCCTCATTTCAAATCTTAATTTCAGAAAATGGGCTCGGCCAATTTGTACTTTTCATACGCTTAGTCCGACCCGTTAACTCAAAACCACTAATTTGACCCATCCGCCACCGATCCAGTAAACAAATGTAAAAAATGCAAATAAAAAACAAATGCACCTAACCACCGCCCGCGGTGGCGCAACTGGCTTCGGGCTCTCTTCTCCTCACGAAGGGGAGGAGTTCGAATCCCAGAGGCGTCGCGTTCGCGCGACTCAAATGCGGCTGGGTCTGTGGTGGTGGCTCAGTCCGCCCCGGGTTTTTCGTCTAGGCTGCCGGCCGACGGCGGTTCTCGGGTCGTCAAAAAAAAAAAACAAATGCACCTAAATCTATATGCTATGCAATTAATATTTTTTTTCAGGGATAAAATTAACCCATAATTTTCTATGCAATAAATAAATGACCAGATCGTCAAAATTTAGGTGTCAACAAATGGTGACACAAAAAAAAAATTGAGAAATTGGAGTCGTAATGGGAAAAGTTTTTTTGATTTTTTTTTGTGGTAGGCAAAAGGGTATATTATCATACCGATACAAGTTTGGGGTTCCAATGACACAGTAAATTTTTGGATACTAGTGTGGCAAGGGCATAATTTAAGGTTTTTTCTACCGTAATTTCTCAAAAACGAAATGCTAAAAGTCGAAGTCATAAGAAATATAGAGATCGATACCATCTCAAACTAATACGTCTGTAGTACACGTGATAAATATATCCCAAACTAATCAATTGGTATACTTATGATAATTTTACCCTAAATTGATATATGATTTAAGTTATTGTTATGTGTCATTCAACTCAGTAATTTCAATATGTCACAAGCGTGAGTTTTTAATGAATCAAAATATAGTTTAAGGTAAATTTATCACAGTTATTATTATGTCCTTTTCTACTTGTGACAAAATGGGTCTTCATTACCGGTTCTTTGTTCCCCTCTTGTATCCATGCACCGTTGAAAAGTGCCATGAGTTGTTCTTATGTTTCTAAATGATTTGTGTATCTTTTCAAAGTCGAAAAAAATCTAATGATGATGTTACTTCATATGTACAAGTGAAGATAAAGCCACTGTGATGATATTGCAGAGAGCAGGGCCATCATTATTGCGGATTCTAGGGAACTGGTTTGGTGAGATTGTACATTTACAAAAAAAAAAAATCTACTGGGTCTTTGGAGTCAGAACCACTTTCGTCCTTGGGATGGGAGTCCCCACTTTTGAGCATTTTTTTCTGCTAATATGCCCTCACCCCCACCAATCAAGAAGCGAAATAGAACAGTCAACACCATTTGCGAACGAGTTTTAAGCAAAAGATTACGATATAATAACCGACAAAAACAGAAATCACTCGCCCTATCGTCTCAAAAAGTAAGGAGTACAAATGACATGACATAAAAATTCAGAGGAAAAATTCCCAGAAAAATGAAAAGAAGAGGGAAAAAGAGGGGATGCTCATACCCGCACGAATGCAACTTGGTGACCGTAAGGATACATTTAGTAATATTTTTATTCATACTATTCAGAAATAAATTTGTTCCATTACTCTTCTCGAAAACTAAAAAATAGATTTTTATTTTATTTTTTATTTCTATTTTAAATCTATTTCATAATCACTTTTCTATTTTGAAGAATTGTAAAATAATTAATTAACGTTATCAAATAATTTTTTGATTTTTTTTTTTTTCTGTTTCAAGTTAAAGGGCTTAAGAAGCCCCTCTCAAGAAGCAAATAGAAATTTCGTGTGAGTTGAAATTCATGGGAACTTGCCGTCCTTAAACACAGCCGACACCAACGCCTTCAAATAATTAAGGGCCCCATGTTCCGTGCTGCAACGTTAGCTGGAGTGCCGACACTGCACGTCCTGTTCCTTTTCTTATAGTGGGCTCTTTCTCGGTACTTAGGCACTTAGATTCTAAAGGCATTTTCGTTTGTAAAAAAATGCATTATTATACTAAAAACATAAGTAAGCGGATACTAAATTTATTACGGGTGGCAAGTGAAGTAATTTGGAATTTTTGTTAGAAGTGCACCGGTTTAAAATTTTTAGTGATATTATACGTATTTAAAATTATCAGTTCATTACTTAAGCAAAACTCAACTCTAATAAGACTAATAAATCATCTCAGTTCAAACTCTCCAAAACAACCCAACTTTTCTACGGACTATCTTCCATCATCTACGCCATTGTTCACCACCGTCAGCCTCCCACCTCTTGCTGCACTCGTTGCTGCATCGACCCCCTCCTCCCTCGCCATTGCAGCCACCGGCAAACCCCCTTCATCATGCAGCCGCACGCAATGCTTGCTCACTCATTCTTCTCTACACCGAACTTTGTAGAAGATATACCTTACTCTTGGCATTCATTTTTCTTTTTCAAAAAAAGGAGGACACAGGTGCTTTTCTTTTGTACTAGGTGATCTTCGTCCTCCTATTTTTTTGTTTCCAAAAGAAATAAAAAAATCATACATTGTTGTCTTAAAACATATATTGCACCAAGAAAAAAAAAACAGTACAAACTAGTTCATATTATCTAGCAAGTTAAGCGTTTCTGTAAGAGAATTCAAGTTGAATAATTGTTTATCATGCTGTGCAGGTAATCAAATGACAAGAATGGTTAGGGCAAGACTACAAGAAGAGGACCATGATCACTTCAACTTCCCCATTAATTTAATCGATGTAGGCATGTGCAATTCCTCATAGATTTGGTCACCGAATAAATCTTATGCATCATTGCCAAAGAAAAAAATTCAATCACAATTAAAATATTATATTTACGGAATAATAAAATCTAACCGAGTCCTTACTTGCTCTGCAGCTGCACACTGAATCTTTAATCTCAAGGCGAGAGAGGAGGAACGGGACAGATTTTATATAGACTAGTTCTACCTACCCAAGACAACCATTAATTTTTAGGAGGTTTGAATTCTTTTTTTTTTTTTTTATGACAATTGGAGTTGACTGCTGCATGCCCCACTCAAATCTAGGGATCAAATTGCCTGAGGTCCCTCTAGCATGATTGTACGGTTAGCTAATAATTTCCCAATTGCTTTCCCTGCCTTGAACTCACTGCAAAATTGAGAGAGGAAAATCGGATCATGGAAAAATGGAATTCAAACACTCAGTTGTGATAAATAGTAGAGTTATTGAGTACAGACATGGTTTATAAAAAAAAAGTAAAGACATGGTTTGCTATGGAGATGTTTATGCTGTATATATAATAAGCTTATTGTATACCGTATAATATATTTTTTTTATGCGTGGATAATGATTGTCGAGCCTTTGCTACTCGTTGTACGACCCAATTAGAGCCAAATCTAGCCAAGGATCCCGATTTGGGCCACTTTCTAGCTTAGGGCCACAGGCGATGCCAAGGGGTGTACCACCCTAGCTATCGATGATTTTTGGGGTCGCTCGACTGAGGGCTAGATTTGGCCTTGGCAAGGTTGCACAACCTTGGCTTGCCGTTTTCCTATAAAAGAGAGAAGATTAATTGCAAAAAAGAAAGAAATCGAAAATCCATTAGGCTTAGTTTGTTTCACGAAAATGAATAATTTGAAAAAACTAAAGCTAATCATTTGTATCGCTAACAAAAATGTATAAACAAAAATATTTTGATTATTTACGAAAATATTTAGATATAAATTGCTGTCGGTGATAGAAACATTGTCATGTACTAATGATTTCAAGTAATCATTTAAAAAATACTTTTCAAATCATTCATTTTCACAAAACAAATTATGATATTATTCCCTTTAATCATGCTGCCATTTGTGATGGTTGCTGGTTTTAGCGGATTCTCTTCACTCGCCCAGTGTAATTAGTAAAAAGAAAATAATTAGAGAATCTGCGTTGAATTATGTGGGTACTATACTTTTTTGGGCCATCATATGTTGGTACCATTAGTGGCACGGAAAAATGAAAATTTAAAGCTAATTTCACTTTTCCATTTACTTGATAGAATAAAGAAAGTGTGAGAAAATTCTCCCATTTTCATTGCCTCAGCACCGGCCACTGTTTTCCCCGCGTTTGGCGGACGAGGCTAGTTCACACACTTATGCCAAGTTTTCTTCTTTGACTTTTCATCTGTTGTTTTTGCATAGATTGAGGGAAAAAAAAAATAGAGATCTTGGTGCATGTACATAAGATTGCTGAGCATTGACTGGTGAGCAGACAGGTCTCGCAAATTCCAATATAAAAACTCCAACTTTATACTATATATACCGAAAACAAAAAAGGAAGAAAGTAATGAAATGAACCATTTATCCATCCCCAAACGATTCAGAAAAGAGAGGAGAGGCTATAAAAATCAATTGGCTGGGATCTGAGTATGCATAAAGATTTGATTCAGACATCCCACCGCACTCACTGCGTCTTCTCCATGCTAATGATCCTTTCATGATTCTTCTCTCCAAGGTTGTGACACTTTTGTGCTCAACAGGAGACCACTTGTCTTGTGTGCCATGTGCTTTCTTCTGCACTTCTGCTCTCTCTGCACACACTCCACCTAAAAGATCCCACATTTCCTTTGCTTCCTCTGTCTTTTGGCCATTTCCCAAGAACCAAAGATCCCCACGAAGCTCCGAGCTTTTTCACTTGTGGGTTGCCGCGATCTTTCGTGGTAGCTTTGATTACCTGGTCGATTTCTTGATGTGGAGCTGAAACATCATCTGGGTTGTTCGGCGGCTCCAAGTTGGAATCTTTAGGCAGACCCATTTTTCGGACCAGTGAAGCAATGTACCACAAGTCATCGAGAATGTCGACGGGGCAGCGGTTGATGTACCCGATTCTCGGCATCGCGTCCTGCATAGCTTTCATCTACGTTTCGTTCAGTGATCTGAGCTTCGGCGACTACCATGCAGAGCAGAAGATGGACTTCGTGAGACGGAATGAGACTCATCTCGTGGTGGATGACGGTAAGGTGTTTTATGTGAATGGTTGGAACTCGTACTGGTTGATGGATCAAGCGGTGGATGAGTACAGCAGACCCAGGATCCGAGCCATGTTTCAGACCGGTTCGAAGATGGGCATGACCGTTTGCCGAGCTTGGGCCTTCAACGATGGAGACTACAATGCGCTCCAGATTTCACCTGGACGGTTTGATGAGCGAGTCTTTAGGGTATGATTTCTGAGTTTCTAGTTTTTCTTGCAGTGGGTCTTGCTTGTTGCATTCTGTGAATGTTTGAGTGAGCGCTGCATTTGTTCATGTCTGATTGTTGACTTAAATTAGCTTGTTTGAAGCGGCAGGTTCAAAGCTCTCTCTGTCTCTCTAATTGTGGTGTAGTGCTTTGAGATTCTGTCTTATTTCTCCTGGATCACCGATGAAGTGACAGAAGTGAGAAAGTTGAGCTTGATACAGAGGCAGATTGCCCATGGATTGACGAAAATGCGATTGCTCACAGTGTTTGTTCGTGGGTCACTTCAAGTATAAAGGGGCTTTGTTCTATGGCACACTCAAAACAGAAAACTTGTTAAGGTTTCGGTCATTGTGGTGCAATTTATTGCGCTTGAGGATAAACAGTAAATTTCTTTAATGCAAGTAATAAATCTCCAACACATGGTGTGTCTACTTTAGCTGTGGAGTTCAACTAGTTCTTACGATAACATTTGGTCATAACTAACTTTTCATGAAAACTTCTTTGAAGAGTAGCATGAATTAATGTGAAGTATCAACTCTATTCATTTTGTCTTCCCATGCTCCCTGAAAGAAATGCCCGTGTTTAAATTAGGATTGATGGTGATATGCCGCGTTCATTGAGAAAATCTAGACTATCATGTGATGTAAAATGAATGCATTTTACAGTAAAAGCATATCATGCACTATCATCATCATGATGCCATAATATAATTGCTTCTCAGATTTTTATATGTTTTCAGAATGTGGCCTTAGTTTTGTGGAACTCGGGTTCTCTGTTGTTTTGGCATCCTCCCTTCAGTCACTTGATGCCCATATGAACGAGTTATGACTAACATTGACCTCAGATATTCAGAAGTTCTAATTCTTTTGGCATCTCTTTTAATTGGAAAGAAGTTGCAATTCCCATGTTGAGGTCTTATTTAATTGAATACATGAAAAAGGAAAAAAAAAAAATTCTTTAACTTTCCATATAATAGTTCATTAGATCTCATTTCAATAATTGTACACTGTGGCAGGCATTGGATTATGTCATTGCAGAAGCCAGACGGCATGGAATCAGGTTGCTTTTTAGCTTAGTTAATAACTTGGAAGCATACGGTGGCAAGACTCAGTACGTCAAGTGGGCGTGGGAAGAAGGCCTTGGTTTAAGCTCGTCAAATGATTCATTCTTCTACGATCCTTCTATTCGGCAGTACTTCAAAGATTATGTCAAGGTACTTACTCTTTTATGCAACTTCTGTTTGCCTTGATAAGCTCTAGGCTTGTCCTGAAATTAAGAAATTCTTAGAAGGAACTTGTCTATGCTAGCCTAGGAAACTATCGAAGACTTCCTGTGCTTAAGGCTCAAGCTAAAAATTTTATGATGTTTCCCTCGGACCGTATTTTGGATTAGAGTAAAAGTTGGAGAATTGCCTGCTTAACCTGGTTATTCTGTACACATGAAGACCCAGCTATACAAAGAAAAGACAATGTATGAATAGCTCATATCTGTATCTCCATGCATATAGGGCAACCAGATGTTGTAATGTGCTTGTTATGGAAGAGTATGTGAACTTTGCACCCAATAAATTAAGTACAGTAAGAAAACTCTCACTCTAACGCAGTGGACGTCAGAGAGGATTGGAGACAGAAAGACAATATCACCGAATTTCCTTCTATGATAAAAACCGAAGATCCTTTTTCCTCTCCTTTTGAGAGGGAACTTTCACGTTTTTTGGGATGGCTATGGGTAGGTTGGAGTAGGCGATTTTCTAAATGAGTCAGCAATAAACTAAATATAAAAAAAAAGTCCTCATCTTTGTTTTTTTTTTTTTTTCCATTGTAAGAGGGTTGATTCAGATCTAATTGCATGGTTCTGCTGTCTACTGTACTGCTCTAGTAGGTGCTGTTTGCAGGTTTTAGGCTCTGTTTGGGAAAAGAAGGAAAATTGGGGCATGAAAGGGGGTGTGGACAATAAGGGGAGTTTTGAAATGTTTGTGAGAAGGAGATGAAGGGAAAATTTTAATATTTGACACTTTCAGATTTTCACCCTCTAATTTTCTTCTCATTTATTTTTGAACAGAGCATTAGACATACATTTTCTTTTTTCCAGGTTATCCTAACAAGGAAGAACACCATTACTGGAGTTGAATATAGGAATGATCCCACCATTTTTGGATGGGAGTTAATAAATGAGCCACGTTGCATGACAGATAATTCGGGTGATACTCTTCAGGTAAGAATATGAACCATGAGGTCTTAGTACTGTCTCTTTGCGCCTACGAAACAATTTAGTGGATAACATATCCGATAACATAATTCCTCCCTTGTCTACTGAGTCTTATGGTAGTTTCTAATCATGTAAACATTCTCAACTTAGGTTGCCCAAGCTTTTGGCCAAAACAAAAGCTATGATCAAGCTTAAAAGAGTTGTGATGTTTTTGCTGTTTTTGACCAAACAAAATATATAGGCTATTGTGGCTATGTTAAAGTCCCTTTCAGAGGGAACATGCTTAGCTTTTGGATGATGATTCTGTATGCTTCATGTTTACTATTGAAGAACGCTTTATTAGTGATCCTGTCAATAAACTTTCCTTGCTATTTACTCGTGATGCTGTTAGCAGTTATCATTAAGTTACTTGTTAAGGTAAATCAAATAATAAGAAGGCTTTATTGAGACATTTTGAAATTAAAAAACCAAACATTACAAGATATCTATCTTTCAGGACATAGCAAAATTGACTTTTCCAAATCATATTGGATGAGCTTTGGCAAGAAACTGAATGAAAGCAAGCGACATGATTCTCTATTCAATATCAGTTCTAGTGATATGTATAACCAATAACTCTTGTTTATTCTTATGCTGTACTTATAAAATATCTCTTCTTTACAGCTTTTTTTTTATTTATTTGTCTAAAATGTTGCTTGTCGCATTGATTATCATTGAACTACAGGATTGGATTGTGGAAATGTCAACATATGTAAAATCAATTGACAAGAACCATCTGCTGACTGTGGGCCTTGAGGGATTTTATGGTCCCAATAGTCCGAAAAAGCCAACTGTGAACCCTGGAGAGTACTTTTCACTACTTGGATCTGATTTCATTAGGAATTCTGAGATACCGACTATTGATTTTGCCTCTGCGCATATCTATCCGGACCATTGGTAAGCATTCATTGTCAGTGCACTTTACTTATCAAATATGGTACAGTAGTTTCACTAAGAAGAAATTGGAAAAAGATCTCTTCTGCTGGTTATAACAAGTCTAAAACAAAAAATTTAGCTTGAATGTTACTATTTTAGATTATCCATGGTTCGTTGATGCTAAATCCAGTAAAAAGGATGGGCATTTTTGGCTTTTCAAATGATACCAGTAAAGTCTGCTATGGACTATCAGATGTGATGTCATTCTCCACGTCAAGGCATATCCTTTTGGTCGGTATTTTGAACTCATTCTGATAAACATTTTGATGGCAGGTTTAAAAATCAAGATTTTGAGGAGGAGTTGAAATATGTCGCGTTGTGGACGCGCTCTCACATTGATGACGGTGATAGGATACTGAGGAAGCCAATCATGTTCACTGAGTTTGGTTATTCGACTCTAAACGAGGACTTCGATCCTTCAAAACGAGACAGGTTCTTCAAAACCATTTTTGATGTGATATATAAATCAGCGAAGAAACAAGGAGCTGGAGCGGGTTCTTTTGTGTGGCAGTTTTGGGTGGGAGGAATGGAGAAATATAATGATGATTTCGGTATCGTTCCTGGGAGAGGCCAGAGACCTACAAGCTGATTACACAACATTCATGCAGAATGGCCAGAATTCGGGGATCGGCTGAGCTTAAGGGTAATTTGAAGGAGTTGTGTTCACAAAGATACTGAGCGCGTTGATTCTTTTATAGGAGTGCTTTTTCTCGTCTGAGGCTAAGTATGTTTAGGTGCCACTGATGTTGCGAAAGCAAGTGGGACTGGTGATCTTCTTGTACCATATCCTTTACATGTACACATGTTTTAGACGGAATGGATTTCATTTTAAGTGCTATGAATTAAAGAAGCTAAGATAATGTGTTTTGTGAGTTTTGAGAGGAATAGAGTTCAGGGCAATAGTTTCTCCAGAAAGGATGTTTGCCTGGTCAGGAACGACTGATGAACTGCGGGTTGAAAGAGCAGGACCAATCTCATGTCTGATAGGCTATCGAGACAAACTTAACCCATTTAGGCATTGACTGCACTTTTATTAGTTCAAACATGCCAGTCTTAAGGATCTTGTTTATACACCAGCGTCGTTTATATTATAATTTGCATGGTAATGCATATTGAGAACTAGTAGCTCAACTGGAACTCCTCGAACGATTTGAGGATTACAAGGGCAGTGTCCCTCGCCTTCTCCACTAGGCAATACACTCGGCCTTCTCCTCGCCTTCCACGGGAGTGAAGGTGAAGGTGACTCTGTATGGATCACACATGTTGCGCAGATCACCATAAATGACACCATATGTAACAGACTGTCCTGATTCGACCTCCTCTATCTTCTCAATTGATTCCTTCACATAGCTGCATAGAGCTGCACAAAGAAATCGTTCAATCTTTTGTAGGGGAGGGGGGTCGTGGCCTGAGACTTCCAGGACAGCCGTCTCTTTTGATGTAGTCAGCAGAAGCACGCACTTCACGGTTGATTTGTCTGATGATTCCATTGTCTCTGTACATCTTCCATGCTTGCTCTGCTGGGATGTTGAGCACCACATCCCCTTTCATGTTCTGTCTCTCTCTCTCTCTCTCTCTCTCTCTAGTGACTTTTGAGTTGGTTTGTGACCAGTAAGAGAGTGAGACCCTGTATAAATAAGGAGAGGGATCGAGCATTTGCATAGTCCAGGTGGTGTTGGTTTCTTTAATGAGATGATTGTGACAAAGCCCGCATGAGTAGTCACCACAAACACCCTGATTTTGCCTATTTTAACTTTTCTCTGCGTTGGCACTGAGAATAGTGAGGCAGATTACGAAAGTAAAATTTGTTGATCAGATCTCCACCCTTTATGTGCTAAAGGCCACTCTGCTTACGCCTTCCATACTGTCTTTTTTTCTTTTTTAAGGATTTTGTTCTTCCGTTTTATCCGGGAAAAAGAATACATCCGACGTATGATGCAAGGATAGTTGACTACATGCAATTGCAGCTTGAATTCATTAAGAAGTGATTGCGTTCCCACCCTCCATTTTCCGTGTTCGTATGTGAAGACATTGCGCTCCCTACTTCAGCAATTTTCCTTGGGGATTCGAAGGCCGGTTTCGAGAAGAGAGGGCTTTTCGATTGTGAACCGGCAATCAAAAGTGAAAATGTTATGATTTATGAATGCTGTGATCTACTCAATGCAACCGTGGCTTCTTCTCTCTGATATATTTTGTCCAACACCAACAGTTTGGATGGGAAAGAAAAGATTTCCGGAGAAAGTCAGTTGGGGCAAGCGGGAGGAGGACCATAGTCATCGCATTAAACTGCAACATTCTAAACAACAGCCTTTCCGCCAAATAGATAGGGCAACCTGAGAAACACTTTTCCTGCTAATGAAGGAGAACCTCCACCTCCAATAGAAGTTATCACACTTTGAAAGACGAGAAATCTCAATCATGAATTTCCCTGAATCTAAATGAAAATACGAAAAGTTTCTGTTGTAGTTGATTGTTCTCATGCTCCATAAAATCAATGCTGTGATGAAAATCAGATCGTTTCACATGAAGTGCATTTAACTAAGTTTCGTAAGAAGATATCAAATTGATGGTGAAGTACGGCCCAAGTGCCAAAACTTGGCACAGAAGGACACTTAAGTGCCAAAACTCGGAAAGATATACTTAAGTGCCAATTTTGGAGTAAAGTGGATCACTTAGGGCCTGTTTGTTTGTGTTTCTTATTTTTGTTTATGAACAGATTCTCTTTTTTTGTTCAGGGAACAAAAAAAAGAAGAAAACAAGAAACAAAAAAAAATTGTTTCTTGTTTTCGAAATAATTTTTAAGAACAAATTTTCTCTCATTTCTTTTCTTTTTTTCTTTGGCCGGTCGCCGGCCTCGGCCATGCCCGGCGACCGGCCGTCGAGGGCCGGCGACCTCGCCGGAGCGTCACCGGCCCCGACGAGGCCGAGCGTGGCCGGCGCGAGGCTCGGCCTCGCCGGGGAGCCTCACCGTGGCTGGGCAAGGCCGCTGGCCCTCGTCGGCCGGTCGCCGGCCATGGCCGAGGCCAGCCGATCGGCCACAAGGAAGAAAAAAAGAAAAAGAAAAAGAAAGAAAAAAATGAAAAATAAAATAAAACTATCAAAAAATTAAAAGAAACAAAAAAAGAAACACAAATTTACCAAACATGTTTTTGTTCTTTTTTATTATTCGAGAACAAGTTTGCCAAACGTGTTCTTATGGTCAAAAATTGTTCCTTGGAAGAAATAGTTTTTTCTATTTCTGTTCCCTAGAACAATTTTTTTTTTAAAACACAAACAAACGCACCCTTAATTGCCACTCGACCAAATTTTGACGTGATAATTTTCCGGCAAGTTTGGTGCAAAACGGCGTTGTTTTGCACGCTAACGTTGCGAGAAAATGCAAAAACGACGTCGTTTTGGCTCGATATGTAAATAATTAATATAAAAATTAATTAAACTTAATTTAAACTTAATTTTATTTAAAATATTCTAAAAAATAAAAACTTAAAATTAAAAGGGGGGCGAAGGGGGGGGGCCGAGGGCCGAGCCGCGTCGTCGTCGCCGCCTTCCCCATTGCCGCCGGGAAGGGCCGGCGATGGAGGGGGAGGGTCGGCCTGGGGTCGTCGGCGTCGCCGGCCCTTGGCCGTGGCCCGCGACCCGCCTATGCTCCCCCACTGCCGCCAACCTTTCCCGGCGACGGCGGGAGGTGGCAAAGGCTCGTGAGCCCTCACCCAGATTTGGGGCGAGGGTCTCGACCCTCGCCTAGATTCGCGAGGGCTCGCGGGGCCTCACCGCCGATCGGTCGGCATTGCCGGCCCCCGGCCGGGCCCGACGACCCGGCCGATGCTCCCCCCACCGTCGTCGACCCTTCCCGGGCGACGGTGGGGAGGCGGCGAGAGCCCTCACCCAGATTTGGGGCAAGGGTCGCGGCCCTTGCCGCGATCCGGCGAGGGCTCGGGGCCCCGCCGCCAATCGGCCGGGGGCGGCAACCCCGCCGACCCTCCCCCGTCGCCGACCCTCCCCCTTCGTCGCCGGCCCTTCCCGTCGGCGGCGAGGAGGCGACAATGGCGAGGGCTCGCCCTCGACCCACCCCATTTTTTTAAAGTTTTTTTATTTTTAGAATATTTTAAATTAAATTAAGTTTAAATTAAATTTAATTAATTTTTATATTAATTATTTACACATCGACACAAAACAACGTCGTTTTTGTATTTTTCGCCACGTCGCATGCAAAACGATGCCGTTTTGCACCCAACTGGCCGGAAAATTGCCACGTCAGCAATTTGGCTGGACTTTAGCTGGAGTGGCACTTAATGATCCACTTTACTCCGAAATTGGCACTTAAGTGTACCTTCCGAAGTTTAGCACTTAATTGTCTCTCCGTGCCAAGTTTTGACACTCTAGGTGTCCCAACCTCTCAAATTGATAATGTGCTTCTTTGCATTCTTGTCAGCTACTTGGACTCTTCCGGAGTTGAAAAACATTCTTTCTTTTGCCATTCTACGGTTTGGAAAGGATAGCGGTCAACGCATTTTGGCCTTTCTAGGAAGCCTGTGGTTGAATGTGGATTCAAATCCTCGGGAGCACGTAGAGATATTAGATCTAAGCACCAACATAAGGTCTCATGCCGTATGGCATTGGACTAAGTCCTGCAACAAGTGCAATCCTTATGTTGAGTTGCCACCATTCAGTTTAAAGTCCTGAACAGATCGTTGGTGAGGATGACGTCAGCTAATCATGCCCCGAGCGACACACTAGCTACAATGGCTGGGACAAAGGGTCGCGGGAGGGTGAAAGAACTTCAAAGACGAGGAATTTTTTATGACCCGCGGGTAAAACAATATAAATAACATGGCCAGATGTCCTAGTCCACGTACTAATTCAGCGCCTGGCTCTTCATTGGACCGAATCATATGTAAAGCAGAACGCGGAATATCGAACTGTGACTAATCGATTGTCCTGAAAATTATCAAGTAGAATCAGCAATTAAATGATTTATTACTTGTAAAATGTACTAAAAGAGAAACACCCGTTATCCACTTAGGGCTTGTTTGGTAACACTTCCGGTTACAACTGATTCTATTCTTTTGTTCTTAGAAAAAAAAAAAGGAATAAAAATCCTTTTGATAAATTTTTGTTCAGGAACAAAAATCCATTTTTTTTATTTCTCAAAATAGATTTGGAACAGAATCGAAAGAAAAAAAATCTTCTTATTCCCGAAAACAATTCCTAGAATTAAGTCTAATTTTTTTTCTTTTTTTCTTTTCTTCTCTTTCATATTCTCTTTCTTTTTCTTCTTCTTCTTCTTTATGGCTAGTAGAAAGGCATCGACCATGGCCAGCTAGCTTGAGGAAAAGGGTTGTCGACCTCTCTAGAGCGTCGCCGGCCAATGGTGACACCGAGCCATGGCGAGGCTCGTCGATCCAACCCTTGTCGTGGCCGAGGTCCTCGCCCAAATCCGGGCAAGGCTGAGCTCACCTAGCCAAAGACAAGGTCGACCTCGCCAACCGACGCAAGGTTCGACCTTGCCCAAATCTGATGAGGCTAAGCCTCACAACGGCTAGGGAAGCCTCCAACTCATTGGACCTCGCCCAACTAGTCACCAGCCACGACAAGAAAAAGAGAAAAGAAAAAAATAATAAAAAAATAATAAAAATACTAAAAAATTAAAAGAGACAAAAAAATTTAAGAATCCCACCAAACACATTTCTATTCTATCACGAGAATAGAAATTTTGGACAGTTACCGAACTCTTTCAAAAACTCAAAAATTGTTCCCGGAAGAATAAAACAAAAATCATTTCTAAGTAAAAATTATTCTCGAGAATAAAAAAAGTTATCAAACGAGTCCTTATTTTCCATGAATCGTAGGAGTTCTCAGAAAAGACATTGACACACATCTTATGAGTTTGTCCACTATATACAGAACTGTAAGCACTATTTTAGGTCCTTATTAACGTGGTTGAGTATTTTGGGTGCACTGATGGGGTACACTCCAGACATGACCAGAAGATGAAACAAAAACCAAACAGCAGTAAATGACACTGCTCCTCCTCCAAGACATCTGCACTACAGCACTTTGTACTATTTAAAAGAATTTCTCCTAACCAAGGTGGCGTGTTGAGTAGTGTGCACAAAATTTAATCATTCCATCAGAAGTCGGAAAATAGTGTTGCAAACCATAGGGTTAAAATTCACATCTGTACAAAATTTACTCAACAACACAAACAGGCAAAAGCAACCGTGGCAAAAAGAACGACATACACAAGGTTCAAACCAGTTTATCTGAAAATGGTCCCCTTAATGCCGTCCTGCTGTGCCCAGTTAGTCTTGAATCACGGTCTTCAAAATCACGCCCACAACTAGTCAAAATGACGACATAAATGAAATCAGGCTTGGTCCCATTTTTTCATCATTACACCCTAAGAAAAGGCTGGTAGAAAGCTAGAGAACCAAGGTGGGCGAATTGAAGGCGAATGGATAACAAGAGAACAGTATCATGCAACTGACTCCCAGTTACAAAGCTGACACAATCAAATTAGAAAATGACTACCACTGGCAGTGGCATCCATTTGACCAAACATAATCCAAAACATTTGATACATACAAAGCAACCGTTGACAACTCATCCATGCAAACATGAAACAACTAAAGCACAAGTGGAATTATAACACTCAAGATTTTGCTGCAGTCCAGGTGAAGGCACTTCAGGAGACGAAATACATCTTTCTAGTCTAACAATGTGAATACACATATGCATCAATATCAAATACCTCCCTCTATATTTATCACCACGCAAACCAAGGAGACATCTAAAACTTATGAGATTAACAAATGATGCAAAAATCAACTGCAATTCTAGCAATCCAACCAGTAAACCCTACTAGAATGACAGCATTTAATACCGAACGTTGGTTGAGGGTAAGGACACCAGTGAGCACTTGACGACAACATCCATTGAGTACTTAAACTATCTATGCCCTTTAAGATACCAAAGTTAGTTAAAATTGATAAAAACAGGTATTTTTCAGAAATCTAAACGAATTTAATTTCCAGTTTTCTATTCCGCATTAGTAGCAAACAGCATGGTGAAGAATGCTTGGAAAACAAAGAGGTCTGCAGGGTTTGAAAATAAATTCTTACCTCAATACTACATGATTAAGGTTGAGGACTAGTGCATTTTGCTTTATCAAGCTCCGCGCTCAACATATGATGAAGCAGGACATCAACTCTCTGACTTCTTGTCTTCGTGCTGTATTAAACCAGGAAAAGAAACAAAGATAATGCATCACACAATAATCTAAATCACTTGTAAATCAGAAGATAGGTATCACTAAATAGTGTCCACACGGTACATACCCGACTGAATGAGGCCGCCTGCCCCTTTTTTCCTATATAAAGGGGATTGCATAGATTAATAAAAGCTTGATTCTAATAATAACTGGCAATTGGACAATTCTATGCCAACAATAGCTCATGTACCTAAAAGTTGTCACAACCTTTTTCAGAGTACTAGATAATACAAACCTTGTCCTGTTCCTCGAAGTTTTCTGATGATTCAAGATCCATCTCAGTAAAGAATGCCTCCAAGACAAAGGCAACAACCTGTAATCACATGGAAATAAAAATGCATGCCCTTAATTTAACAATTGCCACAGAACTCAAGGATACAGTTTCAACCATCAGCGGACGTATTTTGCTATATGACTGAACAATAAAAAAAATCAAGATTTCATTTATCTAATCAATTTTCACTAGTAATACTGTTTCAGTCAATCATTAAAACAAGCCAACTCATAAAGTTTCGAGTTCCAATAAGAAGATGAGAATGCTTGATCATGCTGACTATTAACAGAATCTAGAAGAATAAATATAATTGCTAGTCTGACTGCCATATTTGGCGAAATCCTCTCGAAATTGTCCATGCCATTAATTTACTGCAATGCTAAAGAAGCATAGCTTGTTCAGATATTATTCTCAACATTCATTTCACCTATTTAAAGCATACCGTTTAATGATTGGATATACCATGGTATAGGGGTGAAAGATGCATCAAAATAATGTAGATCAAGAGACTAGGAAGTTAAAACATTTTTCAATTCAGGGCTTCTTGTATAAATTGTCTGGCTCAATTTGGATCTCTCTAATGCAAGTATGGAGACCCCTAAAAAGCAATAACATCTTTAGCTACTAAAGTACATGTGCCAGCCATTTCCAATAATCTACAGCAGTTGAGGTAAAGGTACCTTTTCCAGCACTAACATGCACGAAGTGTACTTTTGATGATTGGAAAACACTACTA
The DNA here is from genome assembly GCA_014182365.1 of Eucalyptus tenuipes. Lineage (NCBI taxonomy): Eukaryota > Viridiplantae > Streptophyta > Magnoliopsida > Myrtales > Myrtaceae > Eucalyptus > Eucalyptus tenuipes. Next base: position 7,826,780 of record CM024547.1, on the reverse strand, counting down.
TAGAGGAGATGATGCATTAAAGGACACAGAATCAAAAGCCTAGGAAGTTAACAAATCACTAGTCACAGCCCTGTCTAAGTTGTCAATTGCACTCTATCTCTAATGCAAGTATGGAGACCGATAAAAGGAAATTAACATCTTCAGCAGCTACGATACATGTGCCAATCATTTCCCACACAGCCTACAGTGCTTGAGGTAAAGGTCTCATTCTCCACCAGTAATAGAGAAAAATTCTCTTCTCGATAGAGAAAACGAATATGATCTCCAACTTGCGAATGTGTCACACTACACGACCACCTTTGAACTTGATAAGGGAAGAAGAAGTTCCTTGACATAAGCATACTACATTAGGTGGGTGAGGCTTAGATGGTAGTGCTCATGAAAGACTCTGCAGAGGCTTAGCTGAGCTCAACCAACACAAGGTTCTACAGTCTGCCTCATGCTAGGATGAATGCTTAATAGATACTGCTTAGTCTAAGCAAGTTGATCCAATACATCTACAGCAGAAATAAGTCATTTTGCATGCATGTCTGGCCAGAACTTGATTCAATAAGAAGCAATTTAGCTGGCTTCTTGTAGAAAACAGTGTCTTCTCATAAACTTTTCCATGCCTTCTCTTCAAACTTCTTGCTTATTTAATTAATGGTCAGCAAACTCTCTTCAAGAGGAAAATGCACTCGCTCTAGAATGTTAAAAAAACTCAATGACATGTCCCTGTGAATATCAAATAAAACTCACCAAATTCAAGAGCAGTAGAACAGTTATTAGGTAGAAGCTGATGAAATATATGAGGGTCCAAGAGGTCCCAGTTAGTTCCTTGTAGCTCTGGAAAGTAGCAAGACAATAAATTAATTCATAAGACGCTCTGCCATTAGGAACAAAATTCAATATATCAGATAGTATGTAGTGACTGCAGCACCTGCATCCAGTCTTGCCAGTCGTTCATGACTAACAAATTGAAAAGTGTCACCATTCCATTTGGATAGTCATTAAAATTGAAAAGCAAATAGCTGACTTGTGTCAAGAAAAAGTGATCCATATAACAAAATCTACCACCAACTAGCACAAAAGTAGGACACAAAAAATATTTGATGAAGCTTTCTACAAGATGAATACAGAATCAGGGTTATTAGAAATACTCTCAAACCATGGCATGTACAAGTTTTTTGTCCCTTTATGTAAAAGAAATTCACCCAAAAGGCTAAAAATGATATTAAAGTCTAGGAGCCATTCAGTTTGACGAATTTGCATTTTTTACATAGTCAAGACCAAAAAAATTTAGTAGCTTCCTTCGAATCCTTGATACATAAAGCTATAACTGCTTATGTAATAAAAAGTCCGCCCCAAAGGTTTAAAGATGAAATAAAAATCTAAAAGGCATTCATTTTGAGGAATTTGCATTTTCTAATAATCATGGATAATGAATTTAGCTTCAAGTAGTTTCTTTTAAATCCTTACTGCACAAAGCTACGATTCTGCAGATTAAGTATTCATTATTTTTGCCCTTTTTTTTTTTTAAATCTTAATTGTCTCTTTTTTATATAGGATTTTCATTGTCAATTAAAAATCATCTACAATTTTCCAATTGGAACATATACTGCATTTTCACCTTTTTGGCATTATTTCAGCCCCTTACAGTCAGCATTTAAAAGAAGTGGAAGAAACATAGCTATTTCTTGTGGGTGTGAAGGGACTGGGGAGGGAGGGAGTAGATTTTACAAAGATTTTCAAGATAAATAAAAAGGAGGGAGAACAAGACAATACAAAGGATACTCATCAGCCGCAAGATCAGTTTCTTCCAATTTGGAGTTCCCAGCATTGACCATCCCACCAAAGATCTACAGAAAAGAATTTCAACAACAGTTTTAAGCTGAATTAACCTGAGAAGATGAAATAATGACATGATATTTCATCCTTAATAAATTCAACTTATGACACAAGGACCAACTAAGGATGTCGTTCTCAGAAAATTCAGCTGACAATGCTAAAAAAAGCTGTAAGTTTCCTACCAAGAATCATCATACTTATTTGATATTTGAGTGGTAGATGTGTGGTCATTTCGCTTCGGCTAACGGAGTAGCAGTCTTACTTTTCCCTTTCTAAAAATAGGAATGCAGGTTTGATGACAATATATGCAAAAGATCAATTGATTAGAAATGCTCACTCCAAACTATTTAAACTAAACATGGAAGGAGTCGATACTTCAATATTTCATATTTACTGTAGAGGAAAAGATACTGCACCTAAAAAATAAGGTTGATGATGAAAAACAAGCACTTGGGAGACCACCCAATATTCTTCACCACAGAAAGATATGTAGGAGATAAACTACTGTTCGCAATTCCAACAAGGAGGAAAAGCAAAAACATTCAACAGATGATCCAAAGGACAATCCTTTGTTTGAGGACAAAAAGATGAGAGCATCTGATACCTGTTCTGCAAGGGAGCAATAAATGCACAGTACACAAAAGATGATTCCAAGGTATGGCATCAAACTTGGTATGAGAGTCAAGAATGTAGCAACAAAAGCTCGGTAGCGTTTAACATGCATTAGCAGCCTCATCAATCTCAGTAATCTAGCAAGAAGAAGGTACCGAATCCTGCAACAAAGAAACATCATAAAAAAATTAGAAGTTGTCTTAAAGTGTACACGGAAGGCACAGAATCTACATTACATCTTTCGACTTTGGCAAACTCAAAGAAGCAGTGTCATGCTGAAATAGCATTGAAGGCACCCTGACAAATTATAGTTAATATTTCATCCCCATCAACTTATGAGTCTGGATGTACCTTCTGTCCCAGTTCGTTGATTCAATATATTGTAAATTATATTAGTTGACCAGTTTTTAATCAAAGAAAGTTCACTGTAAACTGAACACTATACATCATTATGATCAACCCCACCATGCTGTCACTGAGAATCGAAAGAAGGAAACAAACTGGGCTATTCCAATATGCAACCTAGCCTGATTGTTGAAGTCAGGCTCAGGGTAGCGTTTATGGATAATTGGTTGATGTTTAGCAGGATCCAGGAAAGGAGTCTTCTTTTTCCTATCATACAATTTTTTCCCTAAATGTGGATTACATAATTCAAGAAAATCCAAAATTTTCCAGTCCGGTTAAAATTCATGTAATGCATACAACCAAAAGGAAACATAGGATTTGCTCCTAACACCCCAATGCAAGTCTCCCAGCTATCCTATCTGAGAATCTTTTGAGCACTTCACCTAGCCTACGTATCTTCTGGTCATATCCAAGGGCCTACAGGTGATTTCCGTGTAAAATATTGTAACCCACAAACATGGCCATGTGAACCAGCAAGAACCTCATTAACAAATTGCTCATCCGCAACTTAAATGATGTTCCTCTCCAGGAATTTCATGTCTAGATTAGCAGGTACAGTTCCTAAAAGCAGCGCGCTTGCAAAATTTCCCTCATGGACCTAGCGTATTCCAAACTGATGCAAAGCAAAGAAAGTAATGGGATATATCAGAAACTTATATCATGCGTACCATTCTCCATTTAAAAGAAAGTCAAGTCCATTAGGAGCCACAAAGGTGATAGTTTCTCCAAGGACTGCAAAGCAGCAAGTATCAGTTCAGAAATGAGGAGCTTTAACATATCTAGGATAAGGAAATATCCAGACATGATTATTTGATAGCTGACTTGCTATTAGCAGATATGCATATTGTAGCTGATAGTTAAATGTAACATACAAACAACCTTGGACCTCAACTATCTTCAATGTTTGTCATATCATCAAGTTATTTTACATGGAAAATTTTACCAAACTCTCTTGAGACACTCTTTAAGTTTTATCTTATGAACTTTGAAAATGTAAAGAGATGTTTTGCATGTTCCAATGTCTTGTGACATTTCAAACCAAACTCTCTTGAGACACTCTTTAAGTTTTATCTTATGAACTTTGAAAATGTAAAGAGATGTTTTGCATGTTCCAATGTCTTGTGACATTTGAAATTACTATACTTCGCTCATTGTTTACCTTGAAAACATGTTCTATATGCATTACTCTCACCAAGTTCCCTTTGGGCACCCGTTAGAAAGTCTCATCAAACATAAAGTAAGTAAAAAGCAGGTGAGCAGCTGCAACTCATTGCAATCAGCAAATTGACAACCATTTATTCTACTATTTGTGATAAGAAGTTCTTATAACGTATTCAATGAATCATTTACGTCAAACTCTGTAATTGATTAGATACCCAAAGAGTTGCTAATAACTGTACATTTATTTTTTTTATATCATCTCATATAAATTGGCCTATGGTGAAAATTTACTGTTTTTAATGATAAAAAGGATCTCAACACTAAATTATTCAATGACATCAGCTTTACCTAGAGTCCGTAATTTATTTGATACTAGGGGTCCAATAATAATCTTCATTTATTTCTTCTATTTAGTGATGCTTCATTGTATTTTACATACAGCTGATAATGGACTTCCATTTTTCTAGTTACAAACCTGATGAACTTATGGAGAAAATAATGCACTACTGACAATAACTAAATAGAAACGCAATTTTTATGAAGAAAGGCAGTATGTTCAATAATAAAGACCAGTTTTACACACACACACACACACACACACAGACACAGACACAGACAGAGACAGAGACAGCCGCGCGCGCGCTACAATTGAAAAAATGACACACACACACACACACACGGACGCACGCGCGCCCACACACACACTACAATTGAAAAAATGACACACACACACACACACACACACTACCTACAATTGAAAAAATGTGTGACCTAACACACACACACACACACACAAACAATTGAAAAAATGTGTGCCGTTAGGTCTTTGTATAGAATGTAGGGGCATCATTGCCATCATAGTAAGAACATTTATATGTCAGAAAATTATATGCACTGAAAAAATTTATGATCTATTATTGCATGAAAAATTCACCTATCACCCAGGTGATCAGAAAATCAAAGCGGTTTTGACCATCCCTCCAATAATTTTCAAATCCGAATGAATAGACTTTCAAAGCCATCTCAAGCACATAGACCCAACCTGTAGGACAGAATAAAAATATCAATCATAACAGCATATTACAAGCCCTTTAAAAGAGTTAACCAAAAATCATAGGATATGACAATCAACTGACACAATATACAAGATTAACAAGTGCCAATTTATTATCTCATGTCTAGGATCTACAATAATTGATGGGCCCAAAAATTGCCAACTAAATCCCAGTGAAAAAGGATATTGAGTAGCTCAAAAACAAAGGAAGATTCCAAATGAGCAGGCAATTAGACAATTAGATGCATGATTGGAAAAAATGACCACATGACTGCTTTTAAGATTGCTGACAAAGTGGATCTCACTCCGGCATTATAAAGACATCTGGTTCTGCTAGAGAGAGCATAATCAGATAGCAATTCACTAAAAATGAGCACGAATTAACAAGTAAATCTTTTCAATGGTTTCGAGACAAAATAGCCATAACACTTAAAGACAATACAAGAAACTATCAGATCTATCCTCACTCACTCAACATCTGTAGACATTTTGAACTCAATGAAAGCACAACCAATAATATGACCCATTAGATAGAACTCATTAAAGCTGGTTCAAACTGGTATTTATAAATAAAATTTCACTCTTGCAAGAAGGTAAGTCATACTTATTGCAGCCATTTCCAATTCCAAATAGGAACTATGACTCATATACCATTAAATGCCACAGGAATACCCAGCATATACTTACCAAAGATAAACTCTACCTCTTGCCACACTTTTTGGGCAGAGTTGTTTTCAATATCCAGCTGAAACACAACCAAACCATTAGCTTCGTTAATATTCCAATAACTACCACAATAATGTACTAAAGGAACTGAGATAAGTGAATTGTTTTACAACAAATGACGAAAGAGAGAATAGGAATAATGATGGTAAGGGATACACGGTAAGTAGAGTGACTTTTGAGCTTTAATAGTGATAGGTCCAAGATAAGTCCATTGCACAGGAAAACAAGTCATAGCACTTCAGTATAGAATTGCAGAAAAGCCAGCCTGTTCTCCTTATTTGAACTAGGCGTGAAAATCATTAAGTTAGCATCTGATTTAGATCATACTTAGTCACCTCAGAGCACGTTATTTATCATGCCATTGACCGAAATCGAATCATCCCAATATGCAAGGAAGAGATCAACAATTCCAAGTTCTACAAGCCTGGGTGAATCCAGGACTTTTACACAGGTTGTGCCTATCAGTAACAACTAGTTTCATATTTCTTAATCTCAGATAAGCTTTTATGACACACATAAGCTATTAATTGGCATCTAAAATTAAACAAAAAGAGAAAGATATTCTTTCAACATTTGATCATCAAGAGACACGGACTAGACAATTATCACCTTATGAGTCGCTAAAGTAATCATATTTGAGAGATTAGAGACGAGCAATAAGTTCAGCATTCTCATGCATGAATTTGACCATCAATTGCATATAGAGGTCACTTCAGCATTGAAGACAAGGTAAAATAGAAGATTGTCCAATTGTAGCTCCGTTTTTGTCGCATGATCAACTAACCAATTAACTGCAATTATCATAAGTGATCATGTGCTTCACTATAGTGCCATGCCGGGATTTGTAAAGCATTAGGTTGATGAAAGTTCAAGCCATACCGTTGTCTCAACAATCACCGCAACCAGATTCAGAATGAGGAAAAACGATATCACATATCCAAACTTTGGACTTTTCACAAAACCCTTCAACTTCTCAGAAAATGGAGAATAGTAGATTGATGGAAATTTCTCGAACAGAGAAGGCTGCACAATGGCATAACAAATGGGAGTGAAACTCTGAAGCTTCATGCCTATGTTCAGATCAGCAAAAGAATCAACTCACAACATCCTCCTTCTGGAATCTGAGGGCAATTGCATTGCAAAGATCAGCAAATTCATCCATGTTGATCTACAAAAGAAAAAGAAGATGGAAAATTCTAATAGAGCATTGACCAGAAAACCGACCATGGGTAGATGATCTATCATCATGAAAATCAGTAATTGAAAGTCCAAAAACACAAAAAGAAATGGCAAATCATTTCCATTGTATAATATGGTCAATTTAATGCGTGCATATGCTTTCCAAAATATGTTGTTTTTTCTTCCTTTTGAGAAGTAAAAAGGAAGTTAGTTGGCAATGCATATGCAAATTCTATACCAGTGAGATACATTAAAACAGCATATATCCGATCACTTCACTCATTAGGAAGAAGAAAAATAGAAGCAAGAAGTAAGAAAATCATAAAGAGCCTAGTGGAAAGAGTGTTGACGTTGCACATATTTGAAACCATACAACTAACATGTGAAGAGGCAGAGAAGAAAGTCCATTAAACAAAAATGAAACTAATGGAAGAAATGACAATACTATTAACCAAAAGCTTAACCAATTTTTTGATACCTTGAAGTCATGACTATCATCCAGCTCATCAAATATTAACTCAAAATCTTCTCTCGATATCTTTGGCAGTGTCCTGGAAGAACATTCGAAAGACCAGCATCCAAGGTTAGGAAAATATATAGAATAACCACTTTCTAAGAGAAATAAGATGGCTATTATCTTTGCACCCTAAGGCACAGAAGCCACACTTAATCATAGGCAAGCTTATTACCCAGACATTAGTCAGAGTAAAAGTCAAAGTGACGTGAAAGCAAATTAGTTTTTTCTGAGATCCTGATTATTCGTGCAAAGTTCAGCAGTTAAAAAGTCCAATAGGCTTTTCTTCATGCTATCGTTGCTTCCAGGCCCTAAGAAGATAGGGTCGTTCTTTACCATCATCAATCAGCTCTAATTCAAAGACAAACATGCTATTTTCAAGATAATCAAGATAATCTTACAGCAGCAATATCGCATTCTTCTTTGTTTGGGATTTCTCTGCTGGAACTATCTCTTCTTCTTTAAAATTTAAGGGCTCTGCCTAGCATCCCATGACATTTCATAATGCAAACAATTCACCACACATGTTCTTGCATGTTCTCTGGCAGCTTTTACATATGTATGAATGCTTAACTTGACAAGCTGGAAATTATAAAAAGAAAACAAGAAACAATAGTTCTAGTCATCTTGCAGTAGCATGCTTATATACCTGTAGTGATTCAGTTCTTCAAACAGGTGTATGCACTGCTCTTTATTGATATACCCAACATTCTGCATGCAAAAAAAGAGAAGCACATCAGAGACGAGTACATGGAGGTATAGATTTGAGTATAAGATGAGCAAGTAAGAGGATAACCCGTAAACTCTAGGAAAACATAAGTAAGAATGATCCCCTGGAAGAAGCAACAGCAAAGTAAGATGAAGAGCTTCAATAATCCATCACTACAGGCTATTTATGCTTCTCACGGAGACGAACGAGAAAAAAGAAGAGAGGGAGAAGGGGATGATAAAGAGAATATATATTCGGCCTCCATTATTCACCTTCAAGACATCCACGGTATATTATCTTTTGTGGCTCATAATTGTGTCCAAGAGCATTATTCAATCAATCATATACATCCAAACCTCTTTAGTATAAATTTAGGTCATCAGAACGTCTAAGAGCTGTTCTTCTCATCAAATATCTATATCAGATAACTTCAGCATAGAAGATGGGAACAGCAAACAACATGTGAGAAGTTTACAAAGAAACCAAATAATTAACAGGTCTTAACGCACATACAAACCCATTTGATTATGTTTAGCTGTTTCTATTCCATGAGTTTTGAGACCTACACCATGAAAACTTCGAGTACCACACCAAAAATGAGAGTACTAGCTCTCATGAATGACCAGCACAAGGAGATGCATGTTCTCTATAGATAGTGAAAACAAAATGATAAGCAAAAGAAGTTCCTTATGAAAGACATATAACAAAGAGTATTTAAGAGAGGCCAACATACTTACATTCTTATCTATGAGCTTAAAGGCTTTTTCTAACATGATCTTCCTCATTCGGTCCATCTCAGAAACTTGTTTCACGAGCTAAAACAAATTAACATGATGTCAATAATTTGCTTCAAATACAAATTAAACATTAACAAGAAAGTTCCCCAAAGAAATTAAGCGAGATATTGAATAGACATATTTGCATGAGTTAATACCCCTTAATCACTGAAACAGCAGGGACACCAAGAAAATTTACCTGACTCTTGAAGCTGTCATACACGACAGCAAGGACCAAATTCGTGACAAAGTAAACCCCCAGCAGGATATAGAGGACAAAGAAAAGGGAGTACCAACGTGAAACTCTGGAACAAAAACATATTGAAGTCAAGTAGCTGTATAACATGATGATAATACAAATATAGAGGAAGTGAGGAAGTTAAGCCAGACCCAAGACCCCAGTCATTCCCTTATGATACGTAATCCCTTATTCCTTTATGATATGTAATCATGTAAAAAACAAAAGCGTTTGGTCCAAATTTAAAGACATTCTCAGATAATCATCAGTCCCAAACAAAAGATCAAGGGCATATTTATGTGCCCGCCTAGTCTGAAGAAATAAAGAAAGAAAGTCTAGGTGTCCATTATGAAAAAATTCTAACTAATAATTTAATAGAGAATATCCAAAGGTAAAATTAAGAGATAGACCAAGACAGAGGGGGACAGAGACAGAGACAGACAGAAGCAATGTCCCCAATTTGAAAATAAGAAATTTAGCAAGCAGACAAAACAAAGCTAAAAGGCAAGCTAAGTCGCAGTCACATCTTGGGAATATGTAATCCAATAGTTTTGAGGGGTAAAACCTATTCTTTTTCTCCAATGGCTATAAAAGAAGATCTTCTCTTGACAATCAACATGGGAAAATTTAAAGCATTTACATCAATTTTACTTACTTATATGCCGGTATCCATACATCTGGATTATTGGATGTGGTGAATAACACCAACATCTTGTAGAAGGTGGCACCATATGAGGTAAATTCAGTCTTTCCCTGTGCGGTATCTTCAAACATGACATATGCTACCCAACTGGAAAACAAAAGAAACAGAAGCAACAGAGCCTGCAGTTTTACCAGAATAACAGGAAAATAAGCATAACAAAGGGAAAACATCATGTAACGCACGCCATATATTGGCATTAATAGAGAAAATACTTGCTAAAATGTGATAATCTATCACTAACTTTAGTGAAACAAAATCGTGCAAGTGGAGCAATAGCAATTCAAATGAGCAAAAGAGGGACTAAACCAACCAAGACATTTAAGTAGGTCCCAAGCATGCCAGCCAGAATGGAGGTGGTCGCTCGTAGTTCCCTATAATAACAAGGAAAGGTAAAATTTGAGAGCATAATGTGAAAATGTAGAGATGCAAAGCTGGAAAGAAAGCAGTCCTGCCTATATTTTACTATTCATCTCAAAAAATTTAGAATGGAAAAATTCCTTTCTTCCTTCACTATGGTATATAACAAGAGGAGTAATTCTAGACCATTAAAATGGAAAGTATGACCTCAACTATAATGGGGAGTGTGAAAGTATAATTCCAAAATGTAATTGGACTTAAAAATGACATCCTGTTTCGAACTTTTTTTCCATTTTCAAACAAATATGCAAAATAATCTGCGTAAGGTTTTTCAAATTTAATACTAAAAGCATGTCAAACCAGCTGATTTAAAGAAACATTGTGGAAATAACTCATACCGTATGCTCATGATGAAAAAGATAACTCTAACATAAGGTGCTGCTCTAAAAGGAAGATAATCAAGGGCCACTGCAGGGATAAGTAGAGGGCATATGCTATTAAATCGGCGACCAAAAGCAGTAGGCAAACAACCTGAAAATCAAGCCAAGCTCAAAGTATCATTCAAATATATAAACAGCAAAAGGAATTTCGACACGCGAGATTTTAACAGCCTATCCATATTGCAGAAATCAACCCCAATTAAGAGAAGGTATTAGCTGCATAAACAATGCAACTAAGAACATGTGCTTCCACTTAATATCATAAAAGTGCAAGATCACTACATGTATTGTCATAAGCACAAGACAGTTTCCCTTAGTTGGCGGCTTCATGATGAGATGCTATAAGTCTTAAAGCAATGGAAAATTTACAATAAGACTGAAGCCACCATTCTCCCACATGAAAGTAATCAGAGATAGCACTTTCAAGCAGTTTTTTATCAGACCGTTGAATAATGCTCCCAGAAACAGTACATTGAACATTGCCTTTCATGTGCCTAGGAAATATCTGCTTGAAAGACAGCTCAAAGGATAAAGAGCCCATCCCTTATTATGACTTAAGTGGAGAAATTACACATGGAAACTTCTTTTCTCTCATGGTGCACTTCCTGTTCACTCATCTCAGTACTTGCACAGTCCACGTGTCCAAGGTTACTAGAAACTCCAAAAAAGCGAAGCAGCTCCAAGAAAAGAATGATCATTAAAGATATGGCTAGGCAAAAGCAAGGCTCTGTACCTTTAGTTGGTTAAGAGGATTCCTTGAATAGATGCAAAACCCCTCATATGAAATGGGAAAGAATGTATGTATCATGAGTATAACAAGAGTTACGCTCTGCATGAGAAAGAATATCATGAGCTCCTCACACAACAATATCTCAAGTATTTGCTATCATAAGCTGGGTAGAACTCATACAATTTGCAAAAGTACGACAAGTTCTGCAGTTTGATCTATGTAACACCATAGAAAAGATAACGGTCCTCACGGAAGAGACCATTCATTTTTTCAAAAGAAAAGGCAACTTGAATATTTTACTACAGAGCGTCCATTTATAGGCATAGTGGGTATAGGCACATCAATGAATGTTCATTCGAAGTATGACAAGCATTATATGATTGTATAATCAGGTACGTGCAAGGAAGGACAGATGTATCTAGGACATCCAGTAAGGTAATTTCTTTATGAAGTCTCAATTATTATGAAAAGACTTTTAAATAAACGCCAGGCAGAATTTTAAGATGAACCTGCTCCCCCAATGTGAAATTTGGTGAAAATCAATAAATGAAGCACATAAGGTCTCATTTATGTCACAAGAGTCATGAGTGAAGTGGCACCAAATGTATCTACAGGGTTTTTACAATTACCTCATATATGAGAGATTCTACACCCGTTAAGTATGGTAACTGTCCCAGGAAAAAGTATTCCCTCTCGCTGCAAGCATCTGCAGAGTATTTGGCACACCACAGAGGTTTCTGTGCAGGGGCGAAGAGTTAGTGCAGTAACCTTGGCAACTTCTGGGGACGAAGGCCCTCTGCCAGTGAAGAAGAGACCAGAAAGCAGACTAACCTCAAAGAAGTTCAGTACTATTAAGGCAAAATAATTAAGGGACCAGATGATGTCAAATTTTGTGAAGACGAAGTAGAGTTTGGCAGCACTCTTGAAATTTGACTGGTCGAGAATTTGAACAGGAAGACCAACACCATCTTCAGCCTGCAGGATGCATTTTCAATAATTCGCACGTGATTATTCAAAAAGAACATCGGCAATGATCATTCCAGCTGGAGGAACAAACTTATAGGTTCATTCCCCAAGATAGGGAATAAGCGCATATACAGAACACCTATCCTCAATAATATAGTTTACAATCTCATGGTTCTCATACGCAAACAAGTCAAAAGGCACTAAAGCAGTGGGCCACGATTGAAACAAAGAAAGCAAGATATAGAAATGCAAGCTGGGCAGGAAAGAAACTCGAAATAGTTGTTTACAAGCTTAAGCCGAGATGAGCTAGAAAGAAGCACTTCCCAAAAATCTACTGATCAAACAAGAGCAAAAAGTTCAACTAGGAATATTCAATATAATTTTGCCCGAAAGGTCCTCACTCATCGTCGGTCGCTCTTTTATCAGTTCGACGATCACATTCCAATGTTTCGCGGCTAAATTGCCGTAGACAAGATCGAGACTTTTCGCGTTCCCGTCACGTAACCCGGTTCTAACGAACTCAACGACTCGGGAAAGATCGCAAACTCAGACCATCTCACCTCAACAGCTAACAACAGCGCAGTGCCATCAGTTAGCGACGATCTCAACGCGGCAAAAAGCGATCGCCGCGAACGCAGCGTCACAACGCCACCTCCCACGGCAATCCGCGACCGAGATAGGAAACCGAAAAAAAAAAAAAAAAGGACTGCTGATTTCATGCTACGGAAGCCCTCCCATTCGTCGCGCGCCGGAGAAGACGACGCGACGTCCCGGCGCAAATGCAGCACGCGCTCGTCAACCAAAACCGACTCACCAGATCGACGAGAGTGGCGGCCTTCTGGTACGGGGAGCCGTAGGCGAGGGCGTCGGAGCGGCGCTTGAAGCGTTCCTTCCTCCCCCGCGCGTCGCTGCTCTCCCCGTTGAGCAGAGGATCGTTCATGTCGCGAAGCCGAAGCCGAAGCCGAAGCCGAAGCCGAAAGGCCTCCGCGCACAGAAAAGAGAGAGAGAGAGAGAGAGCTGAGGAGAGAGAGAGAAAGAGAGAGCGCGCGAGAGAAGATGGCTACGACAGTGGCCGTTGCCTTTGCTGCGAGGGAAGGAGGACGCGCAAGAGGATGACGACAGGAGGAAGTGAAGACGTGTCGAGCCCGCGTTCAGGAGCGGCCGAGAAGATTCGGTACAGTAGCGACGGGATGTCGGCACTTCGGTAAACTTTTGCCCTTTTAAGAATACCGAGAATTAACGTAGATCCTAAGGATCGGATCAATGCTGGTTCACGGAAGCGATTTCTCTCTCCTCCTTTTTCTAATTTAAATGGGTCGGCCGGGATATTTTCTATTTCTCTTCTGGGTAAAAGATATAAGGGTCATCGAAGGCTGATCGAGTGTGTAATTTGATTCCGAGACTTTAAATTAATTCAATATGTTCCCTCGAGTTTTTGTACACTTTCAAATTAATTCGTATTATATATAAAAAAAGTCAATGATATCCTTGAATTTGAATTAGTTGAAGGATAATATTAAATATTACTAAAATTTTATGAAACATGTTGAACAAATTAAAAAATTATTGATCACATTATATATTAAATTAAATTTCAAAAATCATATTAAATAAATTTGAAATTCAAAGGTAATATTACATATTAAATTAAAGTCCACCAAAGTTGAGGACTTTTTGTGTACTTATCACTTATCTCTTTTCCTTGATATATAAAGGACTAAGTGAATCAGTGTAGGGTACAAGGACAACAGACAGAAGGCCCCAACTGCAAGAAATAATTATTAAAAGAAAAGTTATCATCTTTAGTTTTAATTTCTTACTTTAAAATATCTCTGTAGAATGTTCTCTCTCTTCCTTGTTGGCCAGATTTGGATCGCCCATGGACCCGGGAGAGAAGGACCGCCCCTGCGAATGCCCCCATCAATTATGCCGGATTTACTTTTCTTGGGTACGGATGGGGCATACCCGGCTCATGGAAAATGACACAGTACAAAGTCAAACCGCTCACTTAAAATAATTCAGGAAAATTACAAAAAGAAAAATAGTAGAGAGAGCTGAGGAGAGAGAAAGAGATAGCGTGCGCGAGAGAGAAAGCGAGTACGTGTCAGCCCCGTGTTTAGGATCACCGAGAAAAGTGGGTGCAGAAGTGACCGGGGGGTCGGCAGTTCGGTAACTTTAACCCTTTAATGCACTTATGCGGATTAAGAATACCAAGAATTAACGTAGATCCTAAGAATGGGATCAATGCTGATTTTCGAAGCCAATATCTCTCTCCTTCTTTGATTTCCGCATTTTCATGTTTTTAATTTAAATGGGGTAGGCTGGGATATTTTCTCTTTTAGATCAACAATATAAACTTCGACCAAAAAAAAACAAAAGATGAACAATATAAACAGTTCTTAAACTTTCATCAAATATATAATGTAATTCATGAAGTTTAAATTAGTTCAATATATTCCTTATCATTTTGATACATGTTCAAATTAATTCATATTTTGTATAAAAAGTTCAATGTTTTTAGGAATTAAAAATCATATTGAATAAATAAAAATTTATAAATCATATTACATATTAAATTAAAATTAAAATATTATATTAAATAAAATTAAAATATAAAGATCGCTAAAGTAAAGTTAAGAATTATTCGTGTCCTTGTCTCTTTACTCTTTTTCTTGATATTTAATCGGGTAAAGTGAGTCAGTGTACGGGATAAGGACAACATAAAGAAGCCCCCAACCGCACTGCAAGAAATAATTATTAAAAGAAAAGATTCATCTTAAGTTTATTTTTTATTTTAAGATATCTCTGTACTTTGTTGGCCAGATTTGGATCGCATATGGACCCTGGAGGCCCTTCCCTTGTCCACATGCCCATCAGTCATGCCAGATTTTTCTTGGGTACGCATGGGGCAGACCGTACTTATGGTAAATGACACCGGACAAAGTCAAACAGCTCACTAAAATAATTTAAGGAAATTAAAAAAAAAAAAAATTAGTGGTCATACGCTTTCAAGGGGTCCAAGGGGAGAGGGAAGAAAAGCTAAAAGAAATCGACACTCGGTAGTTATAATGAGATAATGGTTTGGTTAAGGGAAAAAGACGTGGATCTACACCTGTTCGCTTTGCAGACAGATTAACAACAAAATTCCAAAATATATTATGTGTTTTTTCTGGGTTTTATTTAATACGTGCACATGACCATGAATCAAGGAGGAATCATGTGGAACGGAGTCCCAACCACAGGTCAAAAGATAAGCCATCCATCTGAACTTTTCTTACAATGCCGTCGTCACACCACGGAACCTTTTTTTGAACACGGCGGGCATGTTAGAGTTCAAAAGAGGTCAATAGTTGCAGAATTTGAGAATTTTCTGAGAACCCCACCGGTGAAGGAGCACCAGAATAGAACCGCCATATCGAACACCAAACAACATCGAGCAAATGGAGGTGGTGTAAGCTGCAAAAATGACACCTTATTTGGAATTTATTGTATTTAAAGTGGATCGGCAACGATCCAAAACTTCAACGCTTTTCATCTATTGTCCTCCATATCACTATATCACTAGTTTATCCTTCATTTTGGATATGCAGGACACCCCAAACCTTAAGATAATTTAAATTAAGTTTGCGTTCAGTCCATAACTCAAAATGAGTCAATGAAACAGCTTTGGCATGAATTCGATCTAAAATGTAAAGCATTGTTTTTAAAGCTTCATCTCAGAAAATCAGAGAAATTGGTCCTAGTAACAATACTCATTGTCATATCCATTTGAGTACGATCGCTCTTTTTCACCACGCCATTTGGTTCAGTCCCAAGCATAGTAAACTAAGCTACTATCTCAAAATCCATCAAATATTTGACAAATGGCTTTTAAGCTATCCAACATCGCCATGCCTGCCAAAATACTCACCATTTAAGTTTATATCTCACAATCGTTATGACTTTTCTCAATTGTTTCTCAACTTCAAGCAGTAAAAA